>CM057483.1:73668298-74918298 GCA_030035585.1 Dugong dugon
TTTGGTTGTTTTCTTTTCTTCTCTCTCTTCTTCCCTTTTTGTCTTTCTTCATTTCCAGTTTCTTGATTAATTTATTTTTTTCTTTTACCCTTTTTCTATTCTTTCATTCTTTTGTTTTTCCTCATTTCTCAGTCTCTCATCTCTCCACTCCAATAGCAAGCTCCCTTAGCACTCTTTTTTGTTTGTATGTATGTTTTTGACTCCTGTTCCTCTCTCCTCTCTCTCCTCTTTCCTATACCTATCAAAGCTCCACACATCACAATCTACCTCCTCCTTCCTGCCTACCTGCACCATGCACTGAACATCACACTCCCAAGCAGCACAGGTACAGCCTACTGGAACCTGCCCTGAACTGATTCCTGGTCCACATTGTCATCCCTGGTACGTGCCACAAACAAAACAACCCAGCAACTCCCCTTCAGCTGGACCTGCCCTGCCACAGGCTGAATATAGGACACAGGATTGTACTAGCCAGACACCAACCTAGGAAATGAACTCTTAAGGACTATGCAAAACCAAAGGAATTACAGCAAGGAACCAGAAAGGTTAATCTGTAAATGACAACAGCATCAGAACAATAAAAGGGAATAAACGGTGTAGTGATACAACCTTCTAATGGAGAGGAAAGCAAGGCGAAAGCAAGTAATAATAGACTGGTTCAAATCTAGGAAGATAAGGGTAAATTTCAAGGTAACCACAAAGAAAGTTAACAAACCTACTCATCAAAATAAAAAAGAAAAACATAAAGTCTCAGTAAAAACAAAACCTACAAAAATGAAAGAAATGAAAAAAGAAATCCACAAACAAAAGGAACTCAGCACAGGAGAGTAAGAACAAAGAAAATATCAGCACCACAAAAAAGCACTACAAAATGGAATCCCAATCTTAGGAATATATCCTAGAGAAATAAAAACCTTCACAAGAATAGACATATGCACACCCATAATCATTGCAGCATTGTTCACAATAGCAAAGACATGGAAACAACCTAGATGCCCATCAACAGATGAATGGATAAACAAACTATGGTAGATACACACAGTGGAGTATTATGCAAAGATAAAGAACAATGGCGAATCTGTGAAGCATCTCATGGATGAAATTGGAGGACATTATGCTGAGTGAAATAAGTCAATCACAAAAGGACAAATATTGCATAACACCTCTACTGTAAAAACTCATGTAAAAGTTTACACACAAAAAGAAACAATCTTTGTTGGTTACGAGGGATGGAGGGGTGGGGAGAACTAAATAGGCAAAAGATAAGTGGTAACTTTGGTGAAGGGTAAGACAGTATACTATACTGGGGAAGACAGTACAACTTGTACAAGGAAAGGTCATGGCAGCTGCATATACACATCCAAACTCCCTTTGGGTCTGAATTGCTGGGAGGAGGGCTGTGGGGACCATGGTCTCAGGGAACATCTAGCTCAATTGGCATAACACAGTTTATAAAGACAAGGTTCTACATTTTACCTTGGTGAGTAGCGTCTGGGGTCTTAAAAGCCTGTGAGCAGCCAGCTAAGATAATCTACTGGTCTCCCCCCTTCAGGAGCAAGGGAGAATGAAGAGAACAAGATACAAGGAAAAGATTGGTCCAAAGGACTAATGGACCACAGCTACCACGGCCTCCACCAGACTGAGTCCAGTACAGGTAGATGGTCCCCAGCTACCACAACTGACTGCTCTGACCGGGATCACAATAGAGGGTCCTGGACAGAGGTGGATAAGGATGTACAAACAAAATTCTAATTCACAAAAAAAGACTAGATTTACTGGCTTGACAGACTGGAGAAACCCAGAGAGTATGGCCCCCGGACACCCTTTTAGCTCAGTGGTGAAGTCACTCCCGAAGTTCACCATTCAGGAGGGGATTGGACGGCCTCATAAAACAAAATGGGACTAATGAGGCACAGCAGTCCAGAGACAAGGACTAGAAGGCAGGAGGGGACAGAAAATCTGGTGATAGGGAACTCAAATTTGAGAAGGGACAGTGTTGACATGTCGTGGGGTTGTTAACCATTGTCATAGGGCAATATGTGCACTAAGTGTTTAATGAGAAACTATTTGTTCTGCAAACGTTCATCTAAGGTACAAAGAAACAAAAAGAATTAGTGAGATCAAATTGACAACAGCAACTCAAAAGGTTTGATGGGAAGCCTAGGGGACAGTGAGTTGAAGACAATGGTGATGGAATAATTTGGGAAAGGATAGTGAGAATAGCAGCACAACTGGAAGAATGTAATAGAAGTCACTGAATCGTACATGTAGAAACTTTTGAAATGGTGTATCTTTGGCTATGTATATTTTCACCGAAAAAAGGTCCTCCAAGGTGGAGAAGGGAGAGTGTTGACATGTCTTGGGGTTGTTAACCAATGTCATAAAACAATATGAGTACTGACTGTTTAATGAGAAACTATTTGTTCTGTAAACCTTCACCTAAGTACAATAAAAAAAAGTTTTTAAAAAAAATTGCAATTCTATAGACAGGTAAACCTGGAAGTGATTCTCAATTTGTTACCACTTCAATAATTATGTTTGCATATTTGCATATCCTGGGGAGCAGTTTGCCAAATTGTAAAGACACCGTATTCAAGGAAAGCTGGTAAAAAGCAAATGCATTGATAAGAAGACAGTTTTTAGTGGTCTAGTACAAAATCTAAGTGAGAAATAATTTGTTTCTAAATCAAGAATTTAGAAGTGAATGTTGAGAAGAGAGGCCAATTTTATTGACATTATATAGGTAGGAAAAAATGTTCGTGCTTTCATGTAATGGGCTACAGAGAGAGAAGGAGGAGTTAAAGCTGTGACTAGAAAATATAGAAAAATCATTAAGCTTGGGAAGGCAAGAAGTTCTGTTTTGTGACTGTTGAGTTTGAATATCTTGAGATATCAATGGGATGCTAGTTCCAAGTTAGGAGTGAAATCAAGGCTTAGTATACAGATTTGGAGTCAAAATTTGGTAATGTTATATTTTAAATTTTCACCAAAATCAATTATTGTGAACTGAAGTCTTGCTTGTTTGTACAAAATTATTCTTATTAAAATGAAAAAAAAAAGATTAGTGACTATTTTTTAATTTAACAAGGGCTATAAGATTATAGACTTGACCCATTGAACACTAGTGACCAAATACCAGACAAGTTGTGGAATGACATCAAGGGCATCATACATGAAGAAAGCAAGAGGTCATTAAAAAGAGAAAGAAAGAAAAGACCAAAATGGATGTCAGAAGAGACTCTGAAATTTGCTCTTGAATGTTGAGTAGCTAAAGCAAAAGGAAGAAATGATGAAGTAAAAGAACTGAACAGAAGATCTCAAAGGGCTGCTCAAGAAGACAAAATACAGTATTATAATGACCTGTGTAAACAGCTAGAGATAGAAAACCAAAAGGGAAGAACACGCTTGGCATTTTTCAAGCTGAAAGAACTGAAGAAAAAATCCAAGCCTCGAGTTGCAATAGTGAAAGATTCTACAAGGAATATATTAAACGACACAGGAAGCATCAAAAGAAGATGGAAGGAATACACAGAATAATTATACCAAAAATAATTGGCCAAAGTTCAACTATTTCAGGAGGTAGCATATGATCGGGAACCAAAGGTACTGAAGGAAGAAGTCCAACCTGCACTGAAGGTATTGGCGAAAAACAAGGCTCCAGAAATTGACGGAATATCAGTTGAGTTGTTTCAACAAACAGATGCAGCACTAGAAGTGCTCACTCATCTATGACAAGAAATTTAGAAGACAGCTACGTGGTCAACCTACTAGAAGAGATCCATATTTATGCATATTCCCAAGAAAGGTAATCCAACCGAATACGGAAATTACCTAACAATATCATTAATATCACAAGCAAGTAAAATTTTGCTGAAGATCATTCAAAAGTGGCTGTAGCGATAAATCGACAGGGAACTGCCAGAAATTCAATCCGGATTCAGAAGAGGATGTGGAACCAGGGATATCATTGCTCATGTCAGATGGATCCTGGCTGAAAGCAGAGAATACAAGAAAGATGTTTACCTGTGTTTTATTGACTATGCAAAAGCATTCGACTACGTGGATCATAACAAATTACGGATAACATTGCAAGAATGGGAATTCCAGAAAACTTAATTGTGCTCATGAGGAGCCTATACGCAGATCAAGAGGCAGGCATTCGAACAGAACAAGAGAATACTGTGTGATTTAAAATCAGGAAAGGTGTGTGTCAGGGTTGTATCCTTTCACCATACTTATGCAACTGTTTTTGAATGACCCCTGCCCCTGCTACTCTGTCCCTCGAGGTGTTTGGTTATGTTCAGGAAACTTCTTAGCTTTTTGCTTAGTCCAGTGGTGCTGACTTCCACTGTATTGTGTGTTCTCCTTCCCTTCACCTAAGATGATCCTAGTCTACTATCTAGTTAGTGAATTCCCCTCTCCCTCCATCCCCACCTTCATAACCATCAAGGAATGTTTTCTTCTGTTTTAAAAACTTTTCTTGAGTTCTTATAATAGTGGTCTCACACAATATTTGTCCTTTTGCAACTAACTTCACTCAGCATAATGCCTTCCAGATTCATCCATGTTGTGAGAAGTTTCAAGGATTCATCATTGTTCTTTGCAGTTGCATAGTATTCCATTATGCGAATATGCCATGATATGTTTATTCATTCGTCCATTGATGGGCACCTAGGTTGTTTCCATATTTTTGCTATTGTGAATAGTGCTGCAATGAACATGGGTGTGCATATATCTATTCGTGTGACACCTCTTGTTTCTCTAGGATATACTTCAAGGAGCGGGATTGCTGGATCATGTGGTACTTCTATTTCTAGCTTTTGAAGGAAGTGCCGAATCGATTTCCAAAGTGGTTTTACCATTTTACATTCCCACCAGTAGTGTATAAGTGTTCCGGTCTCTACACAACCTCTGCAACATTTATTATTTTGTGTTTTTGGATTAATGCTAGCCTTGTTTGGTGAGATGGTATCTTATTGTAGATTTGATGTGCATTTCTCCAATGGTTAATAATCATGAGCATTTCCTCATGCATCTGTTAGTCACCCAAATGTCTTCCTTGGTGAAGTGTCTGTTGATATACTTTGTCCATTTCTTAATTGGTTTATTTGTCTTTTTGTGGTTGAAGTTTTGCAATATCTTGTAGATTTTAGAGATTAGACTCTGATCTGCTATGTTTTAGCCAAAATTTTTTTCCCAGTCTGTAGGTTGTCTTTTTACTCTTTTGGTGAAGTCTATTGATGAGCATAAGTGTTTGATTTTTAGGAGCTCCCAGTTACCTAGTTTCTCTTCTGGTGTTTGTGCATTGTTAGTTGTGTTTTGTATTCTGTTTATGCCATGTATTAGGGCATATCTTCTTGGAGGCTATGGTAAATGGTATTGGTTTGGTGATTTCCTCTTTGAAGTTTTCTTTCTTGGTGTCAAGGAATCCAACTGATTTTTGTATGTTTAGCTTGTATCCTGATACTTTGCTGAGCTCTTCTATTAGTTTCAGTAGTTTTCTTGTGGATTCTCTTGGGCTTTCTGTGTATCCGATCATATCATCTGCAAGTAGGGATGCTTACATTGATTGTTTTTCTAATGTTGAACCATCCCTGCATACTTGGTATGAATCTCACTTGATCACGGTGAATTCTACTGGCTAGAATTTTGTTGAGGATTTTTGCTCCTATGTTCTTGAGGGATATTGGTCTGTAATTTTCTTTTTTTGTGGTGTCTTTACCTGGTTTTGGTATAAGGGTTATGTTGGCTTCATAGAATGAGTTCGGGAGTATGCCATCTTTTTCTATGCTCTGAAAAACATTTAGTAGTAGTAGTGTTAACTCTTCTCTGAAAATTTGGTAGGATTCTCCAGTGAAGCCATCAGGGTCAGGGCTTTTTGTTGCTGGGAGTTCTCTTAGTTATCTAGTGCTGCTATAATAGAAATACCACAAGCGGATGGTTTTAACAAAGAGAAATTTATTCTCTGACAGTCTAGTAGGCTACAAGTCCAAATTCAGGGCATCAGCTCCAGGGGAAGACTTTCTCTTCTCTGCTCTGAAGGAAGGTCCTTGTGATGCATCAGTCTTCCCTTGGTCTGGGAAAATCTCAGAGTAGGAACCTCAGGTCCAAAGGATACGCTCTGCTGCCAGCACTGCTTTCTTGGTGGTATGAGATTCCCACTCTCTGCTCCATTTCCCTTCCTTTTATCTCTTGTAAGACAAAAGGTGGTGCAAGTTGTAACCCAGAGAAACTCCCTTTACATTGGATCAACAGTGTGACCTGAGCAAGGGTGTCACATCCCACCCTAATGCTCCTCAACATAATTCAGTCTTGCCTCATTAACTACAGGCAGACATTAGGATTTACAACATATAGGAAAATCAATCACAAAATGGAGGACAACCACACAGTACTGAGAATCATGGTCTAGCCAAGTTGACAGGTATTTTTGGGGTACACAATTCAATCCACTATGGGAGTTTTTTAATTACCTTTTCAATCTCTTCTTTTGTTACAAGTCGGTTCAGGTGTTCTACCTCTGTTTGTGTTAGTTTAGGTAAGTAGTGTGTTTCTAAAATTTGTCCATTTCCTCTAGGTTTTCAAATTTGTTGGAGTACAATTTTTCATAGTATTCTGTCACGATTCTTTTAATTTCAGTTGGGTCTGTTGCAATATCATCCTTCTCATTTCTTATTAGAGTTATTCTTATTCTCTTATTTTTGTTTTGTCAGTTTAGCCAACAGTTTATCGATTTTGTTGATCTTTTCAAAGAATGAGTTTTTGGTCTTGTTAACTCTTTCAATTGTTTTTCTGTTCTCTATTTCATTTAATTCTGCTCTAATCCTTATTATTTCCTTTCTTTTGGTGCCAGAGGTCTGCTTTTGCTGCTCTCTTTCTATTTGCTCAAGTTGTAGGGATAATGTTTTGATTTTGGCCCTTCCTTCTTTTTGAATGTGTGCATTTATTGCTATAAGTTGACCTCTGAGCACTGCTTTGGCAGTGTCCCAAAAGTTCTGGTAAGATATGTGTCATGGGTTGAATTGTGTCCCCCAAAAACTGTGGGTAGCAACTTGGCTAGGTCATGATTCCCAATACTGTATGATTGTGTTATCTGATGTGATTTCCTTATGTGTTCTAAACTCTACCACTATGATGAGATTATATGTGATCTCGTGTGTTATAAATTCTATCACTGTTATGAGGTTATACTGATGAGGTTGACAAAATTAGTGTCTTAATGCAATCTCTTTTGAGATATAAAAGAGAGAAGCGAGCAGAGACACATGGGAACTTCATACCACCAAGAAAGCACTGCCAGGAGCAGAGAGGTTCCTGCGCAGAGAAGCTCCCAGACCAAAGGAAGACTGATGACATGGACTTTCCACCAGAGCCGACAGAGAGAGAAAGCCTTCTCCTGGATCTGATGCCCTGAATTTTGACTTGTAGCCTACTGGACTGTGAGAGAATAAGTTTCTCTTTGTTAAAACCATCCTCTTGTGGGATTTCTGACAGAGCAGCACGAGATGACTGAGACAATATGTTTTCATTCTCGTTTGATTCTGTGAATTTCTTCATTTCATCCTTTCTTCTATAACCCAGTAGTTTTTGAGCAAGGTGTTGTTCATTTTCCATGCATTTAATTTTTTTCCTTGCTTTTTTTTGTTAGTGATTTCTACTTTTATGGCTTTATGGTTAGAAAAGATGCTTTGCAATATTTAAG
This sequence comes from Dugong dugon, assembly GCA_030035585.1. NCBI lineage: Eukaryota > Metazoa > Chordata > Mammalia > Sirenia > Dugongidae > Dugong > Dugong dugon. Next base: position 73,676,001 of record CM057483.1, read on the forward strand.
TGCTTTGGATTCTGTTAAGGCTTGCTTTGTGGCCTAATATGGGGTCTATTCTGGAGAATGTTCCATGTGCCTTAGAAAAGAAAGTATACTTGGCTTTTGTTGGGTGAAGTGTTCTGTAATTGTCTATGAGATCAAGTTGTTTGATTGTGGTATTTTGATCTGTGTCTTTATTGAGCTTTTTTCTGGATGCTGTGTCCTTCACCAAAAGTGGTGTGTTGAATTCTCCTATTATTGTAGAGCTGTCTATTTCTCTTTTCAATGCCGTTAGTTTGTTTTATGTATTTTGGAGCCCTGTTGTAGGGTGTGTAAATATTTATTACAGTTATGTCCTCGTGGTGTATTGACCCATTAATCATTATATAGTGTCCTTCCTTATCTCTTGTGGATTTTTCTTTAAAATCTATTATGTTGGAGATTAATATTGCCACTCCTGCTCTTTTTTGATGTTTGCTTGATGTATTTTTTCCCATCGTTTGAGTTTTAGTTTGTTTGTGTCTTTGAGTCTAAGGTGTGTCTGTTTTAGGCAGGATATGGATGGGTAGTTTTTTTTAATCCAATCTCTCACTGTCTGTCTCTTTATTGGTGCATTTAGTCCATTTACATTCAGCATAATTATTGATAGATATGAGTTTAGTGCTGTCATTTTGATATTTTTTTTAGCTTGTTGTTTACAGAGTCTTTGTTCCACTTAATTTTCTGTGCTGAGTTGTTTTTCTTTATGTATTTTCTTTTCATCTTTTTCATTGCTGTTGATTTTGTATTTGCTGAATCTGTATGTTTTTTCTAGTTTTTTTATTTCGATGTGTAGAATTGTTAGTTTCCTTTGTGGTTACCTTGATATTTACTTCTATTTTCTAAGTTTAAACCAATCTTTTATTTCTTGATATCACCTTGTCTTCCTTTCCATATGAAAGTTCTATGGCTACATTGTTTACTCCCTCTTTTTTTTTTTTTTAATGTTGTCATCTTTTACATATTGAAGTCTCTATTCCTCTATTTTCAGTGTTTTAGCTTTCATTTATTTTTGGAGTTTCCTATCTGGGTTGATATCTGGTAGTTCTGTCCTGTGTTCTAGTCTTGGGTTGTTATCTGATGTTACTGATTTTCTAACCAGAGGATTCCCTTTAGTATTTCTTGTAATTTTGGTTTGCTTTTTACAAATTCCCTAAAGTTCTGTGTATCTGGTAATGCCTTAATTTTGCCATCATATTTAAGACACAGTTTTGCTACATATATAATTCTTGGCTGGCAATTTTTTTCCTTCAAGAATTTATATATGTCATCCCATTTTGTTCTTGCCTGCATGGTTTCTGCTGAGTAGTCAGAGCTTAGTATTATTGACTCTCCTTTGTAGATGACTTCTTTTATCCCTAGCTGCTCTTAAAATTCTCTTTATCTTTGGTTTTGGCAAGTTTGATTATAATATGTCTTGGTGACTGTCGTGGATTGAACTATGTCCCCCAAAAATGTGTGTATCAATTTGGCTGAGCCATGATTCCCAGTATTGTGTGGTTGTTCTCCATTTTGTGATTGTAATTTTATGTTAAAGAGGATTAGGGTGGGATTGTAACACCCTTACTAAGTTCACATCCCTGACCCGAAGCAAAAGGAGTTTCACTAGGGTGTGGCCTGCACCACCTTTTATCTCTCAAGAGATAAAAAGGAAAGGGAAGCAAGAAGAGAGGGGGACCTCATACCATCAAGAAAGCAGTGCTGGGAGCAGAGTGCATCCTTTGGACCTGGTCCTTGCATGTAAGAGCTCCTAGTCTGGGTGAAGATTGATGAGAAGGCTGACAGAGAGAGAAAGCCTTCCCCTGGAGCTGATGCCCTGAATTTGGACTTATAGCCTACTAGACTGTGAGAGAACAAATTTCTCTCAGTTAAACCATCCACTTGTGGTATTTCTGTTATAGCAGCACTAGATGACTGAGATAGTGACTTTCTTTTGGGATTTACCCTGTGTGGGATTCAATGAACTTCTTGAATAGATGTCTTCTCATTTTTTACGGTATCAGGGAAATTTTCTGGCAACAAATCTTCAACAATTCTCTCTGTATTTTCTGTTATCCCCCACTGTTCTGGCACTCCAATCATTCATAGGCTATTCCTCTTGATAGAGTCCCACATAATTCTTAGCGTTTCTTCATTTTTTTAAATTCTTTTATCTGATTTTTCCTCAAATAAATTGGTGTCAAGTGCTTTATCTTCTATCTCACTAATTCTGACTTCCATTGCCTCAATTCTGCTCCTATGACTTAGTATTAGTTGTCTAATTTTGAAATTTTATTACTAGTCTTTTGGATTTCTGTTTGCTCTCTCTCTATAGATTCTCACAGCTTGATAAATTTGTTATTATGCTCTTGTATAACCTTCTTAACTTTCTCTTTTGCTTTGTTCCTTGACTTGCTCTGCATTTTGAATGGTCTCCTTCCTGATATCTTGAAGAGCTCTGTATATTAATTTTTTGAAGTCTACCTCTGGTAATTCCACAAAGCTCTCTTCCTCCAGGAGTTTCTTTGTTCTTTGTTTTGATTACTTGCTGAAGCCATCATGGTCTGCCTCTTTATGTGATTTGATATTGACTGTTGTCTCTGAGGCTTCAATAAGTTATTATATTTATTTATTTTATGTTTACTTATTGTGTCCTACTTTCTTGTTTTGTTTTGATAAGCTCATATTGGCTGGTCATGTGAGCTACTTTGATTATTGGCCTCTTTAATGTTCTCACATCCTTTTTTCTGATGGTTAGAGCTGCTACTATGTATGTGAGCCCAGGAGTCCGTTTACTTGTGTGAATTCAGCTCAGGAGTCCAGGTCGTCAGTCACTGAGTGTGTGGTGCAGGCTCTCACCTACAGTCCTAGATGAGCATGGTTGATTGGTCTAGGCCCAGGTATCTGACTACACTAAGGGGCCTTGTGCTGAGCAAGGCAAGGTGCTGATGGCTGCTTCTGAGGGCCTGGGTGGAAGGCGTGTCCCTGTTCCCTAGAGTGTGTAGGTGGGTGGTTTTTGCAGCTGGACTTTGGGCACCCAGTGCTGTAAGGATTGGGAATCACCACTTATTCTCGGACCCCTGTCATGGATGTTATGGTGGAGTGGGTGGCCCCTGATATGTGTAGGTGAAGACCCTGCCTAATGGGTGGTACGGTGTCAAATGTCATGAATATGCCACTCCCCCTTAGTTGTTGCAGTTAAAAATAAACTTCAGGTATATACCCTGTTGTACTGTGCTAATGAGGGCCTACTCTTTTGAAATTCTTCCACAAAGGTCTAGGCAGGGATGAAAGGCATTCAGAGTCTGTGGACCCGTTATGCCCGTACCTAGGCAAAGGGGCTGTACCTGCTCTGAGTTCCTGTCTTAGGGGAGCTGGTAGATTATTTCTTCCTGTTTGTTAATTTGCTGCCTCTCCAAAGCCAGGATAATGGTTCAGGGCACAGGATGGGTCCTACTTCCAGCCCAGGGGCTGCAGCAGTTGCTGAAGCTGCACCAGGACCCAGAGCAGAGGTGGGAGGGGACAGGTAAATGGGAGAGAAGTACTTCCCAGAGGGGAAAGGGTATTTTTTGATCCTGTGAGATAGGTTAGATGCTTGTACTTAATTTTCGCCAATTGAGTGCTGCTTCTCCCTGGTTCTGGAGGCTTGAAGAGACTCTCCGCCATTCGGTTTCTCCCAATGTGGAAAACACCTCACGATGCTACTGCTTGTGTCAGCCCGTGTGTGCCAGCTGATCCAGACTGCAGGACACTGGTCAGGTCAGGTCTGACAAATTCTCGCTTCTTCTGAACTGTCTCTCCTTCTCCCTGCCACTCAGACGCCTCAACTTTGTCTTTGATGTTCAGGGCTTCTCAATTGTCATATATAATCGATTCACTTGTTTTTTTTGGGTCTTCGTAGTAAGAAGGACCATAGGAATCATCTGACTGCTCTGCCATCTCGGCCCTGCCTCCTCTTTCTTTCTTCCTCTTTTTTTTCCTCTCTTTCTTTTTTTCGTCTTATGGGAAAAAAATCTCAGAAGAAAATATTAAAATAACAACTCAATGCCAGGAAAAGGAAACACCTGAGGGAAGATATTACAAAATTGGAGGATCTTGCAAAGAGTTTATTGGTTATATTAAGCTATGTAAAGCAACGTGCCTTTCTGTCACAATTTTTTTTCACAAATATAAAGAGGAAAATTAATATAAACAGTATTTGTTTCATTTCACAGTTACTCTGAATGAGCACATTTAACTTAATCTATAATTTACAGTTGGAATGCTAATCAGTAATAACCCATTTGTGATGGCTTGTAACTGAAATTGCTCACCATCAATCAACATACCCTATCCTTACCATAAATGGCATTTCCTAATTTACACCACTCTTAGTGGCAATACTAATCTCAGATAAAATAGACTTTAAAACAAAATCCACCAAAAAAGACAAAGAAGGACACTATATCATGACTAAAGGGACAATCGAGGAGGAAGACATAACCATAATAAACATCTATGCACCCAATGACAGGGCTCCAAAATACATAAAACAAACTCTAACAGCACTAAAAAGAGAAATTGACAGTTCCACAATAATAGTAGGAGACTTCAACAAATCACTCTCAGTAAAGGACAGAACAACTAGAATGAAACTCACCAAAGATACATAAGACCTAAAGGGCACAATCAGCCAACTTGACCTCTTAGACATATAAAGAACACTCCATCCAACAGCTGCAAAGTACACATTCTTTTCCAAAGCACATGGAAAGTTCTCCAGAATAGACCACATTTTAGGCCACAGAGCAATCCTCAACAAGGTCCAAAACACTGAGATAATACAAAGTATCTTCTCTGACCACAATGCCAACAAGGTATAAATTAACAACAGAAAGAGCAAGGAAAAAAAACCCAATTACATGGAAACTGAATAACACCCTGCTTATAAACCACTGGGTAATAGAAGAAATCAGAAATGGAATCAAAAAGTTCCTAGAATCAAACGAGAATGAAAACACATCATAGCAAAACCTTTGGAACACTGCAAAGGCAGTCTTCAGAGGAGAATTTATAGCAATAGATGCACACATTTAAAAAAAAAAAAAAAAAAAAAGAAAGGGAAAAAATCCAAACATTAACTACACAGCACAAACAAATACAAAGAGAACAGCAAAAAAGCCCACAGCCACCAGAAGAAAGGAAATAATAAAGATCAGAGCAGAAATAATACAAAATAGAAACACAATAGAAAGAATCAACAAAATCAAAAGTTGGTTCTTTGAAAGGATCAACAAAATCAAGAAACCACTGGCAAAATTGAGAAAAGAAAAACAGGAGAGGACACAGATAACCCAAATAAGAAATGAAATGGGGGACATTACTACTGACCTAACTGAAATAAAAAGGATCATAACAGAGTATTATGAAAAACTACACTCCAACAAATTTGAAAACCTAGAGAAAATGGATAAATTTCTAGAAACACACTACCTACTCAAACTAACACAAAGTGACATTGAAAATCTGAATAGACCCATAACAAGAAAAGAGATTGAAAAGGTAATTAAAAAAAAAATCCTGACCAAAAAAAGCCCAGGCCCAGATGGCTTCACAGGAGAATTCTACAAAACGTCCAGAGAACAGCTTATACCAGTACTACTCAAAGTATTTCAGAATATAGGAAAGGAAGCAACACTTTCGAATCCAATCTATGAAGCCGGCATAACCTTGATATAAAAACCCAGCAAACATGGCACAAAAAAAGAAAATTCCAGACCAATATCTCTCGTGAATATCTATGCAAAAATTCGGAACAAAATTCTAGCCAATAGAATTCAGCATCATATCAAAAAAATAATACATCATGACCAAGTAGGATTCATACCAGGTATGCAAGGATGGTTCAATATTAGAAAATCAATCAACGTAATCCACCACATAAATAGAAGGAAAGAAAAGAATCACACGATCATCTCAACTGACACAGAAAAGGCATTTGACAAAGTCCAACACCTATTCCTGATAAAAGCTCTCAATAAAAAAGGGTATAGAAGGGAAATTTCCCAACATAACAAAGGGCATCTATGCAAAATCAACAGCCAACATCATTCTTACTGGAGAGAGGCTGAAAACATTCCCCTTGAAAATAGGAACAAGACAAGGATGCCCTTTATAACCACTCCTATTTAACATTGTGCTGAAGTCCTAGCTGGAGCAATACGACAAGTAAAAGAAATAAAGGGCATCCAATTTGGTAACAAAGAAGTTAAACTGTCCCTATCTGCAGATGATATGATAGTATACATAGAAAACCCAAAGGACTCTACTAGAAAACTACTGAAACTAATAGAAAGATTCAGCAGAGTAGCAGGATACAAGAGAAACAAAAATAATTGGTTGGATTCCTAGACACCAATAAGGAGAATGATGAAAATGAAATCAGGAAAACAATGCCATTTATAATAGATGATAAAAAATAAAATATTTAGGAATAAATCCAACCAGGGATGTAAAAGACCTATACAAAGAAAACTGCAAAACACTACTGCAGGAAACAAAAAGGGATCTACATATATGGAAAAACATACAATGCTCATGGATAGGTAGACTCAACATTGTGAAAATGATAATTCTACACAAAGCAATTTACAAACACAATGCAATCCTGATCAAAATACCAACAGCATTCTTTAAAGAGATGGAAAAACTAATCATTAACTTTATACGGAAAGGAAAGAAGCCCTGGATAAGTAAAGCACCACTGAAGAAGAAGAAAGTAGGAGGACTTACACTACCTGATCTCAGAACCTACTATACAGCTACAGTAGTCAAAACAGCCTGGTACTGGTACAACAACAGATACATTGACCAATGAAACAGACTTGAGAACCCAGGTGTAAATCCATCCACCTACGGTCACCTGAACTTTCACAAAGGCCCAAAGTCCATCAAATGGGGAAAAGACAGTCTTTTTAACAAATGGTGCTGGGAAAATTCAATGTCTATGGGCAAAAAAACAAAACAGGACCTACACCTCACACCATATACAAAAACTAATTCAAAATGGATCAAAGAAATAAATATAAAGCCAAAAACTATAAAGTTCATAGAAGAAAAAATAGGATAAACGTTAGAGGCCCTAATATATGGCACTAACAGGCTACAAACCATAACCAACAACACACAAACTCCAGAAGATAAGCTAGATGACTGGGATATACTAAACACTAAACACTTACGTTCATCAAAAGACTTTACTAAACAACAAGATTTCAGAAATGGACAGTGTCATAAAAGGGCTGAGGAGCAGGTTTGAAATAATGGAAGATAAAATCAGCAAAATTGAAGACAAACATTTGGACACAACTTTGTTTGATGAAAAATCAAAAAAAAAAGAATGAAGAAAAATGAAGAAACCCTGATAATTATGTGGGATACAATCAAAAGCAAAAATCTACGAATGATTGGAGTTCCAGAAGTGGAGGAGAAAACAGAAAACACAGAGAGGATCATTGAAGAACTGCAGACAGAAAACTTCCCCAATATTATGAAAGATGAAAAGCTGACAATCCAAGAAGCTCAACCAACCCCATATAGAATAAACCTCAAAAGAAAATCACCAAGGCATATCATAATCACACTCGCTAAAACCAAAGGCAAACAAAGAATCCGAGAGCAGCTCGAGAAAAACAAGAAGTCACATACAGAGGAGAAACAATAAGACTAAGCTCTGATAATTTAGCAGAAACCATGCAGGCAAGAAGGCAATGGGATGACATACATAAAACCTTGAAAGAAAAAAAATTGCCAGCCAAGAATAATATATCTTGCAAAACTCTTCTTCAAGTATGATCGTGAAACTAGGTCATTTCCAGATAAACAGAAATTAAGAGACTATGTAAAAACAAAATCAAATGTACAAGACTTTTTAAAGGGAGTCCTTTGAACTGAGAACAAACAACATCAGACTACAGGCTGAATATAGGACACAGGATTGTACTAGCCAGATACCAATCTAGGAAATGAAATCTTAAGGACTATACAAAGCCAGAAGAATTATGATGGAACGAGAGAGGTTAATCTGTAAATGACAACAGCATCAGAACAATAAAAGCGGGAATAAATGGTGTAGGTATAGAATCTTCTAATGGAGAGGAAGGCAAGCTGATACCAAGTAATAACATACTGGTTCTACTCTAGGAAGATAAGCGTAAATTTCAAGGTAACCACAAAGAAAGTTAACAAACCTACTCATCAAAATAAAGAAGAAAAACATAAATTCTCAGTAAAAACAAAAACCTACAAAAACAAAAGAAATGGAAAAAAAATCCACAAACAAAAGGAGCTCAGCACAGGACAGTAAGAGGAACAAAGAAAATGTCAGCACCACAAATAAATAAATAAACAAATAAAGCAGTATAAAATGCAAAGTCACTCCTAGGAATATATCCTAGAGAAATAACAGCTGTCACACGAATAGACATATGCACACCCATATTCACTGCAGCACTGTTCACAATAGCAAAAAGATGCAAATAACCTAGATGCCCATCAACAGATGAATGGATAAACAAACTATGGTACATACACACAGTGGAGTATTATGCAAAGATAAAGACCAAGGATGAGTCTGTGAAGCATCTCATAACATGGATGAAACTGGAGGACATTATGCTGAGTGAAATAAGTTAATCACAAAAGGACAAATATTGTATGAGACCTCTACTGTAAAAAACTCATGTAAAAGTTTACACACAAAAAGAACAATCTTTGTTGGTTATGAGGGATTGGAGGGGTGCAGGGGGAACTAAATAGACAATAGATAAGTGGCAACTTTGGTGAAGGGTAAGACAGTAGACAATACTGAGGAAGCCAGCACAACTTGTACAAAGAAAGGTCATGAAAGCTCCATAGACACTTCCAAACTCCCTGAGGGACTGAATTGCTGGGCGGAGGGCTGTGGGGACCATGGTCTCGGGGAACATCTAGCTCAATTGGCATAATACTGTATATAAAGGCAATGTTCTACATTCTACATCGGTGAGTAGTATCTGGGGTCTTAAAAGCCTGTGAGAAGCCATCTAAGATACTCCACTTGTCTCACCCCTTCGGGAACAAGTGAGAATGAAGACAACAGGATACAAAGAAAAGATTAGTCTAAAGGACTAAAGGACCACAGCTACCACGGCCTCCACCAAACTGAGTTCAGTACAGCTAGATGGTGCCTGCCTACCACCACTGATTGCTCTGACCATGATCACAGTAGAGGGTCCTGGACAGAGCTGGAAAAGGATGTAGAACAAAATTGTAACTCACAAAAAAAAGACCAGACTTACTGGTCCGACAGACTGAAGAAACCCTGAGAGTATGGCCCCCAGCCACCCTTTTAGCTCAGTGGTGAAGTCACTCCCGAAGTTCTCCATTCAGCTGGGGATCGGACAGCCTCATAAAACAAAACAGGGCTAATGAGGCACAGCAGTGCAGGACAAGGACTAGAAGGCAGGAGAGGACAGGAAAGCTGGTGATAGGGAACCCAAGGTTGAGAAGGGACTGTGTTGACATGTCGTGGGGTTGTTAACCATTGTCATAGGGCAATATGTGTAGTAACTGTTTAATGAGAAGCTATTTGTTCTACAAACCTTCATCTAAGGTACAAAAAAAATAAAAGAATTATCTATGTGAGATCAAATTGACAACAGCAGCTCAAAAGGTCTGATGGGAAACCTAGGGGGCAGTGAATTGAAGATAATGTGATGGAATGATTTGGAAAAGGATACTGAGAATAGCAGCACAACTGGAAGAATGTAATTGGTGTCACTGAATTGTACATGTAGAAACTTTTGAAATGGTGTAACTTTGGTTATGTATATTTTCACCAAAAAAAAAAAAAAGGTCCTCCAAGGTCAAGAAGGGAGAGTGTTGACATGTCGTGGGGTTGTTAACCAATGTCATAAAACAATATGTATACTGACTGTTTAATGAGAAACTATTTGTTCTGTAAACCTTTATCTAAAGTAGAATAAAAAAAATTTAAAAAAAAAGGAATTCACCAAATGAGTAAAAAGAGAACCTACAGACTAGAAAAAAAAATTTGGACATTGCAAGTCAGACAAAGTTCTAATCTCTAAAATCTACAAGAAAATCCAATATCTCTACAACAAAAAGACAAATAATCCTATTAAAAAATGGGCAAAGGAAATGAACAGACACTTCGCCAAAGAAGACATTTAAGCAGCCTTCAGACACTTGAGGAAAAGCTTGCGATCACTAGCCATTAGAGAAATCCAAATCAAAGCCACAAAGAGATGCCTTCTCACCCCTACATTACCGGCACGAATAAAAAAAAAACCTGGAAATAACAAATGTTAGAGTGGTTTCAGAGAGATCAGATCTCTTATGCATTGCTGGTGGGAATGCAAAATGATACAATCATTTTGAAAAATGATATGGATCTCCCTTAGAAAGCTAGCAATAGAAATACCATATGATCCAGCAATCCCACTCCTAGGAATACATCCTAGAGAAATAAGAGCCGTCACATGAATAGACATATGCACACCGATGTTCACTGCAGCATTGTTCACAACAGCAAAAATTTGGGAACAACCTAGATGCCTATCAGCAGATGAACAGATATGCAAACTATGGTACATACACACAATGGAGTATTACACAATGATAAAGAACAATGATGAATCTGTGAAGCATCTCATAACATGGATGAATCTGGAGGACATTATGCTGAGTGAAATAGGTCAATCACAAAAGGACAAATACTATATGAGACCACTATTTAAAAACTCATGGAAAGGTTTATGCAAAAAGAAACAATCTCTGATGGTTACGAGGGAGGGGAGGGTTGGGGGGCACAGTAAATAGACAATAGATAAGTGGTAACTTTGGTGAAGGTTAAGACAGTAGACAATACAGGGGAAGCCAGCACAATTTGTATAAGGCAAGGTCATGGAAGCTCCATAGACACATCCAAACTTCCTGAGGTACCGAATTGCTGGGCTGAGGGCTGTGGGGACCATGGTCTCGGGGAACATCTAGCTCAATTGGCATAACACGGTTTATAAAGAAAATGTTCTACTTTCTACCTTGGTGAGTAGTGTATGGGGTCTTAAAAGCCTGTGAGCAGCCATCTAAGATACTCCACTGGTCTTACCCCTTTGGGAGCAGGAGAGAATGAGGAAAACAAGATACAAGGAAAAGATTAGTCCAAAGGACTAATGGACCACAACTACCACGACCTCCACCAGACTGAGTCCAGTACAACTAGATGGTGCCCATCTACCACCACTGATTGCTCTGACAGGGATCACAACAGAGCGTCTCGGACAGAGGTGAAGAAAAATGTAGAACAAAATTCTAACTCAAGAAAAAAAAACTAGACTTACTGGCCTGACAGAGACTGGAGAAACCCAGAGAACATGGCCACCGGCCACCCTTTTAGCTCAATAATGAAGTTACTCCCGAGGTTCACCCTTCAGCCAAAGATTAGACCGGCCCATAAGACAATAAGAGACTAATGGGGCACAACAGACCAGGGACAAGGACTAGAAGACAGGAGGGGATAGGAAAGCTAGTAATAGGGAACCCAAGGTTGAGAAGGAAGTGTTTTGACATGTCGTGGGTTTGTTAAACAATGTCATAAAACAGTATGTATACTAACTCTTTAATAAGAAAATATTTGTTTTGTAAACCTTCATCTAAAGTACAATAAAAAAAATTTTAAACAAGGTAGAAAATCCACATGGTCAATAAGCATATAAAAAGATGGTTGGCCTCATTAGTAATTAGGAAAATACAAATTTAAAATACAGGGACATACCAACATGTACCCACCAGCATGACCAAAATTGTTGTTAGCTGCCGTTGAGTCAGCCCCCAACTCATGGTGATCCCATGCACAATGGTATCATACCACTGTGATCCATAGGGTTTTTATTGACTGATTTTTTGGAAGTAGTTCATCAGGCCTTTCTTCCTGGTCTTTCTTAGTCTGAAAGCTCCACTGAAAGCTGGTTAGCATTAAAGCAACATGAAATCCTCCACTGACAGATAGGTGGTGACTGTGCTTGAGATGCATTGGCCAAGAATAAAACCTGGGTCTCCTGCATGCAAGGTGAGAATTATACCACTGAGCCACCACTGCTCCCTCATGAGTAAAATTAAAAAGCCTAAAAAGACTGGGACTAGCAAGTGTTAACAAGGATTTGGAGCAATGGAAAGATTCATATGTTTCAGATTGGGGAATAAATAGCTATAATCATTTTGGAAAGTAGTTTGATATTACATAGAAAAGTGAAGGTACACATAACCTATGATGAAGCATTATCACTCTTTTATATCAACCCTACAAAAGTATGTGCACATGTATACCAGGACACAATACAAGAATGATCATGGTCTTATTATTCATAATAGGACTAAACTGGTAAGATTGTAAACATAGACATATACAGGAGAACAGATAAATACATTCTGGTATAATCACAGAGTGGAATACTATACAACAATGAGAGAACTATACCTATGTATAATATCATGGACGGATCTTAGAATATTGAGCAAAACAAGCAAGACCAAAAAAAATATATATGTACATAGAGTATGGTTTCATTTATATAAATTTAAATACAGGCAAAATTAACCACATCCACTCCTCACTCATCATCATGGTTAGGTTCCAAAGGCCAGGTCATTATGCGAAAATAAGCAGTATGTGAAAATGGAGGATGACTACACCATTACATAACTGTCAAATTACCTCATTACCTAACTGCCAAATTACATCATTACCTAACTGCCAAACTACTGCGAATTATGTTCCAGCCAAGTTGACACACAACCTTAACCATCACAGCCAGTGTTCGTTACTGCCAGACGTCTGTCGTTAATGCACAAAATAGTCAGATAGTAGATTTTTTACTGTTGTCATAAATTCAAAATTTCGGATAACGACACGGTCGATAAGTGAGGAGTAGGTGTATATTGTTTAGGGATAAATTTGAAGGTGGTTAAAAAATGATAAGAAGCAATTGCCATAAACATCAGGTAATATCTCAGGCGGTTGGGTTGTAGAAGAGGGTGTAATAGACAACGGAGACATTGCAGACTTCTAGGATTCTTCTCTTGCACATCTTGACTTGATTGGTGGTAATATTGGTGTTTGCTTTATGATTATTCATCTTCAGATGTGTGTTTTATGATTTTTTCTCTGTATATGTTATAGTTCAAAATAACTCATTTAAAATAAACAAAGAATTGGTGGGAAATACTTTTATATGAGATTAAGTGACATTCAAATAACAGACACATCATACTGATTACATGAGAGTCACTGTTCTGGAACTTTATGAATAGTAACTCTTTGAATCCTTGCAACACTAGGCAGTAGGTGCTATTATTCTCCATGAGGTGAGAAAATGAGTGGAAGCACAGAGACTTTAAGTAACTTGCTCAAAGTCTCATAACTAGCAGGTGGTGGAACTGGCATTCTAAACCAGGCAATATATTTTATTTTTTTATTAGTGCTCAGCTGGTAACCGAAGTCAGTGTTTCAAACCCACCAGCCGCTCTGTGGAAGAAAGATATGGCAGTCTGCTTCCGTAAAGATTTACAGCCTTGTGGGGACCATGGTCTCGGGGAACATCTAGCTCAATTGGCATAACATAGTTTATAAATACCTTGGTGAGTAGCGTCCGGGGTCTTAAAAGCCTGTAAGCAGCCATCTAAGATACTCCACTGGTCTCACCCCTTCGGGAGCAAGGGAGTATGAAGAAAACAAGATACAAGGGAAGGATTAGTCCAAAGGACTAATAGACCATAACTACCTCCACCAGACTGAGTCCAGTACTACTAGATGGTGCCTAGCTACCACCATTGACTGCCTTGACAGGGATCACAATAGAGGGTCCCAGACAGAGCTGGATAAAAATGTAGAACAAAATTCTAACTCACAAAAAAAGACTAGACTTACTGGCCTGACAGAGACTGGAGAAACCCTGAGAGTATGGACCCCAGACACCCATTTAGTTCAATAATAAAGTCACCCCCAAGGTTCACACTTCATCCAAAGATTAGACAGGCCCATAAAACAAAAAGATACTAAAGGGGCACAACAGCCCAGGAACAAGGACTAGAAGGCAGGAGAGGACAGGAAAGCCGGTAATAGGGAACCCAAAGTCAAGAAGGGAGAGTGTTGACATGTTGTGGAGTTGTTAAAAAATGTCATAAAACAATATGTGTACTAACTGTTTAATGAGAAACTAGTTTATTCTGTAAACCTTCATCTAAAGTACAATAAATAAAAGGAAAAAAAAAAAAAAAAGATTTACAGCCTTGGAAATCCTATGAGGCAGTTCTACTCTGTCCTATAGGGCTGCTGTGAGCTGGAATCGACCTGATGGTAGTGGGTTTTAGTTTTAGTTTTATTAGCCTTTTCACTATACTGAAAAGTTAGAAACAATGGATGTTTACTGATAACCAAACATCCATGAGATATCTGCTGAGCTGAAATTTCTGGGCAAATAAAATTAAAGTATGTAAAGGAAAAGGAAAAGATAATTCAACAATTATTGTTTGAGGAGTTTTTTTTTGTTTGTTTATTTTGTTTTGTGTTTTCTACCCCAACAGTTAGGGTAGCAGTGGGAGATACAAGTGGATAAATTATTATCAGCTTTTACCTACAAGCCAAAAATTTCAACCAGAAAAGAACAGCACAGCGTGTTAACCACTTTGGGTAATGAGATTTTTTTCTTTCACCCGTGACTGTGTTTTCTAAACAATTTTTAAATAAATATAGTAATGTTTTACATGATTAGTAGTTGCAAAATCATTTGTAAAAACACATAGAAAGTTTTAATATCTTTCTATCTGTAAAATTATGCATAATTGATTATAGACTAAAATAAATGCAAATGTAAATAATTTCTTCATTAGTGTCATATTTATACATAATCTGCAAAAAGTAAATGATATTTAAACTTAGTAACCAAAACTTAACTAGACAGGTTGGTTTGCCAGTCATAGGAAATTCTGATTTTTTAATATATGGAATCTTTAAATAATACATAGTTTATATATAAACTAATATAAACCAAAAAAACCCAAACCCGTTGCCATTGGGTTGATTCCAACTCATAGTGACCCTAAAGGACATAGTGACACCTCCCCAATAGGTTTTCCAAGGAGCAGCTGGTAGATTCGAACTGCTGACCTTTTAGTTAGAAACTGAGCTCTTATCCATTGCCCCACCAGGGCTCCATATACATACACATATACATTTAAAAAAAAAATGCTGTCAAGTTGATTTTGACTCATAGCAACTCTATGGGACAGAGTAGAACTGCCCCATAGGGTTTCCAAGGAGTGGCTGGTAGATTAGAACTGCCAACCTTTGGTTAGCAGCCCAGCTCTTAACCACTGCGCCACCAGGGCTCCTTGATTTGCACAAGAAAGGAGATCAAAGGATCCTCTTTCAAATGTGTAAAATAAAAAACAAAACAACAACAACAAAAAAACCCAGACTTTCTTAGAGAGAAGCTTTATTTAGAAAGAAAGGGAGAAAGGGAAAGGGACTATTGTAGTAATGGGGGAGGAGGACTACTGCAATAGGGAAAACACTCCAACCGTAAAAATCTGCAAGTGTCTTAAAGAATTAGGGAAAATATGTTTTCTCTTATAGAGACTGAGAGTAAATAAAGATAGGAAAAACCCAGGTGTGGGGGAATGAGATGAAAGGGTGACGTCATAAGACAGCAAATCAGAATGTTTTACACTGAGGTCAAACTATTCTCAGAGAGGTATCCTTAAAAAGGGGTTGTATACTGGCTCAACGTGAGGGCTCAAGTTCATGGACTTGGGGAAAACAAAAGTTTAACCAAAGTTTGGTTAACAAGCACTTTGCTTCTGATAGATCAACGGGGGCAAGCAATTCAGTTAGTCATTTATGAGGCAAGGAATGGGAATTTGGAGGGTCTGCTTCTGGCCTAGCAGCCCTGGTGGCACAGTAATTAAGACCTCTACTGCTAACCAAAGGGTCAGCAATTCCAATCCACTGGCCCCTCCTTGGAAAACCTATGGGGCAGTTCTACTCTGTCTTATAGGGTCACTATGAGTAGGAATCGACTCCACGGCAATGTGTGTCTGGCCTAAGTAAACAAAGGGGCATTCATGAGACTTAGCTAAGTCATATGGTGAGGGTGGTTATTTGCAGTAAGTGGCTTTCCTGAACACTATGGTTAGGGAGGATTTCTTTAGCCGTTGTTGTTTTCCAATATCAGTGGCAAAACTAGGGGACTGCGGGAGGTGCGGACTACACTGGGTGACACTGTCAGAGGGGGTGACACCAAAATGACTGTCTATAAAATTTTTGTGCAGTGTTTCAGTAGAAATTTATTATTTTTTATTAATAATTTTATTATTTTTTATAAATATCCCTGTAGTTAGTTATAACAACAAAACATTTTTCATAAGCACAGCTTACATGTATCAATATACATACAAGGTTAAAACTCTACGCTTATTTACTTTTTGAACCTTCTAATGTGCTCCAGTCAGAGCTGTCATTATTACCCAATTACAATGATGCTTCAAATCACGTGGTTTCGTCTGCACCTGCTACAAGCATGAGCTATCGTTTTCCTTGTTTCTGGTGTTTTTATTGTTGCTGATTTTGGCAAATTTTCTGGTGTTTTAGCAACAATATTGTGGTAATTAGTATTTGTGAACCTATACTTTTTGAGAATGAAGTAGTAACTGAAGAAAAAGAAGGAGTGATATATGGGAATTATAATTTCCAGATAACATTAGTACAAAAAACATTACTGAGGATTCTGTATGGTCTGGTATGGGAGAAAGTCCACGAGGGCAGGGGTGACATCATGAGTTACCACACTGGATGATACCAACCCTAGTGATGCCACTTTCCAGTATCAGGGGGTCCAGGTATAATTCAATATTAAAAAATCAAAATACTTAAGGATAAGATACCGTGGAAGTAATTTTATATTTCTATACCACATTTCTAACATTTATTATTTTATTATCGTATATCTATAGGAGCTAAAACATAAAAAATAGTACCTATTAAATCCTATGAACTATGAAAATACTGTTCGGTGTCAGATCTGAAAAAAATTTAAGTGGCTAGAAAAACATTTTAAAATATAAAGATAGTGGCATCATGAATTATGTCTACTACAAGGTAAAGTTGAGATTTTCCATTTATCTATAAAATGCGATCCAACTATGCAGTCAAATGAAGAATAATCAGGCCAAGACTGACACTCAAATATCAAAATTTAGCTTGGTTTTCTCTATTGATTAATCTAGGCTGATAACTAACGATTTATACTCTATCTTTGTTGTTAGGAGAAAAAATGGAAGAAAATTTAGGCTTGTCATTATTCCAAACCATAAAAACTTCAGTTTTTCGAAAATTGCTAATTGTTCATCAGTAATAGATATTACAAACATTATTTTTGTTACTTCTTATCTGTCAGAAAATGTTTCCAGACTCTTGGATACAATTTTTACTGTATCCTTTCTGTGTGGTAAAAATAAAGGGCATCATAATTACAAAGTAGTTCATTGGACATAAAAGAGAAAAGGTTACATTTTAAAACACTAGAAGAAAAGGAAATAAAATAGTAAAGCCTGGGAAGTAAGATAATTTAAAAAAATTGCAAACATAAATATACAAAAATCAATCTTTATGAATAGAATAAAAAAGCTTATTGCAACTTCAGTACATTTTCTTTATACTTCCTTACAAAATAATAATAATAACATATCAAAAGTATATAAACACTTTTAGTTTTCCTCTTTTGGGATTTATTTTTTGGTGTTTCAGAAACATATGCTTCTGTTCATGTTTTAAGAAATTTAGTTGTAGATTTAAGACCCAAAAAGAGCAGGAGAGCAGAGTAGATCCTGGGAACCTTGATCCCAGAAGACACTAACTTCCCTGCATTCCTGCATTTGTCCCTTACCACCACTACCAACTAAGAATAAAATAGTCTTCAGAGTTATGGGAGAAACTATAGATTTCTTCAACAAAATATATTTTGCCTTGTGTTGGGATGTTAGTAGTTTTCTACCTATATATTCTAGTATGATTGGAGTCTAAATAGGTTTGAATGGGATACAGAAGCCAAGAAAATATTTGGGCCTGCCAACTGCTCCTCAGATTATCAGCAGTAAGAACAGATACTATGAGTTAAAATTTAATAAGTAGCTATTTTGAGTACAATATCTAGCAAAGTACTAGATAACACATAATTGTTAAATGAATTAAGTTCTGTTTTTTTTTTTTTTAAAAAAGAACTAAAATTGGTATTCTAGTAGGTGCTGTTTGGGAGAGGGGATGGGTTTTATATATGTTATGTGAAAGTAAGAGTCCCTGGGTGATGGAGTTAATGCACTCCACTGCTAGCCAAAGGGCTGGAGGTTTGAGTTTACCCAGAGATGCCTCAGAAGAAAAGCATGGAAATCTACTTCTGAAAAATCAGCCATTGAAAACCCTATGGAGCACAGTTCTACTCTGACACACATGGAGTTGCCATGAGTGAGAAATGACTTGACAGCAACTGGTACTGGTATGTGAAAGTAATTTTCCCCATTTTATATTCCTGGAAACTAAGGATAAAATTGGTAAAGTAACTTGTATCTCTTCACCAACTAAAAATTAGCAAATTAAGGATGTGAGTCCAGTTTTTTGCAACCCAGTTGTTAAGACTATGAGATTGCCACTAAGCCATCAAACTTTCCAAATAAAGTTCTATGGGATTTCAAAAGATGGTTAAATCACTTTTTCCTGGGTGTACACTGGGGTTAAAGGACAAAATTGGGAAGAAGTTGTGGGAAAAGTGTCATTGAATTCAACTATGTCCAAAAGGAAGATGGCATTTCAGGCAAAATGAATAGCAGTAAAATAAATGAATAGAGAAGGGGCACTCACAGGATATATAGCAATTCAGTTAGATGGTACACAGGCTGAGTATAAGGAAGTACAGGGCAGTAATACATGACAAGTGGGGCTGTAGACATCTTGTAAAGACCCTTACGTTTATGGTGGAGAGTTTACATTTAATGCTGTAGATGCTAGGGAACCATTAAAATTTTTAACTAAGGAACTATATCATCAGAAATATGATTTAGAAATATTAATCCAACAGTGTGATAAATTGGAAAAGGAATTTAAAGGAAATGAGAATATCAATCAGAAGTTCTGGATTCAGATAGTTGCAGTGGAAAAGGAGTCGAGGAAGCTGATGAAAAAGATACTGTGAAACTAGGAACAAAAAGGACTTGAATGCTGATTGAATATAAGAATCAAGCAAAAGGAAAGAGTCAAACATTCTTTTCAGGTTTCTAGTCTGGGTGACTGAGTAGATGGTAGTGTCATTGGCTTAAATAGGTAACCTAGATGGAGGAGCTATTTTAAGAAGCAGCATGTTGTGCACTGTTTTGAACTTGGGTCTGCATTGCTGATAACATTAAATTGACCACAATAAATTGGTGCTTGTAAGTAAAAAATAGTTGAATATTGACGATTTCATATAATTCAACCCTGTACATCCTGAAAAGATTCTGACAAGGCAGTTGAAATAAAGTATTAGCAATTGGAAGAAAGATCAGGATTAGAAAGTCAGACTTTGTGCATCATTCATAAAATGATAGTGATTCATGAGATTTGCTGATGTATACAAGGAAAACAGAAGAGAAGACGGTTAACAAATTAAAAAGAACTTTGAGGGATTGGGAAAAGTTATGGGCATTTATTTAGATTAAGAAGTAGTGATCAGTCAAAAAGAAAAAAAAAACAACAAAGAAATGGAAGATGAGACAATTCCGAGGAAGGGGGTGCAAACAGTGCCAAAGGATACAAAGTAATTAAGATGTATGAAGACTAAGGATGCACTATTATATTTATTGATCTATATGTCATTGTTCAAGAGAGAGGTTTCTGCAGAGTAAAAGAAAGATGTTTAAAGTTTTGAGTGGGAAATAGAGAACTGCAGGTTATTTAAAACAGCTGGGCATTTCAAAAATATGTCAATAAAATAAAAGACTTTGATTCATTGCATGGACTCTGGAACTAGACCCAAGGTGTATGGGGATTAGTGAAGTTTTTTTTTATGGATTTGGACAATGAATATGTATTTAAAGAAGTAAAAACGATACCAACAGAGAAATGATAAAGAATAAAAAGACATGTTTTCAAAGTGGACTCCAGGCTACAGGGAGGGATTTGTTTTGGACAGGGGTAAAATCACTTCTTTGAGGAAGGGAAGAAAGCACAAATTGCAAAGTATACTTGATGAATTCAAGTCACTTTACTAAATAACTCCAGAGTCATTATTTGTACAGTAGGCTCTGTGTATAGTGTCCCCAGGGTTGTGCAGTACACCTACTGTGCACCCATCTGCAGTGGTCTTGATTCAGGTACAATCACTAGTGTAGTCAATAGTGGTGGTAACTTTGTAATATCTTAAAGTGACTTTACAATATTTTAATATCTTAACCCTACACACTGGTGCACTATGCAGTTTGCCCCAACCCAATTCTCAGAACTAGAAAAGTTGGACAATGATGATGGAATGTACCTAGAACTGGCCAAACTGCAAGATTTAATGGTACAGTCTTCCAGACTGCCAAGTCTGCCCAAGATATCTGACACTACCTGAAAGGAGTTAGGATCCAACCACAAATTTAGAGGAAAGAGTCCATACAAAACCACTCTCACTTCTGGCACCAACTGCAAGTTCAGAAGATTCCCAAAACCATCCTCAGTTTTGATAATTCACCGGAAGCAGTCACAGAGCTCACTGAAAGCTACTATTTTCACAGTTTTTTATAGGGAAGGATATAAATTGAAAACAGTCAAAGGAAGAGATGCATAGGGAAGAGTTTGGGATGGTTCCAAATGTGAAACTTCCATTGTGCTCAGGACAAGTTACATTTCTGTATCAATGTGCGACAATATAAACAGAGTATTGCCAGCAAGAAAATCTCACCTGAACTTCAGTGTCCAGGGTTTTATTGGGACTTAATTACATAAGAATGATTGATTAATTGCCAACATGTGAACTCAGCTTCTAAGTTTGCTGACACCATGTGACGGAAGCTTCCACCCTAAAACACATCGTTGGTTTTTTGGAAAAGTCAGTTCTCTTCCTAAGACTGCTGGATGTGGCCAGCCCCCACCCTAAGAAAGGACACTTCTATCAGGTATGACATAGATTACCTCCCAGAAGCTGAGGGCAAAGGCCAGATGTCTCTTTGAGCAAAAACATTTTATAAAATTCAACCTCCATACATGACATAAACAAAGAAAACTCTAAAATAATTAGGAATAGAGGAAAACGTCCTGAAGAGAACTTATGGTAAACACCATTCTTAATGGTAAAATGTTGAAAGTTTTTCCTCTAAGATCACCATTTCTATTCTACATTGTTCCAAACTAAAACAATAAGACAATAAAAAGTAATAAAACATGTAATGATTGGGAACAAAATAAGCAGAACTGTCATTCACAGATGACATTTATGTTTACGCAAAAAAATCTAAAAGAATGCACAGAAAAATGTTTAAAAACAAGACATTAATACAGCAAGGTTGCTGGATACCAAGCCAGTATAAAAAAGCAATTGAATTTCTATACACCAGTAGTCAGCAGTTAGAAAATTATTTTTTAAGATACTGTTAATGAAAATGTTAAAAGATCAAATACTTAAGAATAAATATAATTAAAAATACTAAGATCTTTACACTGAAAACTATAAAATATTGAGAGAAGTTAAAGAAGAATCAAATGAATGAAAGGATATACCATGTTATGGGTTGGAAAACAGCACTGTAAATGTACTGATTTGATACAGATTCAATGCAATTCATATATAAAAATCTCACAAGTATTTTGTATGTAAGTCAAAAAAGGATTCTAAAATTTATATGAAAATACAAAGAGCCAGGAATAGCCATATTATATTTAAGAACAAAATGGGAGAACACATGCTACTAATTATTAATAATTATTTTAAAGCTATAAGAATTTTGATAACATTGTATTGACTCAAAAATAGACAAGTAGATCAAATGAAGAGAATATAAAATACAGAAACTGACTCTCATATGTAGGAACACAATTTTGTCAAAGATGCCTCTAAAGAGACAGTGGTTAAAGCTTTCCCTTTCAATAAATAGTGGCTAATCAATTATAAATCCATATTAAAAAATAGTCTTGACTCCTATCTGATTCATTGAAAAATCAATCCAGGTGTATTAGAGATCTAAAAGTGAAAAGTAATACAATTATAGTTCTAGAAGATAATATAATATCTTAATGATTTTGTGATAGGTAAAAAGAAAAAGAACTAAACATAAACAGAAAAATTTATAGATGGAATGTAATTAGAATTAAGAACTTCTTTTAATAAAAAGTCACTACCATTAAGGGAATAAAAAAAGCAGAGAGCAGAGTGGGAGAAGATATTTGCAACATTTAACTGGTAAACGATTCATATTAAAATATATAAAGGACTACTACAAATCAATAGGCCAAAAAAAAAAAATCCTATAGAAAAATGGACTAGATACTTGAACATGCACTTCACGTAAAAATATATCCAAACGTGCAGTAAATATGTGGAAATCTGATCAACACCATTGTTGTAGTTAGCTGCCTATGAGTCCATTTTTAGTGACCAGAAGAATAAAAAATAAACCACAGTGATATATAACTACAAAAGCACCTGAACTGCTAAAATTAACAGGACTGAGCCATATGATTAGATAGAGAGGATTTGGGACAGTTTAAAATCTAATGCTATAATGACAAGGGTATATGTTTATAGCCAATTGGGAAAACTCTTTGGTATTATCTACTAAAATGATTTTATGCATAATCTATGACCCAGCAGTTTGGCTCCTAACTATATACCTTGGAATATATGCACATGTGCACAAAAATCCATTGAAAAATGTTCATATCAGCATTATGTACAGGTAGTCCCCAACTTACTATATATTGGAGTTATGAAGAACTGCATTTAAGATCGTCTTTTGTTTTGGAGTTGTGTATCTTATGGTTAGTAATATGTACTACATACAATGTTGCAGCACGTAATTTGCTGGTGTAATCATTCTCAGATGTTCACTCACAGATGTTTAATGTTATGATTTATTGTTCAAAACACTGCCGTATAGCAGGAGATAATGAAAACTAAGAAAGAGAGAAAAAAAAAAAAGAGGTATTGAACTTACATCAGAACTGACTTACAACTGAGTGGTTGGAATGGAACCCTGTCATAAGTCGGGGACAGCTTGTATCATATTTCCTAACTAAAAACAGCCCAAAAGTCATTAACAGTAGAATAAAGGAATCATTAATATATTTATAAATAAACCATAGCAGTATGCAAAATGGATTAATCCCACAAACATAGTGTAAAGTGAAATAGGCTAGACAGAAAATAATTTGTTATATGGTTCTGTGGAGCCCTGGTGGCACAGTGATTAAGAGCTTGGCTTCTAACTAAAAGGTTGGCAGTTTGAATCCACCGGCTGCTCCTTAGAAACCCTATGGGCAGTTCTACTCTCTCCTACACTGTCCCATGAGTAGGAATCGACTCAACGGCAATGGGTTTCCTTTTTGGTATATGGTTCTATATTACATAACATAAAAACAAAACTAATTTATGTTTTTAGAATTCTGTATTATAGTTATCTTTGCAGAAGAAGGAGAAGGAATTGAGTAGAAAGGTGTATGAAGGAGTTTCTGGGGGATACTGGTAGTTATTGCCTTGGTGGTGGCTACACAGGTATGTTCACTTTATGAACATTCACTGAGCTGTGATCTTGTGATTTACAGATTTTTACTTATGTATGTTATTGGTAAAAAAAAAAGTTACAAAATAATTATTAATGGCATGTCAGTTTTTTATTTCACTATTCTGGAGTTTCTGGCAAAAAAATCAGGATGGGCAATAGTCACGCTGTTACGTTTTTTCTTTTTCTGTGGAACTAAAAGTTAAGTGTAAGTTTCTCAATTACTTCTTAGTGATTTAAATAGTTCTGCAAATTACTGCATATATATATATATATTTGTTTTTTAAATACTCTTAATCCTGCACTAACTTAATTTCTTACACAAGCACTCTTTACATAGGGAGATAGAAATAGAGGTATAGATGTGCTTTTGCTTCAAGATTTGGAGGTCCAAAATTTACTTATATGCATAACATTTTTACTCAAGCTTTATGTACTTAATACGATATTCTTCCCCTTTTCCTTCCTTACTAGTTGTTTTCTAGCGCCTAGTATCTGGGGTTTCACAGTTGCGCAGATCTACTCAAAAAAATCTATGTCTCTTTGGAGAAATGTGAATCAGATCTAGCCTTGAGTCATCAAATCCGATTATAGAGATGCCATTTATCATGGTCTACTTGTAAAGCCAAGCAGTGATTCACCACTTTTCACTCCTTTTCCCTGCACTCCTCTAGTCATTTGAATATCCAAACAACTATGTAGACTTGTGTTTTAAACCCTTTTACAGAAGAATTGTCACAGAACTAGTAAGAAACCAAAACTCTAAACTCCTAGGACCACGTTTCCTAGAAATTGGACCAATATTTTGATAAATAATGTGTGGTGGACATTATGATTGCCTTTCGGAGCCCTGGTGGGGCAGTGGTTAAGAGCTTTGGCAGGTAACCAAAAGGTTGGCAGTTCAAATCTACCAGCCGCTCCTTGGAAATTCTATGGGGCAGTTGTACTCTGTCCTAGATGGTCACTGTGAGTCGGAATTGACTCGATGGCAACAGGTATCAAAATTCATTCTAGCCCCGCTCCATTGTTGAGTAGACATGAGAATCACTCTAACCTCAGTTGCATTGATAGGCCCTGAGTGTTTAAATAATTGAAGATAATCTGAATATTTAGATGAAATTACTTAGGGATTAATTCAGAGATGACCCAAACTGACAAACCCAAAGAGGTCTCTGTGGGTAAGGACTGAATCTGGATGTCAAGGAGGAGACATACAGTCCCTGCAGTTAGAATGAGTAAAAGTCAGCCTGAGGACAAGGCTGACCCATGAAAGAAGGCAGAGAGAAATGTACAGGAATGTAGCTAGAGCCCTGATAGAATTTTTCTCAAAACTTTCAAACCCCTGGACTTCTCAGTTACTTGAGCTCACAAATCACTTTTATTTTTTATGCTTATTTTGTGAGTTTCATGTTAGGTGAAACAAAATGCATCCATATACAAACTGCAAAATAACGAAGTATTTTTAATTAAAATAGTGAAAATTAAGAAATTATACTTAGTTTTACAATAGCAATATATAAGTACCTATCTGTTTATGTTCCATCGGACTGCAGGGATTCACAAACGTTTTCTGTAAAGGGCCAGCTAGTAAATGTTTTAGGCTATGTAGGCCACATACAGTCTCTGCCACATATTATTCCTCTTTTTTTCAAATTATCAACCTTTAAAAAAGGCAATAATTATTTTCAGCTCAAGGGACATACATAAACCCTCATCAGATCAGATTTGGCCTGTTGTTAGGTACCATTAAGTCGGTTCCAACTCATAGTTACAGTATGTACAACAGAACTGCCAGTCCTGTGCAATCCATTTCTTCAAGGGTCTTCCTCTTTTTAGCTGACCTACTCTACCAGGCATGATGTCCTTCTCCAAGAACTGGTCCTTCCTGATAACATGTCCAAAGTATGTGAGACGAAGTCTTGCCACCCTCGCTTCTAATGAACATTCTGGCTGTACTTCTCTCAAGACAGATTTGTTCGTTCTCCTGGAAGTTCATGGTATATTCAATATTCTTCACCATAATTCAAAGGCATTGATTCATCTTTGGTCTTCCTTATTCGCTGTCCAGCTTTCACATGCATATGAGGCAATTGAAAACACCATGGCTTGGGTCAGGTGCACCTTAGTGCTTAAAGTGACATCTTTGCTTTTTAACACTGAAAAGATATCTTTGCAGCAGATTTGCCCAATGCAATGCTTTGTTTGATTCCTTGACTACAGCTTCCATGGGCGTTGATTGTGGATCCATGTAAAATGAAATCCTTTACAACTTCAATATATTCTCTGTTTATCATAATGTTGCTTATTGGTCCAGTTGTGAGGATTTTTTATTTCTTTGTGTTGAGGTATAATCCATACTGAAGGCTGTGGTCTTTTTTTTTTTTTTTTCAATTTTTTTATTGTACTTTAGATGAAGGTTTACAGAACAAATAGTTTCTCAGTAAACAGTCAGTACACATATTGTTTTATGACATTGGTTAACAACCCCAAGACATGTCAACACTCTCCCTTCTTGACCTTGAGGACCTATATTTTGGTGAAAATATACATTGCCAAGGTTACACCTTTTTGAAAGTTTCTACATGTACAATTCAGAGACATCAATTACATTCTTCTAGTTGTGCTGCTATTCTCACTATCCTTTTCCAAATTATTCCATCACCATTATCTTCAACTCACTGTCTCCTAGGCTTCCCATCAAACCGTT
Source organism: Dugong dugon (assembly GCA_030035585.1). NCBI lineage: Eukaryota > Metazoa > Chordata > Mammalia > Sirenia > Dugongidae > Dugong > Dugong dugon. The sequence goes on from CM057483.1 coordinate 73,702,519, forward strand.
TGAGTTGCTGTTGTCAATTTGATCTCACATAGCTAATTCTTTTTTTTTTTTTGTACCTTAGATGAAGGGTTGCAGAACAAATAGTTTCTCATTAAACAGTTAGTACACATATTGCCCTATGACAGTGGTTAACAACCCCATGATATGTCAACACTGTCCCTTCTCAACCTTGGGTTCCCTATCACCAGCTTTCCTGTCCCTTCCTGCCTTCTCGTCCTTGTCCCTGGGCTGCTGTGCCTCATTAGTCTTATTTTGTTTTATAAGGCTGTCCAATCCCCAGCTGAATAGGGAACTTCAGGAGGGGTTTCACCACTGAGCTAAAAGGGTGTCTAGGGGCCATACCGTCGGGGTTTCTCCAGTCTGTGAGGTCAGTAAATCTGGTCTTTTTTGTGTGTGTGCGAGTTAGAATTATGTTCTACATCCTTTTCCAGCTCTGTCCAGGACCCTCTATCGTGATCCCGGTCAGAGCAATCAGTGGTGGTAGACAGGCACCATCTAGCTGTACTGGACTCAGTCTGGTGGAGGCCATGGTAGCTGTGGTCCATTAGTCCTTGGGACTAATCTTTTCCTTGTATCCTGTTCTCTTCATTCTCACTTGCTCCCAAAGGGGTGAGACCGGTGGAGTATCTTAGATGGCTGCTCACAGGCTTTTAAGACCCCAGACACTACTCACCAAGGTAGAATGTAGAACATTGTCTTTCTAAACTGTGTTACACCAATTGAACTAGATGTTCCCTGAGACCATGGTCCCCACAGCCCTCCTCCCAGCAATTCAGTCCCTCAGGCAGTTTGGAAGTGTCTATGGAGCTTCCATGACCTTTCCTTGTACAAGTTGTGCTGGCTTCCCCAGTAACGTTTACTGTCTTACCCTTCACCAAAGTTATCACTTATCTATTGTCTGTTTAGTTTCCCCCCACCCACACCCCTCCCATCCCTGATAACCAGCAAAGATTGTTTCTTTTTGTGTGTAAACTTTTACTTGAGTTTTTACGGTAGAGGTTTCATACAATATTTGTCCTTTTGTGATTGACTTATTTCACTCAGCGTAATGTCTTCCAGTTTCTTCCATGTTATGAGATGCTTCACAGATTCATCATTTTACTTTATCTTTGTATAATACTCCATTGTGTGTATGTGCCATAGTTTGTTTATCCATTCATCTGTTGATGGGCATCTAGGTTGTTTCCATCTTTTTGCTATTGTGAACAGTGCTGCAACGATTATGGGTGTGCATATGTCTATTCGTGTGACAGCTGTTGTTTCTCTAGGATATATTCCTAGGAGTCGGATTGCATTTTATAGTGGGTTTTTTTTTTGTGTGTGTGTGTGATGCTGACATTTTCTTTGTTCCTCTTACTCTCCTGTGCTGAGTTCCTTTTGTTTGTGGATTTTTTTTCCTTTCTTTTGTTTTTGTAGGTTTTGTTTTTTCTGAGACTTTATGTTTTTCTTCTTTATTTTGATGAGTAGGTTTGTTAACTTTCTTTGTGGTTACTTTGAAATTTACCCTTGTCTTCCTAGATTTGAATCAGTCTATTATTACTTGGTATCGTTTGACTTCCTCTCCATTAGAAAGTTTTATAACTACATTATTTATTCCCACTTTTATTGTTCTGATGCTGTTGTCATTTATAGGTTAACATCTCTGGTTCCCTTTTGTAATTCTTCTGGTTTTGCATAGTCCTTAAGAGTTCATTTTCTAGGTTGGTGTCTGGCTAGTACAATCCTGTGTCCTATATTCAGCCTGTGGTCTGGTATTGTTTGTTTTCAGATCAAAGGACTTCCTTTAATAAGTCTTGTAAGCTTGGATTGGTTTTTACATAGTCTCTTAATTTCTGTTTATCTGTAAATGACATAATTTCACCACCATATTTGAAAGAGTTTTGCAGGATATATTATTCTTGGCTCAAAATTTTTTTTCTTTCAAGGTTTTATATATGTCATCCCATTGCCTTCTTGCCTGCATGGTTTCTGCTAAATAATCTGAGCTTAGTCTTATTGTTTCTCCTCTGTATGTGACTTCTTGTTTTTCTCGAGCTGCTCTCAGGATTCTTCGTCTTTGGTTTTAGTGAGTGTGATTATGATATGTCTTGGTAATTTTCTTTTGGGGTCTCTCCTATATGGGTTTCATTGAGCTTCTTGGATGGTCAGCTTTTCATCTTTCATGATATTGGGGAAGTTTTCTGTCAGCAATTCTTCAATGATCCTCTCTGTGTTTTCTGTTTTCTCCCCCGTTCTGGAACTCTGATCACTCACAGATTTTTGCTTTTGATTGTATCCCACATAATTATCAGGGTTTCTTCATTTTTCTTCATTTATTTTCTGATTTTTCCTCAGAGTTCTATCCAAGTGTTTGCCTTCAATTTCGCTGATCCTATCTTCCATCATTTCAAACCTGCTCCTCAGCCCTTCTATGACACTGTCCGTTTCTGAAATCTTGTTGTTTATCTTTTGGATTTCTAATTGTTGTTTTTGTATGATTTCTAGTTGTGAATTTAACATTTTGTTCCTGTATTATTTTCTTGAATTCTTCCATTTTTTGTCTGTATTTTCTATGAATTTATCTGCCTTTTCCATTAATTTGTCTATTTTCCCCTCATATTTGTCTGTCTTTTGCTTCAACTCTTGGATAATTCTGAGTATTAGAGATTTGAATTCCCTATCAGGTAGTTTCGGTGTGTTTCCCTCTACTGGAAAGTCATCTGGTGTTTTATTTTGGACACCTACTGGAACCATCCTGTCTTGTTTTTGTAAATGTTTTGATATTGCCTGTTGTCTTCGAGGCATTCAGTGGTTATTTTCCTCATTTATTGATTGTAGATTTGTTTGTTTTGTTGTGCTTTTTTGTTTTATTTGGTTATGTCTGAGCAGGCGGGCTGTGTGTTCTTTGTTGTTTGCTCGTCTGTGGGCAAGATACTTTTCACCTCTTTCTCCAATGGGCAGGGTCAGTCACTCAGGTATGGTACAGCAGGGATGGTCCATTTGAAGGGAAGTTACTGGGATAGGTTTTTTGTGGTATGTACCAAGGCTGACAGTCCAGGCCAGGAATCAGTGCAGGGCACATTCCAGTAGGCCGTGCTCATGTTGCTTGGGAGTGTGATGGTCAGTGCACAGTGCAGATAGGCAGGAAGGAGGGGGTAGATTGTGATGTGTGGAGCTAAGATGAGTATGGGAAAGATAAGTGAGAGGAGAGAGGAACAGGAGCCAAAAACATACACACAAACAAAAAAGAGTGCTAAGTGAGCTTGCTATTGGAGTGTAGAGATAAGAGACTGAGAAATGGGAGAAAACAAAAATGAAAAAAAGAGAAGTGTAAAAGAAAAAAATGAATAAATTGAGAAACTAGAAATGAAGAAAGACAAAAAGGGAATAAGAGAGAGAAGAAAACTAAAGAAATAAATGAAAAAAAAAACAAAAAAATGAAAGCAAAAAAACAAGAAAAAAGAAATGTCCCTAGGGTTGTCCCTGTGCATCTGCGCAGAGTAAGGGACTAGCTTCCAAGCCGTGTGGTACTGCCTGGCTAGAAGGGGCTCCCAAGCCTAGAAAAGAAAAAGAAAACAAACAACCAAATCAAAACAGCACAAATCAGAGCAAACAAACAAACAAAAAACAGCCCCAGTGGTCCCACCAGCATGGCAGCATGGGCAGGGAAGCAGTTTCACAGTCTAGCGGTGTTTTGCATCCTTTCAGGAAGAAGCAAAGACGGCACACAGAGCCAGGTATTTGAGAGAAAGAAGGAGGAGGTGGTGAGAGGTAAGGAAGAAATCTAAAGAAGCAGAAGAAAAGCATCACCAGCAGCCAACAAATGGCACTCAGGGAGCTGGCCAGTGCGGGCAGGTGGAATCCAAGCAGCACTGGGTGGAAGCTCATGCCTCCTGGCCAATAGACTGTAGCTGCAGGAAGCAGAAGAGGCTAAGTGGGGGTGAAGAAAGGTGGGGGGTGAAAAGCCTATATCGTGGGTTACTGGTTGTTCTGTCTCCTGCTGGAAGCTCAGTGAAGCTGCTTTCTTGTATCTCCTGTTTGCTGATCTCCAATAGGAGTCCAAGATGGTGGATCCGTGTTGTGGTAGCTGATAGGGGACCTCTGCATGTATCTCTCCTGGTGCTCTGTTCTCGGTCAGTTTCTTATTCCTTTCTGTGCTTGGCTGAGTTCTTTATCTCTTCATTTGATGCTTAGGGTCTCAGGATTTACTTGTGACTCTGTTTGACTTAGTTTTTCTGATCTTTGCTGTGGAGGGACGACATGATGCTTCTGACTATAGTGCCATGTTGCCCGGAAATGGGGCTGTGGTCTTTGATCTTCATCAGTAAACGCTTCAAGTCCTCTTCACTTTCAGCAAACAAAGTTGTGTCATCTGCATACCGTAGGTTGTTAATGAGTCTTCCTCCAATCCTGATGCCATGGTCTTCTTCATATAGTCTAGCTTCTCCGATTATTTCGTCAGCATACAGATTGAATAGGTATGGTGAAAGGATACAACCCTGACGCACACCTTTCTGGACTTTAAATCACGCAGTATCCCATTGTTCTGTTTGAATGTCTGCCTCTTAGTCTATGTACAGACTCGTATTAACTGGTCTTCCTTGTAGGTGTACGGATATTATCCTATCACTGACAGTGTTGTACTTCAGGATAAATCTTGACATGTTCTTTTTGACAGTGAACACAATGCCATTCCTCTTTGTCATTCCCAGCATAATAGACTGTATGATTGTCTGATTCAAAATGGCCAATACCAGCACATCTCAGCTCATTACTGCCTAGGATATCAATGTTTATGCATTCCATTTCACTGTTGATGATTTCTAATTTTCCTGGTTTCATACTTTGTATGTTCCATGTTCATGTTATTGATGGATGTTTGCAGCTGTTTCTTCTCATTTTGAGTCATGCCACATTAGCATATGAAGGTCCCAAAAGCTTGACTCCATCCATGTCATTACAGTCAACTCTACTTTGAGGAGGCAGCTCTTCTCCATTCATAATTTGAGTGCCTTCCAGACTGAGGGACTCATCTTCCAGGGCTATAACAGACAATGTTCTGCTGCTATTCATAAGGTTTTCACTGGTTAATTTTTTTCAAAAGTAGATAGAAAGGTCTTTCTTCCTAATCTGTCTTTGTCTGGAAGCTCAGCTGAAACCTGTCCACCATGGGTGACCCTGCTGATGTTTGAATACCAGTAGCATAGCGTCCAGCATCACAGCAACAAGCAAGCCCCCACAGTACAACAAACTGACAGATGCGTGAGGGCAGATTTGGCTTACTAGCTATCATCTGTGGATCCCAACATCAGAGTAAAACTAACTACTGTAGCAAATGATCCCCAAAATTTCAGTGGATTAATGAAATACAAATGTATCTCTTTTTCACATAATAATCCAATATAAGTACTCCTAGTCAATGAGTGCTTTGTTTTTTTCTTGTAGGGTTGCCAGATAAAATACAGGATGCCCAGTTAAATTTGAATTTCAGATAAACAAGTAATACATTTTTAGTGTGAGTATGCCTCATGCATTATTTGGGAAATGCTTATTATAAAAATATTCATTATTTATATGCAATTCAAATTTAACTGGGTGTCCTGTATTTTTATTTGCTAAATCTTCCACTTTTATCCCCATATAGTGATTCATGGACTCAGGTTCCTTCCATATTTTGATTTCTCCATCTTTTAGAAATCCCTTAGTCTTCCATATCCAACTGATAGATGAAGAAAGAGAGGGTGGATGAACACACTCACTTTTTAACCACTGTAGCCTAAAAGTAAGACATATCACTTTCGTTAACATAGCATTAGTAAGAACTAGTCACAAGACTCCTCTGGGACACAAGGCAGGCTTGATTATGTAGTACACGGCTGGGTAGGTATTTTTTGGCAAAAACTCCATACTACAGAAGAAATTTTTTTGTGGATAAATAGCTGTCTTTCCCAAAACTTATTTTTACTTTCAGGGTTGGATTACTACATAAATATTTAAATTACTGTATCTCTATTTTTATAGATAATTTTTCCCTATACCTACAAATTGTTTTACAGACTTTAGTGTTCATATTCATTATATCTAACATTTATTTACCTATATGATAGGTTTAGGTTTATTTTTGCAACATTTATTACCATTTTAAAATTGGCATTCATACACAAATTAATGAATTAATTTAAGCACATAAAACACATTTTTCATAAATTCTGTTAATACTCTGAGATAGTTTTATTGGATTTATTCCTTTATAATTTGTAGGGCTATCACAGTTTCAGTTATCACATGTTCTGAATCTTGGCTTTGTTGTTTGTTGTTAGTTGCCATCAAATTAGCTCAAACTCATGGTGACCACGTCTACAACAAAACAAAATATTGTTAGGTGGTGTACCGTCTTCATAATCATTGGTATGCTTGCGTCTATTGTTGTGGCCATTGTGTATTTGGAGTGCCTTCCAACCCAGGGGCTCATCTTCCAACACTACATCAGACAATATTTTATTGTGATCCAATGATTTTCATTGTTTAGTTTTCAGAAGTAGATATCCAAGCTTTTCCTCCTAGTCTGTTTAAGTCTGGAAGCTTCACAGAGAACTGTCCACCATGGGTACCCTACTGGTATTGAAAAACTGGTGACATAGCTTCCAACATCATAGCAATGTGCAAGCAACCACAGTGCAACAAAGGGACAGATAGATGGTAGATCTTCGTCTATGAAGGGAGAAAAGACTGACAAATATATTAAAACTATAATTTTTATATTATTTACCATGGATTAATAAATTAAGGCTTTGGGAAATATTTGAACAACAGCTCATTTTAAATTTTTCCGCTACCAGGGTGAGAAGGCAGTGATGGTAGTTGTATTCAAGGTTAATGTGCCAAATAGAAGTGAAAGATAAAGTAGTTCTTTTTCAAACTTCTTTTTCTTTACATTATAAGGTTTCATTTTGTATGGGACAATTATATTTTAAGGAAATATTTTTAAGATACTCCAACCTCAGCTGACACATCAACTGCAATACTTTTTGTCCTTGGGTATATTAGGTAAATATTTGGAGCCTCAGTTTCCTGATCTATACAGTGGAGAAAACAGTTATTCTTCAGTCTGAATAGGAGAGTTGAATATATAAAGTACGTAGCAGTGTGTTGTACTGATTAAATTCTTAACGAATATTAGCTCTTATTAGTAGTATTATGTTTTTTATATAATCTACTGCCATTGAGTCGATTCCAACTCATAGCAACCCTATAGGACAGAGTAGAATTGCCCAATAGGGTTTCCAAGGCTGTAAATCTTTACGGAAGCAGACTGCCATATCTTTCTCCCACAGAGCAACTGGTGGGTTCAAACTGCCGACAGCTGAGCGTTAAAGCAACTGAGTGCTTTAACAACTGTGCCACCAGGACTCGTTTTTATATAATAGATCCTAAAATGTTACTCATTCATCCACTCATTCAACAAATAATGGTATGAGCCATCAAAACCTTTACTTATCTCTTTAATACTCTCTGAAACCAATTTTTTCCTAGAACAATTGAAAAATTATGCTTCCCAGTATGAAAATGAAGAATATTGTTGTTCAAGCAGAGGACAAAACAACAGACATCATTCAAAGTTGCAAAAACATGTATGTTATAATAGTGCCAAGAAGCTTATAGAACCATTCACTATGATAATAATAAAAAGAGAGCTTATAAAACCTATTGGTAATATTCCTTTATCAAATTACATGTTAAATATCAAAAACAAAAATATCAGTGACATACAATGTGAAAGAGCAATTACTGCTTCACCTATAAATTAGAATCAGCTTTTGCATATGTTCGGTCGTTTTGAGGGATATCTCTGTTAGAATTTATCACTAAAGACCCATGCCTGAAATAATTAAGTAACTTTAATTTGCATTCATGATTTTCTTCACTACTGAATCAAGATGGGGAGACAGATGATTGACCACCAACAGTTTTCCATGAATACAGCAGTCTATGGACTGATGTTCAAGTGCAACCTCTATTATATAGGTATAACCTCCTCCTTGCTATATTGCTACAAAGATAGTGTTGACCCCAAAGCATTTTTTACATTCTCAAAAAGGAATTTTTAAATAACTAAAAAATCTGTTTGCCAATTATTTCATTGTGCTGTCTGATGAAATAGGCAATACTTATAAAACTTTGGTTTTTATTTTTTTAGAATGAAAGCTGGCTATTATTAGGGAAAATTCCCACATAAATTCTGAAATGAGGTTTAAGATTTTTTTTTAATGCTTCATGATATTGACAATGACATTGGAGACCCTATCTACAATTTCAAGAGACTTACTCAAGTGTTATATATCTGTAATATATACTTGATCTTGAAAACACTGAACTTACCTATGAGGGACAAAAATCATTATTTTTAATACCCAACATAAGATGTCAGGAAATTTTACTCAGAACAAAATGTGTTGCATGGGGCTCAATTCACTTAGAACTTGACTCCTTGTTATTATTTGAACTTCTGTTTTTCGTTTATGGAGAAAAACGATGACATTATTGGGTGTATTCTATGAAGTACATAGAACAATGAATGACTCCACAAAGATGTCCATGCCCTAATCCACATAACCTCTGAATTGTTACCTTATATGCTAAAAGAGACATTACAGATGTGATTAAGGTTATGAAATTTGAGATAAGGAGATTATTATGTATTATACAGGTGAGCCCAATGTAATCACAATTATTTGTTAATGGTTCTTCAGAGAAACAGAATCAATAGGATATACATACATACATTCACATCTGTGTATAGATACAGAAAGAGAGAGAGAAATTTTAAGGACTTTGTTCAAGCAATTGGAGGGGCTAACAAGTACAAAATTCATAAGTCAGGTAGCAGAATGGAACCTCTGGCAGTCTTGAGACTGACATTGTTAAGCCAAGAAACGGGTTGAACACTCCAGCAGGATATCTGTTTTACAGACATGGGGCAGAAATTCTGATCTCCAGTTAACCTCAGATATTTGCTGTTAAAGCCTTCAAATGATTGAAGGAGCCCCACCCATACTATGGAGGGTAATCTGCTTTACTTAAAGTCAACTGATTGTAAATGTTAATCACATCTAAATACCTTCACAGAAACATCTAGACTAATTTTTTCAAAACAACTAGTCTCCATAGCCTAGCCAAGTTGACACACAAAATTAACCATTACAGTCTACCCGTTGTCAATTTGGCACCCATGCACATTGCCTTAAACCATACTTAATCTCCAAATAAAGACAATAACAAAGTTTTACTTCCACCTAACATGATACAACTATCCTGCATATAACCGAAAATTCACTACCCTATCCCCAGAAGAGGATGCAAAGTCCACGGGTGATGTTCCTTCTTTTTCTACATATCCTGTAATTTAAATACTATGATATAAAGATAATACATTTTATGTTATATGATAAGTAAGGATGTAAGAGGGAAGAAAGCAAAGATATTTGCTTACACATACACACACACAAACATATTCATAGCAAAATTAAGAAGAAATACTCATAACTAATACAGTCCTTGTTTCTGCAAATGGTCCCATGGTCATAGCTGGTATTTATAGCCCATTCATTAATCTTTGTCCTCATCTGATCATGGTTCTTTGCCTGGTGAGGTGACCGAAAACTTCATTCCCGAAGGGTTTGGGCCATTAGTAGTCCTGCCTCAAGTGGGTTGTTGTAGTTTTCCATTGACTTTAATCACAGGACTTGGTAGTAATAACAGATATCTGAAAAGATCTCCTGTATTCCAGACATACTCTTTTTTACCTCCATCGTGCAGTAGCAGACTAATTTCCTTTTGGTAACTAGGATCAATCATCACAGCCTGTACTGGATACTTTGTCTGTTGACTAAGAGCCATGAGAAGACTAAAGTGGCCAGATGACAATCTTAACTTCTCACTAAACAGAATTGTTGTTTTTCCTGGTTGAACTTTTTCTCCCTTTGAAACTAAGGTCTCTACACCAGCAGAACATAAGATCCTAAGAATAGGAAGCAAAAATTTTGCTATTGTATCACTAGGGCAAAAGTAAATATTGCCACTCTTATTTCTACCTCTTGATTCATAGACCCATGAGTCCTAGTTATGGGAGAATCAACACCATAAAGTAGACATTGATTTAGAGCATATAAAGCCTCCTACAGAACATTACTCCAGTCCTGCAAGGTATTACCACCTAGATGGCAATCTGAAAAGGAAATTAAGAAAAGAATGTCATCTATAATATCATCTAAAAGAAAAAAATACCTAGGAATAATTTTAACAAAGAAAGAGAAAGACTTGTACACTGAAAACCATAAAACATAGCTGAAAGAAATTAATAATACTAATAAATTAATAAATTGAAGGACATCCATGTTTATAGACCAGAAGACTTAATATTATTAATATGTCAATGTTACATAAAACAATCCATAGATTCAACACAATACCCATCAACATTCCAACAGCCTTCTTTACAAAAATGGAAAACCCAATCCTCAATTTATATGGAACTGTAAGGAGCCCCAAATAGCCCAAGCAATCTTAAAAAGAAGAACAAGTAGGAAGGCTCACATTTCTCAATCTCAAAACATATTATAAGGCTACAGTAGTCAAAATAGTCTGACACTGGTATGATATTAGATATAGAGACCAATGGAGTAGAATTGAAAGTACAGAAATAAACCCAGACATCTATGGCCAACTGATTCTCAACAAGGGTGCTAAGTCCATTCAGTGGGGAAAGAATAGTCTATTTAATAATTGGTGCTGAAACTATGGGATTTACACAAACAAAAGAATGAACGTAGCTCACACCATGTACACAAACTAACTCAAAATCGATCAAAGATCTAAATATAAGAACTAAAACCATAAAACACTTAGAAGAAAACATAGGTATAATGCCTTAAGACCTAGCTTTTTACAATTGATTCTTTCACATGATACCAAAGCATAAGCAAAGAAAGACAAATTGGATAAAATGAACTTCAACAAAATTAAAAGTTTTTGTTCACAAAAGAGTTCATCAGTAAAGTGAAGAGATAACCTACAGATTAGGAAAAAATTTTTTGTAACCATATATCTGATAAGGGTTTAATAATATCCAGATATATAAAGTACTCCTTCGACCTCAACAACAAAAAGACAAACAGCCCAATCAAAAAATGGGCAAAAGCAATGGAGTACTATGCAAAGATAAAGAACAATGATGAATCTTCAAAGCATCTCACAACACAGATGAATCTGGAGAGCATTATGCTGAGTGAAATAAGTCAATCACAAAAGGACAAATATTGTATGAGACCACTACTATAAAAACTGATGAAAAGGTTTCCACACAAAAAGAAACAATCTTTGATGATTACGAGGGAGGGCAGGGGTGGGGATGGAAAAACATGAAATAAACAATAGATGGCTGGTGAATTTGGTGAAGGGTAAGACAGTATACAATACTGTGGAAACCAGCACAACTTGTACAAGGCAAGGTCATGGAAGCTCCATAGATACATCCAAACTCCCTGAGGGAATGAATTACTGGGTTCGCAGCTCAAGTCCTGACAGAGCTTGCCGCAAGATAAAATTGGCAGCCAGCCTCCCCACACTTCACCACTCTGATTGAAACTGTGCTCCCTCCACATGGAGGCGGGCAAGCCAAGTTAAGAGATCCTGTCCTGCATTCTGCCCTTACTCATTCTTAATATTCAGTAAAAGCCTGCACCTTATTTCGTGCTGTAGCCTGTCCATCAGCATCTGCTGCCATTTCCTGCATAATCACTGATCTGTCATCATCCCCTGTCCCAGTCTGGCTGGCCTGCGTGCAGGTATGCCCTGAATGACTATGAAAATGGATATAGACCTTCATTAACTGAGGGATGGTACCACGTGCTTCGCATTCCCTCACCTCCCTAATCTCAGCACCCACCCAGCTCACCAGCTTAGTCGGGTAATGGGGGTATATCAGGATCCCATTTATCACCTGCCTCCCCCCATAGTCAGGCAAGGGAACAACTTAGATCGGCTGTCTCCAAGCTGGATCCTTTGCTCAGATCGGTAAGGTGGGAGAAAACCTTCAGCCTGGACCAAAAGGCAACGTCAATTATTTACTTTAGCTACACAGCCATCACCCTGTTCTCTGCTCCAAAACTGAGATGAATCGGGATGAAATACGGGCTCATAGAGGGTTGTATCTCTCAGCAATTAATTGACATTACCCAATGGCGTTTTACAAGCTTTTATTTACTTACATAGCAGTTAGGATGCAAATGAATGGAGTAAGGTTCATCACGGGATCGGCCTCCCTCAGATCCCCATCTCAGTGTGAGTTGACACAGGAAATCTCTTGTGCATACATAAAACTCCAAGTTATTGAATTAAGATATACCTTACACCAATACTACCTCATAAATATAACAAAGGACATCCAACAGAACGTGGAAATTATCAAACAATATCATTACTATAGAGTAAAATTAATATTAAGTAAAATTTTGCTGAAGATGATTCAAAAGTTGTTAGAATAGTATAGAGACAGGGAACTGCCAGAAATTCAAGCCAGATTCAGAAGACAACCTGGAACATTGCTGATGTCAGATGGATCATGGTTGAAAGCAGAGAATACCAGAAAGATGTTTACCTGTGATTTACTGAATATGCAAAGGCATTTGACTGTGTAGATTATAACAAACTATGGGTAACATTGTGAAAAATGGGAACTCCAAAACACTTAATTGTGCTCATGAGGAACCATTGACTCAATGGCACCTAACAACAACAACAAAACATAACAAAGAAAACTCATTTCCCAATGGGATTATAACCATACATATAAACAAACCAAAAAACCAAACACACAGTGGTCAAGTCGATTCCAACTCACAGCGCCCCTACAGAACAGGGTAGAACTGCCCCATAGGGTTTCCAAGGAGTGGCTGGTGAATTTGAACTGCCAACTTTTCCGTTAGCAGATTGAGCTCTTAACCTCTGCACCACCAGGGGTCCAAGCCATAGGTATACAACACGTATTTTGGGGGGACATAATTTAATCTATAACACAAGTAATGTCATATTTCTTTACAAAAGTCATGATTATACTGGTGCATTCATGTTGCAATGATTTTAAAAGCCATGAGGTAATGATTTTTGTGCTTTCGTATACACACATTGTACCTCAATAAAATTATGTTTTAAAATAAACCCAGAACTATTTTAAAAAATGGACACCAGTGTTGATGAGAAACCTAGCTTCACTTTTGCACCAGTCTGTTGACTTTTCATTTTAAATCTTAAACTTATCCATTGACAACAGATCTTGCATCTACCCAATCAAATTTTGGGTTTACTCTATTTTATTCCAAATTCTGACCACAACAACTCTTTTTTTTTTAAATTTTTCCCCATACTAAAATTTATACATACATTGTTATGTGACTCTAATTGCTCTCCACATACTGTGACAGCACACTCCTCCTTTCCACCCCTGATTCCCCATGTCCATTCAACCCGCTCCCAACCCTCTCTGCCTTCCCTTCTCACCTCTGGACAGAAACTGCCCATTTAGTCTCTTGTATCTACTTGAGTTAAGAGGCATACTCCTCACGAGTATCACTTTGTGTCCCATGGTCCAGTCCAATCCCTGTCTGAAGAGTTGGCCTCAGAAATTGTTTTAGTTCTGAGATGCTAGAGAGTCCAGGGGCCATGCTTTCTGGGGTTCCTCCAGTCTCAGTCAGACCATTAAGCTTGGTCTTCTTACTAGAATTTGAGTCCTGCACCCCACCTTTCTTCTGCTCCATCCAGGACTCTCTGATGTGTTCCCTGTCAGGGCGGTCATTGGTGGTAGCTGGGCACCATCTACTTCTTCTGGTCTCAGGCTGATGAAGTGTCTGGTTTATGTGGCCCTTTCTGTCTTTTGGGCTACTACTTTCCTTGTGTCTTTGGTGTTCTTCATTCTCCTTTACTGCAGGTGGTTAGGACCAATTGATGCATCTTAGATGGCCGCTTGCAAGCTTTTAAGACCCCAGACATCATTCACCAAAGTAGGATGTAGAACATTTTCTTAATAAGTTTTGTTATGCCAATTGACCTAGATGTCCCTGAAGGCATGGTCCCCAGACCCGTACCCCGGCTACTCTGTCCCTCAAAGTGTTAGAATGTATTCAGGAAACTTCTTAGCTTTGATTTAGTCCAGTTGTGCTGACTTCCCCTGTAGTGTGTGCTGTCCTTCCCTTCACCTAAGATAATTCTTATCTACTATCTAGTTAGTAAATAACACTCACCCACCCTCCCCACCCTCGTAAGCATCAAAGAATGTTTTCTTCTGTGTTTAAACCTTTTCTTGAGTTCTTACAATAGTGATCTTATCCAATATTTGTCCTCCAGCTTCCTCCATGTTATGTTTCACTGCTTCATCGTTGTTCTTTATCTTTGCTTAGTATTCCATTGTGTGGATATACCACAATTTGTTTATCCATTCATCCATTGATGGACACCTAGGTTGTTTCCATCTTTTTACTATTGTGAACAGTGCTGCAATGAACATGGGTGTGCATATATCTATTTGTTTAACAGCTCTTATTTCTCTAGGATATATTCCAAGGAGTGGGATAGCTGGATTGTATGGTATTTCTATTTCTAGCTTTTTCAGGAAGCACCAAATTGATTTCCAAAGTGGTTATACCGTTTTACATTCCCACCAACAGTGTATAAGTGTTCCAGTGTCTCCACAACCTCTCCAGCATTTATTATTTTATGTTTTTTGGAATAATGCTAGCCTTGTTGGGGTGAGATGATATCTCATTGTAGTTTTGATCTGCATTTCTCTAACGGCTAAAGATTGTGAGCATTTCTTCCTGTGTCTGTTAGTTGCCTGAATATCTTCTTTGGCCAAGTGCCTGTTCATATCCTTTGCCCAATTTTAATTGGGTTATTTGTCTTTTCGTTGTTGAGGTTTTGCAGTATCTTGTAGATTTTAGAGATTAGACGCTGATCAGATTTGTCATGGCCAAAATTTTTTTTTCCCAGTCTGTAGGTTGTCTTTTGACTCTTTTGGTGAAGTCTTTTGATGAACATAAGTGTTTGATTTTTAGGAGTTCTCATTTATCTAGTCTGTCTTCTGTTGCTTATGCATTGTTACTTATGGCTCCTATTTTGTTTATGCCATGTATTAAGGCTCCTAGCGTTGTCCCTATTTTTTCTCCCATGATCTTTATCGTTTTTGATTTTATATTTAAGTCTTTGATCCATTTTGAGTTAGTTTTTGTGCATGGTGTGAGGTATGGGTCTTCTTTCAATTTTTTGCGGATAGATATCCAGTTATGCCAGCACCGTTTGTTAAAGAGACTGTCTTTTCCCCACTTAAAGACTTTGGGCCTTTGTCAAATATCAGCTGCTCATAGGTGGTTGAATTTATGTGTGGCTTCTCAATTCTGTTCTATTGGTCTATGTTTCTGTTGTACCAGTACCAGGCTGTTTTGACTACCTTGGTGGTATAATAAGTTTTACAATCAGGTAGTGTGAGGCCTCCCACTTTGTTCTTCTTCTTGAGTAATGCTTTGCTTCTTCGGGGGCTCTTCCCTTTCTGTATGAAGTTGGTGATTTGTTTCTCCATTTCATTAAAAAATACTGGTGGTATTTGGATTGGGATTGCATTGTATCTGTAGATACCTTTGGGTTGAATTGACATTTTCAGTGTTGAGTCTACCTATCCATGAGCAAAGTATTTTTTTCCACTTATGCAGGTCTCTTTTGGTTTCTTGCAGTAGTGTCTTGTAGTTTTCCTTGTATAGATCTTTTATGTGTCTGGTTAGATTTTTCCTAAGTATTTTATCTTCTTGGGGGTAGTGATTTGGTGATTTCCTTTTTGATGTTCTCTTTGTTGGTGTAAAGGAATCCAGCTGATTTTCTGTATGTTTATCTTGTATCCTGAAACTTTGCTGAAATCTTCTATTAGTTCCAGTAGTTTTCTTGTGGATTCTTTGGGGTTTTCTGTGTATAAGCTCATACCATCTGTAAATAGAGATACTTTGACTTCTTCCCTACCAATTTGGATTGTTCTGGCTGGAACCTCCATCCCAGTGTTGAGTAAGAGTTGTGATAAAAAGGCATCCTTTTCTGGTTCCTGTTCTCAAGGGGAATGCTTTCAAAGTCTCTCCATTTAGGATAATGTTGGCTGTTGGCTTTGTATAAATGCCCTTAATTATATTGAGGAATTTACCTTCTATTCCTATTTTGTTGAGAGTTTTTATCATGAATGGGTGTTGGACTTTGTCAAATGCCTTTTCTGCATCAATTCACAAGATCATGTGGTTCTTGTCTTTTGTTTTTTTTTATGTGATGGATTACATTGATTGTTTTCCTAATGTCGAACCATCCCTGAATACCCGGTATAAATCCCACTTGATCATGGTGAATTCTTTTTTTGATATGTTGCTGAATTCTATTGGCTGGAATTTTGTTGAGGATTTTTGCGTCAGTGTTCATGAGGGATATTTGTGTGTAATTTTCTTTTTTTGTGGTGTCTTTATCTGGTTTTGGTGTCAGGGTTATGCTGGCTTCATAGAATGAGTTTGGGAGTATTCTAACCTTTTCTATGCTCTGAAATACCTTTAGTAGTTGTGGTGTTAATTCTTCTCTGAAAGTTTGGTAGAATTCTCCAGTGAAGCCATCTGGTCCAGGGTTTATTATTTTTCTTGGGGGGGGGGGAGTTTTTAAATTACCTTTTAAATCTCTTCTTTTGGTATGGGTTTATTTAGTTGTTTTATCTCTGTTTGTGTTAGTTTATGTAGGTACTGAGTTTCTAGAAATTTGTCCATTTCCTCTAGGTTTTCAAATTTGTTAGAGAACAATTTTTCATAGTATTCTGTTATGACTCTTTTAATTTCAGTTGGGTCTTGTGATATCACCCATCTTATTTCTTATATGGGATATCTGCTTCCTCTCCTGTTTTTCTTTTGTCAGTTTGGCCAATGGTTCATCAATTTTGTTGATCTTTTCAGAGAACCAGCTTTTGGTCTTGTTAACTCTTTCAATTGTTTTTCTATTCTCTATTTCATTTAATTCTGCTCTAATTCTTAGTATTTCCTTTCTTCTAACACCTGAGGGCTTCTTTTGCTGCTCTCTTTCTACTTGTTTGAGTTTAGGGTTAATGTTTTGATTATGGCCCTTTCTTCTTTTTGGATGTGTGCATTTATTTCTGTAAGCTGACCTCTGAGCACTGCTTTTGCTGTGTCCCAAAGGTTCTGGTAGGGTGTGTTTTCATTCTCGTTTGATTCTTTGAATTTCTTTATTCCATCCTTAATTTCTTCTATATAACCCAGTAGCTTTTGAGCACGGCATTGTTTAGTTTCCATGTTCTTGATTTTTTTTCCCCTGCTTTTTCTGTTGTTGATTTCTACTTCAATGGCTTTATGGTCAGAAAAGATGCTTTGTAATATTTCAATGCTTTGGATTTTGTTAAGGCTTGCTTTATGGCGTAATATATGGTCTATTCTGGAGAATGTTCCATGTGCATTGGAAAAGAAAGTATCCTTGGCTGCTGTTGCGTGGAGTGTTTGGTGTATGTCTATGAGATCAAGTTGGTTGATTATAGCATTTAGCTCGTCCTTGTCTTTGTTGAGCTTCTTTCTGGATGTTTTGTCCTTCACCAAAAGTGGTGTTTTGAAGTTTCCTACTACTATTGTAGAGCTGTCTATCTCTCTTTTCAGTGCTGTCAGAGTTTTTTTAATGTATTTTGAAGCCCTGTCGTTGGGTGTGTCAATCTTTATTATAGTTATGCCCTCCTGGTTCATTGACCATTTAATCATTATATAGTGTCCTTCCTTATCCTTTGTGGTGGATTTTGCTTTAAAGTGTATTTTGTAAGAGATTAATATTGCCACTCCTGCTTACCATAACTACTCTTGACTTACTTTCTGTCACACTCTCTGACATTTTGACCAATCACCACACTCTGGTTTTAGATGCAGACTTTTGAGTGTCAAAAACCCACATTAACTCTAGTTTCTCACTCAGAATAGAAAGAGAACTCCTCCGTCTCATTGATTTTTGTTTGTTTATTTATTTTTCATTTTTATTTTTGATGAAAATATACACAGCAAAATCTGCTCCAATTCCACAGTTTCTAGACATAATGATCACTGACTTTGTTTAAATTCTTCACAGTGTTTCAACATTCTCGTCATTTCTTTTCTAGTCGTTTCACTTCCACTCACTTAATCTCCCCGTCCCCCAAACTTCTCATCTGTGTTTTAAAATAGCTCTTGACCTTTGGTAGTATATAGTTTTTTTTAAAGTAATGGAATACTCAAGGGTGACAATCTTTACTCTTCAGGCTAAACGGTTACTTAGTTTAAAGGTGACTTCAGGGGATAGTTTCAATTCAAGGTTTGAAGAGCAACTCAAGGTCATGGTCTCGGGGACTCCTTCAGACACAATAGGTACAGTAAATCTGGATTATTAAAGAATTTGAAGTTCTGTTCCACATTTTTCTCCCTTTTTCTCAGGATTCATCTATTGTGTTCCTGGCCAGAATGATCAGTAGTGGTAGTCAGCCACCAGGGCTCCATTTGGCCATCCTAGTAGGAGTGAAATGATATCTCAGCTTGGTTTGGATTTGCATTTCTCTGATGGCTAATGACATTAAACACCTTTTCATGTGTCTGTTGGCCATTTGAATATCCTCTTTGGTGAAGTGTCTGTTCATGTCCTTTGCCCAGTTTTTGATTGGGTTGTTTGTCTTTTTGTTGTTAAGTTGTAGAAGTTTTCTATAATTTTAGATGTTATATACCCTTATTGGTTATATCATTCTCAAATATTTTTTCCCAGTCTGTAAGGTGTCTCTTTATTCTTTTGATAAAGTTGTTTGATGAACATACTTATATAACTTTTATGAAGCCTCAGTTGTCTATTTTGTTTTCTGCTGCTCATGCATTCATTGTGTTTGATAATTTATCTTTGAAAAAAATTAGATCCCAAAGCTTTGCTCCTATATTTTCTTCCAAGAACTTTATGATTTTAGATTAACATTTAGTTCTTTGATCCATTTTGAATTAGTTTTTGTGTATGGTGTGAGGTGTGGACCTCATTTCATTTTTCTGCATGTGGAAATTAAGATTTGCCAGCAACGTTTGTTGAAGAGACTCTTCCTTCCGCATTGAATGTATTTGGCTCCATAGTTGAAAATCAATTGACCGTAGATGGTTGACTGTCATTAAACCAATACGAGGCTGTTTTGATTACTGCAACTGTGTAATATGTTTCGAAGTCAGGAAGTGTGAGGTGTCTTACTTTGTTCTTCAAAATTTCTTTGGCTATTTGAAATCCCTTGTTTTTCCATATAAAATTAAGTAATAATTTTTCCACTTCTGTAAAGAATGCTGTTGGAATTTTGATTAGGTTTACATTGTATCTGTAGATCACTTTGGGTAGTATTGACATGTTGACTATACTAAGACTTCAAATCCATGAACACAGACGGTCTTTCCACCTATTTAGGTCTTCTTTAGCCTCTTTCAGCAGTGTTTTATAATTTTCATTGTATAAATATTTCACATCCCTAGGTAAATTTTTTTCCTGGATATTTTATTCCCTTGGATGCTATTGTAAATTGAGTTGTTTTCTTAATCTCCTTTTCGGATTTCTCATTGCTGGTGTATAGAAACTCAACTGATTTTTGTGTGTTGACCTTTTATCTTGCAACTTTGCTAAATTCCTCTCTTAGTTCTCGAAGATTTTAGTAGATTCTTTGTGATTTTCTATATATAGGAACATGTTATATGCAAATAAATGTAGTTTTACCTCTTCTTTTCCAGTCAGGATATCTTCTATTATTTTTCATGCCTGATTGCTCTAACTAGGTCTTACAATACAAAAATAGAAGTGTGCATCCTTGTCTTATTCCCATTTTCAAGGAGAAAGTTCTCCACTGAGTATAATGTTGGTTGTTTGTTTTTTATAAGTGCCCTTAATCCTGTTGAGGACATTTCCTTTTATTCCTATCTTGTTAAGACTTTTTATCAAGAAATGTTGCTGGATTTTATTGAATGCCTTTTCTGCATTGATTGAGATGATCATGTGGTTCTTTTCCTTTGTTCTATTAATGTGGTGTATTTCATTGACTGATCTTCTAATGTTAAACCAACCTTGCATTCCTGGAATAAATCTCACTTGATCATGATATTTAATTATTTTAATATGCAGTTAGATTCTGTTTTCTAGTATTTTATTCAGAATTTTGGCATCTATATTAATAAGGGATATTGGTCTGTAGTTTGGTTTTCTGGTGGTGTTTTTGTCTGGCTTTGGTACCAGGGTAATGCCAGCATTATGGGAAAACTTAGAGAGTATTCCTTATTCCTCTACTTTTTGGAAGAGTTTGAGTAGAATTGGTGTCAGTTTTCTAAATGTTGTATAGAACTCCCTAGTGAAGCCATCTGATTCAGACTCTTCTTTGTTGAGAGGCTTTTTATTACTGATTCAATTTCTTCACTTGTTATGTGTCTGTTGAAGTTTTCTACTCTCTTTTGAGTCAGTTTAGGTAGGTCATGTGCTTCTAGGAATTTGTCAACTTCATCAAACTTATCAATTTTGTTGGAGTACAGTTGTTTATAGTATTTTGTTATGATCCTTTTTACTACAGTCAGGTCAGTTGCAATGTCTCCACCTTCATTTCTTATTTTAAATATTTGCATCTTCTCTTTCTGTTTCTTTGTCAGCCTAGCAAGTGGTTTGTCAACTTTACAGATTTTTCAAAGAACCAACTTCTGGATTTGTTGATTCTCTCTACAGTTTTTCTGTTCTCTATTTCATTTATTTCTGCGGTAATCTTTATTATTACTTTTCTTCTAGTAGCTTTAGGTTTACTTTGCACTTCTTTTCTAGTTCCTTGAGCTGTAAAGTTAGACTATTTGAAAACTTTAATCCCTTTTACTATAAGCATTTATTCTATAAGTTTTTCTCTGAGGACTGCCTTCACTGTATCTCATATGTTTTGGTATGATGTGTTTTCATTTTCATTTATCTCCAGGTTTTTTTAAATTTCCCTCTTGATTTCTTTGTTCACCCAATAGTTATTTAATAGTGTGTTGTTTAATTTCCATGAATTTGTGTTTTTTAGTTCTCCTTCTGCTGTTATTTTCAAATATTTATTTGTGTTCAGAAAAAACACTTTGTATAGTTTCAGTCTTTTCAAATCTGTTGAGACTTGTTTTGTGTCTTTCCATATTTTGTAAAATGATACATGTGCACAGGAGAAAAATGTGTATTGTTCTAATGATGGGTGAAATGTTCTATATATGTCCATTAGGTCTAATTGGCTTATGGTATTATTTAAGTCTTCTATATCCTTGCAGATCTTCTTTTTGAATGCTCTGTCCATAATTGAAAGTGGGGTATAGAAGTCCCCAGCTATTATTGTGGAAGAGTCTATTACCCCTTTCATATCAGTGAGTATTTGTTTCATATATTTTGGAGCACTGAGTTTAGGTGTATATATATTAATAATTGTTATGTCTTCTTGATGAATTGACCCTTTTCTTATTATGTAATGTCCTTTTTTATCTCTTATAATAGATTCTGATTTAAAGTCTGTTTTATCTGATATCAATTTGGCCATCTTTGCTCTTTTTTAGTTCCTAGTTGCATGGAATATGAATACTCTTTTCCATCCTTTTACTTTCAGTCTGTTTGTGTCCTTGTGTCTAAGGTGTATCTCTTGTAGACAGCATAAAGATGGATCTTTTTTTAAACCATTCTGTCATTCTCTGTTTCTTGAATGGAGAGTTTAGATCATTTACATTTAAGGTAATTACTGAAAACCAAGGATCTACTTCATTCATGTGGTTGATTTTTTTTGTGTTTGTGCATGTATGTCTTATATCTTCTTTGTCCTATCATTCCCATAGTTCTGTTATTTTTTGCGTTTAGCTGCTTTTTTTGTGTTGAGCCTTTTTTATTTCTTCCTCTTTCCCTTCTGTTTATTTTGTATAAGTGTTTTCTTAGTGGTTACCACAGATAATACATCAAACAACTTACAGTTGCAGCAACTTAATTCAGCTTGCTGCCAACATTTAAAATACAAACAACAAATAACAATACATCAAAATACTAAAACTCTACTCCTGTTTTTTCTCTCTCCCTTTTGTTGTTGAGTCTCCAGTTAGATCATTGTTCATCCTGTATCTGACAGGTTTAATTTGTACTTATTTCTTACGCACTTGTTGTATTGTGCGTGGAACTTAACTATTGTGTTTACTCCCTGAAAATACTGGATAGTTGGTCCTTATATTTGCCCATGCCATTACCTTTATTGGAGATTTCTCTCTTTATCTCTCTCTTTTTTCTTTCCCACGTGCAGATTTGAACATACTCACTCCTCATTTGTCGACATGTTTAGGCTCCAAATATCAGATCATTAAGCAAAAATCTGAGTTATGCAAAACTAGAGGATGACCACTGCAGATCACAAAATGGAGGATGACTACATCACTACATAACTGTAAAATTATATCATTGCCTAACTGCCAAATACATCATCACATAACTGCCAAATTACATCATTACATAATTGCCTAATTAAATCATTACATAACTGCAGAATTACATCTTTACGTAACTGCCAAACCACTGAGAATCATGGCCCAGCCAAATTGACAAATAACATTAACCAAGCCAATGTTACTCTCCCCTCGCACCTCATTCATTACTGCCAGAGGTACATTGTTAATGCACAAAATAATGTGATAGTATTTTTTATTATTAAATTTGAAATATTAGATAATGAGATAGTTGATAAGTGAGGAGCAGTCATATTTGTCTGGTGTTCTTTCCTCTCCATCTGAAGAACTCCCTTAAGTAATACTTGCGGGTCAGATCTGGCAGTAGCAAATTCCCAGAGCTCCTGTTTATTTGGGAATGTTTTGATTTCCCTTCATTTTTGAATGATAACTTTGCTGGTAAAGAATTCTTGGTTGACAATTGTTTTCACTCAACATTTTATATATGTTGCTCCATTGTCTTCTGTCCTCCAGGGTTTCTGAGGAGAAATCTGCACTAATTGTTATGAAGGACCCTTAATGTGTCGTGCTTTTCTCCTGCTGCTTTCATCAATTTTGCTTTTTTTTTTTTTAAGAATGTTATTACACGTGTCATGTCCTATACCTCTTTGTATTTCTTCTGCTTGGAATTTGTCTAGTTTCCTGGATTTCAGGCTCAATTCCTTATTCAGATGTGGGAAATTCTCTATGATTTTCTCTTGGAAATTTTTTTCTATGTCTTTTTTACTATACTGTTGTTCTGGAATTCGAAAAATGCTCATATTGGATTTCTTAATTGAATCTCACATTTTCATTTGGCTTTGTTCACCTTTCTCTGTTCTTTTCTCTTGAAACTTGATAAATTCATTACCTTGTCTTCTCATTCACTTGTTCTATCTTCTGTCTGCTCAAATCTATTGTTGAGTGTTTCTCTTGCATTTTCTAATTCAATTATTTTATTCATCAATTCCAGTATTTCTCTGTTGTTTTTTTTTTTAATGTTTTCAATCTCTTTATTGAGTTTCTCATTTTATTCCTCATTTTCCTCCCTGATCTCCATTAGTTTGTTGTCTGTGTGTTCTTTGTTTTCTTTGAACTTATTTAACATTGTTGCCTGGAGGTCTTCTATTTTTTTCATGTATCTAGTCTCCATTGGAGAAATTTCTGCTTCTTTATGGTTTTCTTTTGATTGGTCCATCTTCTCCTATGATCTTGTATGTTTTATAATTTTTTGTTGAACATGGGACATTTTCATATCTTACTGTGATAATCTGGAACTCAGAATTTTCTGTATTTCCAGGAATTATTTTTTATACTTTAATTCCACTTTCTTCCCCTAAGTTACACTCTGGGGCAGTCTAGCCCTTTGGTTCTTCCAACACTGACTCAGCTGTTCCGTCTAGGTATTTTATTGTTGTTGTTGTTGTTAACCTAGTGTTCTACTCTGGCTCCACAGATTTAGGTGAATTGTAAAATTTTAAGTTTCTGAGTGTTGACTCTGAGTGGTTTTCCCCATGGTGGCTGACATTACTGGGGTTTGAGGTTCTCTCTGAGGTCTGTGGGGTGGGATGTGTCCTTCCTGAGATGACTGCAACACTGGGGATACATTCCCTCACATCCCTCTGTAGAGAGAAGCTTGAGCTTTCCCTCTGTGGCTGATTGCACAGACACAGGAATTTTCTACTGGCCATGGGTAAAAGTGGTGGGGCATGGCTTTCCTGAGGTAGAGGGTGTAGGGTAGTGGTTTGTGTCCTTTCCAAAGGGGCAATTCTGAACAGGCTCTCCTATGGTGCCTGTTTGTTAGCTGGGGATCCAGTTGTTTCCAGTTGGATTGCCTGTTTGATGTACTTTTCTTGTCCTGGCTAATGGATGGTTCCTGTGGCTCTTCTGTGGTCCAGGTCCTAGTACCCTCCTGCCTCTGATCGCAGCTGTCTCAGTAGCACTCACCTGCAGCATTTCAGCTTCCCTGTGCTCTTCCCCAAGTGCATGCTTAGGCTGCCTTGTTCCTTGCTCATGAGTTCCCACAGTCAATCAACACCACTTTAATCAGACTGCACTTTCTTTAGTTTCCTAGATTTCAAATTCATGTTGTGCCAATATGCCACTGTCTTTCAGTTCTACCCTGACTGAGAAAGCACTGCACACCTTTTGTAAGGTCTTTTCAAGGCTATTTACCTAGTGTCTCTGAGTCGGTCTGTGTCCTCAATGTAGATGCCATTCTTTGTTCAAGTGTGTTGCCTGTCTACGTGGTAAAATGGCCATAGTGAGCTGAGTCTGTAGATAGGGTGGGCAGTCAGCAAATCTCAGCATTTCCACCATTCCTGCTCTATCTCTAATGATTTGGACTCACTTTGGTTCTCCAGCACTTAAACTGCTATCCAGAGCTCTGAAATCTCTGTGCTAGTTTTTATTTGATGTTCACTGGCTTAGTTGTAAGGGGTAGAGAGGAGCAACTGCTTATGCTGCCATCTTGCCCCTTTCCTCCTACACCGTCTCTTTGAACATTTATTTATAACTTTGTTTTTTCACATGCACCCAAAAAACTATCTGATTATGAACAACGAACAATATAGAAATGAAATACTATATTGCGAACAAAACAGTATGGTTTGGAAACAATTGTTTTATGAATATCTAATCAATAAATGTTCTCTCAACAGCAACACTCATTTCTGAGAAACAGTGCTCACTGCTAAAGGACTTTTAGTTTATACATCTCTAAGGTAGTTTTCAAGGAGCACTGGTGGTGCAGTGATTAAGGGCTTATCTGCTAACAAAAAGTCAGCAGTTCAAAACCACCAGCCACTCCATGTGAGACAGATAAGGTTAGCTATGCTGGAAGAATAAAAGAGCTGTTAAAATATTACCACCTAAAATCTGGGTAAACAAGAACCACATCCTGTCAACATAAAATAAGGTTAGAACAACCCTTGAATGACTACTTCCTCCTTAGTGTTTTTCTAGTCCCTTCCCCCATCTTACAGGCTCTGCATGTGCAGAAGAACAAAGTATGACCAATGTTTGACCTCCCTTGGCCCACCGAGGGGTGGAAAGTAGTACAGAAGATCAGTGCACCTGCGCCATATCCCATAATAAGTGAAACCAAGGGCTGCCAAGGGGACTCCATCTTGAATATCCATCTTGGATTCCAGATGTGCATGCAACCTAATTAGTATACACTGCCATTCCAAGAAGTACCCGTCCCTTCAAAGAAACTCACTGAATATCCATTACTCTGCTGTCTCCACCAAACCCATATAAGCCCTAGCCTTGCTTCCCCCTTTGAGTCAGTCTTTTGGAGTGGCATGAGCCCCCAGTGACTCCTTTTACTTGTCTTAAGTGAAATCAACCTGTTAGAGCTGAACCCAAAATTGTCTTTTCTGTGTATTCTTACAAGAGAAGGACAAAGACCCATTGAGTCTGGAGGGCCTCCATGCCCTTGGCAGTAATGCGTGGAAGAAAGATGTGGCACTCTGCTTCCTTAAAGATTACATCCTTGGAAACTTATTGGGGCAGTTCAACTCTGTCCTATAGTATCTCTATGAATTGGAATTGACTCGAGGGCACACAACAAAAACAAAAAGACAGTTTTCCCCAATCTGTATGTGTTCCTAAAAATACCAAGAGGTGTTTTGAGGGAAAAAATGTATGAGTTTGTGGAGGGGAGGATTCTATACTCAAACTTAGAAAATGCTGTGCTGGGTTTAACAAAGGAAAACACTTCAAAGTTTCTGAAGCTTATTTAGAAACAGAATTCCTTTTAGAAACATCTGCTTTTAACCTGACCCTCCCACCACCTTGGAGAGGCATATTAAAACCTCTGAGCAATCCTGCGGGAAATAAATTTATTTAACTTAATTTACCTTAGTTTTACCAAATTTATGTTACCACATAATTTTGTGTTTGTGCCTTTACTACTTATTAATATTCCATAAAGCTGTTTTCCATGGAACAAAGTTTGGGAAACGCTACTTTAGGCTCTTACCTCTCTGCATAGTGAAACACTCATCAAACTAATAAGAAAGTGAGGGAATTAACCTTCCTCTACAACAGGCATCAGTGGAAGTCTTTGTCATCTCTGAGGTTGAGGGGAAAGTTCTTTTAAGCCCTATAGTGTCACAATGTGAAAGGATGGCTCCATATTAAAAATATACCTGGATGGTCTCTGAGCATGGGGAAAATAAATTAGAAATGCTATCCCATAGGCCATTGAAAATGTAGGAAGAATTTTGAAAGTCTTGTGTTTGAAGCTATCCCCTCTGACTACTAAACATGCCTAAAATAATTGATACTATGTGGTGTGATCACAGCTTGAGCTGCTGTGATTTCTGCCTGTGTTACAATGGGCAAGAAAAGCAGGGAAGAAATCCTCTCCACTAACCGCTTTGCATTTTCAAATTCATTTGTTTGCTTGATGACTTAAATGGCAAATTGAGATTAAAATAAAAGTTTTTTAAAATCTCAATAAAATGTACCCAAACATTTTCAACTGGTTACCTAGGGGTTATTCCATAAACTTGAGTCTTTCTAAATTTAGGTTTGTAATCTCTAAAGTCAAGACATGTGGAGCTCACCTTTTGGGAGGCTGTGAAATAGTAAAACAATAAAGCTTTCCACAGACAGTAAAGGTATAAAAACTCCTGCTCAATCATCTTACATTCAATACTGGTAATGCTAGTTATTATGAGTTACAAGTATACTCTTTGTACAGGGACTGAAATCACATCTCTGTTACGTTTTGCCTGCTTTTCAGACTGCCATATCTTATATTTGTTAATAAAAATTAAAATTGTTAGACTACTTCACCTCATTGGAAAGAAATGTTCAATATTGTTACAAGATAAATTTGGTCCAGACAAAATGATGCTTAACTCATATCTCCCTATTTCTCTCCTCCTAAGCACAACCATAAACCCAGGAAATAACATAAGAGGGAACCAAAGGAGAACTTTAAAATGTGGTAAGAGGAAGATAGAATGTTTAGTACCCCAGGACAGAAGGAATGACCCAGCCGCAACAAGTGGCCCAGCCCTTGTAGCCATTTGGCATCATGAGCATGACATTCCCTCCTCCTCCCAGAGACACTGGGGAGGCTAGGTGACACCAGCAAGAAGGATTCTACCACAGGAAGAATCTGGTCCAGAGGTTTCTTTTCCCATTAGACCTGAGACTTCCCTTTACAAAGACACCAAGTGTCTTAGTTACTTAGTGCTGATGTAACAAAAAATACCACAAAAGGGCTTTTTAAAGAACATAAATTTATTTTCTCACAGTTTAAGAGGTTAGAAGTCCAGATTTAGGATATGGCTCAGGGAGAGGGTGGGATCTTTCCTTGCATATTTCAACTTCTAGTAGCTGCCAGCAATCCTTGGCTTTCCTAGCTTTGTAGATGCATCTGCTGTGTATGTCTGTCTCCTCAAGTTTTCTTCCCTCTGTGTGTGTCTCTGTGTCTATTCTGCTCTATTCATAACTCAAAAGTGATTTACGTTTAGGATTCACCTTACTCTGGTATGGCCTCATTAACATACACAAAAAAATCTTATTTCCAAACAGGATCACATCCGCAGGTACAGGGGCCAAGACTTCAATACATATTTTGGGAAGACATAGTTCAATCCACAACACCAAGGTAGACAGTGGGATACCACAAGCAGTAACCCATCACAACAAGCACCCAGACAAGGAAGTACTCTTCATTCTCTTCAGGCGAGGACAGTCCCACCATAACAAGTGCTTGATCAGAGAAGATTCTTTGTCCAGGCAAGCTAGAGACTTTTTATTCCCTATTGAGAAATACTTCGTCTCACATACTTTGGACATGTTACTAGGAGGGACCAGTCCCTAGAGAATGACATCATGCTTGGTAAAGTAGAGGGTCAGCGAAGAAGAAGACTCTCAGCGAGATGGATTGACACAGTGGCTGCAACAATGGGCTCAAGCATAACAATGATTGTGACTAGGGCGCAGGACACGGCGGTGTTTTGTTCTATTGTACCTATGAGTCAGAACTGACTTGACAGCACCTAACAGCAACAACAACCGAGAAACACCAGGGCAATCCAGCCTAAAGAAACTCCTCCGTTACCCTCAAGCAATACCATAAAGGACCACTGGGAACCAAAGTAGTATCAAAGAAACCAAACAGAACAAAATAATACAAATAGAAGGTATAAAAAGAACAAATTGGGAGGCGGGGCAAGATGGCGCTCTAGGCAGAAGCACCACGCCGTCCCTCCACAGCAAAGATACAAAAAACTAAGCCTAACAGAGAATCAACAATCCTGAAACCCTAGAACATCAAATGAAGAGATAAAGAACTCAGCCAAACACCAAACGGAGTGAGAATACTAAAAGAGAACGGAGAGCGAGGAGAGACTCACGCAGAGATTCCTTACCAGCTAACGCAGCGTGGATCCACCATCTTGGATTCCTATCGGAGACCAGCGAACAGGAGAGCAGCCTCCCAGAGCGTCCAGTGGGAGACAGAACGACTGGTAAATTGTGGTGCACGCTTTCCCACCCCCCGCCCCTCTCCGCCTCGGCTGGGGCTCCCCTGCTTTCCGTGGCCAGGGTCCCTGGGCTGGGGGGCGCCGGTGATTGGATTCTGCGCTCCCGGGCTGGTGGCTTTCTGAGAGCCGTTTGTTGGCTGCTGGCGAAGCTTTTCAGCCGCCTCCCCCTCCTTTTGCTCGGGTGCCTGGTTCCAAGCGCCGTCTTTGCTCTCTCCGGCGGGGCTGTGGGGCTGCGTTCGGGTGTGTGGCAGCTTCCAGGTCTGGGCTGCCGCACTGGTGAGATCCCGGGGCCTTTGTTCGTTGGCCCCTCTGCTTCCTGTGGCCACGGTCTCTTAACCTCGAGACTGCCGGCTGCTTGGAATTCGCGCCGCTGAGTGGGGGCTCTTGGGGTCCCATTTGTTGGCACTGACTACTGGGGTTGCTTTTTTTTTTTTAATTTTATTTTTCTTCTTTTTTGATTAGTTTTGTCATCTTTTCCCTCTTTTTCCCTTTTGTCTTTCTTCATTGCTTAATTTCTTGTCTCTCTATCTCTTCCTTCTCTTTCTGATCCCTGAATACCAGGCGATGTATGCCTCTGTACCTTCTGGCCAGGCTGTGCTGTGAAAACTGAGAACGACTCCCCCAGACCTCATAGCTGCATCAGTGGGATCCCTGGGAACTTTGCAGTTCTTTAACTTTCCTGATTTTTATTTGTTCATTCTTTCCTTTTCTTTCTCTTCCCCCTTCTGGTTTCCTCCATCCCATAGTCTCTCATCTGTACATTCCAACGACAAGCTCCCCTAGCATTCTTTTATGTTTGAATTCTTTTCGCTCCTGCTCCTCTCTCCTCTCTCTCATATCCAGCTTAGCTTCACACATAACCATCTCCCCGCTGCATCCTGCCTAACTGCACCGTGAACTTGCCATCACACCACCAAGCTGTGCAGGCAAGCCCTATTGGAACCTACCCAGCACTGACTACCGACCGTCCTGGTGGCTGCGGTGAGTGCCACAAACAACCCTTCCCAGTGGCTCCTCTTCAGCTAGATCTTCCCAGCTGTACCACAAGGACGAAACAAACAAACAAAAAAAATCTACAATCAATAAACGAGAGAAATATCTACTGAATGCCCCGAAAACAGCAAACAATATCAAAACATTTACAAAAACAAGACAAGATGGCTCCAATAGGCGTCCAAATTAAAACACCAGATAACTCTCCTGTGGAAGAAAATGCACTAGAAGTACCTGATAGGGAACTCAAATCACTAATACTCGGAATTTTCCAAGAACTGAGGCAAAAAGCTGACAAACATGAGGAAAAAATAGACAAATTTATGGAAAATACAGACAAAAAATTGGAAGAATTCAGGAAGATGATGCAGGAACAAAATGCCAAAATAAATTCACAACCCGAAATTATACAAAAACAACAATTAGAAATCCAAAAGATAAACAACAAGATTTCAGAAATGGACGGTGTCATAGAAAGGCTGAGAAGTAGATTTGAAACCATGGAAGACAGGATCAGTGGAACTGAAGACAAACACTTGGATACAACTCTGTTTCAGGAAAACTCAGAAAAAAGAACAAAGAAAAATGAAGAGACCCTGAGAGTTATGTGGGACACAATATAAAGCCTCAAACTATAAAATTTATAGAAGAAAAAATAGGACCAACACTTCAGGCCTTAATACATGGCATTAACAGGATACAAACCATAAACATCAACACAAAAACCCAACAGATAAACTAGATAACTGGGATCTTCTAAAAAATCAAACATGTATGCTCTTCAAAAGACTTCACCAAAAGAGTCAAAAGAGAACCTACAGACTGGGAAAAAATTGTTATACAGTACAAGTCAGACAAAGGTCTAATCTCCATAATCTATAAGAAAATCCAACACCTCTACAACAAAAAGACAAACAATCCTATCAAAAAATGGGCAAAGGAAATGAACAGACACTTCACCAAGGAAGACATTCAAATGGCCAACAGACACATGAGGAAATGCTCGCGATCACTAGCCATTAGAGAAATGCAAATTAAAACCACAATGAGATACCATCTCACCCCGGCATTACTGGCACGAATCAAAAATACTGGAAATGACAAATGTTGGAGGGGCTGCGGGGAGATGGGAACTCTTATACACTGCTGGTGGGAATGCAAAATGATACAACCATTTTGGAAAATGATATGGCGTTTCCTCAGAAAACTAGAAATAGACATACCATTCGATCCAGCAATCCCACTCCTAGGAATATATCCTAGAGAAATAAGAGTCATCACTCGAATAGACATATGCACACCTTTGTTCATGGAAGCATTGTTCACAATAGCAAAACGATGGAAACAACCTCGATGTCCATCAACAGATGAATGGATACACAAACTATGGTACATACACACAATGGAGTACTATGCAACGAGAAAGAACAACAATGAATCTGTGAACCATCTCATAACATGGATGAAACTGGAGGACATTATGCTGAGTGAAATAAGTCAGTCACAAAAGGACAAATATTGTATGAGACCGCTATTGTAAAAACCCATGAAAAAATTCACATGCAAAATGTGACAATCCTTGTTGGTTACCAGGGATGGGAGGGGAGGGGGGGGGGAAATGCTAAATAGGCAATAGATAAGTGGTACCTTGGGTGAGAGATGAGATAGTACACAGTAAAGGGGAAACTAACGGAACCTGCACAAGGAAAGGTCATGGAGGCCCTATAGACACATCCAAACCCCCCGAGGGACTGAGTTGTTGGACGGAGGGCTTTGGGGACCATGGTCTTGGGGAACATCTAGCTCAATTGGCATGACACTACTTATAAAGATAATGCTCTACATTCTACCTTGGTGAGTAGTGTCTGGGGTCTTAAAAGCTTATGAGCAGCCATCTAAGATACTCCACTGGTCTCATCCCCTCGGGGGCAAGGGAGAATGAAGAGAACAGAATACAACGAAAAGATTAGTCCAAAGGACTAATTGTCCACAGCTACCAAGGCCTCCACCGGACTGAGTCCAGTACAGCTAGATGGTGTCCGGCTACCACCACTGACTGCTCTGACCAGGATCACAACAGAGGGTCCTGGACAGAGCTGGAGAATGATGTAGAGCATAATTTTAACTCCCCCCCCCAAAAAAAAGGCCAGATTTACTGGCCTAAAGAATACTGGAGAAACCTCAAGAGTGTGGCCCCCAGACACCCTTTCAGCTCAGAGGTGAAGTTACCTTTGAGGTTCGATATTAAACCTGGGAGTGGACAGCCCAGTAAAACTAAATGGGACTAAAGAGGTACAGGAGTCCGGTGACAAAGGCCAGAAGGCAGAGGGGGAGTAGGAAACTGATGATAAGGAACACAAGTTGAGTAAGGACACTGTCGATGTGTTGTGAGATTGTTGACCACTGTTATAGGGCAACATTTGTAGTAACTACTAAATGGGAGGCTGTTTTGTCATGTAAGCCTTCATCTTGGGTGAGAATGGCAGCAGAATTGGAAGAGCATAGTCAATATCACTTAAATGTGTAAGTAAAAAGTTTTGAAATGGTGTTAAAAAAAAAAAAAAACAAATGAGACTAATGAGGTACAGTAGTCCAATGACAAGGGCCAGAAGACAGAAGGGGACAAGGAAGTCCCCTGATGATAGGGAACACAAGGTGGAGTAAGGATATTCTTGATGTGGTGTGAGATTGTTAACCATTGTCATAGGGCAACATGTGTAGTAACTGTTAAATGAGAAACTATTTTGTTCTGTAAGCCTTCATCTTAAGTGAGAATAACAGCACAGTTGGAAGAGCGTAGTCAATGTCACTGAACTGTGTATGTAGAAATTTTTGAAATGGTGTATCTTTGGCTATCTGTATTTTCATCAAAAAAAAAAAAGTTTGAGAATTTAGAGGCTTAATATGTTGTGGGGTTGTTAACCAATGTCATAAAACAACATGTGTACTACTGTTTCATGAGAAACTATTTGTTCTGTAAGCCTTCACCTGAAGTACAATAAAATATATAAAAAAAAAAGAACAAATTGGAAAATATAGAACTCAAAAATACAAACAAAAAATATCACTAGTTGGGCACAATAATAGAGTGGGTGTGACACAGGATGGTATCAGACACCTTACCTTTCCGATTTTAACTACAGAGAGAAAACAGAATGAAAAATAAAGTCGGCAGTTCAAATCTACCAGGCTCTCCTTGGAAACTCTATGGAGCAGTTCTACTCTGTCCTATAAGGTCGCTATGAGTCAGAATCAACTCAACAGCAACGAAGTTGTTTTTTCAGTGGCCTTTGGCACAATAGCAAAAGACACAACTTTCGTATTATCGGAATTCTAGAAGAAGAGGAGAAGGAGTGTGGGGCTGAAAGAGTATAAAGAAATAATAGATTAAAACTTCCCAAATTATAAAAAATGACACAAATCTACAGATTCAAAAACTTTAGTTGAGCCCAAATAGTTGATAAGCCCTCGGAAATTTATGTCAAGACACATTGTCATTAAACATCAGGAAACTAAATACCAAAAAAAAATCTTGAATGCTGCCAGAGAGAAATGACACATTACCTATAGGGGGAAAACATCTCAAACCGTGGAAGCACATTTTTCAAGTACTGAGATAAAATAATTATAATGGCAAATTCTGTATAAGGTGAAATATCTTTCAGTAATGAGGAGGGAAATAAATATATTCTCAGATGAAGGAAACCAAAATAATTTTTGCAAATAATGATTCTAGGACCAGAACAAGAAATATACATGATGAGCCCGGAGCATCATTTTTGTTTAAATTTATTGTGATAAAATATATATAACAT
Organism: Dugong dugon; assembly: GCA_030035585.1. Classification (NCBI taxonomy): domain Eukaryota; kingdom Metazoa; phylum Chordata; class Mammalia; order Sirenia; family Dugongidae; genus Dugong; species Dugong dugon. The sequence goes on from CM057483.1 coordinate 73,736,362, forward strand.
AAAATTTGCCACTTTAACTATTTCAAGTGTACGTTTCACTGGCATTAATTACATTCACCATGTTGTGTAGCCATTATCACTATTTATGTTTCAAAAATTTTCATCGTCCCAAACAGCAAACATAAATCCAACTGCAGTTCTACATTGTCCTACAAGGTTGCTATTAGTTGGAATCAACTCCACAGCACACAGCAACAACAACATAACAATAATAACATTAAATATGAATGGACTAAATAATCTAATCAAAATGCAAAGGTTATTGGACTGAATGAAAAAAAATGACCCAAGTATATTTATATAAGAGATATATCTTGGATTGAAAGATACAAATGGAAAGTAAAAGGATGGAAAATGTTATCACACAAACAGCAATGTAAGAGAGGACATTACTACAGACCTGGCAGAAATAAAAAGGATTATAAAGGAATGCTAAAAACAATTGTATGTCAATAAATTAGATAACTTATACCTGCTACAATGTGAATGAATTGTGAAAACATTATGCTAAGTAAAAGAAGCCAGTCAGAAAAGACCACAACTATATGATTCTATTGGCAAAGAATATTGAATATACCATGGACTACTGGAATAATCAACCAATCTGTCTTGGAGGAAATACAGCCAGAATGCTCATTAGAAGCAAGGATGGCGAGACTTCATCTCACATACTTTGGACATGCTATCAGGAGGGATCAGCCCTGGAGAAGGACATCATGCTTGGTAAAATACAAAGTCAGCAAAAAAGAGGAAGACCTTCAGCAAGATGGATTGACACAGTGGCTGCAACAATGGACTCAAGCATAACAACGATTGTAAGGATGGCGCAGGACCGGGCAGCGTTCCGTTCTGTTGTACGTATGGTTGCTATGAGTCGGAATTGACTTGATGGCACCTAACAACAACAACAATTCGTATGAAATGTCCATAACCTGTAAATCTGTAGAGACAAAGATAGATTAGTGGTTTCTTAGGGCTAGAGTGGGAGTGGGCACTGGGGAAAAAGGTGGATGATAGCTAAACCTTGTTGAGTTGAGAAAAACATAAAGTTGACTTTGGTGATGGCAGCAAATGTCCAGGAATATTCTTAAATCTATTGTACACTTTTAGCGCACTTTAAATAGGTGACTTGTAACGTATGAATTATATCTCAATAAAGCTGTTAACAAGTCAAATGTATTTCTGTATACCAACATTGAACATGTGGAATCCAATAATAAAAATACAATATCATTTACAATTGTGCCAAAGAAAATTAAATACTTAGGCATACTGTCATAAATTGAGTTGTGTCCCCCAAAAATATCTGTCAGCTTGGCTGGGTCATGATTCCCAGTGTTGTATGATTGTGTAATCTGATGTGATTTCCTTATGTGTTGTAAACTCTATCACTATGATGAGATTATATGTGATCTCCTTATGTGTTGTAAATTCTATCACTGTAATGAGGTTATACTGATGAGGTTGACAAGATTAGATAGTGTCTTAATGAAATCTCTTTTGAGATATAAAAGAGAGAAGTGAGCAGAGACACATAGTAACCTCATACCACCAAGAAAGATGTGCCGGGAGCAGAGCGTGTCCTTTGGACCTGAGGTTCCTTTGCAGAGAAGCTCCCAGACCAAAGGAAGACTGAGGATATGGACTTTCCTCTAGAGCCGACGGAGAAAGCGTTCCCCTGGAGCTGATGTGCTGAATTTGGACTTGTAGCCTACTGGACTGTGAGAGAATAAACTTCTCTTTGCTAAAACCATCCCTTTGTGGTATTTCTGTTAGAGCAGCACTAGATGACTAAGACACGTATCAAATCAAACCAGTTGTCATAGAGTCGATTCCGACTCATAGCAATCCTATACTTAGGCATACACTTAAGCAAACATGTACAGAATCTGTATGCTGATAATTATATAATACTGATAAAAACAAAGAATTAATAACAGGATAGATGTATTATGTTCATGAATTGGGAAATCAACATAGTACAGATGACAATTCTACCCTAAATTATTTATAGGTTTAGTGAATTTCATATCAAAGTCCCAGATTTTTTTTTCCAGTTGCAGACAAGCTTGCTCAAATATTTACATGGAAGAAATGATGTTAGCAAGAATGAAGAATAAATTCTGAAAAGTTACTCCTCCATAAAAGTCATGAGAACACTGGCAACAATTATCAAAATCAACTTTTTCAGAACTCTGGAAATTAGCCAAAGGCTTGCACCAACTTAAGGAGCATTTATTCAACAAAAACCATGGGATTTCAGTAAGGAGAGCAACTTTTGCTGCATAATTTAGTTATCCTATTCCCATTCCCCTTCCCACAACTATACCACCTCCCCCTCAAAAAAGTCTGTTGCTTTCAAGTAGATCCGTGTCATGGAGACATCATGGTTCTGGTGTAGAACTACTCCATAGAGTTTTCTTGGCTGTAATCTTTACGGAATCACATCCCCAAGCCTTTCTTCTGTGGCACAGTGGGTGCGTTTGAACTATCAACTTTTATGTTAGTAGTCAAATACAAACCGATTGCCCTACTATGGACCTTCCCAAGTCTACAGTGGCCTGAATACCAACAGCCTCACAAACAGCATAGTAGCCTAGCAGCCTAGGAGTCACTGGACAGAGTAGAACTTCTGTTTTCATAGTACAATAAGACTTTCTCTGTGTCTCCCTGTAAGAAATTCAAGCCCATTTCCCAATTATTTAGAATTTTTAAGGGAGAAAAAGTAACATGACATGTTAAAATGAATTTGTTTTTCTAGAGTATCTTTAGATTTAAATAAAAATTGTAAGATTACTATGTACCCTGCACCTACTTTCTCCTATTGTTAACATCTTACATTATATGATACATTGGCTACAATTAATGAACTCATGTTGGTACAATATTTTGAACTAAAGACTATATTCAGATTTCTTTAGCTCTTACATAATATTCTTTTCCTGCTTCAGGATCCTAAACATGATACCACATTATATTGTTTTCTTTTTCCTTATGCTCCTCTTGGCTGTGAGAGTTTCTCAGATTTTCCTTGTTTTTGATGACCCTGACAGTTTTGAGAAGCTCTAACCAGGTATTTTTTAGAATTTCCCTCAATTGGGATTTGTCTAATGTTTTTCTCATGATTACACTGAGCTTATAAGTGTTTGGGAAGAAAACCACACAAGTAAAATGTCATTCTCATCACATCAAAAGTATATATCTACATGATTTATTAATGTCAATATCAGTATTGGTCCCATGGCTGAGGTAGGGTTTATGAGGTATCTCCACTGTGAAGTTATTTACCCCTTTTTTTTTGCTATATTCTTTGGAAGGGAGTCACTATGTACAGACCACACTTAAGGAGAGGAGAGTTATGCTCCACCTCCTTAATGACAGAGTACCTAAATAAATTATCTGGAATTCTTCTGCTTGTGAAATTTGTTTAGCCTCCCTCCATTTATGTACATATATATGTATGAATGTATGCATTTATGCATTCATTCATTTTTATATCTGCAGAAATCCTGGGCATGTATTTTATTTTATATTTTTATAATATTTTATTGTGTTTTTGGCAAAAGTTTACACAGCAAATTAGGTGCCCATTTAATAATTTCTATACATACTGTTCAGTGACATTGGTTACATTTTTCACAATGTATCAACATTCTCATTATTTCCATTCTGGTTGTTCTGTTTCCATTAATCTAGCTTCCCTGCCTCTCCCTGCCCCCACCTTCTCATCTTTGTTTTAGGGTAATTGTTGACCTTTTGGCCTCAAGTAGATGATTTTTTAAAAGGGCTCAGTACTCCAATCTGTTATTTAGCTACAAGGTGACCTCTAGGAGTGATTTCAGTTCCGTGTTTAAAGGTATCTCAAGGAAACAGTTCCAGGGGCTACTCTAGTCTCTACCAGTCCAGTAAGTTTGGGCTTTTTTAAGAAGTTGAGTTTTTTTCCACATTTTTCTCGCATTCTATTTGGAACCATCTATTGTGATCCTGGTCAGAATGGACACTAGTGGTAGCTGTGCACCATCTAGTTCTTCTGGCCTCAGGATAGATGAGGATGTGGTTTGTGTGGGCTAATAGACCTATAAAGTAGTTTCTTCTTTGAGTCTTTGGTAGCCTTCTTTCTCTTTTGCTCTAGACGAGTAGAGACTAATAGGTGTATCTTAGATAGCCATTTGCAAACTTTTAAGACTCCAGATGCTACTCACCAAACTGGGATGTAGAGCATAAACTTTAGAAACTATATTATGCCAATTGACTGAGTTGTCCCATGAGACTATGGTCCTATGCCTTCAAACCCAATAAATGAATCACATATGTCAAGGAAGTATTCATAACTGTACACCAATGTGCTTTATTATAATTATGAAAATGTATGTAGCACACACAAACATGTTTATACATATGCCTAAAGATACATCTATATATGCACACGCATATACTCACATATGCCTTCTTATACATATATATGCAAACATATCTACCTGTATAATCATGCACATAGTTTTTGGTTGTTATTGCTGTTGTTGCACAATTGTATATGTTGTAGCATTTACCAAAAATGTTCCTTATTGTGTACTTCTTAGTGTCATCATTTACTTTGGTCAAATTGTGCAGACTTCACTCACATTCGGTATTGTGTTTCCCATCACCAAGAATTACGAGTGTCTACTATCTAGAAAGTAATTCCCCCTCTATCCCACACCTAACCCTGGTAACCACCAAAAAACTTTGCTTTCTGTATGTGTACCCATTCTTGTCTTTTTATGAAAGTGCAAGCATACAATATTTATCCCTTTGTGATTGAAATTCACTCAGCATAATGCCCTCCATATTTTATCCATGTTATGTTTTGAGAATACATTCATTAGTCATTATAAGTGGGTAGTATTCCATTGTATGTATGCACCACAATTTGTTTATTCATTCATCCATGATAGGGAACTAGGTTGTTTCCATCTTTTTGCTAATATGAATAATGCTGCAATGAACATAAGTGTGTTTATGTATATTCGTGTCACTGCTGTTAAATTTCTAGGGTATATACCTAGGAGTAGGGTTGCTGAATCATAAAGTATCTCTATTTCTAGCTTTTTAAGGAAGCACCATACCATTTTCCATAGTAGTTGTACCATTTTGCAATCCCATCAACAGTGGAGGAGCGCTGGTTGCTCAGGGTTAAGAGCTTGGCTGCTAACCAAAAGGTCAGCAGTTTGAATCCACCAGGCACACTCCTTGGAAACCCCATGAGGCAGTTCTACTCCATCGTATAGAGTCACTATGAGTTGAATCGATTTGACAGCCATGGTTTTTTTTTTATCAGCAGTGGCTAACAGTTCCAATCTCCCCACAACCTCACCAGCATTTGTTGTTTTCTGTTTTTTTTTTTTTTTAATCAGTGCCATTTTTGCAGGGGTGAAATGGTATCCCATTGTGTTTTGATTTACATCTTTTTCATGTGTTTGTTGGCTGCTTGAATGTCTTCTTTGTTTATCTTTTTCTTATTGAGTTGAAGTTTTCTACATATTTTAGAGGTTAGACCCTTATCAAATATGTCATTCCCAAAGAATTATTCTCCGTATGTAGAATCTCTTTTTACTCTTTTGATAAAATCTTTTGATGAGTGTAAGCACTTAACTTTTAGGGAGTCCCAGCTATCTAATTTGTCTTCTGTTGTTTGTGCATTTGTAGTTGTGTTTGATAATCTGTTTTTTGAAAAAAAAAATGGGTCCCATATTTTTGTCCCTATATTATTTTCCAGAAACTTTACAGTTTTAGCTTTAACATTTAGGTCTTTGATCCATTTTGAGTTAGTTTTTGTGTATGGTGTTAGGTATGGGTCCTATTTCATTTTTCTGCAAATGGATGTATCATTTTGCCATAACCATTTGATAAAGACACTGTTTCTTCCCCATTAAATAGTCTTTGAACTTTTGTCAAAAATCAGCTGCCCATAGGTGGATGGATTTACTTCTGGGTTCTCAATTCTATTCGATTAGTCTATGTGTCTGTCATTGAACAAGTACCATGACGTTTTGATTACTGTGGTTGTATAGTATGTTTACAGGTTGTGAAGTGTGAGGCCTCCTACTTTGTTCTTCTTGTTCAATATTGCTTTGGCTATTTCAGGCCTCTTTAATTTCCATATAAAGTTGGTGATTAGTTTTCCATTTCAGTAAAGAACGATGTTGCAATTTAGATTGGGATTGCATTGTATCTATAGTTAACTTCGGGAAGTATTGACATTTTCACAATGTTAAGTCTTCCAATCCATGAGCATGGAATGTTCTTCCATTTATGTAGATCTCTTTTAGTTTTTCACAGTACTATTTTATAGTTCTCATTGCATAAATCTTTTACGTTTCTGGCTGAGCTTATTCCTAGTTATTTTACCCTTTGGGGGTGCTATTGTAAATGATACTGTTTTCTCAATTTCCATTTTGGAGTTTTCCTTGCTAGTGTAAAGAAGCCCAAATACTGTGTGTTAACCTTGCATCCTGCCACTTTGCTAAGTCTTTCTATTAGATCGAGTAGCTTTCTTATGGAATCTCTGGGATTTTCTAAGTATATGATAATATAATCTGCAAATAAAGATAGTTTTACTTCTTCTTTTCCAATTTGGATAACTTTATTTCCCTTCTTGTCTTATGGCTCTGTCTAGGATTTTTAGTAAAATATATAAGAGTGGTGTTAGTGGGCATCCTTGTCTCATTCCCATTCTCAAGGTGACGGTGCTAAGCCTTTCTCCAGTAAGAATAATGCTGGATGTTGATTTAGTATATATGCCCTTAATTTTGTTGAGAAATTTCCCCTGTAGTCCTATTTTGATGAGAGTTTTTTTTTTTTTTTTAATCAAAAGGGATGATGGATTTTACCAACTGCCTTCTCTGCATAAATTGAGATAATCATGTGATTCTTTTCCTTTGTTCTATTTATGTGGAGAATTACACGGATTGATTTTATAACGTTGAACAACCCTTGCATTCCTGGTATGAATACCACCTGATCATGATATTCGATTTTTTTGATATGCTGTTGCATTCTGTTGACTAGAATTTTACTGAGAAATTTTGCATGTATATCCATAAGAGAAGTTGGTCTGTAATTGTCCCTTTTTGTGGTGTCTTTACCTGATGTAGGAGCCCTGATAGCACAACTGTTAAGCAATCAGCTACTAGCCTAAAGGTTAGCAGTTTGAACTCACCAGTTGCTCCATGGGAGAAAAATGTGGCAGTCTGCTTCCGTAAAGACTACAGCCTTGAAAAAACTATGGGGCAGTTCTACTCTGTCGTGTAGGGTCACTGTGAGTTGGAATTGACTCAACAACATTGGGTACCTGAATTTGGCATTAGAGTGATGCTGGCTTCATAGAATGAGTTAGGAAATAGTCCTTCGTTTTCAATGTTTTGGAAGAGTTTGAGTAAAATTGGTGTCAACTCTTCTCTGAATGTGGTAGAATTCACCTGTGAATCCATCTGGGCTGGGCTTTTTTTTATTGGGAGTTTTTTATGACATCTTCAATCTCTTCTTTTGTTATGAGTCTGTTTAGGTTTCCTACCTCTATTTGTGTTAGTTTAGGTAGATAGTGCGTTTCTAGATATTTGTTCATTTCTTCTAGGTTTTCAAATATTTAGGGGTACCATTTTTCAGTAATCTGTTAGAATCCTCTTTATCTCAGCTGGATCTGTTGTAACATCTCCAGTTTCATTTCTTATTTTGGTTATTTGCTTCTTCTCATTTTTTTCCTTTGTCAGTTTGGCCAATGGTTTGTCAGTTTTACTAATCTTTTCAAAGAACCAACATCTAGTCTTGTTAATTCTACTGCTTTTCTATTCTCTGTTTCACTTATTTTTGCTCTTATCTTTATTAATTCCTCCCCTCTGATAGCTTTGGTCTTCTTTTCTTTTCTATTTCTTCAAGTTGTTGGGTTAAGGTACCAGTTTTGGGTCTTTCTTTTTTTTAATGTATGCATTTATTGCTATAAATTTCCCTCTGAGCACCACTTCTACTGCGTCCCAAAGGTTTTGGTATGTTGTGTTTTTATTCTTGTTTGATCCTATATATTTTTAATTTCACTTTTGATTTTTTTCTATGATCAAATAGTGTTATTTAGTTTCCATGTATTTAATTTATTTACCTTGTTCTTCCTGCTATTGATTTCTAGTTTCATGTTGTTATAGTCTGAGAAGATGCTCTGTATAATTTTTGTCTTTTTAAATTTGTTGAGGTATGCTTTGTGGCCTAAAATATGGTATATTCTGCAGAATGTTCCATGTGCATTGGAGAAGAATGTTATATTATGCTGCTGTTGGGTGATATGTACTATATATGTCTATGGGGTCCAATTGGTTGATGATATTATTTAGATCTTCTGTACTCTTGTTGATTTTCTTTCTAGTTGTTCTGTCCATCATCAAAAATTGTGTGGTAGATGAGAAAATCAATCAACGTAATCCACCACATAAATAAAAAGAAAGAAAAGAATCACATGATCAACTCAATTGACGCAGAAAAGGCATTTGACAAAGTTCAACACCCATTCCTGATAAAAACTCTCAATAAAATAGGTATAGAAGGGAAATTTCTCAACATAATAAAGGGCATCTTTGCAAAACCAACGGCCAACATCATTCTTAATGAAGAGAGGCTGAAAACATTCCCCATGAAAATAGGAACAAGACAAGGATGCCCTTTATCACCACTCCTATTTAACATTGTGCTGGAACTCCTAGCTAGAGCAATAAGGCAAGAAAAAGAAATAAAGGACATCTAAATTGGTAATGAAGAAGTTAAACTCTCCTTGTTTACAGATGATATGATACTATACATAGAAAACCCTAAAGATTCCACGAGAAATCTATTGGAACTGATAGAAAGATTCAGCAGAGTAGCAGGATACAAGATAAACATTCAAAACTCAGTTGGATTTCTATACACCAGTAAGGAGAATGATGAAACGGAAATCAGGAAAACAATACCATTTTCAATAGCCCCTAAAAAGATAAAATACTTAAGAATAAATCTGACCAGGGATGTAAAAGATATATACAAAGAAAACTACAAAACACTACTGCATGAAACCCAAAGGGATCTACATAAATGGAAAAACATACCATGCTCGTGGATAAGCAGACTCAACATTGTGAAAATGTCAATTCTACCCAAAGCAATTTACAAATACAATGCAATCCCTATCCAAATACCAACAACATTCTTCAAAGAGATGGAAAAACTAATCATTAACTTTATATGGAAAGGGAAGAAGCCCCGAATAAGTAAAGCACTACTGAAGAAGAAGAATAAAGTTGGAGGAATCACACTACCTGACTTCAGAACCTACTATACAGCTACAGTAGTCAAAACAGCCTGGTACTGGTACAACGACAGATACATTGACCAATGGAACAGAATTGAGAACCCAGATGTAAATCCATCCACCTACAGTCACCTGATCTTTGACAAGGGCCCAAAGTCCATCAAATGGGGAAAAGACAGTCTTTTTAACACATGGTGCTGGCAAAACTGGATATCCATCTGCAAAAAATGAAACAAGACCCATACCTCACACCGTATACAAAAACTACTTCAAAATGGATCAAAGACCTGGATATAAAACCTAAAACTATAAAGTTCATAGAAGAAAAAATAGGACCAACACTTCAGGCCTTAATACATGGCATTAACAGGATACAAACCATAGCCATCAATGCACAAACCCCAACAGATAAACTAGATAACTGGGATCTTCTAAAAATCAAACACCTATACTCTTCAAAAGACTTCACCAAAAGAGTAAAAAGAGAACCTACAGACTGGGAAAAAAATTTTGGACATTACAAGTCAGACAAATGTCTAATCTCTAAAATCTACAAGAAAATCCAACACCTCTGCCACAAAAAGACAAATAATCCAATTTAAAAATGGGCAAAGGAAATGAATATACACTTCACCAAAGAAGACATTTAAGCGGCAACAGACACCTGGGGAAATGCTGGCGGTCACTAGCCATTCGAGAAATGCAAATTAAAACCACAGCAAGATACCGTCTCACCCGGCATTACTGGCACAAATCAAAAACACTGGAAGTAAACGTTGGAGATGCTGTGGGGAGATCGGAATTCTTATGCCCTGCTAGTGGTAATGCAAAATGATACAACCATTTTGGAAAATGATATGGTGCTTCCTTAGAAAGCTAGAAATAGAAATACAATAGGATCCAGCAATCCCACTCCTAGGAATATATTGTAGAGAAATAAGAGCCATCACATGAATAGACATATGCACACCCATATTCATTGCAGCACTGTTCACAACAGCAAAACGATGGAAACAACCTAGATGCCCATCAATAGATGAATGGATAAACAAACTATGGAACATACACACAATGGAGTATTATGCAAAGAGAAAGAACAGTGGTGAATCTGTGAAGCATCTCATAACATGGATGAAACTGGAGGATATTATGCTAAGTGAAATAAGTCAATCACAAAAGGACAAATATTGTATGAGACTGCTACTGTAAAAACTCATGTATAAGTTTACACCCAAAAAGAAACAATCTTTGTTGCTTACGCGGGATGGGAGCGGTGGGAGGGAACTAAACAGACAATAGATAAGTGGTAACTTTGGTGAAGGGTAAGACAGCATCCAATGCTGGGGAAGCCAGCACAACTTGTACAGGGAAAGGTCATGGAAGCTCCATAGACACATCCAAACTCCCTGAGGATCTGAATTGCTGGGAGGAGGGCTGTGGGGACCATGGTCTCAGGGAACATTTAGCTCAATTGGCATAGCACAGTTGATAGTGACAATGTTCTACATTCTACCTTGGTGAGTAGCGTCTGGGGTCTTAAAAGTCTGTGAGTAGCCGTCTAAGATACTCCACTGGTCTCACCCCTTCAGGAGCAAGGGAGAATGAAGAGAACAGGATACAAGGAAAAGATTTGTCCAAAGGACTAATGGACCACAGCTACTACGGTCTCCACCAGACTGAGTCCAGTACAGCTAGATGGTGCCCACCTACCACCACTGAATGCTCTGACAGAGATCACAACAGAGGGTCCTGAACAGAGCTTGAAAAGGATGTAGAACAAAATTGTAACTCACAAAATAAGACCAGATTTACTGGCCTGACACAGACTGGAGAAACCCCGAGAGTATGGCTCCTAGACACCCTGTTAGCTCAGTGGTGAAGTCACTCCTGAGGTTCACCATTCAGCCAGAGATTGGATAGACCCATAAAACAAAACTGGACTAATGAGGCACAGCAGTCCAGGGACAAGGACTAGAAGGCAGGAGAGGACAAAAGAGCTGGTGATAAGGAACCCAAGTTTGAGAAGTGACAGTGTTGACATGTAGTGGGAGTGTTAACCATTGTCATAAGGCAATATGTGTATTAACTGGTTAATGAGAAACTGTTCTGTAAACCTTCATCTGAGGTACAAAAAAAAAAATTACCTACGTGAGATCAAATTGACAACAGCAACTCAAAAGGTTTGATGGGAAGCCTTGAGGCCAGTGAGTTGTAAGTAATGGTGATGGAATAAGGCTAGTAAGAATAGCAGCACAACTGGAAGAATGTAATCAGTGTTACTGAATTGTACGTGTAGAAATTTCTGAAATGGTGTATCTTTGGCTCTGTGTATTTTCACCAAAAAAAAAAAAAAAAATGGTCTTCCAAGGTCAAGAAGGTAGAGTGTTGACATGTCATGGAGTTGTTAACCAATGTCATAAAACAGTATGTGTACTGACTGTTTAATGAGAAACTATTTGTTTTGTAAACCTTCACCTGAAGTACAATAAAAAAAAATTAAAAAGATGGAAAACACCAAATATTGGTGAGGATGTAGAGAAACTAACTTGTATACCTTGTTGGAGGGAGTATAAAATGGTACAAATACTTTGGGAAAAGTAATTGATGGCTGCGAAAATTTCCCTAAAACTTTAAGGCTTGAAACAATAATGAGCATTAATATCTCACACAGTTTTGTGAGTTAGAAATATAGAAAAAATTTAGGTGGGAGTTCTACCTTAATGATTCTTGTGAAGTTTCAGTTGAGACATTGGCTGGGGCCAGAGTTATTTAAAGTCTTGATGACTTACTACTAAGGCTCATTCACATGCATGGGAAAGCTCATACTGGCTGTTGGCAGGAAATTTTCAATTTTTCACAGTGTAGACCTCTGCACAGAGCTGCTGAAGTGTCTTTATGATGTGGTAGTTTTCTTCCTCTAGAGAAGTTAATCAAAGAGAATGAGGAAGAATTTATGTCTTTTATGGACTAGCCTAGGAAGTCACATACTGTCATTTCTGTTACACAGGTCAGTACCATTCAATGTAGGAGAGGATTACACTAGGGCATGAATACCAGGTGAGGCTTATTGGGGACCATCTTATTTTCCGTGAATTTGTCTGCCTTTTCCATAAATTTGTCTTTTTTTCCTAATTTGCTTCTGCTTTTTGCTTCAAGTCTTGGATAATTATGAGTATTAGAGATTTGAATTCCCTATCAGGTAGTTCTAGTGCCTTTTCTTCTACTGGAAAGTCATCTGGTCTTTTATTTTGGACGCCTACTGGAACCATCCTGTCCTGATTTTGTAAATCTTTTGATATTGTCTGCTGTCTTCGGGGCATTCGATAGTTATTTTTCTCATTTATTGACTGTAGATTTGTTTGTTTCATCCTTTTTCTTTAAATTTGGCTATGTCTGAGCAGGTGGGCTGTGTTTTTTGGTGTTTGCTCATCTGTGGGCACGATACTTTTCACCTCCTTCTCCAACTGGCAGGGTCAGTTGCTCAGATATGGTACAGCAGGGCAGGTCTAGCTGAAGAGGAGTTGCTGGGATGGGTTGTTTGTGGCACTTACTACAGCCACCATGGCAGGTTGGCAATCAGTGCAGGGCATGTTCTGGTAGGTCTTGCCTTGCTCCTTGGTAGTGTGATGTTAAGTGCATGGTGCAGGTAGGCAGGATGGAGGGGGAAGATTGTGATGTGTGGAGCTAAGATGGGTATGGGAGAGAGGAGAGAGGAATAGGAGCCAAAAACATACAAATAAATAAATAAGAGTGCTAGGGGAACTTGCCATTGGAGTGGAGAGATGAGAGACTATGAAGTGGAGAAAAACAAAAAGGAGAAGAAGAAGAAAAAAAATAAAAGAATGAATAAATAAAAATTAGAAAAAGAAAAGAAAAGCTCCCAGGGATCCCACCAGTGCAGCTACGAGGTCTGGGGAAGTTGTTCCCAGGTGTTGAAGTACAGCCTGGCTAGAAGGCATACAGGTGTCATTCAGTGCCAGGTATTCAGAGGACAGGAAGAGAAAGAAGGAATAGAGAGACAATAAACTGAATAATGAAGAAAGACAAAAAGGGAAAAAAGAAGGAAAAGAAAACAAAACAAATTTTTAAAAAGAACAAGAAAAACCCCCAAAAAAACACAAAAAAAGAAATTTCCTCAGGGATCCCTCTGAGAGTCTGTGTAAGCTGAGGGGGTAGGTCCCAAGCTGTGCAGGACTGTCTGGCCAGAACAGGCTCCCAACTTCAGAAAAGAAAAAGAAAACAAACAAACAATTCAAAACAAACAAACAAACAAAAAAGCCCTGGGATCCCACCAGCATGGCAGCATGGATCGGGAAGCAGTTCCACACTCGAACGGAGCTCCACAGCCCCTCAGGAAGAAGCAAAGATGGCGCACAGAGCCAGGTATTTGAGTGAAAGGAGGGGGAGGTGGTGAGAGGTAAGGAAGAAATCAAAAGATACAGAAAAAAAGCAACATCAGCAGCCAACAAATGGCATTCATGGAGTTGGCCAGTACGGGTGGGTGGAATCCAGGCAGCCAGTGCTTCCCAGCCAAGAGACTGTGGACACAGGAACCAGGGGAGGCCTAGTAGGGGTGAAGATGGGTAGGGGTTGGGAAAGCATATATTGTTGGTTTCTGGTTATTCTGTTTTCTGCTGGAAGCTCTGTGAAGCTGCTTTCTCGTACCCCCTGTTCGCTGATCTACAATAGGAGTCCAAGATGGTGGATCTGTGTTGGGTTAGCTGATAGGGGACCTCTGCATGTACGTCTCCTTGCTCTCTGTTCTCTGTCAGTTTCTTATTCCATTTGGTGCTTGGCTGAGTTCTTTATCTCTTCATTTGATGTTTAGGGTTTCAGGATTGCTGTTTTCTCTGTTTCGCTTAGTTTTATGGATCTTTGCTGTGGAGGGAAGGAGCGGTGCATCTGCCTAGAGCGCCATGTTGCCAGAAGTCTCTGGGGACCATCTTAAAGACTGGCTGTCACAGTCAGTTTCTTATAAAATTAAACATACATCTATGCTATGACTCAGCAATTCTACTCCCAGGTACTGACCCAAGCAAAATGAAAACATATCTACACAAAGACTAGTATAAGAATGTTTGTGGTAAGTTTATTCTTAATAACAAAAAACTGGAAACAACCCAGTGTCTTCCAAAAAGACAATGAATAAACAAATAGTAGTAAATTCATACAATGGAATATTATGTAGCAGTGAAAAGGAAAAAAAACTGTGAATACACATAATAACATGTTTGAATCTCAAAATCATGTTGAGTGAAAGAAAGCAGACTAAAAGAGTACATACTGTATTTATGACACTTTTTACACGAAGTTCTAGGACTAGCAGGAAAAAGTATGGTTTAAAATAACAAATAGGATTCAGAATCAACTGGGTAAAAGCATGAGGATTCTTTCTTGGGTGTTGATAACAGTTTATATCTTGATAGACATTAGTGTTACACTGGTATCTGAATTTGTCAAAACCCAGTAACTGTATACTTAAGTGTCATGCATTTTGTAGTATGTAAATTTGCCTTCAAAAGAAAAAAATAAATATAAAATTCTACTTAATGATATTCATGCTGAAGTTTTAAGGGGGTATGTACTTTAAAATGCAAAAAAGAATGGGTTGATGATAAAGTAATGAATAGATATGTGATAAAAAGTTTATAGTCAAATGTTAATGGTAGAATGAAAGTAGTGAGTATAAAAGTGTTCACTGTGAAATTTTTAACTTTGCTGTATGTTTGAAAAGTTTAAC
Source organism: Dugong dugon (assembly GCA_030035585.1). Lineage (NCBI taxonomy): Eukaryota > Metazoa > Chordata > Mammalia > Sirenia > Dugongidae > Dugong > Dugong dugon. The sequence continues at coordinate 73,751,412 of CM057483.1, forward strand.
AATAAAATTTAGAAAGATATTAATGAAAGCAAAACAAACACATTTTCAGGAAAAACAAACAAACAAAAAACCTGAGAGTTCACACCCAGCAGAATTTCACAAAATGAAATTCTAAAGTCTGTATTTTAAGCAAAAGTAAAATTATGGCAGTTGTAAGGTGAAGATATATTTAAAAATGAAGAGAAAACAAAGATATAAATACTTATGTTATCTAAATATACAAGAGTGTATTAAAAATATAATTCTTTTAGGATTTAACAAAATTCATTTATGTAAAATAATTGATGACAATGGAATATAAATAAAAGCAGTTATCAAAATAAAGTTAAGTTGTTAATTTCAAATTTTGAAAAGTAAAAATATGTTCATAATTTTTAGGGTAGTGAATAAAAGCAAAGAAATGTGTATAATATCCAAATCGTATAAAAGTAAAATAGAATGAAAAAATAATTAAGAAGAGATAAAAAAAAAATATGAAAAAACCACCAATAGAAAACAAATAAATAGTAGCACTAGATCAAAATATTTTAGTAATTTCATTATATATAATGGACTACTGATAAAAGACAAAAAAAGATTCATATTTGTTAAAAAATAAAACCCAACTACTTGCTGTTAATATTAGATACATTCAAAAAATGATAAACAGTGCATAGCTAAGAAGAAAATCTACTTCTAAGTGGCCACACAAATTTCATAGCAATACAGTGGAGAAATTATGTTCTTTTCAATAAATGGTGATTAAAAAAAAATGAATTTTGACCCCTATCTTACACATTTCAAGGAAACAAATTTGAGATGAATTGCAGAGCAAAATATGAAAGGTAAAATAATAAAGTTTTGAAAAAGAAAATAAAAGAGAACATCATAAACATTTTAGAGTAGGCTAAGTGCTAACCATAAAGAGAAAAGTGAGATAAATTAACATTTATTAAGATTAAATAACTTCCATTCATAAAAAGACACCATTAAGAGCATGAAAAAGTAGCCTATAGGGAAAAAAGAAAGAAAGAAAAACAGATAACCAAGAGAGATAAGCAAAAGACTTAAATAGACACACCACAAAAGAAGATACCCAAATAGCCAATAAACATCTAAGAACATACTTAACATTATTAGTCATAAAGGAAGTGCAAATTAAATCCATAATGAGGTACAACAACATACCCATCAGAATGGCTACAATGAAGAAAAATACAAGGGTTTGTGAAGATGTGGAGTAGCTGAAACTGTCTTATATTGCTGATGGAAGTGTTTTGGTACAACCACTTTGTAAAACCATTTGGAATTATATACTAGTGCTAAATATATGTGTTACCTATGACCCAGTAATTCCTCTCCTAGGGATACACACAACATAATTGCATATGTATATTAATCAAATATCATATACAAGAATGTTCAAGGCAGCATTATTGCTAATAGACCAAACTAGACAATACACAAATGCACAAATGCCATCAAATGGATAAATAATTTTTGTTATATTCACACAATGGATTACTATATTGAGATGCAAAGAGACAAACTATAATTATATTCAATAATATGTATGAAACTCAAAACATACGGTTGACTGTAACATGCCAGGTCATTAAAAAAAATTCTTAGAATATTATTTCTTTTATATAAAATTCAAAAAGAGAAAACACTCTTCTATGGTGTTATGAAATCAGGATGACAGGGGAGGACAGGTATTGAAAGAGGATAAAAGAGTCTTCTGGGGTTCTAGTGGTATTTTGTTACTTGTTATGGTTGCTGGTTACATGGATAATCATTTATCAAGCTATATATTAATGATTTTTTTAAGATGCTGTTTGTAATCTATACTACAACAGAAAGTTTTAAAAAACTGTATGAGAAGTTTAAGAGTGGTCACCCTTAGGGAAAATGGTATTACTGCATGAAATGAGGCGAAAGAGAGACAAAGCTGATAATGTTGCTATTTGATCTGGGTGCTGGCAGCATAATTGACCATCACAGGTTATGTACTTATAATGTGTGCGTATTTAGAAAGTTCTGCTTCAATAAAAGAAAAAAGTGAAAGACATGATACAAAGACAGTGATGTAATAGAAAAAAATACATGATGTAAAGTCAAGAGAAAGTTGGTTTGCTGTTACTAAAACACCAGAAAAAAAAATTGGGATAATGTAGACATTAAAGCAAAAAACATTACTGACAATGAAGATTCAAACAGCAGTTTCTACTCACATCTAATAAATAGTGATTCTAATTTTATATGTACTTAATAAGATGACCTCAACAAATATAAAGAACAATTGACAGAAATAAAAGGAAAAATAGACAAATTCCATTCAAACTAAGTTATATTAACATACCTTTCTCAGTAATTAATAGAATATTGTTGTTAGTTGCCTCTGAGTTGACTCCAACTCATGGTGACGCCACCATGTAAAACAGAAGGAAACATTGCCCCAACTGTTGATAGAATAGGAAGAGGAAAAAAAAAAAACAAGTTCTAACAGTTGGAAAAGTCGCTCTCTTTAGATGGGGCAATGACAAGGAGCGGCCAACCATCAACACTCCCAGTAGCTGGGGAAATGAGTGCTTAAGTTCTGATGAAAGGTGAAAGACATGAGTGGCACACCACAGCACCCACTACACACAAAATAAAACACAGATCATATAATGAAACAAACAATAAAAATAAAAGGAATAATAAAAATAGCATAATATAACCTATGATGACAGAAATAAGGCAAAAATTATCATATTAGCACTTGAAAAGAGGATCATATTTACTAAAAAAAAAAAAAGATTTAGGTTGGATCAATGAGACACCTGAAGCAAAGTAATTTAGAAAGGCTTGAAAGAAAAGCATGGGCAAAAAAAAAAAAGGAAACATTAAGTGCCCATCAGCAGATGAATGGATAAGCAAATTGTGGTACATACATACAGTGGAATACTACACAAGCATAAAGAACAATGATGAATCTGCAAAACATAATATGGATGGACCTGGAGGTCATAATGCTAAATGAAGTAAGTCAAGCACGTAAGGACAAACATAGTATGATCCCTCTTTTATAAGAAGACAAGAATAGATACACTTAAAGAGATCAATGTTCATTGGTGGTTACCAGGCGGAGGAGAGAAGAGAGGGGTAAACATGCTCCAGATCATAAATACTTGTTATTTTTGGTGATAGGAAAAGTGACACTTAACGTGGCTGTAGCAAGCACAGCTTGACCAAAGTAAATGTCACTAAGAAGTGCTCAAGAGAAAAGGATGTTGGTACTAAAGAAATTGACATATGTAATTTAGCAACAACACCAACGATGACTAAATAATGAGTGTATGGTCATATATTTATGTGTATAGGCATATAGGTATATGGGTAGGTATAGGCATATACATAAGTGTGCACTGACAGAAGTATCTACATTATGTGTAAGCACAGATATGTGTGTGCAGGCACATATATTCATAGAAGCCACAATTACAGATACTTCTCAGACATAACCAAACATCTTGTGAGATTAGTTTTCTAGGTTGTAAGCTTTAGGATATTAGTCTCATGGGACAACTTAATCAATTGGCATAATATAGTTCACACAGTTCATGTTCTGCATCCTAGTGAAGTAAGTAGCGTCTGGGGTCTTAAAAGCTTGCAAGTGACCATCTAAGACACAACTATTGATCTCTACTTGTCAGGAGCAAAAGAGTAAGAAGGTAATCAAAATCACAGAGAAGAAGTAAGTCTACAAGGCTGATAACCTACATCTGCCACAACCTCAACTACCCTGAGACCAGAAGAACTAGACAGTGCCTGGCTAACACAACTGACCAGTTTGACCGGGGCCACAATAGATGATCATGGTTAGAATGGGAGAAAAATGCAGAATAAAACACAAATGCATAAAATTGGTCAGATTAACTGGATCACTGAGACCAAAGGACTCCTTAAGTCTAATGCCCTGAGATGCTCTTCAAACCTTGAACCAAAACGATCCCCTGAAATCACCTTTTAACAAAATAAAGCAGAGTGGAGCACAAAATAAAGGCTATTACCCATTATATAGGTGCTCTATTAAAAAAAAAAATCTGTCTAAGTCCAAAAGATCAACATTTATTCCAAAGAAAAGATGAGAAGATAAGGGAGCTGGTAATCTAGAGTACTGGAAATGGAGCAACCAGAAAATAATTAATGAGAATGTTGACACAATGTGAAAAATGTAACTAATGTCTTTGATCAATTTGTGTGGAAATTGTCAAACAGGAACCTAACTTGCATCAAAAACAATAAAATATTATTATTTTTTAGGCGTTTAAGTGCTTTATCTATTTGGATTTTTTGTTAATATATTGTTATATTCTTTCACCCCATATGATTATATAGACTTTAAAATTTCCATTTCTTTTTTTTTCTTTCTAAAGCTGTTGATTTGCTTTCTTTTTTTTTAATTGTACTTTAGATGAAGGTTTATAGATCAAACTAGTTTCTCATTAAAAAATTAATACACATATTGTTTTGTGACATTGGTTGCCAACCCCAGGACTTGTCCACACTCTCCCCTTCTCAACCTTGGGTTCCCCATTACCAACTTTCCTGTCCCCTTCTGGCTTCTCATTCTTGCCCCTGGGCTGGTGTGCCCATTTAGTCTCATTTTGTTTTGTGGGCCTGTCTATTCTTCCACTAAAGGGTGAACCTAGGGAGCCACTTCATTACTGAGCTAAAAGGGTGTCGGGGGGCCATACTCTCAGGGTTTCTCCAGTCTCTGTCAGGCTGGTAATTCTGGTCTTTTGTGTGTGTGTGTAAGTTAGAATGTTGTTCTACATTTTTCTCTAGCTCTGTCAGGGACACTCTATTGTGATCCCTCTCAAAGCAGTCAGTGGTGGTAGCTGGGCACCATCTAGTTGTGCTGGATTCAGTCTAGTGGAGGCTGTGGTACTTGTGGCCCATTAGTCCTTTGACCTAATCTTTCCCTTGTGTCTTTGGTTTTCTTCATTCTTCCTTGCTCCGGATGGAGTGAGACCATTGGGCTATCTTAGATGGCCGCTCACAAGCTTTTAAGACCCCAGACACTACTCACCAAAGTAGAATGTAGAATATTTTCTTTATAAAATATGTTATGCCAATTGAGCTAGCTATCCCCAGAGATCATGGTCGCCAGAGCCCTCAGGGTGTTTGCATGTGTGTATGCAGCTTCCATGACCTTGCCTTGTACAAGTTGTGCTGGCTTTCCCAGTATTGTGTACTGTCTTACCCTTTATCAAAGTTACCACTTACTCACTGTCTAGTGTTTTTCTCTCACCACCCCTCCTGTCCCTCATAACAATCAAAGATTGTTTCTTTTTGTGGGTAAATCTTTTCATGAATTTTTATAGTTGTGGTCTCATACAATATTTGTCCTTTTGTGATTGACTTATTTCACTCAGCATAATGCCCTCCAGATTCATCCATGTTATGAGATGCTTCACAGATTCATCATTGTTCTTTATCATTGGGTAGTATTCCATTGTGTGTATGTACCATAGTTTGTTTATCCATTCATCTGTTGATGAGCATCTAGGTTGTTTCCATCGTTTTGCTATTGTGAACAATGCTGCAGTGAACATGGGTGTGCATATGTCTATTCGTATGACGACTCTTATTTCTCTAGGATATATTCCTAGGGGTGGGATTGCTGGATCATATGATATTTCTATTTCCAACTTTTTAAAGAAATGCCATATGACTTTCCAAAATGGTTATACCATTTTTCATTCCCACCAGCGGTGCGTAAGAGTTCCAATCTCCCTGCAGCCTCTCCAATGTTCATTATTTCCTGTTTGTTTGTTTTTTATTTGTGCCAGTAATGCCGGGGTGAGAGGGTATCTCATTGTGGTTTTGATTTGTATTTCTCTAATGTCTAGTGATCAGGAGCATTTCCTCTTGTATCTGTTAGCCACTTGAATGTCTTCTTTGGTGAAGTATCTGTTCATATCCTTTGCCCATTTTTGTAATTGGACTATTTGTCTTCTTGTTGTAGAGATGTTGGCACAATAAAATATTATTTTAAAAGAAGAAAGAAAGAAAAGCATGGACAAAAACATATCAGATAATGTTGGATTAGAAGCAAAATGCATTAAGGGAAATAAAGTAGGGTACATTATAATCATAAATGGTACAATTAACAGTGAAGATAGAATAGTTACAATTACCTCTCCAAATATAACAACGTCAAAATTGCTCTAGTAAAACCAACAGGAGACATAAGGAAAAATAGAAAACATTAGTGTTAAGACCATAATTGACCTTTCTGGACCCATGATACAGATTTAAAAAAAGAAGAACTAAGGATATAACATGTCTAAATAGTTAATAAGGCATATAGATTGACAGATGATAGATAGTCAACAGATAGATTGATAGGTAGGTAAGTAGATATGGATAGAGACAGAGATAAATAGACATACAGATATATAAGTAGAAATAGAGATATTGTTACTATGGAAAAAGGCCAGTTTTTTTTTTTTTTCACAAAAAGTAACCAGAGAAAGCCTAAACAAATGAAAAATCCCATCAATATCTGGAAATGAGCAAAAAGAAACGCACAAAATGTGAAAGTATGCTTACTTTTGGATAGCATGAGAAGGTAGTTAGCAAGATAGGACCAACAAAGGAAGGCACAGAAGAGAGTCTAGGAAAAAAAAAAAAAAAAAAAAAAAAAAACCTGGACCTGAGTAACACTTCTATATTTTAAATGAAGACACATTTCCAAATATTAAATTTTTGGATATCTAATCAGTATGAGAAATTAAATGTGATCGCTGGTTTTCATTAGGATATTTAATATTTTCAAGGATTATTCTAATATCTGAGGACAAAGCAATGAGATTTTCTAACGGCTAAAATAGCCCACTAGGCAAGCAGCATAACTATTTTTAGTTTCTTTCTTTCTCTCTCTCTTTTTCTTTCCCTTTCAGTACATTACAAATAGCCTTATTATTAATTACGATGAAAATCATTACAATTTATTACATCTTAAGGTTTGTTTGTTTGGTTTTAAACAATCACTAAATAAGTAAGGTCAAATAGCAAAAATCCTAAAATTAAAAGAATGAATGGAAATTATTTAAATGTCTCTATTTTTTCTCAGATATTTTCATAACACCTTGACAACTAAGAAATACATTTAGAGAGTGTTCTCTGTTGTGTCTTAGTAAAGCTATAACACAATGACATTAAATAGATTGATGAGTTCATTTTTAAAGAAAGTAATAATTATTTTGTTTTAAGGATTAAATAGTATTTTTTCATAGTTGAAGCTTGTAATTCAACTCGGTAACATGAAGTATGGAGATTCTGAATGTTTATAGGTCTGAAGGATTTGTGTGAATGCTAGTGACTGGTAGAAATATGGAGACATCTTCAGTCTTCACTAATACGAAGACCATGGTTTTATACAGTCCTTTGCTTTGATACTTTCACCAAATCTTAAAGATGCATCTTAAAATAAGGCTCCCTGTTCCACATAAACCAAAAGACAGCATAAACTTCTATATAAAAACTCCTATACCGAAGGCACAAGTACTTCATTTATTGCCAGTGTTTATTCAATCAGGAATTATAAAGGAGTAGTTTTGACATTGTTGGATAGTAAATCATTGTTAATACTGGAAGAATACTTCCGTAATTTTTAAATATTAAAATCTATGTGTAGTGATTAAGCTCTCTTTCTCTAAGCAGTTGAGGACTGTCAAAACATCTTATTTCCAGTTGGTGGGCTCACAGTATCACAACATAACAAACTCTAGCACAAGTGTTTCTATAATTGTGATATATTCAGAAAATTTTCTGTTTAATTTTCCTCAAATCCATGCTTCCATCTGTTTGGTAGTTTGGAGCATATCAGCTGGCTATATAACAGGAAAACGTGGGACAAAATTGGTTGGCTTCAAATCAACTAGAAAGTTTCTTAGTCTTGGGCTCTTTCTGGGTTCATATTCCTATTGTCTGTATGACAGTTTATAATAATTTGTGGGTCAACAAAGTCCAGTGGGTTCGATAAAAATAATGTATTCCAATAGGCTCTGAATATATTAATAAAATGTGAAGCCTTAGCCAGCAACCTGAAACCATTTTATGTTTGAGTAGCACAATTCATGGAGATAGTGAAAGTCATCAGTGTGCATATGTATTTATTTTATGTGTGACTTATCCTAAAAAATGCTATTTGATTATTCAGCTGTGCCTATGCAGTCCCAGTTTATGACTCAATCCTCTGTCTAAAGAAAGCAAGTATACTACCACTGGAAATTGAACACATCCGAGGTGGAAAAAATAGGGTACAAATAATAGAAGATTAGTTTCAAGAAGTCTCATAAACAAATTAGAATCTTTATTAATTGTGATATTAATATAGCAGAGTTCTTATCTTTCAGTGGAACTACTGAATTTTCTTCTGGGCTTCCACCAAGAACTCTAGACTCTATCCTAAATAACTCAGCATTTTAACACTCCCACTCTTCTTGCATTTTTTTCCCCCTCCTTTATCATCTGGAGAAATTTAGGAAATAAAATAACAAAGGAAAGGAAGATCATGAACTAGGCTTTATGAGGACCCTGGCTTTATGTTTTAATTATTCTGTCCATTCATTTGTAGGAAACCAACTAACCCATTGCCAGAATCAATTCCAACTTATAACTGTCCTATAGGGCAGAGTAGAACTGCCCCATAGAGTTTCCAAGGTTGTAAATCTTTATACAAGCAGACTACCACATCTTTCCCCCATGGAGCAGCTGGTGGATTCGAACATTCATTAGCAGTGAGAGTTTTAACAACTGCTCCACTAGAGCTCCTAGAAAGTAGAGAGCATTTTATCACAACCCTGTCTCTACAAAGGCAAAACAAATTTTTCTATCTCTTCTACACTTTCTTGTGTCCTTCTTTTTTGGCTGAAATTGAAGTCCCTTAAAATGAGGAATTGGCTCAGTAGATCAGGGGGTGATTGCATTCAGGGAGGCAAAGAGCTTAGAACGAGCTCTACTAAGTGGAGAGACAGTTAATAGCAATCCTGAGGAGAAGGAAGGGATAGGTGGCTGTTCAGGGATGAAAGAAAAACAATATACAGACAACCAAGGAAGAAAATCTATGCTCAGTATAAACTAACTGGAGTTCTGGTTCCAGATTATTGACTAGAGTTGGAGACTGACTTCTTCATCTTATAGGCTATTCCTTTTGTGAATTATTTTTAAGGCAGAAATCAAAGAAGTATTTTATAATATAAACAAATGTCTACAGTGTTTGTCTTAGACTGGGTTCTCTAGAGAAGCAAAACCAGTCAAGTGTATAAATATATGTATATATAGAGAGATTTATATTAAGGAAATTGCTCATGTGATTGTAGAGGCTAGAACGTCCCAAGTCCATGGATCAGGATAGAGGCTTCTTCTGATTCATGTAGCTGCAGGGGCTGGCAAACCCAAGATTGGCACATCTGACAACAGGGCTCTTGCTCACAGGCTACGAAGATCTACAAATCCCAAGATTGGCAGGCAAGATGGCAGGTAAGCTGCTAGCTCAAGTTCCAAGAACAGGAGTTCAAACAACAGAAGTCATCTGTAGGATCCAGAGCAAGTAAAAGCCCATGAGCCTTGCCAGAAAGTCCACTTATATTCAATGCATGTCATACCCTCAGGAAAATCCCTTTATACTGATTGGCTACTCACAACAGATTCCATCATGGAGGCGATCACACTATATCAAATCTTATCATGGAAGTGTTCACATCATCATATGACTGCCAAACTACATCATAACTGAGAACCACGGCCCAGCCAAGCTGACACACAACCTTAACGATCACAGTATTCATTAACTATTAAAATTAAGTTCTCCATGAGAGTTTGGTATCCAATATGTGATGATATCTTTAGGTGACATTTATGACGCAGATATTTTTCTTTTTCTTAAATATTTGAACGGATTATACAGATGTTATGTGTGTGTGTTTGTGCATGTGTGTATAATATTTATAGTGGTTGTTGTTAGGCACCATCAAGTTAGTTCTGACTCATAGCAACCCTATGTACAACAGAACAAAATGCTGCCCTGTCCTGCTCCATTCTCACAATCATTGCTATGTTTGAGCCCATTGTTGCAGCCACTGTGTCCATCCATCTCGTTGAGGGTCTTCCTCTTTTTCGATGACCCTCTACTTTACCAGGCTTGATGTCCATCTCCAGGTACTGGTCCCTCCTGATAACATGTCTGAAGTATGTGTGACGAAGTCTTGCCATCCTCATATCTAAGGAGCATTCTGGCTGTACTTCTTCCATGACAGATTTGTTCATTCTTCTGGCAATCCATGGTATATTATTTAGAAAGGTGAAAATGTTAAGGAAATCTATTCCAAAATAGAGATTTTTATTTTCTAATTAACCTGTCTAAGGTATTTAATCACATCTCTGCTGTATTTAAAGCCAAAACATGTCTTTCAAATTTCATGGTTCACTGTTTAATAATGTTATGTGCGGTGAAGTTTATCATATACTTGTAATATTCATAATATTTATATGACAACTGATATTTCAGAAGAGGTGTTTTATGGCTTATATTATTTTCCTAAAAATAATTTATAAAAATGTACCTTTGTCTCACCTATAGTTAACTGGGATAAGTCAAAGCTAGTTATTACCAAATAACCAGATTATTTAAAAGTAATTTCAATTTTGATAATAATTCTGTCTGCTTTATTTTCATTTTTTTCCTAATGACATACTCCATACAAATGCATTATAATGTAACCTCTATTAAGGCAATGACATAGTTTGTTTTATCTTCTGCTTTATCCCCAAATACCTAGCTTAGTTCCTTCAACATAACTGGTAGTCAAAATATAGCTATTGAATGAATACATGCATGTTACCAAAGAGTTGCTTTTAGTTGAAGATAAACTATTAAAAAAAAAAATCTTTCATGGGACAACTGAATATCAAAATGCAAAACAATAAAATTGAACCCCTACCTTACACCATATACAAAAATTAACTCAGAATGCATCAGAGACCTAAATGTAATAGCTAAAATTATAAAACTATTAGAAGGGAACACAAGAAAAAATCTTCATGACCTTGGAATAAGCAATGATTTCTTAGATATGGCACTAAAAGCAGAAGTGACTAAATACATACATACTTACTTATATAAATCAAATTACATAAAAATTTAAAAGTTTTGTGCTTCAAAGGACTAGATAAGGAAAGGAAAAATGAAACTGACACAATGGGAAAACATAAATTATATGTCTGAAAAGGGAGTTGTATCTAGAATATATAAAGAATCCTTACAACTCATCAACAAAAAGACAAACAACCTAATTTTTTAAATGGGCAAAATATTTAAACAGACATTTCTCCAAAGAATATATACAAGTAGCCAAAAAATACGTGAAAATTTCATCAATATCACTATTAATTAGGGAAATGCAAATCAAAAGCACAAGGAGATACCACTTCACACCCACTAGAATGGCTATAATCAAAAAGACAGACAACAACAAGTCCTTTTTTTATTATTTTTATTTTTATTGTACTTTAGGTGAAGGTTTACAGAGCAAATAGTTTCTCAGGAAACAGTCAGTACACATATTGTTTTATGACATTGGTTAACAACCTCACGACATGTCAACACTCTCCTTTCTCGACCTTTTTCTGGTGAAAATATACATAGCCAAAGATACACCATTTCAAAAATTTCTACATGCACAATTCAGTGACATCGGTTACATTCTTCCAGTTGTGCTGCTATTCTCACTTTAGATGAAGGTTTACAGAAAAAAATACTTTCTCATTAAACAGTACACATGTTGTCCTAAGACAATGGTTAACAAACCCACTACATGTCAACACTGTCCTTACTCAACATTAGGTTCCCCTATCACGAGCTTTCCTGTCCCCTTCTGCCATCTAGTCCTTGTGCCTGGACTGCTGTGCTTCATTAGTCCCGTTTTGTTTTATGGGGCTGTCCAATCCCAGGCTGAATGGTAAACCTCGGAAGTGACCTCAACACTGAGCTAAAAGGGTGCGTAGGGGCCATACTCTCAGGGTTTCTCCAGTCTCTTTCAAGCCAGTGAATCTTGTCTTTTGTGTGTGTGTTAGAATTTTGTTCTACATCCTTCTCTAGCTCTGTCCAGAACCCTCTGTTGTGATTCTGGTCAGAGCAATCAGTGGTGGTAGCTGGGCACCATCTAGCTATACTGGACTCAGTCTGGTGGAGGCCTTGGTAGCTGTGGTCCATTAGTCCTTTGGACTAATCTTTTCCTTGTATTTGTTCTCTTCATTCTCCCTTGCTCCTGAAGGTGTGAGACCAGTGGAGTATCTTAGATGGTTACTCACAGGGTGTTAAGACCCCAGACGCTACTCACCAAGGTAGAATGTAAAACATTGTCTTTATAAACTGTGTTATGCCAATTGAGCTAGATGTTCCTCGAGACCATGGTCCCCACAGCCCTCCACCCAGCAATTCAGTCCCTCAGGGAGTTTGGACGTGTCTATGGAGCTTCCATGACCTTTCCTTGTACAAGTTGTGCTGGCTTCCCCATTATTATGTACTGTCTCACCCTTCACCAAATATACCACTTATCTATTGTCTATTTAGTATTTCCCTCCCACCCCTCTCATCCCTCATAGCCAACAAAGATTGTTACTTTTTGTGTGCAAACTTTTTCATGAGTTTTTACAATAGAGATCTCGTGCAATATTTGTCCTTTTGTGATTGACTTATTTCACTCAGCATAATATCCTCCAGTTTCATCCATGTTATGAGATACTTCACAGATTCATCATTGTTCTTTATTGTTGCAAAATACTCCATTGTGTGTATGTACCATAGTTTGCTTATCCATTCATCTGTTGATGGGCATATAGGTGGTTTCCATATTTTGCTATTGGGAATAACGCTGCCATAAACAGGGGTGTTCATATGTCTATTCGTCTGATGGCTCTTATTTCTCTAGGATATATTCCTAGGAGTGGGATTGCTGGATCGAATGGTATGTCTATTTCTAGCTTTCTAAGGAAGCGCCATATCATTTTCCAAAATGGTTGTATCATTTTGCATTCCCACCAGCAGTGCATAAGAGTTCCAATCTCCCCGCAGCCTCTCCAACATTTGTTAATTCCAGTATTTTTGATTCCTGCCAGTAATGCCAGGGTGAGATGGTATCTCACTGTGGTTTTAATTTGCATTTCTCTAATGGCTAGTGATCGCGAGCATTTCTTCATGTGTCTGTTGGCCACTTGAATGTCTTCTTTTGTGTAGTGTCTGTTCATTTCCTTTGCCCATTTTTTAATAGGAGTATTTGTCTTTTTGTTGTAGAGGTGTTGGATTTTCTTGTAGATTATGGAGATTAGACATTTGTCTGACTTGTACTGTCCAAAAATTTTTTCCCAGTCTGTAGGTTCTCTTTTTACTCTCTGGTGAGGTCTTCTCAAGAGCATAGGTGTTTGATTTTTAGAAGATCCCAGTTATCAAGCTTATCTTCTGGGGTTTGTGTGTTAATGGTTATGGTTTGTATCCTGTTGATTCCGTGCATTAGGGTCTATAGCGTTTGTCCTATTTTTTTCTTCTATGAACTTTATAGTTTTTGGCTTTATATTTAAGTCTTTCATCCATTTTGAATTACTTTTTGTATATGATGTGAGGTATGGGCCCTATTTCATTTTTTTGCAGGTGGATATCAAGTTTTGCCAGCACAATTTGTTAAAAAGACTGTCTTTTCCCCACTTGATGGACTTTGGGCTCTTTTCGAAGATCAGGTGACCATAGATGGATTGATTTACATCTGGGTTCTCAATTCTGTTCCACTGGTCAATGTATCCATTGTTGTACCAGTACCAGGCTCTTTTGACTACCACTGTCGCTATATAGTAGGTTCTGAGGTCAGGTAGTGTGAGTCCTACTACTTTCTTCTTCTTCTTCAATTGTGCTTTACTTATTTGGGTCTGCTTCCCTTTCCATATAAAGTTTATGATTAGTTTTTCCATCTCGTTGAAGTATGTTGTTGGTATTTGGATTGGGATTGAGTTGTATTTGAAAATTGCTTTGGGTAGAATTCCATTTTCACAATGTTGTGTCTACCTATCCATGAGCATGGTATGTTTTTCCATTTATTTAGGTCCGTTTGGATTTCTTGCAGTAGTGTTTTGTTGTTTCTTTGTATAGGCCTTTTACATTCCTGATTAGATTTATTCCTAAGTATTTTATTTTTTTAGAGGCTGTTATAAATGGTATTGTTTTCCTGATTTCCTTTTCATTGTTTTATTTATTGGTGTATAGGAATCCAACTGATTTTTATATGTTGATCTTGTATCCTGCTACTCTACTGAATCTTTCTATTAGTTCCAGTAGATTTCTCGTGGAGTCCTTAGGGTTTTCTATGTATAGTATCATATCATCCACAGACAGGGACAGTTTAGCTTCTTCGTTACCAATTTGGATGCCCTTTATTTCTTTTTCTTGCCTTATTGCTCTAGCTAGGAATTCCAGCACATTGTTAAATAGGAGTGGTGGTAAAGGGCATCCTTGTCTTGTTCCTGTTCTCAAGGCGAATGTTTTCAGACTCTCTCCATTTACGAATGATGTTGGCTGTTGGTTTTGCATAGATTTCCTTTATTATGTTGAGAAATTTCACCTCTATACTTATTTTATTGAGAGTTTTTATCAGGAATGGTATTGGATTTTGTCGAATGCCTTTTCTGCATCAATACAAATGATCATGTGAATCTTTTCTTTCCTTTGATTTACGTGGTGGATTACGTTGATTGATTTTCTAATATTGAACCATCCTTGCATACCTGGTATGAATCCTACTAGGTTGTGGTGTATTATTTTTTTGATATGATGCTGAATTCCATTGGCTAGAGTTTTGTTGAGAATTTTTGCATCTATATTCATGAGAGATATTGGTCTGTGATTTTCTTTTTTTGTAGTGTCTTTGCCTGGTTTTGGTATCAGGGTTATGCTGGCTTCATAGAATGAACTCAGAAGTGTCGCTTCCTTTTCTATGTTCTGAAATAGTTTGAGTAGTACTTATACAAGCTCTTCTCTGAATGTTTTGTAGAATTCTCCAGAGAAGCCATCTGGGCCAGGGCTTATTATTATTTTTTTTTGGTCAAGATTTTGTTTATTACCTTTTCAATTTCTTCTCTTTTTATGGGTCTTTTCAGATTTTCAACATCATTTTGTGATATTTTTGTTAGGTAGTGTGTTTCCAGAAATTTATCCATTTCCTCTAGGTTTTCAAACCTGTTGGAGTATAGTTTTTCATAATATTCTGTTATGATCCTTTTTATTTCAGTTGGGTCTGTTGTAATGTCACCCATTTCATTTCTTATTTGGGTTATTTTTGTCCTCTCCTGTTTTTCTTTTGTCAGTGTGGCCAGTGGTTTGTCGATTTTGTTAATTCTTTCAAAGAACCAACTTTTGGTTTTGTTGATTCTTTCTATTGTTTCTTATTCTCTATTTCATTTATTTCTTCTCTGATCTTTTTTATTTCCTTTCTTCTGGTGCCTCTGGGCTTTTTTTGCTGTTCTCTTTGTGTTTGAGTTATATAGTTAATGTTTTGATTTTGTCTTGTTCTTCTTTTTTGCGGTGTGCATCTATTGCTATAAATTGTCCATTGAGGACTGCTTTTTCTGTGTCCCAAAGGTTGTGGTATGATGTGTGTTCATTCTCGTTTGATTAGAGGAATTTTTTGATTCCATCTCTGATTTCTTTTATTATGCACTGGTTTGTAAGCAGGGTGTTATTCAGTTTCTGTGTAATTGATTTTTTCCTTGCTCTTTCTGTTGTTAATTTCTAACTTGATGGCATTGTGGTCAGAGAAGATACTGTGTATTATCTCAACATTTTGGGTCTTGTTGAGGATTGCTCTGGGGCCTAAGATGTGGTCTATTCTGGAAAACATTCTATGTGCATTGGAAAATAATGTGTACTTTGCAGCTGTTGGATGGAGTGTTCTATATATGTCTATGAGGTCAAGTTGGCTGATTGTGCCCTTTAGGTCTTCTGTATCTTTGCTGAGTTTCTTTTTAGTTGTTCTGTTCTTTTCTGAGAGTGGTGTGTTGAAGTATCCTATTATTATGGTGGAACTGTCAATTTCTCTTTTCAGTGCTGTTAGAATTTGTTTTATGTAGTTTGGAGCCCTGTCATTGGGTGCATAGAAGTTTGTTATGGTTATGTCTTCATGATGGATCATCCTCTTAATCATTATACAGTGTCCTTCTCTGTCTTTTATGGTGGATTTTGTTTTAAAGTCTACTTTATCTGAGATCAATATTGCCACTCCTGTTCTTTTTTGGTCGTTGTTAGCTTGAAATTTTTTTCCAACCTTTGATTTTTAATAAATTCATGTGTTTGTTTCTGAGGTGTGTCTCTTGTAAACAGCATATTGATGGATCCTGTTTTTTTATCCATTCTGCCCCTCTCCATCTCTTTATGGGTTCATTGAGGTCATTTACATTCTGTGAAATTATTAATAGATGTGATCGTATTGCTGTTATTTTGTAGTGCTTTTTTTGGGCCTGCTGACGTTTTCTTTGTTCCTCTTAATCTCCTGTGCTGAATTCCTTTTGTTTGTGGATAATTTTTTCATTTATTTTGTTTTTGTAGGTTTTGTTTTTACTGAGACTTTATGTGTTTCCTCTTTATTTTTATGAGTAGGTTTGTTAACTTTCTTTGTGGCTACCATGAAATATACCTTTATCTTTCTATGTTTGAAGCAGTGTATTATTACTTAGTATCACCTTGCCTTCCTCTCTATTAGAAGGTTCTATACCAACACTGTTTATTCCCTCTTTTATTGTTCTGATGTTGTTGTCATTTACAGATTAACTGCTCTGATTCCCTGTTGTATTTCTTGTGGTTTTGGATAGTCCTTGAGAGTTTATTCCCTAGATTGGTTTCTGGCTGGTATGATCCTGCGTCCTAGATTCAGTCTGTGAGCTGAAGTTGTTTGTTGTCAGATTGAAGGACTCACTTGAATAAGTCTTGTAAGTTTGGTTTGGTTTTTACATATGCCCTTAATTTCTCTTTATCTGGAAATGTCCTAATTTCATCATCATATTTGAATGAGAGTTTTACAGCATATATTATTCTTGGCTGGTAATTTTTTTCTTTCAAGGTTTTATATCTATCATCCCATTGCCTTCTTGCCTGCATGGTTTCTGCCAAATAATCTGAGCTTAGTCTTATTGTATCTCCTCTATATGTGACTTATTGTTTTTCATGAGCTATGCTCAGAATTCTTTGTTTGTCTTTGGTGCTGGAGAGTGTGATTATGATATGCCTTGGTGATTTTCTTTTGAGTTCTATCCTACGTGGGGCTCGTTGAGCTTCTTGGAAGGCCAACTTTTCATCTTTCATGATACTGGGGAAGTTTTCTGTCAGCAGTTCTTCTGTGGTCCCCTCTGTGGTTTCTGTTTTCTGCCCCTGTGCTGGAACTCTGATTACTGGCAAATTTTTGATTTTCATTTTACCCCACATAATTCTCAGGATCTTTTCATTTTTCTTCATTCTTTTTTCTGAGTTTTTCTCAGAGTTATTTCCAAGTGTGTGTCTTCAATTCCACTGATCCTGTCTTCCACCATTTCAGATCTGCTCCTCAGCCCTCTATGTCCCTATCCATTTCTGAAATCTTGTTGTTTATCTTTTGGATTTCTAATTGTTGTTTTTGTATAATTTCTGGCTGAGAATTTATTTTGGCGTTTTGTTCCTGCATTATTTTCCTTAATTCTTCCATTTTTTTGGCTGTATTTTCTGTGAATTTGTCTGCCTTTTCCATGAATTTGTCCATTTTTCTTCATTTTTGTCTACTTTGTGCTTCAACTCTTGGATAATTCTGAGTAATAGAGATTTGAATTCCCTATCAGGTAGTTCTAGTGCCTTTTCTTCTACTGGAAGGTCATCTGGTATTTTATTTTGGACACCTACTGGAACCATGCTGTCCTGTGTTTGTAAATGTTTTGATATTGTCTGCTCTCTTCAGGGCATTCAGTAGTTACTTTTCTCGTTTATTGATTGTAGATTTGTTTGTATTGTCTTTTTTTTATTTGGCTATGTCTTGGTAGTGGGCTATGTGTTCTTTGTTGTTTGCTCATCTGTGGGAATGATACTTTTCACCTCCTTGTCCAATTAGCAGGGTCAGTTGCTCAGATATGGTACAGCAGGGCTGGTCTAGCTGAAGAGGAGTTGCTGGGATGGGTCGTTTGTGGCACTTACTGCAGCCACCACGGTGGACTGGTAATCAGTGCAGGGCAGGTTCTGGTAGACCATGCCTGCGCTGCTTGTCGGTGTGATGTTAAGCACAAGGTGCAGGTAGACAGGATGGAGGGGGAAGATTGTGATGTGTGGAGCTAAGATGGGTATAGGAGAGAGTAGAGAGGAACAGGGGCCAAAAACATACAAACAAATGAAAATCTGTGCTAAGAAGCTTGCTGTTGGAGTGGAGAGATGAGAGACTATGAAATGGAGAAAAACAAAAAGGGGAAGAAGAAAGAAAAGAAAACAAAAGAATGCATAAATAAAAATTAGAATGAAAAAAGAAAAGCTCCCAGGGATCCCACCGGTGTAGCTACAAGGTCTGGGGAAGTTGTTCCCAGGTATTGAAGTACAGCCTGACTAGAAGTCGTAGAGGTGTCACTCAGTGCCAGGTATTCAGGAGACAGGAAGAGAAGGAAGGTATAGAGAGATGAGAAACTGAATAATGAAGAAAGGGAAAAAAAGAAAAGAAAACAAAACTAATTTAAGACAGAACAAGAAAAACCCCTAAAAAAACAGAAAAAAAAAAAAAACCCACGAAAAAAGAAGTGCTCTCAGGGATCCTTCTGCACATCTGCGCAAGCTTAGGGTTTAGGTCTCAAGCCACACAGTACTGCATGGCTAGGACAGGCTCCCAATTTGAAAAAAGAATAAGAAAACAAACAAATAATTAAAAACACACACACAAAAAAGCCCCGGGATCCCACCAGCATGGCAGCACAGACTGGGAAGCAGTTTCACATTTGAGCGGAGTTTCACAGCCTTTGAGGAAGAAGCAAAGATGGTGCAAGTAGCCAGGTATTTGAGCAAAAGGAGGGGTAAGTGGTGAGAGGTAAGGAAGAAATCAAAAGAATTGGAAAAAAGCAACATCAGCAGCCAACAAATGGCACTCAGGGAGTTGGCCAGTGCAGGCTGGTGGAATCCAAGCAGCCAGTGCTTCCTGGCCGAGAGACTGTGGCCTCAGGAAGCAGAGGAGGCCGAGTAGGGGTGAAGAAGGGAGTGCGGAGTGGGAAAGCATATATCGTTGGTTACCGACTATTCTGTATCCTGTTGGCAGCTCTGTGAAACTGCTTTCTTGTACCTCCTGTTCTCTGATCTACTATAGGAGTCCAAGATGGTGGATCTGTGCTGCTTTAGCTGATAGGGGACCTCTGTATGTATGTCTCCTCGCTCTCTGTTCTCGGTCAGTTTCTTATTCCATTTGGTGCTTGGCTGAGTTCTTTATCTCTTCATTTGATGCTTAGGGTTTCAGGATTGCTGTTTTCTCTATTTGGCTTAGTTTTTCAGATCTTTGCTGTGGAAGCACGGCTTGGTGCTTCTGCCTAGAATGCCATGGTGCCGGAAGTCAACAACAACAAGTTTTGGTGGGGATGTGGAAAAATGGGAAAACTCATTCATTGCTGAAGGGATTATAAAATGATGCAGGCACTTTGGAAAACAATTTCACAGTTCTTAAAAATGTGAAAGATAGAGTTATCATAGGGCCCAGCAACTCCATGTATTCAAAAATATCAATTCAAGAGAAATAAAAATAAATGTCTGCACAAAAACTTGTACATGGATGTTAATAAAGCATTCTTCATAATAGCAAAACTTGGGATAAAAAATGTCCATCAACTGATGGATAGATAAACTAATGCACTATATCCATGCAATGGAATGTCATTCAACCATAAACATAGGAAGGAGGTGCTGATACCATTCAACATATGTGATCTTTGAAAACATTGTTAACTGAAAGGAACCAGCCACAAAAGACCAATATTGCATGATTCCATTTATGTGTGATATCCAGAATAAGCAAATATATAGAGACAGAAAGTTGATTAGTGGTTGCCAAGAGCTTGAGGATGGAGGGACACGAGAGCGATGGATAATGGATATGCATTTTTTTTTTTGGATGATAAAAATATTGTAAAATTGGAGAGTGGTGATGATTGCTCAACTCTGTGAATACAGTAAAAAATATTGTATACTTTAAAAGGATTATTTTGTGGTATGAAAATTATGTCTCAATAAAGCTATTAAAATATTTCGTTTGCTTCAAATATTTCAAAACTGTTTAAAAAAGTGTTAAATTTTTTTTTATCACCAATTCCTTGTAAGTTTCCTGAGTATGGGACATTTTAGTCATTTTTGCTCTCTGTTTAGTTATCTAGATCTGCTATTAAAAAATACCACAAGTGAGTAGCTTTAAGAAACAAAAATTTGTTTTCTCACAGTTTAGGGTCTAGAAGCCCGAATTCAGGGCACCAGCTCTAGGGGAAGGCTTTCTCTCTGTTGGCTCTGAAGGAAGTTCTTTGTCTCTTCTGAGCTTCTGCTCCTGCGTGATCTTCATTGGCTTGGCATCTCTCTACCCCATCTCTACTTCTTTTACTTGCTTGTTTAACCTCTTTTACATCTCAGAATATTGACGAAAGACACACCCTAAACTAATACTTTCTTATTAACATAGAAAAGAAAACTCATTGTCAAATGGGATTATAACCACAAGTATAGTGGTTAGGATTTACAACACATATTTTAGAGGGACACAATTCAATACATAACACTTCTGTCTTTTCATAGCCCCTCTAGGTATAGCAATGCTTTTTATATAATATGTACTCAGAAAATATATGAAGAATGATTGAAGATGTATCTTAAAGCATGTGTTTATAAAAAAGGTTATTGTAAGGTACTACATTTACCTAAGGTATTCACAGCAAAATATAAAATAGGAAAATTAGATATACTCTAAAGCTTTTTATTGGTTAAATACTGAAGAACACCTTTCTTCACTGCAATAATTTAATCATATTTAGTCATATTTTTCCAGCAACCAATGAATAAGCCCTTGATCCCAATGTACCTTTTAAGTTTGATTCATTTGGCAAGTTATAGTTTGTTTCAATGTCCATCCTCTAAATTTGAACTAGCTTTTTTATACTTCTTAATCACTTTGCACATCTATTCAAGAACTTTTTGCTTACTATCTCAAGTTAAATTACCTAACCCATCTTACCTAGGCACACATATGTTTCACCACTCTCCAATAAAGTCCATTTACTCTACGAAGTCCTACGGCCTCCTGATCTTCTACAGTTGTCATATTCATTCTTATTTCTACAACGCTCATATAGCTTCTCTTGCTTAGAGAATCTACCAATTCCTTCATCTATCCAGAACTCATTTATCAAAGCTTAACTTGAGTTCCAACTTTCCTATAAATCTGTGTTGACTGCTTGCTCTATACCACACTGATCTCATTATTTTACAACTTTCCCTTTCATTTATAGACAGCATTGAAAATTTAGCTCTCAAATGCTATTTTAAGAAAAGGCAAGATAGCTTTGGGTATGATCAAGAATAGAAATCATGATCCTTAATGTTTGTGAAAGAAAAAAGAATATTTTTTTCTCTACTAGTCTGGGTCCAAAGTTACTATCATCTCTACTGCATTACTTCCTAGTGTCAGAAGAAAAAAAATTATCATCTGTTTGGCATTAGATTAAAGAATGTGGATATTTGATTTCCTATTAAAAAAAGTGACAGAGAACTCTCTGCGGAGTCAACTTGGCACTACAGACAGAAGCACCACGCCGTCCCTCTACAGCAAAGACCCAAAAAACTAAGTAAAACAGATACAGAGGTCAATCCTGGAATCCTAAAAAATCAAATGAAGGGATAAAGAACTCGATCAAGCACTGAATGGAATAAAAAACTAACAGAGAACAGAGAATGAGGAGAGCTGCAGATTGGTGGTCCCCTACCAACTAATGCAGCATGAATTCACCATCTTGGACTACAGCCACCAAGGAACGCAGATAGAGAGTATAAGAAAGCAACTTCACAGAGCTCCCAACAGGAGACAGAGCACTTGGCAACCAGAGATACATGCTTTTCCACCCTCTTCTCTTTTTCCCTATAGTGGCCTCCCCAGCTTTCCAATGAGCCACAGTCTCTCGGATAGAGAGACACCAGATTGCTGCCACCCAGATTTGCCATCTTGGACCTCAGACACAAAGGACTAGGGATAGAGAGTACAGGAAGGCAACTTCAAGGAGCTCCCAACAGGAGGCAGAGCATCTTGTAACCAAGGATACACACTTTCCCATCCCCCACCCATCTTCCCTCTACTCGGCCTCTGCTACTTTCCAATGGACCATGGTCATTCAGCCAGAGAGATACTAGCTCACTGCCCACCCCCAATAGCTGGCTCCTTCAGTGCCATTTTTTCTTTTTTTTTTGTTATTGTGTTTTAGACTTCTTTTTGTTTCTTCTCTCCCTCTCATTTTCTTCCTTTCTTTTCTCCCACCCAGCTAACACCGTGTGCTGTCTCTGCCCCTTCTTGATGGGCAGTGCCACACACTGCTAGGCTGGGGAACCACCTGCACAAGGCCTCCCTGGAGCCACACCACCCTCACTGGCAGGCTCCTTCAGTACATTTCTTTTTTCTTTTTTTGTTTGTTTTTTCTTTTCTTTTCATTTTTTTTGTTGTGTCCTCTCTCTCTTCATTTCTTCCTTTCCTTTGCCCCACCCACTTAGTCCCGTGTGCTGTCCTCCTGTTCTAGGTGGGCTGTGCTGTTCCACTGGGCTAAAGAGCCTCTGGCACACTGCCTCCCTGGGTCTGCACCGCCCCCACAGGCCAGCTCCCTCAGTGCCATGATTTTTATTTTTCTTTATCTTTCCCCTTCTCCCTTCTCATTCTTCCTCCCATTTAGGTCTTGCGCTGCCTCCTCTCCTTCCTGATGGAAAGTATGCATTGCTCAGTGAGAGAGACATCAGCTCATCACACCCCAGTTCTGCCCTACCTGCAGGGGTTGGCTCTCCCAGCACCATACTTATTTTTGTTCTCTCTCTTTCCCTTCTTTCCTTTCCTTTCCCCTGCCAATATAGTCCCGGGTGCTGCAAATGCCCCTACTTAATAAGCTGAACCACTGGCATACAGCCTTCCAGGGTCTGCCCTGTCCCCACTATTTTCTTTACTTTTTCTTTTTTTCTCTTTTCATTCATTCTTCATCTTTTTTGCTTGTTTCTCTCTCTTCTTTCTCTCACTTACTTAGCTTCACACATCACAACTGCTCCATTCCCTCCAGCCTATCTCCACAACACACCAAGTGCCACATCCCTGAGTGAGACAGGCAAGAACGCTCAAAAAAATCCAAAACATTGAGATAATACAATGCATTGTCTCTGATCATGAAAACATAAAAGTAGAAATTAATAACATGGAAACTTAATAACACCTTGCTAAAAAAACCACTGGGTAACAGAAGAAATGAAAGATGGAATCTAAAGATTCCTAGAAACAAATGAAAATGAAAACACATCATACTAAAACCTTTGGGGCACAGCAAAGGCTGTGCTCAAAGGTCAATTTATAACAAAGATGCAATCATAAAAAAGAAGAAAGTGACAAATTCTAAACATTAGCTATACAACTTGAACAAATTGAAAGAGAACAGCAAAAGAGGCTAAAACCACCAGAAGAAAGGAAACAATAAAGATCAGAATGGAAACAAATGCAATAGAGAATAGAAAAGCAATAGAAAGAAACAACATAACAAAAGTTGGTTCTTAGAAAGGATCAACAAAATTGACAAATCCTTGGCCAAAGTGACAATAGCAAAACAAGAGATGATGCAAATAGCCCAAACAAAAAACAAAATGGGGGATATAACAACAGATCCAAATGAAATAAAAAAGATCATAACAGAGTACCATGAAAAATATATACTCCAAAAATTTGAATACCTAGAGAAAATGGACAAATTTCTAGAAAAACCCCACCTATCTAAACAAAAACAAACTGATACTGAAAATCTGAACAGACCCATAACAAGAGAAGAGATTGAAAAGGTAATTTAAAAAAAAACCTCTCAACCACTGACTGCTCTGACCAGGATCACAACAGAGGGTTCTGGACAGAGCTGGAGAAGGATGTAGAGCATAATTCTAACTCACAAAAAAAAAAAGACCAGATTTACTGGCCTAAAGGAGACTGGAGAAACCTCAAGAGTATGGCCCCCAGACACCCTTTTAGCTCAGTGGTGAAGTTACTTCTGAGGTTCACCGTTCAGCCTGGGAGTGGACAGCCCCATAAAACCAAATGAGACTAACAAGGTACAGGAGTCCAGTGACAAGGGCCAGAAGGCAGAAGGGGACAAGGAAGCTGGTGATAGGGAACCCAAGGTTGAGTAAGGACATTGTTGATGTGTTGTGAGATTGTTAACCATTGTCATAGGGCAACATTTGTAGTAACTGTTAAATGAGAAACGATTTTGTTCTGTAAGCCTTCATCTTAAGTTAGAATAACAGCACAATTGGAAAAGCATAGTCAATGTCACTGAACTGTGTATGCAGAAATTTTTGAAATGGTGTATCTTTGGCTATGTGTATTTTCACCAAAAAAAAAAAAAAGTTTGAGAATTTAGAGGGTTAATATGTTGTGGGGTTCTTAACCAACGTCATAAGACAACATCTGTACTACTGTTTCATGAGAAACTATTTTTTCTGTAAGCCTTCACCTGAAGTACAATAAAATATAAAAAACAAAAATAAACCTCCCAACAAAAAAAGCCATGACCCAGATGGCTTCACTGGAGAATTCTACGAAACTTTCACAGAAGAACTTGCACCAGTAGTACTCAAACTATTTCAGAACACAGAAAAGGAAGAGACATGTCCAAATTCGTTCTATGAAGCCAGCATAACCCTGTTACAAAAACCAGGCAAAGACACCACCAAAAAAAAAAAATCATATACCAACATCTCTCATGAATATAGATGCAAATATTCTCAACAAAAATCTAGCCAATAGAATTAAGCATCATATCAAAAAAAAAAAAAAATCCACCACCACCAAGTGGGATTCATACTAGCTAGGCAAGGATTGTTCAATATTAGAAAATAAATCAATGTAATCAACCACATAAATAAAACAAAAGAATCAAATGATCATCTAAATTGACAAAGAAAAGGCATTCGACAAAGTCCAACACACATTCATGATAAAAACTCTCAATAAAATAGGTATAGAAGTGAAATTTCTCAACATAATAAAGGACATCTATGCAAAACCAACAGCCAACATCATTCGTAAATAGAGAGAGTCTGAAAACATTCCCCTTGAGAACAGGAACAAGACAAGGATGCCCTTTATCACCACTCCTATTTAACAATGTGCTGGAATTCCTAGCTAGAGCAGTAAGGCAAGAAAAAGAAATAAAGGGCATCCAAATTGGTAACAAAGAAGTAAAACTGTTCCTATTTGAGGATGATATGATACTATACATAGAGAACTCAAAAGACTCCACAAGAAAACTACTGCTACTAATAGAAAGATTCAGCAGAGTAGTAGGACAAGATAAACATAAAAAATCAGTTGGATTCCTATATACCAATAAAAAGAACAATGAAAAGGAAATCAGGAAAGCAATATCATTTATAGTAGCCCCTAAAAAACAAAACAAAACAAAACAAAACTTAGGAATAAATCTAACCAAGGACGTAAAAGACCTATACAAAGAAAACTACAAAACACTACTGCAAGAAACAAAAAGAGACTTTCATAAATGGAAAAACATACCATGCTCATGGATAGGTAGACTCAATACTTGTGAAAATGACAATTCTACTCAAGGCAAACTAAAAATACAATGCAATCCCAATCCAAGTACCAACAGCATTCTTGAAAGAGATAGAAAAAGTAATCTTTAAATTTATATGGAAAGGGAGGGGGCCCCATATAAGTAAAGTACTACTGAAGAAGGAGAATAAAGTAGGAGGACTCTCACTACCTTACCTCAGAACCTGCTATAAAGCTACAGTAGTCAAAACAGCCTGGTACTGGTACAAAGACACACATATTGACCAATGGAATAGAATTGAGAACCCAGATGTAAATCCATCCACCTATGGTCACCTGATCTTTGACAAGGGCCGAAAGTCCATCAAATGGGGAAAGATAGTCTTTTTTACAACTTGTGCTGGCAAAACTGGATGTCCATCTGTAAAAAATGAAACAGGACCCATATCTCCCTCCATATAAAAAACTAATTCAAAATGGATCAAAGACCTAAATGTAAAAAGAAAAACTATAAAGATCATAGAAAAAAATAGGGTCAATGCTAGAAGCCCTAATACACGGCATAAATAGGATACAAACCATAACCAACAATACACAAAAAACAGAAGATAAGCTAGATAACTGGGATCTTCTAAAAATTAAACACTTATGCTCATGAAAAGACTTCACCAAAAGAGTAAAAAGAGAACCTACAGACTGGGAAAAAAATTTGGGCTATGAGAAATCCAACAAAGCTCTAATCTCTAAAATTTACAGGAAAATCAAACACCTCTACCACAAAAAGACAAATAATCCAATTAAAAATGGGCAAAGGATATGGACACTTCATCAAAAAAAGACATTCGGGTGGCTAATAGACACATGAGGAAATGGTCCTTATCACTAGCCATTAGTAAAATGCAGATCAAAGCCACAATGAGATACCATGTCACCCCAAAATTATAGGCACTAGTCAAAAAAACTGAAAAAAACAAATGTTGGAGAGGCTGCAGAGAGATTGGAACTCTCATGCACTGCTGCTGGGAATGCAAAATGGTACAACTGTTTTGACAAACAATATGGTGCTTTCTTAAAAAGCTGGAAATAGAAATACCACACTATCTAGCAATCCCATCCTTAGGAATATATCCTAGAGAAAAAAGAGTCGTCACAGGAATAGACAAATGCACATCCATGTTCATTGCAGCATTATTCACAGTAGCAAAAAGATGGAAACTACCTAAGTGCCCAACAACAGATGAATAGATGAACTATAACACGTTCACACAATGGAATACTATGCAGTCATAAAGAACAGTGATGAATCCTGAAACATCTCACAACGTGGATGACTCTGGAGAGCATTATACAGTGTGAAAAAGTCAGTCACAAAAGGACAAATATTGTATGAGAACACTATTATAAAACTCAGGAAAAGGTTTACACACAGAAAGAAACAATCTTTGATGGTTATGAGGGAGGGGATGTGTGGGTAAGAAAAAATACTACATAGACAATAGATATGCGGTAACTCTGGTGAAGGTTAAGACAGTACACAATACTGGGGAAGACAGCACAACTTGTCCAAAGCAAAGTCATGGAAGCTTCACAGACACATCCAAACTCTCTGAAGGATCAAAATGAGATGCCATCTCACACCAAAATTACTGGCACTGATCAAAAAAACAGAAAATACTGGGCTGAGGGCTGGGGACCATGGTCTCAGGGGATATCTAGCTCAATCAGCATGGCATAGTTTATAAAGAAAATGTTCTATATCCCACTTTAGTGAGTAGTGTCTGGGATCTTAAAAGCTTGTAAGCGACCATCTAAGGTACTCCATTGGTTTCACTCTGTCTGGAGCAAGAAAGAATGAAGAAAACCAAAGACACAAGGGAAAGATTACTTCAAAGGACTAATGGGCCACAAATACCACAGCCTCCACCAGACTGACACCAGCACAACTAGATGGTGCCTGGCTACCACCACAAACTACTCTGACAGGGATCAAAATAGAGGGTCCCAGACAGAGCTGGAGAAATATGTAGAACAAAGTTCTAACGCACGATAAAAGACCAGACTTAGTGGTCTGACAGAAACTGGAGAAACCTCAAGTGTATGGCCCCTGCACACCCTTATAGTTCAGTACTGAAGTCACTCCTGAGGTTCACCCTTCAGCCAAAGATTAGACAGGCCCATAAAACAAAACAATACTAAATGGACACACAAACTCAGGGGCAAGGACGAGAAGGCAGAAGGGGATAGGAAAGCTGGTAATGGGGAAACTAAGGTCAAGAAGGGAGAAGGTTGACACGTTGTGGGGTTGGGAACCAATGTCACAAAACCATATGTACATTAATTGTTTAATGAGAAACTAATTTACTCTGTAAACCTTCATGTAAAACACAATAAAAAGGAAAAATAAAGACTTATGTTGGGGAGAAAAAAAAAAAAAGATAAAAATTTTCTAAGTAATATACAGAAAACCCAAAAGACTCCACGAGAGAACCATTGGAACTAATAGAAATATTTAGCAGAGTAGCAGGATACAAGATAAACATACAAAAATTAGTTGGATTCCTATACACCAATAAAGAGAGTGATGAAAAGGAAATTAGGAAAACAATACCCTTTATAGTAGCCCCTAAAAAAAAATACTTAGGAATAAATCGAACCAGGGATGTAAAAGACCTATACAAGGAAAACTACAAAACACTACTGCAAGAAACGAAAAGCAATCTACATAAATGGAAAAGTATTCCACGCTCATGGATAGGTAGACTCGACATTGTGAAAATGACAATTCTACCCAAAGTGATTTACAAATACAATGTAATCCCAATTAAAACACCAACAACATTATATAAACAGACAAAAAAACTAATCATTAACTTTATATGGAAAGGAAAGAAACCCTGGATAAGAAAAGCACTACTGAAGAAGAAGAATAAAGTAGGAGGACTCTCACTACCTTACCTCAGAAACTACCATACAGCTGCAATAGTCAAAACAGCCTACTACTGGTACAATGACAGATACATTGACCAATGGAACAGAATTGAGAAACCAGATGTAAATGCATCCGCCTACGGTCACCTGATCTTTGACAAGGGCCCAAAGTCCATCAAATGGGGAAAACACAGTCTTTTTAACAAACGGTGCCGGCAAAACTGGATATCCATCTGCAAAAAAATG
Organism: Dugong dugon; assembly: GCA_030035585.1. NCBI lineage: Eukaryota > Metazoa > Chordata > Mammalia > Sirenia > Dugongidae > Dugong > Dugong dugon. The sequence continues at coordinate 73,780,424 of CM057483.1, forward strand.
AAACAGGACCCATACCTCACACCATATACAAAACCTACTTCAAAATAGATCAATTACCTAAATATAAAGCTAAGAACTATAAAGATCATAGAAGAAAAAATAAGATCAATGCTAGAAGACTTAATACATGGCATTAACAGGATATAAACTGTATCCAACAACACACAAACTCCAGAAGATTAGCTAGATAACTGGGATCTTCTAAAAATTAAGCACTTATGCTCATCGAAAGACTTCACCAAAAGAGTAAAAAGAGAACCTGCAGACTGGGAAAAAAATTGTGGCCATTACAAATCAGACAAAAGTCTAATCTCTAAAATCTACAAGAAAATCCAACACCTCTACAACAAAAAGACAAATACTCCAATCAAAAAATGAGCAAAGGAAATGAACAGACACTTCACCAAAGAAGACTTTTGAGCAGCCAACAGACACATGAGTAAATGCTCTTGATCACTAGCCATTAGAGAAATGCAAATTAAAACCACAATGAGATACCATCTCACCCTGGCATTACAGGTACAGATCAAACAAAAACAAGAAATAACAAAAGTTGGAGTGGCTGTGGGGAGATGGGAACACTTATGCACTGCTGGTGGGAATGCTAAATGACACAATCAATTTGGAAAAAGATATTGCACTTCCTTAGAAAGCTAGAAATAGAAATACCATATGATCCAGCAATCCCACTCCTAGGAATATATCCTAGAGAAATAAGAGTAGTCACAGGAATACACATATGCATACCCATGTTCATTGCAGCAGTATTCACAACATCAAAAAGATGGAAACCACTTAGATGCCCGTCAACAGATGAATGGAGAAACAAACTATGATACATATACACAAAGGAGTATTATGCAACGATAAAGAACAATGATGAATCTGCAAAGCATCTCATAACATGGATGAATCTGGACGGTATTATGCTGAGTGAAGTAAGTCAATCACAAAAGGACAAATATTGTATGAGACCACTACTGTAAAAACTCATGCAAAGGTTTACACACAAAAAGAAACCATCTTGATGGTTAGGAGAGAGGGGAGGGGTGGGGATGGAAAAACACTAAATGGACAATAGGTAAGTGGTAACTTTGGTGAAGGGTGAGACAGTACACAATATTGGGGAAGCCAGGACAACTTGTACAAAGCAAGGTTATGGAAGTTCCATAGACATATCCAAACTCCCTGAGGGACGAAATTGCTGGGCTGAGGGCTCTGGAGACCATGTTCTCGAGGAACAGCTAGCTCAATTGGCATAACATAGTTTGTAAATAAAATGTTCTACATTCTACCTTGGTGGGTAGCATCTGTGGACTTAAAAGCCTGTGAGCAGCCATCTAAGATACTCCACTGGTCTTACCCCTTCAAGAACATGGGAGAATGAAGAAAACAAGATACAAGGGAAAGATTATCCCAAAGGACTAATGGACCACAACTACCATGCCCTCCACCAGACAGAGTCTAGTACACCTAGATGGTGCCCAGCTACCACCATTGACTGCTCTGACAGGGATCACAACAGAGGGTCCTGGACAGAGCTGGCAAAAAATGTAGAACAAAATTCTAACTCATAAAAAAAGACCAGAATTAATAGCCTGACAGAGACTGGAGAAACCTGTAGAATATGGTCCCTGGACACCCTTTTAGCTCAGTATTGAAGTCACTCCCAAGGTTCAACTTTCATCCAAAGATTAGACAGGCCCATAAAACAAAATGAGACTAAAGGGGCACAACAGCCCAGGGACAAGGGACTAGAAGGCAGGAGGGGACAGGAAAGGTGGTAATAGGGAACCCAAGGTAGAGAAGGGAGAATGTTGACATGTGGTGAAGTTGTTAATCAATGTCATAAAACAATATGTGTACTAACTGTTTAATGAGAAACTACTTTGTTCTGTAAACCTTCATGTAAAGTACAATTAAAAAAAGTTTTTTAAAAAATTTTTTTCGAAGTAAAAAAAAATTAAAAACGGGTAGTTACCCTCTCGTGAATGGTGGTTGGAAGAGGGCAGAAGAGTTGCTTTTAAGGTACTGGGAATTTTCTGTTTCTTTGTCTAGGTACTGGTTACATAGATTTATTCACTTTATGAAAAAACATTAAGGATGATTTGTGCACTTTTTCTGTGTGTATGTTATATACTTCAATATAAAGTTTTTAAAAACGCAATAAAATAAAACACAATATACAGAGGGAGATGGGGTAATCCAGTCCCTGAGAAATTTCTATTCCTGTTTCTGCCTGGAATTCATCTCCAGAGGGGATTGCCTTTACAAGTACAGAATTTGCCAATGCTGTCATGGTTAAGCTTGAAATGAAAGAAAAGATACATTCATTATTGATTCTTGTGCTAAGATACACTCTATCGTGGCTAATACAGTACATCAACTTGTACCATCAGAGTTCAACAGGAATCTTTTTAATGGGAATAATTAAATGAACTATTATTTTTAGCTTGTATCTTCAGAGTAGGGGATAATTATATTTTATCTGAATCCATGATTTAGTGCCTCTACATTTAGTTGATATTTCCCTTTTTCTTCTCTCCAAAGCAATGAGAAGCAAAATCTGAGTCATTTCATCAGAATTTTTGTTGTTAGTTGCTGTTAAGTTGGCTCTGACTCATGGTGACCTTATGCATAAAAGAATGAAATGTTGCCAAGTCCTGCATCATCTTCATGATCATTGGTATATTTGAGTCCATTGTTATAGCTATTGTGTCAATTCATCTCATTGAGAGTTTCCCTCATTTTTGTTGGCCCTCCACCTAACCAAATTCAATGGAATTAGTCCCTTTTAAAACGCTCTCAAAACCAATAGTGGAGACTTGCCTCTGCCCCTCCACCTTGAAGCTCACTCTGAAGATGCCCAACACCACCATCAAGACCAATATTGATGCCTCCTACCCCTTGAGACAGAAGAATAGATGGTGCCTGGCTACCACTACTGAAAGTTCTGATCAGGAAAGTAATAGATGAATACTGATAAAAAGGGAAAAAAATGTGGAACACAAATTATTAAATAATCTAGACTTACTGGACCTATTGACGTTGGAGAAGTCCCCGAGACTATGGCCCTGAGTTGTTCCTCAAACCTTGAATCAAAACTATTCCCTGAAGTCACCTTTAAACAAAGTAACACTTTAGCCCCAAAAGTAAAGATTGTAACCCTTCAGTATTGTGTTTCTCTTTTTTAAAAATTATCTATATTAATTAACTTTATATGGAAAGGGAAGAAGCCTTGAATAAGTAAAGCACTACTGAGGAAGAAGAATAAAGTTGGAGGACTCACACTACCTGACTTTAGAACCTACTATACAGCTACAGTAGTAAAAACAGCCTGGTACTGGTACAACGACAGATACATTGACCAATGGAACATAATTGAAAACCCAGATGTAAATCCATCCACCTACAGTCACCTGGTCTTCAACAAGGGTCCAAGGTCCATCAGATGGGGAAAAGACAGTCTTTTTAACAAATGGCGCTGGCAAAATGGGATATCCATCAGCAAAAAATCAAACAGGACCCATACCTCATGCAATATACAAAGACTACATCAAAATGGATCAAAGACCTGAATATAAAACCTAAAACTATAAAGTTCATAGAAGAAAAAATAGGACCAACAATACAGGCCTTAATACACGGCATTAACAGGATACAAACCATAACCATCAATGCGCAAACCCCAGTAGATAAGCTAGATAACTGGGATCTTCTAAAGATCAAAAACCTATGCTCTTCAAAAGACTTCACCAAAAGAGTAAAAAGAGAACCTAAGGACTGGGAAAAATTTTTGGACAGTACAAGTCAGACAAAGGTCTAATCTCCATAATCTACAAGAAATCCAACACCTCTACAACAATAAGACAAATAATCCTATTAAAAAATGGGCAAAGGAAATGAACAGACACTTCACCAAAGAAGACATTCAAATGGCCAACAGACATGTGAGGAAATGCTTGCGATCAGTAGCCATTAGAGAAATGCAAATTAAAACCAAAATGAGATACCATCTCACCCCAGCTTTACTGGCACGAATCAAAAACACTGGAAATAACAAATGTTGGAGGGGCTGTGGGGAGATGGGAACTCTTATGCACTGCTGGTGGGAATACAAAATGATACAACCATTTTGGAAAATGATATGGAGCTTCCTCAGAAACCTAGAAATAGATGTATTATTCAATCCAGCAATCCCACTCCTAGGAATATATCCTAGAGAAATAAGAATCGTCACTCAAATAGACATATGCACACCTATGTTCATGGCAGCATCGTTCACTATAGCAAAAAGATGGAAACAACCTAGATGCCCATCAACAGATGAATGGATAAACAAACTATGATACATACACACAATGGAGTACTATGCAACGAGAAAGAACAAACATGAATCTGTGAAGCATCTCATAACATGGATGAAACTGGAGGACATTATACTCAGTGAAATAAGTCAATCACAAAAGGACAAATATTGTATAAGACCTCTATTGTAAAAACCCATGAAAAAGTTCACACACAAAATGTAACAATCTTTGTGGTTACCAGGGATGGGTGGGGTGGGGGGAAATACTAAATAAGCAATAGATAAGTGGTATCTTGGGTGAAGGGTGAGACAATACACAATACAGGGGAAAGCAGCACAACTTGTACAAGGAAAGGTCATGGAAGCCCCATAGACACATCCAAACTCCCTGAGGGACTGAATTGCTGGCTGGAGGGCTGCTGGGACCATGACCTCGAGGAACATCTAGCTCAACTGGCATAACACAGTTTATAAAGACAATGTTTTACATTCTACCTTGGTGAGTAGCGTCTGGGGTCTTAAAAGCCTGTGAACAGCCATCTAAGACACTCCACTGGTCTCACCCCTTTGGGAGCAAGGGAGAATGAACAGAACAGGATACAAGGAAAATATTAGTCCTAAAGGCCTAATTGTCCACAGCTACCAAGGCCTGCACCGGAGTGAGTACAGTACAGCTAGATGGTGCCCGGCTACCACCACTGACTGCTGTGACCAGGATCACAACAGAGGGTTCTGGACAGAGCTGGAGAAGGATGTAGAACAAAATTCTAACTCACAAAAAAAAAGACCAGATTTACTGGCCTAAATGAGACTGGAGAAACCCCAAGAGTATGGCACCCAGACACCCTTTTAGCTCAGTGGTGAAGTCATCTATGAGGTTCACCGTTCAGCCTGGGAGTGAACAGCCCCATAAAACCAAATGGGACTAATGAGGTACAGCAGTCCAGGGGCAAGATCCAGAAGGCAGAAGGGAACAGGAAAGCTGGTGATAAGGAACCCATGGTTGAGTAAGGATAGTGTTGATGTGTTGTGAGGTTGTTAACCATTGTCATAGGGCAACCTGTGTACTAACTGTTAAATGAAAAACTATTTTGTTCTGTAAGCCTTCACCTAAAGTGAAATAGCAGCAGAATTGGAAGACTGTAGTCGATGTAACTGAACTGTGCATGTAGAAATTTTTGAAATGGTGTATCTTTGGCTACGTGTATTTTCACTAAAAAAAAAAAGGTTAAGAAGTTAGAGGGTTGGCAAGATGGCGCTCTAGGCAGAAGCACCATGCCGTCCCTCCACAGCAAAGATCCGAAAAACTAAGCCTAACAGAGAATCAACAATCCTGAAACCCTAGAACATCAAATGAAGAGATAAAGAACTCAGCCAAACACCAAACGGAGTGAGAATACTGAAAGAGAATGGAGAGCGAGGAGAGACTCATGCAGAGATTCCTTACCAGCTAACGCAGCGCAGATCCACCATCTTGGACTCCAATCGGAGACCAGCAAATGGGAGAATGGGAGAGCAGCCTCGCGGAGCATCCAGTGGGAGATGGAACGACCGGTAAATTGCGGTGTGCACTTTCCCAACCCCCACCCCTCTCCGCCTCGGCTGGGGCTCCCCTGCTTCCCGTGGCCAGGGTCCCTGGGCTGGGGGGCGCCGATGCTTGGATTCTGCGCGCCCGGGCCGGCGGCTCTCTGACAGCCGTTTGTTGGCTGCTGGCGTAGCTTCTTCTGCCGCCTCCCCCTCATTTTGCTCGGGTGCCTGGTTCTGAGCTCCATCTTTGCTCTCTCCTGCGGGGCTGTGGGGCTGCGTTCAGGCGTGGGGCTGCTTCCAGGTCTGGGCTGCTGTGCTGGTGAGATCCCGGGGCCTTTGTTCGTTTGCCCCTCTGCTTCCCATGGCCACGGTCTCTTGACCTGAGACTGCCAGCTGCTTGGAATCCGCGCGCCTGAGAGGGGGCTCTCTGGGTGCCGTTTGTTGGCTGCTGGTGTGGCTTTTTCTGCTTCTTCTGGTTTCTTGCTTGCCTCTCGCTGCCTCCCCCTCCTTTTGCTCGGGTGCTTGGCTCAGAGCGCCGTCTTTGCTCTTTCTTGTGGGGCTGTGGGGCTGCGTTCGGGCGTGTGGCTGCTTCCAGGTCTGGGCTGCCACGCTGGTGAGGTCCCGGGGCCTTTGTTTGTTCGCCCCTCTGCTTCCCGTGGCCACGGTCTCTTGACCTGAGACTGCCGGCTGCTTGGAATCCGCGCGCCTGAGAGGGGGCTCTCTGGGTGCCGTTTGTTGGCTGCTGGTGTGGCTTTTTCTGTTTCTTCTGGTTTCTCGCTTCCCTCTTGCTGCCTCCCCCTCCTTTTGCTCGAGTGCCTGGCTCCAAGCGCCGTCTTTGCTCTTTCTTGTGGGGCTGTGGGGCTGCGTTTGGGCGTGTGGCTGCTTCCAGGTCTGGGCTGCCACGCTGCTGAGATCCCGGGACCTTTGTTAGTTATCCCCTCTGCTTCCTGTGGCCACAGTCTCTTCACCGGGGTCTCCCGGCTGCTTGGATACCGCATGCCCGGGCGGGCGGCTCCCTAGATGCTGTTTGTTAGCTGCTGGTGCTGCCTTTTTTTTTTTTTTTCTTTATTTTTTACTCCTGCTCCTTTTGGTTTCTCGCTTGCCTCTCGCAACCTCCCCCTCCTTTCACTCGGGTGCCTGGCTCCTTGCACCCTCTTAGCTCCTGAGGGTCCCCAGAGTGCAGGCAATTTGTGATACATGCCTTCCACTCTCCACCCTTCTTCACTCACACTCGGCCTCCTCTGTTTCCCACGGACACAGTCTCTTGTCCAGAAAAACCAACCAGCACTGGCTAGCTTTCTGAGTGCCATTCATTGACTGCTGGTGATGCTTTTTTTTTTTAAATTTTATTACTTTCTTTTTTGATTAGTTTTGTTTTCTTTTCCCTCTTTTTCCCTTTTGTCTTTCTTCATTGCTTAATTTCTCATCTCTCTATCTCTTCCTTCTCTTTCTGATCCCTGAATAAAAGGTGATGTATGCCTCTGCACCTTCTGGCCAGGCTGTGCTGTGAAACCTGAGACCGACTCCCCCAGAACTCAGAGCTGCATCGGTGGGATCCCTGGGAACTTTGCAGTTCTTTAACTTTTCTGATTTTTATTTGTTCATTCTTTCCTTTTCTTTCTCTTCCCCCTTCTGGTTTCCTCCATCCCATAGTCTCTCATCTGTCCATTCCAACGACAAGCTCCCCTAGCATTCTTTTATGTTTGTATGCTTTTTGCTCCTGATCCTCTCTCCTCTCTCCCATATCCGGCTTAGCTTCACACATAACCATCTCCCCGCTGCATCCTGCCTACCTGCACTGTGAACTTGACATCACACCACCAAACTGTGCAGGCAAGCCCTATTGGAACCTACCCAGCACTGGCTACCGACCGCTCTGGTGGCTGCGGTGAGTGCCACAAACAACCCGTCCCAGAGGCTCCTCTTCAGCTAGATCTGCCCAGCTGTACCACAAGGACGAAACAAAAAAAAACTACAATCAATAAACGAGAGAAATATCTACTGAATGCCCCGAAAACAGCAAACAATATCAAAACATTTACAAAAACAAGACAAGATGGCTCCAATAGGCATCCAAATTAAAACACCAGATAACTCTCCTGTGGAAGAAAATGCACTAGAAGTACCTGATAGGGAACTCAAATCACTAATACTCAGAATTTTCCAAGAACTGAGGCAAAAAGCTGACAAACATGAGGAAAAAATAGACAAATAAAAAATTGGAAGAATTCAGGAAGATGATGCAGGAACAAAATGCCAAAATAAATTCACAATTCGAAATTATACAAAAACAACAATTAGAAATCCAAAAGATAAAAAACAAGATTTCAGAAATGGACGCTGTCATAGAAGGGCTGAGAAGTAGATTTGAAACCGTGGAAGACAGGATCAGTGGAACTGAAGACAAACACTTGGATACAACTCTGTTTCAGGAAAACTCAGAAAAAAGAACAAAGAAAAATGAAGAGACCCTGAGAGTTATGTGGGACACAATTAAAAGCAAAAACTTACGAGTGATTGGCATACCAGAACATGGGGAGAAAACAGAAAACACAGAGAGGATCATTGAGGAACTGCTGACAGAAAACTTTCCCAATTTTATGAAAGATGAAAAGCTGGCCATCCAAGAAGCTCAACGAACCCCACATAGAAGAGACCCCAAAAGAAAATCACCAAGAAATATCATATTCATACTCGCCAAAACTAAATACAAACAAAGAATCCTGAGAGCAGCTCGTGAAAAACAAGAAGTCACATACAGAGGAGAAACAATAAGACTAAGCTCAGATTATTCGGCAGAAACCATGCAGGCAAGAAGGCAATGGGATGACATATATAAAATCTTGAAAGAAAAAAATTATCAGCCAAGAATAATATATCCTGCAAAACTCTCGTTCAAATTTGATGGTGAAATTAGGTCATTTCCAGATAAACAGAAACTAAGGAAATATGTAAAAGTCAAACGAAACTTAAAAGAATTATTAAAGGGAGTTCTTCGATCTGAGGACAAACAGCTTCAGCCCTCAGGCAGGACCTAGGACCTAGGACGCAAGTTCATACGTACCAGATACCATTCTAGGAACTGAACTACTGAGGACTATCCAAAAACAAAAGAAATACAACAGGGAATCAGAGCAATCAATGAAAGGATGTCAACAACATCAAAACAATGAAAGAGGAAACAAACGGCATAGGTATAGAACCTTCTAAAGGAGAGGAAGGCAAGGCAATACCAAGTAAGGGTAGACTGCTTCAAACTTATAAAGATAAGGGTAAAATGCATGGTAACCACAAAGAAAGTTAACAAACCAACTCATAAAAATAAAGATGAAAAACATAAAGTCTCAGCAAAAACAAAACCTACAAAAACAAAAGAAATGAACACAAAATCCACAAACAAAAGTAACTCAGCATAAGAGAGTAAGAAGAACAAAGAAAACTTCAGAACCACAAAAAAAAAGCACTACAAAATGACAGCAACAAACTTCCATCTATCAATGATTACACTGAATATAAATGGACTCAATGCACCCATAAAGAGATGGAGAGTGGCAGAATGGATAAGAAAACAGGATCCATCAATTTGCTGTCTACAAGAGACACACCTTAGAAACAAACATGTGAATTTATTAAAAATCAAAGTTTGGAAAAAAAATATATCAAGCTAACAACTACCAAAAAAGAGCAGGAGTGGCAATTCTAATCTCAGATAAAATAGACTTTAAAACAAAATCTACCATAAAAGACAAAGAAGGACACTATATAATGATTAAGGGGATGATCCATCATGAAGACATAACCATAATAAATATCTATGCATCCAATGACAGGGCTCCAAAATACATAAAAAAAACTCTAACAGCACTGAAAAGAGAAATTGACAGTTCCACAATAATAGTAGGAGACTTCAACACCCCACTCTCAGTAAAGGACAGAACATCTAAAAAGAAACTCAGCAAAGATACAGAAGACCTAAAGGGCACAATCAGCCAACTGGACCTCATAGACATATATAGAACAATCCATCCAACCACTGCAAAGTACACATTCTTTTCCAATGCACATGGAATGTTCTCCAGAATAGACCACATCTTAGGCCACAGAGCAATCCTCAACAAGATCCAAAACGCTGAGATAATTCACAGTATCTTCTCTGACCACAATGCCATCAAGGTAGAAATTAACACTAGAAAGAGCAAGGAAAAAAAATCAAACACATGGAAACTGAATAATACTCTGCTTACACATCAATGGGTAATAGAAGAAATCAGAGATGGAATTAAAAAATTCCTAGAATCAAATGAAAATGAAAACACATCATACCAAAACCTTTGGGACACAGCAAATGCAGTCCTCAGAGGAGAATTTATAGCAATAGATGCACGTATCAAAAATGAAGAAAGGGACAAAATCAAAACATTAACTACAGACCTGAAGAAATAGAAAGAGAACAGGAAAAAAAAAGCCCACAACCACTGGAAGAAAGGAGATAGTAAAGATCAGAGCAGAAATAAATGAAATAGAGAACAGAAAAACAATAGAAAGAATCAACAAAACCAAAAGTTGGCTCTTTGAAAGAATCAACAAAATCGACAAACCACTGGCCAGACTGACAAAAGAAAAACAGCAGAGGGCACAAATAACCGAAATAAGAAATGAAATGGGGGACATTACAACAGACCCAACCGAAATAAAAAGGATTATAACAGAATATTATGAAAATCTATATTCCAACAAATTCGAAAACCTAGAGGAAATGGATAAATTTCTAGAAACACACGGCCTACCCAAACTACAACAACGTGATATTGAAAATCTGAACAGACCCATAACAGGAGAAGAGATTAAAAAGGTAATAAAAAAACTCCCAACCAAAAAAAGCCCTGGCCCAGATGGCTTCACTGGAGAATTCTACAAAACATTTACAGAAGAGCCTGTACCAGTTCTACTCAAGCTATTTCAGAGCATAGAAGAGGAAGCAACACTTCCAAATTCATTCTATGAAGCCAGCATAACGCTGATACCAAAACCAGGCAAAGACATCACAAAAAAAGAAAATTACAGACCAATATCTCTCATGAATATAGATGCAAAAATTCTGAACAAAATTCTAGCCAATAGAATTCAGGATCATATCAAAAAAATAATACACCAAGACCAAGTAGGATTCATACCAGGTATGCAAGGATGTTTTAACATTAGAAAATCCATCAACGTAATTCACCACATAAATAAAAGGAAAGAAAAAAATCACATGATCATATCAATTGACACAGAAAAGGCATTTGACAAAGTCCAACACCCATTCCTGATGAAAGCTCTCAATAAAATAGGTATAGAAGGGAAATTTCTCAACATAATAAAGGGCATCTATGCAAAACCAACAGCCAACATCATTATTAATGGAGAAAAGCTGAAAACAGGAACAAGACAAGGATGCATTTTATCACCACTCCTATTTAACATTGTGCTGGAAGTTCTAGCTAGAGCAATAAGGCAAAAGAAAGAAATAAAGAGCATCCAAATTGGTAATGAAGAAGTTAAACTCTCCCTGTTTGCAGATGATATGATACTATACATAGAAAACCCTAAAGACTCTATGAGAAATCTACTGGAACTAATAGAAAGATTCAGCAGAGTAGCAGGATACAAGATAAGCATTCAAAAATCAGTTGGATTCCTATACACCAGTAAAGAGAACGATTAAAAGGAGATCAGGAAATCAATACCATTTTCAATAGCCCCTAAAAAGATAAAATACTTAGGAATAAATCTGACCAGGAATGTAAAAGACCTATATAAAGAAAACTACAAAACACTGCTGCATGAAACCCAAAGGGATCTACATAAATGGAAAAACATACCATGCTCATGGATAGGCAGATTCAACATTGTGAAAATGGCAATTCTACCTAAAGCAATTTACAAATACAATGCAATCCCTATACAAATACCAACAACATTCTTCAAAGAGATGGAAAAACTAATTATTAACTTTATATGGAAAGGGAAGAAGCCCCGAATAAGTAAAGCACTATTGAAGAAGAAGAATAAAGTTGGAGGACTCACACTACCTGACTTGAGAACCTACTATACAGCTACAGTAGTCAAAACAGCCTGGTACTGGTACAACAACAGAGACATTGACCAATGGAACAGAACAGAGAACCCAGATGTAAATCCATCCACCTACAGTCACCTGATTTTCGACAAGGGCCCAAAGTCCATCAAACGGGGAAAAGACAGTCTTTTTAACAAATGGTTCTGGCAAAACTGGATATCCATTCACAGAAAAATGAAATAGGACCCATACCTCCCACCATATACAAAAACTACTTCAAAATGGGTCAAAGACCTGAATATAAAGCCTAAAACTATAAAGTTCATAGAAGAAAAAATAGGACCAACACTTCAGGCCTTAATACATGGCATTAACAGGATACAAAGCATAAACATCAACACACAAAACCCAACAGATAAACTAGATAACTGGGATCTTCTAAAAATGAAACACCTAGGTTCTTCAAAAGACTTCACCAAAAGAGTCAAAAGAGAACCTACAGACTGGGAAAAAATTGTTGGACAGTACAAGTCAGACAAAGGTCTAATCTCCATAATCTATAAGAAAATCGAATATCTCTACAACAAAAAGACAAACAATCCTATCAAAAAATGGGCAAAGGAAATGAACAGACACTTCACCAAAGAAGACATTCAAATGGCCAACAGACACATGAGGAAATGCTCGCGTTCACTAGCCATTAGAGAAATGCAAATTAAAACCACAATGAGATACCATCTCACCCCGGCATTACTGGCACGAATCAAAAATACTGGAAATAACAAATGTTGGAGGGGCTGCGGGGAGATGGGAACTCTTATGCACTGCTGGTGGGAATGCAAAATGATACAACCATTTTGGAAAATGATACGGCCCTTCATCAGAAAGCTAGAAATAGACATACCATTCGATCCAGCAATCCCACTCCTAGGAATATATCCTAGAGAAATAAGAGCCATCACACGAGTAGACATATGTACACCCATGTTCGTGGCAGCATTGTTCACAATAGCAAAATGATGGAAACAACGTAGGTGCCCATCAACAGATGAATGGATAAAGAAACTATGGTACATACACACAATGGAGTACTATGCAACGAGAAAGAACAACAATGAATCTGTGAAGCATCTCATAACATGGATGAAATTGGAGGACATTATGCTGAGTGAAATAAGTCAATCACAAAAAGACAAATATTGTAAGAGACCTCTATTGTAAAAACCCATGAAAAAATTCACATTCAAAATGTAACAATCCTTGTTGGTTACCAGGGATGGGAGGGGAGGGGGGGGGGACTACTAGATAGGCAATAGATAAGTCCTATCTTGGGTGATAGGTGAGACAGTACACAGTACAAGGGAAACTAACACAACCTGCACAAGGGAAGGTCATGGAGGCCCCATGGACACATCCAAACTCCCCGAGGGACTGAGTTGTTGAACGGAGGGCTCTGGGGACCATGGTCTCGGGGAACATCTAGCTCAATTGGCATGACACTACTTATAAAGATAATGCTCTACATTCTACCTTGGTGAGTAGTGTCTGGGGTCTTAAAAGCCTGTGAGCGGCCATCTAAGATATTACACTGTTCTCATCCCTTCGGGAGCAAGGGAGAATGAAGAGAACAGGATACAATGAAAAGATTAGTCCAAAGGACTAATTGACCACAGCTACCAAGACCTCCACTGGACTGAGTCCAGTACAGCTAGATGGTGCCCGGCTACCACCGCTGACTGCTCTGACCAGGATCACAACAGAGGGCTCTGGACAGAGCTGGAGAAGGATGTAGAGCATAATTCTAACTCCTCCCACCCCCCCCAAAAAAAGACCAGATTTACTGGCCTAAAGGAGACTGGAGAAACCTCAAGAGTGTGGCCCCCAGACACCCTTTCGGCTCAGAGGTGACGTTACCTTCGAGGTTCACTGTTTAGCGTGGGAGTGGACAGCCCAGTAAAACTAAATGAAACTAACGAGGTACAGGAGTCCAGTGACAAGGGTCAGAAGGCAGAGGGGGAATAGGAAGCTGATGATAAGGAACACAAGTTGAGTAAGGATACTGTTGATGTGTTGTGAGATTGTTAACCACTGTTATAGGGTAACATTTGTAGTAACTGTTAAATGGGAGGCTATTTTGTCCTGTAAGCCTTCATCTTGGGTGAGAATAGCAGCACAATTGGAAAAGCATAGTCAATGTCACTTAAATGTGTAAGTAAAAAGTTTTGAAATGGTGAAAAAAACAAAAAAGAAGAAGTTAGAGGGTTGATATGTTGTGGGGGTGTTAAGTAATGTCATAAAACAATATGTGTACTACTGTTTCATGAGAGACTATTCTGTAAGCCTTCACCTGAACAACGATAAAAATATAAATTAAAAAAAAATTATCTATGTAACACCAAAGGGTCAACGGCTATTTTAAAACATAGATGACAAGGTTGGGGGCCAGGGGGGCAGGGAGATTAAGTAAATGGAAGTGAAATAACTAGAACAGAAATAATGAGAATGTTGACACAACGTGAAGAATGTAACGGATGTCACTGATCATTACATCTAAAAACTGTGGAATGGGAGTGGGTTTTGCTGTGTATATTTTCACCAAAAATAAAATTTAACAAAAAAGTGACAGAGTTCAAATAAGCAGTCTGATAATTGGTCTAACCAAATAGTTATATTGCCCAGAAATTAACACAGATAAAACAGTATAATCATGTAAAAAGGCAATTTTACCCTATATTACATCTTGTCTTAGTTATCTAGTTCTACTGTAACAGAAATACCACAAGTGGATGGCTTTATCCAAGAGAAATTTATTCTCTCACAGTCTAGGAGGCTAGAAGTCTGAATTAAGAGTGACAGCTCCAGGGGAAGGCTTTCTCTCTCTGTCAGCTCTAGGGGAAGGTCCTTCTCATTGATCTTCCACTGGTCGAGGACATTCTCAAAAGAGATTGATTTAAGACACAACCCAATCTTGTAGATTGAGTCCTGACTCATTAACATAACTGCTTCTAATCCCACCTCATTAACATCATAGAGGTAGGATTTACAACACATAGGAAAATCATATCAGATGAAAAAATGGTGGACAATCACACAATATTGGAATCATGGCATAGCCAATTTGACACATATTTTGTGGGGACACACTTCAATCCATGACATATCCTTCTATAATTTTGGGAATATTTTTGAAGATTTGGAAATGGGCAAACGATATTACTAGGTGTCCATTCAGTGGATTATAAATTTGTCTATCAAACCTCCAGGGATTATCTGAATAAGGGTTAAAGTTTAGTTTTAGAAAATATATAAGGTAGCGTAAATGAATTATGTTTAGTAGTGAGAAATTGATTTTCACCCTGTAAAGATAACTCTAGAACATTATATTTTATTTCCCTGTAAACTCGTTGCCATTGATTCAATTCCGACTTATAGTGACCCTATAAGACAGAGTAAAACTGCCTCATAGG
Organism: Dugong dugon; assembly: GCA_030035585.1. Classification (NCBI taxonomy): domain Eukaryota; kingdom Metazoa; phylum Chordata; class Mammalia; order Sirenia; family Dugongidae; genus Dugong; species Dugong dugon. The sequence continues at coordinate 73,795,788 of CM057483.1, forward strand.
GGTTTCCAAGGAGAAGCTGGTAGACTCAAACTGCCGACGTTTTGGTTAACAGCATACTTCTTATCCCCTGCACCACCAGGGCTATCAGTTTTGTATCTATTAGCAAATTCATGTCAGTATTTCTAACTGCTTACATATACATACCTATTCTTCAAATTCTTCTTTGAACTAGTTTTAAAATCTTATTAGTTATCTCATTTTTTTTTTTTTTAGTTTTTATTGTAATAAAATATATACCAAACCAAATCCGTTGCCGTTGAGTTGATTCCAACTCATAGAGACCCTACAGGACAGAATAGAACTGCTCCATAGGGCTTCCAATGAGCGTCTGGTAGATTTGAACTGCTTGCTTGTTGGTTAGCAGCTGAACTTGTAACCACTATGGCACCAGGGTTTCCAATAAAATATGTATAACATAAAATTTCCCATTTTAGCCATTGTTAAGTGTGCAATTCATTGGCATTAATTACATTCACAATGTTGTACAACATTCACCACTGTCTACTTCCAAAATTTTTCATTGCCCCAAGCAAATTCTGTACCCATTATGCAATAACTCCCTATTTCTGTCTCTCTCTCACCCCCTGGTAAATCGAATCTACTTTCTGTATCTATGCATTTGCTTATTCTTGATATTTCATATTAATGGAATCATATAATGTTTGTCCTTTTGTGCCTGGCTTTTTTCACTTAACATAATGTTTTCAAGGTTCATCCATGTCTTAGCATGAATCAGAACTTCATTCCATTTTATAGATGAATAATATTTCATTGCCTTTATATACATCACAGTTTGTTTACATCAAACAAAATTGCCAGAATTATTGGAGATGGTCTTCCTTTTATTGCAGAAAGAAAATATATTCATAAGCTTATTATTTACTATTGTTAATATAAAGGTTTTAGGCAAGGACATATTCCTTCGATTAATCATGTATGTACGTGGTATCACCAATTTTTGAAAAAATATATTAAATAGATAACTAAAATCATAAAAAAGAGGATAGAATTTTGGAGCACTATAAATAATAGTAACTTTTGTATTACAGAGAAGATGATCTCCAGTTTAACAGTCCCTTCAGTATATCTTGCGGTATCAATTTGCCTAAAATTATGGTTATATTTCTAATAAAAGTGGACAAGATCTAATTAATTTGCTATATGGACCTATCATGATATCCTAAGCAAGTAATTAGGTAGTTCCAATGTTAATGAAGTTTTAATAATACGTTCTGGGATATTATGTTACTATATAAGTTTAAGCAAATTTCATCACCTCTCCATTTTTTTTGCATTGATTATTTTTTTCCCCTTTAGGTCTACAGATCACAGTAATATGTCCTTCAGGAACTGTAGAGTGGAGAGGATTTTGTTAGTTTTCTAAGATTATTGGTCTAAACTAGGTTTACTGAACAATTGCTTGTTTTCTTAAAACTTCGTTGCAGAAATTTTCTCAAACCCAGTTACTGTCCCTTGAGTTGAAGAATTAAGAGAAATCAGTCTTTGCCTTATTCCCTAAAAAGGTGTACTGGTTGTAAATATGCTTACAGGCGGAAAGGAAGTACCTAATATATTGATATTATTATGTAATGTAGTGCTTTACCAATAAAAGCTTTTATTTTACACAGCAAAGTAAGCCCATAAATTTTGATCACAAGTATCTGTAGCCAAAGACCAGAAACTATATGCAAATAATAAAAATTAATTCTATTCTGTCGGAAGTTGAGGGAGGAAGCTTTCTTTCCATGATTCCATGTGTAGGGAACATCACTATGGAAAAAAGGGATGAACATTGTTTACTCAATACTTCCCTCTCTTATAACTAGTCTACCTACAAAAAGGAGACATTCTCTATTCGGCTATTCTTCTTTTAAAGATTCAGTTCCCATGGGAGTTGACCTTTTGTTTTCCAGTTAAACCAGCTGTGGTTGACTATGTGGATAGGTCTGGCTAATTCAGGCTTGAAATATTAACGTGCTCCCTCACCCACATAATTCAAGGGTGATATATGAACAAGCTCATTTTTCCACAGACCTAAGCCTCATTCCCTAAGTTCGTTTCTATCAATAATTAGGGTGCTATTTTTATTTCTATCTAACTTTTGCATCTTACTTGTTGACAAAGAAGGTGGTGAAAAGAAATATTCTTTATTAACCCTACAATTCCTAACATTTATCCAGAAAACAATATGGAACCTGTAAAAATGGTGTGGGGTCAGTGTCTGACCTCTTTTAACTTCACAAGGGGTAAGGAGAATCAAGACCAAGAACACCCCAAGGCTGATTCCTATGAGGCAGAGTTCAGACATTTCAGACATGCCTCGTCTCTCTGCCGTCTTTACCAATTCTGACACCATCCGTCCCTCCCAGAGCACTCTACTTCTGTTTCGGTTCTATAATTCGTTGCAATGGCCACACAGAACTCACTGGCAATATTCATGATTATGGGGTTTATTGGGGAAGTAACAGGTTACAAACCAGATTCGGAATGCTCAGGATACAGTTCTTCCATTAGGACAGCCTCTTCCCAGCCGTGCTTGCAGGCATGCCTCTCCCTGGCCCTAGGTCTCTGCCCAAAGGCACTCAGCTTTCCTGCTCCGTGGACTGGGAAGCGCACCACATCGTCTCCTGCTGCGGGGTCTCTGCTGCCAGGTCTCTACCACAGGTTCTTGTTGTCTTCAGTCTTACAGCTCTCTCTCTCTCTGTCTCCTGGTTCCAGGAGCTTCTCAGAGCAGGAATACTGGACCCAAAAGGCGAGTTGATTCCTAGCTGTTCTTCCTTGGTGGTGGTGGGATCCTCTCTTTCTTGCCTCTGGGGTGGCTCATTTCAAGCTCAGCAGGATGGCAAAACTGACCAATCCCTTCGCAATCCCTATCTGCACAGTCTTGCCGAATCACGTGGATGGGAGTTACAAGACCACGACGAGAAAGGCCATACAAACGCGACCCATCACACTGCAGAACCAATTTCAAATTTACCTAATCTTTAAAAATTTATATATTATAAGGTACATAGATATATTAATCACACATAAGTTCTATTAAGTAATACTTCAGACTCTTGGCCTTTGGGAATTCTAGTCCTGTAAGAAAAACTAGAAAAGGCTCTCATGTCATAGGGAACTTAAACGTATTGTTAGGGTTGCTATATAAAGTACAGTATGCCTAGTTAAATTTGAATTTCAGATAAACTTCAGATACTTTATTTTAATAAAAGTATTGCTTAAGACACATAATATTTTTACACAAATAATATGTGCCTTCTGAATTTGTTTGCCGGCCACGCCCAACACCCCTCCACGAGGTATTTTCTTAAGTGCTCTATGATATTTTTTTTTACAGCAACATGTAGAAGAGGATTGTCATGGCAGAGCTTGTGAGGGTGCTTCATGGGGAGAGGGCATGGCCATCAAACAAACAAGAAGGCACATGTATTTATACAAAAAAAAAATTATTTGTGTGTCTGAAATTCAAATTTAACTACGGGTCCTCTATTTTTATTTGCTAAATCTAGCAACTCTATGTGTTAGGGTATTAGGATTAAAATTTTAAATTTATCTAGATGTGTTTTAGGTTCAGTTAGATTTTAAATATACCATCTGAGATGCCTTTTTTTAGATGATAAAATTCTCAAATAATTTTATTTTTAAAGCATTTAAAGATGATCTAATAGTATAGCTCATTTCAAAATGAGTAGAATGCATTACTATAATATATTAGGATAAAATTGTTTTAGTTACTTTTATGAACATACAAATTCAAGATAAAAATTCAGAGAAAAATTATTGTTTCATCTTTAACTACAAACTATTCTTCTCTATCTCTACCAAAATAAAAATTCCAAGAATGTTATTCTTGTAGAATAAAATCAGTTTGAGGTGTCACACAACCTAAATACTATAGCAATTATAGTTTGTTGTCCACAATTATCATTAAGAACCATCTACTATAGGTACCCATCATGCTTCTGTCAGTTTGTCATACTGTGGTGGGTTGTGTGGTGCTGTGGTGCAGCAGGGTCACTCATGGTGGACAAGTTTTAGCAGAGCCTCCAGGTTAAAACAAACCAGGAAGAAGGACCCAGCAGTCTACTTCTGAAAAAACTGACCAGTGAAAACCTTATGAACAGCATCAGAACATTGTCTGATATAGTGAGGTAAGATGAGCCCCTCAGATTGGAAGGCACTGAAAGTACAGCTGGGAAAGAGCTACCTCCTCAATGTAGAGACAGCTTTAATGGTGCAGATGGAATCGAACTTTCAGGACCTTCATTTGCTGATGTGGTGCAACTCAAAAGGATAAGAAACAGCTGCAGATATCCACTAATAATCAGAATGTGAAATGTATGAAGTATGAATCTAGGAAATTTGGAAGTGATCAAAAATGAAACGGAATGCATAAACATCAACACCTTAGGCATTAGTAAGCTGAAATGGACTGGTACTGGCCATTTTGAATCAGACAATCATATGATCTTCTATGCTGGGAATGACAAATTGAAGAGGAATGGCGTTGCATTCATCCTCAAAAAGAACATTTCAAGATCTATCCTGAAGTACAATGTTGTCAGTGATAGGACAATATCCATACGCCTATAAAGAAGACCAGTTACCATGGTTATTATTCAAATTTATGCATCAATCACTAATGATGAGGAAGTTGAATATTTTTACCAATTTCTGCATCTGAAATTGATCAAAATGCAATCAAGATGCATCGATAACTACTGGTGATAGGAATACAAAAGTTGGAAATGAAGAAGAATCTGTAGTTAGAAAATACAGCCTTAGTGATAGAAACTATGTCAGAGATCACATGATAGAATTTTGCAATACTAACTATCTATTTATTGCAAATACCTTTTTCAACAATATAAACGTTGACTACATGAGGACCTAACTGTGTAGAAAAGACAGGAATCAAATCAAGTAATCTGTGGAAAGAGATGATGGAAAAGCTTAATATCATCAGTCAGAACAAGGCCAGGGGTCAACTTCAGAATAGACCATCAGTTGATCAATGCAAGTTTAAGTTGAAGCTGAAAAAGATTAAAACAAGTCCATGAGAACCAAAGTACAACATTTAGTATATCCAAGGAAAAATGATCCAACAGAAATGAATTTAGAGACAATATCAAAAATAGATTTGCCACATTGAACACCAATGACCAAAGATCAGACGAGTCATGGAAAGACATCAAGGACATCATACAAGAAGAAAGCAAAAGGTCATTAAAAAGAAGGAAAGAAAGAAAAGAACGAAAATTGATGTCAGAAGAGACTCTGAAACTTGTTCTTGAGCATAGAGCTGCTAAAGAAAATGGAAGAAACCATGAAGTAAAAGAGCTGAACAGATTTCAACGGGCAGCTGGAGGAGACAAAGTAAAATATTAGAATGTAACGTTCAAAGACCTGGAGTTAGAAAACTAAAAGAGAAGAACAAGCTCAGCATTTCTCAAGCTGAGAAAACTGAAGGAAAAATTCAAGCTTCGAGTTGCAACTTTGAAGGATTCTATGGACAAAACATTGAAAGAGACCTCCGGGCAACATAGCGCTATAGGCAGAAGCACTATGCCGTCCCTCCAGAGCAAAGATCCAAAAAACTAAGCCAAACAGACAAAACACCAATCCTGAAACCCTACGCATCAAATGAAGAGATAAAGAACACAGCCAAGCACTGAATGCAATAAGAAACAGACCAAGAACAGAGAGCAAGGAGAGATACATGCACAGGTCCCCTATCAGCTAACGCAGCATGGATCTGCCAACTTCGACTCCTATCAGAGACCAGTGAACAGGGGGTACAAGAAAGCAGCTTCACAGACCTTCCAGCAGGAGACAGAGCAACTGGTAACAAGAGATATTCTCTTTCTCACCCCCCCTTCACCCCCACTCAGCCTCCACTGCTTCCTGGGGCCACAGTCTCTTAGCCGGGAAGCATCAGCTTAACTTTGGTGTCACTTGGATTCCACATGCCCGCACCTGCCAGCTCCCTAAGTGCCATTTGCTGGCTTCTGGTGTTGCTTTTTTCCACTCTTTACATTTCTTCCTTACCTCTCACCACCTCCCCCATCTTTCTCTCACATACCTGCCTCTGTGCACCATCTTTGCTTCTTCCTAAAAGGCTGTGAAATGCCGCTTGAATGTGAGACTGCTTCCCAGCCCGTGCTGCCATGCTGCTGGGATCCTGGGGCTTTTTTGTTTGTTTGTTTTTAATTGTGTTTGTTTGTTTGTTTTCTTTTTCTTTTCTCCAATTAGGAGCCCATTCTAGTCAGGCAGTACTGCATGGCTTGAGACCTGCCTGCTCAGTTTATGCAGACGTACAGAGGGATCCCTGAGAGCATTTCTTTTTTTTTTCTGTTTTTTTGGGGGGTTTTCCTGTTCTTTTTTTTTTTAATTTATTTGTTTTCCCTCTTTTCCCTTTTGTCTTTCTTCATTACACAGTTTCTCGACTCTCTATACTTTCCTTCTCTTCCTGTCCCCTGAATACCTAGTGCTGAGTGACACCTCTATGCCTTCTAGCCAGGCTGTACTTCATGACCTGGGAGCAACTTCCTCAGACCTTGCTGCTGCACCATTGGGATCTCTGGGAGATTTACTTTTATTTTTTCTTTCTAATTTTTATTTATTCACTTTTTAATTTTCCTTTATTTTCTTTCTTCTTTTTGTTTTTCTCCATTCATAGTGTCTCATCTTTCCACTCCAACGGCAAGCTCCACTGGCACTCTTTTTTGTTTGTTTGTGTTTTTGGCTCTTATTTCTCATTCCTCTCTTTCCTCTCTCCCATACCCATATTAGCTACACATATCACAGTATTCTCCCTCCATCCTGCCTACCTGCACCCAGCAATTAACATCATACCACCAAGCAGCACAGGCACTGCCTACCAGAACCAGCCCTGCACTGATTACAGACCCGCCTAGGTGGCCATAGTAAGTGCCACAAACAACCGATCCCAGCAACTCTTCTTCAGCTACAACTGCCTTGCTGTACCATATTTGAGCGACTGACCCTGCCAGTTGGAGAAGATGGCAAAAAGTATTGTCCCCACAGATGAGCAAACAACAAAGAATACACAGCCTGCCTGCTCAGACATAGCCAAATTTTTTTAAAAAAGGGACAAAACAAACAAGTCTACAATCAATAAAAGAGATATATAACTACCGAATGCCCTGGAGACAGTAGACAACATCAAAACATTTACAAAAACAGGACAGGATGGTTCAAGTAAATGTCTAAAAGAAAACAAGAGATGACTTTCCAGTAGAAGAAAAGGCACTAGAACTACCTGATAGGGAATTAAAATGTCTAATATTCAGAGATATCCAAGAGTTGAAGCAAAAAGCAGGCAAAAAACAGACAAAAATGAGGGGAAAAAAATGACAAATTCTTGGAAAAGGCAGAAAAATTCTTGGAAAATACAGACAAAAAGGGAAGACTTCAGGAAAATAATGCAGGAACAAAGTGCGAAAATAAATTCACAACTACAAATCATACAAAAACAACGATTAGAAATCCAAAAGATAAAAAAACAAGATTTCAGAAATGGACAGTGTCATAGAAGGGCTGAGGAGCAAGTTTGAAACGGTGGAACTGGATCAGCGAAATTGAAGACAAACACTTGGATACAACTCTGTTAGAGGAAAAATCAGAAAAAAATAAACAAAGAAAAATGAAGACACCCTGAGAATTATGTGGGATACAACCAAAAGCAAAAATCTGTGAGTGATCTGTGTTCTAGAACAGGGGGAGAAAACAGAAAACACAGACAGGACCACTGAGGAACTTCTGACAGAAAACTTCCCCAATATCATGAAAATAGAAAATCTGGCCATCCAAGAAGCTCAATAAACCCCATACAAGGATAGACCCCAAAAGAAAATAACCAAGGCATATCATGATCACACTCTCCAACACCAAAGACAAACAAAGAATCCTGAGAGAAGCTTGAGGAAAACAAAAAGTCACATATAGAGAAGAAACAATAAGAGTAAGCTCATATTATTCAGCAGAAACCATGCCGGCAAGAAGGCAATGGGAAAACAGATATAAAACCTTGAAAGAAAAAAGTTACCAGCCAAGAATAATATATCCTGCAAAACTCTCATTCAAATGTGATGGTGAAATTAGGACATTTCCAGATAAACAGAAATTAAGGGGATATGTAAAAACCAAACCAAACTTACAAGACTTATTAAAGGGAGTCCTTCACTCTGAGAACAAACAACTTCAGCTCACAGGCTGAATCTAGGACGCAGGATCATACCAGCCAGATACCAATATAGGAAATGAACTCTCAAGTACTATCCAAAACCAAAAGAAATACAACAGGGAGTCAGACCAGTTAATCTGTAAATGACAACAACATCAGAACAATAAAGGAGGGAATATATGGTGTAGGTATAAAGCCTTCTAATGGAGAAGAAGGCAAGGTGATACCAAGTAATAATAGACTGATTCAAACTTAGATAAGGGTAAATTTCACAATAACCACAAAGAAAGTTAACAAACCTACTCATCAAAATAAAGAGGAAAACATAAAGTCTCAGTAAAAACAAAAGAAATGATAAAAAAAATCCACAAACAAAAGGAATTCAGCACAGGAGATTAAGAGGAAAAAAGAAAACGTCGGCACCACAAAAAAAAAAAGCACTACAAAATGACTGCAATAAACTCACACGTATCAATAATTACACTGAATGTAAATGGCTTAAATGCACCCATAAAGAGACAGAGAGTGACAGAATGTGTAAAAAAACAGGATCCGCCAATATGCTGTCTACAAGAGACACACCTTAGAAACAAACATGTGAATTTATTAAAAATCAAAGACTGGAAAAAATATATATAAAGCTAACAACTACCAAAAAAGAGCAGGAGTGGCAATACTAATCTCAGATAAAATAGACTTCAAAACAAAATCCACCAAAAAAGACAAAGAAAGGCACTATATAATGATTAAGAGGATGATCCATCATGAAGACATAACCATAATAAACATCTATGCACCCAATGACAGGGCTCCAAAATACATAAAACAAACTCTAACAGCACTGACAAGACAAATTGACAGTTGAACAATAATAGTAGGAAACTTCAACACACCACTCTCAGTAAAGGACAGAACATCTAGAAAGAAACCCAGCAAACATACAGAAGACCTAAAGGGCACATTCAGCCAAATTGACCTCATAGACATATAGAGAACACTCCACCCTACAGCTGCAAAGTACACATTCTTTTCCAATGCACATGGAACGTTCTCCAGAATAGACCACATCTTAGACCACAGAGCAACCCTCAACAAAATCTAAAACATTGAGGTAATACAAAATATCTTCTCTGACCACAGTGCCATCAAAGTAGAAATTAACAACAGGAAGTGCAAGGAAAAAAAAATCAATTACATGGAAACTGAATAACACCCTGCTTACAAACCACTGGGTAATAGCAGAAATCATAGATGGAATCAAAAATTCCTAGAATCAAACAAGAATGAAAACACATCATACCAAAACCTTTGGTCCACAGCAAAGGTAGTCTTCAGAGGACAATTTATAGCAATAGATGCACATATCAAAAAAGAAGAAAGGGAAAAAATCAAAACATTAACTACACAACTCCAACAAATAGAAAGAGAACAGCAAAAAAGGCCCACAACCACAGAAGAAAGGAAATAATAAATATCAGAGCAGAAATAAATGAAATAGAGAATAGAAAAACAATGGAAAGTATCAACAAAACGAAAAGTTGGCTCTTTGAAAGAATCAACAAAATCGACAAATCACTGGTCAGACTGACAAAAGAAAAACAGGAGAGGATGCAAATAACCCAAATAAGAAACGAAAAAGGGGACATTACAACAGACCCATCTGAAACAAAAAGGATCATAACAGAGTATTATGAAAAATTATACTCCAACAAATTTGAAAACCTAGAGGAAAACGATAAATTTCTAGAAACACACTACCTACCAAAACTATCACATAGTGATGTTGAAAATCTAAACCGACCCATAACAAGAGAAGAGATTGAAAAGGTAATAATAAAAAAAAAAAAAAAAAAAAACACCCAACAAAAAAAAAAAAAAGCCCTGGCCCAGATGGCTTCACCAGAGAATTCTACCAAACAGTCAGAGAAGAGCTTGTACTAGTACTACTCAAACTATTGTAGAACATAGAAAAGGAAGCGACACTTCCGAATTCATTCTATGAAGCCAGCATAACCCTGATATCAAAACCAGGCAAAGACACCACACACACACACAAAAAAAAATTACAGACCAATATCTCTCATGAATATAGATGCAAAAATTCTCAACAAAATTCTAGCCAACAGAATTCAGCATCATATCAAAAAAATAATACCACGACCAAGTAGGATTCACACTAGGTATGCAAGGGTGGTTCAGTATTAGAAAATCAATCAGTGTAATCCACCACACAAATAAAAGGAAAGAAAAGAATCACATGATCATCTCAACTGATGCAGGAAAGGCATTTGACAAAGTCCAACACCCATTCTTGTTAAAAACTCTCAAAAAGGTAGGTATAGAAGGGAAATTTCTCAATATAATAAAGGGCATCTATGCAAAACCAACGGCCAACATCATTCTTACTGGAGAAAAGCTGAAAACATTCCGCTTGAGACTAGGATGCCCTTTATCACCACTCCTATTTAACATTGTGCTGGAACTCCTAACTAGAGCAATAAGGCAAGAAAAAGAAATAAAAGGCATCCAAATTGGTAATGAAGAAGTTAAACTATCCCTTTTTGTCGATGATATGATACTATACATAAAGAACTCAAAAGACTCCATGATAAAACTACTAGAACTAATAGAAAGATTCAATAGAGTAGCAGGATACAAGATAAACATACAAAAACCCATTGGATTCCTATACACCAATAAAGAGAACCATGAAAAGGAAATCAGGAAAGCAATACCATTTATAATAGCCCCTAAAAAAGTAAAATACTTAGGAATAAATCTAACCAGGGATGTAAAAGACCTATACAAAGAAAACTACAAAACACTACTGGAAGAAACCCAAAAAGATCTAAATAAATGGAAAAACATACCCTGCTCATGGATAGGTAGACTCAACATTTGTGAAAATGACAATTTTACTCAAAGCAATTTACAAATACAATGCAATCCTGATCCAAATACCAATATTCTTTAAAGAGTTGGAAAAACTAATCATTAAATTCATATGGAAAGGGAAGAAGCCCTGAATAAGTAAAGCACTATTTAAGAAGAAGAAGAAAATAGGAGAACTCACACTACCTGACCTCAGAACCTAATATACAGCTACGGTAGTCAAAACAGCATGGTACTGGTAAAACCACAGTTATGTTGACCAATGGAACAGAACTGAGAATCCAGGTGTAAATCCATCCACCTATGGTCACATGATCTTTGACAAGGGCCCAAAGTCCATCAACTGGGGAAAATGGTGCTGGCAAAACTGGATATCCATCTGCAAAAAAATGAAACAGGACCCATACCTCACACCATTTACAAAAACTAATTCAAATGGATCAAAGACCTAAATATAAAGCTAAGAAGTATAAAGTCCATAGAAGAAAAAATAGGATGAATGCTAGAGGCCGTAGTACATGGCATTAACAGTATACAAACCATAACCATCAACACACAAAATTCCAGAAGATAAGCTAGATAACTGGGATCTTCTAATAATCAAACACCTATGCTCTTCAAAGTCTTCACCAAAAGAGTAAAAAGAGAACCTATAGACTGGGAAAAAAATTCTGGGCATTACAAGTGAGACAAAGGTCTAATCTGTATAATATACAAGAAAATCCAACACATCTACAACAAAAAGATAAATAATCCTATTAAAAAATGGGCAAAGGAAATGAACAGACACTTCACCAAAGAAGACATTCAAGTGGCCAATAGACACATGAGGAAATGCTCACCATCACTAGCCATTAGAGAAATGCAAATTAAAACCACAGCGAGATACCATCTCAACCTGGCATTACTGGTACAAATCAAAAACACTGGAAGTAACAAATGTTGGAGAGGCTGTGGGGAGATCGGAACTCTTATGCACTACTGGTGGGAATGCAAAATGATACAACCATTTTGAAAAATGATATGGAGCTTCCATAGAAAGCTAGAAATAGAAATACCATACGATCCTGAAATTCCACTCCTAGGAATATATCCTAGAGAAATAAGAGCCATCACTCGAATAGACATGTTTATCGCAGCATTGTTCACAATAGCAAAAAAATGGAAACAATCTACATGCCCATCAACAAGTGAATGTATAAACAAACTATGGTACATACACACAATGGAGTATTATGCAAAGATAAAGAACAATGATGAATTTTTGAAGTATCTTGTAACATGGATGAAACTGGAGGACATTACATTGAGTGAAATAAGTCAGTCACAAAGGGACAAATATTGTATGAGACCTCTATGGTAAAAACTCATGAAAAAGTTTACACACAAAAATTAACAATCTTTGTTGGTTACAAGGGTTCGGGGTGGGGGGGGGAATACTACATAGACAATAGATAAGTGGTAACTTTGGTGAAGGGTAAGACTGTACACAATAATGGGGAAGCCAGCACAACTGGTACAAGGAAAGGTCATGTAAGCTCCACAGACGCATCCAAACTCCCTGAGGGACTGAATTGCTGGGTGGAGGGCTGTGGGTACCATGGTCTCAGGGAACATCTAGCTCAGTTGGCATAACAGTTGATAAAGACAATGTTCTACATTCTACCTTGGTGGGTAGCATCTGTGGTCTTAAAAGCCTGTCAGCAGCCATCTAAGATACTCCATTGGTCTCACCCCTTCGAGAGCAAGGGAGAATGAAGAGAACACGATACAAAGAAAAGATTAGTCCAAAGGACTAATGTACCACAGCTACCTAGGCCTCCACCAGACTGAGCTCATTAGAGCTCGATGGTGCCCGGCTACCACCACTGACTGCTCTGACCAGGATCATAACATAGGGTTCTGAACAAAGCTGGAAAAGTATGTAGAACAAAATTCTGACCCACAAAAATAGACCAGATTTACTGTTCTGACAGAGATTGGAGAAACCCTGAGAGTATGGCCCCTGGACACCCTTGTAGTTCAGTGGTGAAGTCACTCCCGATGTTCACCATTCAGCCGGGAATTGGTCAGGCCCATAAAACAAAACAGGACTAATGAGGCACAGCAGTCCAGGGACAAGGACTAGAAGGCAGAATGGGATAGGAAAGCTTGTGATAGGGAACCCAAGTTTGAGTAAGGACAGTGTTGACATGTAGTGGAGTTGGTAACCGTTGTCATAGAGCAGTATGTGTACTGTTTAATGAGAAATGATTTTGTTGTGTAAACCTTCATCTAAAGTGAGATTAATAGCACAACTTGAAGAATGTATTCGATGTCACTGAATTGTACATGTAGACATTTTTGAAACGTATCTTTTGCTATGTATATTTTCACCAAAAAAGAAAAAAAGATCCTCTAAAGTAGAGAAGAGAGAGTGTTGACATGTCGTGGGGTTGTTATCCAATGTCATAAAACAATATGTGTACTGACTGTCTAATGAGAAAGTATTTGTTCTTTAAACCTTCACCTAAGGTACAATTTAAAAAGATTTTTTTAAAAGAAAAAAAACATTGAATGACTCAGGAAGCATCAAAAGAAGATTGAAGGAATACACAGAGTCTCTGTACCAAAAAGAATTGGTTAACTTTCAACTATTTCAGGAGGTATCATATGATCAATAAACAATGGTACTAAAGGAAAAAGTCCAAGCTCTACTGAAGCCATTGGTGAAAATCAAGGATCCAGGAATTGACAGAATACCAACTGAGATCTTTAAACACACAGATACAGCATTGGAGGTGCTCACTCATCTATGTCAAGAAATTTGGAAGGGAGCTATCTGGACAACTGACTTGAAGACATCCAGATCTGTGCCCATTCCAAGGAAATGTGATCCAACAGAATGAGAAAATTATCAAATATCATTGAAATCATGTGCAAATAAAATTTTGCTGAAATAATTCAAAAGTGGTTGCAGCAGTACAAGGACAGAGAACTGCCAGAAATTCAAGCTAGATTCAGAAGAGGACGTGGTACAAGGAATATCATTGCTGATGACAGATGGATCTTGGTTGAAAGCAAGAAATACCAGAAAGATGTTTACCTGGGTTTTATTGACTGTGCAAAGGCATTTGACTGTATGGATCATAACAAATTATGGATCACTTTGTGAAGAATGGTAGTTCAAGTACACTTAATTGTGCTCATGTGGAACCTGTACATAGACCAAGAGGCAGTCACTCGAACAAAAAAGGGAATACTGAGTGATTTAAGATTAGGAAAGTTGTATGTCAGGATTGTATACTTTCACCATGTTTATTCAATCTATATGCTGAGCCAATAATCTGAAAAGCTGGAGTAGATGAAGAAGAACGTTTCATCAGGATTGGTGGAAGACTCATTAACAACCTGCAATATGCAGATGACACAACCTTGCTTGCTGAAAGTGAAGAGAACTTGAAGCACTTAATGAAGAAGATCAAAGACTACAGTCTTCAGTATGGATTACACCTCCAAATAAGGAAAACAAAAATCCTCACAACTGGACCCATAAGCAACATAATGAAAGGATTGAAGTTGTCAAGGATTTCATTTTTCTTGGATCCACAATCAATGCCCTTGGAAGCAGCAGTCAAGAAGCAAACTATGTATTTCATTGGGCAAATCTGCTGCAAAAAACCTCTTTAAAGTGTTCAAAAGCAAAGACGTCACTTTGAGGACTAAGGTGCACCTGACCCAAGCCATGGTATTTTCAATTGCCTCATATAATGAGAAAGCTTGACAATGAATAAGGAAGACTAAAGAAGAAATGATGCCTTTGAATTATGGTGTTGGCAAAGAATATTGAGTATACCATGGACTACCAGAAGAACAAACAAATCTGTCTTGGAAGAAGTATAGCCAGAATGCTCCTTAGAAGTGAAAATGACAAAACTTGGTCTCATGTACTTTGGACATAGTATTAGGAGGAACCAGTCCCTGGAGAAGGACCTCACGTTGGTAAAATAGGGGGTCAGGGAAAAAGAGGAAAGCCCTCAATGAGATGGATTGACACAGGGGCTGCAAAGATGTCTCAAGCATGGCAATGATTCTGAGGATGGCTCAGGACTGGACAGTGTTTTGTTATGTTGTACATAGGGTCGCTATGAGTCAGAACCAACAAGTGGGCATCTAACAACAACAACAATACTACAGATAAATTTTTAATTCATCTGAAAATATTTTTCTAATTTTTATCCATGCAGGAGACTCTAAGAAATATCATCTCTGCCTTAATTACAGATGAAACCCTTGGCTTACGTGTTACCCACTTGACTCTAGTTTTAAATACTTGGCTTCTAGTCTCCCTTGTATAGCTCTTTCATTCAAGAACTCATCACTACTTGATCTCCAATCTTGCCCTACTGATTACTTGATCCATGCGTAGTTATTATCTCTAGTACTTACAGAGCTCACATAATCTCAGCAGAGAAACACTTAAATATCAAAACTCCACAGAAGCTATAGCCAGGGGAAATTTGGTATTTTAAACATATTGTTCTAAAGGGGAAACATCGTGGTGGCCATGTTTTTACCCACTGGGAAATCTTTTTTCAGCTCTGTTCTTACACTGCAGTTATCATTTTTATTATTTTAGCAAAAAGGAGTGAGGTTTTAAAGACCCATTCCACTGTTTTAGCATGGAGAACAGACACAAGAAGCATAAGACTGCTTGGAAAGGGGCAAAAAGCTGCATATCTAAAGAGACAGAAAAATTTTTTAAAAATGTGAATTATGTTTGCAAAAAATGGTTTAGAATGGCTCTTACATATGCCATTGATAAAAACATTGAGTGTGAAGTGAGCTTTGAATAAATGTATAAAAAACATATTGTTATCTGCCTTCAATTTATCCCACACCATTCATGACGACACCATGCACAGTGGGATTGAAAGTAGATCACCAGGCCTTTTTTCCTAGTCATCTTAGTCTGGCAGTGCTGCTGAAACTTGCTCAGCATCATAGCAACACACCAGCTTCCACTGACTGATGAGTGGTGGCTCTGCTTGGGATGCACTGGCTGGGAATTGAACCCAAGTCTCCCACAGGGAAATTGAGAATTCTACCACTAAACCACCACTGCTCTCTATAAAGAAACATAGTATTGTTTAATGGTAATAAGTGCCCTGAGACAAGGGAGAGATCACCCAGAATAGAATGGGTTGAACTAAATGTTATTAGAAGAGTAATCCATGATTTGCTACACTGGGCTAAGTGTTTCACCAGTTTTCTTTTAGAGAGGTAGAATTAGGAGTTATGAGAAACATATTACCCAACACTAATAGTTTGTTGTATGAATTACATTTAAGAAAACTGTATAATAAATTAATGTTTTTATCCCACAGTGTGGATTCATCTATTCTCCATTAATCTTTTTAATGTCTTTTGGTATCTATACTGAGAAGCTCTTGCAGTTAATATTCTGATACCCTAAATAACTAGAATGGATTCCCTTTTATAAAATAGAGTCAAATTATGGGTCTTTTGTCTCTTATTAGGGTATTGTTCTTATCATTCTCAATCTGTCCCATAATAATGACCTAAATTGGGCCCTGAATATAAAGTTTTTCACTTGGTCAAATCCTTGCTGTATCATCTCAGCATTTGTGATGCCCTTACCTTGAGTCAAAGTAGCTCAACATTTAAGATACATCGTCAGAATCTCCGGAGGAACTTCTTAACATGAAGAGTTTTAGGCCGCAGCCCAAATACTCTAATTCAGGCTTATTGAAGTAGCACCCGTACCCGTATCCGTTGCCGTCAAGTTGATGTCGATTTATAGTGACCCCAGAGACCCAGATTTTGTGATTCTGATGTAAGTAGATTTTAATACAAGCTTAGCCAATCTGGAGCTGAGACAAGTCCCTTCTTCTCTATCCACTTGACTATCATTCTTATACCGCTAGCTGCTGAAATGATAATCACTCAGATAACATAAATAAAAGTGCTCTGTGATAAAGGTTTATTACCCTTTAAAACACTGTGACCTCTGAGAGTTTATGCTTGTCAAATTTTGAAATATATCAAGGCACATGATTATGTGGGGGTTTTGTTTTGTTTTAAATTGTGATTTTCTTCAGCATACTATTTCTGTTAAAAAAGTGAGGAAATTAGACTCTTGAATATCTGACCATGTACATAACTACAGAAGCTAACTTTAAAGAGCTGACATTGAAAGTTTAGAAATATACAGAAATCTTAGTCATCTAGTGCTGCTACAACAGAAATACCACAAGTGGATGGCTTTAACACAGAGAAATTTATTTCTTTACAGTAAAGTAGGCTAAAAGTCCAAATTCAGGGCATCAGCACCAAGGGAAGCCTTTATCTCTCTGTCGGCCTTCTTCTCATCAGTGTTCCCCCGGACTAGGGTCTTCTCCGCGCAGAGACCCCAGGTCCAAAGGACACGCTCTGCTCCTGGCACTGCTTTCCTGGTGGTATGAGGTCCCCCTGTCTCTCTGCTCACTTCTCTCTTTTATATAACAAAAGATTCCCTCAGGAATCTTGTAGATTGAGTCCTGCTTCACTAGCACAACTGCCACCCGTCCTCCCTCATTAACATCATAGAGGCAAGATTTACACCGTATAAGAAAATCACACAACACCAGGAATCATGGCCCAGCCAAACTGATAGACACATTTTTGGGGGGACATAATTCAATCCATGACATTCCATCCTTTGGCCCCCAAAAATCACATCCTTGCAAAATGGAAAACATATTCACCCCATCATAACATAGCAAAAGTCTTAACTCCAAGTCCAAAATCCAAAAATTCCTCTTCATCTGTGAAATCTAGAATACAAGTTATCTGCTTCCAAAGGTACGATGGCAGAACAGGCACAAGCTAGACATTTCCGTTACATATGGGAGAAACTGGAGGGAAAGAAGGGATAACAGGCACCAAGCAAGTCAGCAGAACACATTACATTAGCCCTCAAGGCTTTGAAAATAATCTTCTGTCCTCTGAGACAATTTACACAATGGCCCTGCCCTCTAGACTCTCGGTATTGGCCATATTCTCCAGATTCTGAGTGGAAGCCCCTCGGCCCTGGGCTTCAGCTCTGCCTTCCAGACCCACTAGGACAGCAACTCTGCTCCCTTGGCTTTAGGCGCACCATTCCCCCAGCCTATCTGAGTGGCGACTCCACCCTTAGAAACCCCTGAGGTTGTGGCCGTACCTTTTGAGACTGAGGCAGCTCAGCTTCTTGTGTCCCTTGTCTCTTCAGCTTCTGTTTCCTGTGGCCTCTTGGCCCTCTGGCCTCATGCCCACATCTGCCCGGCTGGGGCAAGTGTTCCAAAGCTTGGAGGCAATAAGTGCCCGGAGGCACCCCACTCCACCAGAGAGACTCATATGCACAGGCACTCAACTCTCTGGCTCCGTGGGTCGGATCCAGTGCCATCTTGCACTGGTCTCCTGGTTCTGCTGCTGTTGGTTCTCTGCCACTGTCGCTCCTCTGACACTGCAGTTTCTCTGCCACTGCTGCTTCTCTGCTGTTTCAGGTTCTCTGCTGCTGCTGGTCCTTTGCCGCAGCCACTGCTCTATCCATTCAGTTTCAAAACTGCTTCCACATTTTAGGTATCTGTTAGAGCAGCACCCCACTCTCAGTACCAAATTCTGTCTTAGTCATCTAGTGCTCCTACAACAGAAATACCATAAGTGGATGGCTTTAACAAAGAGAAATTTATTTCTTCACAGTAAAGTAGGCTAAAAATCCAAATTCAAGGCATCACCTCCAGGTGGAGGCTTTCTTTCTCTGTCAGCCTTCTCATCAGTGTTCCCCCGGACTAGGAGCTTCTCTGCACAGGACCCCAGGTCCAAAGGATGCACTCTGCTCCTGAGTTCATCTCTCTGCCTTCCACCAGTTACTTTCTGCCTGCTCCCCTTGCCAAGGTTTTTGGCTTGTTCCAGACTCAGAAGCTGCCTCTTGTTGTCTCACCTTCAGTTCTTGGGACTTTAGCTAGCAGCTTACCTGTTGATCTTGGAATTCGTTGATCTTCACAACCTGTGAGCGGAAGCCCCTCTCCGACCTGCTGACCTTGGGTTCACCAGCTTCTGCAGCTCCGTGAATTGGGAGAGGCCTCTACTCTCTTATCCATGGACTTGGGACGTCTTAGCCTCTATAATTGCATGAGCTGTTTCTTTGATATAAATCTCTCTCTATATATACTTCTACGTTTTACTGTTTTGCTTCTCTAGAGAACCCTGACTAAGACAACAGATCTCATAAAAAAGTCCACTTTTTAAACTTTGGACTGTTTCATCAATAGCATATGAATTTTAAATGGACTAATTGTTAAGCTCTATTCAGACACGTAAAGACATGAGACCATAACCCCACACTTATTTATATTATTTGTATGTAGACACCAGCTGCTTCCCTTCTCTGCTAAACAGTACTTACTATACAGGAGAATATGCTTCATTTATTATTTACTTCTCAGCATTTTAAGTCTCTCTTAAATCGGAAGCTGAATTTTGCAACAGTATTGATTAAAACATAATATCCATTATAAATAAAATAGTTTGTTCAGACTCACAGCTTATTGAAAATCCTACAAAATTATACATCTTATTGAACATTGTGATCTTTCTTAGTATCCTGAAAGAACCACAAAAGACAAGCAATTATTTGCATAGCATTTGAGCAGACCTTCTACAACTAAGTGTGGACCTGAATTTAGGCCAGGGATTGGGGTGAAAAGGATCTTGCTTTGTTGATGCCTGAGAAAACAAAATTCTACCTACTAGAAGATCAAGTTACTAACTTACTGAGTTATCTAATTTATTTACCTTAAAAAGTGATTCCTCTTCTGTACTCTTTAGTGATGCCAGTTCAAACATTAGAGTCTCTAATGTTCATTTTGTTAATGCATTGTTATAAGACTATGAATAACAAATACACCAAAATCATCTTCAAACATTTTATCTAGAAAAGTCAAGCTATTTTTTTGTTCTAAATGAAAGAACTGCACCAAGATTAGTGGTTAGGTTTATCAAATGTTGATTATTTTTGAGATACTGTATAACACCTTCTACCCTTAAAAAGTAAATAATTCCATGATGTGTGTGTGTATGTGTGTGTGCACGTATTATCAGACTATTATTTTCTGTCAATAGCTGAGGAAATAATATTTTTACTGACTTTTTTAATGGAAAAAGATGCAACATTAAAATCTTGTATGATGCCATGAAACAAAAAACAAGTGCTCTGCCAACCTCAAAGCCTTGTAATGGCTTAAAAAAAAAAAAGAAGAAAAAAAAACCTTTTTCCTTTTTTTCTAAAAACTTTCTTAAAAAATGTCCAATAATAGTCAGTTTTCCCTTCACTTTGGTTCTGAAACAGCTATAGTTGAGTCAATGTCACTGCAACTTTCAGAAGCTTACCATTTAATATGAGATTTGTCTTCATTATTTTTTAGGCTCTAGAAATAGTCACATGCAGCAGCAGCACTGTAGAAGCTATGACGTTACCTACCATCGTAGTAGAATAAGAACTAAAAGAAGATTGCAAATAGAGTTGACACTCCCTTACCAAATACACACAAAAAGGAAAATGTACTTGTTGATTATTGTAAAAAGAGCCAAGAAGGAAGGAAGGGAGGAAGGGAGGGAGGGAGGGAGGAAGGAAGGGAACTCAGCAAAAAAGAGAACAAGATGTTGAAAGGGTCAAACTATTTCGCCCTGTTTCAAGGTTTATAGGCATTTGCCCAATGGCTCATCTGGTAACTTCACTTATTCAGAGTTAGTAAGAGAAAAATTCCTTCAGCTGAGTCCTCCACCTAGTCTATTCTCCTATTGGTAGCAAATAATGAGAAGAAAAATCTCTAGATTGCTTGAACCTAAAAATCTGCCCTGTGGCCAGGAATCAGGGCAGATATAATTAGAAACTCCAAATCTCTTTCAATACATTTTCCCCTTATGACAGTTACTTTAGAACTAAAGTGAATATCTCCAAGTCCAAAATTTAAATCCCCAAAGTAGTGTTTCAGTAGAATTGTCTTGCAAAAAATTAATCCCATTTTTCACAAGGGTCAGAGAGACCTCTTACAATTTTATCTCTTTCTCAAGGTTAATTCTATAGTTTCTCTAAACATAGAAAATTATTGTACACTTGATCTGTCAATCTTCGGGAAACATTAAGCTCAATTATTCTGGTATAAGAATTTATTTGCAACTACTATTTATTATGCAGCCTTTATCAACCTTATAAGATTTCAAAAATGGATATTTCAATTGCTATGCAAATGACCCCTTCCCATAAATTAAAAAGAGGAAGTTTAGTGTAAATTTAAGTGTAGTAAAACTTTCAAACTCATTGTTAAAAAATAAATAAATCTAAGCAAGCCATAGGCTTTTTGCACATTGCTATGACAGAGGAATGTGTTGCTAGTGTGTTCCGAAGTTTCCATAATCAAGAGAACAGTAACAATAAGCTGGTATAAGTCCATCACTAACATTAATTGAGAATTAATGACCTATCCACAAAGGTGAGGTAGAACAGCATAGCAACTAGCAACTATCAGGAGCTTGTGGATTTTAAGAGTTTTCGTTAGGCACATCTTCAATGGAAGAAAGGAGTTAACAGTCCTGCAGTCTCTGCTTGTGTGATAAATCTTATGCAAGAACTTATTTCCTGATGAGAAGGCGGTTAAATTCTTGCTAGTAAAGAAAAAAAAAATTAGTATACGGTTTCTGCCTTAAAAAATATATGGTCTCCGGACCTATTTCAAAAGTGGTCAAGGGCAAATTGCAATGCATGAGAGCAAAGGCAGATCTGTGCTTTATGGGAGACAAAGTACAATCTAGTTAGAAATGTACAAGTGAACTCAGTAAGGTATTCTTCTTGATAAACAGACTGGTTATAAGATTTACTTGATTCTGACCAATTGTTTCAGGATGGGACTCCCTTGTACAGGTCTGGACAACTCTGGAATTCAAGTTAAGTTTCACTTGTCAGCTGGTCAGGATGAGAAAAGCATATATATATATGTAAAACAAATTTATAAATATATATTTGTATACATATATTTATAATATATCTGTTCATATATAACATATATAAATATATTATGTATTATTTTATATCTATGCAGGCTCCCAGCAAGAAAGAGAATCCAATTTGAATGGTTCAAGACAAGAAACTTGAATTAAAGAATTGCTCACAAAATTATTGGCAGGATGGAGGGAATCAGTAAGGAATATTGAGGAAACAAAGAAGAGTAACAGCAGGAAGGCACTATCTCCCATAAAACTGGAGAGAAAAGGAGATAAAATAGTAATATCAAAGCTTAATGAGAGCAGGAACCAGACTGGAGGGGACCAATGGAAAGAAACTATAGATTTAGAGAACAGCACCTCTGGCCAGAAATATAGTATGGAGGAAAAAATAATCATGTAAGAAATACACTGACCTCTCACCCATTCTCCTGTCTCCTGCCTCTGCCTTCCACTAGTCAAACACAACTGGAAGTCAGTCCAGCCTGGTAGTCCAGGTATTTTATTATGTAGTCCATGGAATTCTGTCTCTTTGAACAAAAACAGAACAATGAAGGGTGGAAAATAGATCTTAGAGTGAAGATAAGGCTGGGGGCAAATGGGAGTAACCAATACAAAATAATCATATTAATATGTTGGAATTTTTGACAACAACCTCCACCCTTTTCCATTCACCAACTCTCATAGGTTGGGTTCCTCAGGAAGCAGACTCTGAGATAGAGATTAGAGGACAGAGAGTTTATTAGAGAGTGTAAGTAGAATCAATTCCTGGGGAAGAAAAGGAAGTCAAATGAGACAGAGAAAGAAGTTGAGCTATGGTTCATTCTCATTGCAGTGTATCAGCTGATTTTCTGAGGACTTCTGAGGACTTCTGCGGACAGAATGACCCTTCAGAGCTGTCTTGACTTAAGGTGAAAGGTGAGTCTTTATGGTCCCATGGGGGTCAATCTTTTGGTATGGACCATACTGGGAATAGGCATGACCGTGGGCAAAGTAGACCTCTTCAGCTGAAACAGTCATTGAAGGGGGTGACTACTGAGGACTGTCTACTAGCAGCACTCCCAGAAGCTGCAGAATACATCCTTTATTCATGAAACGAGATCTAGGTGGTGCGTAACAACATCCATCACACCAATTTTCTGAGAAGCATCAGTTTTTAAGTGAACTAGATAGATCTCTAGACATGATATGATTTCATTCATTCATTGAAGACTTTTTTTAACTGAAAGTTTGCTATATATGAGTCCCTGTAGTATTCTTTGATGATATAGCCATGAATAAAATAGACATGGTCCCTGCTGTCTTGAAGTTTCGTGACAGAAAGCATTTAAACAGCCAGGTTGTTACTGTGTGGTAACTGCCATGTTGCAGGGAATAGCAGGTCCATGGAGGCACAAAAAGGGGGTGTTCAACTTAAATTTAGATGCATCAGAGGAGTTATCCTAGAAGAAATGCTATGTGTGGGGCTGTGATTCTAAGTAAGACATCAAGATGGGTGGAAAGAATGTTCCAAAGAAGGGAAACAGCCTATCTGAAGTTCTGGAGGAAAGAGAGAAAATGCCATGTTTTGGAGAACTGAAACATGTTCAGTATGAAGAGTCTAGGGTATGGAAGGTGGTTGGTGGTTGATATGTGAGAGTTTGAAGATATAGCGATGCATAGATTATGAAGAGACCTATAAGAAGTGTTATAAAATCTAGGTTTATCTTTAAATCAATGGAAAGTCACCGAGGATTTTTTTTAATAGGAATAGTACATAATCATCTTTGCATTTTAATAAGTCAGTTTTTCACTTTTCATATTTATTTGCTCCTTTCTTTTATGTATTCCTTGAACAAACATTTATTGATTACCTACTGTGTACCAGACAATAGATGCCCAGATACAGCTTTAAACAAAGCCTAGGAGGATGAATTCTAGGGAGCATGATAAACAAAAGATCAGTTAGGAAGTTAATTGCAATAACACAGTTAAGGGATATTAGTGGCTAAGATTATGGCATTTCTGGAAATGTAGAGAACTGAAAGGTTCTGAAGGATTTTTAGAAAGTAGATAGATTTAAAAGGAAATTATGATTGACAGGTTGAGGAATATGATGGAGAAGGACAATTCAAGAATGACTTCCAGGTATTTGGTTTTCTTACAGAAGCACTGGTGGTTTGGCTGCTAACCAAAAGGTGGACAGTTTGAATCCACCAGTCGCTCCTTGGAAACCCTAGGAGAGAGTGGTGACTTTCACTGAGATGGAAAAAGAGGAAAAAAAAAAAAAAGTAGTGTTTGCAGTTTTTGACATTTTAAAGTACATTGTGCGACTTTTAAGGGAAGTCCAGGTTGGTCTAGACTATACAGGTCCAAACACCAGAAGAGAGATCTTGTGTCTAGCCAGTGATTTCTCATCATTTTCCATTTATTTATTATTATTATTGATCTTTCGAAACTGTCCCTCTATCTATTGGAATGGTGTTTATGTGTGTTCCCAGAGTAATAGTTTCTGTCTTCACAAAAATCTATGTACCCCTGCAGCCATGTGGGCATAAAGGGAGATTTCATTTACATTGACATTGCCTTTAATGTGATACAGTTATGCCTCCCTTCAATCCTAGAATTCTTTTAAACTTCCCCACTACACTGTAGGAGGATGTGCTTCTCTGAAAGAAGCTGGCCTTGACTTCCTAGCCACTTCGAAAACACCATCATTGTTGCTAGACAATATACTTCCAGGAGCACCCAGATACAATATTAAATTTTGTGAAATTCCATGTTTAACATAAAATAAAGAGCTAAATTAAATTCAGGTTTTATTTGTATGTGATTGTTTACTCATTGTTTTCTCCTATTAGTAAACATTATGGAAGAGACGTTTCACCACATCTGCTTTTTAACTATAAAATGTTGTGATTCAACTGAAAATTCTTCAATCATGTTTTCACCATAACTATACCACTGCATTCTTTGAGTTTCAAGTATAAACTTCTGTTATCAAATACCTTAATAATTATTTGATAAGTGAAAAGACTATTTAACATTAATATTTAATGTAATAACCTGTGCCAGGAAATTCTGACCTGTCATTTTATGCTCAATTAGGTAGTAAATTTCCCTTTTATAGATGGAGAAACTTTATTCAGGTCACAATCCTGGTAACTGATTCCCACTTAGAAGATCTGCTGACAGTTTTATAGTTCTGCCCATTTCTAAAGTCTATTGAAGCAGAAGCTGTCACTGCTCCACCTATATCCCCAGCTTGACATTCAATGTCCAGCACTGGCATTTTTACCACATGGCTATCCTCCTGCTACCAGAATCCACTTTGCCCATTCATGTGGTTGGCCAGAAGTACCTGGGAAATACAGTCTATTAGACCTTCGTTAAATAAAACAAATAATCCTTTATAAGATAACATCACATGACAGACATCTTGGAGTTAATTTAGTTCCAACTGATCAACTTTTTTTTTTTTTCCTTTTGTTTTCCCCCTGACAAAGAAGATGTGACAACTTAAGAATACTGGGAACTTTAGAAGAAAAGGAGAGGTACAAAAAGGAAAATGATGAAGAAATTGGTGATTATGATCACTAAAGAGCAATTTTATCAAATGTTTTATTGGCTGAGGCAAACGCTTAGGCTAAAAAAATAGATTTCTAAAAAATATCTGATTGGTAGAAAAGTAAAAAGAGAGTCTACCAGTTTGATAAGAATTGCAAAATGGTACTGTTTGTGGTGATGAGTTTTCTTGTTTTTTTTTTAGCATCTCTGGGACTGATCATTTTGCAATCAAAATTCAATGCTTCCTTTGCTTCAACTTTTGAAGAGATCCTAAGTCACCATATCTTAATTGTCAGTAAAAAAGTTTACAGAGGGACGCTCAGTCCTCTACAGCAGGGAAAGAATAAATGGATTATGAAAATACAATGAAAACAAAGCAGCCGTATGAAATTTTTTAAAAAATACATTGAATGACAATATAAGTGCAAAGAAAACATCATTCTTATCCTTTTGTTTTAATTAGTCTTTTGAGTTTAAAAGTTATTGTTAAATTACATGTGGGGAATCTTCCCTCTTTTTAAACAATTGAGCAGGACAAAAAGCTTTGTGTCTCTGAAGCGCATCCATACTCTTTTATAACAACTGCTGCATGTGAACGCCAATAGAAGAATAAACAAGTAACTTTTCAAGTCATCTCTTGTCCTCTCTCAAAAGAGTCTAATATAATTTGAATCTTCAATAAAACTTTTGTATATTCTTCAAGAAAATGTTTACCTCTGAGAAATATCCAATTTGGAAGGCAGATGGGGACAAAAAAGGGATTTTCTACTGACTAGTTTTAACTGTTTGAAAATAACAAAAGTATTATAAAATCTCTGCTGCTTTGTGTGACACTAAATAAAAATTAATTAACACAGAAGCTGAAATTGTCGATTTTCATGACATGTTTTTCAGTTGCTAATATCACCATTCACAGTAACGCTTACTTGTAGAGTGCTTTTTATAACATATGTGTTTGTTTATAAATGACACACAAACAGTTTATAATCAGTTGATATAAAAAGTTATTATTTAGAATGACACTTATTATTCTATTAACAATTGTATTTTTATTTAAAAAGACTATAATTATGCTAAGTTTTCATCTTGCATTTATATTTTGACACTTGTAATGCTCTTGAAACTTACTACTTTTTCACTAGAAATATTTCCATTAAGAAATGGCTTAGTAAATTCCAAATGCAATTAGAAAGCCAAAAACACAATTATAATTCTAATTAAGCTAAAGATTATGATCGTATTTATGATATTAAATAGAAACAAAAGTTGATTCAGAAACAGGAGACCATCTTTCTTATAGTGTCTTCCACCTCAAATTTTGTGTAGTTAGACATTGATTAAGTTGACCTTCAGGGATCTTTCACTTGAATTTCAATTACATGATCTAATTTTTAGACACTCTTTGTTAAAACTATTAAAATTTGCATACACCAAGAAACAGCTGACACAGTGAACCTGAGGCCATCCTGAGGATATTGCTTGTGGATTTGCAAATTCCAAATACAAGCCACTGTGAAATACAGTTTTATTATTTAAAAGCTAATGATTAAATGGAAACCCTGGCGGCATAGTGGTTAAGAGCTATGGCTGTTAACTGAAAGGTTGGCTATTTGAATCCACCAGGAGCTCCTTGGAAGTCTTATGGGGCAGTTCTACTCTCTCCTATAGGGTCACTGTGAGTCGGAATGGACTCGATGGCAATGGCTTTTTTTTAATGATCAAATACGATCTAATACTCATAATCATAAGATTTAATTTATTAAAAATCTTGGCACACTGAGGATGCAGGGCCAAGATGGCAGAGTAGTCAGACAGCTTCCTATATCCCTCTTACAACAAAGACCTGGAAAAACAAGTGATTTGATTGTATATGAATATCTGGGAGGCCTGAACAAGGCAAAGTTGAGGAACCAGACTGAGTGGTGGGGGGAGAGAGAGATGATTGGGAAGAAAAGAGGAGTGCCAGACCACACTCAGTGGGAGCCACAGCCCATCAGCCAGGCCGGCTCAGGGTGCCCAGTGAGGTGGGCATACAGCTCCATGTGCTCGCTTGGGAGGTAGTTTCCACATTGAGAGAGATCCGGCAGCAGAAATTCTGCTGGGACACTCCAAACCAGTGAAAAGCAGCACCCAAGTGTCTAAAGATAAGTACATACGTGTGGCCTTTCACAGGGATTTAAAAAAAAAAAAAATTGGGGGAAAAACCTCTCTCCCATTTATCTCTTCCCTCCCTGCTCTGTACCAGTCCGGCCAGCTTCAGAGATTTCTGAGTCCCCTGGGGCAGAAGTAGATCCCATAAGAAGCCCTGACCCATTCTCCTGGCCTTGGAGAGGGAACCAATTAACAAACAGGGAAAAAATAAGCTACTGGCTCCCCTAAGCCAGGAACTCAGGATTGGAACAGCTCCTTTGCCTAGGCACAGGCATAAGGGGTCCGCAGACTTTGAGTGCCTTCCACCCCTGTATAGACTTGTGTGGACCCATCTCAACATCATAAGCCCTCAATACCACAGTACAACAGGATAAACACCTGAAGTCTAACTTCAACTCTTTCAGCTGTGAAGTGGCACATTTGTGATGCTTGACAGTGCTCTGCCCTTTAAGTAAGCACCTTACCTGTCCGCATCAGGGGCTTGTGGACTGGTGACTCCACCCATGCCACCTAGCCACCTGCTACAGGGCTTCAAGAATAAGTGGTGCCCCCGAGTTATTACAACCAACAGAGTACGGTGCTTGTAGTCCGGCTGCAAAACTCACCTACCTACTCACTCTAGGGAACAGGGATATACTTTCCTTTCAGACACTCGGGCAGCTGTAAGCACCCTGCCTTGATCAACATGTGACACCCTACTGCAGCCAGATACCTGTGCCTACACCAATCACTCATGCTTCTCTCAGACTGTAGGTGACAGCCTGCACCACATAATTGGTGACCGACTTCCTGGACACCTGAGCTTAATCCATACAGGAAAATTTAACAGACTCTTGGGAGCACATACTTAGTTACAGACCTAAATACCTGGTGACAGGACGTTAAAGCTTCAAAGTTGCCAACAATCAAACTAGCACACACCAGCAGCATATATGGACATATCAAAACAAGAAAACAAGAAGCTAGGACATTCTAAACAAATATAAAATAAAATTATAATAACTTATTGATGGCTCAGAGACAACAGTCAATATCAAGTCACATAAAGAGTCAGTCCATGATGGTTTCAGCAAGCTACTAAAATAAAGAATCAACAAATTTTATGGAGGAATAGAATTTCTTGGAATTACCAGAGGCAGAATACAAAAGATTAAGATACAGAACTCTTCAAGAAATTAGAAAGGAAATTCTTCAAAACCCTACGAAAGCCAAAGAACACACAGACAAAGTAGTAGCGAAACTTAAAAAAGTTATACAAGAGCATAATGACAACAAATTTAATAGGCTGCAAGAATCCATAGAAAGACAGCAATCAAAAATCCAGAAGACTAACAATAAAATTTCAGAATTAGACAACTCAATAGAAAGTCATATGTGCAGAATTGAGGCAGTAAAAGTCAGAATTAGTGACATTGAAGATAAAGCACATGACACCAACTTATATGAGGAAAAATCAAATAAAAGAATAAAAAAGAATGAAGAAATCTTAATAGTTATGTGGGACTCTATCAAGAGAAATAACCTACGAGATATTGGAGTACCAGAATGGGGTGGGGGGGTGGGGATAACAGAAAATACAGAGAGAATTGTTGAATATTTGTTGACAGAAAACTTCCCTGATATCATGAAAGATGAGAAGATATCAATCCAAGATGCTCAATGAACCCCACGTAAGGTAGATCCCAAAGAAAGTCACAAAGACATATTATAATTAAACTCGCCAAAACTAAATATAAAGACAGACTTTTAAGACGAGCTAGGGATAAAAGAAAAGTCATCTACAAAAGAGAGTCAATTAGAATAAGCTCGAACTACTCAGCAGAAACTATACAGGCAAGAAGGCAATGGGATGGCATATATAAATCCTTGAAGGAAAACAACTGGCAGCCAAGAATTATATATCCAGGAAAACTTTCTCTCAAATACGATGGTGAAATTAGGGCATTTCCAGATAAACAGAAGCTTAGGGAGTTTGCAAAAACCAAACCAAAATTACAAGAAATACTAAAGGGAATTCTCCAGTTAGAAAATCGATAACATCAGATAACAACACAAGACTAGAACACAGGACAGAACAACCAGATATCAACTCAGATAGGTAAGTCACAAAAATATATCAAAGCTCAAACATTGAAAATAAGGAAACAGAGATATCAGTATGTAAAAAAGGACAACATTAAAACAAAAAAGAGGGACTTAAAAAATGCAGACATAGATTTTTCATATGGAGGGGAAGTCAAGGTGATATAAAGAAATAAAAGACTGGTATAATCTTAGAAAAATAGGGGTAAATATTAAAGAAACTGCAAAGGAAACTAACAATTCTACAAATCCAAATAGAAAAATATAAAGACTCAGCAAAAACACAAAATCTACAACAATGAAAAAGATGAAAAGAAAATACATAAAGAAAAACAACTCAGAATGGAAAATTAAGGGGAACAAAGAAACTGTGAACAACTCACAAAAAAAGACATCAAAATGACAGCACTAAACTCATACCTATTAATAATTACACTGATTGTAAGTGGACTACATGCACTAATAAAGAGACAAAGAGTGACAGATTGGATAAAAAAAGCATGATCGGTCTATATGCTGCCTACAGGAGACACGCTTTAGACTTAAAACACAAACAAGCTAAAACTCAAAGGATGGAAAAAAAATATATCAAGCAAACAACACTCAAAAAAGAGCAGGAGTGGCAATATTAACATCTGACAAAATAAACTTTAAAGTAAAATCCACCACAAAGAATAGGAAAGGACACTATATAATGATTAAAGGGTCAATATACCAGAAGGACATAAATATAAAAAATATTTACGCACCCAATGACAGGGCTCCAAAATACATAAAACAAACTCCAACAGCACTAAAAAGAGAGATAGACAGCTCCACAATAGCAGTAGGAGACTTCAGTACGCCACTTTTGGTGAAGGACAGAACATCCAGAAAGAAGCTCAACAAAGACGCAGAAGATCTAAATGATACAATCAACCAACTTGATCTCATAGACATATACCCAACTCTGCAACCAAATATACTTTCTTTTCCAATGCCTATGGAACATTCTCCAGAATAGACCACATATTAGGACAAATCCAAAATATGAAAATATTACAAAGCATCTTTTCTGACCATGAAGCTATAAAAGTAGAAATCAACAACAGAAAAAGTAACGAAGAAAAATTCAAACACATGGAAACTGAAAAACACCTTGCTCAAAAACTACTGGGTTATAGAAGAAACTAAGGATGGAATAAAGAAATTCATAGACTCAAAGGAGAATGAAAACACATCCTACCAAAACTTTTGGGACACAGCAAAAGCAGTGCTCAGAGGTCAGTTTATAGCAATAAATGCACACATCCAAAAGGAAAAAGGGTCATAATCAAAACATTAACCTACAACTGGAACAAGTAGGAAGGGAGCAGCAAAAGAAGCCCTCGGGTGCCAGAAGAAAGGAAATAATAAAAATTAGAGCAGAATTAAATGAAATAGAGAATAGAAAAAAATTAAAAGAGTTAACAAGACCAAAAGCTGGTTCTTTGAAAGGACCAACAAAATTGATAAACCATTGGCCAAACTGACAAAAGAAAAACAGGAGAGGAAGCAGATAACCCATATAAGAAATAAGATGGGTGATATCACAACAGACCCGACTGAAATTAAAAGATTCATAACAGATTACTATGAAAAATTGTACTCTGACAAATTTGAAAACCTAGAGGAAATAGAGAAATTTCTAGAAACTCACTATTTACCTAAAGTAACACAAACAGAGGTAGAAAAACTAAATAAACCCATAACAAAAGAAGATATTGAAAAGGTTATTAAAAAAACTGCCAATTAAAAAAAAATCCCTGGCCCAGATGGCTTCACTGGAGAATTCTACCAAACTTTCAGAGAAGAGATAACACCACTTCTACTAAAGGTATTTCAGAGCACAGGAAGTGATTGATTTCTCCCATACTCATTCTATGAAGCCAGCATAACCCTGATACCAAAACCAGGTAAACACACCATAAAAAAAAGAAAATTACAGACCAATATCCCTCATGAACAAAATTCTAGCCAATAGAATTCAGCAACATATGAAAAAGATAATTCACCATGATCGAGTGAGGTTTATACCAGGTATGCAGGGATGGTTCAACATTAGAAAAACAATCAATGTAATACATCACACAAATAAAACAAAAGACAAGAACCAAATGATCATATTAATCGATGCAGAAAAGGCATTCAACAAAGTCCAACACCCATTCATGATAAAAACTCTCAGCAAAATAGGAATAGAAGGGAAATTCCTCAGTACAATTAAGGGCGTTTATACAAAGCCAACAGCCAAAATCATCCTAAATGGAGAGATTTTTTAAAGCATTGCCCTTGACAACGGTAACCAGAAAAAAATGCCCTTTATCGCCACTCTTATTTAACATTGTGCTGGAGGTCCTAGCCAGAGAAATTAGGCTAG
Source organism: Dugong dugon (assembly GCA_030035585.1). Classification (NCBI taxonomy): domain Eukaryota; kingdom Metazoa; phylum Chordata; class Mammalia; order Sirenia; family Dugongidae; genus Dugong; species Dugong dugon. The sequence continues at coordinate 73,828,085 of CM057483.1, forward strand.
AAAAAGAAATAAAGCGCCTCCAAATTAGTAGGGAAGAAGTCAAAGTATCTCTATTTGCAGATGATATGATCTTATACACAGAAAACCCAGAAGTATTCACAAGAAAACTACTAGAACTAATAGAAGATTTCAGCAAAGTTTCAGGATACAAGATAAACACACAAAAATCAGTTGGATTCCTTTACACCAAGAAAGAGAACCTTGAGGAGGAAATCACTAAGTCAATACCATTTACAATAGCCTCCAAGAAGATAAAATAATTAGAAATAAATCCAACCAGAGATGTAAAAGATTTATACAACAAAAACTACAAGACACTACTGCAAGAAACCAAAAGAGAACTGTGGAAGTGGAAAAACATACCTTGCTCATGGACAGGTAGACTCAGCACAATGAAAATGTCAATTCTACCCAAAGTGATCCACAGATACAATGAAATCTCGATCCATATTCCACTGGCATTTTTTAATGAGCTGGAGAAAAAAATTACCAACTTCATATGGAAAGGGAAGAGACCCCAAATAAATAAAGCATTACTCAAGAAGAAGAACAAAGTGGGAGGCCTCACACGACCTGATTTTGAGGCCTATTATACAGCCACGGCAATCAAAACAGCATGGTATTGGTACAACAACATATACATAGACCAATGGAACAGAGTTGAGAATCCAGACGTAAACTCAGATACCTATGAGCAGCTGATATTTGATAAAGGCCCAAAATCCATTAACTGAGGGAAAATACAGTCTCTTTAACAAATGGTGCTGGCATAACTGGATATCCATCTGCAGAAAACGAAACAAGACCCATACCTCACACCATGCACAAAAACTAACTCAAAATGGATCAAAGACTTAAATATGAAATCAAAAATGATAAAGATCATGGAAGAAAAATAGGGACAATGCTAGGAACACAATACATGGCATAAACACAATGCGAACCATAACTAACAATGCACAAGCACCAGAAGAGAGACTAGATCAATGGGAGCTCCTAAAAATCAAACACTTATACTCATCAAAAGACTTCACCAAAAGAGTCAAAAGACAACCTACAGACTGGGAAAAAATTTTTGGCTAAGACAAATCAAATCAGCGCCTAATCTCTAAGATCTACAAGATACTTCAAAACCTCAACAACAAAAAGACAAGAAACCCAATTAAAAAATGGGCAAAGGATATGAACAGGCATTTCGCCAAAGGAGATATTCAGGCAGCTAACAGACACATGTAGAAATTCTCACGATCATTAGCCATTAGGGAAATGCAGATCAAAATTACAATGAGATATCATCTCACCGCAACAAGGCTAGCACTAATCCAAAAACCACAAAATAATAAATGCTGGAGAGGTTGTGGAGAGACTTGAACACTTATACACTGTTGGTGGGAATGTAAAATGGTACAACCACTTTGGAAATCGACTTTGCATTTCTTTAAAAAGCTAGAAATAGAAGTACCATACGATCCAGCTATCCTGCTCCTTGGAATATATCCTAGAGAAATAAGAGCCTTCACACGAATAGATATATGCACACCCATGTTCATTGCAGCACTGTTCACAATAGCAAAAAGTTGGAAACAATCTAGATACCCATCAATGGAGGAATGGATAAACAAATTATGGTATATCCACACAATGGAATACTATGCAACAATAAAGAACAAACATAACATGGAGGAAGCTGGAACTCATTATGCTGAGTGAATTTAGTCAGTCACAGAAGGACTAATACTGTATAAGACCACTATTATAAGAACTCAAGAAAAGGTTTAAACACAGAATAAAACATTCTTTGATGGTTACGAGGATGAGGAGGGAGGGTGAGGGTTATTTACTAACTAGATAGTACATAAGAATTATCTTAGGTGAAGGAAAGGACAGCACACACTCCACGGGAAGTCAGCACAGCTGGACTAAATCAAAGCAAAGAAGTTTCCTGAATATAATCAAACACTTTGAGGGACAGAGTAGCAGGGGTAGGGGTCTGGGGACCATGGTTTCAGGGGACATCTATGTCAATTGGCATAATAAAGCTTAATAAGAAAATGTTCTGCATCCTACTTTGGTGAGTGGCATCTGGGGTCTTAAACTCTTGGAAGTGGCCACCTAAGATGCATCAATTGGTCCCAACCACCTGGAGTAAAGGAGAATGAAAAACTCCAAAGGCACAAGGAAAGTATTAGCCCAAGAGACAGAAAGGGCTACATTAACCAGAGACTTCATCAGCCTTTGGCCAGAAGATCTAGATGGTGCCGGGCTACTAACAATGACCGCCCTGACAGGGAACACAATAGAGAGTCCCTGATGGAGCAGGAGAAAGGTGGGGTGCAGAACTCTAATTCTAGTAAGAAGACCGGACTTGATGGTCTGGCTGAGACTGGAAGAACCCCATAAAGTGTGGCCCCTGGATTCTCTATCAGCCTAGAAATAATACAATTTCTGAGGCCAACTCTTCATACAGGGATTGGACTGGACTGGAGGACATAAAGTGATACTCGTGGGAATGTGTCTTTTAGCTCAAGTAGATACAAGAGACCAGAGGGGCAGCTTCTGTCCAGAGGTGAGATGGGAAGGCAGAGAGGATTAGGAGCTGGTTGAATGGACATGGGGAATCAGGGGTGGAAAGGAGGAGTGTGCTGTCACAGTATGGGGAGAGCAATTAGAGTCCCATAACAGTGTATGTATAAATTTTTGTATGGGAGACTAACTTGAAATGTAAACTTCATTTAAACTACAATAAAAAAAAAAATGAAAAAAAATCTTTGCACACACTTATTTACCTGAATAAAGTCTTGTGCTTTTATTCTGGTCAAGGTATGTTAATATACTTAGACTTTTATAAGTATCTAGAGAAAAAATAGAAACAATATTTTTATACTTATATTTAACTCCAAGGCATTTAGTCTTGTTTTAAGTTGATAAGTGCTTGTCTTACAATAGAGCAATTAAAAAAAAAAAAATACTCCTGAGTCATGCCTGTTCCTCAACTTGCACTGGGAATCTTCAAATTACCCCAGAGCAGGAATATGAGGTGGGAGAAGTATATCAATTATCAGCTCACTTCACAACAATTCTCCCTTTTCTTGAATTTGAATTCATTTCATCTCCATTGCTTCTATATTTCTTAATGCCTTTAAAAATATGACTTTTGCCTTTTATTTGCTTTTTATTCCCACTTGTTGCAACAAAAATGCTGGCCTGTCACTACCTACTGGATCTTACCTGGAAGTAGATAAATTTAAGTATATTAAAATTTTAAATACTTTTATCCAAACAAACAAAAAAGTACCCTTTGCCATCAAGTCAATTCCAACTCATAGCAACCCTGTAGGACAGAGTAGAACTGCCCTCATAAAGTTTCAACGGAGGGACCGGTAGACTTGAAATGCCAACCTTTTGGTTAGCACCTGAGTTCTTAACCCCTGCACCACCAGGGCTTCAAGGACAGAGTAGAACTGCCCTCATAAAGTTTCAATGGAGGGACTGGTAGGCTTGAAATGCCAACCTTTTGGTTAGCAGCTGAGTTCTTAACCCCTGCACCATCAGGGCTCCAAAGGTACCTTAAAGAAATAAAGAGCAATACACAAAATGAGAGAAAATATTTGCAATACATGTTTTTCAAATGACTAATATTCAGAATATATAAAGAACTCTTACAAATAAATAAGAAAAATCCAGATGATCCAATAGAAAAATGAGCAACAGAGGATATTTACATGGCCAACAAACACATGAAAAGATGCTCAGTTTTATTAATCATCAGGAGAATGCAAATGAAAACAACAGCATGATACTACTGTACTCCAACATGAAAGATTAAAATAAAAAGACATAAAAGGCCAAGTATTAGAGAGAAAGAGCAATTAGAATTTTCATACACTGCTGGTAGGAGGGTAAACTAATGTTATTTACTAAAGCTGAACATCCTCATGCCCCAAGACCTAGCAACTCTACCCTACAAAAATGCATGTATATATTCACCAAAAAACATGTATAAGAAGGCTCATAATAATGTTATTTATAATAACCCCAAACTGGAAACTACAGAAATAACCATCAAGAGTAATTTAGATAGATAAATTATGGTGTATTTGCACAAAGGAATATACATACTTAAAAAAGTAAAGAGAATGATCTATATAGTTGCACAGATGAAACTGACAAACATAACAGTGAGCAAAAAAAAACTAGAATTTAAAAAAAGGAGAAGAGAGTATGATTCAATTTTTATAAAGTTGAAACAAGCTGTGGGTTAGAATGCAAGGTAGTGGTTACCTTTGTGGAATAATGATAGTAAAAGAGTGCTGAGGGGGGCTTCCGGAGTGTTGCTAATCTTTCATTTCTTGATCAGCATTCTGATTTCATTGGAATGTTCACTTTGTGAAAATTAAATGAGCTGTTCACTTATGATATGTGTACTTTTCTGTATCTGTATTATATCTAAATTTAAAATGTTATAAAAAGTGAAAAAGAGAGATTTCTGTTTTCAGCTCTGACATGCAAAGAGCTTGAAAATCATCACCCCGCCATTACAACAAGAAAAATGCCAAACAAACTGAAAATCAATGAATTTTTTTCAGATCCATCAGATAATTGAGGTGATAGGGTTCAACTGCTTGAGACTGAGTGTGGACGAGGTTGAGAGTGAGAAATTCCTGGGAACCCAGTTATACAGGATCTTCATGCATTCATGGATTTTACCTCCAGGGACCCAAACAGGTTCTCACAGTGAAAATTCTATAAAAGCTCTCTCACATTTCACTTAAGAGAGGAAAAAAGCAACTATTTGGAAATATAACTAGAGTCTTCTTCAAAATAAAGGTCTACTCTCCAACAGAAGAAAAAAAAAAAAAAGAAAAACATTATCAGTGCCTTATATGACCTGAGAAGGGAACCTAGCCAACTCCTGCTAGCTTTAGCCTTTCTGTCTTACATAAGAAGAGGAAAAAAAAAAAAATCTAACAAACATTGTAAGTGTCACAGCCCAAGAACTCAGGCCCACTAAAAGACTGAGCATTGATACAATTTTAATGCTTCCCCTCCCCCACACCTTACCAACACATCAACAACGCTACACTATAATAAAAATGGACTACTACTAAAAGGGCTGTAAGACACAGACTCTGTTTAAGAAGGAATTCTTGAGGAAATACAAAATAACAAAGATAAAACAAAAACAGGGGCACTAGAGGAAATTGAAGCCTCTGACACATGCAACTACAGCAAACATTAAGCACAGTCCAGCTCCTAGCCAGAGTAACATAAATCCTCACACTAATGACCTATTTACTTAAGTTTTATTACCCAATAACAGGAACTTTAGTAAATCTCCCATTTCAACAAAAAATTACAATGCATGCTAAAAGGCAAAATAAAAACATAATCTGAAGAGACAAAGCAAGCAAAAGTATCCTCAACTATTACACAGATTTTGGAATTATTAGACAGGAAATTTCAAACAACTGTGAGTATATATTAAGGAAAAATATAAACAGCATGCAATAAAAGATGGGTAATGTAAACAGACAGATGGAAACTCTAAAAAAGAATCAAAAGGAAACGCCAGAATTCAAAAACACTGTAACAAATGAAGAATGTCCTTGATAATACTTATCAGTAGACTAGATGTGGCCAAGGAAAGAATCAGTGAGCTTGAAGATAAGTCAAGTAGATAGTTACTTAACTAAAATGAAGGATAAAAAAGAATAATAGTAATAAACAGAATATTTAAGAACTATGGAACAATACAAAAACGTGTACTTGCACATGTTTGTATAGCATACACATAAATGGAATACCAGGAAAAGAAAGAGAAAAAGGATTAGAAAAAATATTTAAAGTAATAATGGCCAACAATTTTCCAAAATTAATGAAAATGTCAACCATCGATCCAGGAAGCTCAGAGAACACCAAACAGCATAAATACCAAAGATTTACACCTAGACATATTATATCCAAAATGAAGAAAATAAAAAACAAAGGGAAAATCTTAAAAGAAATTGAGGGGCACCTAACCTATAGAAGAATAAGAATAAAAATTACATTGAACATATCATAAACAGTGTGTCTTAGTTATGTAGTGCTGCCATAACAGAAATACCACAAGTGGATGGCTTTAACAATGAGAAGTTTATTTCCTCACAGTAAAGTAGGCTAAAAGTCCAAATTCAGGGTGTCAGTTCCAGGGGACGGCCTTCTGTCTCTGTTGGCCTTCTCATCAATCTTCCCCTGGTATAGGAGCTTCTCCGTGCGGGGACCCCAGTTCTGAAGGTCACACTCTGCTCCTGGCACTCCTTACTTGGTGGTATGAGGAACCCCTGTCTCTCTGCTCGCTTCACTCTTTTATATCTCAAGAGATTGCCTCAAGACACAGTTCAATCTTGTAGATTGAGTCCTGCCTCACTAACACAGCTGCCACCCATCCTCCCTCATTAACATCCTAGAGGCAGGATTTACAACATATAGGAAAATTACACAATACAGGGAATTATGGCCCAGCCAAATTGATGCACACATTTTTGGGGGGACATAGTTCAGTCCATGACACCGTGCAAGCAAGAAGAAATTGCAATGAAATGTTTAAAATTTTGAAAGAAAAAAAAACACCACATAGAAATTTTTATACAGCAAAATTATCCAACAAAAGTGAAGAAGAAATAGTCTTTCTCAGATTTATGTCTCAAGGCTAGTTTACAAAGATTAACTATGTTACATATTCTTTATCACAGCATGCTGAGTCTAAGTCAACTCAAATGCTACTTACCACATTCTTCACATACTTCTATGTTTGCATATCTAATTTCCAAAATTTTCTAAATAACTTTCTAATGACTTACAAGTTTCTAAAGACTTACAGTTAATGGTTACAGATTCTCACAAAGGTAGATATATTTCTATTTCTAACTTTACATGATGAGTTCATATGCATGTGTATTTTGAAGGCATAATAGTGATTTGAAAGAATTGTAGAACCATAAAGAACAGTTAAGTTATTGATATGTGATCTTCTTTCTTTCTTAATGTAGATGCTTACAGCTAAAAATTCCCCTCAACACTGCTTTCACTGCATTCAGTAAGTTTTGGTATATTTTATTTTCATACTCATTTCTCTCAAAGTATTTCTAATTTCTCTGTGATTTCTTCTTTGACCCATTGGTTAAGAGAGTGCTCTTTAATTTCCACATAAGTCTGTGTTTTGCAGATTTCTTTCTGCAATAGACTTCTAATTTCATATCATTGTTGGGAAGGATATTTTGTAAGATTTCAGAATTTTTAAACTTATTGAGACTTGTTTTGCAGCCAAACATAAGGTTAGTCACAGCAAATTTCCCATGTGTACTTTAGAAGAATGTAAATTCTGCTATTGTTGGATGGAATGTTCAATATATGTCTGTTAGGTCTAGCTGGTTTATACTATTTTTCAAGTCCTCCATTTTCTTTTTTTTTTCTTTTTTATTTTTAACATACATTGTTATGAGACCTCAACCACTCACCCCATTCTGTGACAGCATACACCTCCCCTCTGCCCCTGATTCCCCATGAACATTCAACCAGCTCCTAACTCTCTCTGCCTTCCCATCTCACCTCTGGACAGAAGCAGCCCCTTTGGTCTCTTTTATCTATTTGTCTAAGAGGCACATTCTTCACAAGTATCACTTTATGTCCCACAGTCTGGTCCAATCCCTGTCTGAAGAGTTGGCCTCAGAAATTGTTTTAGTGCTGGGGTGATGGAGAGACCAGGGGCCATGCTTTCTGGGGCACCTCCAGTCTTAGACCATTAAGTCTGGTCTTCTTACTAGAATTTGAGTTCTGCATCCCATCGTCCTACTGCTCCATCAGGGCCCCTCTGTTGTGTTCCCTGTCAGGATGTTCATTGGTGGTAGCTGGGCACCATCTAGTTCTTCTGGTCTCAGGCTGATGAAATCTCTGGTTTATGCGGCCCATTCTGTGTCTTGGGCCAATAGTTTCCCTGTGTCTTTGGTGTTCTCTGTTCTCCTTTACTCCAAGTGGTTGGAACCAATTGATGCATCTTAGATGGCTGCTTGCAAGCTTTTAAGACCCCAGACGTCACTCACCAAAGTAGGATGCAGAACATTTTCTTAATAAACTTTGTTATGCCCCTGAAACCATGGTCCCCAGACCCCTACCCCTGCTAAACTGTCTCTCAAAGTATTTGATTGTATTCAGGAAACTTCTTAGCTTTGGTTTAGTCCAGTTGTGCTGACTTCCCCTGTAGTGTGTGCTGTCCTTCCCTTCACCTAAGATGATTCTTATTTACTGTGTAGTTAGTGAATAACCCTCACCCTTCCTCCTCATCCCCGTAACCATCAAAGAATGTTTTCTACTGTGTTTAAACCTTTCCTTGAGTTCTTATAATAGTGGTCTTATACAGTGTTTGTCCTTCTGTGACTGACTAAATTCACTCAGCATAATAAGTTCCAGCTTCCACCAAGTTATATGATGTTTCAAAGCTTCATCATTGTTTTTTATTGTTGTGCAATATTCCATTGTGTGTATATACCATGGTTTGTTTATCCATTTGTCCATGGATGGGCACTTAGGTTGCTTCCATCTTTTGGCTATTGTGAACAGTGCTGCGATGAACATGGGTGTGCATATACCTATTCGTGTGACGGCTCTTGTTTCTCTAGGATATATTCCAACGAGCAGGATATCTGGATCGTATGGTATTTCTATTTCTAGCTTTTTAAGGAAGCGCAGATCGATTTCCAAAGTGGTTGTACCATTTTACATCCCCACAAACAGTGTATAACTGTTCCAGTCTGTCCACAACCTCTCCAGCATTTGTTATTTTGTGTTTTTTGGATTAATGCTAGCCTTGTTGGGGTGAGATGATATCTCCTTGTAGTTTTGATCTGCATTTCTCTAATGGCTAATGATCATAAGCATTTCTTCATGTGTCTGTTAGCCGCCTGAATATCTTCTTTGGTGAAGTGCCTGTTCATATCCTTTGCCCACTTTTTAATTGGGTTATTTGTCTTTTGTAGTTGAGTTTTGCAGTAGCTTGTAGATTTTAGAGATTAGACGCTGATCGGATTTGTCGTAGCCAAAATTTTTTTCCCAGTCTGTAGGTTGTCTTTTTACTCTTTTGATGAAGTCTTTTGATGAGCATAACTGTTTGATTTTTACGAGCTCCCATTTATCTAGTCTCTCGTCTGGTGCTCGTGCATTGTCGCTTATGGTTCTTATTGTGTTTATGCCATGTATTAGGGCTCCTAGCATTGTTCCCATTTTTTCTTCCATGATCTTTATCGTTTTCGATTGTATATTTAAGTCTTTGATCCATTTTGAGTTAGTTTTTGTACATAGTGTGAGATATAGGTCTTGTTTCAGTTTTTTGTATAAAGATATCCAATTATGCCAGCATCATTTGTTAAAGAGACTGTCTTTTCCCCAGTTAATGGACTTTGGGCCTTTGTCAAATATTAGCTGCTCATAGGTGGATGAGCTTATATCTGGATTCTCAACTCTGTTCCATTGGTATATGTATCTGTTGTTGTACCAGTACCAGGCTGTCTTGACTACCGTGGCAGTATAATAGGCCATAAAATCAGGTAGTGTTAGGCCTCCCACTTTTTTCTTCTTCTTGAGTAGTGCTTTATTTATTTGTGGCCTCTTCCCTTTCCATATGAAGTTGGTGATTTGTTTCTCCATCTCATTAAAAAATGCTGCTGGAATTTGGATCGGGATTGCATTGTATCTGTAGATTGCTTTGGGTGGAATTGACATTTTCACAATGTTGAGTCTACCCATCCTTGAGCAGGGTATATTTTTCCACTTATGCAGGTCTCTTTTAGTTTCTTGCAGTAGTGTCTTGTAGTTTCTATGTAAAGATCTTTTACATCTCTGGTTAGATTTATTCATGAGTATTTCTTCTTCTTGGGGGCTATTGTAAATGGTATTGATTTGGTGATTTCCTCTTCAAGGTTCTCTTTGTTGGTGTAAAGGAATCCAACTGGTTTTTGTATGTTTATCTTGTATCCTGAAACTTTGCTGAAATCTTCTATTAGTTTCAGTAGTTTTCTTGTGGATTCTTTGGGGTTTTCCACGTATAAGATCATATCTGCAAATAGAGATGCTTCGAATTCTTCCCTACCTATTTGGATTCCCTTTATTTCTTTTTCTAGCCTAACTGCTCTGGCTAGGACCTCCAGCACAATGTTGAATAATAGTCGTGATAAAGGGCATCCTTGTCTGGTTCCTGTTCTCAAGGGGAGTGCTGTCAAAGTCCATCCATTCAGGATGATGTTGACCATTGGTTTTGTATAAATGCCCTTAATTATACTCAGGAATTTCTCTTCTATTCCTATTTTTTTGAGAGTTTTTATCATGAATGGGTGTTGGATGTTATCAAATGCCTTTTCTGAATAGATTGATAAGATCATGTGGTTCTTGTCTTTTGTTTTATTTATGTGATGGATTACGTTGATCATTTTCCTAATGCTGAACCATCCCTGCAAACCTGGTATAAATACCACTTGGCCATGGTGAATTATTTTTTTGATACGTTGCTGAATTCTATTGGCTAAAATTTTGTTGAGGATTTTTGCGTCAATGTTCATGAGGGATACTGGTCTCTAATTTTCTATTTTTGTGATGTGTTTACCTGGTTTTGGTATCAGGGTTATGCTGGCTTCATAGAATGAGTATGGGAGAAATCAATTGCTTCCTGTGCTCTGAAATACCTTTAGTAGAAGTGGTGTTATCTCTTCTCTGAAAGTTTGGTAGAATTCTCCAGTGAAGCCATCTGGGCCAGGGATTTTTTTTTTTTTTTGGCAGTTTTTTAATAACCTTTTCAATCTCTTCTTTTCTTATGGGTTTATTTAGTTTTTCTACCTCTGTTTGTGTTAATTTAGGTAGGTAGTGAGTTTCTAGAAATTTGTCCATTTCCTCTCGGTTTTCAAATTTGTCAGACTACAATTTTTCATAGTATTCTGTTACCATTCTTTTAATTTTAGTTGAGTCTGTTGTGATATCACCCATCTCATTTCTTATACATGTTATCTGCTTCCTCTCCAGTTTGTCTTTTGTCAGTTTGGCCAATGGTTTATCAATTTTATTGATCTTTTCCAAGAACCAGCTTTTGGACTTCTTAACCCTTTCAATTGTTTTTCTATTTTCTATTTCATTTAATTCTGCTCTAATTCTTATTATTTCCTTCCTTCTGGAACCTGTAGGTTTCCTTTGCTGCTCTCTTTATACTTGTTCCAGTTGTAGGGTTAATGCTTCGATTATGAGCGTTTCCTGTTTTTGGATGTGTGCATTTATTGCTATAAACTGACCTCTGAGCACTGCTTTTGCTGTGTCCCAAAGGTTCTGGTAGGATGTTTTCATTCTCGTTTGATTCTATGAATTTCTTTATTCCATCCTTAATTTCGTCTATAACCCAGTAGTTTTTGAGCAAGGTGTTGTTCACTTTCCATGTGTTTGATTTTTTTTCCTTGCTTTTTGTGCTGTTGATTTCCAGTTTTATGGCTTTATGGTAAGAAAAGATGCTTTGTAGTGTTTCAATGTTTTGGATTTTTTTAAGGCTTGCTTTATGGCCTAATATGTGGTCTGTTCTGGAGAATATTCCATGTGTGTTGGAAAAGAAAGTATACTTGGCTGCTGCTGGGTGCAGAGTTCGGTATATGTCTGTGAGATCAAGTTGGTTGATTGTAGCATTTAGCTCTTCCATGTCTTTGTTGAGCTTCTTTCTGGATGTTACGTCCTTCACTGAAAGTGGCATGTTGAAGTCTCCTACTACTATTGTGGAGCTGTCTATCTGTCTCTTCAGAGCTGTTAGAGTTTGTTTTACGTATTTTGGAGCCCTCTTGCTGGGTGCATAAATATTTATTATTGATATGTCCTCCTGCTGTATTGACCCTTTAATCGTTATATAGTGCCCCTCGTTATCCTTTGTGATGGATTTTACTTTAAAGTCTATTTTGTCAGAGATTAATATTGCCACTCCTGCTCTTTTTTGAGTGTTGTTTGCTTGATATATTTTTTTCCATCCTTTGAGTTTTAGCCTGTTTGTGTCTTTAAGACTAAGGTTCATCTCTTATAGGCAGCATATAGTTGGATCATGCTTTTTTATCCAATCTGCCACTCCCTGTCTCTTTATTGGTGCATTAAGTCCTTTTACATTCAGTGTAATTATTGATAGGTATGAGTTTAGTGCTGTCATCCTGATATCTCTTTTTGTGTGTTGTTCACAGTTTCTTTGTTCTCCTCAATTTTCTGTGCTGAGTCGTTTTTCTTTATGTATTTTTTTTTCATCTTATTCTTTGTTATAGATTTTGTGTTTGCTGGGTCTTTATGGTTTTCTACTTTTTTATTTTGATTTGTATGATAGTTAGATTCCTTTGTGGTTGCCTTAATATTTACCCCTATTTTTCTAAGTTTATACCAGTCTTTTGTTACTTTATATCACCTTAACTTCCCTTCCACATAGAAAATCAATGTCTCTATTTTTTAAGTCTCTCCTTTTTGTTTTAATATTATCCTTTTTTTTACCTATTGATATCTGTTTCCCTATTTTCAATGTTTTAGCTTTGATGTAATTTCAATTTCCGTATCTGAGTCATTATCTGGTTGCTCTGTCCTGTGTTCTGGTCTTGCGTTTTTAGCTGGTGTTATTGATTATCTAACCATAGGACTCCCTTTATTATTTCTTGTAATTTTGGTTTGGTTTTTGCAAATTCCCTGAACTTCTGTTCATCTGGAAATTCCCTTATTTCGCCAGCATATTTGAGAGACAGTTTTGCTGGTTATATAACTCTTGGCTGACAGTTATTTTCCTTCAAGTCTTTCAATATGTCATCCCATTGCCGTCTAGCCTGCATGGTTTCTGCTGAGTAGTCCGAGCATTTTCTAATTGACTCTCCTTTGTAGATGACTTTTGTTTTATCCCTAGAAGCTCTTAAAATTCTCTCTTTATCTTTGGTATTGGTAAGTTTGATTTTAATATGTCTTGGTGACTTTCTTTTGGGATCTACCTTATGTGGGGTTCGATGAGCATCTTGGATAGATATCTTCTCATCTTTCATGATATCAGGGAAGTTTTCTGTCAACAAATCTTCAACAATTTTCTCTGTATTTTCTGTTATCCCCACCCCCGTCTGGTACTCCAATCACTAATAGGTTATTTCGCTTGATAGTCCCACATGACTCTTAGAGTTTCTTCATTCTTTTTAATTCTTTTATCTGATTTTTCCTCAAATAAGTTGACGTCAAGAGATTTATCTTCAATGTCTTTAATTCTAACTTCTACTGCCTCAATTCTGCTCCCATGACTTTCTATTGAGTTGTCTAATTCTGAAATTTTATTGTTAATCTTCTGGATTTCTGATTGCCATCTCTCTATGGATTCTTGCAGCCTATTAAATTTGGCATTATGTTCTTGAATAACTTTTTAAAATTCCTCTACTGCTTTGTCTGTATGTTCCCTGGATGTTTATGCATTCTGTCGAATTTCCTTTCTTATTTCTAGAAGAGTTATGTATATTAATCTTCTTCATTCTGCCTCTGGTAATTCCAAGAAGTTCTCTTCCTCCAGAGAATTTGTTGGTTCTTTATTTTGGGAGCTTGCTGAAGCCATCATGGACTGCCTCTTTATGTGACTTGATATTGATTATTGTCTCTGAGCCATCAATAATTTATTATAATTTTATTTTGTGTTTGCTTAGTGAAACCTAGCTTCTTATTTTGTTTTGTTTTGTTATCCCCAAATAGGCTGCTCGTGTGCACTAGTTTGATTTTTGACACCTTTGGATCTCTAACGTCCTGTCATCAGGTAGTTAGTTCTGTAACTAAGTATGTGCACACAGGAGTCCGTTAAATTTTCCTATATGGGTTCAGCTTGGGTGTTCAGGCAGTTGGTCACCAAGAGTGTGATGCAGGCTCTCACCATCCTTCCTAGAGAGGCATGGGTGATTGGTGTAGGCACTGGACTCTGGCTGTGGTAGGGGATCACTTGCTAAGCCAGGCAGGGGGCCGATGGCTGCCCCTGAGATTCTAAAAGGAAAGTGTGTCCCTATTCTCTAGGGTGAGTAGGTAGGTGAGTTTTTCAGTCAGACAAAGAGCACCCCACCCCACTCTGTTGGCTCTAAAGACTCGAGGGCACCACTTTTTCTTGAACTCCTGTAACAGGTGACTAGGCACTTTAGGTGTTACCACCTGTCCTCAAGACCTTGCTGCAGATCAATAAAAGTGCATACGTAAGGGGCACAGCTGTTTTGAGAGTCACAATTCTTCCCGTTCACAGCCAAAGAAGTTGAAGTTACACTTCAGATGTTTGCCCTGTTGTACTGTGGCAATGAGGGCTAACGCTGTTGAGATGGGTCCCCACAAGTCTATACAGGGGTGTAACGCACTCAGAGTCTGTGGACCCCTGATAGCTGTGGCCAGCAAAGGAGCTGTGCTGACCCTGTGTTCCTGGCCTAGGGGAGCCAGAAGCTTATTTGTTCCCTCTCCAAGGCGAGAAGAATGGGTCAGGGCAACTTTGGGATCTACTTCTGGCCCAGTGGACTCCCGGTGCAGAGCACGGAGGGAGGAGGTAAAAGGGAGAGAGGTTTTTCCCAAGTCTGGTTCAGAGTGTGGAGGGAGGCAGTATAAGGGAGAGAGGCTTTTCCCAAATGGGCTTTTTTTTTTTAAATCCCCGTGAAAGGGTGCACGCACGTATTTATCCTAGCCTCTTGGGAGCTGCTCTTCACTGGTTCGGAGTGTCCAAGCAGAAGCTCTGCTGCCAGGTCTTTTGTGGAAACTGCTTCCCGAGTGCGTGCACAGCACAGCTGTTTGCCTGCTTCACCACGGACCGGCATGGCTGTGGTTCTGCAGTTTTGCCACGGTGGCTCTAGCCCTCCTCACTTCTTCCAAACGGTCTTCCTCTCCTGTATCACTCAGACAGATTTCTTAACCTTGCCTTGTTCAGGGCTGGCAGATGTTTGCATAGAATCATATCACTTGTTTTTCCAGGTCTTTGTCATAAGATGGATATAGGAAGCGTCTAACTACTCCGCCATGTTGACCATGCCTCTCCCAAGTCCTCTATTTTCTTATTAAACTTCTGTCTTGTTCTATCCATTATTGAAGGTGGGATATGGAAGTCTCCATTCAATATTGCAGAAGAGTCTGCTCTCCCTTCAGTTTAGTCTATTTTTGCTTCATGTATTTTGAGGATCTGTTGTTGGGTGCTCTCATGGTTTGAATTATGTCCCCCAGAAAATGTGTGTATCAATTTGGCTGGGCCATGATTCCCAGAATTGTGTAGTTGGCCTCCATTTTGTGATTGTGATTTTATGTTAAAGGGGGTTAGGGTGAGATTGTAATACCACCCTTATCCAGGTCACATCCCTGATCCAATGTAAAGGGAGTTTCCTTAGGGTGTGGCCTGCACCACCTTTTACTTTACAAAAGATAAAAGGAAAGGGAAGCAAGCAGAGAATCGGGGGACCTCATACCACCAAGAAAGCAGTGCCGGGAGCAGAGTGCGTCCTTTGGACCTGAGGTTCCTGTGCTGAGATGCTCCCAGAACAAGGGAAGACTGATGACAAGGACCCTCCTCCAGAGCTGACAGAGAAAACTTTCCCTGGAGCCGACACCCTGAATTTGGACTTGTAGCCTACTGGACTCTACTGTAAGATAATAAACTCTTTGTTAAAGCCATGCACTCGTTGTATTTCTGTTAGAGCAGCACTAGATGACTAAGACAGGTGCATATACTTTTATATTTGTCATAGTTTCATGATGGTTTGAAGTTTTTATTATTATAAATGTCACTCTTTGCTCTTTAACATTTTTCCCCTAAATTCTACCTTGTCTTCTGATATTGGTATAGTCACTCCAGCCCTCTTTTGATTATCATTTGAATGAAATTTTTTCCATTCTTTCACTTTCAACGTATGTATGTGTTTATATCTAAAGAAAGTCTCTTGTAGACAACGTATGTTATTGTTGTTAAGTGTTGTCGAGTCGATTTTTGACTCATAGCAACCCTACATGACAGAGTAAAACTGCCCCGTAGAGCTTTATGTGTTGTACTTTTTATGAAAGGGGGCCCTGGTGATGCAGTAGTTAAGCACTTGGCTGCTAACCAAAAAATTTGTTTAATCTTTATGAGAGTAGATTGCCACATCTCTCTTGCAGAGTTGCTGGTGGGTTTTTGAACTGCCAACCTTTCAGTTAGCAGCAGAGTGGTTAAGTGTTGTGCTACCAGGGCTCTAGACAACATATATCCACCTTACTGCCATAGAGTTGATTCTGACTGATAGTGACCCCATAGAATTTCTGAGGATAGAAATCTCTGTGGAAGCAGACTGCCACATCTTTCTCCTGCAGAGCCACTGGTGGTTTTGAACCACTGACCTTTCAGTTGGCAGTCAATCGCTTTAACCACTGGGTTACCAGGGCTCCTTAGACAACATATAGTAGGATCATATTTTGTTATCCATTCTTCCAATCTTTGCCTTTTAATTGGAGAGTTTAATCTATTTACATTTAATGTAATTACTGATAAGAAAGAACTCCTGCCATTTTGTTACTTGGTTTTTGTATGTCTTGTATATTTTTGGTTCTTCATTCCCTCCATTACTACCTTCTTTTGTGTTAGATGACTATATCCTAGGGTACTGAACTATTTCACTTTTTATTTTGTTTACTACATATTTTTAGTTATTTTCTTGGTGGCTTCTCTGTTGATTACAATTAATTTTTTCTCTATATTATATTGTTATTTATATTTTTTCATTTTTAACCATATTTAAATGTACAATTCAGTGATATTACTTACGTTCACCATACTGTGCAACCATCATGCCTATAGATTTCCAAATGTTTATCACCCTAATCACAAACTCCATATACCTTAAGCAATAACTTTTCATTTCACCCTCCCCCCCAGCCACTGGTAACCACTAATAAGCTTTTGTCTCTGTGCATTTGCCTATTCTAAATATTTTATATGAGTGAGATCATACAGTATTTGTCCTTTTGTGTCTGACTTATTTTACTTACCATAATGTCGTCAAGACTCATCCAAGTGGTAACATGTATCAGAATTTAATTTCTTTCTGTGGCTTAATAGTAATCCATTGTATGTATAGACCATATTTTCTTTATTCATTTTTCTGTTGATGGACACTTGAGTTGTTTCCACTCTTTAGTTATTATGAATAATGTTTCAATAAGCATTGGGTTACAAGTGTCTGAGTCACTGCTTTAAAGTGTTTTGGGTATATAGCTAGGAATGGAATTACTGAGTCATATGGTAATTCCATGTTTTACATCTTGAGAAAGCACAAAACTATCTTTCACAGTAGCTGCCATTTTACATTCCCACAAGCAACACACAATGGTTAAAATTTCCCTATATACTTGCCAAAATATGCTATTTTCTTTGTGTTTTGTGATAGCCATTTGTCTTAACTATCTAGTATTGCTATAACAGAAATTCTACAAGTGGATGGTTTTAGCAAACAGAAATTTATTCTTTCACAGTTTAGGAGGCTAAAAGTCCAAATTCAGGGTGTCAGCTCCAGGGAAAGTTTTTTCTCTTCCTGTCGGCTCTGGAGGAAAGTCCTTGTCATCCATCTTCCCCTGGTCTAGGAGTTTCTCAGCACAGGGACCCCAGGTCCAAAGGACACACTCTGCTCCCAGCTCTTCTTATTTAGTAGTAAGAGGCTCCTCTCTGCTCAATTCTCTCTCTTTTTATCTCTTGTTAGATAAAAGGTAATGCATGTCACGTCCCAGGGAAACTTCCTTTACATCAGATCAGGGCAGTGACTTGAGTAAGGGTATTGCATCCACACTAATCCTCTTTAACATAACCTAATCCTGCCTCATTTACCACAGATGGAGATTACTATTTACAACACACAGGACAATTGCATCAGATTACAAAATGAAGGAAAACCACAAAACACTGGGGATTATGACCTAGCCAAGTTGCCACATATTTTTGGGAGAAACTATTCAATACATGACACCATTCAAGTGGGTATCAAGTTGTAGTGTAGTGAATTACTTAATATGACCCTTCTAGCCAATCCTGGTCTTGTGACTCCCACAATATGATTGAGTGACACCATGCAAATAAGGTGCTTGTGGCCCACCAAGAGGATTGGACAGCCTGCTAATGCAAATAAGGTGCATGGAACCCATATAGGAATATCCATTGTCATCAAGTTGATTCTAATTCATAGTGACACTATAGGACAGAGTAGAACTGCCCCATGAGGTTTCCAAGAAGCAGCTGGTGGATTCCAACTGCCAAAGTTTTAGCTAGAAGCTGTAGCTTTTAACCATTGTGCCACCAGGGCCCCCTTTGTGGGAATAGGACTAGGCAAATAAAGTATGTGAAACCTTAACAAAGGGATTGGTCAGTTTGCTATCTCACTAGGCTTAAAAGGAGCCAATCCCAAAAGTGGAGAGGGGACCTCACTATCATCAAGAGAAAGAAGGGCTGGGAGCAGAGTGTGTCCTTTGGAGCTAGGGTCCCTGAGCTGAGAACCTCCTACACCCAGGAGACAGAGACAGCTGTAAAACTGGATATGGTGCAAGATGGCAAGAAGTGGCAACAGTGAAACAGCAGCAGCAGAACCAGTTGACTCGCATGAAATAGCACATTGGGCTTCCCAGGCCATGGAGCAAGGCGGCTACTGTGGGTGTGCTAACTCAAGGAGCGAGAGGGCTGAGCACCTTCAGGCAGGAGGCTTGCTAGCAGAGTGAGGTGCCTCCAGGCCCTTGGCAGAGTTAGGTTGGACAACCTATTGAGCGAGAGAGCTGAGCGCCTTTAAGTTAAGGTTTCCTGGAGGAGTGAGCTATCTCTGGGCACTTATTGGCATAGACAGGAGTTTTGTAACACTTGCCTGAGCAGGGTAGAGGCCAGGTGGAGGAGCTAAGGGGATGAAGCACCAAGGGGCCAAGGGGCTAAGGGGCCAAGGGCTGAGAGACAGAGAGGGCTACCTGCGGACACAGCTGAGAAGCTGCCCTGACCTAAGAACTGTATACTGAGTTGTACTAGATTCTGAATTGTAACCTATTCCTTCCCTAATAAACCCCATAACTGTGAATATAATCTGTGAGTTCTGTGTGACCATTGCATAAAATCATGAAACCCAGCAGAGAAGTAGAGAGTGCCATGGAAGGGAGGGCTGATGTCAGAATTGGTAAAAAGTTTCCAGGGTGAAGGTATATTTGACCTGCACCTCATAGGAATATGATTCTCTCTCCTCCCCCTTGTGAAGTTAGATGAAGACGTCTGTCCCCATGATGCAATTCTTACAGCTGGTACCAGAAGTAAGGTTCAATCTAATGACTCCTGACACATAGAAGCATGCAACTTTGGAATAGAAAGGACAAAGGGGTGTGAGAAGTAAAACTTTTGATTCTTAGATGGTTAGTTTTGTTGTTATCTGTAATGGCTGAGAGGAAAGTAAGAGATGTTATGCTGGAGTAGCAGATAGGGAAATGGAGGATAGAAAAGTTGCATTTGAAGTGGCTTAGGGCAAAAGCCAGGCCAGTTCAACAAAATGATTGACAGGAGGTCAGGGTCTTCTGGTGTCACCCAGCCAGATTTCAAGGTCATATGTATACGAATGGGAAGATAGTCAAGGTGTGGAGAAGAGATGAAACTGGAATGCTTAAAAAGGTTATGTTTATTTGAATGTACTATAGATACTGAACGTTTCTCCTATCTAGTGTTGGAAAACAGACCTAAATGTATGATGGAAATGATTATTGGGTATTATAGATTACAGAGAGTGTGGTAACTCCACCTTCAGCCAACACAGGATTGGATATGCTAAAAGGAGAACAGGGATTTACCTAAAAGAAGATTGGTCAGTTTTGCCATCCCACTAGGCTTAAAGGGAGCCAATCCCCCAAAAAGAAGGGGAATTCACTACCATCAACAAGAAGAGCCAGGAAAAGAGTGCATCCTTTGGACCTGAGGTCCCTGTGCTGAGAACTTCCTAGACCCAAGAGACAGAGAGAGATGCAACAATGGAGATGACAAGAAGCTGTGGCAGTGAAATGACAGCAGAACCAGAAGACCCATGCAAAACGCTGCAGTGGGCTTCTTAGCCCACAGAGCGAGTTGGCTACAGTGGGTGTGCCAACTCATGGAGTGAGAGAGCTGAGCACCTTCGGGAAGGAGGTTTGCTGGCAGAGTGGGGTGCCTCCAGACACTTACTGGTGGAACTAAAGAGCATTGTAATGCTTCCCAAGCAGGGTAGAGGCCAGGCCAAGAGGCTGAGGGGCTAAGAACCAAAAGAGAGGAAGAGAGAGAGGCCTGCCTGCAGGCACATCCAAGAAGCTGTTCTGACTGAAGAAGTGTATCCTGAGTAGTTCCTGATCCTGAATTGTAAACTGTTACTTCCCTAATAAACCCTATAACTGCCAGGATAGTCTGTGAGTTCTGTGTGGCCATTGCAACAAATTGTCGAACTCAGCAGACAAGTAGATAGTGCTGTGGGAGGGAAGGCTGTTGCCAGATTGGTAAAAAGGATGAAGGGTGGAGGTGTGTTTAAACTGCAAATCATAGTAATCAACTCTGGGCTGTTATCTTGATTCTGTCTCCTCCCCTTTGTGAAGTTGGATGAGGAGGTCTGACCCCGTGCTGCCATTCTTATAGAAGTTGTATTGCATTGTGGTTTTTATTCGCATTTCACTAATGACTAACGACAATGAGCACCTTTTCATGTGCTTATTGGTAATTTTCTTTGGAGAAATGTCTATGCAAGTCCTTTGCAAATTTTTTCAGTTGAGATGTTTGTCCTTTTGTTGTTGAGTTATAGTTCTTTATATATTCTGAATATTAAACCCTTAACAGATACATGGTTACCAAATATTTTCTCCTATTCTGTTGAATGTTTCTTCACTTTCTTTACACACTCCTTTAATGAACATTTTTTTTACTTTTGATAAAGTCCAATTGACTTTTTCTCTTGCTGTTGCTCATCCTCTTGGTGTCATATTTAAGAATCCATTATCAAAAACAAGGTTCTGAAGTTTTACCTCCATGTTTTCTTCTAAGAGTTTTATGATTTTGATTAATTTATATAAGGCATTCATTCATATTGAGTTAATTTTCTTATATGATGTGAGGTATGTGTCTAACTTCACTCTTTTGCATTTGAAGGTCCAGTTCTTTCAATATCATTTGTTGAAGAGACTTTTCTTTCCTCCATTCAATGTACTTTGCACAATTGTTGAAAACCAGTTAGTCATAGACACATGGCTTTATTTCTGGAATCTCAGTTCTACTCCATTTGTCAATATTTCTATACTTATACCAAAATCACTCTCTCTTCATTACTGTAGCTTTATAGTATATTTTCAAATTGGGAAGTGTGAGTCCTCCTACTTTGTTCTTCTTTCCCAAGATTATTTTGAATATTTGGGGCCCCTTCAAATTCCATATGAACTTGAGGATCAGCTTTTCCACTTCTGCAAAAAAGTCTGTTGGAAAATTGCCTTTAATCTGTAGATCACTCTTTGTAGTATTGCCATCTTTACAGTAGATAGGCTTCCAATCCTTGAATAGAAGATGACTTTCTACTTATTTAGGTCTTCTTTGGTTTCTTTCAGCAATGTTTTATTGATTTCAGTGTACAAGCTTTTCACCTTATTGGTTAAATTTATTTACAGGTATTTTATTATTTTGGATGCAATTATAAATGGAATTGCTTTGTTAATTTTCTTTTCAGAATGCTTATTTCTTGTGTATAGAAACACAACTGATTTCTGTGTGTTGATCTTGTACCCTGCAACTTTGCAGAACTCTTTTATTAGCTCTAGCAGCTTTCTTGTGGATTTCCTGGGACATTATACATATAGGATGCAAGGATGGTGAGACTTTGTCTCACGTACTTTAGACATGTTATCAGGAGACATCAGTCCCTGGAGGAAGAAATCATGCTTAGTACAATAGAACGTCAGCGAAAAACAGGAGACCCACAATGAGATGGTTTGACACAGTGGCTGCAACAGTGGGCTCAAGCATAACAAAGACTATGAGGATGATGCAGGATGGGGCAGTGTTTCATTCTGTTGTACGTAGGTTTGTTATGAGTAGGAACTGACTGGACAGCACCTAACCATAACAACAACAACAGGATGATGTTATTTGTAAATAAAAATAGATTTACTTTTTCCTTTCTGATTTGGATGCCTCCCCCTTTTTTTTCTTATTTAATTACTATAGCTAGAATTTCAAGTACAATATTTAATGGCAATAGTGAAAATTAGTATCCTTATCTTGTTTCTGATCTAAGGAGGGCAGTTTCAGTCTTTCACATACTGATGTTAGCTGTGTGGGTGTGTGTGTGTTTTGTTTTTTGTAAATGTCCACTATCATGTTGAGGAATTTCCCTCTATTCCTAGTTTGCTGAGACTTGTTGTCATGAAAGGATCTGTATTTTGTCAAATGCCTTTTCTGCATCAATTGAGATGATTCTGCACTTCTTTTTCTTTGTTCTGTTGATGTGTATAATTAAAATCTCTATTATGATAGTCTAGTTCAAATTAATATCAACTTAGTTTCATTAATGTTCACAATCTTTGCTCATCTATATCTCCACCCTTTTATACTATTGTGTCTAAAATTACATTTTTATACAATGCGTACCCATCAACATAGATTTGTAATTTTCTTTTACAAGTTGTATTTTTAAATAACAGAGAAAAAAAGAATTACAAGCCAAACATGCAATGCTATTGTTCTCTATATTTAACTGTTGTTACAGATTGAATTGTATCCCACACAAGATATATTGACAACCTATCCCTTGTTCCTGTGAATATGACTCTGTTTGAAATAGGATTTTTTGCTATATTAGTAAGGTCATACTGGGATAAGTTTGATCCTAAACTGGAACAGGAAAAATTACAGATGGAAGCCCTGGGGTGGGAGATTTGGAAGATGCATAGTGAGCCTTTTCAGAAGCCTGATGTGTGAGATTAGATTATTGGCAAGACTGTAGAGAGTGACACACATTCAAAGTGGTGCAGTCAGTCGCCGTCTTTGAGTGGTGCACGACTGTTTCTGACTCTGCTCAAAATCCAACAGGCAAGAGAGATTTGGTTGCTATGCAATGCGTACACTACCCTTGTTTTCTAAGAGGGAGATTAGGTTTCTAGCAGGTCTTCAACTCTAAATTTTCCCATTCTGGTTATCATTCTGGTTCATCCAGATTTAAAAAATTCAGGTCTGTTCTGATTTCACTTCCCCAGCCATGACTGAACTGGGAAGAACATGTTCGAAGCGCTGGAGAAATTTCCTGTTGTTGTGCATGTTTTTTGTAATGTTCTCAAATCACATTTGTCTGTAATATGTATGGCATTATTATGTTGATTCTGTAATGATCTTAAGCCACAGATGCATGAGCTACTTATAATATGATTTAGAAATAGAAATATGTTCACTTTGTGAGGCTCTCTAACATTAACTATAAGTCATTAGAAAGTTATTTAGAAAATTTCTGAACTTAGACATAGAAACATGTCAAGTATGTGAAGAATGTAAACGACCTTTAAATTGACTTTGACCTGGCATGCTGTGATAAAAGAAAACATAACATAGTTAATCCTAGTAAACTAGCCTTGAGACATAAGTCTAAACAACCTCCCTAATCTCTAACCTTGAAAAGAAGATGTAACATTTGTCTAATCTGTAACTCTAGAGAGAAAATATAACATATTAGTCTTTGATGTCCTAGTGGCCTTTATTGTGTGAGGCTAAGGTGACATATACACTTATAAATCCTGAATTTCTGCGTACTCACTGAAAGAAGACCAAGACGGAGTATTGCCCTTTCAACTCTGACACTGTCCAAAGAGGATAACATGCCAGAGGCATAGGCTGAGACTACCAACCACCAACCTCAAACTCTAGCTATGAGGGACCTCCCTGGAGTTCAAGCCGTGGTCAAGCTTACCTCCAGAGACCACTCAAAAAGGGCAAACACCTGAAGTCTAAAGATTTTTGGACAATAACCATTGAACTAACATTGTAATTGTAACTGTTAATTTGGATTATCCTGCTCTAAAAAGAATATCATGAGGTCTTATTTGCATGCCTTGCCATGACTACCTTGCAATAAACTAAATGAGTTTATGCATGAACAAATCTGAGCATTTCTTTCTTTTTTAAAATAATATTTTGTTGTGTTTTCAGTGAAGTGAACCCATAGTTTAGGTTCCCATTCAACAATTTCTACAGAAGTTGTTCAGTGACATCGGTTACATTCTTCCCAATGCGTGAACATTCTCATTATTTCTGCTCTTGTTGTTCCATTTCCTGAGCATTTCTTTATTTATATTTCAGACTAAAATCCTAAATGGCATTGTGCAGAACAATTCCAACTAAAGTTTGTAGCTACTGCACTCTAAAGGAGAGGGACATAAATCCCTACTCCTTAAGTGTGGGTTGTACGTACTTCCTTCCAAGTAATATAGAAAGGAAAATCAGAAAAAAAGAGTAATTTTGCAAAGGAGAAACCTGACAAACACTCCTTCAGCCAGATGATCAAGGTCGACATCAGCAGTCATAAATCATGTTGATAGTATATACCTTTGATATTATGTGATGAAAATGACACTTTACTTGTGTGATGTTCCTCCCCCAAACCATAACATCAATCTAATCATGATAATAACATGAGACAAATCCTAATAGAGGAGCATTCTACAATATACTTGACCAGTACTCCTCAAAACTGTCAAGGTGGAGGAAAATGAGAAAAAATATCACAGCCAAGAGGATCCTAAGGGGACATGACAACAAAATGTAATGTGTTATCCTGGGTTGGATCCTGGATAGAAAAAGGATATTAGTTGAAAACTAAAGTATCTGAATAAAATGTGGACTTCAGTTAATAAGAATGTATCAATATTTGATCATTAACTGTAAAAAAAATATATATTTCTCCTAATAATATGTTAATAACAGAGCAAACTGTGTGCAGAAAGTGAGAAGGGCTGGGGTAATATAGGAACTCTCTTTTCTATCTGCTCAATTTTTTTTGTAAATCTAAAACTGTTCTAAAAAATAAAGTCTATTAAGAAGAGCTAAAAAAAGATTTGTGTTCTATTAACATAGTTTTGAGTCTCTTGATGATGGATTTATATTTTCCAATTCAATTTAACAAGCTATTTATGTGTCTAGCACTATTCCAGGTTTTACAGAAGATTCAAGAGACTTCTGCAGTCAAGAAGGTTAAAATTATAATCTCTTCATTTTTTGCTTATGGGCTATGGATGCAGTAATACATCTAAAGGAATTAAGAAAATTTGGCTTTAATTCTCCTGCCCTTTTGATGCCAACCTCACACCTCATCTTCCTAAGTTCATGTACGTACCTCTTCCCTCTGCTTTTTTGCAAATGTCATCCCATGTAAATCTTCAGTCTAGTTAACTCCCTCTTAAATTGCCTAGTCTCGGATACGATACTGCCCATTTTTTCTTGTGACCTTCATTCTCATAACTGACTACCTAGACCCCCACACCCATACTTGAAGAGAGACTAGGGATGCAGGGTGAAGGTGAGGTGAGTCGTTTTTCCTAGTGGGAAGTGCTACTTTCCCTAATGCTACCTTCTGTACACTAAATCAAAGTTCTAATACTTTCCATTCACCTCTATTTAAATTTCCCTCTACTATAGTTTTACCCTCATTGCTACATTCTTTGGGTTTACAAACATAACAATGTCCTATTTTCTAATTTAAAGTGAAATAAAACAAATATCCAGCTCATGTTGATGTACTAGTGTAAAGACAAAGAAACCATCCTATACCAGGTAATGATGTAACTTAGATAATGACTTTGTAGAGACAGTGCACCTATTTTTTCTAACTTAGAGAAGTGATGACACTAGTGAAGATTTTAAGCCCATTGGATAGGGTCTGAGGTGTCAGGGCAGGGGGTAACATGTTGAGTTAGTTATACCGTGTGGTGTTCTTTTATCTATACCATTTAGGTTAATGCCTCCGTATGTGCACAGGAACAACTCTTTATGAGTAACAATAAAATCCCCACATTTTCATATCCAGACAGGTCTAATGTTTAGGAAACATAGTAGGATACTCAATTTTCTTCTAATTTGAGGAATAAAGGAAAAAATAAATTATTTGCTCGGCAGAAGGAAGTCATTTAGCTTTGTTCAATTCAATTAAAATTCAATTAAAAGAAAAAAGAAATTAGGAATGTGTGACTGAAAACATCAGAGTCATGGCTGTGATTTTAGAGTAAATAAACATAAAATTATAAGTTTAGCATTTCAAGGTTGCTTTGTTATTGTGACAAAATTATTTTAAAAAGACTAAAACAGCTTCATCCTCAGGGGGCCTTTGCATAGTTCTGCATACAAAAAGGATTTTTATTTTTCTATATCTCCCAACCTAAATTGGAAGGTAAATGCAGTAGGGGAGACCTCAAACACTGAATGAGTCAGATTATACCTTATCTTCAAGAATGATGCCAAATTTACAAGGTTGTCATGCATTCTTTTTTTGACGAAGCTAGATGTCTAAAACTATTTTAAAATATAGGATGATGAAATCTTATCTAACATCATGTACCTATTGAGTCACAGACAGATTTTGCCTTTGCTCCAAGAAAAATCAGCCATAAATCACAGCTGTGTTATGTGATAAGTAAACAAAAATATTAAAAACCTTGAAGCTAAATGATGATTTAGCTATCTAAACAGCTAATGTGTAATCTATAGATCATCTTCTTAAAAGAAATACCTTCTCTAGTAATTATGCAATTAAGGAAGAACTTTCTGTTTTGAGAAACACATTATTACTTTGCTGAATTATTCTACATCAACCCATGTATTGAAGCCACCAAGAGAAGCTAACCTCAATCAATTTACTACTTTCTCTCAAAGTCTTTGATTGTAAGATGATGAAGAGTTAAATTCATAATGTATTGCCCAGGCAACACAAACAAATATACATATTATCCATGTTCCTAATAAGGTATAATCTTCACTGTCAAATCACCATTTCTTGTCCTCAGGCCTTGAAAAAAAGAAATAATGGTGTATCCTGAGAAAAAGAAACAGTGGTGTATCTTAGCCCAAACTCTTCAAAATAATTCTTTTTTATTGTTAGGAGGTTCATGGCAGTGAGGGGATGGGGATGTGGCACTAATCCAGATGAACTGTCTGTAGCCCTAGTTACAGACTTAAATCTTGTTATTAATTAACTAGCTCACTTTACCATCTGCTATTCATGGGTATCAAATTAATGAGCTTTCTAGAATGAAGGGGAATAAGTCAGTGTACTATGACTTGACTATGAAGATTCACATGTGGACAGCATCATTTCTAGGTAGTAAACAAGGTAGGCAAATGCACAAAATACTTCACATCTCTAAGTTTCATAGTGTTAACTACGATGCTAGTGGTGGGAGAGAAAATCATTTATTCTTTTTTTGTTTCTCCTTTTTCCCCTCTCTTTTCTTTTTATTCTCTTTATTGTCAGGCTTAAATACAGAATAAGGCCACATAAAAATCCTTTAGTATATTGTTTAAATAGAAAAATGTTCCACAATATTTTCAAAAAAGAGCATTTATATAAGGCTACTTTGATCCAATTTGCTTTTTCTTTCTCAGAGAGCAACAGATAATTATTATGAAATATTAAAAAAGCAGACTGTTAATACCAGTGTTTCATGGGTAAACTAGCAATAAATTAGTTTCATACTCAACACACAGTCAGCACTTTTCCCACACCTCTTTTCCTCTTTAAACTTCACTTATTGTATTTATGAATTGCCTCTCCTTTTACAGCTGGAAGATTAGAAGTGCAGGACTAGACTTTTAGTTATCAATACACCTTTGACAATCTGTAGAGCAGTGCTTTGGACATTGCTGTTGTTAGGTGCTGTGGAGTTGGTTTCCACTCACAGCAACCCTACGTACAATAGAATAAAACACTGCCTGGTCCTACACCATCTTCACAACCATTGCTATGTTTGAGCCCATTGTTGCAGCCACTGTGTCAATGCATCTCATCCAGGGTCTTCCTCTTTTTCACTGACCCTCTACTTTACCAAGCCTGATGTCCTTCTCCAGGGACTGGTCCCTCCTGATAACATGTCCAAAGTACACCATCCTCGCTTCTACGGAGCATTCTGGCTATGCTTCTAAGACAGATTTTTCCTTCTTCTGACAGTCCATGGTATATTCAATATTCTTCGCCAACACCAAAATTCAAAGGCATCAATTCGTCTTCGGTCTTCCTTATTCATTGTCCAGCTTTGTCATGCATAAGATTGAAAATACCATGGCTTGGGTCAGGTGCAACTTAGTTCTCAAAGTGACATCTTTGCTTTTCAACACTTTAAAGAGATCTTTTGCAGCTGATTTGCCCAACGCAATACGTCATTTTATTTCCTGACTGCTGCTTCCATAGGCGTTGACTGTGGATCCAAGTAAAATGTATCTTTCACAACTTCAAAATTTTCCCCGTTTATCATGATGTTTCTTATTGATCCACTTGTGAGGATTTTTGTTTTCTTTATACTGAGGTGTAATATTTACTGAAGCTGTAGTCTTTGATGGTCATCAGTAAGTGCTTCAAGTCCTCTTCACTTTCGGCAAGCAAGATTGTGTCATCTGCATATCACAGGTTGTTAATGAATCTTCCTCCAATCCTGATGCCACATTCTTCTTCATATAGTCCAGCTTCTTGGTTTATTTGTTCATCATACAGACTGAATAAGTATGATGAAGTGATATAACCCTGATGCACACCTTTTCTGATTTTAAACCATGCAGTATCCTTTTGCTCTGTTCGAATGACTGCCTCTTGGTTTATGTACAGGTTCCATATGAGCACATTTAAGTGTTTTGAGCATTAGAGGCCCTCAATACCACACTCTTATACTAAACATACACTATTATACTAAACGTAGGAAGTCCATGAGTGGTGTAAATGGTTAAGCTCTCAGCTACTAACTGAAAAGTTGGAGGTTCAAATCCACCCAGAGGCACCTCAGAAGAAAGTTTTGGGAATCTGCTTCTGGAAGGGCACAGCCTTAGAAACCCTATGGAGTGCAGTTCTACTCTGCACACATGGGTCGCCATCATTCAAAACTTACTCTATGGCAATTTGTTTGTTTTTTTTAAATACCAAACATTATTGAAAATGAACAACAAATACAATAAATATAATACAGCCATATATTTTTACTAGTTAAAGGTGGAGAGCAAGAGAAAAGGAAGGATGATATACAGAAATGAAGAAAGAGACAACAGTAAGTTTAACAGAAAGTTGTATATGTAACAATCGTTAAAAAAAAAAAAGTAGGCTGGAGGAAGAAGCCAACAGAAGGAAAGAGAAAAGAAAGAGGACATAATACATTTTCAAAAGACTATAGGAGCCCTAGTGGTACAGTGGTTAAGAGCTCAGGATGATGCTAACCAAAAGGTCGGCAGTTTGAGTCCACCAACTGCTCCTTGGAAACCCTATGAGGCAGTTCTACTCGGTCCTATAGGGTCACTATTGAGAATTGACTCAACGGCAAAGTTTTTTTTTTTTTTTTTATTTTTATTAATCGAAGGTCAGATCCCCTAACTAGGAAATAGATTTCATTGAATTATCTCTTTATTCAACAAGTATGAATTGTGTTGCTACTATGTGCCAAGCACTGCTCTAGGTGCCCCTGTTTGGCTTTCAGAGAGCTGACATTTTTTGTGGGAGGGCAGGGAATTTAGAAGGAAAAAAAAGCAAATAAAGGAAAAAAATAAGATAGTAAGAAGTGCTGTGCAAAGAAAAAACAGTGATACAGTGAAGAGTAACTGGGGCCCTACTTGAAATTGAGTGGTTGACATTTAATCTGAAATCTGAAAGACAAAAGAAAGTCCGGCTTTGTGGCTAACAGGAGAAAGAGTATTCCAGACAGAGGCAATAGCTAGTTGAAAGGAAACAAACTAGGAATTAGCTTAATTTATTTGAAAGAAAAAAAAAGAACATGCTGAAACACAGAGAGTAATGAGGTAAGTGGTTCAAGTTGAAGTTGAAGTAGCAGGCAGAGGCCAGATCACCAGGTCAGGGTAAATTGTTTTTCTTTTATTCCTTAATGAGGGGAAGACAACAAAGAGTTTACCCGGCCACTGTGTTACACAACTCCCAGGGACACAATTTACCTAATGTTCACAATGAATGCTTCCCCCTAGAGTTTACAATGTGGCAGAACTGACAAACTTGAGCATGACATGACATTTATTGTTTCTGTTTTTCTTTCTCTCTTGTTGCTCTGTGCACAAATGATTTTAGGAGAAGAAACAAAGAGACCATATAAGAGGATATTGCAGAGAGAGATGATAACTGCTTGGAATTTACTGATGAACTGAATATGGGCTTAAGAGAAAGAAAGTAATCAAGGATAATTTCTTGCTTTTTGGCTTTAGCAATGGATTGCAAGGTAGTTGCATTTATTGTGATGGGGAAGATGGGGGGAACTTGTTTGGCGGAAATAAAAGGATTACTGCTATGGTTATTCAGATTATCAACTATGCAGCCATAGGGGAGCACCATTCTTAATGTAGACATTACAGATTTTCATATTTGTGTGGACACCTTCCAGAAAATTTCAGAAAAGTATCCCATTTTAATAATATCAGTATATTGTATTTTTCTGACAATTAGAATCATTTTATGTTGTAAGAGTCTTTGTTTTCTAATTCACATAAAGTGCTGTATAAAAGTGTAAAAACCAATAATTTTATTTTAGCTGTATCAAATACAAAGTATCTATTAGATACCATAGTGGAAATGTCAAATAGTTAGATGGATAATAGAGTCTAGAGATCTGGGGATAGATAAAGTCTAGAATTATAGACTTGGGAATCACTGACATAGCATTCAAAGTTGAAGGACCTAATGAAATTATAAAGGGGGAAAATATAGCTTGAGGTAGCATATTCATCATTTTTCATATTTCTTAACCTTCTTCATTATAGTGTAGTAAAATCCTAGAATTAGAGAGAAATCTAGAGGTCATCTCTAACCCTATATAAAATGCATGAATCATCATTACAGCATTATTAAAATGTAATCATATTATCTTTGAGTATATTCAGCTATAAGAAACTTGCAACTGTGTATTGCAGCCCATTCCATTATTGAAAATTTCTTTAAAGTCCTTCCTCACTTACAGGTTCTGCATGGGCTGTAACAGCTATTGCCTGGAAAGTTGGATGAAATCGAGGAAAGACATTGATCAGGTTCCTGGAATTGAAGTCCCCAATCTCTGCCCTAGAAGTCTAAATTAATGTCTCCCTGAACTTACTATCAGAAAATAACTTTAGATTTCAGAAAGACACTGGGTCATTTTGTCTTCTTATCAAATTCTAAATGTACATAATAATATGAATACAAATGTTCTGATGAAGACTTTATAAAGTTTTACTGTTTTTTCCCACCCAACATATCTCAGAGCTATGCCTTATAATGAATCATAATTCATAGGCAGGTATAAAGTACTTCACTTTGTGGAATGCAGAAGTGTTCATTTTACTGCATACTTGCCTTTTGGTACCAAGAAAATGGAGCCCTGGTGGCACAGTGGTTAAGAGCTTGGCTGCTAATCAAAAGGTCAACATTTCTAATCCACCAGCCGCTCCTTGGAAACCCTATGGGGCAGTTTTACTCTGTCCTATAGGGTCGTTATGCATTGGAATCGACTTGACAGCAACAGGTTTGGTTTTTTGGTTACCAAGAAAGTATATCCACTCTAGAAATAGCTAGGGAGGTTTTCTCCCCAGGTTTTTTGGTTAGGAAAAGAATGAATTTTATATAACTATAATCACTGAGGGCAGAACTTATGGATCATGGCTCAGCTACAACAGCTGTTCTAAAGTAATCTGCATGGCTTAGCAGTGACCCATTCAGGGTCACTACAAATGGCTGCTCAGACTATGCCCTGAAAGCTCCAACGGTGCCATTCTCATAGACCATGATATGATTGATGCCTCTTGGAGATTTGCAACATAGAGGCCTTGACCCTATAAAGTAACCAGTATCCATAAGGCCTAAAAATTGGAAAAGATGGATAAGAGATTAATAATAATAACTACTAAATTTTATTGAGCTTTCTAAGTGCCAAGAATTAAGTGCTCTGCCTAGACATTTTGTATTTAACCCTCACAGCTATCCTATGGTGTAGATACTATTATTTTCTCAGTTTCTTAGGTAAGGAATACCAGTATAATCACGTTATTACAAAATTTATAAATAAATACAACAAGTTTTTAAGTTGCCACCTCTAATGAGTTTTCAAAACATGGCTATGATGTATAACTTAAATATAAACCCACTGCCGTTGAGTTGATTCTGACTCATAGCAACCCCATAGGGTTTCTGAGACTGTAAATCCCTACGGAAGCAGATGGCCACATCTTTCTCCCACAGAGCCGCTGGTGGTATTGGACTGCTGTCTACCGCTTTAACCACTGTGCCACCAGGGCTCCTTGAGCAGGGCATTTATTAGCTTAGAACTCTTCACTGATTCCCCATTACCTGGAGAATAGAATACGAATTTATTGAAAGTAGTGAGTGATCTATCCCCTACCTCCAT
The DNA here is from genome assembly GCA_030035585.1 of Dugong dugon. NCBI lineage: Eukaryota > Metazoa > Chordata > Mammalia > Sirenia > Dugongidae > Dugong > Dugong dugon. Next base: position 73,860,683 of record CM057483.1, read on the forward strand.
TTCTAGCCACTTTGAATCCTTGTTCTTCCTCTTGCCTAAACTCCAGCCACTCTGAAATGACCTAATCCCCAAATACACTTTTTTTCTTAAGCAACAGCACCATGTTGTAAAAATGAAATTTCAGTCTTGAAGTTTAGTACATAACACAAAGAGGAGTTGCTCTAGCTAACACGAGATTGTGTATCTTAAATCCTTATCCACCAAATCTCTGTTATATGATCCCTCTCTGCGCAAATGTAAAGCTCCACCACACATTTTTTGAAAAGCCCTGCTCCTTGGCAACTAGCAGTGTCTAGGGGCTCAATGAGTGTGCATAGAATAAACTGCCTCTAAGAATTCCAGAACACATTAAAGCAGACCGTAAAGAAACCCAACAACAATGATGTTTCTGCCTATCTACTGAATTATTGGACTTTTAAGGTAAGCTATTTTCTTCCTCTGTTCTTCCTTGTTTCATCATCTATAAAATGAGGTGAGGACTTTGATGTTCTCTTCAAGCTCTAAACCTTTATGAGTCTATTAATGCTCAAATTATAGAAAGTTAAACACCTCAATTGAGTATGGAATTTCATTTTCCTTCTCCCAATAGTTGCACAGTGATTTATTCATTTAGTGATCATTTAGTGATACTTTCTTATGTGAAGTGAATGGTACTAGGTACTGTTGGTGCAATATAAATGAAGTAAAAACTTAGGAACTTGCCAAAGAGAAGCTGAAGGCAGAGAGTTAAAGGAGAGAGACAAAGGTTACAAATGTATAGACAGATGGTTCATATATGAACCAAAGCACAGGCATCATTTTGCTCTCAATTAACTATAAAATCAATGCTAAAAGAACATACACATGCACACTCACGTGCACACACACACAACACAATTATCAATATGATGTTAACAGGGGCTGGCTTTCTTTGAAGGTTTGATTGAACAGGATGCAATGTATAAAGGAACACAGCAGCTTAAGTAATCTTATAATAAAAAGCATTGATATTAAAATGAAAAACTTGCATGTATGAAATAGCAAGGCTCCTGGCCAGTTAGAAGAGAAGGGGTATGTGTAGAAGTAACAAAAAATGCTATGGAGTGGGTAGAGCAGGTGGGAGACAGAAGAAGGAAAAAAGTTGAAGAAGAGCCTTCAACTTCAGGTAAAGGAGATGATATTTGACCTTGCAAATAAAAAGATGCAATGCAATGTTTAAGGATTCTGTGGACAAAAAATTGAATGATGCAGGGCACATCAAAAGAAGATGGAAGAAATGCACAGAGTCACTGTATCAAAAAAAAAGATTGATATTCAACCATTTCAAGAGGTACCATATGATCAAGAGCCAATGGTATTAAAGGAAGACGTTCAAGCTGTACTGAAGGCACTGGAGAAAACAAGCTCTAGGAACTGATAAAATTCTAATTGAGATATTTCAATAAAGGGGATGCAAGTCTGAAAGCACACACTCGTCTATGCCAAGAAATTTGGAAGACTGCTAGAAGAGATCCACATACGTGCCTATGCCAAAGAAAGGTGATCCAACAGAATACAGATACTATAAAACAATATAATTAATATCATATGCAAGTAAAATTATGCTGCTAATAATTCAAAAATGGTTGCAGCAGTACATTGACAGGGAACTGCCAGAAACTCAAGCTGGATTCAGAAGAGGATATGGAACAAGGGATATACATTGCTGATGTCAGATGGATCTTGGCTGAAAGCAGACAATACCAGAAAGATGTTTACCTGGGTTTTATTGACTATGCAAAGGCATTGGACTGTGTGGATCATAACAAATTATGGATAACATTGGGAAGAATGAAAATTTCAGAACACTTGATTGTGCTCATGCAGTTGTGCTCATGCAGAATAATCTGAGAAGCTGGACTATGTGAAGAACTCAGCGTCAAGATTGGAGGAAGACTCATTGACAACCTGCTTTTTGCAGATGACACAACTTTCCTTGCTGAAAATGAAGAGGACTTGAAGCACTTACTTATGAAGATCAAAGACTACAGCCTTCAGAATGTATTACACCTCAACATAAAGAAAACAAAAATCCTCACAAGTGGTGGACCAATAAGGTACATCAAGATAAATGGAGAAAAAATTGAAGTTGTCAAGGATTTCCCTTTACTTGGATTCTTAATCAACATCCATGGAAGCAGCAGTCAAGTAATCAAACAACGCATTGCATTGGGCAAATCTGCTGCAAAAGGCCTCTTTAAAGTGTTAACAAGCAAAGATATCGCTTTAAGGACTAAGGTGTGCCTGATCCAAGCCATGGTGTCTTCAATCGCCTCATATGCGTGCAAAAGCTGGATAATAAATAAGGAAGACTGGAGAAGAATTGATGCCTTTGAATTACAGTGTTGGCAAAGAATACTGAATATACCATGGACTGCCAGAAGAAGCAACAATTCTATCTTGGAAGAAGTATAGCTAGAATGTTCCTTAGAAGCGAGCATGAAGAGACTTCTTCTCACATACTTTGGACATGTTATTAGGAGGGATCATTTCCTGGAGAAGGGTATCATGCTCAGTAAAGTAGAGGGTCGGCAAAAACTAGGAAGACCCTCAACGAGATGGATTGATTCAATGGCTGCAACAATGGGTTCAAGCGTAACAACGATCATGAAGATGGCACAAGACTGGGCAGTATTTCGTTCTGTTGTGCATAGGGTCGCTATGAGTCGGAAGCAACTTGAAGGCATCTAACAACAGCAACAATATACATTTATACACACAATTCACTCATGTTGTTCCTCTAGAGAACTCAGCCTAAGACACCACATTTGAAATAAAGAAATTACCTTACTCAATGATTGATTCAATACGGTAAAAGAGAAAAAATCAACAAATTTCAAAGGGGTGAGTTTCATAGTATCAAGAAGAACATAGTGCCAATAACTATAATGGGGGATTTGGGAAGAGGGAACAGATTGAGGATGAAAAGAGATGGTTCAGTATGCTACTTTAAATATGCTGATATTCAGGTGCCAGCAAGGGCTCTAGCTTCCGTTTCATCTTGGGGACTGCTAGGTGAAGATGAAAATTTAAGAGAATATCTATAAGCTCCACTGCCCTTCAGGGGAAATTAATTTTAAAAGGTACAACTCTTTTTATTGAATTAACAGCATGGAGCTTACAATATTTTTATATTTAATTTTCAACCATCTTCAATCTGGATAAACTACAAATATGACTAGTGCTTCCTATGTATCATAAACCCAAAAAAACCCATTGCCATTGAGTCGATTCCGACTCATAGCGACCCTATAAGACAGAGTAGAACTGCCCCATAGAGTTTCCAAGGAGCGCCTGGTGGACTCGAACTGCCAACATTTTGGTTAGCAGCCGTAGCACTTAACCACTACACCACCAGGGTTTCCCTATGTGTCATACTTGCCTTTAAATATAGGGTTTTGTAGTTGCACTAATAATGCTACGCAGTTTCAGGTTTTCATTTAAGGAGAAAAAAAATGTTTATTTAGAATCAAATCTGTTAGCATACTTTCTACCTTGGCTTTGAGGCTATATCTCATTAAAGATAAAGTACTCTTTTGTTACACACACACACACACACACAAACACATTGTAACAGTGTTGTATTTGTTTTCCCTGAAGATCTGCTGGTGAATCTATTTACACTGTTATCAAATGCTGACTTTAGAGAATGGGGACATTTACGTTAGAAAAATACACTATATGAATCAAATGAACGCAAACCTCCAAACAGCCCTATTATTTCAGGTATTTTGACTTATTTTTTGATGCATCAAGGGAAAGTTTTACATTGATATCAATGTTTTAAAATATTCAGATAACAAAATAAATACCCTTTTCAGACTAATGCATTTTGAACGTTTCTTGAAAGATAATCACTATCTGAAAGAATGTTGATCAGCTTTATAAAATTCCAATATGATGTCTTGTTCCTACCCTGCAAATGTCATTCCTAATATGCTTTTATTTTGTTCATTAATAAAACTGTATGCAGTAATAACTTACATCCAGACATTTCCTTACAACAAATTAAAAAAACAGAGTTTGTGTCCCTCTCTTGTTTCAGTACACTTGAATTTCTGATATTTTTGGTATTATCCAAGGTCTGTGGCTCTGCCTACTTTAAACTAAAAAAAGAAAATGCATTAAATCTACACTTACTAAAAGGAAAAATGCTACCCTGTGGTGTGCATATTTTCTTCCTACTGTACCTATTTAAATGCAGATGACCTTAGACAATAAAATATCTCTTCCCCTAGATGGGTCATGTATATGATAATGATAGAGTGATTAAGACATTGTAATTTGCTCCTCATTGGGTCAAGATGTTGGTTTCAAATATATTATCTTTGTCTTTGGTACTTCATTTACATTAAAATTAGTCGTTAGAAAGGATTTTATCTGACTTACAGTTTAATAGAAAAAACAGGAAACTGAATATTGGTTTAGTAGCTATGGATGCAACTCTAATAATTGATAGAATTTAACCATAAATCCTGTACTGCCTGATAAATACACACGAGTTAACTAAATTGCAAGACGAGGGTCACTAAAAAGTCTGATTCTATACTTTATTAATGAAAATGAGCCATCGAGATCAGCCTTTAATGCAGTATTGGAAAAGAGGCAATGGTGTCTAAAGGATAAAGCATACAATGTTCTGATAACCTTCCTTTTTCAGCACACAGTGATTTTGAAGTAAATGAAAATCTATGGTTTCTTAATTTATACTTTTTTTGGTTATTGTTCTTAAAAGCAACAACTGGATTTGTTAAATGGTGGATATTTTCTTGTATATTGATCAAAAACTGTCACCACATATAAATCAATATGCTATTTCATGCAGATAAATTAGGATCTAACTGTGATGTTAACAAATAGCTGCTTCTGGGTGAGGTCTCTGTCATTCACAAATAATGTGTATATGTCTATTAAGAAGAGGAAATTCACCTTTCAAGTGTGTGTTTATGGGAAAAATAGAATTCAGAGTACATCTTTTAAAAATTCTTTCACATTGTCTATAGTTGACATTAATAATTTTGTCTTTGTGTGTTGTGCACATCTTCAATCTCTATCATTGGATGAATATGTCCATTCAGAAATCAGCTTTTTACTTCAGTACAAAACCTTTGTACCCCACTATTTCTAAGACAGAGGTCCCCAGGATGTGGAAAATTCCACTGCCTCAAATAGCTTGCTTAGCAAGCCCCATGGTTTACATTAACATCCTGGTTCCCCTTTCCTTAACCACTGCCTAAAACTAGAAGAAATTGGCAGAAACCGGTTTAGGGGTCATTTTGACATTCTGATAACCTTTTAGCTCATTAAGTAACTCATACATAGTAACTTTCCTGCCTCTGGGTGGAGTGTAACTGCCATTTTCTGAACATGCGATGCATGAAGTTATATGTAAACCCCATTGCACCTGTGTAGTATGATTAAGAATAGTGCTGATGTAACTTATATGAACTTCCTGCTTGTAAACCCCATAAAAGTAACCTTCCCTCTTGTCCACGATGAGCAGTCTTGGTGGCACCAGCCCCAACTGTTCCTTTCCTTGCCCAATGAAATAAAAGTACCTTTCTGATCTCCCACCTCAGTGTCTCATTTATTGGCTTAGGTGAGTTGCACCGAGGAGAACCTGGGGTTTCCACCTGGCAACATTTTGGTATATTTTAAAATCACAAATCGCAGAAGTAAAAGTACCAGTTAATAGCTAGGTTCCATTCTACATTCTTAATTTTTTTGCACATGCATCATTATATCATGTTTATGGTACAAACGGTATGAAATGAAAACATGAATTTCAAAATTTCCTTTTAAGAATACCGTTGAGACAATTTTGGGGGGAGTATCTTGATTTTGATGATGGTTATAAAAATTTACATATATGTTGAAATTCATGGAATTGTATACCTGTAAAAGGTCATTTTTTTATTATGCTTTATTTGAAGGTTTATAGAGAAAATAAGTTTTTCATTAAACAATTAATACACATATTATTTTGTGACATTGGTTGCCAACCCCATGATGTGTCAACACTCTTCCCTTCTCAACCTTGGGTTCCCCATTACCAGCTTTTCTGTCCCCTCCTGCCTTCTTGTCCTTGCCCCTTGGCTGGTGCGCCCTTTTATTCTCATTTTGTTTTATGGGCCTGCCTGATCTTTGGCTGAAGGGTGAATCTCAGGAGTGACTTCAGTACTTTTGGGTTTCTCCATTCTCTGTCAGACCAGTAAGCCTGGTCGTTTTTTGTGACTTAGAATTTTGTTCTACATTTTTCTCCAGCTCTGTCTGGGAACCTCTATTATGATTCCTGTCAGAGCAGCCAGTGGTGGTAGCCAGGCACCAACTAGTTGTGTTGGACTCAGTCTGGTGGAGGCTATGGTAGTTGTGGTCCATTTGTCCTTTGAACTAAACTTTCCTTTGTGTCTTTGGTTTTCTTCATTCTCCCTTGCTCCAGACAGGGTGGGAACAGTACATTATCTCAGATGGCCGCTTACAAGCTTTTAAGACCCCAGACGCTACTCACCAAAGTAGGATGTATAACATTTTCTTTATAAACTATGTTATGCCAATTCAACTGGATGTACCCCAAGACCGTGGCCCCCAGCCCTCAGTGCAGTAATTCAGTCCCTCAGGCAGTTTGGATGTGTCTATGAAGCTTCCATGACCTTGCCTTGGTCAAGTTGTGCTGACTTCCCCAGTACTGCGTACTGCCTTACCTTTCACCAAAGTTACCACTTATCTATTGTCTAGTTAGTGTTTTTCCCTCACCAATCTTCCCCTCCCTTGTAACCATCACAGATTGTTTCTGTGTGTAAATCTTTTAATGAGTTTTTATAATAGTGGTCTCATACAATATTTGTCCTTTTCTGATTGACTTATTTCACTGGGCATAATGCCCACCAGATTCATCCGTGTTGTGAGATGTTTTGCAGATTCATCATTGTTATTTATTGTTGCATAGTATTCCATTGTGTGTATATACCATAGGTTGTTTATCCATTCATCTATTGATGGGCACTTAGGTTGTTTCCATTTTTTGCTATTGTTAATAATGCTGCAATGAACAGGGGTGTGCATATGTCTATCCATGTGATGGCTCTTATTTCTCTAGGATATATTCCTATGAGTGGGATTGCTAGATGTGTGGTATTTCTATTTCTAGCTTTAGAAGGAAACGCCATATCATTTTCTAAAATTGTTGTACCATTTTACATATCCACCAGCAGTGCATAAGAGTACCAATCTCCCTGCATTCTCTCCAACATTTGTTATTTTCTGTTTTGTTTTTTTTGATTTGTTCCAGTAATGTTGGGTGAGATAGTATCTCACTGTAGTTTTGATTTGCAAATCTCTAATGGCTAGTAGTCATGAGCATTTCCTCATGTGTCAGTTAGCTGCCTGAATGTCTTATTTGGTGAAGTGTCTGTCCATATCCCTTGCCCATTTTTAACCTGATTATTTGTCTTTTTGTTGTAGAAGTGTTGGGATTTCCTGTAGATTTTAGAGATTAGACCTTTGTTTGGTTTGTCACAGCCAATATTTTTTCCCAGTCTGTAGGTTCTCTTTTTACTCTTTTGGTGAAATCTGTTCTTTTTTATTATTTTTTTATTTTTTTTATTGTACTTTAGATGAAGGTTTATAGATCAAATAGTTTCTCATTAAACAGTCAGTACACATATTGTTTTAAGACATTGGTTAACAACCCCATGACATGTCAACACTCTCCCTTCTCATCCTTGAGGAACTTTTTTTTGGTGAAAATATACATAACCAAAGTTACATCATTTCGAAAGTTTCTACATGTACAATTCAGTGACATTGATTACATTCTTCCAGTTGTGCTGCTATTCTCACTATCCTTTTGCAGATTATTCCATCACCATTATCTTCAACTCATTGTTCCCTAGGCTTCCCATCAAACCTTTCGAGTTGCTGTTGTCAATTTGATCTCACATAGATAATTCCTTTATTTTTTTTTTTTTGTATCTTAGATGAAGGTTTGCAGAACAAATAGTTTCTCATTAAATAGTTAGTACACATATTGCCCTATGACAATGGTTAACAACACCATGACATGTCAACACTGTCCCTTCTCAACCTTGGGTTCCCTATCACCATCTTTCCTGTCCCCTCTTGCCTTCTCGTCCTTGTCCCTGGAATGCTGTGCCTCATTAGTCTTGTTTTGTTTTATGAGGCTGTCCAATCCTTGGCTGAACGGTGAACTTCGGGAGGGGTTTCACCACTGAGCTAAAAGGGTGTCCGGGGACCATACTCTCGGGATTTCTCCAGTCTGTCAGGCCAGTAAATCTGGCCTTTTTTGTGTGAGTTAGAATTCTGTTCTACATCCTTTTCCAGCTCTGTCCAGGACCTTCTATTGTGATCCCAGTCAGTGCAGTCAGTGGTGGTAGCTGGGCACCATCTAGCCATACTTGACTCAGTCTGGTAGAGGCCATGGTAGCTGTGGTCCATTAGTCCTCTGGACTAATCTTTTCCTTGTATCCTGTTCTCTTCATTCTCACTTGCTCCTGAAGGGGTGAGACCAGTGGAATATTTTAGATGGCTGCTCACAGGCTTTTGAGACTCCAGATGCTACTCACCAAGGTAGAAGGTAGAACGTTGTCTTTATAAACTGTGTTAAGCCAATTGAGATAGATGTTCCCCAAGACCATGGTCCCCAGAGCCCTCCGCCCAGCAATTCAGTCCCTCAGGGAGCTTGGAAGTGACTATGGAGCTTCCATGACCTTTCCTTGTACAAGTTGTGCTGGCTTCCCCAGTAATGTGTTCTGTCTTACCCTTCTCTTTTGGTGAAATCTTTTGATGAGCATAAGTATTTAATTTTTAGGAGATTCCAGTCATCTGGCTTTTCTTCTGGTGTTTGTGTATTATTAGCTATGGTTTGTATCCTATTTGTGCCATGTATTAGGGCCTATAGCATTGACCTTATTTTTTCTTCTATGATCTTTATAGTTTTTGGTTCTATATTTAGGTCTTTGATCCATTTTGAATTAGTTTTTGCATATGGTGTGGGGTATGGATCCTGTTTCATTTTTTTTGCAGATGGACATCCAGTTTTGCCAGCACCATTTGTTAAAAAGACCATCTTTCCCCCTTTAATGGACTTTGGGCCTTTGTCAAATATCAGGTGACCATAGGTGAATGGATTTACATCTGCATTCTTAATTCTGTTCCATTGGTCAATGTGTCTGTCATTGTACCAGTACCAGGATGTTTTGACTACTGTAGCTGATAGTAGTTTCTGAGGTCAGGTAATGTGAGGCCTCCTACTTTATTCTTTTTCAATAGTGTTTAACTTATCTGAAGCCTCTTCCTAAAAGGTCAATTTTAATGTGCGATAAGTGTTAAAAAAAAAAAAAATCAAAACTCAATGAAAGTGAAACAAAAATTTTATTCTGAGCAATTATTCTATGTGTATATAGGGAAACCATTCTGATTTAAAAAAAAAAAAAAGCAAATGGCTTGAAGTAGGCTAGTTACAATGAATCTTATAAAGAGAAGAGGAGGGAAAAGAATAGAAGGTCAACCACTGGCTAATCCTAATATGATTGATTGAAACTTGCCCTTCCTCTTTTATTGAGAACAACTGATATCAGGTCCCAAGTTAGTCTCTGGCCTGCCACTCAGCTGCAGCTATGATACCTTTTGATATTTAAAATAAATAAGCCTGGCTTAGAACACAAATAAAAGTATTAGTAACTTTGGATAAAAAATTTGCTGGCAGGATTAAATTTGGGTCAGGAATTTTTAGACTTAGTATTTGGTTTTGTGGGTAAGAAAAAAACCTTAAAATCAAAGTATGATATCTGTTATTAGTTTTTAATTTTGACAGAGGTAAAAAAAAATAAAAGAAAAATTTCTTTAAAAAACCTACCTCATTACTCATTATTGTTTTATAAAGAATATACATTAAAACGACTTTGCTAAATCAGATTTGTAGAGAATTGAGTATTCAGGTTAATTTAATAATTAATATTATGATTTACTTATGAATAATTAGAAAATACATCTCTACTACATTTCTCCTGATTTTGACAAATTCTAGAAGTTGGTTTAATTTTTCTTCTAACTGTTTTGTCAAGTTATTTCCTTGTGATTTTTTAATTTTTCTAAGAAGTCAAGAAACTAGCTAGGATAAATGGTAATTTACTAGCTGTCCTCATTCCTGTTATCACAATTATCATACGACATATATATATAAAAGAATGTCATAATATCGAAAACATTTCAGATAAATGACAGAAATAAGGTGTATTTTATTTGAAAGTCGGGTAAAAGAATTATAATTGTCTATCTCAAAACACCAAAGGATCAATTGAAAATAATCATTTCAACATTAAAATAGTGTAATTGGCTGGCTTTTTACAAAATCAATACATAAAATTCACTAGCTATTCTATATATAAAAAATTACCTGTAGGAATATCAATGGGGAAAATCACATTAGCATTAGGAACAAAATTTGTAACCTGACTAGCTGTTATCTTAAAGAGAACTAACTAAAACCTAGATAAAGAAAACTCAAATTAATTTGGCGTTTGTTAACATGAATATATTTTAGACATTTAAATAATGTTAAATATGTGAAGATATACGATGTTCGTTAATTTAGAATTAGTTAAAACTCTTAGTGTAACAAGTAACAGAAACACAATTTCAACAAACTTAAGCAAAAGGGGAAGTCTACTGGTCTGTGTATCAAAATTACATGATAGAGAAAAGTGGGGCTCATCTCAGGAATAATAAGTAAGGGAACTTAAACACCATCAGGAACTCTATTTCTCTCGTCTGATTTCTCTCTGCTTTTTAGTAAGAATGGGGCTGCCAATAGCTCCAGAGTCACAGCCTTACAGTTCCAGAAACAAATAGGAAAGAGATTTTCTGCATCAACTCCCATTTGTAAAATGATTAGGAATGGGTTTGATTGACACACCTTGATAACTTCTTGAATTATCAATGTAGATAGAAAGTTTGAGTCACATAAAGCAATGGAGAATTCTAGTCAAATTGAAAGGCTAGGTTGGGGAAGGATAGAGGAAAAGGTTACCAAAAGGAACAAGCAAAACATACATGGCTACTAAGAGAATTGTAAACCAAGCAACTACTCCAGTTCCCTGATTGTGGTATACAGGAAGGTTAAATAATGTGAATATGTCAATAGTTTTAAATCAATACCTAGGTTTAGTGCAATTCCAATGAAATTTTTGTGGGTGTATATGGTAGTTGTGAAAGAGCACTCTAAAACTGAGGTACTTGGCATAACTAAAATGGCTGACACAGGTTTGAATTGGACTCCATTTTGTCCTAGACCCCTGCTTCTGCTTTTTAGAGTACGTGACCTATGACCACACACTTGAAGAAGATAACTTGTTCTGCAGCATTCTGAGGTGGCCCACCCAGATTATTGCAGGAACCAGCTCTGGAACTCAGGAAACTGAGGCTGAGGTTGAGTACCCCAGCCAATAGAAATTCTTGGTAAATGAGTCTTAAAGAGCATGTTGAATATCGACCAATCAAATGTACCCCAATACTCTCCCAACTCTGTACAGAGTTCTCCAAAATTGAATATAAAGGATGTGTACTTATGCTCCCTCTTTGGAATGCCATTTTGAACTTTATTTCGGCATCTCCTGATTCGCAAATCTTTGAATCTGAATAAAACTCCTATTTCACAGAAACTGTTTCATTTTTAACAATTATTTTGTATTAGCAGCAGGACTGAAGTGACCAGCCTACAAACTCGAAGCGCTTGTCGAACATGGGTGAAGTATCCCACCAAGCTCTTTTAGGCTCTCTATCTCTTCAAAGAGCCTTGGAGGCCACTAGGTGAGTTCTCTCAGAGCTCAAGCTCCATCTCCTTACATTGCAGCTCAGCTCTGATTTATTCAGATTTTGGTTTGTGTCCGCAAATGCTTGTCTCTGTCTTTTTGCATAGTCATGGTTCTGCCGCAACTAAGCCTGCAGATTACCCTAGCATATTTCCCACTACATTTCCAAGACTTATGGACCTTGGTTATGTTTGTATTTAGAACTCCAGCATGCCCTGACCAAAGAGAGTTTTCTAAACTGTGGCCAATTTTGGGTTCATTTGAATTGGGAAAATTGGTCTACCTGAGATTTAAATTAGAAAATTATGCTACTAAACAAAACATTTGGGATGCTTATTTTGATTGGTATTGGTAGTCCACTACTTATGATTGGGTTTCATTCCAATGAATCCTTTGTAAATCAATTTGGACATAAGTCAAATACCACTTTTTTTTTTTTAAGTTTTCATTATTATTGATTTTCTTATCAGTATATTTATAAATTCTATTTTTATTTGTCTTACAAATATAGTTAAATACTTACACGTTGTTGTTGTTAGGTGCCATCGAGTCACATCCAACTCATAGCAACCCTGTGTACAACAGAATGAAAAACTGCTCAGTCTTGTGCCAACCTCATGATTGTTGTTATGCTCTAACCCCCTGTTGCAGCCACTGAGTCAATCCATCTTGTTGAGGGTCTTCGTTTTTTCACTGACCCTCTACTTTACCAAGCATGATGTCTTTCTCCAGGGATAACACGTCCAAAGTACGTGAGATGAAATCTCACCGTCCTTGCTTCTAAGGAACTTTCTGGCTGTACTTCTTCCAAGACAGATTTGTTTGTTCTTTTGGCAGCCCATGGTATACTCAATATTCTTCGCCTACACCATAATTCAAAGGCATCAATTCTTCCTCATTCATAGCCCAGTTTTTGTATGCCTATGAGGTGATTGGGAACACCACGGCTTGAGTGAGGCACACCTTAGTCATTAAAGTGACGTCTTTGCTTTTGAACACTTTAAAGAGTTCTTTTCAGCAGATTTGCCCAGTGCAATGCATCATTTGATTTCTTGACTGCTGCTTCCATGGGTGTTGATTGTGGATCCAAGTAAAATGAAATCTTTTACAATGTCAGTATTTTATCCACTTATCATGATGTTGCTTATTGGTCCAGTTGTGAGGATTTTTGTTTTCTTTACATTGAGTTGTAATCCACATTGAAGGCTGTAGTCTTTGATCTTCATCAGTAAGTTCTTCAAGTCTTCTTCACTTTCAGCAAACAAGGTTGTGTCATCTGCATAACACAGGTTGTTAATGAGTCTTCCTCCAATCCTGACCCCTCATGTTTTTCTTCATAAAGTCCAGCTTCTTGTATTATATTCTCAGCATACAGATTGAATAAGTATGGTGAGAGGATACAATCTTGATACACACCTTTCCTGACTTTAAACCATGCAGCATCCCCTTATTCTTTTCAAACAGCTGCCTCTTGACCTATGTACAGGTTCCTCATGTGTATAATTAATTGTTCTGGAATTCCAATTCTTCACAATTTTATCCATAATATGTTATGATCCACCCAGTCAAATGCCTTTGCATTGTCAATAAAACACTGGCAAACATCTTTCTGGTATTCACTGCTTTCAGCCAGGATCCATGTGACCTCAGCAATGATGTCCCTGGTTCCACGTTCTCTTCTGAATCTGGCTTAAATTTCTGGCAGTTTCCTGTTGATATACTGCTGTAACTGCTTTTGAATGATCTTCAGCAAAATTTTACTTGTATGTGACATTAATGATATTTTTCGATAATTTCAGCATTTGTTGGATCACCATTCTTTGGAAAAAGCATAAATATGGATCTCTTCCAGTCAGTTGGCCAGGTAGCTGTCTTCCCAATTTCTTGGTGTAGACGAGTGAGCACCTCCAGCACTGCATCCATTGGTTGAAACATCTCAATTGGTATTCTGTCAATTCCTGGAGCCTTGTTTTTCACCAATGTCTTCAGTGCAGCATGGATTTCTTCCTTCAGTGCTATCACTTCTTGATCACATGCTACTTCCTGAAATGATTGACTGTCAAACAATGTTTTTCGTACATTGACTCTGTGTATTCCTTCTATCTTCTTTAGATGCTTCCTGTGTTGTTCAGTATTTTGACTATAGAATACTTCAAGATTGCAACTCAAGGCTGGAATTTTTTCTTCAGTTCTTTCAGCTTGAGAAATGCCAAGCGTGTTCTTCCCTTTTGGTTTTCTAATTCTAGGTTTTTACCCACGTCACTATAATACTTTACTTTGTCTTCATGAGCCTCCCTTTGAAATCTTCCGTTCAGCTCTTTTACTTCATTGTTTCTTCCATTCCCTTTAGTGACTTGACTTTCAAGAGCAACTTTCAGAGGCTTTTCTGACATCCGTTTTGGTCTTTTCTTCCTTTCCTGTCTTTTTAATGACCTCTTGATTTCTTCATGTATGATATCCTTGATATCATTCCATAATTCGTTTGGTCTTCTGTCATTAGTCATTAATGCTTAGTGCGTGAAATCTATTCTTGCGGTGGTCTCTAAATTCAGGTAGGATATACTCAAGATCATACTTTGGCTCTCATGGATTTCTTCTAATTTTCTTCAGCTTCGAGTTGAACTTACGTAGGAACAATTGCTGGTCTGTTCCGCCATCGACCCCTGCTTTTCTTCTGACTGATGATATTGAGATTTTCTGTAGTCTCTTCAGAGATGTAGTCAATTTGATTCATGTGTATTCCATCCATCAAGGTCCATGTGTATAGTTACCATTTATGTTGTTGAAAAAGGTATTTTCAGTGAAGAAGTCATTATTTTTGCAGAATTGTATCATGCGATCTCCAGCATTGTTTCTAACACCAAGGCCTTATTTTTCAACTACTGATCTTTCTTTGTTTCCAGCTTTTGCATTGCAATCACCAGTAATTATCAGTGCATCTTGATTGCATGTTTGATCAATTTCAGAATGCAGAAGTAGGTAAAAATCTTCAATTTATTTTTTTGGCCCTAGTGGTTGGTGCATAAATTTGAATAATAGTCAATCAATAATAACTGATCTTCTTTGTAGGTGTATGGATATTATCCTATCACTAATAGCATTGTACTTCAGGATAGATCTTGAAAGGTTCTTTTGATGATGAATGCAACACCATGCCTCTTCAAGTTGTCATTCCTGTCATAGTAGGCCATATAATTGTATGATTCCAAATAACCAATACAAGTCCATTTTAGCTCACTAATGCGTAGGATATCAATGTTTATGCATTCCATTTCATTTTTGATAATTTCCGATTTTCCTAGATTCATATTTCTTACATTCAACATTCCAATTATTAATGGATGTTTGCAGCTGTTTCTTCTCATTTTAAGTCATGCCACATCACCAAACGAAGGTTCCAAAAGCTTGACTCCATCCACATCATTAAGGTCGACTCTACTTTGAGGAAGCAGCTCTTCCCCAGTCATCTTTTCAGTGCCTTCCAACCTGAGGGGCTCATAGCTGGGCACTATATCAGACAATGTCTGTTGCTATTCATGAGGTTTCCACCAGCTAATTTTCTTTTTCAGAAGCAGACTGCCAAGTCCTTCTTCCTACTCTGTCTTACCCTGGAAGGTCTGCTGAAACCAGTTCACCATGGGTTACCCTGCTGGTATTTGAATACTGGTGGTACAGCTTCCAGCATCACAGCAAAAAGCAAGTCCCCACAGTATGACAAACTGACAGATGGGTAAGGGAATACTTACATGCATACATTAAAAAAATACACAAATCATAAAAATGTATTCTGATAATGAAAAAGAATTGAATGACATTGGTATTTTGTCAGTTGCAATAACAACGCCACTTATGGAATGCTCTGGATCATCTGGATTATTCCTGGGAATAAAAATGGAATTTCTAATTATAAAATTAGTGAAAGTTGTCTGTATGATTCTTTTTTTCTTCATATATTTCACAATAACATCTCACTGCTCTCCGAATCTGCCTATTGACTTTAGCAAAATGATCACTGTTTGGGTTCATATTTTCAAGCAATTGAAGCCCCTGATTAGTTTAGAAAACTAAATCTATAAGGCAGTGTTTTGAACAGTAAATCATAAAATTGAACATCTGAGAATGGTAACATCAGTAAATTATGCCCTGCAACGTTGAATGTAGTACATATTATTAATGATAAAATGTACACACACAAAAAAAAGTGTGGTTTGTTGTAATTTGAATACTTTGTAAATCAGGGACTTACCTGTATTTAGAAGCTTCTAAATGTGTCAATGATTCAAAATTGGCTTCTCAACAAGACACAGTATCCAAATTAACTAAGATTAATCAGTCTCTTAAGGAGGAAACACACAAGACAGTTGTGATGGTTAAGATTGTGTATCAACTTGGCTGAGCCGTGATTCTCAGCGGTTTGGCAGTCGTATGATGTTATGATCACTTCCGCATTAAGATTTGATATGATGTGATCACCCCCACGATGAGACCTGCTATGAGTAGCCAATCAGTTGAAAGGGAGTTTCCTTGGGCATGTGGCCTGCAGAGAATGTAAGTGGACATTCTGACAAGGCTTGGGATCTTTTGCTCACTCTGGATCTTGCAACTGGTTCCTGTTCATCTGACCTACAGCTCTAGGGACTTGAGCTAGCAGTTTATTTTCTGTCTTGCTTGTTGTTCCTAGAATTCGTAGATCTTTGCAGCCTGTGAGCAAGAGCTCTGCTCTTGGGTTCACCAGCTCCTGTAGCTACATGAATCAGGAGGCGCCTCCAGCCTGACCCACAGACTTGGGATGTTCCAATCTCTACAACAGAGTGAGCCATTTCCGTGATATAATCTCTGTATATATTTATACACTTTACTGGTTTTTCTTCACTAGAGAACCCAGCCTAAGACAACAGTCAATGAATCTACTCCTGCCTCCTTTGCTCCTCTTCTGTCTTCCTACCCTACTTTTCCTCCATATCCTGGAAAGGATCCTGGTCTGTCTGAAATGCCATTTGCAAAAGATGATCTGTCTCTTGCCCCTAAACCTCCTCTGCTGTCTCAGATGCCCTTTAAGGTCAAACCAGTTAAAATACCAAAAAAAAAAAAAAAAAAGCTTAGATGATTTTGGGGCCATTCTGACTACTGCTGCAACTGATTCCAAAATTTTCTTTGATTGCTCATCTACACCATGCTTTGCTTAAAACGGAGGGGCCAAAGCTTCTGCGATGGACTCCTGAACAAATACAGCATTTCCATAAACTTAAGAGGAATCTAACCAATCCTGTGGCTTTAAGTCTATCTAGCTATGACAAACTTTTTTCATTATTTGTTCATGAAAAAAAATGGAAATGCCTTAGGTGTCCTTACTCAGTCACATGGAAATCAGCAGAGACCTATTGGATATTATATAGTCTCCAATTAAATCCTGTAGCCAGAGCCTATCCACCTTGCTTGAGAGCAGTTGCAGCTACTGCCAAACTGGCTGAAGTCACTACTGACATTGATAGGGCAAATGATTTAGATGTGCTCATCTGTTATTTGTAGAATCCTTATTAATTCTGCTCTTACTCAACATCTCTCTGTTAGTGGACTCACTTCTTATGAAATTCTTCTTTTATCTCCCCCACACATTCATCTATTTCACAGCAGACTACTTAATCCTGCTACTCTCTTACTTTTGCCTGATGATGGAACTCCTGACAATGGTTGCCCAGATTTGACTGAATAACTGTTAGTTCCTAGGGCTGATCCTAAAGATGTTCCTTTAAGTGATCCAGATCTTGTTGGGTCTTATTTAAAGACTTCTAATGGTTCTTACCAAACTGGGTACGCTGTACCTACTTATACTGATATATTAGAAAGCTCTCCACTTCCTGAAGCATCTCCTAATAGCCTTAACTTGAGCTTGTCATCTAGCTAAACATCAAAGAGTTATTATTTTCATGGATGGCATGACTTTGGAATGCTATGGAAGCAGCGAGGATTTTTAAACTCTAATGGTGATAACATAAAAAATGAATCCCAAATATGTCAGTTGTCAGATGTTTTACTCTTACCAAAAGGAATTTCTCTCATCAAGACAGAAGCACATACTAAAGGTTGTTCTCCTGAGGTTAAAGGAAATGCTTTAGCAGATCATGCTGCTAGAGCTGCTGCAAATGTAACTGCTCAGCCTGTACCTATGCATGAGTTGAATAAATTCACTTCCCCTAACATGCGAGTTCCATCCTATGAATTGGACACTAAACAATCACGGGCACCTAGTGAGGAATTAAATTAATAGAAACCACAAGAGTGCAAATATTACAGTAATCTGAAGTTATGGATGGTGCCAAATCTAAAATCTGATTACCAGAAAGCCTAAAGGTGCCTATGCTGCATGCAATTCATTCTTTAAGCTACTATGTGGTTGATTAAATGGCCCTAATTATGCAAAAAAATTGGTGGGGGAATTTCCACTGTATAGCCAAATAAGTCTATGTACAATGTCAAACATGCAAAGGCACAATCCAGGGAAACCCTTGAAGGCATCACCAAGAGAATTTCCTTGATTTCTGGGTTCAGTGTTGGAATGGCAGATGGATTTCATTAATTTCCTTCCTCTATGGGATATAAATTTGTGTTATTAAGGATTTGTATGCAGTCTTATTGGGTTGAAGCTTACTCTGCTTGCCAAGCAACTGCCACCTTTTTTGCTAAGAAGGTTCTAGAGAATATCATACTAACATGGCATACCCCCACCACACTCTACAGTGACAGAGGAATGCATTTTTACTGGACAGATTATTAATGAAATTTGATAAATCTTTCTAATCACTCAATTTTTGCATACTCCTTATCCCCAGTCCAATGGACCAATAGAACATACCAATGGAATTACAGGTAGTCCCTGACTTATGAAGTGTTTGAGTTATGACAAACCACATTTATGATTGTCTTTTTTTTTTGTACATCTTATTGTTACTAATATGTACTACATACAATGTTCAGCACATAATTTGCTGATACTATCATTCTCAGATGTTCACTCGCAGATGGTCAATTTAATGATTTATTGTTCAAAACATTGCCCTATAGATTTTGTTTTCTAAACTAAATCAGGGACTTTAGTTGTTTGAAAACATGGACCCAAATGCTGATTGCTTTACTAAAGTCGATAGGCAGATTCAGGAAGCAGTGAAATGTTACTGAGAAACACATGAAGAAAAAAAGAAAAGGATCATACAGACAGTTCTCGCTAATTTTCTGACTAGAAGCATCACCCTCATTCCCAGGGATAATTCAGATGATCTAGAACCTTCCACAAGTGGAGTTATTACTGACAAAATACGAATGTCATACATCTCTTTTTCATCAGAGTAATTTTTATGGTTTATATATTTTTATGTATGTGTGTATTAAAATATATCTGTAAGTTTATAGGTAATGTTTCCAATCTCTAAAGACTAATAAAGATCAGATTTATAAAGATGCTGATAATAAAATCAATAATAATGAAAACTAAAAAAAAAAAAAAAATGAGGTACTCAACTTACATCAGAACCAACTTATGATGGAGTCATTGGAATGGAACCCTGTAGTAAGTCAGAGACTACCTGTATTAAACAACAATTAGCAAAATTAACTGAGAGCGTAGAGCTGCCATGGTCTAAAGTAATTCCTTCTGTGGTATTAAATCTTAGATTCTCTCCATTTGGTAAACCCAAACTGTCTCCTCATGAAATAATGACTGGAAGACCTATGCTCTTAAGTCACTTTACTTACACTGATGCATAAATTGTTAATGCAGATATTAGTACGTATTGCAAAGGACTGACGACCTATTCTCAAGCTTGTGTCTCACAGGTAGAACAACCTTTTGGACAAACATTTCAAGGCTCTTGAAGTCTCTGACCATGGCTTGCAACCTGGAGACCTAGTCTACTGGAAGAGTTTCAGCTCCAAAACTTTAGAAGTCCACTGCGAGGGACCATTTCAAGTGTTGCTGAACAGTGTGCAGCTAGACTCAACAAGTTCACCCTGTGGATACACATGAGTCAACTTAAACGTGCACCTCCTGATCATTAGACAAGTATACCAGCAGATTACTCAAACTTCACCCATGCTAAGGTCACCTGGAAGTAGATGACCATGGAAATAGACAGCCCCAAGATCACAGAATAGACCGCATGTATATTGCTGAATTTTGTGGACTTTACTTAGTAGTTGTAGCTATCCTTATACTATTAACCTCATCATATACCTGTAGTCTTATTTCCTGGTAGTTTTACTCAGTATGAAAGTCCATCTAAGCCTTATTCTTCTATTAATAACAATTTCTGATGGGGGCGGAGCCAAGATGGTGCTGTAGTTAGACGTTTCCTATATCCCTCTTACAAGAAAGACCTGGAGAAACAAGTGATTTGATTATATATGAATATCTAGGAGTCCTGAACAAGGCAAAGTTGAGGAACTGGACTGAGTGGTGGGGAGAGAGGAAGACGGTTCAGAAGAAGCCAGCAGCACCAGAGCTGCGGTGGCTGGACAGCAACTCTTCAGCCGCACCAGCAACTCCTCAGCCGCTCCGGGTCCACCGTGAAGCAGGCAAACTGCTGTGCATGCACTCATAAAGCAGTTTCCACATCGAGAGAGATCCGTCAGCAGAAATCCTGCTTGGAAACTCTGAAACAGAGAAAAGCAGCTCCCAAGTGGCTACAGATAAGTACATACATGTGGCCTTTTGCGGGATTTAAAAAAAAAAAGCCCATTTGGGAAAAACCTCTCTCCCTTTTACCTCCTCTCTCTGTGCTCTGCACCAGGAGTCAACTGGGCCAGAAGTAGATCCCAAAAGGCGCCCTGACCCATTCTCCTGGCTTTGGAGAGGGAACAAATATGCTACAGGCTCCCCTAAACCAGGAACACAGGGTTGGCACACCTCCTTTGCTAGGCACTGGCATAATGGGTCCTCAGACTATGAGTGCCTTTCACCCCTGTATAGACTTGTGGGGACCCATCTCAACAGCGTTAGCCCTCACTACCACAGTACAATAGGGCAAACATCTGAAGTTTAACTTCAACTGTTCCAGCAGTGAAGTGGCAAATTTGTAACCCTCGAAACAGCCCTGCCCCTTAAGTAGGCACATTTATCGATCTGCAACAGGGGCTTGAGGATTGGTGGTGTCACCCAAACCTCCAAATCACCTGCTACAGGAGTCCAAGAAAAAGTGGTGCTCTCAAGTTTTTACAGCCAACAGAGTGGGGTACTCATAGTCCGGCTGCAAAACTAACCTACCTACTCACTTTAGACAATACGGACATGCTTTTCTTTCCTACTCTCAGGGGCAGCCATCAGCCCCCTGCCTGGTTCAGCATGTGATCCCCTACCACAGCCAGAGTCCAGTGCCTGAACCAATCACCCATGCCTCTCTAGGATTGTAGGTGAGAGCCTGCACCACACACTTGGTGACTGACTGCCTGGTCACCTGAGCTGAACCCATATAAGAAAATTTAATGGACTCCTGTGGGCACATACTTAGTTACAGAACTAACTACCTGGGGACAGGACATTAGAGCTTCAAAGGCACCGATAATCAAACTAGCGCACACAAGCAGCCTATTGGGGCATATCAAAACAAAACAAGAAGCTAGGACTCACAAAACAAATATAAAATAAAATTATAATAACTTATTGATGGCTAGGAGACAACAGTCAATATCAAATCACATAAAGAGGCAGTCCATGATGGCTTCAGCAAGCTCCCAAAATAAAGAATCAATAAATTCTCTGGAGGAAGAGAATTTCCTGGAATTACCAGAGGCAGAATACAAAAGATTAATATACAGAACTCTCTTACAAATTAGAAAAGGAAATTTGACAAAATGCAGAAACAGCCAGGGAATGTATAGACAAAGTAGTAGCGGAATTTAAAAAAGTTATTCAAGAACATAATGACAAATTTAATAGGCTGCAAAAATACATAGAGAGACAGCAATCAGAAATCCAGAAGATTAACAATAAAATTTCAGAATTAGACAACTCAATAGAAAGTCATAGGAGCATAACTGAGGCAGTAGAAGTTATAATTACTGACATTGAAGGAAAAGCACTTGATGCCAACTTATCTGAAGAAAAATCAGACAAAAGAATTAGAAAGAATGAAGAAACTCTAAGAATCATTGGCAGTCTATCAAGAGAAATAACCTACGAGTAACTGGAGTACGAGAACGGGGGGGGGGGGGGAATCACAAAATACAGAGAAAATTGTTGAAGATTTGTTGACAGAAAACTTCCTGGATATCATGAAAGATGAGAAGATATCTATCCAAGATTCTCATCGAATCCCACATAAGGTAGATCCCAAAAGAAAGTCCCCAAGACATATTAGAATCAAACTTACTAAAACCAAAGATAAAGAGAGAACTTTAAGAGTGGCTAGGGTTAAAAGAAAAGTCATCTACAAAGGAGAGTCAATTAGAATAAGCTCGGATTACTCAACAGAAACCATGCAGGCTAGGAGGCAATGGGATGACATATATAAAGCCTTGAAGGAAAACAACTGCCAGCCAAGAATTACATATCCAGCAAAACTGTCTCTCAAATATGATGGCGATATTAGGGCATTTTCAGATAAACAGAAATTCAAGGAATTTGCAAAAACCAAACCAAAACTACAAGAAATTCTAAAGAGAGTTCTCTGGTTAGAAAATCAATAACATCAGATAACAACACAAAACTAGAACACAGGACAGAGCAACCAGATATTGAATCAGATAGGGAAATCAAAAATACACCAAAGCTAAAACATTGAAAACAGGGAAATAAATATCAATATGTAAAAAAGGACAACATCAAAACAAAAAAAGAGGGACTTAAAAAATGCAAACGTTGATTTTTATATGGAGGGGAGGTTAAGGCAATATAAAGTAATAAAAGACTGGTATAAACTTAGAAAAATAGGGTAAATATTAGGGTAACCACAAAGGAATCTACCAATCCTACAAATCAAAATAAAAAAGTAGAAATATATAAAGACCCAGCAAACACAAAATCTAAAACAATGAAAACGATGAAAAAAAATACATGAAGAAAAATGACTCAGCACAAAAAATTAAGGAGAACAAAGAAACTGTGAACAACACACAAAAAGAGACATCAGGATGACAGCACTAAAATCGTACCTATTAATAATAACGCTGAATGTAAATGGACTTAAAGCACCAGTAAAGAGACGGATAGTAGCAGATTGGATAAAAAAGCATGATCCATCTATATGCTGCCTGCAAGAGACCCACCTTAGTCTTAAAGACACAAACAGGCTAAAACTCGAAGGATGGAAAAAATATATCAAGCAAACAACACTCAAAAAAGAGCAGGAGTGGCAATATTAATCTCTGACAAAATAGACTTTAAAGTAAAATCCACCACAAAGGATAAGGATGGGCACTATATAATGATTAAACGGTCAATAAACCAGGAGGACATAACTATAATGAAAATTTACACACTCAATGACAGGGCTCCAGAGTACATAAAACAAACTCAAACAGCTCTAGAGACAGATAGACAGCTCCACAATAGTAGTAGGAGACTTCAACATGCCACTTTCAGTGAAGGACGTAACATCCAGAAAGAAGCTCAACAAAGACATGGAAGAGCTAAATGCTACAATCAACCAACTTGATCTCACAGACATATACTGAACTCTGCACCCAGCAGCAGCCAAGTATACTTTCTTTTCCAACGCACATGGAACATTCTCCAGAATAGACCACATATTAAGCCATAAAGCAAGCCTTAACAAAATCCAAAACATTGAAATATTACAAAGCATCTGTTCTGACCATAAAGCCATAAAAGTGGACATCAAGAACACAAAAAGCAAGGAAAAAAAATCAAACACACGGAAACTGAAAAACACCTTGCTCAAAAACTACTGTGTTATAGAAGAAATTAAAGATGGAATAAAGAAATTCATAGCAAAAGCTGTGCTCAGAGGTCAGTTTATAGCAATAAATGCACACATCCAAAAAGAAGAAAGGGTCATAATCAAAGGATTAACTCTACAACTGGAACAAGTAGAAAGAGAGCAGCAAAAGAAGCCCTCGGGCTCCAGAAGGAAGGAAATAATAAGAATCAGAGCAGAATTAAATGAAATAGAGAATAGAAAAACAACTGAAAGAGTTAACAAGTCCAAAAGATGGTTCTTTGAAAAGATCAACAAAATTGATAAACCATTGGCCAAACTGACAAAAGAAAAACTAGAGAGGAAGCAGATAACCCATATAAGAAATGAGGTGGGTGATATCACAACAGACCCAACTGAAATTAAAAGAATCATAACAGATTACTATGAAAAATTGTAGTCTGACAAATTTGAAAACCTAGAGGAAATGGACAAATTTCTAGAAACTCACTACCTACCTAAGTTAACACAAACAGAGGTAGAACAACTAAATAAAACCATAACAAGAAAAGAGATTGAAAAGGTTATTAAAAAACTCCCAACAAAAAAAAAAAAAGCCCTGGCCTGGATGGCATCACTGGAGAATTCTACCAAACTTTCAGAGAAGAATTAACACCACAACTACTAAAGGTATTTCAGAGCATAGAAAAGGTTGGAATACTCCCAAACTCATTCTATGAAGCCAGCATAACCCTGACACCAAAACCAGGTAAAGACACCACAAAAAAAGAAAATTACACACAAATATCCCTCATGAACACTGACGCAAAAATCCTCAACAAAATTCCAGCCAATAGAATTCAGCAACATATCAAAAAAAGAATTCACCATGATCAAGTGGGATTTATACCAGGTATTCAGGGATGGTTCGACATTAGGAAAACAATCAATGTAATCCATCACATAAATAAAACAAAAGACAAGAACCACATGATCTTGTGAATTGATGCAGAAAAGGCATTTGACAGAGTCCAACACCCATTCATGATAAAAACTCTCAAGAAAATAGGAATAGAAGGGAAATTCCTCAATATAATTAAGGGCATTTATACAAAGCCAACAGCCAACATCATCCTAAATGGAGAGTCTTTGAAAGCATTCCCCTTGAGAACAGGAACCAGACAAGGATGCCCTCTATCACCACTCTTATTCCACGTTGTGCTGGAGGTCCTAGCCAGAGCAATTCGGCTAGAAAAAGAAATAAAGGGCATCCAAATAGGTAGGGAAGAACTCATAGTATCTCTATATGCAGACGATATGCTGCTATACACAGAAAACCCCAACGAATCCACAAGAAAACTACCGGAACTAATAGAGGATTTCAGCAAAGTATCAGGATACCAGCTAAACATACAAAAATCAGCTGGATTCCTTTACACCAAAAAAGAGAACCTTGAAGAGGAAATCACCAAATCAATACCATTTACAATAGCCCCCAAGAAGTTAAAATACTTAGGAATAAATCTAGCCAGAGACGTAAAATATGCATACAGAGAAAACTACAAGACACTACTGCAAGAAACTAAACAAGAGCTGCATAAGTGGAAAAATATACCTTGCTCATGGGTAGGTAGATTCAACATAGTGAAAATGTCAATTCTACCCAAAGCAATCTACAGATACAATGCAATCCCGATCCAAATTCCACTGGCATTTTTTAATGAGATGGAGAAACAAATCACCAACTTCATAGGGAAAGGGAAGAGGCCCCGAATAAATAAAGCATTACTCAAGAGGAAGAACAAAGTGGGAGGCCTTACACTACCTGATTTTAAGACCTATTATACTGCCACGGTAGTCAAAACAGCCTGGTACTGGTACAACAGCAGATACATAGACCAATGGAACAGAGTTGAGAATCAAGATATAAGCTCATCCACCTATGAGCAGCTAATATTTGACAAAGCCCAAAAGTCCATTAATTGGGGAAAAGACAGTCTCTTTAACAAATGGTGCAGGCATAACTGGATATCTATATGCAAAAAACTGAAACAAGACCCATACCTCACACCATGTACAAAAACTAACTCAAAATGGATCAAACACTTAAATATAAAATCAAAAATGATAAATATCATGGAAGAAAAAATAGGGACAATGCTAGGAGCCTTAATACATGGCATAAACACAATAAGAACCATAAGTGACAATGCACAAGCACCGGACGAGAGACTAGGTAAATGGGAGCTCGTAAAAATCAAACAGTTATGCTCATCAAAAGACTTCACCAAAAGAGTAAAAAGACACCTACAGACTGGGAAAAAAATTTTGGCTATGACAAATCCGATCAGCATTTAATCTCTAAAATCTACAAGCTACTGCAAAACTCAACTACAAAAAGACAAATAACCCAATTAAAAAGTGGGCAAAGGATATGAACAGGCACTTCACCAAAGAAGATATTCAGGCGGCTAACAGACACATGAAGAAATGCTTATGATCATTAGCCATTAGAGAAATGCAGATCAAAACTACAAGGAGATATCATCTCACCCCAACAAGGCTAGCATTAATCCAAAAAACACAAAATAACAAACGCTGGAGAGGTTGTGGACAGACTGGAACAGTTATACACTGTTGGTGGGAATGTAAAATGGTACAACCACTTTGGAAATCGATCTGCGCTTCCTTAAAAAGCTAGAAATAGAAATACCATACAATCCAGATATCCTGCTCGTTGGAATATATCCTAGAGAAACAAGAGCCGTCACACGAATAGGTATATGCACACCCATGTTCATCGCAGCACTGTTCACAATAGCCAAAAGATGGAAGCAACCTAAGTGCCCATCCATGGACAAATGGATAAACAAACCATGGTATATACACACAATGGAATATTACACAATTATAAAGAACAAGATGAAGCTGTGAAACATCATATAACATGGTGGAAGCTGGAACTTACTATGCTGAGTGAATTTAGTCAGTCACAGAAGGACAAACACTGTATAAGACCACTATTATAAGAACTCAAGGAAAGGTTTAAACACAGTAGAAAACATTCTTTGATGTTTACGGGGGTGGGGAGGGAGGGTGAGGGTTATTCACTAAGTAGATAGTAGATACCAATCATCTTAGGTGAAGGGAAGGACAGCACACACTACAGGGGAAGTCAGCACAACTGGACTAAACCAAAGCTAAGAAGTTTCCTGAGTACAATCAAATACTCTGAGGGACATAGTAGTAGGGATGTGGGGTCTGGGGACCATGGTTTCAGGGGACATCTATGTCAATTGGCATAACAAATCTTATTAAGAAAATATTCTGCATCCTACTTTGGTGAGTGGTGTCTGGGGTCTCAAAAGCTTGCAAGCAGCCATCTAAGATGTATCAATTTCCCAACCACTTGGAGTAAAGGTGAATGAAGAACACCCAAGACACAAGAAAAGTATTAGCCCAAGAGACAGAAAGGGCCACATAAACCAGAGACTTATCAGCCTGAGACCAGAAGAACTAGAAAGTGCCCGGCTACCACCAATGAACGTCCTGACAGGGAACACAACAGAGGGTCTCTGATGGAGCAGTAGAAGGATGGGGTGCAGAACTCAAATTCTAGTAAGAAGATCAGACTTAATGGTCTGACTGAGACTGGAGGCGCCCCAGAAAGCATGGCCCCTGGACTCGCTATTAGTCCAGAACTGAAACAATTTCTGAGGCCAACTCTTCAGACAGGGATTGGACAGGACTGCAGAACATAAAATGATACTTGTGAAGAGTGTGCCTCTTAGTCAAGTAGATACAAAAGACTGAACGGGCAGCTTCAGTCCAGAGGTGAGATGGGAAGGCAGAGAGAGTTAGGAGCTGGTTGAATGGTCATGGGAAATCAGGGGCAGAAAGGAGGAGTGTGCTGTCGCAGAATGGGGTGAGCAATTAGGGTCTCATAACAATGTATGTAAACAAAATTTTCTGTATGTGAGACTAACTTGAAATGTAAACTTCATTTAATTACAACAATGAAAAAAGAGATAAAAAAAAAAAAAGAAATCAAATGATGTATTGCATTGGGCAAATCTGCCATAAAAGACCTCTTTAATTTATTAAAAAGCAAAGTCATCATTTTGAGGACTAAGGTGCACCTGGCCTAAGCCATGGTATTTTCAATCACCTCACATGCATAGGAAAGGTGGACAATGGATATGGAAGACTGAAGAAGCACTGATGCCTTTGACTTATGGTGTTGGATAAGAATATTGAATATACAATGGGTTTCCAGAAGAATGAACAAATCTGTCATGGAAGAAGTAAAGCCCGAATGATCCTTAGAAGCAAGGATGGTGAGACTTCGTTTCACATGCTTTAGACATGTTATCAGGTGAGACCCAGTCACTGGAGAAGGACATTGTGCTTGGTAAAGTAGACGGTCAGTGAAAAAGAGGAAGCCCCTCAACAAGATGGATTGATACAGTGGCTGCAACAATTAGCTCAAACATAACAGTGATTGTGAGCATGGTGCAGGACCGGGCAGTTTTTCGTTCTATTGTACATAGGATCACTGTGAGTTAGAACCAACTTGATGGCACCTAACATCGACAACAAATAACATTATAATTTCCCAACAATTAAGAACTAAAGCCTACAAATTAATAGCCAAAGAAACTAGATTATTACCCCCCCCCCAAAAAAAAACAATTTTTTCTAATGCTTGGAGAGAAAATGCATCTGTTAAATTAACCCAGTTGTTAGCTAGTGCCAGCAATTTGACTGAATATTGGATCTGTCATCTCCTTTCATGATCTGGGCATGAAAATTCAGATCTACTAGCGTCTCCTGTGTTGTTACCGTCATGTACTCAATGCTACTGTTAACTTCAATATTACTTTTAAAGAAGACGTATGTGTTAGACTATTGCTTCCCCCTGGATTGTTGGCCTAACTTCAGTTGCAATAGGGAAGTAGGGATAATATATATGAATAGATTCTTCTCAGATAATCAAATAAAAATAGTAAAAACTATTAAAAAAAACTAAAATTTACTAATAGTCAAAGAACTACAAGTTACAGTGATGAGATAAATTTGTTTGTTGGCAGAGATGCAGATGGCTTTTTATTTTACTATTTTGCTGAAAATTGTGAAAACATATGTACCAATTTTTAAAAGCATATCTACCAAGATATTTATTACAACATTGACTAGGAGATATTTTGAGCAAATCTCTAAAGGAAGAAGGACCTTTTTTATCCTATGCCTATTTTCCTATTGGTATAATTCTAATTTATCAAAACTGTCAGCATATTAAAGCTATATTACAAATATGAACCAATTTTCTAAACATTATAATGATATACAGTTACATGAAATAAAATATAATTTAGCCATTAAAATATTTTGATTGAATATTCCATCACAAGATAAAACGTTTAAAACATAATAAGTTATTAAAAATTATCAAAGTTTGTATATTGGTAAAAATATTAATAGCATGTCCTTACAATATAATACAGAGACCTACACAAGATTTAGGAAGAAGGAACTTTGTTCAGTTCATCGTTTACCATTATTAAAGATTTCAGCCCTAGTGAAGTTGCAAGGTCATGCAGATAGAAAGTGTTATTGTTGTTGTCGTTGTCAAGATTTTTTCAACCCATAGCTACCCTACGTACAACAGAGCGAAACACTGCCCAGTCCTGTGCCATCCTCACAATCTTTGCTATGATTGAACCCATTCCTGTAGCTACTGTGTCAATCCATCTCGTAGAGCGTCCTCCTCTTTTTTGCTGACCGGCTACCTTACCAAGCATGAAACATGAGATGAAGTCTTGCCATCCTCTCTTCTAAGGAGCATTCTGGCTGTACTTCTTCCAAGACAGATTTGTTTGTTCTTTTGGCAGTGCATGGTATATTTAATATTCTTCACCAACACCATAATCAAATGCATCAATTTTTCTTTGATCTTCCTTACACATTGTCCAGTTTTTGAATACATATGAGGCTATTGAAAATACCATGGCTTGGATCAGGAGCACCTTAGTCCTCAAAGTGACATCTTTGCTTTTTAACAGTTCAAGGTGGTCTTTTGCAACAGATTTGTCCAATGCAATAGGTTGTTTGATTTCTTGACTGCTGCTTCCATGGGCATTGATTGTGGATTGAAGTAAAATGAAATCCTTGACAACTGCAATCTTTTCTCTGTTTATCATGACGTTACTTATTGGTCCAGATGTAGGATTTTTGTTTTATGTTGAGATTTAATCCATAATGAAGGCTGTAGTCTTTGATTTCATCAGTTTAAGTGCTTCTAGTCATCTTCATTTTCAGCAAGCAAAGTTATGTCATCTGCATTTCACAGGTTGTTAGTCTTCATCCAATCCTGATGCTGCATTCTTTTTCATATAATCCAGCTTCACAGATTAATTGCTCAATATCTTAATTATCTAGTGCTGCTATAACAGAAATACCACATGTGGATGGTTTTAACAAGGAGAAATTTAATCGTTCACAGTTTAGGAGGCTAAAAGTCTGAATTCAGGGCACCAGTTCCGGGGGAAAGCTTTCTACATTCCGTTGGATCGCCTTTCTTTGGAATAGGCAAGTATGTGGCTATCTTCCTGTTGGTTGGCCAGGTAGCTTCTTCCAAATTTCTTATTGTAGATGACTGAGCCCTACTAGTGTCGTATCCGTTTGTTGAAACATCTCAATTGGTATTCTGTCAGTTCATAGAGCCTTGTTTTTGCCAATGCCTTCAGTGCAGCTTGGACTTCTTCCTTCAGTATCATCAATTCTTGATCATATGTCCTGATGGTTGAATATCAACCAATTCTTTTTTGTACAGTGACTCTGTGTATGTCTTCCATCTTCTTTTAATGCTTCCTGTGTCTTTCAAATTTTTGCCCATAGGATCCTTTAATATTGCAACTCAAGGCTTGAATTTTTTTCTCTAGTTCTTTCATCTTGAAAAATGCCAAGCATGTTCTTTCTTTTGGTTTTTTAACTCCAGGTCTTTGCACATTTCATTGTAATACTTTACTGTGTCTTCTATATTCATCCTTTGATATCTTCTGTTCAGCTTTTTTTCTTCATCACTTCTTCCATTTGCTTTACCTTCAAGAGCAAGTTCCAGTTTCTTCTGACAACCACTTTTGTCTCTTCTTTCTTTCCTGTCTTTTTAATGACCTTTTTCTTTCTTCATGTATGATCTCCTTGATGTCATTCTACAACTCTTCTCTTTTTAGGTCATTAGTGTTCAGTGCGTCAAATCTACTCTAGAGATGGTCTCTAAATTCACATGGGATATACTCAAGGTCACACTATGGCTCTTGTGGACTTATTTTAATTTTCTTCAGCTTCAACTTCATCTTTCATATGAGCAGTTTATGGTCTGTTCTACAGTCAGTCTCTGGCCTTGTTCTGA
The DNA here is from genome assembly GCA_030035585.1 of Dugong dugon. Lineage (NCBI taxonomy): Eukaryota > Metazoa > Chordata > Mammalia > Sirenia > Dugongidae > Dugong > Dugong dugon. The sequence continues at coordinate 73,891,807 of CM057483.1, forward strand.
TGGATTATATTGAGCTTCTCCATTGTCTCTTTTCACCGATGTAGTTGATTTGATTCCTGTGTATTCCATCCAGCCAGGTCCTGGTGTATAGTCATTGTTGTTGAAAACATGTATTTGCAATGTATAAGTCATTGGTCTTGCAAAGTTCTACCATGTGATCTCCAGCATCATTTCTATCACTGTGCTGTATTTTCCAACTACTGATCCTTCTTCTTTGTTTCCAACCTTCACATGTCATCACCTGTAATTATCAAGTTATAGAGCTTGAAATTTGAATGTAAGGAAATAAGAATTATCAACCTCAAATTGAGTGCTATTATCAACAGTGCCAGAATGTGTAATTACTTTATTTGTTCAAATGAAAAAATTGTATAACTAGCTAAATCATTTTTTTTTTAATGTATAAAATTTCTATTCAGATCATGAAGTTAAAATGACAATGTGTATGTCTAGAGAATGTTTTCCCTTTTGTGGTCTTGCATTGTCTGACAGAAAGGAAAGGATTTCCCATACTTCATTCCTCTTAACATTTCAATACAGAAGTTTTCCTGGAAGACATCTTGCCTTAGAAAACAATCTTCTGAAGTCAAAAAGTTTGCTAACGGCAGTGTTAGAGTGGGGCCTCAGTCTAAAAAAATGTAATTATGAAGGGAAATTTACCAGCCCTCTGTACTTGAAAAAGCTCCTTAAGCTGATATTGGATTTCTGAATTTGCCGATGGTTTGTGTTCTTTAGACAAGAACGACATGTATTTGTAATGACATCATCATAGATAAATTCACTTAAAGTAAATAATCAAATTATCGTAAAAATGAAAGTTAATATTTAACTTCCTACATAAAGACACAATGATTTCAACTGAAAAAAACCCCTATTAACAATCCTTCTTTACACAGAAAAGGTCTTCACTCATATTTATATCCAGCAAAAGATTGGAAATATGGTAGATAATTTTTACATAATTATATAGACATTTTCTTAATTTAGGACTCTTAAAGAGTACTGGTCATCTTTATAATTTTTATAATTGCATGAAATTGTTAATCAATTTTTTTTAAATGAGGATAAAGTGCAGCTAAAATTCATTTTACCTGAATGGCAAGACAGAGCAACTCCCAACTCTTTGATGTTACATTCTCATAGTATGTAATATAAAGTGCCACTAAATCAATACATTAAATGATATAGGGTAATATCAGAAATTATTGTTTGTTTTTCAAGAGTTACTTTGTTAAATTTGGCAATCACCTGATGGTATCAAGCTCATTACCTCTGTTATAGAAAGAAAGGAAAACTTCAATTCTAAACCTAGATAGGTTAAGTTCATTAGCCCTGAAATTCAGTTTGATCTAGGACGAAAACCATTAATTTCATGACTTAAAAGCGATTAGTATGCCTCCTATCTAGCTCTCCTCAGAGCAAGTGAATTGGTCACTGGTCATAATAACCTTTTAAATATGATAACTAGAAAGAGTTGAACCTTACAAACCAGCCTCATAATTGGTTCCCAAGTGTCTGCTCAACAGAGACATTGAGAAGATTGAGGTATCATCTTCTGTGTTAAAGGATGTTAACTGTCTAGCTTGCGAAGTAAGGGCTTGAAATCAATTCCAACAAATGGCACTTACATTTAATTAACTATTTCAGGAAGGATAGAATGTTACATATTCTTCCATTGCCTGTCACTCACCTACAAACTTCCATCTAAAGCAACTATGTGTTTAAGTAAATGGAAATGTTTATACTTAAACTCTATCCCTCAGTGTCTTAGTTTCCTATGGCTGTCATAACAAAATACCACAAAATGGATAGTTTTAAAGAACAGTAATTTGTTTTCTCAAAGTAATAGAGGCTAAAAGTCCAAATCAGGGTCTTAACCCTACGAATTCCTTTAGTGGGCCTCTCTCCTAGTTTCTAGCGACTACTGTAAAGCCTTGGCATTCCACTACTGCTTACAGATGTATCTGCCTGCCTCATCACATAGCATCTTCCCCTGTATATGTGTCCCTCTGTGTCTGTACTCTATTTTATAAGACATCACTCAGAAATGATTAGGTTCCAGACCTGTCTTACCCCAGTATGACCTAATTAACATAACAAAAGAAAAACCCTATTTCCAAATAGGATCACATTCACTAGTACGGGGGTTAGGACTTCAACATAGCTTTTTGGAAAACAAAATTCAATCCGTAACACTCTGTTTTTTCATCTCTACACTGAAGGTAATAATAGTAACTAACACACGTAAAAAACTAAGAACTGTGCCTAGTTCGTAATACACACTCAATAAACGTTAGTATATTGCTATACACTCTCTCGGACAACAAAACAATTGTGGGGCACTCCAGAAGGGTATGCCCTGGGGTCAAATTCAACAAATTTAGGACCAAAATATTCCATAGTGGCTATGGTTTAAATAAGTCATGGCAGATGTACTGCACATTTGCTGCTATGTGCCATCTACCCAACTAGCTGAATATTCATAGAAATCTTTGATGTCCAGCAAATCTTGATCTCCAATTCTTGTATCAACTCATTATGCCAAAACTAATCCATTTTGATATGGCATACAAAGATAAATCTATTTTCCATCTCTGCCGTAAATGATCACATGGTAGTATAGAAAATAAAACCCACAAAAAGGAAGATAGATGACTAGCAAATACTAATGATTAATTAATAATGTTTTCCATTATCAATTGTAATGCCTCCATTTCAAGTTTCCCCCCATGCACACTAATATAAAGGTTTTAAGATTGACAGGGAGAAGGAAGCTTAAATTAAGCAGTATAAACCCAAAAACCCTATGCTGTCGAGTTGATTCCAACTTACAGCGGCTGGTGGATTCCATCTGTCGACATTTTGGTTAGCAGCCAGCTGTAGTTCTTAATCACTGTGCCACCAGGGCTCCAAAACAAGATAAAATGGGAAGAAAAAGAGAAGATAAAACAGAGAAAAGCAGGAAATAGGTTATTGAGAGATATCAAAGAGAAACCATAAAAAAATCTTCTAGAACAGAATATGTTGTTCCCCTCTAATTTTCTAAGGGTTTTTTTCAATTGGATTAGATGAAGTACGTGGTAGTAAATATTTCAAAGGGATTCATATTTTATTACCTAACAAAAATATTCTTGTTGTGTTTTCTTATGATATGAAACAATTTTCTTATCATTGGGACATATATACATCTATTACATTTCTCTTTATTTTGTTTTGTGTTTCATATTAGTTTTCTGAATTCTTATGCACCATTGCAGGTTAAAACAAATCCAAAAGATATTTAACATAATTTGCATGATGCATTCCATATAATATGTAGGAATATAATTTTATTGTGTAATTTTTTATAATCTTAAAATCTATGCAATATAAAATATTTAAAATTCATCCTTTCCAAATTATGCAAAAGGTTTTAATGTATTAATTGACTATTAGAGTATTTTTAGCTTTCTTTTGTCTTGTGTACATTTAACAAATACTGTTTTAACCTAAAGTTTTATAAATATTGGAAAAGAATGGAAAATATTGGGGAATAGGGCATGGCAGATAGGTGTATGCGGACAATATCTATTTTGTGTTTTTTGATCAGGGAATTACTGTGATTACTAGAGATTTTAATTTTTATTTTGTGATTTATATTTTTAATGGCAATATGATCTTTGTGGAAGAACCACAGTATATTTTTAGAAAAGACTAAGTATACATTAAGTTTTCAAATATGAGCTAAATAATGTTAGAATTGAAAATCACATTAGAAATAAATCATCTGGCCAAATGTTCTCATTTTATAGCAAGTTATAGACATTTCCTAATGTAATAAAGGCAAGTCCCTATGGAGGAGACACATGAACTTCTGGAAATAGCATAGGCACTGGAATTAAGACAGACTTGAATAAGCATTTAAGCTCTGGCACTTAAAAGCACGGTTATTTGGACAAGTTACTTAACTTCTTTTAGCAATGTAACTGTGAACTTGGAGCAATAATTCTATCTCATAGGGTGGTTGTGAGATTTATATAGGTCATTGTATGCAAAGCACCTTATATATAGCAGGTACTTTTGACGTTAGATTTTGGAAGGAAATAAGAAAGGAAACAGAATCTAGGACACTCCACTGCCAATAATGAGAAAATGCTGGCTGATATTTCTTTATTATGGCTATAAAAAAATAAGGTTGTTTCATGTTTGTTTGGTGTTAAAATGGAATGACCATTCCTGCCTGTATAAAATTTCCATTAAATTCAACAAATGTTTATCAAATATATACTGTGAACAAAGCACTCTGTGAGACAACTGTGGAGAAGAAGAAATGAATAATAACTCCTTAAGGAGCCTATAAACTTTATAAGCATATGTTAATAAAAATTTCAACAATTCAAGCTGCAATTTGAAGAATATATATTTTTAGTTTGGCTCAGTTTGCAGTAAAATCACAAACTTATGTTAGTAGCTTCTATGTCATATTAAAAAATGTATATGTATTTGTGTGTGGTGTGAGTGTATACATATATATATACATATGCATGCCACGTAATTTATTTTTTGCATAGGTACTCAAACCTCCACCAATATAATTTCTTCTTTATTATATATACAGATAGATAATTGTTTTTATTATTATTTTACTAAGTTTCTAAAATTCTTGACACAGGAATTTTAGTAGATGACTAGTTTGATGTTTTTTGGATTAATAAAACTTAGTTTTTTAGTCCATTGGCATAGGATTGTCTATCCTTCCCCTCTTCTCATAGTTGTTCAGGCAACCTGTATAATAGTACTTGAGGGTTACAAAGTATATAAGTACATTAGGTCTTTGAAACATTCTTGATTGTATGCTCAATAATTTCTAGGACTAATTTCTTATTATATTATAGGAAAATCTTAAATAGAATTATGACCTTTATCCAATCCCTCGGGCATTGATGACTTATTACATAATGTTAGAAAATTATATTGGTGAAAGCACAAGCAACTAAAGAAAAATAGATAAGTTGGACTTCATCACAATAAAAATCTTTTGTGCTGCAAATGATACCATTAAGAAAGTGAAAAGACAACCCACAGAATGAAAGAAAAAACTTGCAAATCATGTCTCATAAGAGTCTAGTGAACAGAATATATAAAGAACTCTTACAACTCAACAATAAAATTGAAATAAGCAATTTAAAAATGAGCAAAGGAGATGAATAGACATTTCTTCAAATAAGATATACAAATGTCCAGTAAGTCCAATAAAGAATGCCCAAAGTCATTAGGGAGCTGCAAATCAAAACCACAGTGAGCTACCACTTCAAAACCACTAGGAAAGCTATAATCAAAAGACAGAATATAACAAGTGTTGGCAATAGTGTGGAGAAATTGGAATGCTCAAAAATTGCTAGCTGGAATGTCAAATGTTGCAGCCCTTTGGAAAACAGTTTGGCAGCGATAAAGGGTTCACCTAACCACAGCAGGCCATAACCACAAAAGCCCAATTTGTTTGTCAGAATCTGAAAAGCTTGAAACAATAAGAAACTACATCAAAGGAGTGGGACTGAAGGCTTTAACAGGCTCAGTGGACAGTGGACATGCGTACAAAACTTAATGAAAATTTATCCAAGGAAGCAAGTTAAAGATCTACCAATATCATATGTAGCTCACATAACAATTAAAAAACAACCATCATATGACAGACCCAGGACCCGTGAGCCAAGAGACCAAATTGTTAGAAAAGGAAAACAAGAAAAGTTTACCCAATCATGATGTTAGTTCTTTGTCTTTACTTATCAAGTCATGGTCTGTTAGTAATTTATTAATAATGAATCAGCACTTGTCAAAATTGTATAAAAGGCACTTACAGATTGTACTTCTTTGGATTTTGGTCTGTTTATATCCTGAATGCTTGCAGCCAATTTCCCATCCTTTGTTTTCTGATATGTCACGATAAAAATCTCTTTGCTGCAGAAGGCTTTGGTGAAAGTTGTTTCTCTTCAACAGCAGTTCCTCAAAAAGTTAACCATAAAATTGTAACCACATGACCCAGCAATTTCATTTCTAGTCATATACCCAAGAGAAATAAAAACAAATGTCCGCACAAAAACTTGTACATGAATGTTCATAGCAGCATTATTTATATAAGCCAAAAAGTGTCCATCAACTGATGAATTGATAAACAAGATGTGGTATATCCATACAATGGAATATTATTCAGCAATATAAAGAAATGAAGTATTGATGCATGCTACAACATGGTTGAAACTTGAAAACGTTATGCTAAGTGAAAGAAATCAGAAACAAAAGGCCACATATTGTATGATCCAATTTATTATTTACTAGAATAGACAAATCCATAGAGACAAAGTAAATTAGTGGTTGCCAAGGGCTGGGGAATAGGAGGCAATGGGATTTCTTTTTATGGTGATAAAAATGTTCTGGAACTAGGTAGTGATGATAGATTCACAACTCTGTAAATATACAAAACACACACACACACACACTGAATTGTGTACTTTAAAATGGTGAGCTATAAGGTATGTGAATTATATCATAATTAAAAATAATATATTGGGGGATTTAAAAATCTGTTTTATCATTTGAAGCCTCCCCATTTTTAATAAAATCTTACACAAGCCTCCAATAAATGAATTAGTAACCAAAAGCTGAGTGGTTTTTATGAAGTAGGGGATGAAAAATTTAGTGCTATCACACTTGGAATTCCACTTACCCTCTAGGACAGCCTTTGAAACAATTCCATAAAATCCTGGAGTCCGACAGAGTTTGAAAACTATTGGGTTAAATGACTTTAGAAGTCTCTGCAAGCTCTCAGTATTTTTTTATTAATATAATCTCTTTGGACAATTTGGACTTAGCTGATCACTCACTAAAGGCAAGGTTTAATTCATGTGGTCAGCAAATGGCTAATTTAGTCAAAATAGCCAACCATTTTAAATGTGAAAAATAATAGAAAAAGCACAGTGTAATCTAATGTTGTTAGTTTGAACAATGTACTTAAGTGAACACTGACTTTCTCCCCACTTCATGAAACTTTTGGAAAGAACATTTATTTTCTTTAAATTCAATCAAACTCTTGAAAAATAAATGTGGAATATTAGGTGAAAACGTTTAGGACTTATAACCAGAATATATTAAAAACTCTTAAAAATTCATTAATAAGAACCTATATACCTAATATCATGTCTAAAATTATTACTATCTCCCAATACCAAGTGCTGGAGAGGATATGGAGCAACTGGAAATCTCATACTCTGCTGTTGAGAGTATATGATGGTGTAACTACCTTGGAAAATTGTTTGGTAATTTCTAAAAAGGTAACTTAAATCTACCATACAACCCAGTATTTCTACTCCAAAAAAATAAAATAAAGCCATAAGTCCACCCAAAGACTTATAAACAAATGTTCAGAGCAGCTTTTATTAGTAATACCCAGAAACTGAAAATAACTCACTTGTCCATCAATAGGTGAATATAAGGAAACTGTAGTATAGCCATACAGTGGAATACTGCAATCAAAAATAAGGAACTACTGACTAATGCAACTATGTGAATGACTGTCAAAAGCATTTTGATAAGTTAAAGAAGCCAGATACAGAAGATACCTAGTATATGATTCTCTTTAAACAGCATTCTAGAAAAGGCAAAATTTGAGAAACAAAAAACAAAACAGTGGCTGCCAGACAGTGGGGCTGAGATGGGAAGGGGTTTCACTGCAAAGGGGCAGGAGGAACTTTTTAGAGTGATGGAAATGTTATACCTTGATTGTGTATGGTAGTGGTTAGACAGTGTATACATTTGTCAAAACTCAACCAACTGTAAACTAATAAAGGATAAATTTTATTGTATGTAAATTATACCTCAGTAAGAATTATCCATACACAAAGGGGGCAATTTATGAGAATATGTGGTATTTACTATCCATAATTATGCTGCTCTATCATTGACACTGAGAGTCAACCTTTATTATAGAAATAAGCAGTTTCCCCAAAATTTCCCTTGACCTGCTAATAATGCAGTGATATACCAGAAATTAAAGCACTGAATCAAGAAAAAACAATGGGTTTTTCAAAGAATAAGATTATAATAATGATAAAAAATATATAAAAATACTACAATATATTCTACAACTGATCTAGCAGTATAAAATTACTATGAAACTTAATGAAAAGGTGACAAAGATAAAGGTAAGTCAAGAGTGATGCCAGTAGACAAAATGAATGCCAAGAAAAAATGCTCATTTGCTAGAAGTTAGATACAATTCAGCTGAACTTTCTAAAACTGCTATATATATTTCAAAATAGCAATACGATTAAAAGACTGGTGCAAAGTAAAAGAACAACTGTTCCTGAAATAGAAAACAGATAATTATTTTCTATACTTCTCATAAGAAAAACACTTTGGAATTTAGTTAAAACTTTCTGCAAGTAAGTACCATGATGAATTTGTTAGGGCTATTTCTGCTAACATTGAGGAATACAGATTAATGGCAAAACACCCAAGCCTTTAAAAAAAAAAAAAAAATTCTATTGGGGCTTGTCTGGCTTAATCCAGGAAAAAAAAAAAAAAAATTAAACCATCCAGAAGAATGGATGAACTGCATATCCTTCAGGCAATTCTCTCCAAATACTCTTTCTTTCAATATAGCTTTTGATCATTTTAGAGTGAGAGTGAGTTTTAGGTTATACCTTTCCACAAGAATAGGTATTACCTGTAGTGCAGCTAGCTTATGCTGATCCTTTTGTGCAGAGCTATATGCTTTCCCAGTATTTCCAGTGAAAGTTATGATCAACTCTCTCATAAAAGTTGAGGCTTTTGACAAGGACACAAAGCTAAATAAGGAGGCCATCCACCATTTATGAGAACGGCTGAGGGCACCTATAGGCAGAGTCACTGGTCTCCTAAATAAACAAATGAGTTGTCAAGGCCCTGAATTATATACCATGAGCAAAAGAGTTGATCTGTTTGCTTATTTTTCAGTTAGTTGTTCAATCAGCAAAAGTCATTGAGCATATACTACTTGCCAGTCACTGTTTTAGGGACCGTGATTCTTTTTTTTTTTAATTCTATCATTTTGTGACTGATATTCAAGTGGGAAAAGACAGAAGAAAAATATATTACAGTGCCTAGGACATAGTAAGCATTATGATGAATAGTAGGTATTGTTATAAAAAATAAAAGCTAAAATTAAAAAAAAAAAAGATCAAATGTTGAGTTGAGAATTGATAAAAATGTTTTTAAATAGTTAATAAAAAGATTGAACAGAAAATAAAATTATTGTTGAAAAATTAAACAATTGGTTGGAAACATGAATAGCTGAGATTTAAAATTACAAACACAAAATAAAAATAAAAATGCTAAAATAAAACATGCATATTAACATATATGTATTGTATGAGGAAAATAGAGTAAATTAAATAAATGAAAGAACACTTTTTAAAACAGACTTCGTTTTTGTACAGCACTTTTAGGTTTACAGAAATATGCAGTAAGTGATTCCCATATATCCCTTCCCACACACATAATTACTATTTTTAGCATTTGCCATTAGTGTGGTACGTTTGTTACAATTGTTGAACCAACATTGATACATTATTAACTAAAGTCCACACTTTACATTAAGGTTTACTCTTTGTGTTGTAAAGTTCTGTGGGTTTTGAAAAATGCATAATGTCATGTATCCACCATTATAGAGCAAAACCTAGGAAAGCCGGAACTTGTATAAGGCGAAAAATCTGTCAGAGAAGGAATACTCTAATATTTTCCACTAAAACAATGACCACAGCTTATAAATATTCTCTGAAAGCCGGAACCTGCGAGACACAGACAGAATCAGAAAATCCTTGGTACTGCAATCTGAATAAGAGGAAGTGAAGACGAGAAAACCGGAAATAGTTCCAAGAAGTACAAGATCAGAGAGGAAGCCTTAGTCTTCCACTTCCTTTTGCATTGTTACTGTATGTGAGGGCTTACTGTGCATCCCTATTGTTCTCTGAGTATGTCTAGTCTTTATATTTTTGCGTTGTTTTCGCCTGTAAATTTGTTTCCATTGAAAAACAACATCCATAACTTTGGAAGAAGCTAAGAGATACTAATAACTTCCTTTATTTTCATTAAAATCTAGCAAAGCACACTTTTTTTCTCGTATTGAGAAGTTTAATTCTCCTTATCTTTAATTTTTAGTTTCTACTTTAGCTATTACTAATTTTGATACAAGTTATTACAATTTTCAAAATCCACTCCCCCATTTTCTTGAAATTCTTTCCTTCAAAATTTCTTGTTTTGCCCAAAAAATAGAGAAGCATTTTTTTCACTGAACACATTCAATGCATGTACAAAAGCAAAAACATTCTTCTCATTTTTTTTTCTTAAATATTTTCCTGAAGTGTGTTAACTTTATCATATAATGATGTTGATAGTTTTCATTTTTTTTCCTTTTCATTCAAGAGATTCACGTTTTCGTGAAGATTTAAAAATGCCTTAATTTTTATAAGAACTTATTTCCTTTTTTGTGTACTGTTTAATAAAAAGCTTATTCCTTCACAGCCATGGACAAGAGAGTAAGAAATTCATCTGTGAAAGAAAAGTTTGATGCTGTCAAAATAATAACTGAAGAGAAAAAGATTGTCAAGGAAGCTGTAATTAAGTTCAATTGCCGAAAAAGGTAAATTTACTCAATTATGAAAGAAAAGGATAAAGTAATTGAAAAATACGAGAGGAGCACCAGTGAAAACATCAAGAAAGGAAGGAATGGAAATTATGCAGAAATCAACAAATCTCTTGGGTAGTTTCTTCAAGCTCCTCCAAAATGCTCCCATTTCAGGACCTATCCTGCAAGCAAAGGCGAAGGAAGCAGCGTCTCAGTGTCTAATGGGTGGCTTCAGAGCTTCAGAAAAAAGGAAATAGAATCACTTCCACTGTAGCTTGTGTGAAGTCAAATGAGGTTGACAAAGAGGTTGAAAACTGGTTCACTAAATTAAAAGACATCAAAAGGGGATATGATCCTAAAGACATTGCAAATGCTAATGAGACTGCTCTATTTTGCAGGGCAATGCCTAATAAGACCCTGAAAATAAAGGAGAAAAAATTCTCCCTAGATCAGTTTTGGAAAGAGCGGCTTACCTTCCTCTTGATCACATTTGTGGATGGGACATTTGAAAAATCATCGTTTTTTGGAAAACAGCAAGAAATTGCGATGCATCAAGAATATAGAAATTAATCAGCTTTCACTAGAATGGGAATGCAATAAATGCTTGGATAACTGGAGCAATTTACAATGAGTTTTAAATAAACAACAATAGCATGAAAACACAAAATCAAAGCATTCTTTTGTTCACTGACAATGCCACTTGTCATTGCTCACTGCCCCTGCCCAATATTAAAATAATTTTTTTCCACCATCCATGACTTCTGTCTTAAAACCTCTGGATAATAGCATTATTCCAAATATTAAAGGAAATTACAGGACCTTATTGCTTCAAAAAGTGATAGACAACACTTAGATGTGCAAGATGGCATTGGAAATTTTGAGGAAAATTGAAGTCCTTGATTCAATTTCATTTTTTAAGTGATCAGTTACAATGATTAAGGATGAAACCATAAGAAAATGCTTTAAAACTGTGGTTTCTTATTTAGCAGTGGTGATAGTATACAAAACAAAACAGTTATCCAGCCCAATAACATCATGCAGATTCAGGATGCAATAAATGACATTTATAGTGGTATTTCAGAAAACAGGGTCAGTGCTGCATAGATATTGACAAAGAAATTGTCACATAAAATAGACGATAAAAACCTTCAAGATATTGTGGACTTGAAATCTAAAGATGACAGAAGTTAATGAAGACCTACCATTAGAAGAGTCTGAGCCTTTAAGTCAAACACAAGTTTTCAGCTATTCAAGGTTTTGAACGAATTTGAAAAAGTTAAAGGAGACTGTCTTAGTCAGACTGTCTTAGACTGTCTAGTGCTGCTCTAACAGAAATACCACAAGTGGATGGCTTTAACAAAGAGAAATTTATTCTCTCACAGTCTAGTAGGTTACAAGTCCAAATTCAGGGCATCAGCTCCAGGGGAATGCTTTCTCTGTCAGCTCTGGAGGAGGGTCCCTGTCACCAATCTTCCCTTGCTCTGGGAGCTTCTAGGCTCAGGAACCTCAGGTTCAAAGGACGGCTCTGTTCCGGCACTGCTTTCTCGATGGTATGAGGTTCCCACTCTCTGCTTGCTTCCCTTTCCTTTGATCCCTTGTAAGATAAAACGTGGTGCAGGCCACACCCCAGGGAAACTCCCTTTACATTGGATCAGGGATGTGACTTTAGTAAAGGTGTTACAATCCCAGTCTAATCCTCTTTAACATAAAATTGCAATCACGAAATGGAGGGCAACCACACAATACTGGGAATCATGGCCCAGCCAAATTGATACACACATTTTTTGGGGGGACATAATTCAATCCATAACAGAGACCAAGTTTTTTTGGATAAGGCTACAGACTTAGAAATTTGTTTCAGTAATTTCATCAAAAAATCAAAACAAACTAAAACAGTTGACATTAGATGTTTTTATTAAACAGTGAATTTTGTCCATATCTTTGTTTGAATAGCATATGCACATATCTGTACCTAATTTGAATAAACATGAAAATTGTAAAAAAAGTTTAGTTTCTTTTCCAGTCCTATATAATCAAAAAGAAACACTTTCTTGTTGTTTATGAGGTAGGATTCTTAATAGAGAGCGATAGAAATGTGTTAAGACTGCATCCTGTCAAAAGCAGAAAAACCTGCGAGACTTGGAAAAACAAGGCAGTCCCTTCAAGTTCCAGGTCTCACACGTTTCACTATAGTATCAGATAGAATAGTTTTACCGTTCCCCAAATGTCCTGTGCTTCACCTATTCATGCCTCCCCCCCTTCTCTCTGAAATCCTGGAAACCATTGACCTTTTACTTCTTGGATAGTTTTGTCTTTTTTCCAGAATGTCCTATAGTTGGAATCATATAGTATGTATCCTAATCAAACTGGCTTCTTTCATTTAACAATATGCACTTAAAGTTCCTCCATGTCTTTTTGTGTTTTGATAGCTCATTTCTTTTTGCTGCTGGATAATACTCTCTTGTATGGGCGTACCACAGTGTGTTTATTCATTCACCCATCGAAGGACATCTTAGTTACATACAATGTTTGGAAAATATGAATAGAGCAACTATTCACATTCATATGCAGATTCTTTTATGGACATACATTTTCAACTAATTTAGGTAAATACTTAGGGGCTGTGGTGGTTCAGTGGTAGAATTCTCACCTTCCATGTGGGAGACCCAGGTTGAATTCCCAGCCAGTGCAGCCATTACCCTTCTGCCAGTGGAGGCTTGTGTGCTTCTATGATGCTGGGCAGGTTTTATAGTAGAACTTCCAGACTATGACAGACTAGGAAGAAAGGCCTGGTGATCTACTTCCAACAATCAGTAAATCAAAATCCTATGGATCACAATGGTCTGATCCACAATCAATCATGGGGCAGGTGCAGGATTGAGCAGCAATTTATTCCATTGTGTATGGGATTGCCATGAGTTAAGGGCGAGTAGATGGCAGCTAACAATAACAATAGGTAAAATACCTAGGAGTATAATTGCTGGACTGTATAATAGGACTAGGTTTTGCTTTTTGAGAAATACCAAACTGTCTTCCAAAGTGGCCGTACCATTTTGCATTCCCACCACCACATCCTCACCAGCATTTGGTATTGTCAGTTTTTTTTTTTAATTTTAGCTATTCTGATAGATGTGTAAGGAGCCCTGGTTGTGCAGTGGTTAAGCGCTTGGCTGCTAACGGAAAAGTCATTTATTGGTTTGAACCCTCCAGTCGCTCGAAGGGAGAAAGATGTGGCAGTCTGCTTCTGTAAAGATTACAGCCTTCGAAGTAGGTGTGTATCTAATTGCTGTTTCAATTTGCAATTTCCTAATGGCATACCTTATTGAGAATCTCTTCATATGCATATTATCCATCTGTATATCTTTGTTGGGAAACATGTCTGTTCAGATCTTTTGCCTATTTTATAATTTGTCTGTTGTTCACAGTTTCTTTGTTCCACTTAATTTTCTGTGCTGAGTCGTTTTTCTTTATGTATTTTCTTTTTATCTTTTTCATTGTTGTTGGTTTTGTATTTGCTGAGTCTTTATATTTTTCTTTTTTTATTTTGACTTGTAGGATTGTTAGTTTCCTTTGTGATTGCCATAATATTTACTCCTATTTTTCTAAGTTTATACCAGCCTTTACTTTCTTTATATCGCCTTGACTTCTTCTCCATATGAAAAATCTATGTCTGCATTTTTTTAAGTCCCTCTTTTTTGTTTTAACATTATCATCTTTTACATATTGACATCTGTTTCCCTATTTTCAGTGTTTTAGCTTTGATTTATTTTTGTGACTTCCCTATCTGGATTGATATCTGGTTGCTCTGTCCTGTGTTCTAGTCCTGGGTTGTTATCTGATGTTATTGATTTTCTAACTGGAGGACTCCCTTTAGTTATTTCTTGTAATTTTGGTTTGGTTTTTGCAAATTCCCTAAACTTCTGTTTATCTGGAAATGCCCTAATTTCGCCATCATATTTGACAGAGTTTTGCTGGATATATAATTCTTGGCTGGCAGTTTTTTTTTTCTTCAAGGCTTTATATATGTTATCCCATTGCCTTCTTGCCTGCATAGTTTTTGCTGAGTCGTCCGAGCTTATTCTTATTGACTATCCTTTGTAGATGACTTTTCGTTTATCCCTAGCTGCTCTTAAAATTTTCTCTTTATCTTTGGTTTTGGCAAGTTTGATTATAATATGTCTTGGTGACTTTCTTTTGGGATCTACTTTATGTGGGATTCAATGAGCAACTTGGATAGATATCTTGTTATCGTTCATGATATCAGGGAAGTTTTCTGCCAACAAATCTCTCTGTGTTTTCTGTTATCGCCCCCATTCTGGTACTCCAATCACTCATAGATTATCCTCTTGATAGAATCCCACATAATTCTTAGAGTTTCTTCATTTTTTTTAATCCTTTTATCTGATTTTCCTCAAATAAGTTGGTGTCATTGGGATCACAACAGAGGGTTCTCAACAGAGCTGGAGAAGGATATAGAACAAAATTCTAACACAAAAAAAAGACCAGATTTACTGGCCTGACAGAGACTGGAAAAACCCTGAGAGTATGGCCCCAGGACACCCTTTTAGCTCAGTGGTGAAGTCACTCCTGAGATTCACAGTTCAGCTGGGGATTGGACAGCCCCATAAAACAAAACAGGACTAATGAGGCACAGCAGTCCAGGGACAAGGACTAGAAGGCAGAAGGGGACAGGAAAGCTGGTGATAGGGAACCCAAAGTTGAGTAAGGACAGTGTCGACATTTAGTGAGGTTCTTAACCATTGTCATAGGGCAATATGTGTACTAACTGTTTAATGAGAAAGTATTTTGTTCTGTAAATCTTCATCTAAAGTGAGAATAGCAGCACAACTGGAAGAATGTAATTGGCGTAACTGAATTGTACACGTAGAAACTTTTGAAATGGTGTATCTTTGGCTATGTATATTTTCACTAAAAAAAAAGTTCCTCCAAGGCCAAGAAAGGAGCGTGTTGGCATGTCGTGGGGTTGTTAACCAATGTCATAAAACAATATGTGTACAGACTGTTTAGTGAGAAAATATTTGTTCTGTAAACTTTCACCTAAAGTACAATAAAAAAAATAAAAATAAATAAATAAATAAGTTGGTGTCAGGTGCCTTATCCTCAGTCTCACTAATTCTGACTTCCATTGCCTCAATTCTGCTCCTATGACTTTCTATTGAGTTGTCTAATTCTGACATTTTACTGTTAATCTTCTGGATTTCTGATTGCTGTCTCTCTATGGATTCTTACAGCCTATTAAATTTGTCATTATGCTCTTCTCTAATCTTTTTAATTTCCTCTATTGCATGTTCTGTGTTTTGCTAAATTTCCTTCGTAATCTCTTGAAGAGTTCTGTATATTAATTTTTTGTATTCTGTTTCCGGTAATTCCAAGAATTTTTCTTCCTCTGGAAAATTTCTAGATTCTTTATTTTGGGAGCTTGCTGAAGCCATCATGGATTGCCTCTTTATGTGATTTGATATTGACTGTTGTCTCTGAGCCATCAAGAAGTTATTATATTTATTTATTTTATGTTCGCTCACTGTGTCCTGGCTTCTTGTTTTGTTTTGTTTTGATATGCCCAAATAGGCTGCTTGTGTGAGCTAGCCCAGTCCTGTTTTATAATTTGGATGTTTATTTTATTATTATCGAGTTTTAAGGGTTCTTAGGAGCCCTGATGGCTCAGAGGTTAAGAGCTCAGCTGCTAACCAAAACGGTCAGCAATTTGAATCCACTAGCCACTCGTTAGAAAGCCTATGGGGCAGTTCTACTCTGTACTATAGGGTCACTATGAGTCAGAATTGACTCAAAGGCAACAGATTTAAAGGGTTTAAGAGTTCTTTATATATTTTAGATACAAGTCCTTTATAAAAAATATGTATGGTTTATCTTTTAATTCTCTTAACAGGGTATTTTGCACAGAGAAATCTTAAATTTTAATGTAGTCCAACTTACCAATTTTTTCATAAATTGTGCATTTAGTGTCGTATCTAAAAAGTCATTGCCAAACCCAGGTCACCTAGATTTTCTCATTTGTTGGCTTCTGTAAAGTTTTATGGTTTGTGTTTTACATTTAGATCTATGATTAGTTTTGAGTTAATTTATGTGCAAGGCTTAAGATGTGTTTCTAATTTTTTTTTTTTTTGCATGTGGATGTCCAGCTTTTTCAGCACCATTTGCTGAAAAGACTATCCCTTCTCCACTGGATTGCCTTTTCTCCTTTGTCAAAGATTCAGTTTAATATGTTTGGTCTATTTCTGGGTTTTCTAGTCTATCCCGCCATCTACTTGTCTATTTTTTTTGACAACACATTGTCTTGATAATATTGCATTATTATCTTTTAAATGTCCATGGATCATTAACTATGGCTTCTCTTTCATTTCTCATATTAGTAATTTGCGTCTTCTCTCTTTTTGCCTCTGGTTTAGCTTGGTTAGAGGTTTATCAATTGTATTTGCCTTTTCAGAGAAACAGTATTTGGTTTTGTTTATTTTTCTATTATTGTCCTGATTTCAATTTCATTGATTTATGCTCTATATTATTATTATTTCTTTTCTCCCACTGTGGATTTAATTTTCTCCTCTTTTTCTTGTTTCCTTAGGTGGAATCCTAGATTATTAATTTTTTAAATTTTTATTATTTTTTAATACATTTATTCAAAGCCATAAGTTTCTTTCAAACATTGCTTTTGTTATATCACACAATTTTGATAAACTCTATTTTCATTTTCAGTTAGTTAAAATTTTTTTAAAAATTATTTTAAGACTTCTTCTTTGACCCATGTGTTATTTAGAAGTGTGTTGTTTAATCTTAAAATATTTGGGGATTTCTAGTTGTCTTTCTGTTATTAATTTCTATTTTAATTCCATTGTGGTCTGAGAACCTAACTTGTGTGATTTCTATTCTTTTAAATTTGTTAATGTGTGTTGTTGCCCAGAACGTGATCTATCTTGGTGAATGTTCCATGTAAGCTTGAATGAAATAGTTATAAATTTCATTTAGATACAGCTGTTTGATGTTTCTGTTCAATTCAACTATATCCTTACTGATTTTCAGCCTGCTGGATATGTCAGTTACTAATAGAGGGATGTTGAAGTCTCAAGTTATAATAGAGGATTTACCTTTTTCTCCTTGCAGTTCTATCAGTTTTTGCCCTGCATATTTTGATGCTCTGTTGTTAAGTGCGTACATATTCAAGATTGTTTTGTCTTCTTGGAAAACTGACACCTTTAACATTACGAAATACGCCTCTTTATCCCTGATCATTTTCCTTGCTCTATTTTTTGCCTGAAATTAATATACCTACTCCAGCTTTCTTTTGATTAGTGTGAGCATAGTATATCTTTACTCATCCATTTACTTTTACTCTATGTCTGTCTTTATATTTACAGGGGATTTCAGGTGGATAATATATAGTTGGGACTTTTTTTTTAAATCTACTCTGTTAGTCACTGTCTTTTAGTTGGTGTATTTAGACAATTCACATTTAAACTCATCATTGATATATTTGGATTAATATCAACCATGTTTGTAAATATTTTCTATTAATTGGCTTTTTTTTTTTTTTTTTTGGTCTTTCACTCTTTTTCTGCCATCTCTGGTTTTAACTGAGCCTTTTATATGATTCCATTTTCTCCCCATCCTGCATATCCATTATACACCTTTTAATTTTTTTTTTTTTTTTAGTGATTTATCTGAAGTTTGCAATATACATTTACAAGTAACCTAAGTCTACTTTCAATTAATATAATACCACTTCATGGGTGGTGAAGGTAAGTTATAACAAAATATTTCTAATTCCTCCATCACATCCCTTATAACATTGCTGTAATTTATTTCACTTGTCCATAATCTAGAATCATCTAATGTATTGTTGGTGTTATTATTTGAATAAACTGTTATCTGCTAGATCAGCTGAGAATAAAAAACATAAAAGATTTTATTTTACCTTTATTTATTTCTTTTGTGTGTGTAGTTCTGAGTATCTGACCTATATCATTTTCTTCTCTCTGAAGCACTTATTTTAACATTTCTTGCAAGACAAGTCTACTAACAATATATTCCTCCAGTTTTTGTCTTTCTGAGAAAATTTTATTTCTCCTTTGCTTTTGAAGGTTTGTTTTGTTGAATACAGAATTCTAGATTTTTTTCCCCCTTTCTTTCAACACGGAATATTTCACTTTACTCTCTTCTTTCTTGCATGGTTTCTGAAAAGAAGTCTAATGTAATTTTTTATCATTGTTCCTCTATAGGTAAGATTCCACACACCTCTGGCTTCTTTCAAGATTTTTTTGTCCTTGATTTTATGTAGTTTGGATATGATATGCCTAGATGTATGTCATTGGTATTCTGATTGGTGGTCTCTCAACTTCCTGGATCTGTAGTTTGGTGTCTGTCATTAATTTTGAAACCTTGTCATTCATTATTATTTCAAATATTGCCTCTGTTCCTTTCTCTCTTTCTTTTTCTTCTAGTATTCCCATTATGCATATGTTACACTTTTTGTAATTGTTCCACAGTTCTTGGATAGTATCTTCCTCCTCTCCTTTTTTTCTTTGATTTTCAATCTGGGAAGTTTCTATTTACCTATCTTCAAGCTCACTAATTCTTTCCTCAGCCACGTCCAGTTTAATGATGAGCCCATCAAAAGCATTCTTCTTTTCTCATAGAGTGTTTTTCATTTCTAGCATTTTCTTTTGATTTTTTCTTATAGTTTCCATCTCTCTGCTTACATTGACTATCTATTCATGCATGTTGTCCATGTTTTCCATTACAGTCCTTAATATATTACTCATAGTTATTTTAAATTCCTGGTCTGATAATTAAAAATTCTGTATTAAAGTTAAGTCTGGTTCTGATGCTTGTTTTGTCTTTTTAGAATGTGTTTTATTTTAGTATGCTTTGTAAATTTTTTGTTGAAAGCTAGACATACTGTACTGGGTAACAGGAACTGAGGTGAACAGAGCTTTATTTTGAGATTTCATGTTTATCTGGCTAAGAGTTAGGCTGTGTTTACTGTTTGTTGTAGCTGCAAGTGTTAGAGGCTAAAATTTCCTCTAGTGTCCTTGTTTTTGTCTTGTTGTCTTTGGGTTTACTTAGAGATTTCTTCTTATATAATATCTATGTTGCAGTTTTTCCCTTATAATACCCTGTTATTAGACAGTAGCCTGATTGATGTGATGATAAGGTCTGGTAGGAGAGGAAGAAAAAAAAAACCCACTGCTGTTGAGTATATTCCGACTCATAGTGACCCTATAGGACAGAGTAGAAATGCCCCATAGGGTTTCCAAGGAGTGGCTGGTGTATTTGAACTGCAACTTTTTGGTTAACAGCCAAGCTGTTTACCTTTGCACCACCAGGTGTCCAGGAAGACAGGAAGTGATCTATAATGCTATAATTACATCTTATTCTATCAGTGAGTCTGTGTTCCCGGACTGTGATTTTCACAGGTACTTCTAAGATTTTTTTTTTTTCCTCTCTTAGGTGAAAAAGGAAGGCTAGACAGGACTGGAGTTGGGTATTTCCATTCCCTCACATGGGTTAGGCTCAGTAAAACCCATATAAGTTAGGTTCTTGTCAAATACTTTCCCTTGAGAGGGCAGGCTTTTTTTTGAGAATAGAGTGCTCTGAGCATATTTAAAAATGGTCACTTTTCCCCTTTCTTGCTGAAAGCACAAGGGGGATTTTCCTCCAGTCTTCACGATGAGAATCTGGTGGTACTCCTAGAGGTAAAACTCCTAAATGTGTGGGATACTCCAAATACTGGGCAACCCTGAGTTATAGCTTTCAAGCTAGTCTACATTCAGCCTCTGACAATTTGTGAATTACACATTACATGCTCCTACTGGTAATGGCTCCAGTGGTGGGCTTCTGCTTCTGACCTTCTGCTACAGTTAAGTTGGGATTCTATTTACCTGCTTCTCTCTCCAGTTTTTAGGGCAGTGGCTTACCCTGTGACCTCAATTCCTCAATAGATCTAAAAAGAGTTATTTTTCAGTTTGCATGGCTTTTTTCTTGTTGTTAAGATGGGAGTTAAGATTTCCAAGCACTTACATGTCGCAGCAGAATTTTAAAGTCAGTAGTATTGAAGTATACTTTTAAGAAGGAAACTAACAAACAACCACAAAAATTCAATGTATATGAGTCTGTAAAAGTATCATTAGGTACTGCTGGTTTTGCTCTGTAATGTTATCACTCCAGTCCTAACAACAAGATAAAAGCTGAATAAACTGAAAATTAGTGACATTTCTTGAACCCAGCAAAGAACAGAAATTGCAGGGCAAACCATTACTTGAAATCTGAAGAGTCAAGTGGATCTGCTTATCTTGAGAATAAACCACTGGACCCATAAGCTGGTAGGAACACATAAATGATAATTTTCATAAACTGTTGTAGCCTGAGTGTGATTTAGTGTAAGAATGACAAACTATTGGGTACTACTTTATTAGAGGGAGGCCTGCCAGTTTCATTGGCCTTGCCTCCAGAAATTCTACCAGGTTCTCACAATGAAGATCCAAGAAAAATCTCTTCATAGGCAGGATGAGGAAAAGAGTTGTTGTTGTTAGCTGCTGTCGAGTTGATTCTGACTCATGATGACCCAACATGTATACAGTATAACTGGTCCATATGTTTTAAGCCTGTGACCTTTCTGAAGTAGATCACCATGCTTGTCTTCCAAGGTGCCTCTAGGTGAGCTAGAACTGTCAGTCAGCTAGTGGTCAAGTGCTTAACCATTTGTGCCACCCAAGGACAACTGGGAAGAATAATCATTGTGTTATATGTCCAGAGTTTTCTCCATAACAAAAGTCAACTCTCCAGGATGAAAACCTTTACCAAATTATTTTCCCAGAATCATGGGAGAAAGGCATTCCTCTCATTCCAGCTCCCTCTAATCTCCCTGTTTCACCTATGGGGCAGAGGAATCTTTACAAAAAGAAACACTTATGAAGGTCAAAGGCTAGAGACATAGGCCCAGTAACACTGGAATTTAAATGAAATATTATAAAATAATCACCATCTCCCACACTTTATGACCAACTAACAGAATTCCAGATTAATAATAGCAAATTACAGCTGAAAGAGGTGCAAAGGTGCAGACTGTCTTAGGTGGAGTTCTTGGAGAAACACAAAGCCAAGAAAGGAGGAAAACAAAACAAGGACACTAGAAAATATTAAAGCCTCTGGCACATACAAGTACAACAAACATTAAACAAAACTCAACTCCTAGCCAGTTTAACATAAATTCTCACACAAGAGATCTATATATCTGATATTTCATATCTGACTTTCAACAAAAAATTATAAGGCACATCAAGAAACAAGAGAAAAACACAATCCAAAAAGACAAAGCAAGAATAAAAACCAGATTCAAATATAACTCAGATATTGGAATAGTAAGATAGGTAATTTATAGCTATGTTTAATATGGAGTCCCTGAGTGGTGCAAATGAGGAAAGTTCTTGGCTGCAAACTGAAATGTTGGAGGTTTGCGTACACTGAGAGGCACCTTGGAAGAAAGCCCTGATGATTTACTTCCAGAAAAATCAGCCATTGAAAATCGATGGAGCACAGTTCTACTCTGACACATATGGAGTCACCATGTGTCAAAACTAATTCAATGACAATTGGTTTTACTGGTTTACATTTAATATGTTAAGGACTCTAATGAAAAAAGTAAACAACTGAAAACTACAGATGGCTAATATCAACAGCGATTAGGAAACTATAATAAATAAACTAAAGGAATTGATAGAAAACAAAAACACAGAAACAGATATAAAGAATGCATTCAACAAGCTCATCATTAGACTGGACATGGCCAAGGAAAGAATCAGTGAGCTTGAAGATAGGTCAAGAGAAACTTACTAAACTAAAAATCAAAGAGAAAAAAAGAATGCAAAAAGGTAATATCCAAAAGAAGTAGGTTTATTTCAAAAGATGTACCACATAAATAATTCAAATATCAGAAGGAGAAGAAAGAACAGAGAGGAAAAAATATCTTAAGCAATAATGGCTATAAACTTTTCAAAATTAATTACAGATACCAAAACAGATTAAGGAAGCTAAAATAATGCCAATCAGAATAAATACCAAAAAATCTACACCAAGGCAAAGCTTATTCAAACAACAGAAAACAAAATACAATCAGAAAATCTTGAAAATAGCCAGAAGGTGAGAGGATGGGATACTTTATGTAAAGAGGAATAAGAAGAAGAATAATTACAGCAGACTTCTCAACATAAAGCATGCAAACAGAGGTGGGGCCAAGATGATGGAACAGTCACATGCTTCCTGCCATTCCTCTTACAACAAAGATCAAAAAAAAAACAATTGAATCAATTATATATGAGAAACTTAGGAGCCCTGATTATCAAAGACAAAGCTGAGGAGTCAGACTGAACAGCAGGGGGAAGGAGAGACAGTTCAGAATCAGCAAAGACGTGCCAATCATGATGTTTCAAGCACCCTGCTGGCTGGGTGGGTTGTCACACGTGGACTAACTAAAGCAGTAGAATTTGGGACGTGTTTCACCACACTGGGAGAGGCTGGGCAGTGGAGAGTCTGCACAAGCCTCTGGAACTGGGGCAAACAAGGATGGACCTGTGAAAGTTAAGTACAAGCATCTAACCTATGGTGCTGGGTCAAAATAACCTCTCACCCTCTGGGATTTTCACAGTGGAGAAGTGCCTCTTTCCCCTCACACTCCCACCACCCCGCTCAGTTCTGACATCAGTCTAGCAGTATTCAATAACTGCCATGCCCCCTAGGCCTGAACTCTAAGAATTATGTGGGACACTATCAAGAGGAAAACCCTACAAATTATTTGAGTACCAGAACACGGGGGATAACAGAAAATACACAGAGAATTGTTGAATATTTGCTGGAAGAAAACTTCCCTGATATCGTGAAAGATGAAAAGATATCTATCTAAGAAGCTCAATGAACACCACACAGGGTAAATCCCAAGAGAAAGTCACCAAGACATAACATAATCAAATTTGTCAAAACCAAAGATAAAGACAGAATTTTAAGAGCAGCTAGGGATAAATGAAAAGTCAACTGCAAAGGAGAAAAAATAAGACTAAACTCTGACTACTCAGCAGAAACCATGCAGGCAAGAAGGCAAGGGGATTACATATATAAAACCTTGAAGGAAAAAAAAAAAGCCAGCCAAAAACTATATATTCAGGAAAACTGTCTCTCAAATACGATGGCAGAATTATGGCATTTCCAGATAAACAGACGTTAAGGGAATTTGTAAAAACCAAACCAAAATTACAAATATTAAAGGGAGTCCTCCAGTAACAATATTAGACAACAACCCAAGACTAGCACACAGGACAGAACAACTAGATATAAACGAAGATAGAGAATTTGCAAAAATAAGTCAAAGCTAACAGAATGAAAATAGGAAAAGAGAGAGGTCAATATGTAAAGGAAGAAAACATTAAAAAAAGAAAGGAATAAATAGTATAGTCATAGAACTTCGTTATGGAGAGGAAGTTAAGGCAATATCAGGAAATAAAAGATTGATTTACACTTAGAAAAATAAA
This sequence comes from Dugong dugon, assembly GCA_030035585.1. Lineage (NCBI taxonomy): Eukaryota > Metazoa > Chordata > Mammalia > Sirenia > Dugongidae > Dugong > Dugong dugon. The sequence goes on from CM057483.1 coordinate 73,915,999, forward strand.
GGTAAATTTTAAGGTAACCAAAACACAGGCTAACAAATCTATCCCTCAGAATAAAAAAGAAGAAAAGCATTATGACTCAGCAAACGCAAAATCAACAATAATGAAAAAGATAATGAAAAGAAAATACATAAGGAAAAATGACTCAGCCCAGAAAATTAAGTTGAATAAAGAAAATGTCAACACCAAACACACACACACAAAATACATCAATATGAAATCAGTAAACTCATACCTATCAATAATTACACTGAATGTAAATGGACTAAATGCACCAATAAAGAGACAGAGAGTGGCAGAATGGATTTAAAAAAGAAAAAACACATACTGTCTACATGCTGCCTATAAGAGATGACACACTTTAGACTTAAAGACACAAACTAAAATTCAAAGGATGGAAAAAAAATATATCAAGCAAACAAAAACCAAAAAAGAACAGGACTGGCAACATTAATCTCTGACACAAAAAACTTTAAAGCAAAATCCACCACAAAGTTTAAGGAAGGACACTATATACTGATTAAAAGGTCAATACACCAGGAAGACATAACCATAATAAATATATATGCATTCAATGACAAGGCTAAAAAATACATAAAACAAACTCTAACAGCACTGAAAAGAGACATATACAGCTCCACAATAATAGTAGGAGACTTCAACACACCACTTTTGGTGAAGGATAGAACATCTAGAAAGAAACTTGGTAAAGACACAGAAGATCTAAACACCACAATCAATCAACTTGATCTCATAGACGTATACAGAGAACTCCACCAAACAGCAGCCAAGTATACATTCTTTTCCAACACACATGGAACATTTTCCAGAATAGATGACATTTTAGGTCACACAGCGAGCATTAACAGAATCCAAAACATCGAAACACTACAAAGCATCTTTTCTGACCATAAAGCCATAAAAGTACAAATCAATAACAGAAACAGCAGCAAAAAATTCAAATACATGGAAACTGAATAACACCTTACTCAAAAACTACTGGGTTATATAAGAAATCAAGAATGGAGTAAAGAAATTTATAGAATCAAATGAGAATGAAACACATCTTAGCAGAATCTTTGGGACACAGCAGAAGCAGTGATTAGAGGTCAATTTATAGCAATAAATGCACACATTCAAAAAGAAGACAGGGCCACAATCAAAACATTAACCCTACAACTCGAACAAATAGAAAGAGGAGCAAAAGAAGCCCTCAGGCACCAGAAGGAAGGAAATAATAAAGATTAGAGGAGAAATAAATGAAATAGTGGATAGAAAAACAATTGAAAGAGTCAACAAGACCACAAGTTGGTTCTTTGAAAAGATCAGCAAAATCGATAAACCATTGGCCAAACTGACAAAAGAAAAACAGGAGAGGAAGCAAATAACTCAAATAAGGAATGAGATGGCAGATATCACAATAGACTCAGTTGAAATAAAAAGAATAATAACAGAATACTATAAAAAATTATACTCCAGCAAATTTGAAAACCTAGAAGAAATAGGCAAATTTCTAGAAACACACTACCTACCTAAACTAACAGAAACTGAGGCATAAAAACTAAACAAACCCATAACAAAAGAAGAGTTTGAAGAGGTAATTAAAAAACTCCTAACAAAAAAAGCTCTGGCCCCAACTGGAGAACTCTACCAAATTTTCAGAAAAGAGTTAACACTAACACTACTAAAGGTATTTAAACACATAGAAAAGAAAGGAATACCCCGAACTCATTCTATGAAGCCACCATAACCCTGATACCAAAGCCAGGTGAAGACACCACAAAAAAGAAAATTACAGATCCAATATCCCTCACAAACATAGATGCAAAAATCCTCTACCAAATTCCAGCCAATATAATTCAACACCATATAAAAAAAAAAAATTCATCATAACCAAGTGGGATTCATATCGGTTATGCAGGGATGGTTCAACATTAGAAAAACAATCAATTTAATCTATCACATAAATAATACAAAAGATAAGAATCACATGATCTTATAGATTCAGAAAAGGCGTTTGACAAAGTCCAGCACCAATTCATGATAAAAACTCTCAGCAAAATAGGAATAGAAGCGAAATTCTTCAACATAATACAGGACATTTATACAAAGCCAACAGCTAACATCATTCTAAATGGAGAGAGTCTGAAAGCATTACCCTTGAGAACGGGAACCAGACAAAGATGCCCTTTATCACCGCTCTTATTCGACATTGTGCTGGTGGTCTTAGCCAGAGCGATTAGGTTAGAAAAAGAAATAAAGGGCATCCAAATTGGTAACGAAGAAGTAAAAGTATCTCTATTCGCCAATGATATCATCTTATACACAGAAGACACCAAAGAATCCACAGGAAAACTACAGGAACTAATAGAAGATTTCAGTAAAGTATCAGGATACAAGCTAAACATACAAATATCAGTTGGATTCCTCTACACCAACAAAGAGAACTTCCAAGGGGAAATCACCAAATCAATACCATTTACAATAGCTCCCAAGAAAACAAAGTACTTAGGAATAAATCTAACCATAGATGTAAAAGATCTATACAATAAAAACTATAAGACACTACTGCCAGAAACCAAAAGAGACCTGCATAAGTGGAAAAACATAGCTGGCTCATGGATAGGTAGACTCAACATTGTGAAAATGTCAATTCTACCCAAAGTGATCTGCAGATGCAATGCAATCTCAATCCGAATTTCAAAGACAATTTTTAATGAGATGAAGAAACAAATCACCAACTTCGTATGGAAACTGAAGAGGACCCAGAGAAGAAAATCATTACTAAAGAAGAACAAAGTGGGAGGCCCCACACTACCTGAATTTAGAACCTATTGTACCACGATGGTAGTCAAAACTGCCTGGTACTGGTACAACAACAGACAGACACATAGACCAATAAAACAGAATTGATAACCCAGACATAAATTCATCCACCTATGAACAGCTGATACTTGATAAAGGCCCGAAGTATGTTAAATGGGGAAAAGACAATCTCTTTAACAAGTACTGCTGGCATAACAAGACCCATACCTCACACCATGCACAAAAACCAACTCAAAATGGGTCAAAAACCTAAATATAAAATCTAAAACGATAAAGATCATGGAAAACAAAATAGGGACAATGAAAGGAGCCCTAATACAAGGCATAAGTGGTATACAAACAATAACTAACAATGCACAAACATCAGAAGAGAGACTAGATAACTGGGAGCTCCTAAAATTCAAACATTTATGCTCATCAGAAGACTTCACCAAAAGACTAAAAAGATAACCTACAAATTGGGGGAAATTTTTTGGCTATGACATAAATGGTAAGGGTCTTATCTCTAAACTCTACAAGATACTGCAACACCTCAACAACAAAAAGACAAATAACCCAATTAAAAAATGGGCAAAGGATATGAACAGACACTTCACCAAAGAAGACATTCAGGGGGCCAACAGATACATAAGGAAATGCTCACAATCATTAGCCATTAGAGAAATGCAAATCAAAACTACAATGAGATACCATCTCACCCCAACAAGGCTGGTACTAATCCAAAAAACACAACATAAGAAACGTTGGAGAGGTTGTGGAGAGACTGGAACACTTATGTACTGCTGGTGGGAATGAAAAATAGTACAACCAACTTTGGAAATTGATTTGGCCCTTCCTTAAAAAGCTAGAAACAGAAGTACCATACTATCAAACAATCCCACTCCTTGGAATATATCCTTGAGAAATAAGAGCCATCACACGAATAGATATATGCACACCCATGTTCATTGCAGCACTGTTCACAATAGCAAAAAGATGGAAACAACCTAGGTGCCCATCAACAGACAAATGGATAAACAAATTATGATATACTTACACAATGGAATACCACACAATGATAAAGAACAATTATGAAGCCCTGAAACAACAAGAAGGAATCTGGAGGGCATTATGCTGAGTGAAATTAGGCCCCAAAGGACAAATACTGTATGAAACCATTATTACAAGAACTCAAGGAAAGGTTTAAACACAGAAGAAAGCATTCTTTGATGGTTACGAGGGTGGGGAGGGAGAGGGAAGGGAATTCACTGACTAAACAGCAGACAAGGATCATCTTTGCTGAAGGGAAGAACAACAAACAATACAGGGGAAGTCAGCACAACTGGACCAAAGCAAAAGCTAAGAAGTTTCCTGAACACATCTAAACAATTTGAGGGAAAGGGTAGCTGGAGCTGGGGCCTGGGGACCACAGTTTCAGGGGACATCTAGGTCAATTGGCATAACAAAGTTTATTAAGAAAATGTTCTGCATCCCACTTTGTCGAGTACCATCTGGGGTCTTAAAAGCTTGGAGTTGGCCATCTAAGATGAATCAATTAGTCCCAACCCACTTGGAGCAAAGGAAATGAAGAACACGAAAGACACGAGGAAAACATTAGCCCAAGAGACTAAAGGTCCACATAAACCAGAGACTCCACTAGCCTGAGATCAGAAGAACTAGATGGTGCCCAGCTACCACCAATGACCTCCCTGACAGGGAACACAGCAGAGAGTCCCAGATGGAATGGGAGAAAAGCACGGAGCAGAACTCAAATTCAAGTAAAAAGACCAGACTTAACGGTCTGACAGAGACTGGAGGAATGCGGGAAACTATAGCCCCCTGACACTCTGTTAACCCAGAATTAAAACCATTCCCGAAACCCATTCTTTAGACAAAAATTATGCAGGACTATAGAACAAAAAATAATACACATGAAGAGTGTGCTTCCTATTTCAATCAGATACATGAGACCAAATGTGTGTCTCCTGTCTGGAGGCAGTATGAGAAGACAGTAAGGAACAGGAACTGGTTGAATGGACACAGATAACCCAGGGTGGAAACGGGAAGAGTGCTGTCATATTGTGGGAATTACAACTAATGTCACAAAACAATATGTGTATAAATTTTTGTACGAGAAATTGCGTTGTAAACTTTCACCTAAAGAACAATAAAAAAAGAAAATATAATAAAATAAAACACAGAAACAAGAGAGTTGTGTGAAATATTTAAAATGATGAATGAAAAAAAGAAACACTAACCTAGAATTCTATAGCTAGCAAAATTACTTTTCAAACGTGAAAGGAAAGTAAAGTCTTTCTCAAACAAAAATTGAGGGAATTCATTCCCAGCAGTCCTACATTGCAAACAATCTTCAGGCAGAAGGTAAAAGATTATAGGTCAGAAATTTGCAACTGTATAAAGAAAAGATGAACATTGGAGAAGGAATAAATGAAGGTCAACTAAAATATTTTTTTTAATCTTTTCAATTTATCTTAGAGATAACTGTTTGTTTAAAGTAATAGTAGTAACCATGTATTGGGAGAATTTAGAATATGGGTAAGTGAAATGAATGATGGCAATATCACAAGGGAAGAGAGGAAGGACTTGGCAATACACAGTTGTAAGGTAACTGCACTACGCTTGAGAGTAATAGTGTTATTTGAAGGTAAACTTAGATTAGTTAAAAATGTTTGTTGTAAATGCTAGGAAAAACACTAAAAACATTTTAAAAGAAGTATATTTGATACAGTAAGAGAGGTGACAAAATGGAAACATTCAAAATGTTTAATTAAAACCAAAGAAGACAGAAAAAGAAGGCTCTGGCAATGAATAGAAAACAGTTACCAATATGGTTGATATTAATCCAGTTATACCAATAATCACTTTAAAAGCGAATGGCTTATATACAGAAATTAAAACACACATGTTATCATTATAGATTAAAAAAAAAAAGTCTCAGCTATATGTTGTCTACAAGAAACCCAGTTTAAATATAGACTCATAGGTTAAAAGCAAAAGAACTGGGAAAGATACATCATGCTACCACCAATCAAAAGAAATCTGGAGATGCAATATTAATTTCAGACAAAGAGGACTTCAGGACAAGAAAAATTATCAGGAAAAAAAGAGTGACATTACCTAGTGAAAAAGGGGTAAATTCTCCAACAAGCTATAATAATACCTAACAGGTATGCACATAACAGCATAACATCAAAATACGGGAGGGAAAAATTGATAGAACTGCAAGGAGCAAGAAACAAATCCACTATTACAATTGGAGATTTCAATAGCCCTCATTCAGTAATTGATAGATACAGAAAGCCAAATATCAGTGAGGATGTAGCTGAACTGAACATCATGCATCTGAATTTACAATTATAAAATTCTCCATCCAACAATAGTAGAATTCACATTCTTCTCAATCTCACATGGAACATTCATCAAGATATATCACATCCTGGGTTAAAACATACGTTAACAAATTTAAAAGAATAGAAATCATACAGAGTATTCATAGATTACACTGGCATTAAACTAGAGTTCAGTAATAGAAAGATAGCTCGAAAATCCCCAAACATTTTGAATTTAAACCATACACTTCTAAATAACACATGCATCAATGAATAAATCTTTAAATAAATTTAAAAGATAGTTTGAATTAAGTGAACATTAAAATACAATTTATCAAAATTTGTAGGATGCAGCAAAAGCAGTGAACAGATGGAAATTTATAGCATTGAATACATATTTTATGAAAAAATAATTAAAATCAATAATCTGAGTTTCTACCTTAGTAAACTAGAGAAGGAAGAACAATTTAAACAAAAAGCAAGCAGAATAAATTAAATAATAAAAAATAGTGCAGAAATCAATGAAACTGAAAACAGGAAAACAACAGAGAAAATAAACAGAACAAAAGATCTGTTCTTTTGAAAAAAAGATTTTATAAAATTGATAAACCTCAAGCCAAGTTAACCAAGAAAGAAAAAGAGAATTTAATCATTAACTTGTAAACTTCCAAAAAAAAAAAAATTACCTGGGCCAGATCATTTCACAAGTGGATCTACCAAACATTTAAATAAGAAATGATATAAGATCTCCACCATCTACTCAATAAAATAGAAGCAGGAGGAACACTTCCTCACCAATTTTATGAGACCAGCATTACCCTAATTCCAAAACAATATAAAGACATTACCAAAATGGAATAGTACAGACCAATAACGCTCATGAACATAGTTATGAAAATAGTCAATGAAATATTAGCAAATCTAATCCAACAGTACATAAAAGAGTGATACAACATGACTGAAAAGAATTTACTGCACGTATGCAAGGCTAGTTCAGCATTCCAAAATCAATTAATGTAATCCACTATATCAACATACTAAAAGCCAACTACTTTCCTATATGCCAGCAATGAACAATTCAAATTTGAAATAAAAATAATAGTAATGTCATTTCCAATTCTAACCAGAAAATATAATACTTAGGTATATATCTAACACAATATGTGTAAGATTGATATATAGAAAACTAGAAAGTGTTGCTGAGAGCAATCAAAGAATATCTCAATAAATGGAGAGATATTTCTTGTTCTTAGATTGGAAGACTCAATATCGTACAGATGCAAATTCTTCTTAAATTGATCTATACCCATTGCAGTCAAGTTGATTCCAATTCATAGTAACCCTACAGGACAGAGTATAACTGCCCCATAGGGTCTCCAAGGAGTGCCTGTGGATTCGAACTGTCCTTTATTTTTTTCTTGCCTTATTGCTCTAGCTGGGACTTCCAGCATAATGTTAAATAGGAGTGGTGATAAAGGACATCCTTGTCCTGTTCTCAAGGGGAATGTTTTCAGCCTCTGTCCATTAAGAATGCTGTTGACTGTTGGTTTTGTATAAAACCCATTGCCGTCGAGTCGACTCCTATTCATAGTGGCCCTATAGGATAGAGTAAAACTGCCCCATGGAGTTTCCAAGGAGAGGCTGGTGGATTCGAACTGCTGACTTTTTGGTTTGTAGCTGTATCTCTTAACCACTGTGCCACCAAGGCTTCAATGTAATCCCAGTCAAAATCTCAGGAAGCTATTTTGTTAGGTATTGACAAACTGATACTAAAGTTTATATGGAAAGGCAAAAGACCTAGAATATCCAAAGCAAGAAGAACAATGTTGGAAAACTCATACTACCTAATTTCTATACAGTAAAGCTACAGTAATCAGAGAGATAATACTGGCAAAATAATAGACATATAACTCAATGGATCAGAATGGAGAGGCCAAGAACAGACAAACACAAATACAGTCAACTGATCTTTGGCAAAGGAGTAAAGGCAATTTAATGAAGAAAGGATAACGTTTTCAACAAATGGTACTGAGACAACGGGACAGCCACATGCAAAAAAATGAATCTATACACATACATGGAAACCCTGGTGGCGTATTGGTTAAGTGCTACAGCTGCTAACCAGAAGGTCGGCAGTTCAACTCCACCAGGCTCTCCTTGGAAAGTCTATGGGGCATTTCCACTCTGTCCTTCCAGGTCGCTATAGTCAGAATTGACTCAATGGCAATGGATATACACGTACATACAAGCTTTTACAAATATTGACTCAAAATGAATCACAGACTTAAGGGTAAAACGCACAACTATATAACTTTTAGGAAGTTACATAGGAGAAAATCCAGGTGACCATGGATTTGACATGAGTTTTTAGATACAATGCCAAAAGCATGATACATTAAAGAAAATAAAAATGATGTAGTTGGATTTTTTAAAAATATTAAACACTTCTGCTTTGCAAAAGACACTTGAAAAATACATGTCTGATAAATATCTTGTATCCAAAACATACAAAGGACTCTTAAACCCAATAAGAAAACAAACAACCCAATTTAAAAATGTGTTAAAGATTGGGAACAGACGCCTCACAAAAAAAGATATCCAAATAGCAAATAAACTTATGAAAAGATGCTTAACATAATTTTTCATTAGGGAACTGCAAATTAAAGCAATACATGCATATTAAACAATAAGTTAAAAAATAAAATAATTATGCATGAGTCCATACTAATAAAAAACAAAAGATTGGATAAATACATGCATACGTACATACGTACATACATGAGGGAGAAAAGACAAATATTCTATGCCGAAAAGTACAAACAATTATTTACATAAATATTCTACTCCCAAAGAGGGGGAGTATAACTCTCCACTCCTTAAGTGTGGGCTGAGTATAGTGACTCTCTTCCAAAGAGTACTGTATAGAAAGGGGGGAAAAAAAGTAACTTTTCAATGGACAAACCTGGCAAACAGTACCTTAAGCCAGGTGATAAAAGTTAGCATTAACAGAGGTAAGTCATGTTGATAGTTTGTATCCTTGAAATGATGTGCTGAGAATGGCACTTTACCTTCATGATATTCTTCAAAAACACCATAGCAATCATGAGAAAAACATCAGAAAATCCCAATTGAGGGGCATTCTGTAACTCACAAACGTATAAAGGTCTTCAGAAAGAAAAAAATCTGCAATACTGTCATAGCCAACAGAAGCCAACAGAGGGAGACATGACAACCACATGTAGTGTAATATCCTGGATGGGATCCTGGATGGGATCCTCGAATGGAAAATAGACATTAAGGAAAAAAACTGAGGAAATCTGAATAAGTTTTGACTTTATCTAATAAAAGTGCATCAATATTGGGTCATTAATTGCAACAAATGTACCATAATAATGTAAAAGGTTAATAATAGGGGAAACTGTGTTGTATATGAAAATTGTCTGTACTCTCTTCACAATAATTCTGTAAATATAAAATTTTTAAAACAAAAATTTCATTTAAAAAATATCATTAGGATGAACCTGGCTCCCTAAAATGCTTATTGTGATTGCAGTGTCTTTTTTTGGTGGGTAGTCAAGGGAGAGGAGTAATACCATATATATATACGATTTCCCTAGAAAGGCCATGTTGACTATATTCAAAAGTTGCTTTTGACATTTGTTTTATACTTATCCAGGCTATGTAATATTTTATGCATAATACCAAACAAACAATGATGAGATTTAAAGAAGAAAACCTAACAGTTCTATAGTGGAATCTGTGTATGTATTTTTAAAGATTCCCATGGTCAACTATGTTTGATAATTGCTGGAATACTGGAAAGGGTATACTTTGAAACCAGACAAGCTTTGAATTGATTCCAGGCTTTTCTACTTACTGGCCTTGAAGAATTTAATCTCTGGGTCCCTGTAGATGTGCTCAAAGCAACAGTTTGTAGTGACTTTATGTTAGTGTAATGGGGGATCTAACGGTTCCTCAAAAATACTTTAGTCCAATGTAAAACATGCATTTAAGTACTTGATGTTATCTATTCACTTTTGATTTTCTTGTTGCCTTATGTTCAATAACAGAAAATCTCTGTGTACTGCAATCTTGGATTTTTTCCCATGACTCCAGAAGAATGTGTTATTTTCAACTACAGTCAATATGTTCTCCAAAAAGAAATGCATTTGCATTCATCTAAAATTAGTACTGAATGTTTATTAATTTGCCTTTTAAATTAGTTAGTGTTATATTGACACCATCTTGTTATTTCAACATTTAATAACAAATATTTTTAAAATCATCTCTACAAATTCTAAAAATTTTCATATTTATTTAACTAGCCTGCATTCTTCCCATCAGTTATATAAGAGCCCTAAAGAGTATATCTGTTTTAGTTTGCTGACTCCTATCAAGTGAGGATCTGAGTCAATTTTTTTTTTCTTCCCCTAAGTCCTTCTGGGCAGGAAATTCCATAGTTTCTCTTTGTAGCTTTGTTGAACGTTTAATCTCTCCATCAATATTATCTTCCTCCTTAAGCAAATGATAATCTCTTGTGAGTTATTTTAATTCCATTGCCTCCTATCTTGCAAAATTCTTGCAATTCATCGTTTTTTAAAAATTTAAATCCTTTTTATTTGATGAATGGTATTCTATGAAAAAGGATTATCTTCCTCCTCACATAAATGGGATCTAGCAATCAGGAGGCAACATAACATATAATATAGATCCTCCACAACAGAATGTTATATTTGATTGATGCTGCTAACTTTTTAAAATACTTTAAAATATTTTCTCATTTGAAACTACAACAATCTTTTGAAATAGATATGCTTCATGAAAGTCTCATTTTATAGAAAAGTTAATTGATTTGCCCAAGTTTACAGTAAATTTATATCATAACTGGAGCTGGAACTCTTCTGATATTTATTTTATTCCTCCTCCTTTCACAATACTTTTTTCAGGTTTTTAGTTTATAAAATATTGCAATATATGGTAGTGTATCACTGAATCTCACATTTTTATAAAGGACAAATAAATTCTTAGAAGGTAGAAAATAGATATATTTATATTAACGGAAGTTAGTTTTAGAGATTCTTACATATTTTCTATTGCTTTTCCTATTATTTTTGAGATAGTAAGTAGTAGTTCTTAATGAAGATTTTACAAATGGTTTTCCAGACAAAGCCTGTCTTTGATGTTATACAGATACAAAGCTGAGAACACCAGGGCTGTCCTTAGTGCCCTAACACATTCGTAAAAAAATAGATTTAATAAGAGTCATATCAAGCAAACATAAATAATGATAGAAGCCTTAAAGATTAAAAAAAAAAAAAAACACCATTAAAAGCTTTCTGTTTGCCTTCATAGTCAAGCTTTTCCCTGGTTGTCTACATATTCAACCCACCTTCCACTTACTCTCATTCCATTCACTTGGCTTCAACTGCAATTAGTCAATGGAACCAACTCTTTGTCATCAATGCTATCAATGACCTCAGTGATACAAAATTCAGAGGATATTATTTGGGAGCTACTTTTTTTTTTTTTTTTTAACTCTAGCTTCTCTTTTCTTCACTACCAAAACATATACTCCTGATTTTACTACTTCATTGCATACTCTTTCAATCTCTTTTGCCAACTTTTTCTCCTCAATCATTCTTCCAAGTTCAGTTCTGGGTCTTTTTAAAATTTCACTAATTCCTACAGCTTTAAATACCACACAGAAATTGACAACTGATGAGACTCTCAAATTTATTTATTCAGCCCTGTCCTGTTTCTGTGCCCTCATTTATCCAGCTACTCAAATCCAACTGCTGATTGGATATACTCCCCTGGATAACTGGTAAAAACCGAAAACAAAACCGGTTGACATCTAGTTGATTCTGCCTCATGGTGGCCCCATGTGTTGCAGATTAGACCTGCACTCCACAGGGTTTTCAAGGCTGTGACCTTTCGGAAACAGATCACCAGCCCTTTCTTCCAAGGTGCCTCTGGGTGGGATTGAATTACCAACTTTTTGGTTAGTACTTGAGTGCTTAACTATTTGCACTACCCAGAGAATCCTTGGATATCTCATAGGCATCTTAAATTTAACAAGTCCAAAATCTAACTCAGTGTTACCACCTTAGTCTAATCAAAGAATGCTTGTCACTTCAAGGGAAACAACTAAGAATGTTGGTAAAAATGATAAAATTTGAAATTTTAACCAAAAATTATAAGTTGGGAAATTTATATCTGCCATCATAAGTATGACAACTTGCCAGTACTTCAGCACCTATTTGATCAGTTTGTTGATGATATTAGCAAATGCAATTTTTGACATTGTGTAGTAAGATGTCAACTTTTGAAAGATCTGCATAACTCACTGAGGCAATATTTTTCAAATGGCCCATGTATAATGTTATAAAATCATGCATGGTAAAAGATCCAAGGGGCAAAATAGACCAATGGGTTTTTATGTAACAGAGTATGAAAAATTCATTGATTTCATATTCCACATTGCAAACAACCTTTAAGAAATAATCACTTGTCCCTTTCCAACTACTTATCTGTGTGATTTAGATTATCTTCATATACTTCAACCAAAGGAACAGATCACGACTGAATGCAGAAGCAGATATGATAATTCAACTCTCCTCTAGTAAGCTAGATTGTAAAGAGATTTGTAAAAATGTAAAATAATGACACTCTTTTCTCTGTTTTTTATTTTATAAAATACAATTATTTTTCATAAAATAGTATTATTTATGCCAAGAAGAAATGGATTATTGTTATATTTAAATGAATTAATACATAATTTTAAAATTTCTTGGTTTTAATCTCTAATGTGGTCAATATCTACTACCACTAGCTGCCATTGATTCAACTCCAACTCATGCTGATCCTATGCGTGTCAGAATAGAACTATGCTCCATAGGATATTAATGGCTGATTTTTTAGAAGTAGATCATCAGACCTTTCTTCTGAGGCACCTCTAGGTGGAAGTCAACTTCCAACCTTTCGATTAATAGAGAGTCCATTAACCATTTGCACCACCCAATGACTATAATGTGGTAAATGTAGACAGATATAATCCAGATAAACGAAAGATTAAGAGATTTTAAGTGTATGATTCATTCCGGAGTCCCAAAATTTTGAGACCTGCTGCTCCCCAACGATTATGAAAATGCCTTTCCATCTGCCTGCAATATTTTTTTCCCTAGAATCTTTTGCTTTACAAACTACTATTTATTTTTCAGGTCTTACCTTAAATTTGATTTCCTCATCCCCACATCCACCCTTAATATAATTATGTCACCCCAAACTTTCTATCACAGCATTTTTTAATTATATAGGCATCTGTGTTTACTTGTTTAATGCTTTTCTCCCAACTAGAATAAAAACTACACAAGGACAGGAATCACGTCCATTTTTTTTTTTTTTTGAGTGTCTGATGTGGCAAACTTTCAAGAAACATTTAATGAATGACAAAATAATATAGAGGCACACACAGAAGGAGGAGGCACAATTCTACTCTTAGATATGGCCTTTTTGCTACTGCCATGTGAAGAATCATAGACAAAGATCTATTCCTATCTAGAAACAGAAACCCATTTCAAACCAGTTTAAGTATCTGGAGGAGAATTTAAAATATAATTATTTTGGTATCAAAGTATAATTTTTAATAATCTAAAGCATGACTTCTGTACATGTATGAAGTGAACATGTGTCAACAATTTATTATTTGATTAATTTATTGATAAAGAAAAATAGCAAGATGGCAAAGCTGGTTCAAAGTTAATGGGAGATAGTAAATAATTTACAGTTTCTTAAAGTGGGCTTGCTAGACAACACCCAGCCAAAACTGATAGTATATACAGTAACTCCTTTTGATTATTTCTAAAATTTGGTTACTATTTCTTAACAATGGGTTAAAGTCAAAACTTTAAATACAGCTAGAAGCATACGGCTGCTGAAATACTTAACTTGGTGTTGATAATATTCATCAATTATTAATTAAAGAATCACAATTTATTTAGTCCTTACTGCATGATAGGCAATTATTTCCAGATATATTTTAATAATCGGTTTGGTTATCTCCCTCAAATTTCCAAAGGGAGAAAACTTACTGGCTACCATACCACTGAGTCCCTATTATGATGTTGCACAAGGAAAAATATTTCTACCTGTCCACATTCAGTCCATATTCTGTGTTATATGATGAGATAAAGGGTCTGGGCATAGCTGGAAATAACAGAAAGATGTATTCCTCTTATTCAAGGCCACACTGATGAGGCCTTCTTGGAAGAGAAAGAAATAATTTAGTCAAACATTTAATATAGCGAAAGAATATAAGCTTTTAATTGAGTCCTTAATAGATGGATTTTGGCTTTACTAAAAAAATTTCAATTATCTCAACACCTTGAAGGAATATGGTTATATTCTATATTTTAGCTGACACTATTATAAATGTGGAAACCTGGTGGCATAGTGGTTAATAGTTCAGCTGCTGATAAACCATTGGCCAAACTGACAAAAGAAAAACAGGAGAGGAAGCAGATAATCTATATAAGAAATGAGATAGGTGATATCACAACAGACCCAAATGAAATTAAAAGAATCATAACAGAATACTATGAAAAATTGTACTCTAACAAGTTCAAAAACCTAGAGGAAATGGACAAATTTCTGGAAACTCGCTACCTACCTAAACTAATACACAGAAGTAGAACAACTAAATAAACCCATAACAAAAGAAGAGATTGAAAAAGTAATTAAAAAACTCTCAACAACAAAAAGAAAAAGCCGTGGCCCGGATGGCCTCACTGGAGAATTCTACCAAACTTTCAAAGAAGAGTTAACACCTCAACTACTAAAGGTATTTCAGAGCATAGAAAAGGATGGAATACTCCCATACTCATCCTATGAAGCCAGCACAACCCTGATACCAAAACCAGGTAAAGACACCACAAAAAAAAACAAGAAAATTAAAGACCAATATCCCTCCTGAACATTGAAGCAAAAATCCTCAAGAAAATTTGAGTTAATAGAATTCAGCAACATAGCAAAAAAAATAATTCACCATGATGAAGTGGGATTTATAGCAGGTATGCAGAGATGGTTCAACATTAAAAAAACAATCAATGTAATCCATCACATAAATAAAACAAAAGACAAGAACCACATGGTCTTATCAATGGATGCAGAGAAGGCATTTGTCAAATTCCATCACCCATTCATGATAAAAACTCTCAGCAAAATAGGAATAGAAGGGAAATTCCTCAATACAATTAAGGGCGTTTATACAAAGCCAACAGCCAAAATCATCCTAAATGGAGAGATTTTTTAAAGTATTGCCCTTGAGAACAGTAACCAGAAAAAAATGCCCTTTATCGCCACTCTTATTCAACATTGTGCTGGAGGTCCTAGCCAGAGAAATTAGGCTAGAAAAAGAAATAAAGGTCCTCCAAATTGGTAGGGAAGAAGTCAAAGTATCTCTGTTTGCAGATGATATGATCTTATACACAGAAAACCCAGAAGTATTCACAAGAAAACTACTAGAACTAATAGAAGATTTCAGCAAAGTTTCAGGATACAAGATAAACATACAAAAATCAGTTGGATTCCTTTACACCAAGAAAGAGAACCTTGAGGAGGAAATCACTAAGTCAATACCATTTACAATAGCCTCCAAGAAGATAAAATAATCAGGAATAAATCCAACCAGAGACGTAAAAGATTTATACAATGAAAACTACAAGACACTACTGCAAGAAACCAAAAGAGACCTGTGTAAGTGGAAAAAGATACCTTGCTCATGGATAGGTAGACTCAACATTGTGAAAATGTCAATTCTACCCAAAGTGATCTACACATACAATGAAATCCCGATCCAAATTCCAATGGCATTTTTTAATGAGATGGAGAAACAAATCGCCAGCTTCATGTGGAAAGGGAAGAGGCCCCGAATAAGTAAAGTATTAATCAAGAAGAAGAACAAAGCTTGAGGCCTCACACTACCTGATTTTAGAACCATTATGCCACCACGGTAGTCAAAACAGCCTGTAGTGGTACAACAACAGATACAGAGACCAATGGAACAGAGTTGAGAATCCAGACATAAATTCATCCACCTATGAGCAGCTGATATTTGACAAAGGCCCAAAGTCCATTAATTGGGGAAAAGACAGTCTCTTTATCAAATGATGCTGGCATAACTGGATATCCATCTGTAAAAAACTGAAACAAGACCCATATCTCACACCATGCACAAAAAAGAACTCAAAATGGATCAAAGACTTAAATATGAAAGCAAAAACGATAAAGATCATGGAACAAAAAATGAGGACAATGCTAGGAGCCCTAATACATGGCATAAACAAAATATGAACCATAAGTAACAATGCACAAGCACCAGAAGAGAGACTGGATAAATGGGAGCTCCTAAAAATCAAACACTTATGCTCATCAAAAGACTTCACCAAAAGAGTAAAAAGACAACCTACAGACTGGGAAAAAGTTTTTGGCCATAACAAATCCAATCAGTGTCAAATCTCTAAAATCTACAAGATACTGCAAAACCTCAACAACAGAAAGACAAACCACTCAATTAAAAAATGGGCAAAGGATATGAACAGGCACTTCGCCAAAGAAGATATTCAGGAGGCTAACAGACACATGAAGAAATGCCCATGATCATTAGCCATTAGAGACATGCAGATCAAAACTACAATGAGATACCATCTCACACCAACAAAGCTAGCATTAATCCAGAAAACACAAGATAATAAATGCTGGAGAGGTTGTGGAGAGACTGGAAAACTTATACACTGTTGGTGGGAATGTAAAATGGTACAACCACTTTGGAAATCAATTTGGCGCTTCCTTAAAAAGCTAGAAATAGAAGTACCATAGGATCCAGCTATCCCACTCCTTGGAACATATCCTAGAGAAATAAGAGCCGTCACACAAATAGTTATATGCACACCCATGTTCATTGCAGCACTGTTCACAATAGCAAAAAGATGGAAGCAACCCAGGTGCCCATAAACAAATGGATAAACAAATTATGGTATATCCACACAATGGAATACTACACAATGATAAAGAACAAGGATGAAGCCGTGAAACATCTTTTAACATGGAGGAATCTGGAGGTCATTATGCTGAGTGAATTCAGTCAGTCACAGAAGGACAAATATTGGATAAGACCACTATTATAAGAACTCAAGAAAAGGTTTAAACACAGAAGAAAACATTCTTTGATGGTTACGAGGGTGGGGAGGGCGGGTGAGGGTTATTTACTAACTAGATAATAGATAAGAATCATCTTAGGTGAAAGGAAGGACAGTACACACTCCAGGGGAAGTCAGCACAACTGGACTAAACCAAAGCTAAGAAGTTTCCTGAATATAATCAAATACTTTGAGAGACAGAGTAACAGGGGTAGCGGTCTGAGGACCATGCTTTCAGGAGACATCTAGGTCAACTGGCATAACAAAGCTTAATAAAAAAATGTTCTGCATCCTACTTTGGTGAGTGGAGTCTGGGGTTTTAAAAGCTTGCAAGCGGCCATCTAAGCTGCATCAATTGGTCCCAACTACCTGGAATAAAGATGAATGAAGAACACCAAAGACACAAGGAAGATATTAGCCCAAGAGGTAGAAAGGGCCACATAAACCAGAGACTTCATCAGCCTTAGACCAGAAGAAGTAGATGGTGCCCGGCTACCACCAATGACCGCCCTGACAGGGAACACAACAGAGAATCCTGGATGGAGTAGGAGAAATGTGGGGTGCAGAACTCAAATTTTAGTAAGAATACCAGACTTAATGGTCTGACTGAGACTGGAGGAACCCCCGAATGCATGGCCCCTGGATTCTCTAACAGCCCAGAACAAAAACAATTTCCGAGGCCAACTCTTCAGACAGGGATTGGACGGGACTGTGGGACATAAAGTGATACTTGTGAGGAGTGTGCCTCTTAGCTCAAGTAGATACAAGAGACTAACCTGGCAGCTTCTGTCCAGAAGTGAGATGGAAAGGCAGAGGGGGTTAGGAGCTGGTTGAATGGACACGGGAAATCAGGGGTGGAAAAGAGGAGTGTGCTGTCACAGTGTGAGGAGAGCAATTAGGGTCACAGAACAATGTATGTATGAATTTTTGCATGGGAAAAATTAAAAAAAAAAAAAAGAGTTCTGCTGCTAACCAAAATGTCGACAGTTCAGATCCACCAGGGGCTCCTTGGAAACTCTATGGGGCAGTTCTACCTTGTCCTACAGGGTCGCTATGAGTCAGAATAGACTCGATGACAACGAGTTTGGTTTTGGTTTATGGTATTATAAATGTGGCAGGATTGTGAACTATAAATCTGGTGTATTGTCTTTCCACTTTTCTCTTTAACTTACATCCTGAAGGGTATTTTCCCCCATTTTTACCCTAATTAATGAAGAAATAGTTTCAAAGAATCATTACTCAGGTATATGGATTGCTTTCCAAGTGTCCAACTGCCACTTGTTTTTCATGGCAAAAAACCAACCTACTGCAGTCGAGTAGATTCCAATTCATAGCTACTCTATAGGCCAGAGTAGAACTGCCCCATAGGGTTTCCAAGGAGTGGCTGGTGGATTAGAACTGCCAACCTTTTGGTTAGCAGAGGAGCTCTTAACCACTGCACCACAGGGAAACTAAATAAGACAGTGTTGAAGAGAAGGTGAGTGGGAGTATGATGGCAACAATTTGTGGAGGCGAGTAGTACTGAAGTAGAAGGTAAAAAGGAGAGCCTCTGGCTCCATGGGCCAGACAGCAGAGAAGAAACAATTCTGAAGGTAAACTATTCTTGAGCATAGATTACTCTCCCGTACGCTGACTTCACTTCTGGATAACCCCCAGTTCAACAGTCTTGGACATTAATAAGACTCCAGAACTGAGGGCAAGGGAAATGGATACCCTGTGAGAGGATGAGAGCATAAAGGAATCCTGACAAAGGTAAGTTGAACTGAGCTGTGACCAGGGGCAGGAAGGGACCCACCACCACTGTTACATTTATCTATTTTAACCGTCACTATTGTTTTCCAAGTCAATTTGTAGCAAATATGTTCTTCATTTGATATTTATTCAATTCACAGTATTTGTATTGCTTACTGTTTCTAATGAAAATACTTCAGCATGATATTTATTTTTTTGAGGTGTAAAAAGAGTACCTATTTCAAGTGCTCAATATTGTGTGTCAGCCATAATTGATGAACTAAGACAAGGGTTTCCATTAATAGAATCGTTCATCCTACCACTAAACTTCATGAGATAAGTCCACAAAATTTCTTCTGACTGATTAAACATTTGTGTCAAAAATGAAGCTACACCTGTATATTTTTTATTGAAATATGCTTGTATGTATATATATGACCATAAGTACTCTGGAAGGAATGCAATATTGTTGAAGAGAATATAGTAGCTGTCATGGATTGTGTCATGTCCCCCAAAAATATCTGTCAGCTTGGTTGGATCATGATTCCCAATATTGTATGATTGTGTAATCTGATGTGATTTCCTTGTGTGTTGTAAACTCTATCACTATGACGAGATTATATGTGATCTCCATATGTGTTGTAAATTCTATCACTGTGATGAGGTTTACAAGACTAGATAGTGTCTTAATCCAATCTCTTTTGAGATATAATAGAGAGAGGCTAGCAGAGACACATGGGAACCTCATACCACCAAGAAAGCAGTGCCAGGAGCAGAGCACATCCTTTGGACGTATGGTTCCTGGGCAGAGAAGCTCCCAGACCAAGGACCTTTCTCCAGAGCCGACAGAGAGAGAAAGCCTTCTCCTGGAGCTGATACCCTGAATTTGGACTTGTAGCCTACTGGACTGTGAGAGAATAAACTTCTCTTTGTAAAGCCATCCACTTGTGGTATCTCTGTTATAGCAGCACTAGATGACTAAGACAGTAGCAATGTATTTTTTTTGCCAAGGACATTATAAAAAAAAAATTTTTGTTCTAATTGGTTTTCACTTTTTGAACAACCTATTATTTTTATTTATTGGAAGACCTGCTGTATAGATTTTTCTGTGACTCATTCCTGTCCACAGTTCTTTTCAGCGAAAGCTTTAATCCTTCTATTCATATTCAAAATCCATTGCCATGTAAACTGCTGCTTATTTTACAAATAAATGGATGCTGGACTCAATAGAAAGCTTAATAAAGAGACTATGTAATGAACAGGAACATTTTGTTACATAATGATAAAAAATGGTTCACAAAGATAAAAAAAAATATAGTGCTATAAATAAAAAGTAGATACTTGAGTTGAACAAAAGAAATTGCATCTTAACACCTACGATATTCTACTTGTGTGACTATTTTGAAGTATTCTTAACAATAATGTTTCAAGGGTAAGAAAATCATAGACTTTTGAGAAAATCTTGCTAAATATTAAAGGAATATTTCTAGACTAAATACTAATGATTGTTAGTAGCACTACAACTAGTTATCTTATCCCTATCTTCAATTTAACATGCTTCTAATTCTCTATAGAAAATATTCACAATACATGTGTCTAATAAGGGACTTGGAAGAATTGATACATTTGAATTACAGTGTTGGCAAAGAATATCAAATATGCCTTGGACTGCCAGAAGAACGAACAAATCTGTCTTGGAGGAAGTACAGCCAGAATGCTCATTAGAGGTGAAGATGGCGAGGCTTCCTCTCACATACTTTGGACATGTTATCAGGAGATGATGTCCCTGGAAAAAGACATCATGCTTGGTAAAGTAGAAGGTCAGCAAAAAACAGGAAGACCCTCAACGAGGTGGATTGATACAGTGGCTGCAACAATGAGCTCAAACATAGCAACAATTGTGAAGATGGCACAGGCCTGGGCAGTGTTTTATTCTGTTGTACAGAGTCTCTATGAGTCGGAACCAATTCAATGACATCTAACAACAACATAGGCTGCATATAAATGTTTCTTCCCACATCTTTTTATTCATCTATAGGGAGCAATAAAGTGCATCAAATATCAGGCAGAATAGAAACTTGGTCCTTTGAAAGCCAGTAGGGAGGCTTTATTACATAAATAGCCTCTGGAAGCACATGAAAGCAGAAGATGCAGTGGGTGGGTTTATAAAGAGATTGAAAAACAAATGAAGTAGTTTACATCATTGATCAGATTGATTAGAAAACAAATGGTTGTTTATTTACTCTTTTAAATAAAAAGAGAATAAAGAAGGACATTATAGTGTTAGATTCAGACATGTCAAATGGAGAAGGCCTTAGACACTTAGGATGATTACCATGTACTGATGTTAATAGAATATCACTGCAGTGAAACTCTACTAAAAATTGCTTCCCTATATACAATGGATTTAGGGGATCAAGGTATGTCCCATGTTTACAGAGATATAATTCCACTTTCTCAGACCTATATGGAGAGCACTCTACAAAGAATAAAAGAAAACAATCATAAGCCTTTGTGATGGATGAAGTTTCTTGAAATCATTTTTAAAGACCTTGCTAGGTTTTCTATTTAAGCTTATTTTAAAGCAGTGTTCTTTGAAAATGAAAGAGTTGATGACTTCTAAGCAGGCTGTTTGCAAAGAGTACCTAGTTTTAGGGGTAATTTCCACTGTTAAGAAAAGTGAGATTATATTTAAATTTCAAGAACCATTTAGAAGAAGAGTTAACAACTAATGATACCCATAGGAAAGGAAAAGTTTAGCTCTTTTAAGAAGGATGGAGGACTGGCTCCCCTCATATTAAGGACACAGTCATGCATAATTTGTGCTTGCTACATGAAAATATAGTAATTTTTTAAATATTACTCAGCATCACACCTCTCCACACATATACACAGGTGACTTGGTTATAATGCTAGAAGGGTAAACTAATAGCATCTATTTAGTTAGCACAGATTTTTTTTATACTGTTCTAATAACCAAAGAAGGAGCCCTGGTGGCACAGTGGTTAAGCACTCAGCTGCTAACTGAAAGGTTGGCGATTCAAACCTATCAGCCGCCCTGCAAGAGAAAGATGTGGCAGTCTGCTTCTGTAAAAGATTTACAATATTGGCAACCCTATGTGGCAGTTCTACTCTGTCCTTCAGGGTCACTATGAGTCGGAATCAACTCCACGGCAAAGGGTTTGGTTTTTTGGTTTAATAACTAAAGAAGTCTAGTAATCCAGTCTAGATATAAGATCAATATTAGAATGAATTGGAATCGATAATAGTAATTGATCCGAGCTCTATCTTGGTAGCAGTCTTCAGAGTGATATATAAAAATACATACTTTTTGGTTTAATTTTTAAGTTTTGTTATTTTAATAAGTCTCATATTTGTATTAAATAGATCATGATATATATAAATCCATGATATAAGTATAACAGGACAGTTATATGTAATGAATTGCTGGTAAACGTTGAACAACCAGAGTCTGGAGAAATAAAGTATATATATACAAGTTTATTATATAAATTTTACTGATATAAAGGATACGCAGCACATTATTTACAAATACTAATAAAATATACAATAGTCCTTATTGTAAATCCCATGTTTTCATTTGATTGTCACGGAACACTTCTTTGATTTTTGGCAAAATTTTGTATCTAAAGCCAGCCTATGGTGTAACTGATGAGTGGGTGTAGACTCAGCATGACTGTTGCTTGATATTTTTTGTTTAGGTTAACAATTAAGACAAAAGTGAAACAATGAAGGTGTATGACGGAGCTTCAGTTGTTCAGTAGTGACATGAGCAACTTCTCTGAATTTGATAATAGATTCTAAATTCTGGAAGAATATTTCCTCAATTTTTGGTGCTATTCACAAGGCATTGGCTAGAAATATGGCACACTTTTGAGATTAACCTGTATTATTAACATTTTCTTCATAACTTTCTTAAGTCTGAACTGAGGTTTGGCAAATTGCAGAGTACAGGAAAATCCTGCCTGCCACTTACTATTAACGTTTTATTGAAACACAGCCATGCTCATATGTTCATGTATTGCTTGTGGCTGCTTTTGGACTACAATGGCACACAAAGCCTAAAATATTTACTGTTTGACCCATTACAAAATATTGCCAAGCCCTGATCAAGGAAAAATAAAAAATCAAGCAAACAATAAATCAAGCTTTGATTTGTATTGCTTGCTAATTTCCTTGTCAAACCGTGACCAATTTCAAGTTACTAATTTGCTTTCACCAAATGCAGTGTTGGAAAGAGATGTGCCGTAGCACTCTATTATTTAGTATTTCCACCATATAGATAAAATTAGCATAAATAACCTAAAGAGTATAAATAATAGTGAATTGTAGCAATATAATTAAGAAATGATGACTTTTGAATATTTATTAGCTTTCTTTTTAATATAAATCATTTTAAAATGTAAGTTTATATAATTTCATTTTTAGCCATGCTTGTACTTAGCAATCAGCTCATAAGATTCCTGAAAATCTAAAATCAGCTCTCACAAGCTAGAACCAGTTAGCTCCAGCATAATCAGCATGGAAACTCAGATAGTACTGATAATGTAGTTAATTGCAAACCAAGTAGAACAGATTCCCAGAATAGGATAGGTCCAATAACATATATAATATATATCTGTTTAACTCATCCAAGGATAAATGGAGTGGTCATAACCGTTTTGAATGCTGAATTTGCCATCTTAAACTTATAAACTGATTATAGTTATGATAAAATATTATAAATGTTGAAAACTGCATATTCCCTATTTAAACTATTGTACCTGTCTCTTGGCTACTCTTGTGCACTAGAATAACCAATTGTAATCCACAAAATCACATCCCAAGATAACAAAGAGGATTGGGCCATGACAAGTTACAGTGCTAAGGTAAAGTGGCAAAAAGCAATACAACCCTTTACTGAAATGGATTATCATGATGAAATACACACATTTTAGTGTCTAACTTAATGATGCTGCTATGTATCTTAGATTCAGAAGAAAATAAGACAATGTGATATGGTGTCTTCTGCTTTCTAACTCAGTAGAAACTTATTTTATAGCTAATATTAAGATAACATTTGATGATTATTAAGGATAAATGACTGCCAACGTAAAATGTGTAGATTATTGAAAATAGTAAAAACACAAGAGGATTTATGTAGTTTTTCTATTTTATTCTGAGTTTTATTCATTCATTGAATAAACATTTATTGAAAACTTGTTATACACAAGGCAATGTGCTAACTGCTAATGTAAACTCCTTATCTGTTTTTAAGAGCCAAAAAATATAAGTAATATAAATACTGATTTTGTATTTTTACCTAATATGTTAAATCATCTTTCTCCGTCACAAACTTGGCTGAATATCTGAGAACAATGCCATAAGATTTCTTGTGCTGCCAAACTCCAAAGCAGCTTTTACAACTTCAGATGAAGTTGATCCTGGTGTTTACCTGAAATTTGTAAAAATGTTGCGGCAGCTTCAGACCTCTTCTAACTTCACAAAGGGGAGGAGAGAGAATCAAGAGCATCATCAGCCCAAAGCTGATTCCTATGAGGTGGAGGTCAAACATACCTCCACCCTCCAACTTTTTTACCAATTCTAATACTAGCTGTTCCTCCCATGACACTACTTGTCTGCTGGTTTCAATAATTCTTTGCAATGGCCACACAGAACTCACAGATCATACTTACAGTTAAGTGGTTTATTAAGGAAATAACAGGTTACAATTCAGAATTAGCAACAAATTGGAAGTAACAGGAATGATTCAGGATGCAGTTCTTCAGTCAGGGACAGCTTCTTCTCAGCTGTACCCTCAGGCAGGCCTCTTTCTCGGCTCCTTGGCCCCTCAGGTCCTTGGCTCCTCTGCCCTTGGCCTTTGGCCTGTCCTCTGTCCTGATCGGGCAAGTGTTACAGCTCTTTCTTTAGGTCTGCCAGTAAGTGACTGAAGGCACCCTGCTCCACCAGTGAACACTCAGCTCTCTCTCTCTGTGCGTCTGCACGCCCACTGTAGCTGCCTCTAGCTTCGGTCTCTTGGTTCTGCTGCCACCGGACTCTGCCATGCTTGCTGCCGCTTCTCCCGTCTCTGGTGTTACAGCTCTCTGTCTCCTGGGTCTAGCAGGTTTTCAGTGCAGAGAACCTGGTTCAAAGGACATGCTTCACTCCTGGCTCTTCTTGATGACTGTGAGGACCCCCTTCTCTGCTTCTGGGATTGGCTCCTTTAAGGCTAATGAGATGTCAAAACTGAGCAATCCCCTTGTTAGGGTTCCGTACACCTGTTTTGCATGGTCCCACTGCTACAAGGTTTCTATGCACCTTATTTGGATTATTATAGGCTGCCAATCCCTTTGGTAGATCACAAGCATCTTATTTGGATAATCCCACCCAATCATTTTGTGGGAGTCACAAAGACAATGGCTAGAAGGACCATATTAAAGTAATTCACTACACCACAAGACTCTTCATTCCCATTGACAGTTTCCCTTATTCTGGACTTATCAGTTGTTCACAAAATGTTTTGGTTTTCCTTGCCTAACATTCACTCAAAAAACATTTCTTGAGAACCTATATTGAGTCAGTTAAAATCCAGTTAAGAACAAAAAAAGAAGAGAAAGCAGGCTTCTTAAAAAATGAATAAACACTTCTATTATCTCCTGTCTATGGTGATACTCCAATAAAATGAGAATCTAAGAATAAGAAAATATAAACCATCATGGCCAAAGAGAATAAGAAAGTGTACATTATAAGATCAGAGATTTCAATAAATTTTTTAAAAATGGAAAATAATTGGTAGAGTGGTAAGTGCTGTAGTGGAATAGCAGAGAAAGCCATAACCTAAAGGCTGATGAGAAAGGAGTTAATATTTTCCCAGTAGAACCTTGAGAACCTCAAGACTCAGAGGCTCAGGAATGGAGGAGAAAGAGAATGAGGTAAAGGACAGAAAAGAGCAAAGATGAGTTGAAAAGCTCCAACTCCCATTCACAAAATGCCTGAAGTCAGTTGCTAAACACTAGGTGGGAGGCCCAGAGGTTCATTCTCTGGAGAAAGTGAGCAGAAGAAGCTCAGAACTACAGAAGGCAGGATACTGAATGGTTATATGGATGAATACAGAATGGTTGTAAACCCCTTGCAGAATGCTGGAAACCAGAGTTTCTTATTGGATAACTTCCTCCCCCCCCACACCCCTCCCTCCATGCACCCAGGAGATCAAAGGACTCTTCTCTGGATAAAAACAGAAACAACCTTTGAAAAACAGCATCTCCAAACACTGAACTAAATTTTTTATCTCTGTTAAAGAGTCAAACAGACTGCTCTGTGAAAGTAAAATCAAAGAGTTTATGGAGGGAATAGATACAGTTTGAACCAGGAAGCACAAAGTACGGATACTAGGTGCTCCGATGTGTGGGAGTCAAGCAGGGGCTTTTTTAAATTGAAATCAGGAAATAATAGGCAATTTTTTTCTGATTAACATTTACTGGGTCTTGTCTAATCAGTCACGAGAGTAACATGAGACTCCAGAAAAACCACAAGTATTTCAAAGAAAACTTATTTTTCCACATCTTTGATTAATCTTTAGACATCTTAAAGCCCCCCTTCCTGGGGCAAACCATGTGATGTTCACAAGAACAACTGCTACCAAAGCAAAACCACATTGTTTCTTAAGCTAAGCAATTTTACAAGCACAGTGAAAAGTACACTGGTCAAAGGGTCACAGAAGGAGGCCTGAAGGAACAAAATGGAGTTTGATTTAAAATGGAATTTGGCCAACACTTAAGTTGGCCATCTCTGTAACGCCAAGCACTTCAGTTTCAAAGTGCTCTTCCACGGTCTTAGAGCAGGAAATCAATAAATGATGTTTAAAACCAATAAACCAAGAAATAGCAGAATGAAGCATGCTATATATAGTTTATTAACTGGGATAGATTAAGCTACTGTAACAAATAGGGATTAAAAAAATGCAGTGGTTCAGGACTAAGAAGTCTATCACTTACATAGCAATCTAAGATGAGTATTCCAGGATAGGGGGCAACTTTGCTATTCTCAGCCATTCAGGAACCCAACTGAAGGCAACTCTCATTAACATCTTTTATACAGATTGAAGGACTCCCTTTAATAAGTCTTGTAAGTTCAGTTTGGTTTTTAAATAGTCGCTTAATTCCTGTTTATCTGGAAATGACCTAATTTCACCATCATATTTGAATGAGAGTTTTGCAGAATATATTATTCTTGGCTGACAATTTTTTTCTTTCAAGGTTTTATATGTGTCATCCCATTGCCTTCTTGCCTGCATGGTTTTTGCCGAATAATCCGAGCTTAGTCTTATTATTTCACCTCCGTATGTGACTTTTTGTTTTTCTCAAGCTGCTCTCAGGATTCTTTGTCTTTGGTTTTAGCGAGTGTGATTATGATATGCCTTGGTGATTTTCTTTTGGGGTCTATCCTATATGAGGTTCGTTGAGCTTCTTGGATGGTCAACTTTTCATCCTTCATGATATTGGGGAAGTTTTCTGTCAGCAATTCTTCAATTATTCTCTCTGTCTTTTCTGTTTTCTCCCCTTATTCTGGAACACTAATCACTCACAGATTTTTGCTTTTGATTGTATCCCACATAATTCTCAGCGTTTGTCCATTGTTCTTCATTCTTTTTTCTGATTTTTCCACAGAGTTGTAGCCAAGTGTTTGTCTTCAATTTCACTGATCTTATCTTCCCTCCTTTCAAACCTACTCCTCAGCCCTTCTATGACACTGTCCATTTCTGAAATGTTGTTGTTTATCTTTTGGATTTCTAATTGTTGTTTTTGTATGATTTCTAGTTGTGAATTTATTTTAGAATTTTGTTCCTGTATTATTTTCTTGAATTCTTCCATGTTTTTTTCCTATATTTTCCATGAATTTGTCTCCCTTTTCCATGAATTTGTCTATTTTCCTCATATTTGTCTGTTTTTTGCTTCAACTCTTGGATAATTCTGAATATTGTTAGAAGTTTGAATTCCCTATCCGTTAGGTCTTGTTCCTTTTCTTCTACAAGAAGGTCATCTGGTGTTTTATTTTGGACTCCCACTGGAACCACCCTGTCCTGTTTTTGTAAATGTTTTGATATTGTCTGTTGTCTTCAGGGCATTAAGTGGTTATTTTCCTCATTTAATGATTGTAGATTTGTTTGTTTCATCCTGCTTTTTTGTTTTCTTTGGTTATGTCTGAGCAGGCAGGCTGTGCTTTCTTTGTTGTTTGCTCATCTGTGGGCACGATACTTTTCATCTCCTTCTCCAATGGGCAGGGTCAGTCACTTAGGTATGGTACAGCAGGGCTGGTCCAGCTGTTGTTCTGTCTCCTGCTGGAAGCCTAGTGAAACTGCTCTATCGTACTTCCTCTTCACTGATCTCTGATAGGAGTCGAAGATGGTGAATCTATGCTGTGGTAGCTTATAGGGAACTTCTGCATGTATCTCTCCTCATGCTCTGTTCTTGGTCAGTTTCTTATTCCATTGGATGCTTGGCTGAGTTCTTTATCTCTTCATTTGATGGTTATGGTTTCAGGACTGAAGTGTGACTCTGTTTGACTTAGTTTTTCTGATCTTTGCTGGAGAGGAACAGCGGGGTGCTTCTGACTATAGGACCATGTTGCCACGTGTACTGACTATTTAATGAGAAACTATTTGTTCTGTAAACCTTCATCTAAAGTACAATAAAAAATTTTTTTAAAGTTTCCATTTAGAGTATCTCTCTATATATGATAGTTTGAATAATCAACTTTTTTTTTGAATTCTGTGGAGTATATATTTAAATCAGTCAAAAGTAGATAAAAATGAACCAGTTGTTAGGCTCTCTCATTCATAATAAAACTTCCTCTGTCTACTAGTTTTTAAAGAGTGAGGATTTGTTAGAGTGAAGGGATCAGTGTTTACACTGGAACTAAGTTTCAACTTCTATTTACTCTTAAACTTTATTTTAATAAGCTGTGTGAATAATTTTATATGGAGAATCCTACAAGATAGTTCTTTTAAAACCCTTCCCTGTTTAAAAAACTACCTTAAAACTGTCTCCAGAGAAAACATTCTAGATCTGAGCATCTAAAATATATTTTAGAAGCTCGAACCTGAGATATTTCTTGTCAGTTGGTGCTATGTAAATGTAAATACAAGCATCTATTGACAACAACACTGACAGTGAACAAGGGAGAAGGACTATCTCCATCCACCAACTGGATTCATTTCACCTGTAAAAAGTTAGAAGCATTGGAGAAATTTTCATTTAATCTGAAAGGATTAGAAAATGCTTGCTAGGTATGTACATCATGGGCTTTTTTTACCCCCCAATGGATCCTCCCTATGGAGGAAGAAAAATAATGTTTGTGATAAATTAAAGCCAGAAGTTATTTAAAAAAGAAAGAAAGAGAAAACTTGGACAAATGAACGTTTTCCTGTGAGAGACAGCTAATTTTGAAAACATTCCCCACCTCACCCCCAAGGAAATTGTTGTTGTTAGGTACCTTCAAATTGGTTCCAACTCATAGCAACCCTATGTACAACAGAACTAAATACTGCCCCGTCCTGCACTATCCTCACAATTGTTGTCATGCTTGAGCCCACTGTTGCAGCCACTGTGTTAGTCCATCTCGTTGAAGGTCTTCCTCTTTTTCTCTGACCCTTTACCAACCATGATATCCTTTTCCAGGGACTGCTCCTTCCTGATAACACATCCAAAGTAGTGAGAGAAAGTCTCATCATCCTGGCATCTAATGAGCTTTCTGACTGTACTTCCTCCAAGGCAGATTTGTTCATTCTTCTGACAGTTTGTGGCATGTTCAATATTCTTCACCAACACCACAATTCAAAGGCATCCATTCTTCTTTGGCCTTTCCTGTTCACTGTACAGCTTTTACATGCATATGAGGCTATTGAAAAAACCATGGCTTGGGTCAGAGTCACCCTAGTCCTCAAAGTGACATCTTTGCTTTTCAACACTTTAAAGAGATCTTTTGCAGTAAATTTGCCCAGTGCAATGAGTTCTTTGATTTCTTGACTGCTGCTTCCATGGGCATCGATTGCAGACCCAAGCAAAATGAAATCCTTGAGAGCTTCATCTTTTCTCTATTTATCATGATCTTGTTTATTGGTCCAGTTGTGAGAATTTTTGTTTTCTTTATGTTGAGGTGTAATCCATACTGAAGGTTGTGGTCTTTGATCTTCATCAGTAAGTGCTTCAAGTCCTCTTCACTCTCAGCAAGCAATGTTGTGTCATCTGCATAACGTGGGTTGTTAATGAGTCTTCCTCCAATCCTGATGCTGTGTTCTTCATATAGTTCAGTCTCTTGGTTTATTTGCTCAGCATACCGATTGAATAAGTATGGTGAAAGGGTACAACCCTGTCGCACAACTTTCTTAACTTTAAACCACAAAGCATCCTCTTATACTGTTCAAACGTCTGCCTCTTGGTCTAAGTACAGGTTCCTCATGAACACAGTTAAGTGTTCTGTAATTCCCATTCTTCCCAATGTTATGCATAATTTGTTATGATCTGCACAGTTAAATGCCTTTGCATAGTCAGTAAAACACAATGATACGTCTTTCGGATACTCTCTGCTGTCAGCCATGATCCATCTGACTTCAACAATGATATACCTTGTTCCATGTCCTCTTCTGAAGCTGGGTTGAATTTCTCGAAGTTCCCCATCAATGCACTGCTGCAGTCACTTTCCAATGGTCTTCAGCAAAATTTTACTTTTGTGTGATATTAACGATATTGTTTGATAATTTGCACATTCTGTTGGGTCACCTTTCTTTGGAATGTGTACAAATATGTATCTCTTCCAGTCGGTTGAACAGGTAGGTGTCTTCCAAATTTCTTGGCATAGACAATTGACCACCTCCAGCACTGCATACATTTGTTGAACATCTCAATTGGTATTCTGTCAATTCCTGGAGGCTTCTTTTTCACCAGTGCTTTCAGTACAGTTTGGACCTCTTCCTTCAGTACCATCGGTTCTTGATCATATGCTACCTCCTGAAATGCTTGAAAGTCGACCAGTTCTTTTTGATACAGTGACTCAGTGTATTCCTTCCATCTTTTGATGCTCCTTGTGTCATTTATTATTTTCCCTTCAATATTGCAACTCGGGGCTTGAAAATACTATGATATTATATTACAAAACATAGAAATGTTTTATAACTCTTTTTAAGAATTTCTATATCATAAAAGTATTGACAAAGCAAATCGTGGAGTAGAGAAGATATTTCCAATACATGTATCTGGCAAACCACTTTGGAAAATGGTTTGGCAGTATCTACTAAAGTTTAACATCTGTATGTACACCTTATGATCCAACAATTTCAGTTCTAGGTTTAAACACAATACATATGTACGCATGTGTTAACAAAAAGTTATGTATAAAAATGCTCATATCAGCACTATTCACAATTGACAAAAATTTGAAACTACTAAATGTCCATTAACAGATAATTTGTATATAAATGAAAATATAGTCATATAATAGAATTGTATATGACAATGAAAATAAATTAACTACTGCTACCTGCAACAGCATGGATGAAGATCAACAACATAATTTTGAATAAAAGAATCCAGAGACAAAAGATTACATACTGTATGATTTTTGTATTTAAAGCACAAAACTTTGCAAAATTAAATGGCAGCAATTGGAGTCTGAATAGTGCCTAACTTTGAGTGGGGTAGAAATTGGGAGGCAAGATTCTGAGGTGTTGCACATTTCTTAGTATCAATGGTGGATTCACTAGTGTGTTCACTTTATAAACATTCATTGAGCTGCATGCTCATGACTTGTGTACTTTTCTGAAGAAAGAAACTAAAATTAAAAAAGCACAAGTGTTTATAAGAATTAGTAGAGAAAAGAAGAAACAAGCTATGGAGACAGCAAAAGGATAGTTAGAATTTTTCTTATGAGATCACATGAAGTCCCTGTAAATCTCCCTTTCAACTATATTAAAGCTATTTTCAGTTTATTATTCAAGTAACCAAAACTGACAATGAAACTCAGGATAAGCCCATACTATGGGCAATTTTTCAGTTACTTGCTGTTGTGTAGAACCAGTTTGTTAAATTAAATGTTTCATGTAGCAGTGAAAAACAGAAAGATTATGCAGAATTTTAACCCACACTTCTGCACACTTACATTAGATCAAGTGAGGCAATAGATGTGGGATTTTTCTAAGACCCAGCTGTCTGGTATATTATTATATTTCAGGCTAGTAATCATAGAAATTCCATCGGATAGCCATATATAATTCATTCATCTGGTAAAGTCTTTATGGAAATCAAAAGGTTTCTATGCTATGCTAAAATGTATGCCCCTAAAAATCATTTATATGGAAACTTGGCAGATAAGTAATATATCTAAAAGCCTTTTATGTCAATTATAGTTTGCAAAGGCAAATGCAGAAATTTCTTTTCTGCTATTATGCAAAAGTATACTCTGACCTTGACAAAAGGTCCGTCAACAAGTAGGGAGCAAGCAGAGCTGTTAAGCTTTCTAGTCCAGAGAAAGACAATGCCCAGTGTATAATATTATTCCACTATATGTATAATTAGTAGTTTTAAGTCTCATTTTACTTTATTTTGACAACTGAGAAAATTAATAAGAGAATACTGTTGAGGAACCCCACACACTCAACCTTTCTTCACCCTTAAGTTTGTAGACTTGACAATTAATTGGTACATAACACATACTCGTACTCAGTATATTTAAACAAAATTTAGATTCTACTGGCAGGTAAGTCACATGTGAGAATCATGTAAAGTATACTCACTTTTGAGGCACGTAAGTTAATTGGATTGGGAAAAAGTGTGTTATTCTCACTATATGAATTTATGTCAAGCTGAATATAATGAATGTTTGCAACTTTTAAAAATTTATATCTATCTAATTTGGATAATGTGGATAATGCATCTTAATAGTTCCCATAATTATTTTATAACTTTTTCAATATAAATTCAAATATATATGTGTTTATTCATATGTGAATAACAGCAGAGGTATTTTTATTGAAGCAAGCTTATTGTAATCAAGAGATTAATATTATATTGATCAATGTTTAACCTTTTAACTGACCATACACTTAATATGGGCAGAACCTGGAAGATGCAAATGGTTAAGTGTTGAACTATTAGCTGAAAGGTTGGTGGTTCAAACCCACCCAGAGGCACCTCAGAAGAAATGTCTGGAGATGTGTTTGTGTAAGGTCACAGCCTTGAAAATCCTGTGAAGCAGTTCTACTCTGCACAAAAATGGGGTCACCACAAGTCGGAATCACCTGGACGGCAACTAACAACAACAACACTTAATATACAAAGGCCACCTCCAACACTTAAAAGATAGATTAAGACAGAATTAATTCTATCAACCTTACTTTTTTTTTTTTTACCTAAAATTAGACAAGCTCAAGAATAAAATGAATCCTAGAGCTCAACCTATGTAACTTCCTACTGATAACTTATCCTGACTCTACAACAACTGCATAAGTCGAAGAACCTCTGTTGCATACCTCTAGTAACAAGGAGCTCACTAGTAAACCCAAAAAGCCAAACCCACTGCCTTCAAGTCAATTCCAACTCATAGTAACCCCACAGGGGTTTCCAAAGCTGTAAATCTCTATGGAAGCAGACTGTCACATCTTTCTCTTGCAGAGCTGCTGGTGGTTTCGAACCACTGCCCTTTCGGTTAGCTGTCAAGTGCTTTAACCACTGCGCCACCAATGACTTCTTCCCCATAAATCTCACTACTTTTCAGATAGGTATAATTGTTAGACAGGTCTCCCTCATGTATCAGGAGAGACTATTAGCTGATTATCCTTTTTTTAAATTTTGTCCTTATTAACAGAACCCCTAAATCAGGGATGGCTGGAAATTTGTAAGGCCCAGTGCAAAATGAAAACACAGGGCCCTGGCTGAGTACAGGGGAGTCAATATTCCCCCTTCATGAGTCTACCATTCTAACCATAGCAGATGGATAACTCCCAAGAGATTGCAATCTTTAACAGGAGGTGCTTAAAACATAAGTTAGGGGTGGATGTGAGGTCCACTCTGAGTTGCTCACCAAGATACCACATGACAGCCACAGTTTGCCCCACCCTGAGATTCAGTGAGTTGCATACCTGACCTCAACCCTCCCACATCTTATCTAGGCCCCCACCAGGATGGAGGGCTGAGGTGCAGCCAGGGCCTTCCCCCACCAATGTGACCCATTCACTACCCAGGGCAGAAGACAACAGCAATCTTTGGGCAGGGACAGGGAGGGGAAGGCCAAGAACTCATCCTCTGGAGCCAGGAATTGCTTTGGGCCAAACAGGACTGCTTGTTGGCCAAGATCCTAAGTCTCTGGCACATGCTCCATTTTCCCATCAGACTTAACTTACAAAACAAAAATTCAACGATAAAAATATTGAGAATTTCAAGTTGGTAACCTCAGAACAGTAAACCTCAAGCATTGGTCCTCAATAAGCACATGACCCTATGTGACTGCACTGGTCGGTAGTTGCCTATGAAGACATCCTTGCCCTAAATTAAAGGTTGAAAGCAATATGCTAAGTATGGTGGAGCAAAGAAAGAAAGAACCTACGTCCCTAAAGGTTTTATGAAACTTCCATACTAGCCTTGGGCTGTTTATTCCCAAATTTCTTTTTAGAAAAGAATAAGAAAAACTCGTCGTGGAATAGATTCCAAACCTTGGTGGAGCAGTGGTTACGCATTTGGCTGTTAACCGTAAAGTTGGTGGTTCAAACCCACCAGCCACTCTGTGGGAGAATGATGCAGCAGTTTGCTTCTGTAAAGATTACAGCCTTGGAAACCCTATGGAGCAGTTCTACTCTGTCCTGTATGGTCACTATGAGTTGGAATCAACTTGACTGTAGTGGGTTTGGTTTTGGTTTTTTATTCTTTTTGTTTTAAGTCATATCAACTCTCTCAGACAGAGTAAAACTGTCCCATAGGCTTTCCAAGGCTGTAATCTTTATGAAAGCAGACTACCATATCTTTCTCCTTTGGAGAAGCTGGTGAATTTGAACCACCAACCATTCAGTTAGCAGCTGAGAGCTTAACCACTGCCCCATCAGGGTTCCTCACAAAAAGAATAACCCCCACTAATTTTAAACCGATGTATTTGAATCTCTGTTACAAACAGCCCAATGCAATCCCTAGTTAATAAACATTAAACTTAAAGTCACTCTCTGTTGCTTCCACATCTTGATCCTTGTTACATTATGTGGCATAATAAGGTAAATTTATTTGAAAAAAACGTACAAATATATACCAGCACAACTTATAAAGTTTGTTTACAATGAATCTACCACATTTCTGTACATGCCTTCAGAAACTGCTGCTGATTTTATATTTATGCTAATGGACCTTTTCACCATATCTGCCATATTGTTCTCACTTTTTCCAATTCTTTTTATTCACTCAGCACTGAACTTTCAGACCATGTCTGGACATATGAGACTACTAATTCACTAGACCAAAGGAAAGGAGTCCCTGGGTGGTGAAAATGGTTAAGGGCTTGACTACAAGCTGAAAGTTTGGTGGTTCAAACCCACCCAGAGGTGCCTTGGATGACAGGCCTGGTGATCTGCTTCCTAGAAGTCACAACCTTGAAAATCTTATGGAGTAGTTCTACTCTACACACATGGGGTCGCCATGAGTCAAAACTGACTTGACGGCAAATAGTAACAACAACAAGAGCAAAGGAAAGAAAAATAGAGAATTATCACTTTCATGTTGCCAAATCCTGACTCTGACTTTTGCAGTATATTTGGTTGACATTATGTATATTAAACCCAAGACTGTACTTCTTTTTAAGTTACTCCCATGTCTTAGCTGTCTACTGCTGCTATAACAGAAATACCACATATGGGTGGCTTTAAGAAACAGAAATTTATTTTCTCACAGTTTAGGAAGCTAGAAGTCTGAATTTAGTGTGCAGGCTCTAGGGGAAGGCTTTCTTTCTCCGAGGGCTCTGGGGGAAGGTCCTTGTCTCTTCTCAGTTTCTGTTTCTTGGTTCCCAGGTGATCTTCATGTGGTGTGGCATCTATCTTCCCCTATCTCTGCTTGCTTGCTTTGTTGCTTGCTCAGTCTGTTCTTTTTATATCTCAAAAGAGATTAAGACACATTCTATACTAGTATTGTGTCATTAATATAACAAAGAAAATCCATTCTCAAATGTGATTATAATAACAGGTATAGGGATTAGGATTTAAATTACATATTTTGGGGGACACAATTCAATCCATAAAATCCCATTCTTTCTATTTTATTTCACACCTTTGATCCTGCCATTAGATTTTAGAATAAACATGGCAATATCTAAACTATTAAATGCTAATGTTGATTTTATTTTTTTTATGATCTGTATGTTCTACATTTTCAACAGTGCATATATTATTTTTATTACAAACAGCTGATTAAATTCCCATGGAACCCATATAGCTCTAAAGTTTTCACTCTGTCATTTTTCTATTCTATTCCTTAAATGCAGAGGTTTCACTTTCTAGATACCCCTTTGAATACTTGGGAATCCTGAAACTGAAAGGACACCTACACCTCAAGACCAGCTTCACTGTCTAAATGTACAGATCATGGTATATGAGGCTGGGTGGCTCCTTGACGAGGATAATGGATTAGTAAGGGCTCAGGTAAAATGAAATCTAAAATTTACTGCATACCTATGGAAATCTCACCAGCACCTAACAGGAAATATTACCTAAAATTCCCACCCTACAGCCACAATAACTATATGATCTATTAGTAATAACACTCTGCCCATTAAATGCCATTTTACTGTTGACTAATAATAAAGTCAAGATAAAAATTCAGTTCTGATATCATAGTTACATATGGAAATCAGTATGTTTTAAATAAGTAATTTAAAACTCATAAACTGTAAGACATGTTCACCAAATGTTATGTATTTTTAATCCCCCGCTTCCCCAAAACACTGCCAACAGTGCTCTGATTTTATGTGCCCCATCTGGAACCAACCCCTGAGAGTGTAGTAACTGTAATATAGTCTTATTTGGTATTTCCAGATGGAGCAATTACATCAAAATTTTTTAAATTATATTATAAAACTCAATTATTATCTTAATATTCATTTATTTAATTCAGACCAAAACACAGGGATGAGGTTTTATTAATATTTACACAGTAATAAATATATGTAATTTGAATGTTGTGTCATCTGCATATCTCAGGTTGTTAATCAGTCTCCCTCCAATCCTGATGCCACATTCTTCTTCATATAGTCCAAGATTATTTGCTCAGCATACAAATTGAATAAGTATGCTGAAAGGATACATCATACTTATTGAGATGACACAACCTTGCTTGCTGAAAGTGAAGAGGACTTGAAATACTTACTGATGAAGATCAACGAATACAGCCTCCAGAATGGATTACCCCTCAACATAAAGAAAACAAAAATCTTCACAACTGGACCAATAAGCAACATCATGACAAATGGAAAAAATATGGAAATTGTTAAGGATTTTATTTTACTTGAATCCTCAGACAACTCCCATGGAAGCAGCAGTCAAGAAATCAAGCAATGTTTTGCATTGGGCAAATTTGCTGCAAAAGACCTCTTTAAAGCGTTAAAAAGCAAGATGTCACTTTGCAGACTAAGGTATGCCTGACACCAAGCCATAGTATTTTCAATTGCCTCATATGCATGTGAAAGCTGGAAGATGAACAAGGAATACTGAAGAAGAATTGATGCCTTTGAATTACGGTGTTGGCAAAAAAATATTGAATATACCATGGATTGCCAGAAGAACCAACAAATCTGTTTTAGAAGTACAGCATTGGAAGCAAGAATGGCGAGACTTCATCTCAAGTACTTTGGACATGTTATCTGTAGGGAGCAGTCCCTGGAGAAGGACATCATGCTTGGTAAAGCAGAGAGTCAGTGAAAAAAGACCTTCAGTGGGATGGATTGACACAGTGGCTGCAACAACAAATTGAAACATATCAATGATTGTGGGGATAGCACAGGACCGGGAAGTGCCTCTATTGTACATAAGGTCGCTATGAGTTAGAACCGACTTGACGGCAACTAACAAGATAAATGTTGCCGAGTAAATTATAAAGCACCTGTACCAAAAAAACCACTAAGAGGGAAGCAAAAGTTTCTATCAGAATAAAAAATACCAGCTTACCAAAATTATGTAATGAATCCACTTCACTGCAATACCGATATTTCAGAGATATTAATAAATGAGTAAGAATAGCCATAACCTATGTATGAATCTGCATTTTAGGACGTTGATACAGAAGATTGTGATTGTTGCATATTCTAAGTGAAATGGAAAATTAAACCAACTATCCAAAAATGACAACTCCTCAAAACAACCTTTGGTTTAAAAATACCATTTGCCATTCAGCAGATATTTCTTGAGTGCTAACTATATGCAAGGTCCTGTGAAGAGGAACGAAGATTCACAAAAAAATATCAATATTGTTCTTTAGAAAGAGAGGGAGTACACATGTTAACAAAAATAATCTCATCAAGGAATTCACAGTTCAAAGGGTTGGAGAAAGGCAATGGTTGAACATTACTGGGAATGGAGTTGTCAGTTTTACAGAGACCTCTTCAAAGTTTTAAAAAGCAAAGCTATTACTTTGATGAGGAAGATGCACCTGAGGAAAGCCATAGACTTTTCAATTGCCTCATATGCATGTGAAAGCTTTTCAATTGCTTCATATAAATATGAAAGCTGGCTAATAAAAAAGGAAGACAGAAGAATAATTGGTGCATTCAAATTGTGGTCTTGTTGAAGAATATTGAATAAACTATTGACTGCCAGAAGAAGGAACAAATCAGTCTCAGAAGAAATACAAACAAAATGCTCCTTAGAAGTGAAGATGGTGAAACTCCATTTACTTTGGACACTTCTTCAGAAAGACCAACTGCTAGGAAAGGACGTCATGTTTGTTAAAGTAGAGGGTCAGTGAAAATGAGGAAAAGCCTCAATGAGATGAATTGACACAAAAGCCACAACAATGGGCTCATTCCTATCAAAGATCATGGAGATGGCAACGTTTCGTTCTGTCATACATAAGGTCACTATGAGTCTCAGCTGACTCAACAGCAACTAATAAAAGCAACAAGAAGCCAGAAATGAATGAGTGAAAACTGTATATACGCTATGTAGCATAATTAAGTTACATGTACATTTATTTATTCTGCATTTTCAATAATGTATATATATATTCTTTTTCAGTATAAATGCTGGTTTTCACTTCTCACAGCTTTCATTCAACTAGCCTACCAATTAACCGCTTCCATATTTTGCATTTATTAAATCCTACCAGGTTTTGTGTTTACTAGATACCACCAAAAAAGGCCTGTGTACTATGGGAATAGGAAATTACAGTAAAAAAGTAAATATATTCATTTATTCACATGTAACCAGATATTATTATTTTATTGGTATTCCCAGGGCTTTCTTACCGTCTTTATATATTTTTTTCCCTATTGTTTTTTATTGTTGTAGTTAAATGAAGTTTACATTTCAAGTTAGTCTCCCATACAAAATTTTATACATACATTGTTATGTGACCCTAATTGCTCACCCCATTCTGCGACAGCACACTCCTCTTTTCCGTCCCTGATTCCCCATGTCCAATCAACCAGCTCCTAACCCTCTCTGCCTTCCCATCCCACCTCTGGACAGAAGCTGCCCCTTTGGTCTCTTGTATCTACCTGACTAAGAGACACACTCTTCACGAGTATCACTTTATGTCCCACAATCCAGTCCAATCCCTGTCTGAAGAGTTGGCCTCAGAAATTGTTTTTGTTCTGGGATGATAGAGAGTCCAGGGGCCATGCTTTCTGGGGAGCCTCCAGTCTCAGACAAACCATTAAGTCTGGTCTTCTTACTAGAATTTGAGTTCTGCACCTCATCTTTCTGCTGCTCCATCAGGGACTCTCTGTTGTGTTCCCTGTCAGGGCGGTCATTAGTGGTAGCTGGCCACCATCTAGTTCTTCTGGTCTCAGGCTGATGAAGTCTCTGGTTTATGTGGCCCTTTCTGTCTCTTCAGCTAATACTTTCCTTGTGTCTTGGGTGTTCTTTATTCTCCTTTACTCCAGGTGGTTGGGACCAATTGATGCATCTTAGATGGCCGCTTGCAAGCTTTTAAGACCCCAGACACCACTCACCAAAGTAGGATGCAGAACATTTTCTTAATAAGGTTTGTTATGCCAATTGACCTAGATGTCCCCTGAAAGCATGGTCCCCAGACCCCTACCCCTGCTACTCTGTCTCTCAAATTATTTGATTGTATTCAGGAAACTTCTTAGCTTTGGTTTAGTCCAGTTGTGCTGACTTCCCTTGGAGTGTGTGCTGTCCTTCCCTTCACCTAAGATAATTCTTATATACTATCTAGTTAGTAAATAACCCTCACCCTCCCTCCTCATCCTCGTAACCATCAAAGAATGTTTTCTTCTGTGTTTAAACCTTTTCTTGAGTTCTTATAATACTGGTCTTATACAGTATTTGTCCTTCTGTGACTGACTAAATTCACTCAGCTTAATAAGTTCCAGCTTCCACCATGTTATGTGATGTTTCAGGGCTTCATTGTTGTTCTTTATTGTTGCATAGTATTTCATTGTGTGGATATACCACAATTTGTTGATAACATTAATCCGCTGATGGGCACCTAGGTAGTTTCCATCTTTTTGCTATTATGAACAATGCTGCAATGAACATGGGTGTGCATATATCTATCCGTGTCATGGCTCTTATTTCTCTAGGATATGTTCCAAGGAGCGAGATAGCTAGATTGTAAGGTACTTCTATTTCTAGCTTTTTAAGGAAGTGCCAAATCAATGTCCAAAGTGGTTATACCATTTTACATTCCCACCAACAGTGTATAACTGTTCCACTCTCTACACAATCTCTCCAGCATTTATTATTTTGTATTTTTTGGATTAAAGCTAGCCTTGTTGGGGTGAGATGATATCTCATTGTAGTTTTGATCTGCATTTCTCTAATGACTAATGATTGTAAGCATTTCTTTATGTGTCTGTTAGCCACCTGAATATCTTCTTTGGTGAAATGCCTGTTCATATCCTTTGGCCATTTTTTAATCAGGTTATTTGTCTTTTTGTTGTTGAGGTTTTGCAGTATCTTGTAGATTTTAGATATTAGACACTGATCATATTTGTCATAGCCAAAAATTTTTTCCCAGTCTGTAGGTTGTTTTTTTACTCTTTGGTGAAGTCTTTTGATGAGCATAAGTGTTTGATTTTTAGGAGCTCCCATTGATCTAGTCTCTCTTCTGGTGCTTGTGCAGTGTTACTTATGGTTTGTATTATGTTTATGCCATGTATTAGGGCTCATAGCCTTGTCCTTATTTTTTCTTCCATGATCTTTATTGTTTTCATTTTTATATTTAAGTCTTTGATCCATTTTGAGTTCGTTTCTGTGCATGGTGTGAAGTATGGGTCTTGTTTCAGTTTTTGCTGATGGATATCAAGTTATGCCAGCACCATTTGTTAAAGAGACCGTCTTTTCCCCAGTTAACAGACTTTGGGCCTTTGTCAAATATTAGCTGCTCATAAGTGGATGAGCTTATATCTGGATTCGCAACTCTGTTCCATTGGTCTATGTATCTGTTGTTGTACCAACACCAGGCTGTTTTGACTATCGTGGCAATACAATAGGTTCTAAAATCAGGTAGTGTGAGGCTTCCCACTTTGTACTTCTTCTTGAGGAATGCTTTATTTATTCTGGGCCTCTTGCCTTTCCATATGAAGTTGGTGATTTGTTTCTCCATCTCATTAAAAATACCAGTGGAATTTTGATCGGGATTGCATTGAGTCTGTAGACTGCTTTGGGTAGAATTGACATTTTCACTATGTTGAGTCTACCTATCCATGAGCAAGGTATGTTTTTCCACTTATGCAGGTCTCTTTTAGTTTCTTGCAGTAGTGTCTTGTAGTTTTCTCTGTATAGATCTTTTATGTCTCTGGTTAGATTTACTCCTAAGTATTTTATCTTCTTGGGGGCTATTGTAAATGGAAATAATTTCATAATTCCCTCTTCGAGGTTCTCTTTGTTGGTGTAAAGGAATCCAACTGATTTTTGTATGTTTATCCGGTATCCTAAAAATTTGCTGAAATTTTGTATTAGTTCTGGTAGTTTTCTTGTTGATCCTTTGGGGTTTTCTGTGTATAAGATCATATCGTCTGCAAATAGAGATATTTTGACTTCTTCCCTACCAATCTGGATGCCCTTTATTTCTTTTTCTAGCCTAATTTCTCTGGCTAGGACCTCCAGCACAATGTTGAATAATAGTGGTGATAGAAGGCTTACTTGTCTGTTTCCCGTTCTGAAGTGGAATGCTTTCAAAGTCTCTCCATTTAGGATGATGTTGGTTGTTGGTTGTGTATAAATATGCTTAATTATATTGAGGAATTTCCCTTCTATTCCTATTTTCTTAAGTGTTTTTATCATGAATGGTTGTTGGATTTTG
Source organism: Dugong dugon (assembly GCA_030035585.1). NCBI lineage: Eukaryota > Metazoa > Chordata > Mammalia > Sirenia > Dugongidae > Dugong > Dugong dugon. The sequence goes on from CM057483.1 coordinate 73,958,581, forward strand.
TCAAATGCCTTTTCTGCATCGATTGATAAGATTATGTGGTTCTTGTCGTTTTTTCATGTGATGGATTACATTGATTGTATTTCTAATGATGAACTATCCTTCCATAACTGGTATAAATCCCACTTGGTCGTGGTGAATTATTTTTTTGAAATGTTGCTGAATTCTACTGGCTAGAATTTTTTTGAGGATTTTTGCATCAATGTTCATGAGGGGTATTGGTCTGTAATTTTCTTTTTTTTGTGGTATCTTTACCTGGTTTTGGTATCAGGGTTATGCTGGCTTCATAGAATGAGTTTGGGAGTGTTCCAACATTTTCTGTGCTCTGAAATACCTGCAATAGAAGTGGTGTTACATCGTCTCTGAAAGTTTGGTAGAATTTTCCAGTGAAGCCATTTGGGCCAGGGCTTATTTTTTGTGGGGGAGTTTTTTTTAATAAACTTTTTAATCTCTTCTTTTGTTATAGGTTTATTTAGTTGTTCTACCTCTGTGTTAATTTAGGTAGGTAGTGAGTTTCTAGAAATTTATCCATTTATTCTAGGTTTTCAAATTTGTTAGAGTACAAATTTTTCACAGTAATATGTTATGATTCTTTTAATTTTGGTTGGGTCTGCGGTGATATCACCCATCTCATTTCTTATACAGGTTATCTGCTTCCTCTCCTGTTTTTCTTTTGTCATTTTTGTTAATGATTTTTTGATTTTGATCTTTTCAAAGAACCAGCTTTTGGACTTCTTAACTCTGTCAATTGTTTTCCTATTCTCTATTTCATTTAATTCTGCTCTAATTCTTATTATTTCCTTTCTTCTGGCACCGGAGGGCTTCTTTTACTGCTTTCTTTCCACTTGTTCCAGTTGTAGGGTTAATGTTTTGATTTTGGCCCTTTCTTCTTTTTGGATGTGTGCATTTATTGATATAAACTGACCTCTGAGCACTGCTTTTGCTGTGTCCCAAAGGTTCTGGTAGGATGTGTTTTCATTCTCGTTTCTATGAATTTCTTTACTCCATCCTTAGTTTCTTCTATATCCCAGTAGTTTTTGAGCAAGGTATTTTTCAGTTTCCATGTGTTAGATTTATTTTTTTCCCTTGCTTTTCGTGTTGTTGATTTCCACTTTTATGGCTTTATGGTCAGAAAAGATGCTTTGTAATATTACCATGCTTTGGATTTTGTTAAGGCTTGCTTTATGGCCTAATATGTGGTCTATTCTGGAGAATGTTCCATGTGGATTGGAAAAGAAAGTATACTTGGCTGCTGTTGGGTGGAGTGTTCAGTATATGTTTACGAGATCAAGCTGGTTGATTGTAGCATTTAGCTCTTCGGTGTCTTTGTTGAGCTTCTTTCTGGATGTTCTGTCCTTTACTGAAATGGCGTGTTGAAGTCTCCTACTACTATTGGGGAGCTGTCTATCTCTCTCTTCAGAGCTGTTGGAGTTTGTTTTATGTATTTTGGAATGCCGTTGTTGAGAGTGTAAATATTTATTATAGTTATGTCTTCCTGATGTATTGACCCGTTAATCATTATATAGTGCCCTTCCTGATCCTTTGTGGTGGATTTTATTTAAAGTCTATATTTTCAGAGATTAATATTGCCAGTCTTGCTCTTTTTTGAGTGTTGTTTGCTTGATAAATTTTTTCTCTCCTTTGAATTTTAGCCTGTTTGCATCTTTAAGTCTAAGGTGCGTCTCTTGTAGGCAGCATATAGACAGATCATGCTTTTTTATCCAATCTGCCATTCTCTGTCTCTTTATTGGTGCATTAAGTCTACTTAGATTCAGCGTAATTATTGATAGGGTATGAGTTTAGTGCTATCATCCTGATGTCTCTTTTTGTGTGTTTTTCACCATTTCTTCATTTCCCTTTATTTTCTATCATGATTCTTTTTTCTTTATGTATTTTTTTCATTGCTGTAGATTTTGTGTTTGCTGGGTCTTTGTATTTTTCTACTTATTTTTATTTTATTTTATTTTATTTATTGTACTTTAGGCGAAGGCTTACAGAACAAATAATTTCTCATGAAACAGAAGTGCACATGTTGTTTTATGACATTGGTTAACAACCCCACAACATGTCAACCCTCTAACTTCTCAACCTTTATTTTCTTTTTTGGTGAAAATACACATAGCCAAAGATAGACCATTTCAAAAATTTCTACATGCACAGTTCAGTGACATTGACTACGCTCTTCGAATTGTGCTGTTATTCTCACTTAAGATGAAGACTTACAGAACAAAATACTTTCTCATTTAACAGTTACTACAAATGTTGCCCTATGACAATGGTTAAAAATCTCACAACACATCAACAATATCCCTACCCAAACGTGGGTTCCCTACCACCAGCTTCCTTGTCCCCTTCTGCCTTCTGGCCCTTGTCATTGGACTCCTGTACCTCGTTAGTCTCATTTGGTTTTACGGGGCTGTCCACTCCCAGGCTGAACAGTGAACCTCAGAGGTAACTTCACCACTGAGCTAAAAGGGTGTCTGGGGGCCATACTCACGGGGTTTCTCCGGTCTCCTTTAGGCCAGTAAATCTGGTCTTTTTCTGTGAGTTAGAATTATGTTCTACATCCTACTCCAGCTCTGTCCAGAACCTCTGTTGTGATCCTGGTCAGAGCAGTCAGTGGTGGTAGCCGGGCACCATCTAGCTGTACTGGACTCAGGCTGGTGGAGGCCTTGGTAGCTGGGGTCCATTAGTCCTTCGGACTAACTTTTTCCTTGTATCCTGTTCTCTTCATTCTCACTTGCTTCTGAAGGGATGAGACCAGTGGAGTATCTTAGATAGCCACTCCAAGGTTTTTAAGACCCCAGACACTACTCACCAAAGTGGAATGTAGAGCATTGTCTTTATAAGCTCTGTCATGCCAATTGAGCTAGATGTTCCCTGAGACCATGGTCCCCAGAGCCCTCCACCCAGCAATTCAGTCCCTCAGGGAGTTTGGATGTGTCTATGGGGCTTCCATGACCTTTTCTTGTACAAGTTGTGCTAGTTTCTCCTGTATTGTGTACTGTCTCACCCTTCATCCAAGATACCACTTCTTTTTTGCCTATTTAGTATTTCCTCCCAGCCCCTCCCAGCCCTGGTAACCAACAAAGATTGTTACATTTTGTGTGTGAACTTTTTCATGGGTTTTACAATAGAGGTCTCATACAATATTTGTCCTTTTGTGATTGACTTATTTCACTCAGCATAATGTCCTCCAGTTTCATCCATGTTATGAGATGCTTCACAGATTCATTGTTGTTCTTTCTCGTTGCATAGTACTCCATTGTGTGTATGTACCATAGTTTGTTTATCCATTCATCTGTTGATGGGCATCTAGGTTGTTTCCATCGTTTTGCTATTGTGAACAATGCTGCCATGAACATAGCTATGCATATGTCTATTCGAGTGACGACTCTCATTTCTCTATGATATATTCCTAGGAGTGGGATTGCTGGTTCGAATGGTATGTCTATTTCTAGCTTTCTGATGAAGGGCAGTATCATTTTCCAAAATGGTTGTATCATTTTCCATTCCCACCAGCATTGCATAAGAGCTCCGATCTCCCCACAGCCCCTCCAACATTTGTTATTTCTAGTGTTTTTGATTCTTGCCAGTAATGCCGGGGTGAAATGGTATCTCATTGTGGTTTTCATTTGCATTTCTCTAATGGCTAGTGATCGCGAGCATTTCCTCATGTGTCTGTTGGCCATTTGAATGTCTTCTTTGGTGAAGTGTCTGTTCTTTTCCTTTGCCCATTTTTTAATAAGATTATTTGTCTTTTTGTTGTCGAGGTGTTGGGTTTTCTTGTAGATTATGGAGATTAGACCTTTGTCTGACTTGTACTGTATAACAATTTTTTCCCAGTCTGTAGGTTCTCTTTTTACTCTTTTGGTGAAGTCTTTTGAAGAGCATAGGTGTTTGATTTTTAGAAGATCCCAGTTATCTAGCTTAACTCTAGGGTTTTGTGCATTGATGGTTATGGTTTGTATCCTCTTAATGCCATGTATTAAGGCCTGAAGTGTTGGTTCTATTTTTTCTTTTATGAACTTTATAGTTTTAGGCTTTATATTCAGGTCTTTGATCCATTTTGAAGTAGTTTTTGTATACGGTGTGAGGTATGGGTCCTGTTTCATTTTTTTGCAGATGGATATCCAGTTTTGCCAGCACCACTTGTTAAAAAGACTGTCTTTTCCCCATTTGATGGACTTTGGGCCCTTGTCGAAGATCAGGTTACCGTAGGTGGATGGATTTACATCTGGGTTCTCAATTCTGTTCCATTGGTCAATGTATCTGTCGTTGTACCAGTACCAGGCTGTTCTGAATACTGAAGCTGTATAGTAGGTTCTGAAGTCAGGTAGTGTGAGTCCTCCAACTTTATTCTTCTTCTTCAGTAGTGCTTTACTTATTCGGGGATTCTTCCCTTTCCATATAAAGTTAATGATTAGTTTTTCCATCTCTTTGAAGAATGTGGTTGGTATTTGGATAGGGATTGCATTGTATTTGTATATTGCTTTGGATAGAATTGGCATTTTCACAATGTTGAGTCTGCCTATCCATGAGCATGGTATGTTTTTCCATTTATGTAGATCCCTTTTGGTTTCTTGCAATAGTGTTTTGTAGTTTTCTTTGTATAGGTTTTTTACATCCCTGGTCAGATTTATTCCTAAGTATTTTATCTTTTTAGGGGCTATTGAAAATGGTATTGTTTTCCTGATTTCCTTTTCATCATTCTCCTTATTGCTGTATAGCAATCCAACTTATTTTTGAATGTTTATCTTGTATCCCCCTACTCTGCTGAATTTTTCTATTAGTTCCAGTAGATTTCTCATGGAGCCTTCAGGGTTGTCTGTATATAGTATCATATCATCTGAAATCAGGGACAGTTTAACTTCTTCATTACCAGTTTGGACGCCCTTTATTTCTTTTTCTTGCCTTATTGCTCTAGCTAGAACTTCCAGCACAATGTTAAATAAGAGTGGTGATAAAGGGCATCCTTGTCTTGTTCCTGTTTTCAAGGGGAATGTTTTCAGCCTCTTGCCATTAAGAATGATGTTGGCCGTTGGTTTTGCATAGATGCCCTTTATTATGTTGAGAAATTTCCCTTCTATACCTATTTTATTGAGAGTTTTTATCAGGAATGGGTGTTGGACTTTGTCAAATGCCTTTTCTGTGTCAATTGAGATGATCATGTGATTCTTTTCTTTCCTTTTATTTATGTTTTGGATTACGTTGATTGATTTTCTAATGTTGAACCATCCTTGCATAACTGGTAGGAATCCTACTTGGTCGTGGTGTATTATTTTTTTGATATGATGCTGAATTCTATTGGCTAGAATTTTGTTCAGAATTTTTGCGTCTATATTCATGAGAGATATTGGCATGTAATTTTCTTTCTTTGTGAAGTCTTTTCCTGGTTTTGGTATCAGCGTTACGCTGGCTTCATACGATGAATTTGGAAGTGTTGCTTCCTTTTCTATGCTCTGAAATGGCTTGATTAGTACTGGTACAAGCTCTTCTGTAAATGTTTTGTAGAATTCTCCAGTGAAGCCATCTGGGCCAGGGCTTTTATTGGTTGGGAGTTTTTTTAATTACCTTTTAAATCTCTTGTCTTGTTATGGGTCTGTTCAGATTTTCAACATCACTTTGTAGTAGTTTGGGTAGGCAGTGTGTTTCTAGAAATTTATCCTTTTCCTCTAGGTTTTCAAATTTGTTGGACTATAGTTTTTCATAATATTCTCTTATAATCCTTTTTATTTCGGTTGGGTCTGTTGTAATGCCCCCCATTTCATTTCTTATTTGGGTTATTTGTGTCCTCTCCTGTTTCTTTTTTGTCAGTCTCGCCAGTGGTTTGTCGAATTTGTTGATTCTTTCAAAGAACCACCTTTTGGTTTTGTGAATTCTTTCTATGGTTTTTCTGTTCTCTATTTCATTTATTTCTGCTCTGATCTTTACTGTTTCCTTTCTTCCAGTGGTTGTGGGCTTTTTTTTTTTTTTTTTTTTTTTTTGGCTGTTCTCTTTCAATTTGTTTGAGTTGTGTAGTTAATGTTTTGATTTTCTCCCTTTCTTCTTTTTTGATATGTGCATCTATTGCTATAAATTGTCCTCTGAGGACTGCCTTTGCTGTGTCCCAAAGGTTTTGGTATGATGTGTTTTCATTCTCATTTGATTCTAGGAATTTTTTTATTCCATCTCTGATATCCTCCACCACCCAGTGATGTGTATGCAGGGTATTATTCAGTTTCCATGTAGTTGAGTTTTTTTTCCTTTCTCTTTCTATTGTTAATTTCTACCTTGATGGCATTGTGGTCAGAGAAGATACTTTGAATTATCTCAACGTTTTGGATCTTGTTGAGGATTGCTCTGTGGCCTAAGATGTGGTCTATTCTGTAGAACGTTCCATGTGCACTGGAAAAGACTGTGTATTTTGCAGTGGTTTGATGGAGTGTGCTATATATGTCTATGAGGTCAAGCTGGCTGGTTGTGCCCTTTAGGTCTTCTATAGGTTTGCTGAGTTTCTTCTTAGTAGTTCTGTCCTTTACTGAGAGTGGTGTGTTGAAGTCTCCTACTATTATTGTGGAACTGTCAATTTCTCTTTTCAGTGTTGTTAGAGTTGGTTTATGTATTTTGGAGCCCTGTCATTGGGTACATGGATGATTATTATGGTTATGTCTTCATGATGGGTTGTCCCCTTAATCATTATATAGTGTCCTTCTTTGTCTTTTATGGTAGATTTTGTTTTAAAGTCCATTTTATCTGAGATTAGTATTGCCAATCCTGCTTTTTTTTGGTAGCTATTAGCTTGATATATTTTTTCCAACCTTTGACTTTCAATGAATTCACATCTTTGTTTCTAAGTTGTGTCTCCTATAGACAGCGTATTGATGGATCCTGTTATCTTAAACATTGTGTCACTCTCCATCTCTTTATGGGTGGATTGAGTCCATTTACATTCAATGTAATTATTGATAGATGTGAGTTTGTTGCTGTCATTTTGTAGTGCTTTTTTTTGCAGTACTGACATTTTCTTTGTTCCTCTTGCTCTCTTGTGCTGAGTTAATTTTGTTTGTGGTTTTTTTTTCATTTCTTTTGTTTTTGTACGGTTTTTTTTTTGCTGAGACTTTATGTTTTTCCTCTTTTTTTTATGAGTATGTTTGTTAACTTTCTTTGTGGTTACCATAAATTTTACCCTTAGCTTTCTAAGTTTGAAGCAGTCTACCATTACTTGGTATCGCCTTGCCTTCCTCTCCATTAGAAGGTTCTATACCTATGTTGTTTATTCCCTTTTTTATTGTTTTGATGTTGTTGTCATTTACTGATTAACTGCTCTGATTTCCTGTTGTATTTCTTTTGGTTTTGGATAGTCCTCGTGAGTTCATTTCCTAGATTGGTACCTGGCTGGTACAATCATGCATCCTAGGTTCTGCCTGTGAGATGATGCTGTTTGCCCTCAAATTGAAGAACTCGCTTTAATAATTGTTGTAAGTTTGGTTGGACTTTTACACATTCCCTTCATTTCTGTTTATCTGGAAATGACCAATTTCACTATCAAATTTGAACGAGATTTTTGCAGGATATATTATTCTTGGCTGGCAATTTTTTTCTTTCAAGATTTTATATATGTCGTCCCATTGCCTTCTTGCCTGCATGGTTTCTTCCAAATAATCTGAGCTTAGTCTTATTGTTTCTCCTCTGTATGTGACTTCTTGTTTTTCACGAGCTGCTCTCAGGATTCTTTATTTGTCTTTGGTTTTGGTGAGTGTGAATATGATATGCCTTGGTGATTTTCTTTTGGGGTTTCTTCTATATGGGGTACGTTGAGCTTCGATGGCCAGCTTTTCATCTTTCATGATATTGGGGAAGTGTTCTGTCAGCAGTTCCTCAATGATCCTGGCTGTGTTTTCTGTTTTCTCCCCTTGTACTGGAATTCCAATCACTCGAAGATTTTTGCTTTTGATTGTGTCCCACATAACTCTCAGGATCTCTTCATTTTTCTTTGTTCTTTTTCTGACTTTTCCTGAAACAAAGTTGTATCCAAGTGTTTGTCTTCAATTCCACTGATCCTGTCTTCCACCATTTCAAATCTGCTTCTCAGCCCTTCTATGACATCGTCCATTTCTGAAATCTTGTTTTTTATCTTTTGGATTTCTAATTGTTGTCTTTGTATAATTTCTAGTTGTGAATTTGTTTTGGCATTTTGTTCCTGCATTATTTTCCTAAAATTTTTCAATTTTTTGTCTGTATTTTCCATGAATTTGTCTATTTTTTCCTCATGTTTGTCAGCTTTTTGCTTCAGCTCTTGGAGAATTCTGAGTATTAGAGATTTGAATTCCCTATCAGGTAGTTCTAGTGCATTTTCCTCCACTGGAAAATCATCTGGTGTTTTATTTTGGATGCCTACTGGAACCATCCTGTCGTGTTTTTGTAAATGTTTTGATATTGTCTGCTGTCTTCGGGGCATTCAGTAGTTATTTTTCTCATTTATGGATTGTAGATTTGTTTGTTTCATGCCCCCCCCTTTTTTTTAATTTGACTATGTCTGAGCAGGTGGACTGTGTGTTCTTTGTTGTGTGCTTGTCTGTAGGCACAATACTTTTCACCTCCTTCTCCAACTGGCAGGGTCAGTCACTCAGATATGGTATGGCAGGGCAGGGCAGGTCTAGCTGAAGAGGAGTTACTGGGATGGGTTGTTTGTGGCACTTACTACAGCCACCAGAAGAGGTCGGTAATCAGTGCAAGACAGGTTCCAGTAGGCCGTGCCTGTGCTGCTTGGTAGTGTGATGTCAAGTGCATGGTGCACGTAGGCAGGATGTAGTGGGGAGATAGTTATGTGTGGAGCTAAGATGGATATGGGAGAGAGAAGAGAGGAACAAGAGCCAAAAACATACAAACAAACAAACAAAAATGCTAGGGGAGCTTTCTGTTGGAGTGGAGAGATGAGAGACTATGAAATGGAGAAAAACAGAAGTGGGGGGGGAGAAAAGAAACGAATGAATAAATAAGAATCAGAAAGGTTAAAGAACTGCAATGTTTCCAGGGATCCCACCGGTGCAGCTATGAGGTCTGGGGAAGTTGCTCTCAGGTGTTGCAGTACAGCCTGGCTAGAAGGCATAGAAGTATACAACGCCAGGTATTCAGGGAACAGAAAGAGAAGGAACATATAAAGATATGAGAAACTAAGCAGTGAAGAAAGACAAAAAGGGAAAAAGAGGAAAAAGAAAACAAAACAAATTGAAAAAAGAAAAAACAAAAAGGCCCCCAAACAAACAGGAAAAAAAACCCCAACGTTAAAAGAAATGCCCTCAGGGATCCCTTTGCTCGTCCGTGGAAGCCGAAGGGGAGTCTCCCTGGCAAGCAGCTCAGCTTGGCTGGAAAGTGTTCACAAATCAAGAAAAAGAAAAGAAAACAAACAAACAATTCAAAACAAACAAACGAACAAAAGCCCTGGGATCCCACCAGCGTGGCAGCCCAAACCGGGAAGCAGCTACACACTCGAATGGAGCTCTGCTGCCCATCAGGAAGAAGCAAAGATGGCGCACGGAGCCAGGAACTTGAGCGAAGGGAGGGGGAGGTGGTGAGAGTTAAGTGAGAAATCAAAAGAAGCAGAAAAAAAGAAGCAACACTAACAGCCAACAAATGGCACTCAGAGAGCCACCCTTTTGGGTGTGTGGAATCCAAGCAGCCGCTGTTTGCCCATCAAGAGACTGTGGCCGCGGGAAGCAGAGGAGGCCAAGTGGGGTGTGAAGAAAGGTGGGGGGTGGGAAAGCATATATTGCCAATTACTGTTTGTTTTGTCTCCCGCTGGAAGCTCTGTGAGGCTGCTTTCTCCATACCCCCGGTTTGCTGGTCTTCGATAGGAGTCCAGGATTGCGGCTCTGCACTGCGTTAGCTGGTAGGAGACCTCTGCATAAGTCTCTCCTCACTCTCCATTCTCTGTCAGTTTTCTCACTCCATTTGGTGCTTGGCTGAGTTCTTTATCTCTTCATTTGATGTTTTAGGGTTTCAGGATTGTTGTATTCTCTGTTCGGCTTAGTTTTTTGGATCTTTGTTGTGGAGGGACGGCGTGGTGCTTCTGCCTAGAGCACCATTTTGCCGGAACTCTCTACTTATTTATTTTGATTTGTAGGATTGTTAGATTCCTTTGTGGTTACCTTAGTGTTTACCCCCTATTTGTCTAAGTTTATACCAGTCTTTTATTTCTTTATATTGCCTTGACTCCCCCTCCATATGAAAAATCTTTGCATTTTTAAGTCACTCTTTTTTGTTTTAATGTTGTCCTTTTTTACATATTGATATCTCTGTTTCCCTATTTTCAGTATTTTAGCTTTGATGTATTTTCGACTTTCCTGTCTGTGTCAATATCTGGTTGTTCTGTCCTGTGTTCTAGTCTTGCACTCTTATCTGATGTTATTGATTATTTAACCATAGGACTCCCTTTAGTATTTCTTGTAATTTTGGTTTGGTTTTTACAAATTCCCTGAACTTCTGTTTATATGGAAATGCCCTAATTTTGTCATCATATTTAAGAGACAGTTTTGCTGGATATATAATTCTTGGCTGGCAGTTATTTTCCTTCAAGGCTTTATATATGTCATCCCATTGCCTTCATGCCTGCATGGTTTCTGCTGAGTATTCCAAGCTTATTCTAATTGACTCTCCTTTGTAGATGACTTTTCTTTTATCCTTAGCCACTCTTAAAATTCTCTCTTTGAAAAATGGTGCTCTAGGCAGAAGCACCTCGCCGTCCCTCCACAGCAAAGATCTGAAAAACTAAGTGAAACAGAGAAAACAGCAACCCTGAAATCCTAAAACATCAAATGAAGAGATAAAGAACTCAGCCAAGCACCAAATGGAGTGAGAAAACTGACAGAGAATGGTTGAGGAGAGATTCATTCAGAGGTCCCCTAACACAATGTGGCTCTGCCGTCTTGGACTCCTATCAGTGACGAGCAAATAGGGTGTATGAGAAAGCAACTTCATGGAGCTTCCAGCAGGAGACAACACAACCGGTTATTTGCAATATATTCTTCCCCACCCCCCAACCTTTCTTCAGCCCCGCTGGGCCTCCTATGCTTCCCAAGGCCACAATCTCTTGTCTGGGAAGCACCGCTGCTTGGATTCCAACTGTCCACACTGGCCAGCCCCCTGAGTGCCATTTGTTGGATGCTGGAGTTGCTTTTTTCTGCTTCTTTTGATTTCTTCCTTACCTCCCACCACCTCTTCCTCCTTTTGCTCAAGTACCTGGCTCCAGGCGCCATATTTGCTTCTTCCTAAAGGGCCGTGGAGCTCCGTTCGAGTGTGGAACTGCTTCTCATTCTGGGCTACCATGCTGGTGGGATCCCTGGACCTTTGTTTATTTGTTTGTTTTGAATTGTTTGTTTGTTTTCTTTTCGTTTTCTCGAGTTGAGAGCATGTTCTGGCCAGGCAGTGCTGCGCAGCTTGGGAACTACCTCCTTGGCTTGCGCAGATGCACATGTGGATCCCTGAGGACATTTCTTTTTTAGTGTTTTTTTTTTTTCTGTTTTTTAGGGGGCTTTTGTTGTTCTTTTTTTTTAAATTTGTTTTTTTCCTTTTCCCTCATTTTCCCTTTTTGTCTTTCTACATTATTCAGTTTCTCGTCTCTCTATAGCTTCCTTCTCTTCCTGTTCCCTGAATATCTGGCACTGAATACTTCTAGGCCTTCTAGCCAGGCTGTACTGAAACACCTGAGAATTACTTCCCCAGACTTCATAGCTGTACAGGTGGGATACTTGGGAGCTTTGCTGTTCTTTCTCCTTTGTAATTTTTATTTACTCATTTTTTTCTTTTTCTTTTTCCTTCTTCTTCCCATTTTGTTTTTCTCCATTTCATAGTCTCTCGTCTCTCCACTCCAATGGCAAGCTCCCTTAGCACTCTTTTTGGTTTGTTTGTATGTTTTTGGCTCCTGTTCCTCCTCTTTCATCTCTGCCATATCCATCTTAGCTCCACACATCACAGTCTCCCCCCTCCATCCTGCCTACCTGCACTGTGCGCTTAACATCACACCACCAAGCAGCACAGGCACGGCCTAACAGAACCTGCCCTGAACTGATTACCGACCAACGCTGGTGGTTGTACTAAGTGCCACAAACAACCCATCCCACTAATGCCTCTTCAGCTAAACCTGCCCTGCTGTACCATATTTGAGCATCTGACTCTGCCATTTGGAGAAGGAGTTGAAAAGTATCGTGGCCACAGATGCATAAACAACAAAGAACACACAGCCCGGCTGCTCAGATATAGGCAAATTTAAAAAAAAAAGGACAAAACAACCAAATCCACAATCAATAAAGTAGAAAAATAACTACTGAATGCCCCGAAGACAGCAGACAATATCAAAACATTTACAAAAACAGGAGAGGATGGTTCCAGTAAGTGTCCAAAATAAACACAAGATGACTTTCCAGTGGAAGAAAAGGCACTAGAACCACCTGATAGGGAATTCAGTTCTCTAATACTCAGAATTATCCTACATTTGAAGCAAAAAGCAGACAAAAATGTGGAAAAAATAGGCGAATTCATGGAAAAGGCAAACAAATTCATGGAAAATACAGACAAAAAAAAAATGGAAGAATTCAGGAAAATAATGCAGGAACAAAATGCCAAAATATATTCACAACTAGAAATTATACAAAAACAACAATTAGAAATCCAAAAGATAAACAACAAGATTTCATAAATGGATGGTGTCATAGAAGGGCTGAGGAGCGGATCAGAAACACTGGAAGACAGGACCAGTGGAATTTAAGACAAACACTTGGATACAACTCTGTTCCAGGAAAAGTCAGAAAAAAGAACAAAGAAAAATGAAGCGACGCTGAGAGTTACGTGGGACACAATCAAAAGCAAAAATCCTTGAGTGATTGGAGTTCCAGAACAGGGGGAGAAAACAGAAAACACAGAGAGGATCATTGAAGAACTGCTGACAGAAAATTTCCCCAGTATCATGAAAGATGAAAAGCTGTCCATCCAAGAAGCACAACCAACCCCATATAGGATAGACCCCAAAATAAAATCATCAAGGCATATCATAATCACACTTGCCAAAACCAAAGACAAACAAAGAATCCTGAAAGCAGCTTGTGAAAAACAGGAAGTCATATACACAGGAGAAACAATAAGACTAAGCTCAGATTATTCGGCAGAAACCATGCAGGCAAGAAGGCAATGGGATGACATATATAAAACCCTGGAAGAAAAAAATTGCCAGCCAAGAATAATATATCCTGCAAAACTCTCATTCAAATATGATGGTGAAATCAGGGCATTTCAAGATAAACAGAAATTAAGGGAATATGTAAAAACCAAATCAAACTTACAAGAATTATTAAATGGAGTTCTTTGATCTGAGAACAAACAACTTCAGCTCACAGGCTGAATCTAGGATGCAGGATCGTACCAGCCGGATACCAATATAGGAAATGAACTCTCAAGGGCTATCCAAAACCAAACAAAATGCAATAGGGAATCAGAGCAGTTAATCTGTAAATGACAACAACATCACAATAATAAAAGAGGGAATAAACAGTGTAGGTGTAGAACCTTCTAATGGAGAGGAAGGCAAGGCGATACCAAGTAATGGTAGACTGCTTCAAACTTAGAAAGATAAGGGTACATTTCAAGGTAACCACAAAGAAAGTTAACAAACATACTCATAAAAATAAAGATGAAAAACAGAAAGTCCCAGCAAAAACAAAACCTACAAAAACAAAAGAAATGAAAAAAATCCACAAACAAAAGGAATTCAGCACAGGAGAGTAAGAAGAACAAAAAAAAGTCAGCACCACAATAAAAAATCACTACAAAATGACAGCAACAAACTCACATCTATCAATAATTACACTGAGTGTAAACAGACTCAATGCACCAATAAAGACATGGAGAGTGACAGAATGGATAAGAAAACAGGATCTATCAATATGCTGTCTACAAGAGACAAACCTTAGAAACAAAGATGTGAATTTTTTAAAAGTCAAAGATTGGAAACAAATATATCAAGCTAACAACTACCAAAAAAGTGCAGGAGTGGCAATACTAATCTCAGATAAAATAGACTTTAAAACAAAATCCACCATAAAAGACAAAGGAGGACACTTTATAATGATTAACAAGGTGATCCATCATGAAGACATAACCATAATAAACGTCTACACACTCAATGGCAGGGCTCCAAAATACATAAAGTCTAACAACACTGAAAAAAGAAAATGACTGTTCTACAAAAATAGTAAGAGATATAAACACACCACCATCGGTAAAAGAAAGAACAATTAAAAAGAAACTCAGCAAAGATACAGAAGACCTAAAGAGCACAATCAGCCAACTTCACCTTATAGACATATAGAGAACACTCCATCCAACAGCTGCAAAGTACACATTCTTTTCCAATGCACATGGAAAGTTCTCCAGAATAGACCATATCTTAGGCCCCAGAGCAATCCTCAACAAGATCCAAAACGTTGAGATAATTCAAAGTATCTTCTCTGATCAAAATGCCATCAAGGTAGAAATTAACAACAGAAAGAGCAAGGGAAAAAAATCAATTACATGGAAACTGAATAACACCCTGCTTACAGATCTCTGGGTAATAGAAGAAATCAGAGATGGAATAAAAAAACTCCTAGAATCAAATGAGAATGAAAACACAACATACCAAAACCTTTGGGACACAGCAAAGGAAGTTCTCAGAGGACAATTTATAGCAATAGATGCACATATCAAAAAAGAAGAAAGGGACAAAATTGAAACATTAACTACACTACTCAAACAAATAGAAAGAGAACATGGAAAAAAAGCCCACAGCCACTAGAAGAAGGGAAATAATAAAGATCAGAGCAGAAATGAACGAAAGAGAGGATAGAAAACAATAGAAATAATCAACAAAACCAGAAGTTGGTTCTTTGAAAGAATCAACAAATTCAACAATCCACTGGCCAGACTGACAAAAGAAAAACAGGAGAGGATGCAAATAACCCAAATAAGAAATGAAATGGGTGACATTACAACACACCCCACTGAAATAAAAAGGATTATAATAATATTGTGAAAAACTATACTCGAACAAATTTGAAAACCTAAGGTAAATGGATAAATTTCTAGAAACTCACTACCTGCCCAAACTACAACAAAGTGATGTTGAAAATCTGAACAGACCCATAACAAGAGAAGAGATTGAAAAGGTAATAAAAAAACTCCCAACAACAAGAAAAAAAGCCCTGGCCCAGATGGCTTCAGTGGAGAATTCTACAAAACATTCACATAAGAGCTTGTACCAGTTCTACTCAAGCTATTTCAGAGCATAGAAGAGGAAGCAACATTTCCAAATCCATTCTATGAAGCCAGCATAACGCTGATACCAAAACCAGGCAAAGACATCACAAAAAAAGAAAATTACAGACCAACATCTCTCAAGAATATAGATGCAAAAATTCTCATCAAAATTCTAGCCAATACAAAGGAAATGAACAGACACTTCACCAAAGAAGACATCCAAATGGCCAACAGACACATGAGGAAATGCTCGAGATCACTAGCCATTAGACTAATGCAAATTAAAACCACAATGAGATACCATCTCACCCCGGCATTACTAGCATGAATCAAAAACACTGGAAATAAAAAATGTTGGAGGGGCTGCGGGGAGATCGGAACTCTTATGCACAAATTCAATTTGAAAATCTATTAAAAAATTAAAATATATACACAAACCAGGAGTTTGTCCTATAAATCAATGTTTCAAATCTACAAGTTGATTCAAGAAATTCTGTAGTACACTACTTGGAGATCATATTGATTTGTTATTTATACCAGTGAAATGTGTCCTGCCTGCTTGAGAAGGTTTTGCCTTCTTTACCTGTGTGTCCACTGTTCTAGGGTAAAAACATCACAAAGTTTAGTAAAGCAGAAAGAAAGTTTTATTAGGCATATGTTCAAAGAGGCAAAAGTGGGAAATCTGACAAGCATGCTGCCAGAGCCATGTGTGCCCAAGTCCAAGGAAATTACAGAAAAAGCAAAAGTGGGAAAACGGACAAGCATGCTGCTAGAGCCATATCTGTTCAAATCCAAGAAAATATTACAGAATAGACAAGAGTGGGAAAACGGAAAAGCATGCTGCCACAGCCATGTCTGCCCGAGTCCAAGGAATGTTACAGAATCATCAGTATATGTTAACATTGCAAATGGACAAAACCATTGAAAGCTTCACCTTTTCACAGATTAACTACAAACTGTGATCCTACATTTTGAATCATTTTTCTTAATAATCATTTGTACAAATTTCAGTAAAGAAAGTCAGGAGGATCTTCTTTGGGCCAACAAATTTTTTGTTCACTAAATGCTAATAAAAAAAGATAAGAGTAGAAAGTCTTTCGTGCTGTGTTTTATGATTTGTTTATATCAAAGGTTCCCTAAAAGATGTTTTCCAAGATCATCTTAGCTATTGTCTTTATACCTCAGGGCCCAATTGATGTGTCCTTGTGAGTCCTTGTTAGTCCAGCTCCAGCTGGATCACATTCTAGGACAGGGAATTATGGCTCCAATATTATCTCCTAAATCACCACCTACATAACCAAAATACAGTTTTGTTTTCTACTAGTTCCAAATAAAGACAGCCTTTGAATATAAGACTGTATTTGATTTTGACTTTGAATTTCTTAAAAAACAAGTGGCTAAAAGAAATTTAAGTTCTATTCATCATAAAAATATAGTTATATTTCCAAAGAATGTCTCCTAGACAGTTGTGAGTAATTTTCAGAGTCCTACATAGCTTTTGTTATATCAAGGCTTGGTTTCAATAGTTGGAAATAGTCAAATAATTTTGGTTGTACATCACAAATTTTCTAAAACTAAATGATTTTAGTTTTAGGAAACTGTTTTCCTTATTTGACATTCAAGACATGGTTTCAATGAAAACGGCTTTTGTTTGCTAAGAATTTCTTTTTTAAAGTATTGACTTGCAAGTGGTTTGTCATGAATGTACAGAGTATCTACCACTTTATTAAGTGGCTCCATATGGAAAGTGCAAAAACAACATAAATATTTTTTTAACTGGGTCTGAATATAAACAAAAAGAAAAAGAAGAAAGAAGTCATTATGTCCATGCATTTTGAGCAGTTCCATCTTTAAAACAAATGAATTTTAATTGTAAAAGGTTGGTAAAACATATTTTTGTTTATTATTGATATTAGGTAGTAATGAGAGCAAATAGTTTGGTGTTTGTTAATAGCAACATATTTGATATCATGGATAATATTTTTCAATTAAAGTTTTTTTTAAACTACTTTCCATGTTTATGTGTTTGTTTCTTCTGAAAAAATAAAAGATGCATACAATTTAAAAAATGGTGTTGTTATAATTCTCAAAATATCAAGCCAAGAAGTCATTCTCATTAGAAAGAAGTCTGTCACAGTAGCTTAAACACAGAACATTTCAGCAAAAAGTATTTGAAAAAAAAGACAACCTTCTTTGCCACAACAGAGAAGTCAGTAGAGCCATCATTTGTTAAACTGAGTATTCTTATTAACTTTATAAGTGCAGTGTTATAAAAGATTAGAAAAGACTGACAGATTGGAGTTCTTCAACCATTTTTCTTCACCCATATGGCAAAATAAGTAGAAATTAAATAAAGTAAATATTCATGCGTAGAAAACAAAAAGTCTGAAACTTCAACAACATTTAATTATAACTTTAAACACCAGTTGATACCTGTATTAATTGAAGTGTGTGTTAAAATAAATGAATCGTCTCAGTCATATATTTTACCAACTATCTTTGTTACTGGTTTACTATATAGGCTAATAGACGAAATAGCAAAAAAAATGAGATACTAAAAGTGATCATAGCATTTTACTTATTTTAATCTTAAAGTTAAATGCTATTTTATAACTTTTTTTTTAAGTATGAGGATGAAAAATATTTCTATTGCCTTGATAAATCTAGGGTTGAGAAATCATAAGGTGCTGAAGGTTATTTCTCAGGTCAATTACACCTACACTTATTAAATTAATTATTTACTAAAATGAAAGTATATTTTAAAAAATTATTTATCATTTAGAGGAAATAATCTTTAATTCCAAACAGTTCTGGAATGGAAAAAGTAGTTCCTATTATGACCTGGACACTGCCTGTTCTCCAGAAACTTCTTTTCAGGTACTATATTCCTTGAATGATTCTTATATTTTAAGTATTCATTTTAGTTCCTCTGTACTAAAAGTAATTATTTCTGGTACTAAACTGATAAGTTGACAAACGTCTGGCTGACTATAGCAGGTATCAATTATACTTTCTCATAAATGCAAATAACAGGATAGCCAGGTTTATTAATATTTGTCTCATAAACATAAGTTTTTATATTTTATTTATTTTTTTAAATTATCGTAGAGTAAACTTGATTTTTTGGTATACAGTTTTTTTTAATTTTAACACATGTATAGAGCTGTGTAACCACCATTACAATCAAGATATAGAAAAATTCCATCACCCTCCATAACTCTCCTTTATTATTTCCAATAATTACATCTTGCCACATCTAACCCCTGAAATCAATAATCCGATCTCTATAACTATACTATTATCTTATCTAGAATATCATATACATGTATAATAGAGTATTTGACCTTTTGAAACTAGCTTTTTTTACTTAGTATAATTCTTTTAAGTTTCATACAAGTTGTTTGGTTTGATCTGTAGTTCCTTTTAATTGCCAAGTAATACTCCATTGTATGGATGTACCACAGTTTATTTATTCATTAACTCATAGTGATGGCTAATTTTATCGGCAACTTGGCTAGGTTATGGGGTCCAGTTGTTTGGTCAAACACTAGTCTAGTTGTTATGAGGTAGTTAGGTGTGATTAAATCACTTGGCCTCAAGTAAAGCAGATTATCTTCCACAATGTGGGTGTGCTTCAACCAATTATTTGAAGGCCTTGGAAGTAAAAGGGAATTTTTATAAGGTGTATTCTGCTCCTGGACTATAATTAGACCTATTCCCAGAACTCTTCGCTCTTCCCATTGCCTGACCTGCAGATATTGTGCACAAGACTGTAGGAATCTCCAGTCCATTGCCTGACTGATTGACAGATTATGGATATACCGGCCCTCCACAGTCAGCTGAGCTAATCCCCTAAAAATCTCTCTCTTTCTCTATCTGTCACTCTGTATATATACATATATACAAAATACATATATGTATATATATGTTTCTCTAGAGAACCCTAACTAAAACCTTTTGGTACTGGGAGTGGTTCTAGAGAAACAGAATCTTAAGGATGAGTTTTCTGAATTAGTTCTGGTGTATGTGGAATTGGTTCTCAAATCTGGTTAGATTTAAAGACATTAATGATTCCATTTCCAGTAGTAAAGAGGGCACTAATAGTCCATGGCATGATGTGGCAACAGAGGTACACAAAATATCACAACTGGGCACTCCTAATCAAATACTTATGAGAGACAAGGTTCTGGGTGGTCATGTATTTAATACCTCAGAAAATTTTTGTCAAACTGATGAGTATAATGACATTGAGTGATTGCTCCTACTTTCACAGGACAAAAAGGAGGAAGAAAAGGATGAGCTTAGGACTTCAAATGCCCAGCTCAAGTGCTTCATAAATGACCAGAAAGTTGCTATGAGAACCCTGAAAGAAAATCTTATCTCTTGTAGCCACAGGGCTGAAATAGCTGAAAACAAAACCCAGAGTATCATCATACAAGTGGCTGAAAAACACCAGTTGAATTCTCAACCTCTCAAGGTGTCTGATGTTAAAGTGAGGGCACTGGTTGGGAAGGAATGAGATCCTGGAAATTGGAATGAGAACATATGGGCAGATACTGATGAAGCTGGGGATATTGAGCCCCTAAATTCTGCTGAGTCTTTTTGTGCATAAAAGCATCCTTTCCAGACCCATCTGAGGAGACTAATCCAGCTTTCCCTGAGGAAATCTTAATGGGCTCCACTAAGGCAGATGTCTTGAAAGACACTGCTTATTGTCCTCAGGACTCACCCACACCACTCATCTTTGCTTCTAGACCTATTATTAGACTCACATCTCAGTAAGCTTCAAAGGTGAGCTACAAATTGTGATCCATGAGGTGTGTCACACTCCAAAAGAACGACATTACTTTTCTAATTTAAACAGACAGAAATCTGGTGAATATGTGTAAGAATGGATATTAAGTGTATGAGGTAATTGTGGAAGGAAAGTAAAGTTGTATCAGTTTGAAGTTATTGATATGGGTCCACTAAGCAGATATTCCGTACTCATTGTTTCAGCTTGAGGGGTTGTAAAGGGATCTAGCAGTTTATTTGTTTTTTTGGCTGAAATATGGAGCAAAAGATGACCTACACTAAATGAGGTTCAAATGTCAGAACTGCTTCAGTATATTGTAGAAGAAAGTATCCAAAGGCTTAGGAAAATCGGAATGTTAGAGTGAATTTATCAAGTCAGACTCACCCTGGGAGTACTCAAAAGATATACTGTCTTAGTCATTCAATGCTGCTCTAAAAGAAATACCAAGAGTGGATAGCTTCAACAAAGAGGAGTTTATTCTCTCACAGTCCAGTAGGCTACAACTCCAAATTCACGGCATAAGCTCCAGGAGAAGGCAGTGGAAACTTCTGCCACTGAATCGGGAAACCTAAACGCAATGGTGGATTGGATACCAGGGTGGCATGGGCCAAGTTGTAGCACTTAATTACCAAAGATAAGGTAAGCATGATTACCGTAATAATAGCAGAGTCAAAGCAGTAATCAGAATAGTTGACTCACCTAAGCCTATAGTATTGGTTATTTGGTCATCTACCACCTGTCTTTCAGCTCGTACTACAGTGACCTGCATGTTGTTATGATGCTGAAAGCTATGCCACCAGCATTTCAAATACCAGCAGGGTCACCCGTGGACTTCCAAACTAAGACAGACTAAGAAGAAAGATCTGGCAATTCACTTCTCAAAACTATCCAATGAAAACAATATTTATCACAACAGAATAGTGTCCAATATAGATAGTGCTGGAAGATGAGCCCTCTACATTGGAAACTACTCAAAAACACACAGTGGTAGCAGTGATGGATTTGAGCATACCGATGGTGAATGACCAGGCAATGTTTCCATCAGTTGTACATGGGGTTGCCATGAGTTGGTGCTGGATCGATGACAACTAACAATAATTAGTCATGTTGTCCCTAGGAGTGAAATAGATAGGATGTCTACTAAATATTTACTTGCTCAGTATGAGCAAAAGTGTTCTTGGTCAAATGAATAGAAGTCTAACTGGAATCACAGCACAGATCCTTAGGGTTTTAGAGTAAAACCCCGCCATCCTCGAAGATAACTGCTTTCTTTTCGAAAAAAGATTTTAGCTTGATACTTTGCCTTCGTAGAGACTTTACACTTAATCATGGGCCACTAAGTTACCACGCAACATGAGCTTCTTATCAAGAAATTGGGGCGACCTTGAGAATGGGAACCAGACAAGGATGCCCTTTATCACCACTCTTAACCAACATTGAGCTAGATGTCCCTGCCAGAGCAATTAGGCAAGAAAAAGGAATAAAGGGTATTCAAATTGGTAAGGAAGAAGTAAAAGTATCCCTATTTGCAGATATACTATCTTGAACACAGAAAACGCCAAAGAATCCAAAAGGAAACTACTGGAACTAATAGAAGATTTCAGCAAAGTATCAGGATACAAAAGGAACATACAAATATCAGTTGGATTCTTCTACATCAACAAAGAGAACTTCAAAGAGGAAATCACTAAATCAATATCATTTACAATATCCCCCAGAAGATAAAATACTTAGGAATAAATCTAACCAGAGACATAAAAGACCTACACAAAGAAAACTACAAGACACTACTGCAAGAAACCAAGAGAGACCTACATAAGTGGAAAAACATACCTTACTCATGGATAAGAAGACTCAACATTGTGAAAGTATCAAATCTACTTAAAACGATCTACAGATACAAAGCAATCGTGATCCAAATTCCAACGAAATTTTTAAATGAGATGGAGAAAAAAATCATCAACTTCATATGGAAAGGAAAGAGGACCCAGATAAGTAAAACACTACTGAAGAAGAAGAACAAAGTGGAAGACAGCACACTACCTGATTTTAGAAACTATTATACTACCACATTAGTCAAAACAGCTTGGTACTGGTACAACAATAGAGACATAGACCAATGGAACAGAATTGAGAATACAGACGTAAATTCATCCACCTATGAGCAGCTGGTATTTTACAAAGGCCCAAAGTCTGTTAACTGGGGAAAAGACAGTCTCTTTAAAAATCGAGCTGGTATAACTGGATATCCATCTGCAAAAAACTGAAATAAGACCCATACCTCACACCATGCACAAAAACTAACTCAAAATGGACAAAAGACCTAAATATAAAATTTAAAATGAGAAAGATCATGGAATAAAAAATAGGGACAATGCTAGCAGCCCTAAAACATGGCATAAACAGAATACAAAACCTAACTAACAATGAACAAACACCAGAAGAGAAACTAGAGAACTCCTAAAAATCAAACACTTATGCTCATCAAAAGACTTCATCAAAAGAGTCAAAAGAACCTACAGACTGGGAAAAATTTTTGGCTATGACAAATCCGATCAGCATCTAATCTCTAAAATCTACAAGATACTGCAAAACTTCAACCACAAAAAAACACAAATAATCCAGTTAAAAAATGGGCAAAGGATATGAACAGGCACTTCACAAATGAAGACAGTCAGGGGGCTAACAGATACATGAGGAAATACTCACGATCATTAGCCATTAGAAAAAAGCAAATCAAAAGTACAATGAGAGGAGGTTCCGGCAAAATGGCACTCTAGGCAGAAGCACCACTCTGTCCCACCACAGCAAAGATCCGAAAAACTAAGCCAAACAGAAAATACAACAACCCTGAAACCCTAAAACATCAAATGAAGAGATAAAGAACTCAGCCAAGCACCAAATGGAGTGAGAAAACTGACA
This sequence comes from Dugong dugon, assembly GCA_030035585.1. Taxonomy (NCBI): domain Eukaryota; kingdom Metazoa; phylum Chordata; class Mammalia; order Sirenia; family Dugongidae; genus Dugong; species Dugong dugon. Next base: position 73,981,562 of record CM057483.1, read on the forward strand.
GAGAAAGGAGAGCGAGGAGAGATTCATGCAGAGCTCCCCTACCAGCTAATGCAGCATGGATCCGCCATCATGGACTCCTATCGGAGACCAGCAAACAGGGGGTACAAGAAATCAGTCACATGGAGCATCCAGGGGGGACAAAACAACAGTAATTTATGATATATGCTTTCCCACTCCCCACCCTTCTTCACCCCGACTTGGCCTCCTCTGCTTCCTGCAGCCACAGTCTCTTGACTGGGAAACACCAGCTGCTTTGATTCCACACACCCGAATGCGCTGGCTCTCTGAGTGGCATTTGTTGGCTGCTGGTGTTGCTTTTTTCCGCTTCTTTTGATTTCTTCCTTACCTCTCACCACCTCCCCTTCTTTTTGCTCAAATACCTGGCTCCGTGTGCCATCTTTGCTTCTTTCTGAGGGGCTGTGGAGCTTTGTTCGAGTGTGGAGCTGCTACCTGGTATGGGGTGCAGTGCTGGTGGGATCCCTGGGCTTTTGTTTGTTTGTTTTGAATTGCTTGTTTGTTTTCTTTTCCTTTTCTTGAGTTGGGAGACCTTTCTGGCCAGGCGGTGCCGCGAGGCAAGGAGACTTCCCACTCGGCTTGCACAGACGTGCACAGGGATCCCTGAGGGCATTTCTTTCTTCATTGTTTTTTTTTTTTTTTCTGTTTTCTGGGGGGCCTTTCTTGTTTTTTTTTTCCTAATTTGCTTTGTTTTCTTTTCCCTCTTTTTCTCTTTTTGTCTTTCTTCATTGCTCAGTTTCTAGTCTCTCTATATCTTCCTTCTCTTTCTGTTCCCTGAATACCTGGCATTGTATACCTCTAAGCCTTCTAGCCAGGCTGTACTGCAACACCTGAGAGTGACTTCCCCAGACCTCATAGCTGCACCGATGGGATCCCTGGAAACTTTGCGGTTCTTTAACCTTTCTGATTCTGATTTATTCATTCTTTTCTTTTCTTCCCCATCCCCCTTCTGTTTTTCTCCATTTCATAGTCTCTCATCTCTCCACTCCAACAGAAAGCTCCTCTAGCATTTTTATCTGTTTGTATGTTTTTGGCTCCTGTTCCTCTCTTTTCTCTCCCATATCCATTTTAGCTCCACACATAACAATCTCCCCACTACATCCTGCCTACGTGCACCATGCACTTGACATCACACCACCAAGCAGCACAGGCACAGCCTACTGGAACCTGTCCTGCACTGATTACCAACCTGCTCTGGTGGCTGTAGTAAGTGCCACAAACAACCCGTCCCAGTAACTCCTCTTCAGCTAGACCTGCCCTGCTGTACCATAACTGAGTGACTGACCCTGCCAATTGGAGAAGGAGGCGAAAAGAATTGTGCCCACAGAAGAGCAAAAAAACAAAGAACACACAGTCCACCCGCTCAGACATAGTCAAATTTAAAAAAAGGGGGGGATGAAACAAACAAATCTACAATCCATAAACGAGAAAAATAACTACTGAATGCCCCGAAGACAGCAGACAATATCAAAACATTTACAAAAACACGACAGGATGGTTCCAGTAGGCATCCAAAATAAAACACCAGATGATTTTCCAGTGGAAGAAAATGCACTAGAACTACCTGATAGGAAATTTAAATCTCTAATACTTAGAATTCTCCAAGAGATGAGGCAAAAACCTGACTAACATGGGGAAAAAATAGACAAAGTGATGGAAAATACAGACAAAAATTTGGAAGACTTCAGGAAAATAATGCAGGAACAAAATGTCAAAATAAATTCACAACTAGAAATTATACAAAGACAACAAATAGAAATCCAAAAGATAAACAACAAGATTTAGGAAATGGACAATGTCATAGAAGGGCTGAGAAGCAGATATGAAACGGTGGAAGACAGGACCAGTGGAATTGAAGACAAACACTTGGACACAACTCTGTTTCAGGAAATGTCAGAAAAAATTACAAAGAAAATGAAGAGACCCTGAGAGTTATGTGGGATACAATCAAAAGCAAAAATCTTCAAGTGATTGGAATTCCAGTACAAGGGGAGAAAACAGAAAACACAGAGAGGATCATTGAAGAACTGCTGACAGAAAACTTCCCCAATATTATGAAAGATGAAAGGCTGGCCATCCAAGAAGCTCCACGTACCCCACATAGAAGAGACCCCCCAAAAGAAAATCACCAAGGCATATCATATTCACACTCACCAAAACCAAAGACAAATAAAGAATCCAGAGAGCAGCTCATGAAAAACAAGAAGTCACATACAGAGGAGAAACAATAAGACTAAGCTCAGATTATTTGGCAGAAACCATGCAGGCAAGAAGGCAACGGGATGACATATATAAAACATTGAAAGAAAAAAATTGCTAGATAAGGATGATATACCTTGCAAAACTCTCATTCAAATTTGATGGTGAAATTATGTGATTTCCAGGTAAACAGAAATTAAGGGACCATGTAAAAGTCAAACCAAACTTCCAAGAATTATTAAAGGGAGTTCTTCGATCAGATGACAAACAGTTTCAGCTCACAGGCAGAAGCTAGGACGCAGGATCGTACCAGCCATATACCAATCTAGGAAATGAACTCTCAATGACTATCCAAAACCAAAAGAAATACAACAGGGAATCAGAGCAATTAATCAGTAAATGACAACAACATCAAAATAATAAAAGACGGAATAAACAGCATGGGTATAGAACCTTCTAATGGAGAGGAAGGCAAGGCGATACCAAGTAATGGTAGACTGCTTCAAACTTAGAAATGTAAGGGTAAAATTCATGGTAACCACAAAGAAAGTTAACAAACAAGCTCATAAAAAAAGAGGAAAAACATAAACCTAAGCAAAAACAAAACTTGCAAAAACAAAAGAAATGAAAAAAAAAATCCACAAACCAAAGAAATTTAGCACAGGACAGTAAGAAGTACAAAAAAAAGTCAGCACCACAAAAAAAAAAAGCACTACAAAATGACAGCAACAAACTCACATCTATTAATAATTACACTGAACGTAAACATACTCAATGCACACATAAAGAGATGGAGAGTGACAGAATGGATAAGAAAACAGGATCCATCAATATGCTATCTACAAGAGACACAGCTTAAAAACGAAGATGTGAATTTATTAAAAGTCAAAGGTTGGAAAAAATATATCAAGCTAACAACTACGAAAAAAGAGCAGGAGTGGCAATTCTAATCTCAGATAGATAAAATAGACTTTAAAACAAAATCTACCATAAAATACAAAGAAGGAAACTATATAATGATTAAGGGGATGATCCATCATGAAGCCATAACTATAATAAGCTTCTACACACTCAGTGACATGGCTCCAAAATACATAAGAAAAACTCTAACAACACTGAAAAGAGAAATTGACACTTACACAATAATAGTAGGAGACTTCAACACACCACTCTCAGTAAAGGACAGAACTACTAAGAAGAAACTCAGAAAAGATACAGAACACCTAAAGGGCACAATCAGCCATCTTGACCTCATAGTCATATATAGAACACTCCATCCAACCACTGCAAGGTACACATTCTTTTCCAATGCACAAGGAAAGTTCTCCAGAATAGACCATATCTTAGGCCCCAGAGCAATCCTCAACAAGATCCAAAACGTTGAGATAATTCAAAGTATCTTCTCTGACCACAATGCCATCAAGGTAGAAATTAGCAATAGAAAGTGCAAGGAAAAAAATTCAACTACATGGAAACTGAATAATACCCTGCTTACACATCAGTGGGTAATAGAAGAAATCAGAGATGGAATCAAAAAGTTCCTAGAATCAGATGAGAATGAAAACACATCATACCAAAACCTTTGGGACACAGCAAAGGCAGTCCTCAGAGGACAATTTATAGCAATAGATGCACATATCAAAAAAGAAGAAAGGGAGAAAATCAAAACATTAACTACACAACTGAAAAAAATTGAAAGAGAACAGCAGAAAAAGCCCACAACCACAGAAAAAAGGAAATAATAAAGATCAGAGCAGAAATAAATGAAATAGAGAACAGAAAAACAATAGAAAGAATCAACAAAACCAAAAGTCAGTTCTTTGAAAGAATCAACAAAATCAACAAACCACTGGCCAGAATGGCAAACAAAAAACAGGAGAGGACACAAATAACCCAAGTAAGAAATGAAATGGGGGACATTACACAGACCCAACTGAAATAAAAAAGATTATAACAGAATATTATGAAGAAATATACTCTAACAAATTTGAAAACCTAGAGGAAATGGATAAATTTCTAGAAACACACGGCCTACACAACTACAACAAAGTGATGTTGAAAATCTGAACAGACCCATAAGAAGAGAAGAGATTGAAAAGGTAATAAAAAAACTCCCAACCATAAAAAACCCTGGCCCATGTGGCTTCACTGGAGAATTCTACAAAACATTTATAGAAGAGATTGTACCAGTACTACTCAAGCTATTTCAGAGCATAGAAGAGGAAGCAACACTTCCAAATTCATTCTATGAAGCCAGCATAACCTTGATACCAAAACCAGGCAAAGACGTCACAAAAAAAGAAAATTACAGACTAATATCTCTCATGAATATAGATGCAAAAATTCTCAACAAAATTCTAGCGAATAGAATTCAGCATCATATCAAAAAAATAATACACCACAACCAAGTAGGATTCATACCAGGTATGCAAGGATGGTTCAACATTAGAAAATCAAACAATGTAACCCACAATATAAATAAAAGGAAAGAAAAGAATCACATGATCATCTCAATTGATGCAGAAAAGGCATTTGACAAAGTCCAACACCCATTCCTGATAAAAACTCTCAATAAAATAGGTATAGAAGGGAAATTTCTCAACGTAATAAGGGACATCTATGCAAAACCAACGGCCAACATCATTCTTAATGGCGAGAGGCTGAAAACATTCCCCTTGAAAACAGGAACAAGACAAGGATGCCCTTTATCACCACTCCTATTTAACATTGTGCTGGAAGTTCTAGCTAGAGCAATAAGGCAAGAAAAAGAAATAAAGGGCGTCCAAATTGGTAATGAAGAAGTTAAACTGTCCCTGTTTGCAGATGATATGACACTATACATAGAAAACCCTAAAGACTCCATGAGAAATCTACTGGAACTGATAGAAAGATTCATCAGAGTAGCAGCATACAAGATAAACATTCAAAAATCAGTTGGATTCCTATACACCAATAACGATAACACTGAAAAGGAAATCAGGAAAACAATACCATTTTCAATAGCCCCTAAAAAGATAAAATACTTAGGAATAAATCTAACCAAAAATGTAAAAGACCTATACAAAGAAAACTACAAAACACTACTGCATGAAACCCAAAGGGATCTACATAAATGGAAAAACATACCATGCTCATGGATAGACAGACTCAACATTGTGGAAATGACAATTCTACCCAAAACAATTTACAAATACAATGCAATCCTGATCCAAATACCAACAACATTCTTCAAAGAGATGGAAAAACTAATCATTAACTTTATATGGAAAGGGAAGAAGCCCTGAATAACTAAAACACTACTGAAGAAGAAGAAGAATAAAGTTGGAGGACTCACACTACCTGACTTCAGAACCTACTATAAAGCTACAGTAGTCAAAACAGCCTGGTACTGGTACAACGACAGATACATTGACCAATGGAACAGAAATGAGAACCCAGATGTAAATCTATCCACCTAGGGTCTTCTGACCTTCGACAAGGGCCCAAATTTGATCACATTGGGAAAAGACAGTGTTTTTAACAAATGGTGCTGGCAAAACTGGATATACATCTGCAAAAAAATGAAACATGGCCCATGTCTCATGCCATATACAAAAACTACTTCAAAATGGATCAAAGACCTGAATATAAAGCTAAAACTACAAAGTTCATAGAAGAAAACATAGGACCAACAACTCAGGCCTTAATACACGGCATTAACAGGATATGAACAGTAACCATCAACACACAAACCCCAATAGATAAGCTAGCTAACTGGGATCTTCTAGAAATCAAACACCTATGCTCTTCAAAAGACTTCACCAAAAGAGTAAAAAGAGAACCTACAGATTGGGAAAAAAATTTTGGACAGTACAATTCAGACAAAGGTCTAATCTCCATAATCTACAAGAAAATCCAACACCTCTACAACAAAAAGACAAACAATCCTATTAAAAAATGGGCAAAGGAAATGAACAGACACTTCACCAAAGAAGACATTCAAATGGCCAACAGACACATGAGGAAATGCTCGCGATCACTAGCCATTAGAGAAATGCAAATGAAAACCACAATGAGATACCATTTCACCCCGGCATTACTGGCAAGAATCAAAAACACTGGAAATAACAAATGTTGGAGGGGCTGCGGGGAGATCGGAGCTCTTATGCAATGCTGGTGGGAATGGAAAATGATACAACCATTTTGGAAAATGATACGGCCCTTCATCAGAAAGCTAGAAATAGACATACCATTCGAACCAGCAATCCCACTCCTAGGAATATATCATAGAGAAATAAGAGTCGTCACTCGAATAGACATATGCATAGCTATGTTCATGGCAGCATTGTTCACAATAGCAAAACGATGGAAACAACCTAGATGCCCATCAACAGATGAATGGATAAACAAACTATGGTACATACACACAATGGAGTACTATGCAACGAGAAAGAACAACAATGAATCTGTGAAGCATCTCATAACATGGATGAAACTGGAGGACATTATGCTGAGTGAAATAAGTCAATCACAAAAGGACAAATATTGTATGAGACCTCTATTGTAAAACCCATGAAAAAGTTCACACACAAAATGTAACAATCTTTGTTGGTTACCAGGGCTGGGAGGGGCTGGGAGGAAATACTAAATAGGCAAAAAAGAAGTGGTATCTTGGATGAAGGGTGAGACAGTACACAATACAGGAGAAACTAGCACAACTTGTACAAGAAAAGGTCATGGAAGCCCCATAGACACATCCAAACTCCCTGAGGGACTGAATTGCTGGGTGGAGGGCTCTGGGGACCATGGTCTCAGGGAACATCTAGCTCAATTGGCATGACAGAGCTTATAAAGACAATGCTCTACATTCCACTTTGGTGAGTAGTGTCTGGGGTCTTAAAAACCTTGGAGTGGCTATCTAAGATACTCCACTGGTCTCATCCCTTCAGAAGCAAGTGAGAATGAAGAGAACAGGATACAAGGAAAAAGTTAGTCCGAAGGACTAATGGACCCCAGCTACCAAGGCCTCCACCAGCCTGAGTCCAGTACAGCTAGATGGTGCCCGGCTACCACCACTGACTGCTCTGACCAGGATCACAACAGAGGTTCTGGACAGAGCTGGAGTAGGATGTAGAACATAATTCTAACTCACAGAAAAAGACCAGATTTACTGGCCTAAAGGAGACCGGAGAAACCCCGTGAGTATGGCCCCCAGACACCCTTTTAGCTCAGTGGTGAAGTTACCTCTGAGGTTCACTGTTCAGCCTGGGAGTGGACAGCCCCGTAAAACCAAATGAGACTAACGAGGTACAGGAGTCCAATGACAAGGGCCAGAAGGCAGAAGGGGACAAGGAAGCTGGTGATAGGGAACCCACGTTTGGGTAAGGATATTGTTGATGTGTTGTGAGATTTTTAACCATTGTCATAGGGCAACATTTGTAGTAACTGTTAAATGAGAAAGTATTTTGTTCTGTAAGTCTTCATCTTAAGTGAGAATAACAGCACAATTCGAAGAGCGTAGTCAATGTCACTGAACTGTGCATGTAGAAATTTTTGAAATGGTCTATCTTTGGCTATGTGTATTTTCACCAAAAAAGAAAATAAAGGTTGAGAAGTTAGAGGGTTGACATGTTGTGGGGTTGTTAACCAATGTCATAAAACAATATGTGTACTACTGTTTCATGAGAAACTATTTGTTCTGTAAAACTTCACCTGAAGTACAATAAAAAAAAAAAAATCCTACAATGAGATACTATCTTACCCCAACTAGGCTAGCATTAATCCAAAACATAGAAAATAATAAATGTTGGAGAGGTTGTGGAGAGACTGGAATACTTATGCACTGCTGGTGGGAATGTAAAATGGTACAACCACTTTGGAAGTCGATTTGGCGCTTCTTTAAATAGCTAGAAATAGAAGTACCATATGATCCAGTAATCCCACTCCTTGGAATATATCCTGGAGAAGTAAGAGCCTTCACATGAGTAGATATATGCACACCCATGTTCATTGCAGCACTGTTCACAATAGCAAAAAGATGGAAACAACCTAGGTGCCATCAACGGATGAATGGATAAACAAATTATGGTATATTCACACAATGCAATACTACACAACATAAACAACGATGATGAATCCGCGAAACATCTCATAACATGGATGAATCTGGAAGACATTATGCTGAGTGAAATTAGTCTCAATAGGACAAATATTGTATGAGACCAGTATTATAAGAACTCAAAAAAAGATTTAAACAAAGAAGAAAACATTCTTTGATGGTTACCAGGGTGAGGAGGGAAGGAGAGAGGAATTCACTAACTATACAGTAGAAAAGAATTATCTTTGGTGAAGGGAAGGACAACACACAACACAGGGGAAGTCAACACAACTGGACTAAACCAAAAACCAATAAGTTTCCTGAATACCACCAAACATTTCAAGTGACAGAGTAGCAGGGCCTGGGGTCTGGGGACAGTGGTTTCAGGGTACATCTAGGTCAACAAGCATAAGAAAATTTATTAAGAAAATGTTCTGCATCCCACTTTGGTGAGTGGCGTCTGGGGCCTTAAAAGCTAGCGAGCAGCCTTCTATGATGCATCTATTTGTCCCAACCCACCTGGAGCAAAAGAGAATGAATAACACCAAAGACACAAGGAAAATATTAGCCCAAAGACACAAGGAAAATATTAGCCTGAGACATAAAGGGCCACATAAACCAGAGACTCCATCAGCCTGAGACCAGAAGAACTAGATGACACCCAGCTACCACCAAAGACTGCCCTAACAGGGAACACAACAGAGAGCCCCTGATGGAGCAGGAGAAAAATGGAATGCCGAACTCAAATTAATGTAGAATTACCAGAATTAATGGCCTGACTGAGACTAGAGGAACCCCAGAAGACGTGGCCCTCGGACTGTCTGTTAATCCAAAACTAAAACCATTCTCAAAACCAACTCTTCAGACAAAGATTAGACTGGGCTATAAGACATAAAATGATACTTGTGAAGAGTGTGCTTCTTAGTTCAAGTAGATACACAAGACTAGATGGGCAACTCCTGTCCAGAGGAGAGATGAGAAGCCAGAAAGTGTCATATAATAATGTGTGTATAAATTTTTGTATGAGAAACTAACTTGAGCTGTAAACTTTCACCTAAAGCACAATAAAAAAAAAAAAAAAAAAGAATGAAACAGGAGTGATGTGACCCACAGAGTCATAAAGTTAGAAGTGCACAGCAGCATTCTTTCATCAAATGAACATGGTATATATGAGGTTGAACACAGGCATGTTCTGAAAGCACAAGTAAGTTACATGAGCAAGTTGCCCAAATGCCAATGGTCCGCACTCCTGCTACATTAACTTCTCTCTCCTAACCTGCACCTATGACCTTATGGAAGTTTCCCTACAACAGTTGACTGAGGAATAGAAAACCCAGACCTGGTTTATAGACGGTCCTGCATGATATGCAGGTACCACTCAAAAGTGGTCTTTTTTTAGAATTTCACTGAAGTAGAGAGGCAAAAGGAACTCCTCCCAGTGGACAGAACTTTGAGCAGTGCACCTTGTTACTTATTTTGCTTGAAAGGAGAAATGACCAGATGTGTGATTGTATACCAATTCATGGGCTGTGGTCAATGTTTTGGCTGGATGGTCATGGACTTGGAAGGAACTTTATTTGAAAATTGATGACAATGATATCTTGGGAAGAGGTATGTCTTAGTCATCTAGTACTACTATAACAGAAATACCACAAGTGGATGGCTTTAACAAAGAGAAACTTATTCTTCCACAGTCTAGGAGGCTAGAAGTCCGAATTCAGGGTGCCAGCCCCAGGGGAAGGCTTTCTCTCCCTGTTGGCTCTGTGGGAGGGTCCTCGTCATCTGTCTTCCCCTGGTCAAGGATCTTCTCAATTCAGGGACCCCAGGTCCAAAGGACACACTATGCTCCTGGTGCTTCTTTCTTGGTATGAGGTCCCCCTGTCTCTCTACTTGCTTCTCTCTTTCATATCTCAAAAGAGATTGGCTTAAATTCTAGATTAATCTCATAGATTGAGTTTACATAACTGCTGCTAATCCCATCCCATCTCATCAACATTATAGAGATAGGATTTATAACATACAGGAAAATCACATCAGATGACAAAATGATGGACAGTCACACAATACTGGGAATCATGGACTAGCCAAGTTGACAGATATTTTTGGGGAACACAGTTTAATCCATAACAAGGTATATGGATATACTTCTTTGAATGGGCAAGAAACGTGAAAATATTTGTGTCTCGTGTAAATGCTCACAAAAGATTGACCTCGGCAGAGGAAGATTTTAATAATCAAGTGGATAGGATGATGCATTCTTTGGATACCAGTAAGTCTCTTTTCCCAGCCACTGTTATTGTTCAGTGGGCTCATGAACAAAGTGGTCATGGTCGCAGGGATGGAGGTTATGCATGGGCTTCGCAACATAGACTTATACTCGTAAAGGCCAAGTTTGCTACAGTCACTTCTGAGTGCCCAATCTGCCAGCATTACAGACCTACACTGATTCCCCAATGTGGTACCATTACTTGGGGTGATCAGTCATCAAACTGGTGGCAGGTTGATTACATTGGACTGCTTCCATCACGGAAGAGGGCGTGTTTTGTTGTTATTGGGATAGACACTTACTCTGTATAAGGGTCTGCTGTCCCTGCATGCAATGCTTCTGCCAAAACTACCATCTGTTGACTTACAGAATGCCTATCCACTGTCATGGTATTCCACATAGCACTGCCTTGGATCAAAGAATTCACCTCACAGCAAATGAAGTATGCAATGGGCCCATGCTCATGAAATTCACTGGTCTTACCATGTTCCCCATCATCCTGAAGCAGCCAGCGTGATAGAATGGTGGAACGGTCTTTTGAAGACTCAATTACTGGGCCAGCCAGGTGGCAATATTTTGTAGGGTTGGGACAATGTTCTCCAGAAGAATATTCTCCTGGAGAACAGTCACATACATTGTGTGTGTGTGTGTGTGTGTGTGTGTGTGTGAATGCTTTCTTTTCGCTTGGGTAGATGAATTAAAAATGGGTTTCCTGGGTAGTATGATAAGGGTACGTTTAACATTTTAAGAAAGTTTAACTGCCATGCAACGTGTCAGAGTGTCTGTGCCACTTTATATTCCCACCAGCAATGTATACATGATCCATTTGCTTAGTAATCTGCCCAGTGTTTGGTATAGTCACTAATTTTTTTTTTTTAAACTTCAGCCACTCTAATAAATCAGCATCTAATATATGGTGCTGTTTCTTCCATAGGCAGGATTAAGGGGTAAATGAGTCAAGGGTGGAAATCAGGGGCACAAGTCATTATTACCCCTAGTGATCCACTAGCAAAATTTTTACTCTTTGTACCCACAACCCTATGCTCTTCTGGACTGGAGGCTTTAAAAGCAAAGAAATGAATGCTTCCACCAGGAGACACAATTATGATTCCATTTAACTGGAAGTTAAGACTGACGCTGGCCATTTTGGGCTCCTCATAGATCTGAATCAACAGAAAAAGAAGGGAATTACTGTATTGGCTAGTGTTGATCCTGGTTACCAAGGGGAAATTGGATGGTTATTACATAATGGAAGTAAAGAAAAGTATATATGGTATACAGGAAATCCCTCAGGGTGTCTCAGTACTACCATAGCCTGTGATTAAAGTCAATGGAAAACTACAACAACCCATTTCAGGCAAGGCTACTAATGGCCCAAGCCCTTCAGGAATGAAGGTTTAGGTCACCCTATCAGGCAGAGATCCATGGCCAGCAGAGATGATTGCTGAGGGCAAAAGGAATATGGAATGGGTAGTGCAAGAAGATAGTTATAAATACCAGCTACAACCACATGACCAGTTGCTGAAACAAGAACTATAATTGTTATGATATGTTTCTCGTTTGGTTATGTTTGTGTTGTGTGTGTATAAACTACCTTTGTTTTGTTTCCTTTTATACTATTATTTATAAAATACAAGATGAATTAACTTTGCATCCCTTCTTGAAAAGGGATTAGTGTTCGTTTGTTGTACACAAAATAGTTGTATCATTTTAGGTAGAAGTATTACTTTGCTATTGTCTTTACTTGAAGATTATGCATGGTTTAAGATATGTATTGATGCCAATTTGACAAAAGGTGGACTGTTATAGCTAATTTTATATGTTAACATGGCTAAGCTATAGTGCCCAGTTGTTTGGTCAAACACTAGTCTAGCTGTTGTTATGGTATAATTATATGTGATTAAATTAGCTGGATTTAACTAAAGCAGATTACCTTCCACAATGTGGGTGGGCCTCATTCAGTCAGTTGAAGCCCTTAAGAGCAAAAAGAGAGTTTTCCCTAGGAAGTATTTTGCTTCTGGACTATAAATAGACATCTTGCCAGAACTCCATGGCTCTTCACTCTTCCTGTCACCTGACCTACAGATTTTGGCCTTGCCAGCCCCCCACAATCACTTGAGTCAATTTCCTAAAATATCTCTCTCTGTATATAGCTTACTGTTTGTTTTATTCTCCAGAGAACCCCAAATAAGACACATGTTCACCCACTAAAGGTTACTTGGGTTGTTCCAGTTTTGGAATATTAGAAATAAAGCTGCTATGGATATTCATATATGAGTTTGTATGTGTGTGTATCTGTGTGTATGAGTACTTTCATTTCTCTTGGGTAGATGCATAAGAGTGGGTTTCCTGGGTTATATGATAAACATATGTTTAACTTTTTAAGAAACTACCATACTATGTTTCAGAGTATCTGTGCTCCTTTATATTCCCACCATTCATGTATACATTATCCATTTGCTCAGCAATCTGCCCAGCTTTTAGTGTTGTCACTTAAAAAAAAATTCATTTTAGCCACTCTAATAATTGTGTAGTGTCATCTCATTTTAATTGGCATTTCCCTAATGGATAACGTTGAATGTGTTTTCATATGCTTACGTGCCATCTATGTTTCTTTTTTGATTGTTTCTATTCAAGTATTTTGCCCATTTTTAAATTGGAATTTATTATTACCTATTTATTTTCATTTTTTATTACTTTCTTCCTTTTAAGTTTTAGGATTTTCTTTCTGTATTCTAGATACAAATCTTTATCAGACAGGTGCTTTGAAAATATTTTTCTCACCATCTGTGATTTGTCTTTATTTCTCCTAAGAGTATCTTTCACAGAGGAAAAGATTTTAACTTTGATGAAACCCAAGTTATCAATTTTTTGTTTTCAAATTGTACTTTGGTGTTGTGTTTAAGAACTTTTTCTCTAACTCTAGGCCACAAAGTTTTTCTTTTATGTTTTCTTCTAAATATTTGATAGTTTTACATTTTACATTTAGATTTATAATCAATTATAAGTTAATTTTTGTATTAGGTGAGGTTAGGTCAAGATTCTTTTTTTTTTTTTTTTTTTGCAAATAGATGTCCAGTTGTTTCAAAACCGGTTTTTGAAAAGGCTATTCTTTCTCCAAGGAGCACTGGTGGGTGCAATGATTAAGCACTTGGCTGCTAACCAAAAGGTTGGCAGTTCAAACCCACCAGCCACTCAGCAGAGAAAAGACCTGGCAATCTGCCCCCATACAGATTACAGTCTAGGAAACCCTATGGGGAAGTTTTACTTTGTCCTATAGGTTGTCCTATGAGTCAGAAATGACTCTATGACACAACAACAACATTCTTTCTCCGTCCAATTCTTTTTGCAACTGTTTACAAATCAGTTGATTATAATTATGTGTATCTTTCTGGATTCTCTATTCTGTGCCATTGATCTATGGGTATATCCCTTTGCAAATACTATACTGTCTTGATATCTGTGACTATAATAAGTCTTAAAATTGGCTAGTGTGTTTCTCCCAACTATATTCTTTTTCAAAACTGTTTTTGAAATAAAAATTTCTTTGACTTACTGTATATTTTCAAATAAACTTGTAAATATCTTTAAAAATCATGTTTGGATTTTTATTAAACTTGTATTAAACCTTTAGATCAGTTTTGGGAGAAATGGCATCATTACTACATTATGTCTCACAGTGTATGAACACGGATGGTATAACTCTTATTTAGGTCTTCTTTGATATCTTTCATCAGCATTTGTAGTTTTCAACATAAAGACTATGTACAAGATTTAAACCTAAGTGTTTCATTTTTTGGCAGCCATTGTAAATGTATTAAATTATACAATTATGTTCCAATTGTACAATTCTAGCATATGAAAATTATGGCTTTTGTGTTTACACCTTGTATCCTATAACCTTAGTAAACTTACTTATTCATTCTACCTTTGCTTGTCATTTTGATAAATTTCTTGTCATTTTAAATGTAGAATATGTCATTTGCAAAGTTTTTTTTTTCCTTTCCAATCTATGACTTTTAAAAAAAAAAAAAAATCTTTTTTTTTTTGCTGTATTACACTAGCTAGGATTTCCAAGGCAAGGATGAACTACAGTAGTGAGAGTAGAATCCTTGCTTTGTTTCTGATGTCAGAGGGTAAGTGTTCAGTTTTTCACTATTAAGTATGTTGCTAGTTGTAGGTTTTTTTGTAGTTGTTTTCTATCAAATTGAGAAAATTTTCCTATTTTTTTATGGCTTATTGATGGTTTTTACTATGAATGGTTGTTCAATATTGTCAAAATCTTTTCTGCATCAATTGCTATTCTCAAGGTTTTTTTTTATTCTTGGATTATTAATGTGATGGATGACATTGATTTATTTTCAAATATTGAATTAGGCTTCAACTCATTGGTTGTGGCATAAAATTATTTTTATACATTGCTGAATGCAAATTGCTATGATTTTTTGAGGATTTTTGTGGCTATGTTTATTATGGGTTTTGGTTGTTAGTTTCCTTTATTTATACTTTATTTCCCTGGTTATGCTATAAAGTCAATGATGGCTTCGTAAAATAACTTGCAAAGTGTTCCCTCCATTTCCATTTTTCTGGAAGAGATTGTGTAGATTTGATGTAATTTTTCTTTAAGCATTTGGTAGAACTTACTAGCAAAATAATCAAACTTGGATATTTTTTGGAAGAATTTTAATTATTAATTCACTTTCTTTAATAATTTTAACACTATTGATACCCATCTTTCTTTCCTTACATGGATAATTTGTATCATCTCTATTTTATTTCTTGGTTAGGGAAACTTGAGTTTTATCAATTATGCTGATCTTTTCTTTTTATTTTGATTGATTTTATTTATTATTTTTCTGTTACGTTTTCATTTGTTTCTCCTCTTACCTGTATTATTTCCTTCCATCAATTTGCTTTGGGTGGATTATGCTCTTAATTTTTGAATTTCTTAAAATGAAGCTTAGATTATTGATTTGATATTTTTCCTCTTTTCTTACATACATATATTTAGTTACATAAAATTTCCTCTAAGTATTGTTTTAGCTAAACCCCACACATACCAATATGTTGTATTTTCATTTTAACTTAATTAAAAATATTTTCTAATTTACCTCCTTCATGATCCATAGACTACTTAGATGTATGTCATTTAATTTCCAAGTGTTCTGAAATTTTACTGTTATCCTTCTGTTTTTGATTTCTAGTTTAATTCCATTACTATAATAGAAAAAACTTATATGACTTCTGTTCTTTTGAATTTGTTAAGGTTTACTTTATGCTCCAGGATATGTATCTTGGTATAGCTAGATGAATGTTCCATGCAATCTTGAAAAGAATGTATGATTTTTGTTGTAGGGCACAGTGTTCTATAAATGTCAATTAGTCCAGTAGGTTGATCTTATTGTTCAAGTCTTCTATAGCCTTACATATTTTCAGTCTTCTACTTCTGTATATCACTGAGAGTGAAATATAAATGTCTACAACTATAATTCTGCATTTGTCTATTTATACTTTCAGTTTTGTCAGCATTTGCTTCACATAATATAAAGTTCTACTGTTAGGTGCATACATATTTAGGAAAATTTTATTCATTGTGTATTCTTCCTGTTTATCCCTTGTAATTTTCTCTGGTTTGAATTTTACTTTGCTCAACATTAATATACCGTTTTAAACTTTTTGTAAATTGATATTTGCATGGTATATATTTTTCCATTAAAAAGACAGGAAAGAAAGAAAAGCCCAAAATGGATGTCAGAAGAGACTCTGAAATTTGCTCTTGAACATTGAGTAGCGAAGCAAAAGGAAGAAATGATGAAGTAAAAGAGCTGAACAGAATATTTCAAAGTAGGGTTCGAGAAGACAAAGTAAAGTATTATAATGACATGTGCAAAGACCTGGAGATAGAAAACCAAAAGGGAAAAACACTCTCGGCATTTCTCAAGCTGAAAGAACCAAAGAAAAAATTCAAGCCTCCAGTTGCAATACTGAAGGATTCAATGGGGAAAATATTAAATGATACCGGCATCATCAAAACAAGATGGAAGGAATACACAGTCACTATACCAAAAGTAATTGGTAAACCTCCAAACATTTCAGGAGGTATAATATGATCAGGAATGAATGGTGCTGAAGGAAGAAGTCCAAGCTGCACTGAAGGCATTGGCGAAAAACAAGGCTCCAGGAATTGACGGAATACCAACTGAGATGTTTCAACAAACAGATACAGCATTGTAAGTGCTCATTTGTCTATGCCAAGAAATTTGGAAGACAACTAACTGGCCATCTGACTGGAAGTGAGCCATATTTATGTCTATTCCCAAGAAGGGTGATTTGACCGAATGTGGAAATTATTGAACAATATCATTAACATCACACTTAAGTAAAATTTTGCTGAAGATCATTCAGAAGCGGCTGCAGTAGTATATCGACAGGGAACTGCCAGAAATTCAAGCCAGATTCAGAAGAGGATGTGGAACCAGGGATATCATTGTTGTTGTCAGATGGATCCTGGCTGGAAGCAGAGAATATCAGAAAGATGTTTACCTGTCTTTTATTGACTATGCAAAGGCATTCGACTGTGTGTATTATAACAAATTATGGAGATAGCATTGCCAAGAATGAGAATTCCAGAACACTTAATTGTGCTCATGAGGAACCTGTACATAGACCAAGAGGAAGTCGTTTGAACAAGGATATGTTGTGTGGTTTAAAGTCAAGAAAGGTGTGCGTCAGGGTTTTATCCTTTCACCATACCTATTCAATCTGTATGCTGGGCAAATAATCCAAGAAGCTGGACTATATGAAGAAGAATGGGGCATCGGGATTGGAAGAAGATTCATTAACAACGTGTGTTATGCAGATGACATAACCTTGCTTGCTGAAAGTGAAGAGGACTTGAAGCATTTACTGATGAAGATCAAAGACCAAGGCCTTCGGTATGGATTACAACTCAACATAAAGAAAACAAAAATCCTCATAACGGGACCAACAAGCAATATTATGATAAACAGAGAAAAGACTGAAGTTGTTAAGGATTTCATTTTACTTGGATCTACAATCAACACCCATGGAAGCAGCAGTCCAGAAATCAAAAGATGCATCGTATTGGGCAAATCTGCTGCAAAAGACCTCTTTAAAGTGTTGAAAAGCAAACATGTCACCTTGAAGACTAGGGTGCTCCTGACTCAAGCCATGGTGTTTTCAATCGCCTCATATGCATGCAAAAGCTGTGTGATGAATAAGGAAGATCAAAGAAGAACAGATGCCTTTGTATTGTGGTATTGGAAAATAATATTGATTATACCATGGACTGCCAAAAGAAGGAACAAATCTGTCTTGGAAGAAGTACAACCAGAATGCTCCTTAGAAGGAAGGATGGTGAGACTACATCTTACTTTGGACATGTCATCAGAAGGGATCACTCCCTGAAGAAGGACATTATGCTTGGTAAAGTAGAGGGTCAGTGAAAAAGAGGAAGACCTTCAATGAGATAGATTGACACAGTGGCTGCAACAATTGACACAGAGGCTCAAGTATAACAACCTTTGTGAGGATGGCGCAGGACGGGGCAGTGTTTCGTTCCTTTGCATATAGGGTCACTATGAGTTGAAACTGACTCAATGGCACCTAACAATAACAATATTTTCCATACTACTTTTAAACTTCTTGTGTCATTATATTTGAGTGCATTTCTTACAGATAGCAAGTAGTTGGGACATTTGTTTTTACCCAATCTGACAATCTCTTTCATTTAATTGGTTTGTTTAGACCATTTAAATTTAATGCCATTATTGATATGCTTGGATTTTGGTATATAATTTATTATTTTTTTCTTCTATGTTCCATTCCTCTTTGTCCTTTCCTACTTCCTTATAAATTATTTAACATTTTTTAGTATTCCATTTTAATTTGTCTTTTTTGTTTTCTGTTATATCTCTTTGAGAGATTTTTTTTTTTAAAGTTATTGCTCTGTTATTGTTGTTGTTGTTAGGTGCCATAGAGTCAGTTCTATATGCAGCAGAACAAAACACTGCCCGGTCTTGTACCATTCTCACAATCATTATGCTTGAGTCCATTCTTGCAGCCACTATGTCGATCTATCTCATCAAAGGCCTTCTTCTTTTACATTGTTGCTCTACTTTACCAAGCATGATGTCCTTCTCCAGGGACTGGTCCCTCCTGATAACATGTCCAAAGTATGTGAGAAGAAGTCTCACTATCCTCCCTTCCAAGGAGCACACTGGCTGCATTTCTTCCAAGACAGATTTGTTCACTCTTCCTGCAGTCTGTAGTATATTCAATATGTTGTTGTTGTTAGGTGCTGTCAAGTCGGTTCTGACTCATAGCGACCCTATGGACCACAGAATGAGACACAGCTGGGTCCTGCACCATGCTCACAATCGTTGTTATGCTTGAGCCCATTGTTGCAGCCACTGAGTCAATCCATCTCGTTGAGGGT
Organism: Dugong dugon; assembly: GCA_030035585.1. Lineage (NCBI taxonomy): Eukaryota > Metazoa > Chordata > Mammalia > Sirenia > Dugongidae > Dugong > Dugong dugon. Next base: position 74,000,576 of record CM057483.1, read on the forward strand.
CTTCCTTTTTTTCTCTGACCCTGTACTTTACTAAGCATGATCTCCTTCTCCAGGGACTGATCCATACTGACAACATGTTCAAAGTATGTAAGACGTAGTCTCACCATCCTTCCTTCTAAGGAGCATTCTGTTTGTACTTCTTCCAAGACAGATTTGTTCATTCTTTTGGCAGTCCATGGTATATTCAATATTCTTCGCCAACACCACAATTCAAAGACATCAGTTCTTCTTTGGTCTTCCTTATTCATTGTCCAGCTTTTGCATGCATATGATGCAATTGAAAATACCATGGCTTGGGTCAGGAGCACCTTAGTCTTCAAGATGACATGTTTGCTTTTCAACACTTTAAAGAGGTCTTTTGCAGTAGATTTGCCCATTGCAATGCATCTTTTGATTTCCTGACTGCTGTTTCCATGAGTGTTGATTATATATTCTATATATATATTCAATGGTGCGGATCTATAAGAAACATATATTTGCCTAAAATGAAAAATATAAATATAATTATAGCAACTAAATATGATACAACCATGAAATTTTTACAAATTTATAAGCAAGGCAAAACCAAAAACCAAACTCATTGCCTTCGAGTCAATTCTGAGTCATAGTGACCCTATAGGACAGAGTAGAACTGCCCCATAGAGTTTCCAAAGACCACCTGGTAGATGTGAACTGCCGACCCTTTGGATAGCAGCATAAGCAAGGTAGATCCTATTTTATATAATAACTTTAAGTTGATTATTGTTGTATTCCAGTTATATAAAAGATCATATTTCATATGTAAAAAATTTAACCTTTATTAAAAATTATTCATTAAAAATTTCAGAGTCTCGATTCCCTTCCTACAGCTAGATCTAGTGAGATTATATGACAGGATTGGGATTCACGAAGATTCCAGTTATTCTTTTGATGCAAATTTATAGAAAATGATACTCATCCACATTTGCTTATTCAATATTTGAATATTTTAAAATTTCCTTTTATTTTTAATAGCTTTGTTGAGATATAGTTCAAATATCATACAATTCACTCACTTAAAATGTAAAAAATTCAATAGTTTTAGTATATTCACAGATATGTGCAATTGAACTGTGTGCACAAACACATGCCAATTGCCTCAAAATTGCAAACAGCAATAAGACTGCTAGAATGAGAACTCTACTATTTATCGCAATTGGGTAGTTCACACAAGAAACTTACATACTGTTGGCAATTGAAAAAAGTCATTATTATTTATAGAAGTTAAACACTGAAAAACAAGAACAAAAATATAAGTTACAGAACAGGAACCCTCCAAACTACTACCTCACTCAGTATCACGGGAGAGGAACTCACTTATGTCTAAAAGGGGACACTTTGACCCTTCCCAAATTGCCCATGTCCATTTCTGTGTCACTCTGCAAGCACAGTGGATCAGGTGTAACCAGGTGTTACTCTCTCTCTCAGAAGGTGTATTGTAAGGTCAGGTCAGGTGTGGCATGGCTGAGTTCATTTTCTCTCTTTTTGTCTCTCTTCGTGGCTTTCCTTGGTTGTCTCTGGCCCACTGAGCTTGTTGGCCCAACTCTCTAGCAGCAGCTTTGGACCAGTGCCAGAATTAGGCTAGCATTATGACAGTTCTTGAGGCAAAATTTTATGGGCAATCCGTGTATGGTGTATGCCTAAGTCCCTGCACCATTGGAGACCTTCTGTCTGGAGGTAACTGGCTTCATTGGTGACCTCTTGCTCAGAGGTGCCCAGCTCCGTTGGCAACCTGCTGCCTGGAGGTGCCCAGGTCTGTTGTCAACCTCCTGTCTGGAGGTGTCCAGCTCAGATCCTTGGGCTGACTCTTCTGAGTGCCGCTGTCTGATAGTTTTCTGGTTCCTCCCACCCAGGTCTGCTGTGCTTGTTTCAGTTTCTCTTGGTCTTCAGTGTTACAGCCCGTGATCTGCACTATAGCTCTTTTAGAAGGTTCTCAGTGCATGGCCCCATGTCCAAAGGATGCACTTCTCTCCTGGTTCTCATCCATCAGGAAGCCCCAAAAACCTCTGTGAATTGGAGGCTTATATAGGAGCACTCCTGGTCAATTTCAGGACATGGCTTTCGTAAACCGACTAATCCCTTAGGTGAACTATAAACGGACCAGTCCTACTGAGGAGATTTGCAAGCCACTTGTGCAAATAGTAAACCAACTAATCCCTGCAACCTACTTAGGCAGATAATAGGAGATTATCAGCTCAGCGCCCAGTGTCCAAAGGAAGCACGCTTCTTCTGCCTCTTGTCTATCTGGTAGACCCACAAACCTCTGTGATATTGGCTGCTTATATTGGGACACTCTTTGTCAATTTCAGGTCATGGCTTTAGTAAACCGACCAATCCCTTGCAAGAATGTAACTCGACCAATCATTTTGGGGGAATTATACACCCAGATCCAGAAAAGCCACACAAAAGAAACCCACTGAGAACTTCTAAGAGGAAATCACTAAATCAATAGCATTTACAATAGCCCCCAAGAAGATCAAATACTTAGGAATAAATTTACCCAGAGACGTAAAAGACCTATACAATGAAAACTACAAGACACTACTGCACGAAACCAAAATAAACCTGCATAAGTGGAAAAACATACCTTGCTCACGGATAGGAAGACTCAACATTGTGAAAATATCAATTCTACCCAAAGCGATCTACAGATACAATGCAATCCCAATCCAAATTCCAAAGGCATTTTTTAATGAGATGGAGGAACAAATCACCAACTTCATATGGAAAGGGAAGAGGCCCCAGATAAGTAAAGCATTACTGAAGAAGAAGGACAAAGTGGGAGGCCTCACACTACCTGATTTTAGAACCTATTATACCATCACGGTAGTCAAAACAGCCTGATACTAGTACAACAACAGATACATAGACCAATGGAACAGAATTGAGAATCCAGACATAAATTCATCCACCTATGAGCAGCTGATATTTGACAAAGGCCCAAAGTCCGTTAATTGGAGAAAAGACAGTTTCTTTAACAAGTGGTGCTGGTATAACTGGATATCCATCTGCAAAAACCTGAAACAAGACGCATACCTCACACCATGCACAAAAAAGACCTCAAAATGGATCAAAGACTTAAATATAAAAATGAAAACTATAAAGATCACAGAAGAAAAAAATAGGGACAATTCTAGGAGCCCTAATGCATGGCATAAACAGAATATGAACCATAAGTAACAATGCACAAGCAAGCACCAGAAGGGGCACTAGATAACTGGGAGCTCCTAAAAGTCAAACACTTACGCTCATCAAAAGACTTCACCAAAAGAGTCAAAAGACAACCTACAGACTGGGAAAAAATTTTTGGCTAATCACAAATCCGATCAGCATCTAATCTCTAAAATCTACAAGACACTGCAAAACCTCAACATCAAAAAGACAAATAACCCAATTAAAAATGGACAAAGGATATCAACAGGCACTTTGCCAAAGAAGACATTCAGGAGGCTAACAGACACATGAAGAAATGCTCATAATCATTAGTCATTACAGAAATGCAAATCAAAACTACAATGAGATACCATCTCACCCCACAAGGCTAGCATTAATCCAAAAAACACAAAACAATAAATGTTGGAGAGGTTGTGGAGAGACTGGAACACTTATACACTGTTGGTTGGAATGAAAAACGTTGCAACCACTTTGGAAATCGATTTGGCACTTCCTTAAAAAGCTAGAAATAGTTGTACCATACGATCAAGCAATCCCACTCCTCGGAATATATCCTTGAGAAATAAGAGCCATCACATGAGTAGATATATGCACATGCATGTTCATTGCAGCACTGTTCACAATAGCAAAAAGATGGAAACAACCTAGGTGCCAATCAACAGACGAATGGATAAACAAAGTATGGTATATTCACACAATGGAATACTACGCAATGATAAAGAACAATGATGAAGCCCTGAAACATAACATGGAGGAAGCTGGAGGGCATTATGCTAAGTGAATTGCTAAGTGAATTTAGCCAGTCACAGAAGGGCAAATATTGTATAATACCACTATTATAATAACTCAAGAAAAGGTTTAAACACAGAAGAAAACATTCTTTGATGGTTATGAGGGTAGGGAGGGAGGGTGAGGGTTATTCACTAACTAGATAGTAGACAAGAATTATCTTAGGTGAAGGGAAGGACAGCACACACTCCAAGGGAAGTCAGCACAACGGGACTAAACCAAAGCTAAGAGGTGTCCTGAGTACAATCAAACACTTCAAGGGCCAGAGTAGCAGGAGAGAGGATCTGGGAACCATTCTTTCAGGGGATATCTAGGTCAATTGGCATAACAAAGCTTAGTAAGAAGATGTTCTGCATCCTACTTTGGTGAGTGGTGTCTGGGGTCTTAAAAGCTAGTAAGCAGCCATCTAAGATGCATCAATTGGTCCCAAACCACCCAGAGTAAAGAAGAATGAACATGATCAAAGACACAAGGAAAGTAGTAGCCCAAGAGACAGAAAGGGCCACACAGACCAGAGACTTCAACAGCCTGAGGCCACAAGAACTGGATGCTGCCAGGCTATCACCAATGACCTCCCTGACTGGGAACACAACAGAGAGTCCCTGGTGGAGCGGGGGAAGGGTGGGATGCAGAGCTCAAATTCTAGTAAAAAGACCAGACTTAGTGGTCTGACTGAGACTGGAGGAACCCCAGAAATCATGGGCCCCAGACTGTCTGTCAACCCAGAACTAAAACAATTCCCAAAGCCAACTCTTCAGACAAAGACTTGAGTGGACTGTAGGACATAAAATGATACTCGTGAGGAGTGTGCTTCTTAGCTCAAGTAAATACATGAGACTAAATGGGCAGCTTCTGTCTGGAGGTGAGATGAGAAGGCAGAGTGGGTTAGAAGCCAGTTGAATGGACACAGGAAATCAGCAGTGGAAAGGAGGAGTGTGCTGTCACAGTATAGGGAGAGAAATTAGGGTCACATAACAATGTATGTATAAATTTTTGTATGAGACACTAACTTGATTTGTAAACTTTCACTTAAACTACAAAAATAAAAAAATGTAAAAAAAAAAAAAAAAAGAAAGAAAAAGAAAACCCATTGTACCACAGCAACCATCGGCATGGTCAATTTTAGAACATTTTCATTACCCTGAATAGAAACTCCATAGATACTGTTGTTTGTTGTTCTTAGGTGCCATGGAGTCAGTTTCGACTCATAGCGACCCTATGTACAACAGAAGTAAACACTACTTGGTCCTAAACCATCTTCACAATACTTATTATGCTTGAGCCCATTGTTGCAGCTACTGTATCAATCCATCTGGTCCAGGATCTTCCTCTTTTTCACTGAACCTCTACCTTACTATGCATGATGTCCTTTTCCAGGGAATGCTCCCTCCTGATAACATGTTCAAAATACTTGAGAGGAAGTCTCACCATCTTCCCTTTCAAGGAGCATTCTGGCTGTATTTCTTCCAAGAGAGATTTGTTTATTCATCTGGCAATCCATGGTGTATATTCAATATTCTTTGTCAATGCCATAATTCAAAGTCATCAATTCTTCTTCAGTCTTCCTTATTCATTATCCAGTTTTCGCATGCATGTGAGATGATTGAAAATATTATGCCTTGGGTCAGGCACACTTTAGTCCTCAAAGTGATATGTCTGTTTTTTAACACTTTAAAGAGGTTTTTTGCAACAGATTTGTCCAGTGCAATATGTTATTTGATTTCCTGACTGCTGCTTCCTTGGGCATTGATTGTGGATCCAAGTAAAATAAAATCCTTCACAATGTCAGTTTTTTCTCCATTTATCATGATGTTGCTTATTGATTCAGTTGTGAGAATTTTTGTTTTCTTTATGTTAAGTTGTAATCCATACTGAAGGCTGTAGTATTTGATCTTCATCAATAAGTACTTCAAGTTCTCTTCCTTTTCAGCAAGCAATGTTGTGTCATTTGCATATCACAAATTGTTAATGAATCTTCCACCAATCCTGATGCCCCATTCTTCTTCATATAATCCAGTTTCTGGGATTATTTGCTCATCAAACAGATTGAATAAGTATGGTGAAAGAATGCAACCCTGACAGGCACCTTTCTTGATTTTAAACCATGCAATATCCCCTTGTTCTGTTAGAATGACTTCCTCTTCATCTATGTACAGGTTCCTCATGAGCACAATTAAGTGTTCTGGAATTCCAGTTCTTTGCAATGTCATAGATAATTTGTTATGATCGACACAGTTGAATGCCTTTGTGTAGTCAATAAAACACAGGTAAACATCTTTCTGGTATTCTCTGCTTTCAGCTAAGATCCACCTGACCCCAGCAATGCTGTCCCTCATTCCATGTCCTCTTCTGAATCTGGCTTGAACTTCTGGCAGTTCCCTGTTGATGTACTGCTGCAATTGCTTTTGAATGATCTTAAGCAAAATTTTACTTGCGAGTGATATTAATGGTATTGTTCAATAATTTTGCATTCTGTTGGATCACCTTTCCTTGCCTGTATTTTGGCTGTCATGGACTCATTTTAATTTTCTTCGACTTCAACTTGAACTTGCTAACGAGCAATTGATGGTCTGTTCCGCAGTTGACCCCTGGCCTTTTCTCACTGATAATATTGAGCTTTTCCATCGCCTCTTTCCACAGATGTAGTTGATTTGATTCCTGGGTCTTCCATCTGGTGAGGTCCACATGTATAGTGGCCATTTATGTTGTTGAAAAAAGGTATTTGCAGTGACGAAGTCATTGGTCTTGCAGAGTTCTATCATGCTATCTCTCGTGCCGTTTCTATCACCAAGGCCATTTTTTTCCAACTACTAATTCTTCTTCATTTCCAACTTCCACATTCTGATCACCAGTAATTATCAAAGTATGTTAATTGTGTATTTGATCAGTTTCAGACTGCAGAAGTTGGTAAAAATCTTCAATTTCCTTATCTTTGGTATTAGTGTTTGATGGGTAAATTTGAATAATTAACTGTAAATTGTTGTTAGGTGCTGTCGAGTTGGTTCTGGCTTACAGCAACCATATGTACAACAGAACGAAACAGTTCTCAGTCCTGCACCATCCTCACAATCGTTGTTATGCTTGAGTGCATTGTTGCAGCCACTGTGTCAATCCATCTCATTGAGGGTCTTCCTCTTTTTCTCTGACCCTCTACTTTACCAAGCATGATGCCCTTCTGCAGGGACTGATTCCTCCTGGTAACATGTCCAAAGTATGTGAGATGTAGTCTCACCATCTTTACTTCTAAGGCACATTCTGGCTATACTTCTTCCAAGAGAGATTTTTTTCTTTCTCTTGGTAGTCTATGGTATATTCAATATTCTCTGCCAACACCATAATTCAAAGACATCAATTCTTCTTCGGTCTTCCTTATTCATTTTCCAGCTTTCCCATGTGTATGGGACAATTGAAAACACCATGTTTTCTTCAGGCACACCTTAGTCTTCAAGGTGATGTCTTTGCTTTTTAACACTTTAAAGAGGTCTTTTGCAGCATATTTGCCCAATGCAATGCGTCATTTGATTTCTTGACTGCTGCATCCATGGGTGTTGATTGTGGATCCAAGTAAAATGAAATCCTTGACACCTTCAATCTTTTCTCTGTTTATCATGATGTTGCTTATTGGTCCAGCTGTGAGGATTTTTGTTTTCTTTATTTTGAGGTGTAATCCATACTGAAGGCTGTAGTCTTTAAACAGACACTAGCTATCACTTTCCTACTCCCTCAGCTCCTCCCTTCCGCAGGACTAACAACAACAACAAAATCCATTGCTATCAAGTCGATTCCAACTCATAGACTTGAGTTACCATCAAGTAGATTCCAACTCATAGTGACCTTGTACTGAAACCAAAAAAAAAAAAAAAAAAAAACAAACTTGTTGCTGTCAAGTCGATTCTGACTCATAGCGACCCTATAGGACAGAGTAGAACTGCCCCATAGAGTTTCCAAGAAGCGCCTGGTGGATTCAAATTGCTGACTTTTTGGTTAGTTAGTAGCCGTAGCTCTTAACCACTACACTACCAGGGTTTCTGGCCGTGTACTAGGCATTCATTAATCTAATGTCTGTCTCTTTAGTTTTACCTGTTGGATCATTTCATATAAATGGAATCATATAATATGTGGTCTTTTGTGTTTGGCTTCTTTCACTTAATATAATAGTCTAAAGGCTTATCCGTGTTGTAATATTTATCCACTTCACTCATTTTTATTGCCAAATAGTGTTACATTTTATGGATATACTACATTTTTATTTTCCATTAGTCAGTTGATGGACATTTGGGTTGTTTCCATATTTGGCTTCTTATGAATAATGTTGCTATAATCATTCATGTACAAGTTTCGTGTGTATATATATTTTCATTACTCTTGGATATATAACTAGGAGTGCAATTGATAAGTCATATGGTAACTTTATGTTTCATCATTTGAAGAACTGACAGTTTTCCAAAGCATCTGCACCATCTTAAATTTGTCCCAGGAGAATATGAGGTTTTTGATTTCCGCATGTCCTACCAACACTTACTATCTGCCTTTTTTATTATAATTACTTTAGTGGGTGTGAAGTCCTTTCTCATTGTGGTTTTGATTTGCATATTTGTGATGGCTAATGCTATCAGGCATCTTTGCATTTGTTTATTAACCATCTTCCTATCTTCATTGGAAGAATATCTATTCTTTTCCTAAATATTGTGTTATTTTTGATGCTATTGAAAATGGAATTGTTTTCTAAATTTTATTTTTATAATGTGCATTGCAATTGTATAGAAATAGAATTTTTTAATATAGATTTTGTATCCTACACATTTGTTGAACTCATTTATTAGTTCTAATAGGGTTTTTAGTGCATTCTTTTGTATTTTATATATATAAGATTATGTCTTCTGCAAATAGGGTTGTTCTTTCCAATATGAATGCCTTCTCTTTCTTTCTCTTGCCTATTTGCCCAGTCTGGAACCTCCAGTACAATGTTGAATGTAAGTGGCAAGAATGGACATCTGTGGTACAGTGAGTTACTTTATATGGCCCTTCTAGCCATGGTCTGGTAACTCCCACAAAATGATTGGATGGGACTATGCAAATAAGGTGCTTGTGGCCCACCAAGGGGATTGGACAGCCTGCTAATGATTCATATAAGGTGCCTGAAACACTTGCAGGGCTGGGACTATGAAAATAAGGTACAAGGAACCTTTATAGTGGATTGGTCAGTTTTGCCACCCTGCTAGACTTAAAGGGATCCAATCTCAGAGGCTGGCGTGGGGTAGGATCTCACTATCATCAAGAAAAAGAGCCAGGAGTGGAGTGTGTATTTGGACCTAGGGTTCTTTAACTGAGAACCTGCTAGACCAAGGAGATAGAGAGAGCTGTAACATCGTAACATTGGAGATGACATGTGATGGCAAGAAGCAGCAGCAAGCATGGCAGTGTCCAGCTGCAGAGAAATGACAGCAGCAAAACCAGGAGAGTTGGGTGACATGGCACAGTGGGCTTCCTGGCCCACAGAGCAAGGCAGCTACAGTGGGTGTGCTGATCCATGGAGAGAGAAAGCTGAGTGTCTTCAGTCAGGAGGCTTCCTGGAAGAGTGAGGTGCCTTCAGGCACTTATTAGAGATGCTAAAGAGCTTTGTAACATTTGTCCGAGCAGGGCAGAGGCCAGGCCCAAGATGGGGCAGAGAGCTCAGGGCCCGGGTGAGAGTGCAGGGCCCAGGCTAAGAGGAGGGCCCAGTAGCAGCAGTTGAGAAGAAGCTGTCCTAATCAAAGAACAGTATCCTGTCTCCTAAGTTGTTCCTGTTACTTCCCTAATAAACCCCATAATCGTGAGTATGGTGAGTTCTGTGTGACCATTGCAACAAATTATGGAAACCAGCAGAGAAGTAAAGAGTGCTATGGGAGGGATGGCTAGTGAAAAGTTTGGAAAGTGGAGGTATGTCTGACCTCCACCTCATAGGAATCAACTTTGGGCTGTTGATGATGGTGATTCCCCTCTCTCACCCTGAAGTTAGAGGAAGTCTGACACCTTGCCATTTTTACAACATCTTTCTCTCATTCTTGATCTTAGAAGGAAAACATTCAGTCTGTCACCATTAAGTATGATCTTAGTTGTGGGTTTTTTTGCAGATGTCCTTTATCACATTGAGGAAGTTCCTTTGTATTCTTATTTTTTCAAGTGTTTTATCATGAGAGGATGTTGGGTTTTGTCAAATGCTTTTTCCGTGGATCTATTAAGATGATCATGTGACTTTTGTTTTTGTATTCTATTAATATATTACATTAATTTATTTTCACATGTTAAATGAACCTTACACTCTTAAAATAAATTCCAATTAGTCAGGATATATAATTCCTTTTATATATTATTGGATTTGAGCTGCTAGTATTTCATTGAAGATTTTTGCATCCACATTCAGAAGAGATATTGAAGTGTAGTTTTCTTGTGATATGTTTGCCTGGTTTTGGTACCATGGTATTACTGGCCTCATAAATGAGTTGGGATACATTACCTTGTTTTCTATTTTTAGAAGAATTTGTGGAAAAATTAGTATCAATCCTTTAAATGTTTGGTGGAATTCAGTGGCGAACATATCTTTGCCTGGGCTTTTCTTAATAGGTAGTATTTTTTAAAAATTATTCTTTAGATGAAAATTTACAGCTAAAGTTAATTTCTCATACAAAAATTTATAAATATATTGTTATGTGACTCTAGTTGCAATCCCTATAATGTGACACCACACTCTCCCTTTCCACCAGGGGTTTCCCGTTTCCATCCAACCAGCTCCTGTCCCTTCTTGCCTTCTCATCCTGCCTCTGGACAGGAGCTGCCCATTTGGTCTCTTGTATCTCCTTGAACTAAGGAGCACACTCTTCAAGAGTATTATTTTATGTTTTATAGTCCAGTCTAAGCTTTATCTGAAGAGTGGGCTTTGGGAATGGTTTTAGTTCTGGGTTATTTTTTTGATTATGAATTCATTATATTCACTTGTTTTAGGTCTATTTAGATGGTCTACTTATCTTGATTTTCGTGCTGTGTTATTAGGTCCATAATATATTCCTAAGGATGTGACATTTTAATTATCATAAAATGTTCCTCTTTAATTATATTTTTTGTTTACTAGTCTATTTTGCATGAGAATAGTATAGCTATTCCAACTTTCTTGTGGTTGTTGTTTGCAGGAAACACCTTTTCCATATTTTTATTTTCAATATATTTGTATCTTTGAAACTTAAGTGTGTCTCCTTTAGTCAGCATAGGGATGGATTATTTATTTTTAAGGGTTAAATTCTTTAATGTGTAAATCAATAGGGGAAAGACTAAGGACAAAGTAGGTTAATGACATGAATAGTTAGTTCCTAAAAAGAAAATGGCTTTTAAACATATGAAATGAAACTCCATCTCATTCACAGTTAGAGAAGCAAATTAAAACTATAATGAAATACCATTTTATCTGTCAAATTAGCAGAGAAAAAAGATCAGTATGTCAGATAATTCTCTGAGTGGGTAAACAGGCATATTCTTTCACCATTAGAGAATTATACCACCATTGTAGAGGGAAATAGGGCAATATCTATCAAACTGAAATGTGTATACCTTTTGACTCTATTTTTATTTACAGAGATTTATCCTACAGATACAATCACCAAAGTAGCCAAAGAACTACACACAAGGATATTAAATGCAGTATTGATTATAATATCAAATGATTAGTTGACCAATAAGGGGCTAGTTAGATATGTTATGGTGTATCTACTTAATGGAATATTCTGCAGCAGTTTTATTAAAAAGGCAGATCTACATATATTGATAGAGATAAAGGGTCAAGATATATTGTTAAATTAAGAAAGCAAGTGCAGTAAAGTGCAGAATGCAACTATTTCTCTGGAATAATGTATAATGTTTGTTTCAGGGATTGAGGACTGGGGAACAGAGATGTAGGAGATTTATTTTTAACTCATACCCTTGTGTACAATTTGAATTTGTTTTACTATATATATGTGTTATCTACTCTAAAAAGAAACATAAATTTAAATACAATCAATACTAATCAGCCTACTTCCCGACTTAATGCCAAATTTCTTGGGAGAAGAGAGAAGAAAGAGTTTGTGGCTACCCTGCATAAGCCTCTTAGCATCCTTTTTTTCTGCCTATATTTTCCTATTTAACAAGCTCCCATTCAACAGTTTCTACTCATAATGTTCAGTGACATTGGTTACATTCTTCACATTGTGTCAGCATTCTATTTCTCTTCTAGTTGTTTCACTCCCATTAACTTAGTCTCATTGCTCCCCACCCCAACTTCTTATCTATGCTTTAGAGTAACTGTTGTCCATTTTGTCTCATATTGATAATTTTTGAAAAGAACCTAGTACTCAAGGGTGACATTGTTTACTTTTTGAGCTAACCTGCTATTTAATTAAAAGGGACTTTAGGGGATAGTTTCACTTTAAGATTTAAAGAGCATCTCAGGTCTCTGTGAGTAGGAATTAACTTAATAGCAACAGGTTTGCTTTGGTTTTTTTCCGGGCTTTGAACCGGTCCAAACAAGTTCAGTCATGGCTAATGAAGCGAAATTGGAACAGATCTGGATTTTCACAATTTGGGTGATATGAAACAATAACCAGAATGGAAAAAATTACGGGTTGAAGCCCTGGAAAGGGAGACTCGGAAGGTGCATAGTGAGCCCTTTCAGGAGCCTGATGCATGAGATTGGATTATTGGCAGGACTGTAGAGAGTGACACACATTCAAAGAGGCACAGTCGTCCATCATCTCTGAGTGGAGCACCACTGTTTCTGACTCTGTTCAAAATCCAACGGGCAAGAAATTTAGTTGGTATGCAACACGTATGCTGCCCTTGTTTTCTAAGAGGGAGATTAAGATTCTAGCATGGCTTCCATCCATAATCTTTCCCATTCCGGTTATCATTCCAGTTCACTCCTATGTAAAAAATTTGTGTTCCAGTTTCATTTCCTCGGCCATGACTGAACAGAGAAGAACTGGTTTGAAGCACTGTTTTTTTTTTTTTTTTCAGGGCAATAGTCACCGGGATTCCTCCAGTCTCAATGAGTCCAGGCAACCCGGATTCTTTAAGAATTTGAAGTTCTGTTCTACATTCTTCTCCCTTTCTATCAGAATCCATTTATTGTATCCCTGATCAGAACAGAGATGGATTTTTTTTATGCAGTCTGATAATCTGTGCCTTTTCATTGGATATTTCATCCATTTACATTTATTATTAATATGTTGGATGATTTACACTTGCCTGTTTACTTTTTATCTTCTATATATCTCACGCTTTTCTGTTCCTCTATTCCCGTTTTACTGCTTTCTTTTGCAATAAGTGATTATTTTCTAATGTAGCATTTTAATTTCTTTAATGATTTTTTACTATATTTTTTAAGTTTTTTTATAGTGGTTGTTCTTGGGATTATGAAATACATCTTGTCAGAATCAGCTTTGTGTTTATAATAGCTTAATTCTACCCATTACCCATTGCCGTCTAGTTGATTCCAACTCACAATGACCCTATAGGACAGAGTAGAACTGCCCCATAAGGTTTCCAAGGAGTGGCTGGTGAATTCAAACTGCCGACCTTTTGGTTAGCAGACGAATGCTTAACCACTGCGCCACCAGGGCTCCAGCTTAATTCTAGTAATATGTAAAAAAAAATTACCTTAATAAAGTCTAAGGTGCTCTGGTGGTGCAATGGTTAAGTGCTCAGCTGCCAACCAAAAGGTTGGTGGTTCAAATCCACCCAGTTGCTCCACAGGAGAAAGGCCAGGAAATGTGCTTCTGTAAAGATTACAGCCTAGAAAACCCTAAGGGCAGTTCTATTCTGTCACATGGAACCACTATGACTCAAAAATTGACTCAAAGTTACCTGAAAACAACAACATTAACCATATGAGCCATTTCCTTCATATAAATCTCTCTCTATATATATTTATACACTGTGCTGGTTTTGCTTCTCTAGAGAACCCAGCCTAAAACAGCAGCCAAGTATGTTTTTGAGGATTTTTTCTGCTTCTTTCTCTCCCCAGTTTCCTTCTGATACTCTCATTATGCATATGTTGTTGTGCTTAACGGTGTCCCATATTTTTATTAGGCTCCCTGCATTTTTATTCATTCTTTTTTCTCTTTGTTCTTTAGCTTGCATAATCTCTATTGATCTATCATCACATTTCTTAAGTCTCTCTCTGCTAGTTCAAATCTACTGCTGAACCTCTTTAGTGATTTTCTTTTTAATTCATTGAACTTTTCAGTTAGAGAATTTCTATTTGCTTCTTCTTAATGATTTCTCTTTAATAATATACTCTAGTTGATAGAATACTGTTATTATTTCTTTCTTTACTTCTTTAACCATGGTTTCCTTTAGTTCTGTTAAATGTTTATAATAACTATTTTGAAGACTTTTTACTGATAAATATGATGTCTGATCACTTCCACAAGCAGTTTCAGTTGCCTGCATCCCCCCTTTGCCAGTGTATGGGTCATACTTTTCTATTTCTTTGCATGCCTTGAAATTTTTTGTTGGAAGCAGTATATTTTAGATAATATATAGTAGCAACTCTTGGTACTAGGTTCTCTGTCTTCTGGAGGTGGCTTGTTATTGTTATTTTCTTGTTCATTTATTGACTAGCTGGATTATTTTAGTCAAGTCTATTTTCACTCTTACAGTGTTAAGTCTCTAATATTGCTCCATTGGGAAGTTCAGCTACTGGTATTCTACAGTCACCCTGTAGTGGTTTTGGAAGGTCTCTCTTCATCTCTTTCCCTGACCACATCCAGCTGCCAAGTTCCACCAATTACTGGGTAATTTTTCAATTGTTTTCAACTTAGTTCTGGACCAGAATCTCCTCAGCAAACTGAAGCAATCAAATGGTGAGCCTTTGAAAGAATAATTTCTGAGGTAAGTGTTTGATATTTTTTATGACCCCAGGAGGGTTAGACCCTCCTCCAAGTTGAATATTGACTTACAGCTTAGCCTGTATCTTGAATTTCCTCTGAATTGCCTTTCACCACAATCTCCACTGACTCTTGGTCCAGGAATTTCACAGAGTGAGTCCTTTGATTCCTCATTGGGGTTGTGTGATGGATCCTTTGGCTCCCAGACAGGGATTGTGCATGGAAGTGACTTTGCTCTATCTGGCTCCTTTTTTCTACTTAATCTTGCTCTCCACATGAGTAATTCTTAGTCTACTGGGTATCCCCTTCCTCTTCTTTCCTTACTGCCTATATGTCTTGCCATTATGACATTCATTCTTTCCAATACCTTCAAAAATAGCAAAATTGCACAAACGATAATTTGGCACTTCAATAATCCTTTTGAGAAACTTAAGTTCTTCTCCCACTAGCTCATCTAAGACCTCCCCCTTTCATCACTCTCTTCACCAACTTTTTCCACCTTTTTACCACCTTAGACTTTTCATTCAACTCAGTTATATCCGTTGGTATGTCCCACTTCAACATTCCTATTATTCCTCCACCCCTGCCAGACATTTCCACTCCCATTCCTTGCCCTTCAACAATAATCACTAGAGCTTTATGGCCCTGCCCCATCATGGGCTTTAGAGATGCCTCAGAGAACCCGAGAACAACCACCTGAGATTGAAAAAGCTAATTATAAACAGGTTGGATGTTTTTATCCTCTCTTGTAGGCTTTGGAGACACCCAGATGGCAGCTTAGTTTCTGCTCAGGCCCTCACCCAAAATTTAGCCCACAGTCTCCGTAAGATTATACATCATGGTAAAGGAAATCTTAACAATCTCCTTGACAGTTGTTGGTGGGGACACTTCAGTCTCTTATGGAGCAGGTAACCGCAAACTGCCCCATCTAACAGAAATACAATGCTGGTAAAAATGTAAAGGTGAGGCCAGGACAAAAGCCAGCTCTCTTATATACATCAGTGAATTATGTGTTTCTGTGTTTATGCCTGACTCATATTGGGATTTTAGAATTGAAGCTATGACCTCTCTATTTGTGCCTATATGTGTGTTTATGTACGTATATGTAATATTTTCTTACCTCAAGGTGGTATTACCAAATTAGATTATAAAATCCCTTCAAGGTTCTCTATTTTGATTGGTTTAGAGATAATCAAGCACTGATATAAATTGAATAATCTTATATTCCAATAAAGTAATGAAAGTTAATTTATTCTGGCAAAACTTAATTTCAGCAATAATTATATTTTGTAGTATGTAAACTTGAACACAGTTTCCAAGATATTTTGGTAACTTAAAGACTTGGATTTAGGCTAGATTAACTATGCAAAGTATGCAGGATGTATTTTTGTTAAGAAAAAAAATAAAAAGAGAGAGTTATTTTGTTCTAAAGTAAAAGGACTTTTTTGTCTAAAATGAACAAGAGGAAAATGTACAAAAAAACTTGAATACATATGAAAACTTGTAAAAGCTTGTGGAAAAAGAATTTTGTCATGGTCAAAGTTGGATAAGGTTTGACAGGTTTATTTTTACAATTTTTTTAATGAGCTTTAATATCAGTGTATACTGATGCAAAGCTAGATTTTGATTGTATCTCTGTTAAAATGACAAAATTTATTGTATTACTGACTTGCTTTTAGTAAGAGGTTGTAAAAGATCATCTTTACTTTGGTGTAATTATTTACTTACTATGGTCTTTCTAGGAATGGTCTTTGTGACTCACACACAATGACTGAGTGAGACTATGCAAATAAGTTATATAGAACCTGTGATGGTTGGGGTTATGTGTCAACTCGGGTAGGCCATGATTCCCAATATTGTATGGTTGTCCTCCATTTTATATGTTGATAAGGCAGGATTGGTGTAGGATGTGTTTTGGGCTGCAGCTCTGCAGGAGTGTGTAACTCAAGTACCACCCTTACTCAAGTTATGCCCTTCCTAGGGTGTGGCCTGCATCTAAAGTATATGTGTAGATGACCCCTGCAGGCACATGGGTTGGGAGAAGCATATGCCTGACCCACAGATTTGGTACTTGCCAGCCTCCACAACCATGTGAGCCATTAACTTTATAGAGTTCGTGAGTTCTATGAGACACTGCAATGAATTAGGGAACTCAAAGACAAGACGGAGGGTACTGAAGTGAGAGGAAGTAGTTGGTTAGAGATGATGGAATGGTACATCAATTTAGAAACGTGGGACGTTTGGGACATCTTTAACTTCTGCCTCCTAGGAACCAGCTTTGTGCTGATCCTTATAAAAGAAATTATTCATTTATTTACTTTCCCTGCCCTTTATGTTGACTTTATCATGTCATTGTTTAAGAGAACTAAGTCTTCTCACTTTTGAAAAAATTTTTTTTTATTTTTTCCCACACAAAAATTTAGACATACGTTGTTATGTGACTATAGTTGCTCTTCCCGTACTGTGACAGCACACTCCTCCTTTCCATTCCTCATTCCCCATGTCCACTCAACCAGCTCCTAACCCTTTCTGCCTTCCCATTTCACCTCTGGACATAAGCTGCCTGTTTAGTCTCTTGTATCTACTTGAGCTAAGAGGCACACTCCTCAGGAGTATCACTTTATGTCCCACAGCTAGTCAAATCCCTGTCTGAAGAGTTGGCCTTGGAAATTGTTTTAGTTCTGGGCTGATAGAGAATCCAGAGGCCAGGCTTTCTGGGGTTCCTCCAGTCACACTCAGACCATTAAGTCTGGTCCTCTTACTAGAATTTGAGTTCTGCACCCCACCTTTCTCCTGCTCTATCAGAGACTCTCTGTTGTATTCCCTGTCAGGGCGGTCATTGGTGGTAGCTGGGCACCATCTACTTCTTCTGGTCTAACGCTGATGAAGTCTCTGGTTTATGTGGCCCTTTCTGTGTCTTGGGCTAATACTTTCCTTGTGTCTTTGATGTTCTTCATTCATATTTATTCCAGGAGGTTGAGACCAATAGATGCATCATAGATGGCCACTTGCAAGGTTTTAAGACCCCAGACGCCACTCACCAAAGTCGGATGCAGAAAATTTTCTTAAGCTTTGTTATGCATATTGACCTAGATGTCCCCTGAAAATATGGTCCTCAGACCCCTAACCCTGCTACTCTGTCCCTTGAAGTGTTTGGTTGTATTCGGGAGACTTCTTAGCTTTTGTTTAGTCCAGTTGTGCTGAATTTCCCTGTAGTGTGTGCTGTCCTTCCCTTCACCTAAGATAATTCTTATCTACTATCTAGTTAGTAAATAACTCTCACCCACCCTCTCCACCCTCATAACCATCAAAGAATGTTTTCTTCTGTGTTTATACCTTTTCTTGAGTTCTTGTGATAGTGGTCTTATACAATATTTGTCCTTCTATGATTGACTAAATTCGCTTAGCATTATGTCTTCCAGCTTCTTCTATGTTATGTTACACGGCTTCATCGTTGTTCTTTATCGTTGTGTCGTATTCCATTGTGTGGCTATATCATAATTTGTTTACCCATTTGTATGTTGACAGGGATCTAGGTTGTTTCTAACTTTTTGCTATTGTGAACAGTGCTGCAATGCACATGGGTTTGAATATATCAATTCGTGTGATAGCTCTTATTTCTCTAGGATATATTCCAAAGAGTGGGATAGCTGGATGGTATGGCACTTCTATTTCTAGCTTTTTAAGGAAGTGCCAAATCGATTTCCAAAGTGGTTGTACCATTTTATATTCCCACCAACAGTGTATAAGTGTTCCAGTCTCTCCACAACCTCTCCAGCATTTGTTATTTCGTGTTTTTCGATTAATGCTAGCCTTGTTGGGATGAGATGATATCTCATTGTAGTTTTGATCTGAATTTCTCCAATGGCTAATGATCGTGAGCATTTCTTCATGTGTCTGTTAGCCACCTGAATATCTTCTTTGGTGAAGTGTCTGTTCATATCCTTTGCCCATTTTTTAATTGGGTTGTCTTTTTGTTGTTGAGGATTTGCAGTATCTTGTAGATTTTAGAGATTAGACACTGATCGGATTTCTTGTAGCCAAAAATTTTTTCCCAGTCTGCAGGTTGTCTTTTTACTCTTTTGGTGAAGTCTTTTGATAAGCATAAGTGCTTGATTTTTAGGCTTTCCCAGTTATCTAGTCTCTCTTCTGGTGCTTGTGCATTGTTACTTATGGTTCTTATTATGTTTATGCCATGTATTAGGGCTCCTAGCATTGTCCCTATTTTTTTTCCATGATCTTTTATCCTTTTCAATTTTATATTTAAGTATTTGATCCGTTTTGAGTTAGTTTTTGTGCATGGTGTGAGGTATGAGTCTTGTTTCAGTTTTTTGCAGATGGATATCCAGTTAGGTCAGCACCATTTGTTAAAGAGACTGTTTTTTTCCCAAATTAACAGACTTTGGGCCTTTGTCAAATATCAGCTGCTTATAGGTGGATGAATTTATGTCTGGATTCTCAATTCTGTTCCATTGGTCTACGTACCTGCTGTTGTACAAGTACCAGGCTGTTTTGACTACCGTGATGGTATAATAGGTTCTAAAATCATGTAGTGTGATGCTCCCACTTTGTTCTTCTTCTTGAGTAATGCTTTACTTATCCAGGGCATCTTCCCTTTCCATATGAAGTTGGTGATTTGTTTCTCCATCTCACTGAAAAAAGCTGGTGGTATTTGGATCAGGATTGCATTGTATCTGTAGATTGCTTTGGGTAGAATTGACCTTTTCACAATGTTGAGTCTACCTATCCATGAGCAAGGTATGTTTTTCCACTTATGCAGGTCTCTTTTAGTTTCTTGCAGTAGTGTCTTGTAGTTTTGTCTGTAAAGATACTTTACATCTCTGGTTAGATTTATTCCTAAGTATTTTATCTTCTTGGGGGCTATTGTAAGTGGTATTGATTTGGTGATTTCCTCTACAAAGTTCTCTTTGTTGGTGTAAAGGAATCCAATTAATTTTTGTATGTTTATCTTGTATCCTGAAACTTTGTTGAAATCTTCTATTAGTTCCAGTAGTTTTCTTGTGGATTCTTTGGGGTTTTCTGTGTATAAGATCATATCATCTGCAAACAGAGATACTTTGATCTTTTCCCTACCAATTTGGATGCCCTTTCTTTCTTTTTCTAGTGTAATTGCTCTGGCTAGGACCTCCAGCAAAATGTTGAATAAGAGTGGTGATAAAGGGCATCCTTTTCTTGTTCTCGTCCTCAAGGGGAATGCTTTCAAAGTCTCTCCCTTTAGGATGATGTGGGTTGTTGGCTTTGTATAAATGCCCTTAATTACACTGAGGAATTTCACTTCTATTCCTATTTTGTTGAGAGTTTTTATCATGAATGGGTGTTGGACTTTGTCAAATGTCTTTTCTGCATCGATTGATAAGATTATGTGGTTCTTGTCTTTTTTTTATTCATGTGATGGATTATATTGATTGTTATTCTAATGTTGAACCGTCCTTGCATACCTGGTATAAGTCCCACTTGATCGTGATGAATAATTTTTCTGATATGTTGCTGAATTCTATTGGCAGGAAATTTGTTGAGGATTTTTGTGTCAATGTTCATGAGGGATAATCTTCTGTAATTTTCTTTCTTTGTGGTGTCTTTACCTGGTTTTGGTATCAGGGTTATGCTGGCTTCATAGAATGAGTTGGGCAGTATTCCACCCCTTTCTGTGCTCTGAAATACTTTAGCAGTAGTGGTGTTAACTCCTCCCTGAAAGTTTGGTAGAATCCTCCAGTGAAGCCATCTGGGTCACGGTTTTTTTTTTTGTTGTTGGAAGTTTTTTAATACCTTTTCAATCTCTTCTTTTGTTATAGGTTTATTTAGTTTTTCTTCCTCTGTGTTACTTCAGGTAGGTAGTGAGTTTCTAGAAATTTGTCCATTTCCTCTAGGCTTTCAAATTTGTTAGAGTACAATTTTTCATAGTATTTTCTTATGTTTTTTTTAACTTCAGTTGGGTCTGTTGTAATATCACCCATCTCATTTCTTATATGGATTATCTGCTTCCTCTCCTGTTTTAATTTGGTCAATTTGGCCAACGGTTTATCAATTTTGTTAATCTTTTCAAAGAATCAGATTTTGGTCTTGTTAACTCTTTCAATTGTTTTTCTATTCTCTTTTTCATTTAATTCTGCTCTAATTCTCATTATTTCCTTTCTTCTGGTGCCCGAGGGCTTATTTTGCTGCTCTCTTTATACTTGTTCCAGTTGTAGGGTTAATGTTTTGATTATGGCCCTTTCATCTTTTTGGATGTGTGCATTTATTGCTATAAACTAACCTCTAAGCACTGCTTTTGCTGTGTCCACAGGATCTAGTAGGATGTATTTTCGTTCTCGTTGGATTCTATGAATTTCTTTATTCCGTTCTTAATTTCTTCTATAACCCAGTAGTTTTTGAGCAAGGTGTTGTTTAGTTTCCATATGCTTGATTTTTTTCCCTTACTTTCTCTGTTGTTTATTTCTACTTTTAAGGCTTTATGGTCAGAAAAGATGCTTTGTAATATTTTGATGCTTTACATTTTGTTAAAGCTTGCTTTATGGCCTAATATGTGGTCTATTCTGGAGAATATTCCAGGTGCATTGGGAAAGAAATTATACCTGGCTGCTGTTGGGTGGAGTGTTCAGTATATGTCTATGAGATCAAGTGTTTGATTGTAGCATTTAGCTCTTTCATGTCTTTGTTGAGCTTCTTTCTGGATGTTCTGTCCTTCATCAAAAGTGGTGCGTTGAAGTCTCCTACTACTATTGTGGAGCTGTCTATCCCTCTCTTTAGAGCTGTTAGAGTTTGTTTTATGTATTTTGGAGCCCTGTTGTTGGGTGCATAATTATTTATTATAATTATGTCCTCCTGGTGTATTGACCCTTTAATCATTATGTAGTGCCCTTCCTTATCCTTTGTGATGGATTTTAGTTTAAAGTCTATTTTCTCAGAGATTAATATTGCCACTCCTGTTCTTTTTTGAGTGTTGTTTGCTTAATATATTTTTTCCATCTTTTGAGTTTTAGTTTGTTTGTGTCTTTAAGTCTAAGGTGTGTATCCTGTAGGCAGCATAAAGACAGATTGTGTTTTTTTACCCAATCTGCCACTCTCTGTCTCTTTATTGGTGAATTTAGTCCATTTACATTCAGCGTAATTATTGATAGGTATGAGCTTAGTGCTGTCATTTTGATGTCTTTTTTTTGTGTGTTGTTGAGAGTTTCTTTGTTCCACTTAATATTTTGTGCTGAGTTGTTTTTCTTTATGTATTATCTTTTCATCTTTTTCACTGTTGTTGATTTTGTATTTGGTGAGTCTTTGCATTTTTCTAGTTTTTTTTTACTTGTAAGATTGTTAGTTTCCTTTGTGGTTACCTTAATATTTACCCCTATTTTTCTAAGTTTATACCAGTATTTTATTTCTTTATATCGCCTTGACTTCCTCTCCGTATGCAAAATCTATGTCTACATTTTTTAAATCCCTCTTTTTTGTTTTAGTGTTGTCATCTTGTACATATTGACATCTGCTTCCTTATTTTCAGTGTTTTAGCTTTGATTTATTTTTGTGACTTCCCTATGTGGGTTGATATCTGGTTGCTCTGTACTGTGTTCTACTCTTGTGTGGTTAACTGGTATTACTGATTTTCTAACCGGAGCACTCCCTTTAGTATTTCTTATAATTTTGGTTTAGTTTTTGCAAATTCTGTATACTTCTGTTTATCTGGAATTGCCCTAATTTTGCCATCAAATTTGAGAGACAGTTTTGTTGGATATATAATTTTTGCCTGGCAGTTTTTTTCCTTCAAAGGTTTATATATGTCATCCATTGCCTTCTTGCCTGCCTAGTTTCTGCTGAGTAGTTCGAGCTTATTCTTATTGACTCTTCTTTATAGATGACTTTTCGTTTATCCCTAGCTGCTCTTAAAATTCTCTCTTTATCTTTGGTTTTATCAAGTTTCATTATAATATGTTTTGGTGACTTTCTTTTGGGATCTACCTTATATGGGTTTGAGAAGCATCTTGGATAGATATCTTCTCATCTTTAAAGATATCAGGGAAGTTTTCTGCCAACACATATTCAACAATTTATCTCTGTACTTTCTGTTATCCCCCCAAGTTCTGGTACTGCAATCACTGGTAGGTTATTTGTCCTGATAGAATCCCACATAATTCTTAAGGTCTCTTTATTTTTTTTTTTTAATCCTTTTATCTGATTTTTCCTCAAATAAGTTGGTGTCAAGTGCTTTATTTTCAGTCTCACTAATTCTGACTTCCATTGCTTCATTCTTCTGATGACTTTCTATTGATTTGTATAATTCTGAAATTTTATTGTTAATCTTCTGGATTTCTGATTGCTATCTCTTGATGGATTCTTGCAGCCTGTTAAATTTGTCATTATGCTCTTCGCTAATCTTTTTAATTTCCTCTATTGCGTGTTATGTGTTTTGCTTAATTTCCTTACTAATTTCTTGAAGAGTTCTGTATATTAATCTCTTGTATTCTGCCTCCGGTAATTCCAAGAAATTTTCCTCCTCTGGAAAATTTCTAGATTCTTTATTTTGGGAGCTTGCTGAAGCCATCATGGATTGTGTCTTTATGTCATTTGATATTGACCTTTGTCTCTGAGCCATCAATAAGTTATTATATTTATTTATTTTATGTTTACTTACTGTGTCCTAGCTTCTTGTTTTGTTTTGATATGCCCAAATAGGCTGTTCATATGAGCTAGTTTGATTATTGGCACCTTTGAAGCTCTAATGTCCTGTCACCAAGTGTTTTGATCTGTTACTAGGTATTTGAACTCAGGAGTCTGCCCACTCTGCCTGTATGGATTCAGCTCAGGTGCCCAGGAATATAGCCACCAAGTGTGTGGTGTTGGTTCTCACTTACAGTCCTAGACAGGCAAGAGTGATTGGTGTAGGCACAGGAATCTGGCTGCAACAGGGGGACACACTCTGAGCAAGGCAAGAGGCTGACAGCCACCCCCAAGTGTCCAGGAAGAAGGCATGTCCCTGTTCTCTAGAGCCCGTAGGCAGGTGGGTTTTGAAGTTGGACTATGAGCACCTAATGCTGTTGACTGTAAGGACTGGGGGGCACCTCTCACTCATGGGCCCCTCTCGCAGGTGGTAGGTGGCATGGGTGGAGCCACCAGTCCTCAGGCCCCTGATGTGGGTAAGTGAAGGCCCTGCTTAATGGGCAGAGCAATGTCAAATGTCAAGAACCTGCCACTTCACAGCTGTAACAGGTAAAGTTAGATTTCTGGTATATACCCTATTGTACTGTGGTAATGAGGGCCTACGCTGTTGAGATTGACCCACACAAGTTTATGCAGGGGGAAAGGCACTCAAAGTCCATGGATCCCTTATGCCTGTGCCTAGGCAAAGGAGCTGTGCCTACCCGCGGTTCCTGGCTTAGGAGAGCCAGCAGTTTATTTTTTCCCGTTTGTTAATTTGTTCACTCTCCAAGGCAGGGAGAATGGCTCCGGCATGTGATGAATCCTACTTCTGGCCCAGGGGACTTGGCATTGCTGAAGCCAATCAGGGACCCACTGCAGAGCAGGGAGAGAGGTTTTTCCCTATGCACGGTGGTTTTGATCCTCTGTAGGCCGTACGCGATTACTTATCTTTTGCCAGATCCGGGGTTGCTTCTCACTGGTTCTGGGTGGCCATGTAAACTCTCTGGTGCTGGGTCTCTCCAGGTGCAGAAAACTTGCCTCCCAAGCATGGCTGCTTGACTGCTTCACCTCTCACCCCTGAGCTGATCCGGCCTGAATGGCTCAGGTTCTCACTAGGTCAGATCTGGCAACTCCTTGCTGCTTCTTAACCACCTCTCCCTCCCCCTGCCACTCAGTCTGGTTCCTCAACTCTGCCTTTGATGTTCAGAGCTCCCAGATTGCCGTATATAATTGAATCACTTGTTTTCTTGGGTCTTTGTTGTAAGAGGGTCCACCTGAAGCTTCTGACCGCTCCGCCATCTTGGCCCCACCTCCAGTCTTCTCACTTTTAAAAGAGATAAGTTTTTTTTTTTTTTTACAATCATGTTACTGTTAAAATATTTTGTCGTCACTTTGGTTAAATAGATGGCAAAATATTACCTCTCAGTAACCCTTAATCACATTTAATCAAGTTTTCAAATGTTCTGACAATTTTGATAATTTGTCTTCCCAAAATATAATCCTAAATAGTATCTTTCATACCTAAAATTGTCTTTTGGAATTTCCCAGAGGACCCCTGAAGAATTGCACAGGATTAATTCTTTTACTTTGTAAAAAGAGAGGCAGTAGAAATAATTTAGCTTATTTGATATTTTATAAATGACATGGGAAATATTGCCCAATAAGAAGAGATGACCAATTTTCCCTAGGTTAATATTGTATGGGTAAAATGACATTAATATAAATATTTCAGAAATTATATGAAATTCCTAGACATTTTTCAATGCCCTTGTTGTCCTGGTGTTGCTTTGCCTGATGTTAGACAATAAAAGTGTAGTGTTATCAGTCATAATTTTAGTTTTCTTTTTTTTTAACGCAACAGAAACAACCAAAGTTTCTTGTCAATTGTATTGCTTTTGTAATGAACTCTCATCAGATCTTTCACTTTTAATAAGTATTACTAATAAGTTAACCTTGGCTATTTTAAGTCTAATGTTATCTACAGATAGTTTTGTTTTATTTTGATGCTTCCCTGAAAGTGCTTACAATCAACTGCAGACCACAGTGCTTTATCTTTAACAAAAAGGCACCATCTCAGAGACTCATGGAAAGGACTATGGCAGGTACTCTGAATACAGGATTATGATGCTATTGCTAAAATAACTTTGAGACCAATTCTGGACTAAATCAAGATTTCCAAATCTGTAGTGAAGAAGCTGATAGATTCATGAGACTGCTAAGCTAAGATCAAAGCAAAATAAGAATTAATTACATGGGTCTGAATGAACTGATGAAAATGATCACGGGTTTTGTTTGGAATATTGCTTATGTTTTAATGTTTTATTTTCTGGATATAAGGAACCACCTTTCCTTTGCTCTTAAGCTATCTGTTGTTATAGTTTTTGTCAGGTGCCATTAAGTCAATTTGGATTCATAGCAACCCCATGTAACAGAGTAAAATTGCCCCATAGTGTTTTTTAGTGTGTCATCTTTATGGGAGCAGATCACCAGGTCTTTCTCATAAATAAACTTATAACAATTTAGTTGACTATACTTTCATAAACAGAAATGAAGCCTTTATCTTTTTTTCCTTGACTTATTCCTCCAGAATTCAGATACTCTTATTGAGTACTCTTATTTTCATGGCAGTGTAATTATTTGCATAAGATCAATAAGAATATATCTTCCTTATTACAGGACGTAATTGAAAATGTCAGTTATATAACCTATCTTTGATGGAAGGTGATATTTGAGAATGATGCTCATAGAATAGATATGACTGGACACTCTTAAAGAATTAGGTTGACTTTATGGAGCCAATGCTTACAAAACCCTCTTGGGAAAACCAGCCTTGTAGTTGGCTTGCAAGGTTCCTTAACCTTAGGGGTGAGTAATAAATGTCATTTCCTGGCAGACCAAGGAAACTAACAGCATTTTAGGTACCTGGAGAAGGGAAGAATTCAAACAAACCTGTATGTTCTGAAGGTGAAATCTGGTGGCAAGGTCTTGGCTTGGCTTTCGAGGCTATAGAGGCTTCCTTTTTTTTTTTTTTTTTTTAAGTCCAGTCTGAGTTTCCTTATAAAAACTTCCAGCAAAGCAAACTTAAAGGCTTATATGGTAAATCACCATTCTTGCTGTATCCATGTAAATAATGAAGACAAATCTTACTTTGTGATAAAGAATTATTTTGTTTTAAGACTTTCTTTGATCAAAAGAGTGATGACTATAGAGAGAATTTTTATGTTTCAATACACAACTACAGCATACCTTTGTGGGTTGTCAGATTCTGGTCCTATTCACTGTCTTTGAGGTAATTTGTACATCTCTTTAAACTGCAGGTAACTGATAGTTTTGTTGTCTACCTGTAGATTGGATTGGATTCCGTCATCTTGTACAAATTTTCAACCCTTACCAAATTTTCAGTTTTTACAGTTTCCTTCAATATCTGGCTACAACATTCCAAAGTAACATTTCCAGTTTTTCTCCCTCTCTTCTGGCTTGGCACAACTGAGAATTAAAACCTGAACCCCTATATCCTTACTGAGACTCTATCTTGTCTTCTGGCTGGACTTTTTCCCTAGAATCAGAAGAAGCACTGAGAATTAAAGGCCAGCAACTTATGATACACCTCAAAGGAACCATCAGTGCAGAAAATCATGCATTGGCCAGATTTCTCCTAGTGCTATCTGAGCCACTAAGAAACTTTGGCAATATGCTCACAGCATGCATGCCCTTATGAGAGGCTACCAAGAATGAACAGCATTGTGAAGAACATCTACATCTGAGCTTCAAGAAAGTCAACAAGCAGTGCTGCATAATTGAGTTTCATCAACAAGCTTCTTAGACTTTAATCCAACTTTTGTGTTAATATTTCTCTTTTATTTTACTTATATTTATTTTAGACATTCCTCTTTTAAAATGCCTGACCCTTAAACAACTGATGTTTTCCGCCACTTCTCAACAGATGGTTCAACATATTTTGCAGACACAACACCGAGAAGAAGCTTCATAAAACTATTTCTTGGGGGGCAAGGCCAATATGGCAGAGTAGTCAGACGCTTCTGGTGGTCCCTCTTACAATAAAGACCCAAAAAAACAAGTGAATCGATTACATATGACAGTGTAGGAGCCCTTAACATCAAAAGCAAAGTGGAGGAATCAGACTGACTGGCAGAGGGAGGGAGAGACAATTCAGAAGCAGCAAGCAGTTGCCAGACCTGACCTGGTGAGAGCCTGAGCCCTTCAGGCCAGATCAGTTTGTGGTGTGCAGTGAGGCAAGCAAGCAGTGGAGCTCGGGAGGCGTTTTCCACACCCGGAGAGACCCAGCGGCACAGACTCTACCTGACCATACAGAACCAGTGAGAAGCAGCCCTCAATCAGTGAAAGATAAATACTTGTGTCTGGCCTACCATGTGGATGAAAAACACCCCTCTTTGGGAACAACCTCTCCCATTTACCTTCCTGTTCCCTGCTCTGCACTGGGTCCGGGACCGGCTTCAGCAATTGCCGAGTCCTCTGGCCTAGAATTAGGAACCTTCAAGGGCCCTGAGCCATTCTCCCAGCCTTGAAGAGTGAAATAATTAACAAAGTGGGGAGAAAATAATCTGCCAGCTCTCCTAAGCCAGGAACTCAGGGTAGGCATAGCTCTTTTGCCTAAGCACAGGCATAAGGGGTTCACAGACTTTGAGTGCCTTTCTCCCTTCATAGACTTGTGTGGGCCCATGTCAACAACATAGGCCCTCAATACTACAGTACAATAGGGTATATACCTGAAGTCCAACTTCAATTGCTTCAGCTGTGAATTGGCAGGTTCCTGACATTTGACACTGCTCTATCTATTAAGCATGATCTTTACGTACCCACATCAGGGGTCTGAGGGCTGCTGGCTCCACCCACATCACCTAGCCACCTGCAACAGAGATCCAAGAATAATTGAAACCCCCTAGTCCTTACATCCAACAGCATTGGGTGCTTATAGTCCGGCTGCAAAAGCATCCACCTAAGCACCCTAGGGAACAGGGACATGCTTTCCTCTCTGACAATCAGGGGAGACATTCGATCCCCTGCCTTCTCTCAGCGTGTGACTCCTTACAGCAGATGCCTGTGCCTACACCAATCACCCAAACATGTCTAGGACTGTAGGTGAGAGCCTTCACCACACATTTGGTGGCTAACTACCTGGACACCTTAGCTGAATCCATACAGGAGAAGTGGGCAAACTCCTGGGCTCATATACTTACTGGCAGTTCTGGTCACCTGGTGACAGGAAGTTGGAGCTTTAGGGGCGTCAGTGGTGGGACTAGCTCACAAGAGCAGCCTATTTGGGCATATCAAAACAAAACAAGAACCTGGAACACATTAAGCAAACAAAAAATAAATAAATATAATAACTTATTGATGGCTCAGAGACAACAGTCAATATTAAATTACATAAAGAGGCAGACCATGTTGCTTCAGCAAGGTCCCAAAATAAAGAATCAAGGAATTTTCCAAAGGAAAAAAACTTCCTGGAATAACTGGAGGCAGAATACAAAAGATTATTAAACAGAACTCTTCAAGAGATTAGGAAGGAGCTCAGACAAAATGTAGACCTAGCAATAGAGGAACTTAAGACGATTAGAGAAGAGCATAATGACAAATTTAACAGGCTGCAAGAATCCATAGAAAGAAAGCAATCAGAAATCCAGAAGATTAAAAAAAATTCAGAATTACACAAATCAATAGAAAGTCATAGGAGCAGAATTGAGGCAACGGAAGTCAGAATTAGTGAGACTGAAAATAAAGCACTTGACACCAACTTATTTGAGGAAAAATCAGATCAAAGGATTTAAAAAAAATGAAGAGACCCTAAGAATTACGTGGGATTCTATCAAGAGGAATAACCTACGAGTGATTGGAGTACCAGAACGAGGGGGAGGTGGTGGGTAAAACAAATATAGAGAGAATTGCTGAAGATTTGTTGGCAGAAAACTTCCCTGATATCGTGAAGGATGAGAAGATATTTATCCAAGATGTTCCTCTAACCCATATAAGGTAGATCCTAAAAGAAAGTCAGCAAGACATATTATAATGAAACTTGACAAAATCAAAGATAAAGAGAGAATTTTAAGTGTGACTAAGGATAAACAAAAAGTCATCAACAAAGGAGAGTCAATAAGACTAAGCTCGGGCTACTCAGCAGAAACCATGCAGGCAAGAAGGCAATGGGATGACATAGATAAAGCCTTCAAGGAAAAAAATTGCCAGCCAAGAATTATAAATCCAGCAAAACTGTCTCTCAAATATGACGGCGAAATTAGGGCATTTCCAAATAAACAGAAGCATAGGGAATTTGCAAAAACCAAACCAAAATTACAAGAAATACTAAAGGGAGTCTTCTGTTTAGAAAATCAATAACATCAGATAACAGCCCAAGACTACAGAACAGGATGGAGCAACCAGATGTCAACCCACATAAGGAAGTCACAAAAATATATCAAAGCTAAAACACTGAAAATAGGAAAATGGATGTCAATATGTAAAAGATGACAACATTAAAACAAAAAAGAGGGACTTAAAAAATGTAGATGTAGATTTTGCATATGGAGAGGAAGTCAAGGTGATATAAAGAAATAAAATACTGGTGTAAACTTAGAAAAATAGGGGTAAATATTAAGGTAACCACAAAAGAAACTAACAGTTCTACACATCAAAATAAAAAACAACAAAAATACAAAGACTCACCAAATACAAAATCAACAACAATGAAAAAGATGAAAAGATAATACATAAAGAAAAACTACTCAGCACAGATAATTAAGTGGAACAAAGAAACTCTCAAAAACACACAAAGAAAGGCATCAAAATGACAGCACTAAGCTCATACCTATCAATAATTACGCTGAATGTAAATGGACTAAATTCACCAATAAAGAGACAGAGAGTGGCAGATTGGGTAAAAAAACACAATCTGTCTTTATGCTGCCTACAAGACACACACCTTAGACTCAAAGACACAAACAAAAACTCAAAGGATGGAAAAAATATATCAAGCAAACAACACTCAAAAAAAAGCAGGAGTGGCAATATTAATCTCTGACAAAATAGACTTTAAAGTAAAATCCACCACAAAGGGTAATGAAGGACACTATATAATGATTAAAGGGTCAGTACACCAGGAGGATACAACTACAATAAATATTTATGCACCCAACTAGAAGGTTCCAAAATACATAAAACAAACTCTAACAGCATTGAAAAGAGAGATAGACAGCTCCACAATAATAGTTGGAGACGTCAACACACCTTTTGTGGTGAAGGACAGAAAATCCAGAAAGAAGCTCAATAAAGACATGAAAGATCTAAATGCTACAAGCAACAAACTTGATCTCTTGGACATATACCAAACACTCCACTCAACAGCAGCCAAGCATACTTTGTTTTCCAACGCACGTGGAATATTCTCCAGGATAGACCACATATTAGGCCATAAGCAAGCCTTAACAGAATCCAAAGCATTGAAATATTACAAAGCACTTGTTCTGACCATAAAGCCATAAAAGTGGAAATCAATAACAGAAAAAGCAAAGAGAAAAATCAAACACATGGAAACTGAACAACAACTTACTCAAAAACTACTGGGTTTTAGAAGGAATTAAGGATAGAATAAAGAAATTCATAGAATCAATGAGAATGAGAATATATCCTACCAGAACCTATGGGGCATGGCAAAAGCAATGCTCAGAGGTCAGTTTACAGCAATAAATGCACACATACAAAAATGAAAAAGGATCAAAATCAAAACATAAATCCAACAACTGGAACAAGTAGAAAGTGAGCAGCAAAGGAAGCCCTCGGCAGCCAGAAGAAAGGAAATAATAAAATTTAGAGCAGAATTAAATGAAATAGAGAATAAAAAAACCATTGAAAGAGTTAACAAGACCAAAAGTTTGTTCCTTGAAAAGATCAACAGAATTGATAAACCATTGGCCAAACTGGCAAAAGAAAAACAGGAGAGGAAGCAAATAACCTGTATAAGAAATGAGGTGGGCGTTATCAGAACAGACCCAACTGAAATTAAAAGAATCTTAACAAATACTATGAAAAATTGTATTTAACAAATTTGAAAACCTAGAGGAAATAGACAAATTTCTAGAAACTCACTACCTACCTAAACTAACACAAACAGAGGTAAAACAAATAAATAAACATATAACAAAAGAAGAGATTGAAAAGGTATTAAAAAACTTCCAACAACAACAAAAAAAACCCTGACCCCAATGGTTTCACTGGAGAATTCTACCAAATTTTCAGAGAAGAGTTAATACCACTACTACTAAAGGTATTTCAGAGCACAGAAAAGGATGGAATACTCCCAAATTCATCCTATGAAGCCAGCATATCCCTGATACCAAAACCAGGTAAAGACACCACAAAAAAAGAAAATTACAGACCAGTATCCATCATGAATATTGATGCAAAAATCCTCAACAAAATTCTTGCCAATAGAATTCAGCAAAATATCAAAACAATACTTTACCATGATCAAGTGGGATTTATACCAGGCATGCAGGGATGGTTCAACATTAGAAAAACAATCAATGTAATCCATCATATTAATAAAACTACGGACAAGAACCACATGATCGTATCAATCGATGCAGAAAAGGCATTTGACAAAGTCCAACACCCATTCATGATAAAAATTCTCAACAAAATAGGAATAGAAGGGAAATTCCTCAACATAATTAAGGGCATTTATACAAAGCCAATAGCCAACATCATCCTAAATGGAGAAAGTTTGAAAGCATTCCCCTTCAGAAGGGGAACCAGACAAGGATGCCCTTTATCACCACTCTTATTCAACATTTTGCTGGAGGTCCTAGCCAGAGCAATTATGCTAGAAAAAGAAATAAAGGGCATACAAATTGATAGGGAAGAAGTAAAAATATCTTTATTTGCAGATGATATGATCTTACACACAGAAGACCCCAAAGAATCCACAAGAAGCAAAGTATCAAGATAGAAGACAAATATACAAAAATCAGTTGGATTCCTCTAACCAACAAAGAGAACTTCAAAGAGGAAATCACCAAATGAATACCATTTACAGTATTCCCCAAGAAGATAAAATACTTAGGAACAAATCTAACCACAGATGCACAAGACGTATAAAATGGAAACTACAAGTCACTACTGCAAGAAACCAAAAGAGACCTGGATAAGTGGAAAAACATACCTTGCCCACGGACAGGAAAACTCAACATTGTGAAAATGTCAATTCTACCCAAAGCGATCTACAGATACAATGCAATGCCGATCCAAATTCCAACGGCATGTTTTAATGAGATGGAGAAACATATCACCAACTTCATTTGGAAAGGGAAGATGCCCCAGATAAGGAAATCTTTACTCAAGAAGAAGAACAAAGTGGGAAGTCTCACACTATCTGATTTTAGAATCTATTATACCGTCACGGTAGTCAAAACAGCCTGGTACTGGTACAACAACAGATACATAGACCAATGAACAGAATTGAGAATCCAGAAGTAAATTCATCCACCTATGAGCAGCTGATATTTGACAAAGGCCCAAAGTCTGTTAATTGGGGAAAAGATAGTCCTTTTAACAAATAGTGCTGGCGTAACTGGGTATCCATCTGCAAAAAACTGAAACAAGACCCATACCTCACACCATGCACAAAAAATAACTCAAAATGGATCAGAGACCTAAATATCAAATGGAAAATGATAAAGATCTTGGGAGAAAAAATAGGTACATTGCTAGGAGCCCTAATACATGGCATAAACAAAATACAAACCATAAGTAACAATGCACAAACACCAAAAGAGAAATTAGATAACTGGGAGCTCCTAAAAATCAAACAGTTATGCTCATCAAAAAACCTCACCAAAAGAGTAAAAAGACAACCTACAGACTGGGAAAAACATTTTGGCTACCAGAAATCTGATCAGCATCTAATTTATAAAATCTACAAGATACTGCAAAACCTCAACAAGAAAAGACAAACAACCTAATTAAAAAATGGGCAAAGGATATGAACAAGCACTTTGCCAAAGAAGGCATTCAGGTGGCTAACAGACACATGAAGAAATGCTCATGATCATTAGCCATTAGAGAACTGCAAATCAAAACTACAATGAGATACCATCTCACACCAACAAGGCTAGTTTTAATCCAAAAAAAACACAAAATAATCAATGTTGGAGAGTTTGTGAAGAGACTGGAACACTTATACACTGTTGGTGGGAGGGTAAAATGGTACAACCACTTTGGAAATTGATTTGGCGCTTCCTTAAAAAGTTAGAAATAGAAGTACCATACGATCCAGCGATCCCACTCCTTGGAAAATATCCTAGAGAAATACGAGCTGTCACACGAATAGATATATGCACACCCATGTGCATTGCAGCAGTGTTCACTATAGCAAAAAGATGAAAACAGCCTACGTGCCCATCAACGGACAAATGGATAAACAAATTATGGTATATTCACACATTGGAACACTACACAATGATAAAGAACAACGATGAAGCTGTGAAACATAACATGGAGGAATCTGGAAGGCATTATGCTGAGTGAATTTAGTCAGTCACAAAGGGACAAATATTGTATAAGACCACTATTATAATAACTCAAGAAAAGGTTAAAACACAGAAGAAAACATTCTTTGATGGTTATGAGGGTAGGGCGGGAGGGAGAGGGTTATTCACTAACTCGATAGTAGACAAGAATTATCTTAGGTGAAGGGAAGGACAGCATACACTACAGGGGAAGTCAATACAACTGGACTAAACCAAAGCTAAAAAGTCTCCTGAATACAACCAAACACTTCGAGGGACAGAGTAGCAGGGGCAGAGGTCTGGGGACCATACTTCTAGGGGACATCTAGGTCAATTGGCATAACAAAGTTTATTAAGAACATGTTCTGCATCCTACTTTGATGAGTGATGTCTGTGGTCTTAAAAGCTACCGAGCAGCCATCTAAAATGCATCAATTGGTCCTCACCTACTTGGAGTAAAGAAGAATGAAGAATACCAAAGTCACAAGGAAAGCATTAACCCAAGAGACAGAATGCAAGACATATGCAAGCGACTGAATTTGCCTGAGACCAGAAGAACTAGACGGTGCCCGGCTACCACCAATGACCACCCTGCCAGGGAACACAACAGAGAGTCCTGGATGGAGTAGGAGAAAAGTGGGGTGCAGTACTCAAATTGTAGTAAAAAGACAAGACTTAATGCTCTGACTGAGACTGGAGGAACCCCAGAAAGTATGGCCCCTGGACTCTCTGTCAACCCAGCACTAAATCCATTCCAGAGGCCAACTCTTCAGTCAAAGATTAGACTGGACTATGGGACATAAAATGATACTCATGAAGAGTGTGCTTCTTTTATCTCAAGTAGATACATGAGACTAAATGGGCAGTTCCTGTCTGAAAGTGAGATGAGAAAGCAGAGAGGGTCCTGAGCTGGTTGAATGGACGCGGGAAATCAGCGGTGGAAAGGAGGAATGTGCTGTCACAGTATAGGGAGAGCAATTAGGCTCACATAACAATGTATGTACAAATTTTTGTATGAGAGACTAACTTGAATTGTGAACTTTCAGTTAAAGTAAAACAATAAAATAAAATAAACTATTTCCTAAAACCTGCTTTGCCAGAATCAGAAATCTGTAATCCCTCTAGGCTGTTCATTGATGAATGACTATCATTTATTGACAATGATAAATTTTGCCTGAACCTTGTGATACTGGCAAACAGTAGTGGTTAAAGAAATCCCTTCACCCTTTGAGTTCACTAAAACGTCTTACTGCAAATAACCATGTTTCCTGATGACTTAGAGAAGACTCGCAGATGCCCCCTTGTTTGCCTATGACAAAATTCTCCAAATTCCCATTTCTTGCCTCATAAATGAGTGACTGATGATTTGTCCTCCATGAGCAATCAGAAACAAAATTCTTGTTAACGAAACTTTGGTTAAACTTCTTTCCTTCCCCTAAGTTTTTGAAATCTGCCCCCCCCCCCCACCGTCAGCCTCAGTCAAAATACTACCCCCCTTTCCGGAGAATAGGTTGACCTCAGCATAAAACATTCTCTGACTTACTATGATGACGTCACCCTTTCATCCTACTTCCCCATACCTGGGTTTTTTCAGAAGTCTTGTTTACTATCAATTTCTCTAAAAGAAAGATGCTTTTTCTCCAAACTCTTATAATCATTGCATTCTCTGTATTGTAATAGTTCCCCTCTCCCACTGTTACAATAGTCCCTTTCACTTTCCCCCTTCCCTTTCTGAATAACGTTTCTCCATATCTAAGTCCATATTTTTTTCTTTTACTTTACAAGAGAAAGAAAAGAAGGATGGAAGAAAGGAGAGAGGGACGGAAAAAGGGAGGAAGGAAGAAAGAGAGAGAAAGAAAGAAGGAAGGAAAGAAAGAAAAGAAGAGAGGGAATGGAGAGAGGGAGGAAAGAAAGAAAGAAGGAATTAATAATTAAGGAGGTATTAATAATGTAGTTTTTATGAGGAAAAATTAAGACTTGTTTTTCTCATTCCTATAAAATTGATAACTGGCTGTATACCTACCTCATGGCAGTGGGGTAAATTGTATAATTTGCCTTGAGTTCTTTGTGATCCAAGAATTTTTTGCAACAGTAAGCTTTAAGTTTGATGCTTGCATTAATGAAGAATTCATTGAATAAATTAAAAAATAAATTATTCTTAATTTAAAACCCTTTGAAAAAGTTCAGAAATGCAGTTCACAAAATAAATTAAGCAAATAGATAGTTGCCTAGTAAACTTGAATGTGCTGAAACAAACGAAAGCATTTTTAGCTGAACCTTTTACAGCAACTATCAAAATGCACCTCTGAGATCTCCCGCTGTGGAGAGCATAAATTTCAGACAGTCCCAGTTGCTGTGCTATGAATCCGCAACCAAGTTTGGTATAAGGTCGTGCTTCCCACAGGCTGCTCATAGCCAATGACTCAGTGCAGCAAGGATACCAAAACAGTCTCATTCCTTTGAGATATGGGACTTTTCTGACAGATGACTTCAGCTAGAGGACTATTTATGATCTTGGCTGAAACATTTTTAGAACTGAAATATTGTCTAAGATCTTCCCACCTAGCCTTTCTCCCTTTCCTCTCTACTTCTCAGTGATCAGACCTGCACAGTGGTATAACAGATCTCCCAGCCTTCTTAGGCTCCCTCCCTATTTGCCCTTCAAAATATTTTCTCCAATAACTTTCTTCGGCTTATAATTTTGGCAGTCATGTTTTGGAATCTATTGATTAAAGGACCTGAACTAACATACTCTTGGTTTATTCAATTTCTTTCATTTTAATTTTTCCTTCTCTTAAAAAGTATATTGCCCAAGAGATAATGATTCAAAGTTACAATCAATGCCCCACTAGGAATTCACTTTTAGATTTCTTAGGGAAGTGGTTTTGGATTGGATCTTCCTTGATTTCAAAGAAAAAAAAAATCATCTGATATTTTCTATGCATCCTGAATAAACCTTTAGGGGACTTGCTGTTCCATTCAGTTCCCAGATGCTGTACCTTTTGTGTATATGTGTGTGTCATCAACTAGGAAAACATTACAAACCTTAATGACAGTCATATACTTGTAAGAATCCGAGTCTCTTGTCTACTGGGCTTGTGCAGCAGCCTGTCGTTGTAGTGAAAGGACAAGGAGAGGGAAACCTGTTTTCCTTTTATTGTAGGTGGCATTTCCATTGCATTAGTTTACATGGCAGCTAAACTACCTAGAGTTCTGGAAGGAAAAATTATTCTTTTATGTGTTTTGTAAAGGAAATCAAATCTTGAAGTTGTGTAGGGTTTTCAAGTGAATCATAAAAATAAGTGTGTAAAAAATACAGCTATTACAAATGACCTCTAATTTTTTTTAATTGAAATGTTTAAAATTTCTGTGTTTCACTCATCTTTTATTTATTTTTTAAATAATATTTTATTGTATTTTTGGTGAAGGTTTACATTGCAGTTTAGGTTCCCATTCAACAATTTCCACACAAATTGTTCAGTGACATTGGTTACATTCTTCACAATGCATGAACCTTATTATTTCCATTCCAGTTGTTACATTTCCATTAATCTAGTTTCCCTGTTCCCTTACATTCTCAATTTTGTTTTAAAGTAACTATTGACTATTTGGTCTCATACAGGCGATTTTTTAAAGGAGCACAGTACTTACAGATGACATTCATTATTTTGTGAGCCAGTCTGTTATTTAGCTACAAAGTGATCTTGGGGGTTAATTTCAGTTCAAGGTTTAAAAATTATCTCAGGGCAATAGTCTTGTGGAGTCCTCCAGTCTCAACCAGTACAATAAGTCTGCTTTTTTTTGTTTTGTTTTTTCTTTTCAGAAATTTGAGGCTCTGTTCCACATTTTTCTCCCATTCTACCAGGATCCATCAAACATGACCCTGATTAGAGCTGTCGGTAGTGGTAGCAGAGCACCATCTAGCTCTGGTCTCAGAGTAGATGAGGCCATGGTTTGTGTAGACTGTTTGTCCTGTAGACTAGTTTCTTCTTTGAGTCTTTGGTTTCCTTTTTTTTCTTTTACTCTGGATGGGTAGAGACCAATAGTTGTATCTTTGGTGGCCGCTTGCAAGCTTTTAGGACCCCAGACACTACTCACCAAACTAAGATGTAGCTTTATGAACTATATTATGCTAATTGACCGAGATGTCCCATGAGACTATGGTCCTAATCCTTCAAATCAGAACACCAATCCAGTGAGGTGTTTGGTAATGTCTAAGAACTACTTGTAACTGTACCCCTTATGTGCTTTATTATATATATGAATGTATGTGCATACAGTCACATGCATGCATATACATACACATACACCTATATATGCACACACGTATACTCACAAATACACTCACATATACATACCTATACATATATATGTCTACTTACCTGCATATATACTCACACATATATTTTTTGGTTGTTTTTGCTGTTGTGTTTCAAAATTATATATGCCATAGCAATTACCAACAGGTCCTTTGTTCTTGTGTACAGTTTAGTGACATTATTTATCTTCGTTAAGCTGTGTACACTTCCCCTTCATTCAGTATTACCTTCCCATCACCAAAAATAAAAAACATCTACTATCTAGAGAGTGAATCATTCTCTCCTCCCCATCCTTGGTAACCACTAATGAACATTCGTTTCTGTATATTTACCTGTTCATGTCATTTCAAAAAGAGAGAACATACAATATTTGTTTTTTCATGATTGCCTTAATTGACTCAACATAACGTCCTCTAGTTTCATCCATGTCTCAAGATGTTTCAGGAACTCCTTTTTCTTTACCCCTGAGTAGTATTCCATTGTACATATGTACCACATTTTACTTATCCATTCACCCATTGATTGGCACTAGGTTGTTTCCACCGTTTGAATAGTCCTGCAGTGAACATAGACGTTCGTATGTCTGTTCATGTCACTTCTATTAGATCCCTAGTGTATATACCTAGGAGTGGAATTGCTGAGTCATATGGCAGCTCTGCCTTTAGTTTTTTGAGGACTCACCAGATTCTTTTTCCACAATAGCTATCCCATTTTGCAGTCCCACTAGCAATGGATGAAGTTCCAATTTCTCCACATCCTCTCCAACACATGATTTTTCTTTCTTTTTTTCTTATCTTAGACATCCTGTTGCTGTTATTGTCAGGTGCCATAGAGTTGATTCTCACTCATAGTGACCCTTTGTACAACAGAACGAAACATGGTCCAATCCTGTGCTGTTCTCACAATTGTTGTTTTGCTTGAGACCATTGTTGGAGCCACAATGTCAGTCCATCTCGTTGAGGGTCTTTCTCTTTTTTGCTGATCCTCTGCTTTACCAAGCATGATATCCTTCTCCAGGGACTGGTCCCTCCTTATAATATATACAATGCTTCTAAGGAGCATTCTGGCTGTACTTCTTCCAAGACAGATTTGTTTGTTTTTCTGGCAGTCCGTGGTATATTCAATATTCTTGGCCAACATCATAATTCAAAGGCATAAATCCATCTTTTGTCTTCTTTATTTATTGCCCAGCTTTCAAGTGCATATGAGATGATTGAAGACACCACTGCTTGGGTCAGGCGCATCTTAGTCTTTAAAGTGACATCTTCACTTTTTAATACTTTAAAGAGGTCTTTTGCAGCAGATTTGCCCAGTGCAATACGTCGTTTGATTTATTGACTGCTGGTTCCATGGGTGTTGATTGTGGATCCAAGTAAAATTAAATCCTTCACAACTTCAATCTTTTCTCCATTTATCATGATGTTGCTTATTGGTCCAGTTGTGAGGATTTTTGTTTTCTTTAAGTTGAGATGTGATGCATACTGAAGGCTGGGGTCTTTGATCCTCATCAGTAAGTGCTTCAAGTCCTCTTCACTTTCAGCAAGCAAGGTTGTATCATCTGCATATCATAGGTTGTTAATGAGTTTTCCTCCAATCCTGATGCTGCATTTTTCTTCATATAGTCCAGCTTCTTGGATTATTTGCTCAGCATAAAGATTGAATAAGTATGGTGAAAGGATACAACCCTGACACATGCCTTTCTTGACTTTAAACCATGCAATATCCCCTTGTTCTGTTTGAATGACCGCCTCTTGATCTAAGTACAGTTTTCCTCATGAGCACAATTAAGTGTTCTGGAATTCCCATTCTTTGCAATGTTTTACATAATTAGTTATGATCCACGCAGTCGAATGCCATTTCATAGTCAATAAAACACAAGTAAACATCTTTCTGGTATTCTCTGCTTTCAGTCATGATTCATCTGACATCAACAATGATATCCCTTGTTCTACTTCCTCTTCTGAATCTGGCTTGGATTTCTGGCAGTTCCCTATTGACGTATTACTTCAACCACTACTGAATGACCTTCAGCAAAATTTTACTCGTGTATGATATTAATGACATTGTTCGATAATTTCCACATTCTGTTGGATCACCTTTCTTTGGTACAAACATAGATGTCTTTCAGTCAGTTGGCCAGGTAGTTGTCTTCCAAATTTCTTAGCATATATGAGTGAGCACTTCCAGCACTGCATCTGTTTGTTGAAACATCTCAACTGGTATGCCGTCATTTCCTGGAGCCTTGTTTTTTGACAATGTCTTCAGTGTAGCTTGGACCTCTTCTTTCAGTGTCATTGGTTCTTAATCATATGAAATGGCTAAATGTCTAACAATTCTGTTTGATACAGAGACTCTGTGTATTTCTTCCATCTTCTTCTGATGCTTCCTGTGTCATTAATTATTTTCCCCATAGAATCCTTCAATATTGCAACTGGAGGCTTGAATTTTTGTCTTCAGTTCTTCAGCTTGGTTTTCTAACTCCAGGTCTTTGCACATTTCATTGTTGCACTTTGCTTTGTCTTCTCCAGCCTCCCTTTGAAATCTTCTGTTCAGCTCTTTTACTTCATCATTTCTTCCTTTTGCTTTAGCTACTCTAGGTTCAAGAACAACTTTCAGAATCTCTTCTGACATCCATTTTTGGTCTTTTCTTTCTTTACTGTCTTTTTAATGACCTCTTGCTTTCATTATGTATGATGTCCTTGATGTCATTTCACAACTTGCCTTGTGTTCGGTTATTAGTGTTCAATGTGTCAAATCTGTTCTTGAGATTGTCTCATAGTAGGAGTGAAATGATATCTCATTGTGGTTTTTATTTGCAATTCTCTGACGGCTAATCACATTGAGCATCTTTTCATGTGTCTGTTGGCCATTTGAATATCCTCTTTGGTGAAGTGTCTGTTCATGTCCTCTTCTCAGGTTTTGATTGAGTTATTTGTCTTTTTGTTGTTAAGTTGTAGACTTTTTCTATATATTTTAGATATTAAACCCTTATCAGTTATATCATTCCCCAAAATTTTTTCCCAGTCTGTAGGTTGTCTCTTTACTCTTTTGATAAATTATTTTGATGAAAACAAGTATTTAACTTTTATTATGTCCCAGTAATTTATTTTGTTTTCTGTTGCTCGTGCATTCATTGTTGTGTTTGATAACTTATCATTGAAAAAAATTAAGTTCCAAAGCTTAGATCCTATATTTTCTTCCAAGAACTTTATATTTTTAGATTTACAATTTAGGACCTTGATCTATTTTGAATTAGTTTTTGTACTTGGTGTGAGGTATGAATCTTGTTTCATTTTTCTGCATGTGGAAATCCAGTTTTCCCATCACCGTTTGTTAAAGAGACTGTTCCTCAGTGTATGGATTTCGCTCCTTGTCAAAAATCAATTGACCATAGATGTTTGGATTTCTTTCTGGATTTTCAATTCTATTCCATTGATCTATGTGTCTATCCTTAAACCAGCATCAGGCTGTTTTGGTTACTGTGCTGTATAATATGTTTTGAAGTCAAGAAGCATGAGGCGTCCTACTTTTTTCTTCTTCTTCAAAATTGCTTTGGCTGTTCATGGTCTCCTGTCTTTCCATATAAAATCAAGTACTATTTTTTGCATTTCTGTAAAGAATGCTGTTAGAATAGTCATTGGGATTACATTGTATCTGTAGATTGCTTTTTGTAGTATTGACATGTTGACTATATTAAGTCTTCCAATCCATGAGCATGAGACATCTTTCCACCTATGTAGGTCTTTTTTAGTCTTTTTCAGCAGTGTTTTAAATTTTTTGTTGTAGAAATCTTTCAAATCCCTGGATAAATGTATTCCTAGATATTTTATTCTCTTAGATGCTATTATAAATGGAGTTGTTTCGTTAATCTCCTTTTCAGATTTCTCATTCCTGGTGTATAGTAACCCAACTGATTTTTGTGTGTTGACCTTGTAGCCTGGAACTTTGCTAAATTCCTCTATTAGTTCTAGGAGCTTTTTAGTAGATTATTTGGGATTTTCCATAGGATCGTGTCATCCATGAATAGGGATAGTTTTAACTCTTCCTTTCCAATTTGGATATCTTTTGTTTTCATTGCCTTATTCTTCTGGCTAGGACTTCCAGTAAAATATTGAATAGGAGTGATGAAAGTGGGCATCCTTGTTTTGTTCCCATTTACAAGTTTTCTCAATTGAGTATAATGTTGACTATTAGTTTATCATAAATGCCCTTAATCATGTTGAGGAACTTTTTTTTTTTGTTAAGAGTTTTTATCAAGAAAGGGTGCTGGATTTTATTGAATGCATTTTCTGCATCAATTGAGATGATCATGTGGTTCTTTTGTTAATGTGGTGTATTACATTGATTGCTTTTATTATGTTGAACCTTGCATTCCTGGAATATATCCCACTTGATCATGATGTATAATTCTTTTAATATGCTTTTGGATTCTGTTTTCTAATACTTTGTTGAAAATTTTGGCATCTATATTCATAAACCACCACTCATCTGATAGGTTGTTATACTGTGGTGGCTCATGTGTTGCTTAATGCTAGAAGCTACGCCACCAGAGTTTCAGATACCAGCAAGGTCACCTGTGATGGACAAGTTTCAGCTAAGCATCCAGACTAAGAGACCAGGAAGAAGGACCTGGGGATCTGCTTCTTTAAAAATTGGCCAGTGAAAACCTTATGAATAGGAGTAGAACACTGTCTGATATAGTGCCAGAAGATAAGCTCCTCAGGTTGGAAGGTACTCAAAATACTAATGGGGAAGACCTGCCTCCTAAAAGTAGAGTCTACCTTAATGGTGTGGATGTAGTAAAGCTTTCAGGACTTCATTTGTTGATGTGGCACATCTCAAAATTAGAAGAAACAGCTGCAAATATCCATTAATAATCAAAATGTGAAATGTACAAAGTTTAAATCTAGGAAAATTAGAAGTCGTCAAAAATGAAATGAAAGACATACAGATTGATATGTTAGGCATTAATGAGCTGAAAGGGACTGGTATTGGTCAATTTGAATCTGAAAATTATATGGTCTACAATGCCAGGAATGACAAATTGAAGAAGAATGGTGTCACATTCATAGTCAAAAAGAACTTTTCAAGATCTATCCTGAAGTACAATGCTGTCAGTGATAGGATAATATCTATATGCATACAAGGAAGATCAGTTAATACGATTATTATTCAAATTTACGCATCAATCACTGAGGCGAAAGGCAAAGAAATTGAAGATTTTTACCAATTTATGCAGTCTGAAATTAATCAAACATGCAGTCAATATGAATTGATAATTACTGGAGATTGGAATGTGAAAGTTGGAAACAAAGAAGAAAAATCACTAGTTGAAAAATATGGCCTTGTGATAGAAATAACACTAGAGATCACATGATAGAATTTTGCAAGACCAATGACTTCCGCATTGCAAATATCTTTTTTCAACAACATAAATGGTGACTATATGCATGGACCTCGTTGGATAAAATACACAGGAATCAAATCAATTATATGTGGAAAAAGATGATGGAGAAGCTGAATATCATCAGTCAGAACAAGGCCAGAAGCCTACTGTGGAACAGACCATCAATTTCTCATATGCAAGTTCAACCTGAAGCTGAAGAAAATTAGAGCAAGTTCACAACGACCAAAATACGATCCTCAGTATATCCTACATGAATTTAGAGACCATTTCAAGAATAGAATTGACACATTGAAAACTAATGACTGAGGATCAGTCATGTTGTGGAATGACATCAAGGATATCATACTTGAAAAGCAAAAGGTCATTAAAAAGACAGGAAAGAAAGAAAAGACAAAAATGGATGTCAGAAGAGACTTGAACGTAGAGTAGGTAAAGCAAACAGAAGAAACAATAAAGTAAAAGAGTTGAACAAAGGATTTGAAAGTGTGGCTTGAGAAGACAAAATAAAGTACTATAATGACATGTGCAAAGACCTTGAGTCAGAAAACCAAAAGGGAAGAACATGCTTGACATTTCTTAAGCTGAAAGAACTGAAGAAAATATTCAAACCTCTAGTTGCAATATAGGGCACTGGTGGCACAGTGTTTAAGAGCTCGGCTGTTAACCAAAAGGTCAGCAATTCAAATCCACCAGCTGCTACTTAGAAACACTATCAGACAGTTCTACTCTGTCCTATAGGGTCACTGTGTGGCAG
Organism: Dugong dugon; assembly: GCA_030035585.1. Lineage (NCBI taxonomy): Eukaryota > Metazoa > Chordata > Mammalia > Sirenia > Dugongidae > Dugong > Dugong dugon. The sequence continues at coordinate 74,045,119 of CM057483.1, forward strand.
AATCATCTTGGTGGCAATGGAAAAAAAAAGTTGCAATATTGAAAGATAGTGCAGGGAATGTATTAAACAATGCAGGATGTATCAAAAGAAGATGGAATAAATACATACAGTCCCTGTACCAAAAAGAATTGGTCAATGTTTAACCGTTTCAGGAGGTAGCATATGTTCAAGAACGGATGGTACTAAAGGAAGAAGTCCGAGCTGCACTGAAGGTATTGGTGAAAAACAAGGTTCCAGGAATTGACAGAATACCAACTGAGATGTTTCAACAAACGGATGCAGTGCTGGAGGTGCTCACTCCTCTATGCCAAGAAATTTGGAAGACAGCTACCTGGCCAACTCCCTGGAAAAGATCTATATTTGTGCCCATTCCAAAGACAAGTGATCCAACAGAACACAGAAATTATCAAACAATATCATTAATATTGCACACAAGTAAAGTTCTGCTGAAGATCAATCAAAGGCAGTTGCAGCAGTCCATCAACAGAGAACTGCCAGAAACTCAAGCAGGATTCAGAAGAGGACATGGAACAAGGAATATCATTGCTGATGTCAGATGGATCATGGCTGAAAGCAGAAAATACCAGAAAGATGTTTACCTTTGCTTTATTGATTATGCAAAGGCATTAGGCTGTGTGAATCATAACAAACTATGGATAATATTATGAAAAACTTGAATTCCAGAGCACTTAATTGTGCTTTTGACCAACCTGTACATAGACCAAGAGGCAGTCATGTGAACAAGGGAATGCTGCATGGTTTAACTTCTGCAAAGGTGTGCGTCAGGGTTTTATCCTTTCACAATAATTATTCAATTTGTATGCTGAGCAAATAATCGAGAAACTGCACTATATGAAGAAGAACAAAGTATCAGGATCGGAGGAAGACTCATTAACAATCTGTGATATGCATATAACACAACTTTGCTTGCTGAAAGCAAACAAGACTTGAAGTACTTACTGAAAGACCACAGCCTTCAGTATGGATTGCACCTCAACGTAAAGAAAACAAAAATCCTCATAACTGGACCAAAAAACAACATCATGATAAATGGAGAGAATATTGAAATTGCCAAGGATTTCAATTTATTTGGATCCACAATCAACACCTATGGAAGCAGCAGTCAAGAAATCAAACGACGTATTGCACTGGGCAAATCTGCTGCAAAAGACCTCTTTAAAGTGTTAAACTCAAAGATGTCACCTTGAGGACTAATGTATGTCTGATCCAAGCCATGATATTTTCAACCGCCTAATATGCATGCAAAAACTGGGTAGTGAATAAGGAAAACCAAAGAAAAATTGATGTCTTTGAATTATGGTGTTGGCAAAGAATATTGAAATATACCATGGACTGCTAGAAGAACGAACAAATCTGCCTTGAAAGAAGTACGGCCAGAATGCTCCTTGGAAACAAGGATGGCAAGATTTCGTTTTGCATACTTTGGACATGTTATCAGGAAGGACCAGTACCTGGAGAAGGATGTCATGCTTGGTAAAGTAGAGAGTCACCAAAAAAAAGGAAGACCCTCAACAAGATGGATTGACACAGTGGTTGCAACAAAGGGATCAAGCATAACAATGATTGTGAGGATGGTGCAGGACCGGTTACTGCTTCATTCTGTTGTGCATAGTGTCTCTGTGAGTCAGAACTGACTCCATGGCATCTGACAACATATTCATAAGTCATATTGGTCTATTGTTTTCTTTTCTTGTGGTGTCTTTGATTTTGGTACCAGGGTAATGCTGGCTTCATAGAAAGAGTTAAGGAGTATTCCCTTCTTTCTCTCTTTTTTTTTTTTTTTTGGAAGAGTTTGAATAGGATTGGTGTCAGTTCTTCTCTAAATGTTCAATGAAATTCCCCAGTGCAACCGTCTGGTCCTGGACTTTTCTTTGTTGGGAGGCTTTTTATTACTGATTCAAAGTCTTCACTTGTAATAGGTCTGTTAAGTTTTCTATTTCCTTTTGTGTCAGCTTAGGTAGGTTACGTGTCTCTCACTCATCTTGAATGCATATTATTACAGAAATCAAAGCACAGGGAGATAACACCAAAATGAGAAATTTGACTAGAGAGAATTATGCTATTCTCTAGGCAGACTCTAGACGATATTTTGAAATCCTGATGGTTTGTTTTTCGCAGGTTTTTTCTCATCTCTTCTAGTAGCCCCCTTCTATTTTTTAAAACAATACTCAGAAGCTAAAAGAATGACTCTGTAATTGGGAAATTCCAGACATTATGCTAAATTACCTAGAAAAACTATAGAGAACACGGGTGTTATGCTTTCCAACACCCTTATAAAATGTGAACTTTTAAAATAAAGAGTTGGTGTCAGGATTAAGATAAAGAAAAAATTGATCAAATCTGTATTCAGAAAAAAACCTCTCACTCAGCATCCACCTTCTCCTTTTTGAAGCTTGACTTTCTAGGTATAATATGTCCTCATGCTACCTCCTGAACTTTTGGCTTCCCCTTCCATAGGACCTTACTGAGTCATCGTCTCCAAAAAATTCTAGTGCTGTAAAACTTTTCCTGTCCTTTACCTCTATTATTTTTGTTTTGTTTTGTTTTCCAAGGTGATGCTAGTTATTTTGAAAATAGCAAATTAACCAATATAATGGTTTTTATTTTCCAGGCCACAAATCCAAGTCTACAAAACACCTGATGGCAGACACTTAATCTTAGTCAATTAAATTCAGCCAAATCAGATTTTTTTTTTTTTAAATCAATTTATTACCCTCTTTCCAGTGTCACATCTGCCATATTTTATCAAATTTAAAATGCCAACAATTGTAAGATGCACCACTATTGTATGTGTTACTAAGGAAAAATGCTGAAAATTAATCTATTTAACACAATGCTATCATATCACTTAGAATTTTTATACTTTAAAGAATTTTTAGACTTAATTAGACAATTTTTGTCATGCATAACTCTTATGCATACATAGGAAGAAAAATACAAAAAAAAAATTTGGTTCTGATAATTCTTAAACTACCTCACATTCAGATTCCCACTCTTCTTATCACATTCCATCTCAGAGTTATCAAAATAGTTTTGTATGATATTATTCTTTTTGCCATTAAGAGCTTTGTTAATGCAGCATTTCCTAGATGAATCCATAAATAACTACAGCCATTGGTGCTGAGTTCTTAACCCAGCTTTGAAATTATATACAGCTAGATCATTTTGACTACTACTTCAAGAATGTTGCTAAATATGTCTGTTAAATCTCTTCCCACAACCCCTCCTTACAACCATTTGGTTCCTAGAGGTTAAACAAAGCATTCTACTATCGTCTCCAAGCCTCTGACATCCATTATGCAAGTGTTGGTGATGCTGATGCTTTATTCAGGAAATGATTACTACATCACAATTGCCGCCCGGACAATGCCAATTGTAAAATGCCGTTGATTATAAGCTAGCTGTATCCCAATTTTGCATAAGTAAAAATGTGAAAAAGTTTCATCTTAGAATCTATGAAAATTCTAAAAGGGCCAACAAAATATTCATGGTGATGATGATGGAGAGTAGATTGGAGGAAATCATAATTACATACTGTCAATGAATTTTTATTGCAAATCTGCATAGAATACCCTATTTTCCTGAAGTCTCTGATAAAATACTTGAACATATCTGCAGCTTCTGCAGCTACTTTCTCATTCTTTTTTCTCTCTAAAGTAACATCCATATCTCTCTTGGAAGAAACAGGAAATGATCCAATATTCATCTTGTAGTTTCTGGGAGAAATTCTAAGAGTGTTTTCTCAAGTCATCTCATTCTAAACAAGCCAAAGAGACATCTCTACTCTGTGTATTTCTTGCTCTGCACCAGTGAAAGCTACCAAAGTTGGCAAATCTTCTAGGCTTTAATAAAAAATAAGACACAGATTTCCTCTACTTTAAACTAAAACTCATTGCCATCGAGTCGATTCTGACTCATAGCAACCCTATTACACAGTGGAACTGCCCCCACAGGGTTTCCAAGGAAAGCCTGGTGGATTTGAATGGCTGACCTTTTGGTTAGCAACCACAGCTATTAACCACTACACCACCAAGGTTTCCTCCTCTACTTTAGAAACTCCCAAATCTGTTGGTGATTTCTAATGCTCGTCTACCAAGCTTTATTTAGAGAGTAGGAAGGTATAGCACCTTTTATCAAGGATGCTGACTAGCATAAGATTATTATTTTTTTCTCCTTTTCCCAATGTAGAGGAATTTTATCTCTTTTTAAGCAAGAAAACTCATTCTTATGTTATCGTGACTTCTTCAAAATCTGTTGTTTAAGCATAAATTTTATGCCAAGTCCTTCAGGGTTCTGCCTTTCGATACTCAAAATCACTGATTTTAATATTTTGAAATCCTTTTTATTCCTCAAACTATTATCAGTGCCCAAAATCTCATTTACTTATTTTCGCATTCCTAATGTAAAAAACATACATTGATATCAGTGACTATAGTCCATCCTTGCTGCTACCCAAGTAGAATTATCCAGAAGTAAAAATATCTTCACTACGTATCAGAACACTACCCCACCCCACTAATGTTGTCTAACATTAGATTAAACCATATGAAATTGCAGTTTTGTAGGCCAAAAGTGGCAAAGCTCAGCAGTTTCATATGATTCATCCTAATTTTGTAGCTTAACTATTAGTACCACAGTTAACACAATGCCCCTATTGTAACAAGCTTTCCTGGAGAGTCTGTCTTGATGCACTGGTAGTGGGAATTTAAGATCCAGAAGAAGGATGGTAGAGAGCTTCTGGGGAACAATCAAGGATCTGCAGCACCCTCAAACTACAGTATATAGGTGTGAGTTGCCTAGTCTGTATTTTATCCATCTTCCCTGTGTCTATTCATGCTTATAGATTAAAAACTGAATGTCATTTCTGAAATCTCTGTCTCAATTAGAACTAGCCCCCACTTCTACTTTAATCAGAGCAATATTCTTTTATCTATTCAATATTAAATTTTCAAGCGAGATTTTTTTGAAGAAAAGTTACCATTTCTAAAAATATGTTTTAAAAAAAGGAAATAGAAGCAAAAGAAACTTGTATGGGGAAAGAGTGTATATGGACCCTGGTGGCACAGTGCTTAAGAGCTTGGCTGCTAGCCAAAGAGTCAGTAGTTTGAATCCACCAACAGCTCCTCGTAAACCCTATGGGGCAGTTCTACTCTGTCCTATAGGGTTTCTATGAGTCAGAATTGACTTGATGACAACGGGTTTGGTTTAGTTTTTTGGGGTGTTATATATTCCCAGAGAGGTTAAATAACTCATCTAAGGTCATAAAGTCACTCAAATAATTGGAAAATGGGGACTCAAATTCCATTCTCTTGATTCTTAGTTAACAGCTCATTACAACTTCCAAAAGTAAGAAGAGGTTCCTCCCCTAAAGGAGGATTATTGGATTATTGCAGAGATAGTAAATGAAAAGAAAGAAAAAAAAAAAAAAGAATTAAATATACTATGAATTCTCCCTGTAATCCACTGACTAAGTTTATCAGTTGTGATATTTCCAAGAACCCCAGCCTATGGTGATTATATTAGTCAGTCATTGATTCAATACTGCTATTTAACAAACCACCCCTAAACTCAATAGCTTGCAATAAAAAACATTTATTCTTGAATTCATAGATCTTTCGTTTGGCCAATCCTGGCTGGATTCAGCTAGGTGACTTTTCTTCAGATGGACAGCCCTGTTTAAGGCCATGGGACAATTGGGTTTGGATTTAGGTTGTGAATTGAATTCAGATCTGCTTGATATGTCTCTTATATTCCTTGGGACAGCAGCTAGCTAGAATATGTTCTTGTCATGCCGAAGGGAATGCATTAAAAAAGTCAAGTCAAACAGTACAGTCAGATTTAAGCACTTTGCTAATATTCTATGTTAACTTCTCATAAGTCAATGCAAGTCCAATTGGCCCATAACTAAGATCAATATCAGTGGGCTGGAGGAAACATTCTGCACCCACAGTGGGAGAATACTGCAAAGTTACATGTCAAGGGGCATTAACGTATAATCCTATTACAGAGAACTGAAAACTTGAAATTAACAATCGACTTTACCACACATCTCTTTCTTCTTTAGACATCCCATAATCTTTTTTGTTATTAATTATACATTGCCTAATATTCTCACTTATTTAAAAAAAAAAAGTTATTCAAAGTAGTACCAGATCAAATAAGTGGTTGAAATGAAAATAAACTCTCTCAGATTTCAGAGTTAGTGGTCATAATTACTGTGATTTATTGTCCCTTTATTAACTAATCATTAATTAATTGAAGGTTTTATTTTTCTAATAGGAAGCATAATATCTTGCAAAGAGAATTAACTCAACCAAAACTTGTTGATAGCTTTAAATTATTTAGAATGATAATGGTTTCGATTTGAACTACCAGAAGGGACTAGATGCTGGAATACAGGTTCTGTGCATAGGTCAGAATCCAATCAGTAGACACAGACTGCACCAAATATTTTAACAAAGAGATTACACTATGAAGAATTATTATACAGGTATTACAAGACTGTAATGGTGAAAAGGAGACTCTGAGGTACCACAGAGGTAATAACTGCAGGAAGCAGCTAGCACTTCTATGACTCAAGGAACAGAATGAAGAGTTAAAAATTATTAAAACTTAAACAGGGAACTTGAGGTGGAGAAGGGGAGAGTGTTGACACATAGCGGGGTTGGAAGCCAAAGTTTCAAAACAATTTGTATATTAATTGTTTAATGAGAAATTAATTTGGTCTGTAAACTCTCAACTAAATCACAATAAGAAAAATATTAAAACTTAGATGCACTGCTTGACTGTGGAACTGCTTCCCAGCCAGTGCCACCATGCTAGTAAGAACCCTGGGGATTTTTTGGTTTGTTCTGATTTGTTCTGTTTTGATTTGTTTGTTTGTTTTCTTTTTCTTTTCTTGGCTTAGGCGCTCCTTCTAGCTGGGCAGTACTGCCTGGCTTGGGAGCTACTCCTTTACTCTGTTCAGATGCACAGTGACATCCCTGGGGACGTTTCTTTTTTATTCTTTTTTCTGTTTTTGTCTTTTTTGCTTGTTTTGTTTTCTTCTCTCTTTTTCTTTTTTTTTTTTCCTTTCTTCATTTCCAGTTTCTCATCTCTCTATACTTACCTTCTCTTTCTGTATCCTGAATACCTGGTTCTGTGTGACACATCTACGCCTTCTAGCCAGGCTGTACTTCATGGCCTGGGAGTAACTTCCCCAGTCCTAGCAGCTGCACTGATGGGATCCCTGGGGACTTTTCTTTTCTTTTTTCTTCTAATTTTTATTTATTCATTTTTTTCTTTTACCCTTTTTCTTTTGTTTTTCTCCATTTCTCAGTCTCTCATTTCTCCACTCCAAAAGCAAGTTCCCTTAGCACTCTTTTTTCTTTGTTTGTGTATATGTTTTTGGCTCCTGCTCCTCTCTCCTCTCTCTCCTCTTTTCCATAGCCATCTTAGCTCCACACATCACAATCTCCCCCCTCCTTCCTGCCTACTTGCACCATGCACTGAACATCACACCCGCAAACAGCATAGGCACAGCCTACTGGAAAATGCCCTGCACTGATTCCCAGTCTGCATTGGTGGCTTTAGAACATGCCACAAACAACCCATTCCAGCAACTCCCCTTCAGCTGGACGTGCCCTGCTGCACCATACCTGAGTGACTGACGGAGCCCATTGCAGAAGGAGGTGAAAAGTATCGTGCCCACAGATGCGCAAACAACAAAAAATGCACAGCCTGCCTGCTCAGTCATAACCAAATAAAACAAAAAAGCAGTATGAAACAAACAAATCTACAATCAATAAATGAGGAAAATAACTACTGAATGCTCCAAAGACAGCAGACAATATAAAAACATACAAAAACAAGACAGGATGGTTCCAGTAAGCACCCAAAATAAAACACCAGATGACCTTCCAGTAGAAGAAAAGGAACTAGACCTAACCAATGGGAATTCAAATCTCTAATATTCAGAATTATCCAAGAATTGAAGCAAAAAACAGACAAAAATGAGGAAAAAGTAGACAAATTCATAGAAAAGGCAGATAAATTCATGGAAAATACAGACAAAAAATGGAAAAAATCAAGAAAATAGTACAGGAACAAAATGCAAAAATAAATTCTCAATTAGAAATCATACAAAAACAACAATTAGAAATCCAATGGACAAACAACAAGATTTCAGAAATGGACAGTGTCATAGAAGGGCTGAGGAGCAGGTTTCAAACGAGGGAAGATAAGATCAGTGAAATTGAAGAAAAACACTTGGCTACAACTCTGTTAGAGGAAAAATCAGAAAAAAGAACAAAGAAAAATGAAGAAAACTTGAGAATTATGTGGGATACAATCAAAAGCAAAAATCTGCAAGTGATCGGAGTTCCAGAACAAGGGGAGAAAACAGAAAACAGAGAGGATCGTTGAAGAACTGCTGACAAAAAACTTACCCAATATCATGAAAGACGAAAAGCTGACCTTCCAAGAAGCTCATCAAACCCCATATAGGATAGACCTTAAAAGAAAATCAACAAGGCATATCATAATCACACTCACTAAAATCAAAGACAAAGAATCCTGATAGCAGCTAGACAAAAACAAAAACTTACATACAGAGGAGAAACAATAAGACTAAGCTCAGATTATTTGGCAGAAACCTTGCAGGCAAGAAGGCAATGGGATGACATATATAAAACCTTGAAAGAAAAAAATTGCCAACCAATAATAATATATCCTGTAAAACTCTCTTTCAAATATGATGGAGAAATTAGATTATTTCCAGATAAGGAACTAACTAAAAACCAAACCAAACTTATAAGAATTATTAAAAGGAAACCATTGATCTGACAACAACAACAAAAAAAATCAGACCACAGGCTGAATCTAGGGGACAGGATTATACCAGCCAGATTCCAACCTAGGAAATGAACTCTCAAAAACTATCCAAAACCAAAAGAATTACAACAGAGAACCAGAGAGGTTAATGTGTAAATTACAATAACATCAGAACAATAAAAGAAGGAATAAACACTGTAGGCATACAACCTTTTAATGGAGAAGAAGGCAAGGAAATACCAAGTAAAAATAGACTGCTTCAAACCGAGGAAGATAAGAGTAAATTTCAAGGTAACCACAAAGAAAGTTAACCAACCTACTCATCAAAATAAAGAACAAAAACATAAAGTCTCAGTAAAATCAAAACCTACAAAACAAAAGAATGAAAAAAAAAAATCCACAACCAGAAGGAATTCAGCACAGGAGAGTAAAAGGAACGAAGAAAACATCAGCACCACAAAATGACAGCAATAAACTCATACTTATCAATAATTACACTGAATGTAAATGGCCTAAATGCAGCCATAAAGAGAGAGAGACTGAATGGATAAAAAAAACAGTATTCATCAATATGCTGTCTACAAGAGACACACTTTAGAAACAAATATGTAAATTTATTAAAAATCAAAAGATGGAAAAAAATATATCAAAGAAACAGCTACCAAAAAAGAGCAGAAGTGGCAATACTAATCTCAGATAAAATAGACTTTAAAACAAAATCCACCATAAAAGACAAAGAAGGACACTATATAGTGATTAAGGGGACAATCCATCATGAAGACTTAACCATAATAAACATCTACACACTCAATAACAGGGCTCCAAAATACATACAACAAACTCTAACAACACTGAAAAGAGAAATTGACAGTTCCACAATAATAGTAGGAGACTCCAACACACCACTCTCGATAAAGGACAGAACATCTAGAAAGAAACTCAACAAAGATACAGAAGACCTAATGGGCACAATCAGCCAACTTGACCTCATAAAAGTATATAGAACACTCCATTCAACAGCTGCAAAGTACACATTCTTTTCCAATGCACATGGAACATTCTCCAGAATAGACCACATCTTAGGCCCAGCGCAATCCCCAACAACATCCAAAACATTGAGATAATACAAAGTATCTTCTCTTACCAGAAAGCCATCAAGGTAGAAATTAAGAACAGGAAAAGCAAGGAAAAAAAGTCAATTACATGGAAACTGAATAACACCTTGCTTACACATCACTGGGTAATAGAATAAATCAGAGATGGAATCAAAAAATTCCTAGAATCAAACAAGAATGGGAACACATCATACCAAAACCTTTGGGACATAGCAAAGGCAGTTCTCAGAGGACAATTTATAGCAATAGATGTACACATCAAAAAAGAAGAAAGGGACAAAATTCAAACATTAACTACACAACTCAAAAAAGAAGAAAGGGACAAAATCAAAACATTAACTACACAACTCAAACAAATAGAAAGAGAACACTAAAAAAAAAAAAAAAAGCCCACAGCCGCTAGAAGAAAGGAAATAATAAAGATCAGAGCAGAAATAAATGAAATAGAGAATAAAAAAACAATAGAATCAACAAAACCAAAAGTTGGTTCTTTGAAAGGATCAACAACATGGACAAACCACTGGGCAGACTGACAAAAGAAAAACAGGCGAGGATGCAAATACCCCATATCAGAAATAAAATGGGGGAAATTACAACAGACCCAACTGAAATAAAAAGGATCATAGCAGAGTATTGTTAAAAATTATACTCCAACAAATTTGAAAACCTAGAGGAAGTGGACAAATTTCTCGAAACACTCTACCTACCCAAACTACCCCAAAGTGATGTTGAAAATCTGAACAGGCCCATAACAAGAGAAAAGACTGAAAAGGTAATTAAAAAAACTACCCCCCCCCACAAAAAAAAACCCTTGCCCAGATGGCTTCACTGGAGAATTCTATCAATCATTCATAGAACAGCTCATAACAGTACTACTCAAACTATTTCAGAACAGAGAAAAAGAAGGGATACTTCTTAATTCATTTTATGAAGCCACCCTAAGCCTATACCAAAACCAAAGACACCACAAAAAGAGAATTACAAACCGATATCTCTCATGAATATAGATGCAAAAATTCTCAACAAAATTCTAGCCAATAGAATTCAGCATCATATCAAAAAAATAATGCACCACGACCAAGTAGGATTCATACCAGGTGTGCAAAGATGGTTCAACATTAGGAAATCAATTGACGTAGTCCACCACATAAATAAAAGTTAACAATCACATGATCATCTCAATTGATGCAGAAAAGGCATTCAACAAAGTCGAACATCAATTTCTGATAAAAACTCTCAATAAAATACAGGATATTTCTCAATATAATATAGGGCATGTATTCAAAACCAATGGCCAACATCATTCTTAATGGAGAGAAGCTGAAAACATTCCCCTTGAGAAGAGGAACAAGACAAGGATGCCCTTTATCTCCACTCCTATTTAACATTGTGTAGAAAGTACTAGCTAGAGCAATAAGGTAAGAAAAAGAAATAAAGGGCATCCAAATTGGTAATGAAGAAGTTAAACTGTCCCTGTCTGTGGATAATATGATATTATCAATAGAAAACCTTAAAGACTCCACAAGAAAACTACTGGAAATAATAGAAAGATTCAGCAGAGTAGCAGGATACAAGATAAACACACAAAAATCAGTTGGGTTCCTATACACCAATAAAGAGAATGATGAAAAGGAAATCAGGAAACAATACCATTTATAATAGCCTCTAAGAAAATAAAATACTTAGGAACAAATCTAACCAGGGATGTAAAAGACCTATAGAAAGAAAACTACAAAATACTACTATAAGAAACCCAAAGGGATCTACATAAATGGAAAAAACATACCATGCTCATGGACAGGTAGAGTAAACATTGTGAAAATGACAATTCTACCCAAAGCAATTTACAAATACAATGCAATCCTAATCCAAATAGCAACAACATTCTTTAAAGAGATGGAAAACTAATCATTAACTTTATATGGAAATAGAAGAAGCCCTGGATAAGTAAAGCACTATTGAAGAAGAAGAATAAAGTAGGAGGACTCACACTACTTGACCTCAAAACCTACTATACAGCTATGGTAGTCCAAACAGCCTTATACTGGTACAACAACAGATACATCGACCAATGGAACAGAATCAAGAACCCAGATGTAAATCCATCAGCCTATGGTCACCTGATCTTTGACAAGGGTCCAAAGTCCATCAAATAGGGAAAAGACAGTCTTTTTAACAAATGGCAAAACTGGATGTTCATCTGCAAAAAAATGAAACAGGACCTGTATCTCACACTATACACAAAAATTAATTCAAAATGGATCAAAGACGTAAATACAAAACCAAAAAGTATAAAGTTCATAGAAGAAAAAATAGGATCAATGCTAGAGGCCCTAATGCACAGCATGAACAATAGAAAAACCATAACCATCAACACACAAACCCCAGAAGATAAGCTAGATAACTGCGAACTTCTAAAAATTAAACACTGATGCTCATCAAAAGTCTTCACCGAAAGAATAAAAAGAGAACCTACAGACTGGGAAAAAAAATTTTGACATTACAAGTCAGACAAAGGTCTAATCTCTAAACTCTACAAGAAAATCCAACACCTCTACAACAAAAAGACAAATAATCCTATTAAAAAATGGCAAAGGAAATGAACAGACACTTCACCAAAGAAGACATTCAAACTTCACGAAGGAAGACACTCAGGAGGCTAACAGACACATGAGGAAATGCTCGCGATCACTAGCCATTAGAGAAATGCAAATTAAAACTACAATGAGATACCATCTCATCCCAGCGTTACTGGCACAAATTAAAAAAAAAAAACAGAAAATAACAAATGTTGGAGAGGCTGCGAGGAGATCAGAATTCTTATGCACTTCTGGTGGGAATGCATAATGATACAATCATTTTGGAAAATGATATGGCACTTCCTTAGAAAGCTAGAAATAGAAATACCATACGATCCAGCAATCCCACTCCTAGGAATATATCCTAGAGAGATAAGAGTCGTCACTCGAATAGACATATGTACACCCATGTTCATTGAAGCATTGTTCACAACAGCAAAAAGATGGAAACAACCTAGATGCCCATCAACAGATAAATGGATAAACAAACTATGGTGCATACATGTAATGAAGTATTATGCAACGATAAAGAACAATGATGCATCTGTGAAGCGTCTCATAACATGGATGAAACTGAAGGACATTATGCTGAGTGAAATAAGTCAATCACAAAAGAACAAAGATTGTATGAGACCTCTACGGTAAAAACTCATGAGAAAGTTTACACACAAAAAGAAACAATCTTTGTTGGTTACAAGGGATGGGGGTGGAAACTAAATAGCCAATAGACAAGTGGTAACTTTAGTGAAGGGTAAGACAGTACACAATACTGAGGAAGCCAGTACAGCTTGTACAAGGCAAGGTCATGGAAGCTCCATAGACACATCCAAACTCCCTGAGGGACTGAACTGCTGGGCCGAGAGCTGTGGGGACCATTGTCTTGGGGAATATCTAGCTCAATTGGCATAATACAGTTTATAAAGAAAATTTTCTACATTCTATCTTGGTGAGTTGCTTCTGGGATCTTAAAAGCCTGGGAGTAGCCATCCACTGGTCTCACCTCTTCAGGAGCAAGGGAGAATGAAGAAAACAAGATATAAGGAAAAGATTAGTCCAAAGGACTAATGGACCACAGCTACCACGGCCTCCACCAGACTGAGTCCAGTACAACTAGATGGTGCTCGGCTACCACCACTAACTACTCTGACTGGGATCACAATAGAGGGTCCCAGACAGAGCTGGAGAAAAATGTAGAACAGAATTCTAACTCACAAAAGAAAACCAGACTTTCTGGTCTGACAGAGACTGGAGAAACCGTGAGTGTATGGACCCGGACACTCTTTTAGCTCAATAATGAAGTGACTCTCGAGGTTCACCATTCAGCCAAAGATTAGACAGCCCCATAAAAGAAAACAAGACTAATTGGGCACAACAGTCCAGGGACAAGGACGAGAAGGCAGAAGGGGACAGGAATGCTGGTGATAGGGAACCCAAAGTTTAGAAGGGACAGTGTTGACATGTAGTGGGGTTGTTAACCATTGTCATAGGACAATATGTATACTAACTGTTTAATGAAAAAGTATTTGTTCCATAAACTTTCATCTAAAGTACAAAAAAAAATTATGAATGTGAGATCAAATTGACAACAACAACTCAAAAGGTTTGATGGGAATCTTAGGTGGCAAAGAGTTGAAGATAATGCTGATGGAATAATTTGGAAAACGTTAGTGAGAATAGCAGCACAACTGGAAGAATGTAATCAATGTCACTGAATTGTACATGTAGAAATTTTTGAAATGATGTATCTTTGGCTACTTATATTGTCACCAAAAAAAATGTTCTCCAAGGTCAAGAAGGGAATGTGTTGACATATCATGGAGTTGTTAACCAATGTCATAAAACAATATGTGCACTGACTGTTTAATGAGAAACTATTTCTTCTGTAAATCTTCAACTAATGTACAATAAAAAAATTAAAAAAAAAAAACTTAGAGACATGGAATGCCTCCATAAAGCTGGGATCAGACTTCCAAGGATGGGCTTATGCTCAACTGGTGTTGATACCTCTGAAATAGTTCAATAAGTCTGGTTCTAGGAATGTGGAACCAATTGCTATTACTAGAATCAGTGCCACTGTCAGGGTGAAAAACATTGCTGTGGTGGCAGGGAGCAAAATAAGAAGTGTGGCCATTCTTCCTCCTTCAGCCTTTCAGGATGTCTCTCTTTAGCATCCCCTACTGGTAGTGATTATAAAGGAACCAGCTGATGATGGAAAAATGTGGTTTGCAGAGTCCCAGCCCCAGAATCAGAATAGAGTACAAAAGGGTGGGTTTAAATCTGAGAGATAATAATTTAATGACTCTTTTATATGACTTAAAAGGAAACCGTATTAATTTTGACTATAATTTAAAATTATCAGACTTTTATTTTTTAAATAGACATTATTTTTTACAGCAATTTTAGGTTTACAGAAAAATTGTGCAGAAAGTGCAGAGAGTTCATATATGTTCTCTCTTCTCCTGCCCACTAGTTCTCCTATTATTAACATCTTACATTTGTTATAAACAATGAGCGAATACTGATACATTATTATTAACTAAAGTCCATAGTTTACTTTAGGGTTCACTCTTTGTAATGTGCAGTCTTCAGACTTTTATTGTTGAAAGTCTTTCACTACCCAAAACCAAAAGAAACTATCGCCATTGAGTTGATTCTGACTCATAACTACCCTATAGGACAGAGAACTGCCCCATAGTGTCTCCAAGGCTGCAATCTTAACAGAAGCAGACTGCCACATCTTTCTCCCGCTGAGAGGCTGGTGGATTTGAACTGATGACCTTTTGGTTAGCAGCTGAGTGCTTAACCACTGTACCACCAGGGCTCCTCCTTCCCACTATAGGAAATGTAAATTCAAAGTGTTCACATTGTTTGAGGAAGTGCTAGCTCCTAAGATTGAAAGAGTAACTTCTCATTAAAATTAAAATGTACAATTTAGAGCAAACAAATTGGTATAAACACTCTCCAAATTTTTTTCTTTTTCTTTTTTAAGTACTGTATAGGTTATGGAAACCCTGGTGGCATAGTGGTTAAGAGCTACATCTGCTAACCGAAAAGTGGGCAGCTCGAATCCACCAGGCGCTCCTTGGAAACTCTATGGGGCAGTTTGAACTCTGCCCTATAAGGTTGTTATGAGTCGGAATCAACTCCACGACAACGGGTTATAAAGGTTACCTGTGCCCTTTGCTGGAGACATTATCAGACCACAATGAGTATAGGAGATTAGGATACCCTTGAATTTTGGAAGCCCTGGCGGTGCAGTGGTTAAGCATTTGGCTACTAACCAAAAAGGTTGGCAGTTCAAATCCACAAGCTGCTCCTTGGAAACCCTACCGGGCAGTTCTACTCTGTCCTATAGGGTAGCAATGAATCGGAATCTATGGCAATGGGTTTGGTTGGTTTTGGAATTTTGGGATATTATACTTGCTAAAGGCTGCAATAGTATGCTGTGGTTATAACATACAGAAATTTGTAATAAACAGGAAAATATTTAATTTTCACATAAAGATCCAGTCTTCTTTGAAATGATCCTGGGCAACTTGTTTATAAGGAAATCCTTCTCTTCTCAGTTATGCGGAGGTTAAAATTATACTTCTAATTGAATGAAATGAATGTGTTCTCTTTATTGTAAATGAAGATTTTTATATTTTAAAAAGACAACAAAAATGTTAATATTTCCTTTTCCATTGGTCCTAGTCATTGGCATGACAGATAGTTTCAAAAGGCAGAAGATGGGACAGGTATGTTTTATCATTATTTTAGAGCCATTCTCTGATTATTTATGACTATTTTACAGTAGTCATAAAATAGATGCTAATCAGTGAATTCAATAAAAACATTGACCAAGTTCACTAGAAAAGGCAGTAAATAGCTAAATTACATTTAACAGCTGTACAATTCAAGAGATTTAGCTATCTAAAACTCTCATATTCCTGTGGAGAAATAGACAGAACTGTGGCTCTGCTATAATTTCTCAACAGGTTTTAGAGACAATTGAAATAGTTTATTCTGTCATTTTGTAAAAGATGTCTGAATTTTCAAGCAAGTTCAGATTTCAAATGGTGTTTGGCAAGTTTATACGGAAAGAGTAAAATGGCATACCTGTGTGTTTTGTTTGTATCCCCTTCTCCCCTAAAGATAGTGAATATCATTTCCTGGAAGAAAACAGTGGACGAGGGCAGTCCATGTGCAGTCTACTACCTTTCCCTGAGACCCATGAATGAAAACTGTGCTCAGGACTGACCAGATGAGTCGGCCTGACTTCTTGGACGGGATGAGAGTGTGAGCTGACTCCCTTTCCCAGGGCGTCTTGACCCAAAATATATCCCATTGCAGCTGGTGGCCTATTGTTACTGCCAAGGGCACGGAGGCCTCTGGACTCAATGGGTTCTTGTCTTTCTCTTGTAAGAATACACACAGGAGACAATTTTGGGGTTCAGCTCTCACAGGTTTATTTTACTTGTGACAAGTAAAAGGAGTCAGTCGGGGGCTCATGCCTCTCCAAAAGACTGACTCAAACGGGGAAACAAATCTAGGGCTTATATAGGTTCGGTGGGGACAATAGAGCAATGAATATTCAGTGGGTTTCTTCAAAGGGCAGGTACTCCTTGGAATGGTACTGCATACTAATTAGGTTGCCCTCGCATCTGGAATCCAAGATTGAACCTGCTGATATTCAAGATGGAGTCCCCTCGGCAGTCCTTGGCATCACTTATAATGGGATATGGCACAGATGCACTGGTTTTCTGCACTATGTGGCCCCCTTCAGTGGGCCAAAACAGCAGTCATACTTTGTTCTTCTGCGCATGTGGAGCCTGTAAGAAGAAGAAAGGGACTAGAAAAACACCAAGGAGGAAGTAGTAATTCATGGGTTGTTCTAACCTTATTTTATGTTGACAGGATATGGTTCCTGTTTACCCAACTTCTAGGTGGTAATCTTTTAACAGCTCTTTTATTCCGCCAGCACAGTTAACCCTATCTGTCTGATTAGCACATTCCTCTCCTCTTGCCTGAGCACATGTTAACATTCCCAGGAAATGCTTATGTATACACATCACATGATATTTTGCCAACTTCATTTCTATCTTTTACCAGTAGGGAGGGAACAGGCTCTCTCAACTACAACATGAGAGGGGTATGTGCAGAACACCAGCACTGTGTTGGCTGTGGGAAGTGACTTGCTGACCTGGGGGACCAGCATCCACTATTGAAGCTGACCTTGTTCTGTCTCTAAGTGAGTACAGTGATGTTCGACCCAATGTCTGTGTGTAACCTGTGCTTCTGTTGGAGACCCTGGACCTTGGCTAGACAGTTTGGTGCAACAAGCAGGGTTGACAAAAATGGGTAATAAAAATAACAGAAAGTAAGTTAGCAAGTTTTTTAATGAAAGCATCTCTTATGAGAAATGTAAATGAAAAAAAAAACTTTTTTTTTTTCCCCAGAAAGCTAAAATGTCACATAGAACCAAACTTAGTGAAGAATCCAGGGAATTAATCTGCCTGAGTTAGGTTCCCCATTTGGATGTAGTATCTTTATCCAGATTAGTCACTGATAATCATGGACTCAAACTGTGGACCCTAATTAGGCTTATAAAATTTCCACCAATCACTTTTAGTTTTATCAAAGTTGGTACCCAAAACAACCCATAGTAATTCTGGCATGTATATTTCAGATCATTCTGAATGCAACTGGGTAGGAATAAACATTTATTATATTCACCATTTGTCTGACATTGATATACCACGTTCCTCTTCATTTAATAATAGGCCTGGTGTGGTCTCTGCCAAAAAAAAAAAAAATTTGAACTGGACAATGTTAAAACAGGCAAGGATATTGTAAGGGATGAGAAAGGACTAAGGTGTCAAAAATTAATCAAAACTCAAAGAAATTGAATCACAGAGTCTATCACAAGCAGTTATTTTATATGCATATATGGAGACCATTCAGATTCTTAAAAAAAGAAAATGGCTGGAAGTTAGCTAGTTACAATGAGATAGAAGAAGGAGAAGAAAGAATAGAAGATCAATCATCTCTAGCACTGGCTAATCTTAAAAATCTTAACATGATTAATTGAACCTTGTATAGGGTCGCTATGAGTCAGAATCTACTTGACGACAATGGGTTTGGTTTGGTTTGGATTTTCCCTCTTTCAGAGCCCTGACCAAAAGGTCAGCAGTTTGAATCCACCAGCTGCTCCTTGGAAACCCTGTGGGGCAGTTCTTCTCTGTCCTATAGGGTCGCTATGAGTCAGGATCAACTCAAAGGCAATGGGTTTGGTTTGATTTTTCACGCTTTTACTGAGATCAGTTTATCAGATTACTTGGTGGCCCCTGGCCTGGCTGCTAAAAAATTGGGCCCTCCATCCACCTGCAGCCATGAGACTTTTTGAGATTTAAATTAGGAGAGCCTAGAGTCTTTTTAATTAAATCAGGGGGTAATGGTTTTGCTGTGACTGTTCTTTTCAAGCAGGAAAAGACAAATTTACATTGCTGTAGAGTAGTTTCTGGCTGAAACCAAATCAGTACTTTCGCCATTTGAGTTAGGCTTTCTAGGTTAATATTTGGTTTTGTGGATAGGAAAGACCTTAAAATCAAAGTAATATGTCTGCTATTAATTTTCCTCTTCAACAAAGGGAAGGGAAGAAGAACTGCCATGGAAGGAGGGAGACCACTGCAGTGGGGAGAGACAGGACACCTGAACTAAGTCTGAGTTCCAACTCCACTGAAGACAAAGAACTATGAGCTTTTTAACAGAAAGTTAAGGGAAATGACCACTGACATGGGCAAGTAATTTACTAAAATTTCAAGGTTGTGATTAGGACCATTTTGTTCAGTATTTTTTTTTTCTTATGATAACTATTGTAGGGGAAAAACATCATAAAGTTTAGTAAAGCAAAAAGAAAGTTTCATTCAGCATATATTCAAAAGGACAAAAGTGGGAAGCAGACAAGAATGCTGCCAGAGCTAGAATGTCTGCCCAAATCCGAGGAAAGTTACAGAATCATCAGTATATACCAACATCACAAAATGAGTAGAATCATTGAAAGCATCACCTTTTCACTGATTGGCTAGAAATTATTATCTTGCATTTTGAGTCATCTTTCTTAACAATCATTGGTACAGGTTTCAGTAACGACAGTCAGGAGGGTCTTCATTAGTCCAACAAATTTCTATTCACTAAATGCTAATAAAAAAAGACAAAAAGTGGGAAGTCTTTTGTGTTCTGTTTGATTGCCCTTTTGTGAAAACTTCCTTAGGATAATTTCTGAGATTGTCCCATCTATTTTCTATCTCAGGGCCCAGTTGATATGGTTTTGTGAGTCTATGAGGGCCCAGCTCCAGCTGGGTCATATTTCTCCATGCTCAAGGTCAGGGAATAATAATTCCAAATATTATTTTCTCAATCATTCCCTCGTTTTGATCAGAGATTGGAGATAACACATCGATGATCAATTCCTGGACTTAGTCGAGCTCCTAGATGGCGGCCAGTGCAGGCTCTTTAAACTCACAGTGCTGATTTTCCACCAGACACCAACTGGTTCTTCACCAGGTTATTAAGTAAGAGCTATGTTCTCATCAATCGCATTGCCGGAGTGAACAGACTCAATGTACATCAACATTTTAGGCCGAGGCCTTCTTTTGCCTTTTAGGTGTGTAAGACAATAGAAAATAAATCTTATTATTCCTAATACTATCAGGATGCATACCAAGAATATTACTATCCCTTGCAGTAGTGTTTTAGCCCATGTACTTATTCCTGATGGTAACCAACCAAATAAATCTGGTGTTTGGAAGGGAGTTACAGTGTGTAACCAAGTAGCTTGTTGTCTAATTCTATGTATATCCTGTTCTACTTCTCCTGTGTTATTTATCCAAATGCAACAAGAGGTATTTACTACAGCACAGACTCCACCTTCTTGGGCTAATCAAAAGTCCAAGGGTATTCTGTTGTCTAATGCTGCTTTGGCCAACGAGGTCAGAGATCACTGTTGTGCTTCCATCCCTCTAACAACTTCATCTGCTATTTGTCCAGTAGTAATTGATAAATTTCTTAAAGATTTCTCCAATTAAAATATACCGTAACTAGGAATTAAAGCTATTAGAAATGACCGACCCTACCCTGAGCGTTGGACCAATGGGCTTTCTTCTGATTCTCATTTTATAATGGATAACAAATTAACATTACCTTTGCAGTATTTACTAGCATCATTATTATGAATATCTAAAGGTAATCCTAAGGTTCCCAAAGTACATTGCCCACGTATTCACCAGGAATCTAAACAAGAGATTGCCCATGTAAATTCACTGTTATTTGGAAAGGGATCATCTGAGCTAGTATAGTTGGATCCACCACACGGAAACATATATCCATAAGGAGCACACAAAGTTTGTCTAGAGGAAACAGAAGGTATAGAAAAATTTGCATGTGACAACCATGTCTCCCTTAGAGAATTATCACAGATAGATAGTCTTCTTAGTTGTAATTCTGTATAAGTAAGGTTTTTCCAACATTGATTATTATAATCATGAGGATGAGGTAACTGATTATGGATTGCAATTTCAGTTAGCTTATTATAGCACTCTTCATACCAATCACTTAAATCTCTAGGAGGGTATTGATATAGTTCTATAAAATGTCTATCCTTTTTACAAGGCAAATGAGGATATCTTTGGAGTAACTGGATATCACACAAGTAGTCATTTAACCTGACAGAAGTGATATTAAAGCATGGTATAGGTAATGTTTGGGTTACAGACAGAGGAGTCCATATCTTAACTCTAATGGTATGGATTAAAGTTTTACTAGAGTTTATAGTAGGAGGTGGAATCAAATGATAATTTAACACGGGGGATGCTAAAGAATCTGAGTTTTTTAAAACAGAATGAGGGTTTTCATGACAAATCCAACATTGTGTTAAATTACCAGCGCTTGCTACCGATTGTGATAATCGGACAAAAGCATTTTCATTCCAAGCAAGAGTAACTAAATAAATGATCAACACCATTTTAAATCAAAATTACTTAGTATAGATTAGCTAAGTGATAAAGAATATAACAAATAACAAAATATCTAAATTGTGCTTTTGAATCACTCATCCAAAGGAGGTGGTTGGTTGGTGATCGTTTTTTGACGGCATCTGAATTTTAGCTTTAGTCCTCCTGCAGCTTGGATCACCCAGTCAGGAATCTTGGTCTTTAATTGGGAAAGATGTACCCAGGATTTTATACCCTGTAATTCTGCAGCAAATTCATTTGTTAGTAAAACTAAACAGGGACCTTTCCATTTTGGTTCTAAAGAGTCGTTTATCTGGTGCCGTTTCCAATATACATAGTCACCAGGTTCTGGAGCACGATAACCTATATAATCAGGAGCAGGAATTTGAGCATAAGCATGTTTAATCACTTAATCATTTGCTTTTAGCATGCTGTATTATGCTTTGACAATACTATAACAAATTATTTGAGATCAAATTAGAATCAGGAATTATAACGTTATAAGAAAGAGGCATAATACGTCCAGCGACTATTTCAAATGGGGTTAACTTGTGAGGACCAAAAGGAGCAGGTTGCAGATTCATCAATACAATTGGAAGCACTTGCGGCCATGTTAAATTTAAAGAAGCGGTAAGCTTAGCTTATTGAACTTTTATTATTCCATTTGTTCTTTCAACTAATCCTGAAGATTGCAGATGGTATGGACAGTGTAATCTATGCAAGATTGGAAAAATACTACAAACTGCTGCCAAAGTCTGGCCAGTAAAGTGAGAACCTCTATATATACACACGGTATGAGGAATACCTCACGTAGGAAGAATATTTTCTAACAATTTTTTAGCAACGAAGTTTGCAGTAGCATTCTGACAGGGAAATGCTTCTACCCAATGAGAATATCTGCATATCATAACTAAAACATACATATAATTTTGAACTGGGTGGAGTTGTATAAAACCCACTTACCACTCAGTCATGGATCCAGTAGGAAGGGGATATTGACCCTGAGGAGTCGAATAATCTTTCCCTGGGTAAAATTTTTGGCAAATAGTGCAATCTTTCACTAATTCATTCACTGCTTTCCAGAAATGACCCCAGTAGTATTTTCTTATTTTTTGTAAAGTTTTATCTCTTCCTAAATGATCTCCTTGGAGGAGACTATAAACTACAGGAAGAAGTAATTCTTTCGGCAGGACCAGAGTTTGATCAGGTCTGATCAAATGATCTGTGTCAAAATTTAGATTACATCTTTCCTTTTCCCATATATCTTCTTTGGAAGGAGGTGTGGCTTTTCGGTGTAACAGTAAACTTTGCTACCTAGCATCTGTTGTTTTCTCTAGATCTTCTATTAATGATGGAGGCAAGCTTGATTTCCAGTCCCAACAAACCTTACATTTTTCTCTATTTCCAAAATGGGTATATTCAGGACGATAATTATGTAATCCTGTACTTTCTTACATAAATAGAAGTCTATCTATTGTATTACATCTGTTATACAAATAATATGCTGCATTTGCAAAGTTTCCCCAAAAATGTTTACCTAAGAATGCAATTAAATCTTTGTCCCATTGTTCCCTAAATTCTAATAGTGGCCTAATAACTAAGGTATATGTATTTCCTTAGGAATAACAATCCTGTTTCCAGGACCTATCCACAATTCAGTTTCTGTATTAAGATAGCATTTACCTAGTCTCCATTCTATTATTCCAGTTTTGGTGGCCAATTTTTGGTACCCTTTTAATATTTCTAAATTTGGATTCTCAATTAAAAATAGGGACTTGGTAGATTTCTGCATTTCTAATTTTTTATTTTGTATAAGCTTAGGAGAAGTTGTAGTCTCAATAGATTCTGTTTTGACTATCTTTAAAGGATTTTCAGATAAAGTTGGGCTGTGTTTTTTGGTCCTTCTACCAGCCGCTCTTTTGGCTGCAGCATCAGCTAGTTCATTCCCAGTTACTTCCTCAGTGGGAGGCTGTTGTTTTGACTGGTGTGCTCCTATCTTAACCACAGCTATTTCTGAAGGTAACAGTAAAGCATCTAAAAGTTCAGCTACGTATTTCCCACTTTTAATGGAAAATCCTCCTGATGTTAAACATCCTCGCTGTTTCCATAACATCCCTAAGTCATGTGCCAAGCTGAAGCAATACTTTGAATCTGTATGTATGGTCACAGATTGATTTTTTGCTAATTTACAAGCTTGGGTAAGAGCTACTAACTTGGCTTGTTGTGCAGAAGTTACCTGAGGCAAAGGTCCACTCTCCAATACCTCTAAGGATGTAGTCACTGCATATCCTCCCTGATATTTGCTTGAAGTGGGATCTGGTTTTAAATAAAAACCATCTACAAATAAAACTAAAGAAGGGTTAGTCAAAGGAGTTTCCTGCAGATCTCCTCTTGGGGTCAGAAGTTGATCTGTCAAATCAAAGTAGTCATGCAGTACTCCTTCTTCTTCAGGGAAAAGAGTAGCTGGATTTAAAGCTTTAATAACATGTATTTGAATATTTGGGGCTGTCAATAATAAAGCTTCATAAGAGGTTAACCTGCTGGCAGATAACTGTTGAGTTAAAGTAGATATTAGAATAGCAGCTACTGCATTTGGAACACATAAATCTAAGTCTTTATCTAGAACAATATCTGCAGTGTTTTCTACTAATTGAATGGTTGCTGCTACTGCCCTTAAGCATGGAGGATAAGCACAAGCAACAGGATCTAACTGAAGGCTATAGTATCCTACAGGCCTCTGATGGTCTCCATGTTTCTGAGTTAAAACACCACAAGTATTCCCATTTTGTTCATTTACATACAGAGAAAATTTCATAGTGTAATTTGGAAAACCCAGAGCAGGAGTGGTTAAAAGGGCTTGTTGAAGCCTGCGTACCACTTCTACACCTTCTTCAGAAAGGGTAAAAGATCAGTCACTTCTTTTTATAGATGGTGATATAAGGGCTGGGCTAATAATGAAAAATTTGGAACCAGTTTTGACAATATCCACAAAGACCTAAAAATCCTCTTAATTGTTTCTTTGTGATAGGCAAAGGAAAAGTTAATATAGCTTCCTTTATTTTCGGGTCTACAGAAATACCTTCAGCTGAAATAAGATGTCCTAAGTATTTAACGGTGGGTTGGGCAGATTGTAATTTTTCTTTGGATGCTTTATGTTCTCTAGAAGCTGAATATTGTAATAACAGAATACTGGCTTCAACATTATTTTGTCTCGAATTGGAGCAAACCATGAGATCGTCTATAACACTGATCCATGTTTAAACTGAAATGGAACCAAATCTGAATGCAATACTTGTGAAAAGTAAGTTGGGCTTTCAGTAAACCCTTGTGGGAGGACTCTCCATGTGTATTGTTGATTTTTCCAGGTGAAGGCAAATAAGTATTGACTATCCTGGTGAACAGGGATACTAAAGAAAGCACTACAAAGATCTACAACTGTAAAGCATATGGCATTGGTTGGTACCTGGGCTAAGAGTAAATGAGGATTAGGAACTACAGGGAATCTAGATATTGTAATCTTATTTATGGCCCTTAAATCTTGTACAAATCTCCACCCTCTATTATTTGTTTTTTTTCCTGGAAAAATAGGAGTGTTGCAAGGACTAGTGCATAATATAATTAGAATTTGCTGAAGGAAATCTTGGATAATAGGTTCTAACCCTGCTATGGCTTCGGGCTTTAGTGGATATTGAGCTATTCTAGGCAAAGTTTTAAAAGTATCTATTTGCAGCTGAATAGGTTCGGCTGACAAGACTTTTCCTACATCTGTGGATGTCTTTGCCCAAAGTTCAGTGGGTATTTGCTCTAATTCCTTTTCTCTCCCTGAGCCTGTTCTATAGTTTCTTCTACTTCCATTAACCCTTGAATAAAACAAACGGTTTCTTCTACTTTTCTCTCAGTAATTGAATCATCTAAAGTAGGAAAGTTCAATAGAATTTCCCCACTTTCAGTAAACTGCATATGACATCATCATTTAGATAATAAATCTCGCCCTAATAGATTAGCAAGGATATCATTGCTGAGAAGAAATGGATGTAAATCGACAATGGGTCCTAAAGATATTGGTACTGGTTCTGAATGAGGCAAAATTTGTTCTTCATTTGAAACTCCCACGATTTTAGAAGTTTTGTTGCTCTGAGGGAGGGAGTTTCATAAACACGTGGGATTTATCGCAGACATGGTGGTCCCAGTGTCAATCAGGAAGGTGCAAGTCTCCCCATTTACTTGGAGTGTTGCCTCTCCCTGAATGTTGAGAGGAACCATGGTGAAAACCCCTAAATCCTCCGAGCACCGTCACTGTGGTGGTAATGGAGGCACTGAGGGAGTAACCCTCTGCTTATTCCTAAGTCTTAAACAATCCCTTTTAAAAGGACCAGGCTTCTTACAGTAGTTATAAGTTAGCTCGGTTTTGAGCTTATTTGTTTGAAGCTGTCCCTTGGCCAGGATTCCATCATTTCTGCCTTTACTTTGTAGCTGATATAACTGCAAAGCCATCAACTTCTTTTTCTGCTCTCTAGTTTTTAACTCACTCTCTCTATTTTTATCTTCTTCAGTTTGAGCCAATTTGTAAGCCACTATAGCCAGTTCTGAAGGATTTACATTTTCCTAATTTAAATGGTGTCTTTTTACCAAAGCTGCTAATTCAAACAATAGGCCCCCTAAAAACATAGAGTTGAATATAGGTCGATATTCTTTTATAATTACCTTTAAACTTGAATGTTCTTCAAATAATTTGGAGAAATGATCCATAAAAGCATGTACGTTTTCTCCCTTTCCTTGTTTACAAGCTGGGATTTTTGTCCAATCGACATTTTTTGGAAAAAATTTCGGAAACGCATTTATCAATTCCTTAACAAAACCCTGAACTTTATCTCTCAGTTCTTTCCCTGTAACCCCTGATTTTGAGATTAAACTTGCCTCTGAATCCTTCCACTTAGCTTCAGCCATTCATTGAGCTGCTTCTCCTGAATCTAGTAGCATATGTAACAGATTATACAAATCCGAAGGACCTGGTTCATACGTACTAGTCAAGATAATAAATTCATGTAAAAATTTCTGAGGATTTTCACGAGGGTCAGAAAAGTCTTCTAAGATTGCTCTGAGTTCATATTTGGACCAGGGGTTTACTGTTATTTCCACTGGTCCACCTACTAATTTAGGTTGTCTAGTTACCGAAGGCATTAATGGAGACGGAGACTCAATTTTCAGTGAATCACTGGAATGCAAAGGTAATTTGGCTAAAAGAGAGCTAGAAGTCAAATCAGGATATAAAGAAGCAGGTTTTTCCTTCTCCCTATTTTCTTCCTCTGAGTCTTTTCTGTCTTCTTTAATACCCATAGGAGTTCTATTCCTTAAGGAATCAAGTAATGCTACCTGAACTTTCTCCAATGCCAAGATCTGTTTTGATTGCTTAGCAATGTTTTCCTGAACTGAAGCAAAAGTATTCACTTGTTGCCTTCTCTAGGATTCAAAATACCAATTAAAAAATATTTCCCACTGATTCTGCTTTATTTTTGATTCCCTTGTTTCTAATTTGCCTTTCAAAAAGATTAACTTGGCCAATTCAAAAGTCCCCCATTTAGACCATTGTAAAGAATCCTTTTCTTTTGTTAAATTATGCCATTTCTCTAAATAACTTGCCAATTGCAGGCCAAAATTCTTTACCATACAGTCAGCGGATATGCCGGATGGCTGGCAGTCAATTTTACTTTTCTCTTGCTTATTTCCCAATTTAAATTTGGAAAAGGGGGGAAAAGAGATATTTCAAAACAGAGCACTATTTTCTAGGTTTTCTCTGAGCAACAGAAAAGAAACCTAACAAGGAATGCTGTGGGGTTTGGGCAGTGTTTTGCTTAGACCAATGTGTACCTCCATTGCACGAGATTTTTCTTGCAGGTGGCAGGCAGCCTAGTGCTCTAGACTGTCTGATGATCAACTTATCCTGTCATGGGAGACTTTAACACTCGTGATGAGCACCGGCAACCACCCTAATGGCTTTTACTGGTCGAGTCGTGCCCAAATATTTGCGGCGTATAGTGGCTCAAAGCTCTTTAAAAATAGAATTACCTCTTTCATGTTTCAAACGCCCGAATCCAGGCCTAAACTGCAGTTCACTTAAAGAGTTACTAAATGTCACTTTTAACCAAACGATCAAGCAAAGATCTAAGAAAGATTCTCCTTAATCAATCAACTGGTTTTTCAAATAAATATGCCAAAGAAAACTTAAGATAACATGAGAAAGAGAACAAGAATAAGCGAAGATTCATTTTCCGAGAGCATTCACCCTGTCAGTGTCAAAGGGACATTGATTGGGAAACGTGGGTCCAGAAGATAAGACCTCTCTTTGCTAGCTTCTGCCCTGCAGTACAGGTCTCCTTGAGGTTGACTGGATTTGTAGCTTCAGAAATCTTTGACGACTACACCATTAACCGTTTTAGGGGAAAAACATCATAAAGTTTAGTAAAGCAAAAATAAATTTTCATTTGGCATATACTCAAAAGGACAAAAGTGGGAAGTGGACAAGAATGCTGCCAGAGCTAGAATGTCTGCCCAAATCCGAGGAAAGTTACAGAATCATCAGTATATACCAACATCAAAAAATCAGTAGAATCACTGAAAGCGTCACCTTTTCACAAACCGTTTAGAAATTGTGATCTTACATTTTGTTTCATCTTTCTTAACAATCATTGGTACAGGTTTCAATAACGACAGTCAGGAGGGTCTTCATTAGTCCAACAAATTTCTATTCACTAAATGCTAATAGAAAAAGACAAAAAGTGGGAAGTCTTTTGTGTTCTGTTTGATTGCCCTTTTGTGAAAACTTCCTTAAGATAATTTCTGAGATTGTCCCATCTATTGTCTATCTCAGGGCCCAGTTGATGTGTCTTTGTGAGTCAATGAGGGCCCAGCTCCAGCTGGGTCATATTTCTCCATGCTCAAGGTCAGGGAATAAGATTCCAAATATTATTTTCTAAATCATAAGGTCGTAAGGATATTGGGAGTGGGGGAGGAGAGGGAGATAAAGGTTAAGCTGAGGGAGTTAAAAAGATTCTGGAGACAAAGAAGAGAAAAACCTATTCTAAATGTGTTTGAACAGTGATTATTATTAAGTCTGTGTTGGTCAATTGTTTTCAGTAAACCTCTAGAACACAAAAAAGAGAGAGGGATTTCTTTAACAAAAGGCTCTGTTAAAACCCAACTTTGTTATCTCTTTCAAAGTATCTCCAAATAATTTCGCTTATACTTCACTCCGTCTACATGATAACTAAATTCTTCTTAACACTGAGGTTACTTTCTTGATAATTATATTAAACACAAATGTCTGACAGTAGACTTAATGCTTTTTCATTGTTTCTCAACTTTTAATGTGCATATAAATCACTGTGGAGATCCTGATAAAATGAAAAATCTGAGTGGGAGTTTGAAGATCAAACCTGAGAGTTTGCATTTCTAACAAGCTCCTATTTCATGTTAATCCTGCTGGTTGGAGAAACACACTTCCGGTAGTAATGCCTTTAAGAATCTGGTTTCATGGGATCACAATAGAGGGTCCCAGACAAAGCTGGAGAAAAATGTAGAACAAAATTCTAACTCACAAAAAAAGATCAGGTTTTCTGTTCTGACAGAGACTGGAGAAACCCCGAGAGTATAGTCCCTAGACTACCTTTTAACTCAGTACTGAAGTCACTCCTGAGATTCACCCTTCAGCCAAAGGTTAGACAGGCCCATAAAACAAAAAGAGACTAAATGGGCACACCAGCTCAGGGGCGAGGACGAGAAGGCAGGAGAGGACAAGAAAGCTGGTAACAGGGAACCCAAAGTCGAGAAGGGGAGAGTGTTGACGTGTCATAGGATTGGCAACCAATGTCACGAAACAATACGTGTATTAATTGTTTAATGAGAAACTAATTTGCTCTGTAAACCTTCATCTAAAGTACAATAAAAAAAAATCTGGTTTCAGATTCTGCCTGTTTTATCTCCCTTATGCCCTTACACACTTGCTTTCCTAGAGTTTACTATTGTGTTTGCTTGTACTCAATTACCCTATTTTATGCACACATTCACACACAGATAATTGTGGTAAAGAATTTTTTTTCTATACCCTGTAATCAAATCTTCTCTGGACTTCAGCAAACTATATATAGATAAGGGCCCCAGTAAGAGTAATAAACCAAATTGCAATGGCTCCTGAACCCACCTATTCACACAGGATATCACTAAACTATGAATTGCCCCATGAATATTTCTAGAGTCTACAGAATAGTCTAATATACTTAAGACTAATTCTGTTTCTACTGGGTATTGCTCGTGCTCAACTCATTCATTATATTATGCTGAAATATATATATAACAAAACATTTGCCATTTCAACCACTTTTATGTGTACAATTTGTGGAGTCTGGCTTCTGGCTAAAAAACTTTGTGATTTTTCAGGCCAAACCACAGGCAGTTACAAAGGCTTTACCTGGCAGGCCTCAGAAGAAAATCTTCCCCCCCAACCAGATTTGGTGCACAGGAAATGCATTTAATCTTTGAAGGGAGTCAGCCAAGAACTCAGAAACTCATATCTGCTTTCCCCACGAAACACATACACCTAGACACAGACACAGACACAGACACACACACACACACACACCAGTCATGCTGTTCTACATATCTGCATTCCTAGCCTAGGCACCTCCATACATAGGCCTCTTTATCGGTGGTCATGGAGGGGAGCCTTCCTCAGGCATCTCTATTGAAGTCTCTTTATAAGGGGGAAGAAAGGGATGAACGTGAAGACAATTCCCCTACTCTGACACAGTACTCAGTATTTTTTCACCACTAGCCCTTCCTCCTAGCCCTCTCCCCTGGCCTTAAAGTTCATAAATTGGGCTCCCTCAGCAGTGAGATGGTTCCCACATCTGTGATGATCTATCTTGTCCTCTCCTAGGCGTTTTTCCTGGGGACATACAGAACGTGGGGGAGCCAGGCACCATTCTCTAGGCTTAATCTCTTGCTTATACTATTGTAGTAAGTGATTACAGGCTTGACTGCTGCTTTTATTTTCGCTCATTGTCATAATCAGCTACTTCGGACACCTGGCAGCTCAGCTCCGCTCTCTCAGCTCAGCTCAGCTTAGCTCAGTGACATGAATTATGTTAACCATGTTGTGAACCAACCACTCTCCCTTTGCCAAATTTCTTCATCTTCATTAAGAGAAACTCAGTACTCGTTAAATAATAGCTCCTAACTCCTTCTTCAACCAACCTCTGGTAAGCACTAATAAATTTTAGACTTTATGCATTTGCCTATTCCAGATATTTCATAAAATCGGGATCATACAATATTTGTATTTTGGGGTCTGACATTTCACTCAGCAACATTTTTTCTAAGTTCATCCATGTCGTAGCATGTATCAGAAATTCATTTATCTTTACGACAAATAATATTCTGTTATATACCACATTTATTTATCCATTGTCTCAGGAAAAGAAAACTTTAAGTGCAGTCAGTGAGACAGAGGCATAACGTGCTGACAATGTTATCTAATTTTAATCTGGATTTCTAGGCTAACAGTTGTGTTTGTTGAGAAATGCATGTTTTTCCTCAGTGGTCAAAACCAGGATGTGAAACCATATGCCCCGAGGGGTCTTAACCAAATGACCATCTGCACCTCTCAAAATACACATATTCAGGAAGAGTGCTGTCTGGGTGCTGTTGCCAACAAGATATTTTGGCAAGATAGCAAATAAAATACATGTAAACATCTTGTGACCATGATCTAAGAATCTTGTGAAGCTATCTGTAATCAGTAACTATATTATTAATAATCAGTAACCAATCAGAGTGTGATTATTACACTATTCATTGATTTTCCTGTAATTGCCCTCCCTATGGTTTGGTCCCTCTTTTTATCTCATAAGAATACTTGTGTAACAAAACTTCCCTGGGACTACCTGGTTCTATTTTCAATGGGCTATGTAGTTTCCCAATTGCAAAAGTTTTAAACCCTTAATATTTTTTTGTGTTGACCTTGTACTCTTCAACTGTGTTGAATTCATATACTAGCTCTACTAGTTTTCTTGTGAATTCATTGAGATTTCTTACATATAGTATCATGTCATCTGTGAATAGAAAAAGCTGTACTTCTTTCTTCCTGATTTGGATGTCTTTTATATCTTTTTCTTGTTGAATTGCTTTGACTAGGACTTCCAGTACAATATTATATATCAGTGATGAGAGAAAGCCTCCTTGTCTTGTTCCTATTCTTAAAAAGAAAGTTCTGTGACTTTCTCCATTGTGTATGATGTAAGATGTGGGTTTTTCATAAATGCCCTTTATCATATTTATTAATTTCTCTTCTCTTCCTAGTTTGTGGAGTATTTTTATCATGAGAGGCTGTTGGATTTTGTCAAATGCCTTTTCTGCTTTGATTGAGATTATCGTCTGATTCTTTTCCTTTGTTCTATTAATGTGGGGTATTACACTGATAGATTTTCTAATGTTGAACCACTCTTGCATTTCTGGAATAAATCCCACTTGATCATGGTGTAAAATCCTTGCAATACGTTGTTGGATTAGGTTTGCTAGTATTTTGTGTGTTTTTGCATATATACTCATAAGAGATATTGTTCTGTAGCTTTATTTTTTGTAGTGACTTTGTCTGACACTGGTATGAAGTTAATGGGGGCTTTGTAGAGAGAGTTAGGAATTATTGGTTCAATCTCTTCACTTGTTAGGTATCTGTTGACATTTTCTATTTCTATTTCTTCTTGAGTCAATTTAAGCAGTTTTTGTGTTTGTATGAATTTATCCATTTCATCTATATTATCCAATTTTTTTAGCATGTAATTGTTCATAATGTTCTCTTTAATCCTTTTTGTTTCTGAAAGGTTGGTAGTAATTCCCTCACTTTCATTTCTTTGATGTTACTGATTTGTATCTTCTTTTTATCTTTGTCGGTCTAGCTAAATGTTTGCCCTTTTTATTGATCTTTTCAAAGGACCAACCTCTGGTTTTCTTATTCTCTTTATTGTTTTACTATTCTGTACTTCATTTTTCCGTGCTCTGATCTTTGTTTATCTCCTTTCTTCTGGTAACTTTAGGTTTATTTTACTCTTCTTTTCCAAGTTTCTTAAATGTTAAAGTCAGGTTATTAACATGAGATTTTTGTTCTTTCTTAATGTAAGCGTTTTCTGCTATAAATTTACCTCTGAGCACTGACTTTGCAGTATCCTATAAGTTTTGGTATATTTGTGCTTTCATTTTCATCCAACTCTAAGTATGTTTTTAAATTTCTTTCTTAATTTATTCCTAGACCCATTGGCTATTCAATAGTGTGTTGCTTAATTTCCACACGTTTATTTTTCAGTTTTCCTTCCGTTTTGAATTTCCACTTTTATTCCATTGTGATGGGAGAAGATACTTGGTATGATATCCATATTTTCAAATTTATTGAAATCTGCTTTGTGATCTAGCCTATGGTCTATCCTGCAGAATGATCCATGTTCACTGGAGAAGACTATATCCTCTTTGGTTGTTGGATGAAATGTTCTATATATGTCTGTTAGGTGTCATTTTTTTGTAGTGTTATTCAAATCCTCTATTTCATTATTGATCTTCTTTCTAGATGTTCTTTCCATTATTGAAAGTGGTGTACTGAAATCTCCAAGTATTACTGTAGAGCTGTCTATTTCTCCCTTCAAATCTGTAGTATTTGCTTCATATATTTTTGGGCTCTGATGTGAATTGCATGTATAGTTGTAATTTTTATATCTTCTTGATGATTAAACTCCTTAACCATTATATAACATCCTTTATTGTCTATTACAATACATTTTGACTTACAATCTATTTTGTTTGATATTGATATAGCCACACAGCTCTTCCTTGGTTACTACATGCATAGAAAGATTTTTTTCCATTCTTTCACTTTCAAACTATTTGCATGTTTGGGTCCAAAGTGTGTTTCTTGTAGAAAGCATATAGATAGATTATGACTCCATAGTTTAATCTACTTACATTGAAGCAATTACTTACAAGGAACAGCTTACTTCTACCATTTTGCTTTTCTTCTTGTGATTGTATTATATATATTTTTGCCCTGCATTTCCTCCAACATTGACTTCTTTTGTGGTTAGTTGTTTTTTTTTGCAGTGAACCATTATGATTCCCTTCTTGCTTCTCTTTGTGTATATTTTTTGGATATTGTCTTAGTGATTATCATGGGGACTAAATTCAACATCTTAACATTAAAACAACCTAGTTTAAATTGATTATAATTTAACTTCAATAACATACAAAGATTCTATTCCTTTATCATTCATCCCCTCTTTTATGGAGTTGCTATCCCAAAGTAAGTCTTTATACATTCTTAGCTCAATAAGATAAATTTATACTTCTTTTTATGCTTTTGTAGTCTAATATTGTAAAATTGGTCCTAATGTTTATTGATGAAATTATGCATCTTAGCTACCTAACGTTGCCATAACAAAAATTATCACAAGTGGGTAGCTTTAAGGAACATGAATTTATTTTCTTGTAGTTCATGAGGTTGTTGTTGTTACTGTTGTTGTTAGGTGCCATTGAGTCTGTTCCAGCACATAGCGACCCTAAGTACAACAGAATGAAACACTGCCTGGTCCTGCACCGACCTCATAATCGTTATGCTTGAGCCCATTGTGGCAGCCACTGTTGTGTCAATCCATCTCATTGAGAGTCTTCCTCTTTTTCACTGACCCTCTACTTTACCAAGCATGATTTCCTTCTTCAGGAACTGTACCCTCCTGATAATATGTCCAAAGTATATGAGATGAATTCTTGTCATTCTTGCTTCTAAGGATCATTCTGGTTGTACTTCTTCCAAGACAGATTTCTTCATTCTTCTGGCAGTTTGTGGTGTATTCAATATTCTTTGCCAACACTATAATTCAAAGGCATTAATTCTTCTTTGGTCTTCCTTATTCATTGTTCAGCTTTGGCATGCATATGAGGCAATTGAAAACACCATGGCTTAGGTCAGGCACAGCCTTAGTCCTCAAGTGAAATCTTTGCTTTTTTATGCTTCAGAGAGTTCTTATGCTGCAGATTTGCCCAGTGCAATGTGTCATTTGATTTCTTGACTGCTGCTTCCATGAGCATTGATTGTGGATACAAGTAAAATGAAATCCTTGACAACTTCAATCTTTTCTCCATTTACCATGATGTTGCTTATTGGTCCAGTTGTGAGGATTTTTGTTTTCTTTATGTTGAGGTTTAATACATACTAAAGGCTATGGTCTTTGATCTTCTTTAGTAAGTGGTTCAATCCTCTTGGTTTTCAGCAAAAAAAGTTGTGTTATCTTCATATCGCAGGCTGTTAATGAGCCTTCCTCCAATCCTGATGCCCCATTCTTCTTCATATAGTCTTTTAAAGTTTTCTAATCTGTCCATTAGAAGACTTTAAGGAACAGCAGTAAACAAGTTCAAAGAACAAAAGAAAACATCAACAAAAATAAAGACTTCATTACAGTAACAAAATGATAAAGTCAATAAAGAGATAAAAACTATAAAAAAAGACCATACCCAAGTATTCGAGCTGAAAAATACATTAACGGAAGTAGGAAAAAAATCAATGGAGGGACTTAACAACAGATTCTAATCTGTCCATAAGGAGCCCTGGTAGCACAGTGGTTAAGAGCTCAGCTTCTAACCAAAAGGTCAGCAGTCCAACTCCACCAACTCTTCCTTGGAAACTCTATGGGGCAGTTCTTCTCTGTCCTATAGGGTTGCTATTAGTCAAAATCAACTTGATTGCAACTGGTTTGATTTTTTGATTTTTTAAAAAAATCTGTCCATAAGGAGTTCTGGTGACACAGTAGTTTAAGTGCTTAGCTATTATCTGAAAGGTAGGCAATTCAAATCCACTACCACTCTGTGGAAGAAAGATGTGGCAGTTTGCTTCTGTAAAGATTGCAGCCTTGGAAGCCCTATGGGGCAGTTCTACTCTGTCCCATAGGGTCAGTATGAGTCAGAATTGAGTGGATTTGGGCTGGAATCTATCCATCTCTAGGCCTCCATAGAGATGTTTCTGTTTCTCTGTTTTGTTCTTTTTATTGGGCCACCTCTTCCTGTTTCTTTCTATGTCTTGTGATTTTTGATGAAACTTGGAAATTTGAATATTATAATGTGATAACTTTGGAACTCAGATTCTTCCCCTTCCCCAGGAATTACATTTTGTTTTTTTTAAAAAACTGTTGAAGGTTGTAATAGTCCATCTGCTTAGCAAACTCCTTTAACTGTTTTTGCAAAGATTGCCCTACAAATTGTGCATGGATACTATGATCTTTAATGTTGTGTGTCGACTCCCCTAGGCCATAAATCTTAGTGGTTTGGCAGATATATGTAATCATCCTCAATTTTGTGATCTGATGTGAGCGGCCAATCAGGTAGAAGGGGAGGTTGCTTTGGGGTATGGCCTACATCCAATATAGATGAATGTTCTGGGAAGGCTTGCTCTCTCTTTTGATTCTGCATTTGCCTCATCATCCTCCGACCTCCGGTTCTTGGGACATGAGCCAGAAGCCTGCCATCTGACCTGCAGATTTTTGGTTCATCAGACCCTGCTACCACTTGAGTCAGGAGAAGCCTCTACATGCTGCCTGAGCCATGTATTTGGAACGTGCCAGCCTCCACAATTGCATGAGCTATTTTCTTGAAATAAATCTCTCTATAATATTTACATATATATGTTTCACTAGTTTTGCTCCTCTAGAGAATCCTAGCCTAAGACATTTAGTAAAGAGAGTGGTTCTAGAGGGACAAAATCTTAAGGATGACAGTTATGAATTGGTTCTCAAGTCTAGTTAGTCCTAAAGGTACTGGTGACTCTGTCTCCAGTAGTAAAGAGGGCATTTCTAATCCATGATGTGATGTGGTGATACAAATATGCAAAATATCATCACCATTGGATCAAATATTTGTGACAGACAAGGCTCTGGGTGACTGCATCTTTGGTACTTTTCTACAATTTTGTCAGATTGGGAAGTATAAGGAAGTTGGTTGGTTGGTCCTATTTTCACTAGACAAAGTGGTGAAAGAAAGGGATGCTCTCAAGGCTTCAGGGTCACAACTCAAATGCCACATAAAAGGCCTGAAATTTGCCACTTGTGCCCTGAAATAAAGCCTTATTTCTCATAGTAACAGAGCTGATATTGTCAAAAACCAAACCCAGAGTCTTATCCTAAGAGTGGCTGAATTAAGACATCAATTGAATTTCCAACTGTGAATAGTGTCTGAAGTTAAAGTGAAGATATTGATTGGGAAAAAATGAGTTCCTGAAACTCGAGATGGGAACATATGGGCAGATAATCAGGAAGGTGGGGACACCGAGCCCCTAAATTCCATTAAATCACTCCCATCTGAAGAGATTAATACATCTTTGTCTACTAAGCCACACTCACCAGTTAAACCATATTCCCTTCCAATCTTATCTGATGAGATTGACTCAGCTGTGTCTGAAGAGTCTTTGTCTCAGATATTTCCTTGGAAGACACTGGGGGCACTGCCTTGGGCATCTCCTGAGGCAGATGCCTTACAAGACATTGCTGAACATCCCCAGGGCCCACCCCTACCAGTCATTTTTCTTCTAAACTTTTAACTAGACTTAAGTCCCAGCAAGCTCTGAGAGGAGAACTACAAAGTGTGACCCATGAGAATGTACACTACACTTCAACAGAAGTTCTTGATTTTTCAAATATATACAACCAGAATCCTGAAGAATTTGTGTGGAAGTGGCTATTCAGGGTGTGGGATAAAGGTGCAAGAAACATAAACTTGGATCAGTCTGAGTTTATTGATATAGGCCCACTAAGCACAGGTTCTTCATTCAATGTTTCAGCTCAAGAGATTAGAAAAGGGTTTAATAGTTTCTTTGGTTGGTTCACTGAAGCATGGATTAAGCAGTGGCCTACATTAAATCAAGCTTAAATGCCAGAACTGCCTTGGTATACTGTAGAAGAAGGTATCAAAAGGCTTAGGGAAATTGGCATGCTAGAGTGGATTTATCAAGTTAGACCCACAGATCTAACCATGGAGTGCCCAGAGGACATAATTTTCACAACAGTAAGGAACAAATTTGTGAAGGGATCCCCAGCATCCTTGAAGATTGCTGTGATTATTACTTTATATAAGTCTGATCTAAAAGTGGGAACTGCCCTAACTGAATTAAGACACCTAACTACAATGGGGCTGATTGGACCCCAAGGTTGTAGGAGCCAATTGGCACCAAAGACAAGGTGGGCATGGTTTCCATAATGGACAGCAGAGTTAAAGCAGTAAGTGAAATTGTACTTACAGATTTGGCTACTTAGTCATAGTGTCCTGAGGAGTAAACTAGATGGGAAATGTACTAAATATTTACTCGAATTGTACAAGCAGAAAAAATCTAGGTCAAGTGAACTTCAGTATAACTCAAATTATCAGATTAGAGAGTCATAGCTCCACAATCAATTCCTAGACTTGAGACAGTTTACAAATCCACAGTTTCTTGAATGAAGGGGAGGCCAGGTCCCCTTGAGGAAGGACCCTACTACGCTGCGAAAAATATACACTATTAATCTTTCTCCTAGCCTTCCCCAAAGGGATCTACAGCCTTTTACGAGAGTGACTGTTCACTGAGGAAAAGGAAATAATCAGACTTTTCCAGGATTACTGGATACTGGCTCTGAACTGACACTAATTCCAGGAGACCCGAAACGTTACTGTGGCCCACTAGTCAGAGTGGGGGCATATGGAGGTCACATTTTTAATGGAGTTTTAGCTCATGTCCATCTAAAAGTAGGTACAGTGGGTCCCTGAACCTATCCTGTAGTGATTTCCCTAGTTCCAGAATGCATAATTGGAATAGATAAACTCAGAACAAGCAGAACCTCCACGCTGGATTCCTGACAAGTGGAGTAAGAGATATTATGGTAGGAAAAGCCAGGTGGAAACCCTTAGAACTGCCCTTACCTAGTAAAATAGTAAATCAAAAGCAATCCTGCATTCTTGGAAGGATTGCAAAAATTAGTGCAAACATCAAAGACTTGAAGGCTGCAGGGGTGGTAATTTCCACCACATCCAAATTCAACTTGTCTAGTTGGGCTGTGCAAAAAAACAGATGGATCTTGGAAAATGACAATGGATTATCATAAATTTAACCATGCGATGACTCTAGTTGCAGATGCTGTTCCAGATGTGGTTTCACTGAGCAAATTAATACATCTCCTGGTACCTGGCATGTAGCCATTTATCTGGCCAATGCTTTTTTCTCCATCCCTGTTTTGAAGCACCACCAGAAGCAGTTTACTTTCAGCTGGCAAAGCCAGCAATATACCTTCACTGTTGTACCTCAGAGATATATCAATTCTTCATCCTCATATCATAATTTAATCAGCAATAATTTTGATCACCTTTCCCTTCCACAAGACTACACACTAGTCCATTACATTGATGGCATTATGCTGATTGGACCTAGTAAGGAAGAAGTATCAATGATCCTAGACATAGTGGTAAGACATTTGCGTGTTGTTATTGCTGTTGTTAGGTGCCATCGAATTGGTTCCAACTCATAGCAACCCTATGTACAACAGAACGAAACACTGCCCATTCCTGTGCCAATCTCATAATTGTTGTTATGCTTGAGCCCATTATTGCAGCCACAGTGTCAATCAATCTCTTTGAGGGGCTTCCTCCTTTTCACTGACCCTCTACTTTACCAAGCATTATGTCCTTCTCCAGGGACTGATCCTTCCTGATAACATGTTCAGAGTATGTGAGACTTAGTGTCACCATCCTTGCTTCTAAGGAGCATGCTGGCTGTACTTCTTCCAAGGCAGATTTGTTTGTTCTTCTGGCAGTCCATGGTATATTCAATATTCTTTCCAACACCATAGTTAAAATACATCAATTCTTCTTCAGTTTTTTATTCATTGTCCATCTTTCACATGCATATGAGGTGACTGAAAACACCATGTCTTGGGTCACACGCACCTTAGTCCTTAAAGTGACTTCTTTGCTTTTTAAAATTTTAAAGAGCTCTTTTCTAAAAGATTTGCCCAGCGCACTGCATCATTTGATTTCTTGACTGCAGCTTCCATGAGCATTGATTGTGTATGATTGTGTATGCAAGTAAAATTAAATCCTTTACAACTTCAATCTTTTCTCCGTTTATCATGATGTTGCTTATTGGTCCAGTTGTGAGGATTTCTGTTTTCTTTACGTTGAGGTGTAATCCATACTGAAGGCTGTAGTCTTTCATCTTCATCAGTAAGTGCTTCAAGTACTTTTTATTTTTAGCAGGCAAGGTTGTGTCATCTGCATATCACAGGTTGTTAATGAGTTTTCCTCTAATCCTGATGTCATATTCTTCTTCATATAGTCCAGCTTCTCAGATTACTTGCTCAGCATACAGATTGAATAAGTATGGTGAAAGGATACAACCCTGATGCACACCGTTCCTGATTTAAACCACATGGTATCCCCTTGTTCTGTTTGAAAGACTGCCTCTTGATCTATGTACAGGTTTCACATTAGCACAATTAAGTGTTAGGAATTTTCAGTCTTCGTAATGTTATCCATAATTTGTTATGATCCGCACTGTCAAGTGCCTTTTGATAGTCAATAAAACACGGGTAAACATCTTTCTGGTATTCTCTGCTTTCAGCCATTATCCGACACCAGCAATGCTATCCCTCATTCCACGTCCTCTTCGAATCCAGCTTGAATTTCTGGCAGTTCCCTGTCAGTGTATGCTGCTGACTCTTTTTAATGATCTTCAGCAAAATTTTACTTGTATGTGATATTAATGGTATTATTTGATAATTTCTGCATCTGTTGTATCACCTTTCTTTGGAATGTGCACAAATATGAATCTCTTCCAGTCGGTTGGCCAGGTAGATGGCTTCCAAATTTTTTGGCATAGACAAGCGAGGGTTTCCAGCACTGTATCCATTTGTTGAAATATCTCAACTGGTATTCTGCCAACTCCTGGACCCTTGTTTTTCACCAATGCCTTTAGTGAAGCTTGGACCTCTTCCTTCGCTACCATCAGTTCCTTATCATATGCTACCTTCTGAAATGGTTGAACATTAACCAGTTCTTTTTTGTACAGTGACTCTGCATATTCCTTCCATCTTCTTTTGATGCTTCCTGCTTCGTTTAATATTTTCCCCATAAAATCCTTCAATATTGCCACTCTAGGCTTGAATTTTCTCTTCAGTTCTTTCAGCTTGAGAAATGCTGGGTGTGTTCTTTCCTTTCGGTTTTCCAACCCCAGGTCTTTGCACATTTCATTATAATACTGTCTTGGTCATCTAGTGCTGCTATAACAGAAATGCCAGAAGTGGATGGCTTTAACAAAGAGAAATTTATTTCCTCACGGTAAAGTAGGCTAGAAGTCCAAATTCAGGGCATCAGCCCCAAGGGAAAGCTTTCTCTCTCTGTCAACCTTCTCATCAATGTTCCCCCAGACTAGGAGCTTCTCTGTGCAAGGACCCTAAATCTATAGGACATGCTCTGCTCCTGGCACTGCTTTCTTGGTGGTATGAGGTCCCCCACTCTCTGCTTGCTTCCCTTTCCTTTTATCTCTTGTAAGATAAAAGGTGGTGAAGGCCACACCCCAGGGAAACTCCCTTTACATTGGATCAGGGATGTGACCTTAGTAAGGGTGTTACAATCCCACTGTAATCCTCTTTAACATAAAATTACAATCACAAAATGGAGGATAACCACACAATCCTGGGAATCATGGCCCAGCTAAATTGATACACACATTTTTGGGAGGACATAATTCAATCCATGACAAATACTTTATTTTGTCTTCTTGAGTTGCCCTTTGAAATCTTCCGTTCAGCGCTTTTACTTCATTTCTTCCTTTCACTTTAGCTATTCTATGTTCAAGAGCAACTTCCAGAGTCTCTTCTGACATTCATTTTTGTCTTTTCTTTCTTTCCTGTCTTTTTAATGACCTCTTGCTTTCTTCATGTATGATGACCTTGATGTCATTCCACAATTCCTCCAGTCTTTGGTCATTAGTGTTTAATGAGTCAAATCTATTCTTGAGGTGGTCTCTAAATTAAGGTGGAATATTCTCATGGTTGTACTTTGGCTCTCATGGACTTGTTCTAATTTTCTTCAGCTTCAACTTGAACTTGCATATGAGCAGTTGATGGTCCCTGGCCTTGTTCTAACTGATGATATTGAGCTTTTCCAGCATCTCTTTCCATAAAAGTAGTCTATTTGATTCCTGTGTATTCCATACGGTGAGGTCCACAGGTTTACTTGCCATTTATATTGTTGAAAAAAGGTATTTGCAATGAAGTCGTTGGTCTTATAAAATTCTGTCATGTGATCTCTAAGATCACTTCTTTCACCAAGACCATATTTTCCAACTTCTGTTCCATCTTCTTTGTTTCTAACTTTTATTGCAATCACCAGTAATTATCAATGCATCTTGATTGCATGTTCGATCAGACTGCAGAAGTTGGTAAAAATATTAAATTTCCTCATCTTTGGTGTTATTGGTTGGTTTGTAAATTTGAATTATAGTCGTATTAATGGTCTTCCTTGTAGTCCTATGGTTATTATCCTATCACTCACAGCATTGTACTTCAGGATAGATCTTAAAGTCCTCTTTTTGATGATGAATGCAACACTATTCCTCTTCAATTCATCATTCCCTGCATAGTAGACCACATGATTGTCCAATTCAAAATAGCCAGTACTATTCCATTTCAGTTCACCAATGCCTAGGATATCGATGTTTATGTGTTCCAATTTTTTTTAAGGTTACTAGACACTGTGAGCTTTTAATTGTTCATCACTGGTAACATTTGATAATCAAGAGTAAATTAATAGGTTAGCATTTAAAAATGTATACTTTAATAAGGAGAAAGTATATAAATGATTAGATAAGCTTGTGGAGAAGGTGACCAAGATACATAAGTTAGGATATATAAGTGTCCATCTATATTTTCTCTTTCATTTTTTTACAGAATATTTCATTAAAGTTGTTTAATTTACAATTTCTCAGTTGTTGTTTTGGTAGTTCTTTATTGTAATTTTTTTTTTTTTTGGTCTGATGACAAACAGCAGTCATATTGTCATTGAATATTCTAGACAAACTCCAAGTTGGATAAATTTGATTTCTTACTGAGATACAAGTTTCCTTCTGTATTCCTGAGGTAATGTTCTTATTATTTCTACTGTGTCTGGTGCACCCTGATGCATCAGCAAATCTGATGATTTACTTCCCTTTGAATGCTGCGACATTACAGAAGAGTTGATGGTATTCCTGCTGATCCAAAGCTTCTGATAGATTGGATTTATGGTTGTCAGTTCTATCAGGGATCTTTTTTTAATGGAATATATGGCTTGACTACCTGAAC
This sequence comes from Dugong dugon, assembly GCA_030035585.1. Taxonomy (NCBI): domain Eukaryota; kingdom Metazoa; phylum Chordata; class Mammalia; order Sirenia; family Dugongidae; genus Dugong; species Dugong dugon. Next base: position 74,088,021 of record CM057483.1, read on the forward strand.
GACCCTGCCGGCAGACATCATTTTGCTCTGCTTCATGATCCCATGAGTAGGGGCAACTTCTGGGGCACTTGTGAGTCACAGCTTTTACTGAAGTCACGTTCCATTTCATTTTTGAGGACTTCCAATTTTCCTAGATTCATACTTCTTACATTCCACGTTTCTATTATTAATGGATGTTTATAGCTGTTTCTCTTCTTATTTTGAGTCATGCCTCGTCAGCAAATGAAGGTACCAAAAGCTTGATTCCATCCACGTCCTTAAGGTTGACTCTACTTTGAGGAGGCAGTTTTTCCGCAGTTGTATTTTGAATGCCTTTTAACCAGAGTGGCTCATCTTCCAGCACTATATCAGACAATGTTCTGCTGCTTTTCATAAAGTTTTCACTGGCTAATTTTTTTTCAAAAATAGACCCTCAGATCCTTTTTCATAGTCTGTCTTAATCTGGAAGCTCAGTTGAAACCTGTCCACCATGGGTGACCCTGCTGGTGTTTGAAATACCGGTGGCATAGCTTCCAGCATCACAGCAACACAGAAGCCACCACCGTATGAAAACTGACAGACGTGTGGGGATTTGTGTGTTAGAGGGTGGAATATTAATCCCACAAAAATTCAGGTGTTTTCCACCTCAGTGAAATATCTAAGGATTCAGTTGTGTGGAGCCTGTTGAGAGATTCTTTCTAAAGTAAAGGTTAAGTTGTTGCATTTGACCCCTGCTACAACTAAAAAGGAGTTACAATGCCTAGTGGGATTTTATTTTTTTATTTTTTTTATTTTAGAGGCAACCAATCCCTTATTTGGATATGCTACTCCAGCATATTTCTCAAGTGACTCAAACAACTGCTAGTTTTGAGTGAATCCCAGAACAAGAGAAGGCCTTGCAACAGGTTCAGGCTGCCTCACAAGCTTCTCTGCCACTTGGGCCATATGATCCAGCAGATCCAATGGTTCTTGAAGTGTCAGTGGGAGATAGAGATGCTGTTTGGAGTCTTTGGCAGGCCTCTATTGGTGAATCACAGCACAGACCTTTAGGATTTTGGAGTAAAACTATGTCATCCATCTACTCTCCTTTTGAGAAACAGCTTTTGGCTTGTTACTAGGCCTTAGTAGAGACCGAAACCTTAACCATGGGCCACCGAGTCAACATGCGGCTTCAGCTGCCCATTATGAACTGAGTATTGTCTGATCCAAAGAGTCATAAATTCCAACATGTATAGCTGCACTCCGTCAGTAAATGGAAGTGGTATATACAAGATCAGGCTCAAGTAGGACCTGAAGGCACAAGTAAGTTACATGAAGAAGTGCCCCAAATGCCCATGGTCCCCACTCCTGTCATATTACCTTCCCTCTCCCAGTCTGTACCTATGGCTTCATGATGAGTTCCTTACAATCAACTGACTGAGGAGGAGAAAACTTGTGCCTGGTTTACAGATGATTCTGCATGATATGCAGCTACCTCTTTAAAGTGGAAAGTGGTAGCACTGCAACCCTTTCTGGGACCTCCCTGAAGGATAGTGGTGAAGGGAAATCCTCCCAGTGGGCAGAACTTCAAACAGTGCTCCTGGTTGTTCATTTTGTTTGGAAGGAGAAATGGCCAGATGTGTGATTGTATACTGATTAATGGGCCAATGTTTTGGCTGGATGGTCAAGGCCTTGAAAGAAACATGATTGGAAAATTGGTGACAAGGATGTATGGGGAAGAGGCAAGTGGATAGTCCTCACTAAATGGGCCAAAGAAGTGAAGATATTTGTGTCTCATGTGAATGATCACCAAAGGATGGCCTCAGCAGTGGTCAATTAAGTGGATAGGATGATGCTTTCTGTGGATACCAGTCATCCTCTTTCCCCATTCACTCCTGTCATTTCCCAATGAGCTCATGAACAATGTGGCCATGGTGACAGTTATGGAGGTTATGCATGGGGGTGCTCAGCAAAATGGACTTCCACTCACCAAGACTGACTTGGCTACAGCCACTCCTGACTGCACAGTCTGTCAGTAGCTGAGACCAACACTAGGTCCTCAATATGACACCATTGCTAGGGGTGATCATTCATCAACCTGGTGGCAGGCTGATAACACTGGACTACTTCCATCATGGAAAGGGCAGAGTTTTGTTCTTACCGGGACAGACACTGACAATGGATTTGCCTTGCCCGCACCCAATGCTTCTGCCAAAACTACCATAGCTGGGGCAATGTTCTTCAGGAGGCTGTATATGCTGTAAACCAGGGTGCAATATATGGTGCTGTTTCTCACATAGCCAGGATTCATGAGTACAGGAATCAAGGTGTGGAAATGGGAGTGGCACCACTATTACCCCTAGTGACCCACTCACAAATTTTTTGTCTCCTTTCCCCACAACCCTATGCTCTTCAGGTCTAGAAGTCTTTGTTCCAAAGAGAGGAATACTCCCACCAGGAGACACAACACTGTTTCCTTTGAAATGCAAGTTAAGAATGCCACCTGGCCACTTTGGGCTCCTCATGTCTCTGTATCAACCCGCAAAGAAGGGAGTTACCACATTGGCAGGTGAGATTGATCCTGATTACCAAGAGGAAATCAGATTGAAATTACATAATGGAGGTAAAGAGGTATATGTCTGTAATATAGGAGATTCCTTAGGACATCTCTTGGTACCTCCATGCCCTGTACTAAAGTCAATGGAAAACTATAGCAACCCAATTTCAACATGACTACTAACGGCCCAGGCCCTTCAGGAAAGAAGTTTGGGTTCACCCCTATCAGGCAAAAAGCCACGACCAGTTGAGGTGCTTGTTGAAGGTAAAGGGAATATGATATCGGTGGTGGAATAAGGTAGTTCTAAATATCAACTACGACCACATGATCAGTTGCAGAAATGATGACTGTAATTTTATGAGTATTTCTTCCTTTATTTGTTATACATGTATCTACAGAAATATATGTATATAATTAATGTTTTTTCCCTCCCTTACCCCATTGCTCATTATAAAATATAAGATGTAAACGGAGTTAGTGCATTATCAGTTGTACACATATTAGTTGTATCATGTTAGGCACAAGTATCACTTCATTATTGTCTTTATTTAGAGACTGTATGGTTTAAGGAAACGTGTACAGGTGTCAAGTTGACAAGGGGTGGACTATGATGATTAACGTTGCGTGTCAGCTTGGCTAGGCCATGATTCTTAGTGGTGGCAGATATTATGTAATCACCCTCCATTTTGTGATCTAATGTGAGCTGCCAATCTGTTGGAAGGGAAGTTTCCATAGAGGTGTTGTCTACATCCAATATATATATATGGATGTTCTGGGAAAGCTTACTCTGTCTCTCAGTCCTGCATTCACCTCATCATCCTCTGACCTCCAGTTCTTGGGATGTGACTCAGCAGCCTGCTGCCTGAACTGCAGATTTTTGATTTGCCAGCTCCTACAATCCTGTGATCCAACAGCCTTCTGCTTAACTTGTAAATTTTGGGTTTGTCAGCCCCTGCTACCATGTGAGTCAGAAGAAGCCTCCAGCCTGCCGCCTGGCTTACAGATTTAGGACTTGCCTGCCTCCACAATTGTGAGCCAATTCCTTGAATGAATCTCTTTCTATACATTTGTATATTATACATCAGTGGTTTGCTCCTTTAGAGAACCCAGCCTAAGACAGATACTGAGGACTCTCTTCTGCAGCTATGACTAACTAGTTTTTCAATGGACATTTCCCTGTACTTCAGAGGGCAGAAAAAAACAGCAAATATATTATTCTCTGACTTCTCATGGATTGCTATTCTTAAAGAATGCTGAAGTGTACTGTTTGTTTATTTTTCCAAGCTATTTTTGTAAACTGTGTATTGCAATTCTATGCAGTCATTCAGGGGTCTGGCAAATTTCACACACACACACAAATAGAGAAAAAAAGAAAAGAAAAAAGGCCTGCTGGCCCTTTATTCAATCCTAAATCTTTGGAGCATAAGGTCCCCACTGACCACCTTAGTACCAGTCAGTCACTGTAGGAACATGGACAAACGCCCTCATAGATGTGGGGCTGAGGAATGCGACATGGTAGCCAATTTGCACACATGATTCAAGTAGGAAAGATCTGCAGCTTGTCCTTTCATCAAGCACTGCCCTGGTTGGTTCAAATGTCTGATCAGGTTCCAGAGTTCCAAAATAGTTGGTTCCAATTTCCCTTTACAAGACAATTACTGTTATTGTAAAGGAATAGAGGTCTAGAGCTTCACATGCTGTCATTTGGCATAACATCACCCCTCAACTCGTTCTTGGTGTACATCTTTCTGCTAGTCATCATTTGCTCCTGCTGCATCTGAAGTGATGGAGACCTCAGGATGGATAACCTGCAGTGTTCTGTGTTATAATAAGGATTAATACTTATCTTTCTCCTTTTTGAAAATTTATCTTTAAAGGGAATGGAAAAAAATGCAGAATATCAATATTTCACCCTACCCATTACCCCCTATACCACCTGTTTTCCCCATGTAGATCTTGTTTCTAGATCCATGGTTTTTCTTTTCTTATTTTGTAAAAATACTTTTGCTATGTGTCAATTGAACACGAATAGTTTATTTCCTGTCTGGAAGAAGGATATGTGTACATTAATTTAGAATTATGGTAATATTTTAAAGTAAAGATGCAAAAATGACAGGGGAAAACTTTATCTGAACCAATGTAAGATGCTATTTGGGGAATTCATGGATTTTTACTTTTCTATTTTAGAACATACTTTTTGTTTATAACATTTAAACATACGTTCTCCTAATATGAAACCTGAAGACATAAACTCTGCCATTTTTTATATGGTTAGGAAGGTTTTGAAAAATATGTATCTTTGCATTATGTATATCACTTCAATTTCAAATAGTACATAGTTCTTAGCGTATTATATTAATCTCAATTAATTTGAGATTATTTTAGTATCATATATCATTGTGTAGGTAGTATTCTAGGTACACAGGAACTAAAGGAAATTTATTTTGCTGAGAAAACATAAAAAGATTGTATTCAAATGTGAACTTAGGAAATGGTAATTTTTTATATATTCTTCTCCTATAGAATTCTCTTCTTATTCTACATGTTTATTACATTAAAGTGGCTCCTTTATATTCAAAATGAAGAAATGGGAATTCTAGCAGATCTATGATATTTTTGGGCAATAAGTCTAAAAACCTTTGTGAGTACTCCAATTAATAAATATTATAGCATAAAATATCCCTCCAGGAAATGAAGGAAAGTTATTACTGGAAAATATGAGTAAACCATACAGATTATTTTCATTAAATTTTCTAATGATAAGGAAAAAAACTGATCACTTCTCCTTCAGTTCTCCCTTTTAGACTCATTCTCATTACAGACATAGTCTCTCCATGATACTTCAACGATCAAAATGCCTGTTTTATTTCTCTTTGTTTCAATCATGAGTGCTGGCCATTGGTTTTTGTTTCAGTGAAATGTTTCTCCAAACAACACAGTTTTCATCATATCAAGAAAGATAATGTAAACATTGAGGAAAGGAAAATAAAAAACCATTAAAATGTATATGTTGTACAAGCATTTAGACTCATTCATTAGGTAAGAGGCTCACTTCAATACACTTTTCTTATAGCACCCAGAATCACATCTGTGCTTAGGAAAACATTAAAAAATAATAACTTGTGATATTGTCCTTCCTCAAACAGATATTTCAAAAGGTTCCAGATTTTACTTGTCTCAAAGGAAATCTTGTATAAGATTTGGAAATAGGAATGAAGAAGAAGCCAATACTTTTGAAAAGTTGTGGAAATAACATAGGATATCAAACAGAAACAGAAGTGCTCAATGGTACCATCTTCCTGTTTGTCTTCTCAACGTTTGGTCCCTCCCACAAATAGCGGTCCCAGGTAAATCACCAAGCACTTTACTACCATTACTTCAGAGATGATAATGTCCAAAAACCTCTCCAGATAGCTTCTCCTTCGTGGCTACAATTTGGCAGCCAGGTACACATAACCTCTGGGCCTTTTCTGAAAACACTTATCTTCCTGCTCAGGCCACTACTTCAGACTGTTATAGTTAGTGTTTTAATCCCTCTACTATGTCTTCACTTTTTCAGCAATTTCTATAGAAATGGATAATTCTAATAGGTTGTTCTGATAATGCATTAGTGGTTTTTTCTAATGACTAAACACTGATAGACATAGGCTATTAATATATCCGCTGTGTATGGGGAAAGTATTCTTTGATCGACAAACGTAAAGTAAATGCTAGAGTCAAAACAATTACTGTTCAATTACGGACAATTTAATTAATTTCCATAAGTTTTAATTTATTTATCAATACAATAGCATTAACAATAGTACCTAAATAATAAGGTCATTGGGAATCAAATATCATAATGCATAACAAATGCTTAGTGTAACCTGGAACAGAGTATGGATTCAGTAAAAGTTAAGTAGCCTGGCTATGTAAAGTTAAATAGTTTTATTGACTGTTGGACTCATCAGGTACTTTAATATACTGAAGAATTTCCATAAGAACAAAAAAGAATGAAAAAAGAAAGAAAGAGAGGGAGAAGAGAGAGAGAGGGAAAAAAAAAAGGGAGAGAGGGAAGGAGGGAGGGAGGAAGAGAGAAAGACAACACTTTTGTTACTTATTGCTTAAAACAATTGCAGTTTATGTTATTTTTTTCTCATTACTTTTTATCAAAAAAAGTTAGTTAATGCACAAGAGGTGATTAGTTTTAATGTGAAGGGGAGCCAGCAGTAAAATTAATAATGGAAATAACTGAATAGGTATTATATCTTATGCCAATCACTGGAAGGCTATTTATAAGTTAGAAGTCAATCTTACTCCATGTAGTCTTTGTTTGCTGGTTATTGCTACTCAGAGCGACCCTACAGGACAGAGGATAACTTCCTGACGTGGTTTCCTAGGCTGTAATCTTTACAGAAGGAGACTTGGTGGTGCAATGTTTAAGCGCTGGGCTGCTAACGGAAAGGTTGGCGGTTCAAACCAACCAGCCACTCCAGCGGAGAAAGATGAGGCAGTCTGCTTCCATAGAAATGACGCCTGGCTTGCAAACCCTATGGGGCAATTCTACTCTGTCCTACAGGGTCACTAAGAGTTGGAATCACCTTGACAGCAATGGGTTTGGGTTTTGGGATCTTTACGGGAGCAGATTGCTAGACCTTTTCTCCCACGGAGCTTCTGGTGGGTTTGCACTGCTGACCTTTCAGTTACCAGCTGAGTGTTTAACATTGTACCACAGGGACTCCTTTTTTAATACGTACATACATACATATACCTTAAGTGCGCTTGACTGCTAACAGGTTGGCGGTTTGAACCTACCCAGCAGCTCAGGCGGTGGAAGACGTGGCGATCTGCTTCCATAAAGATTATAGCAGGGAAAAACAAACAAACAACAAAGAAAAAAACCCTATGCTGACAGTTCTACTCTGTCATATGAGGTCACTATGAATTGAAATAGACTTGATGACCCTTAACAACAGCAACAACATATGTATAATTATTTCTATAACTAAATGTAAATTGTTACCAGGTGCTACTAGTTTGTAGAAAACCTTAAATATGTACTATTAACACACCAAATTGGGTCAAAAATAATTACTCCTTCAAAAGTTAAGGTAAATAAACGTGCAAGAAATTATTTTGCATAGTTAATTGTATACTGGTGTTGCAGTGGTTAAGAACCCAAGCTGCTAACCAAAAAGTCAGCGGTTCGAATCCACTAGCTACTCCTTGGAAACCCTAAGGGGCATTTCTACTCTGTCCTATAGGATTGCTATCAGTCGGAATCTACTAGATGGAAAAGGGTTTTTGGGCCAGTAAAATGGAGAAATGAGCTATGAATAACTGGCTAGAATTTTACATGTTTGAAAAAAAATATTTTTTAAGTCTATTTTCATTCCAAAACGGAGTGCTCATCAGTAATTTTATAATTAGTAGATGGCAACATTATGTAGCTAAATTACTATTTCAGTATAAAATTGAGGGTAAAGGATTGTTGATAAATCTCTCAGTATGAAAAAAAAGTTGAAATCTATTAATTTTAGTTCAGTAAGGAAGCTCAGGTATTTTTTACACAATGTGTATACCTTGGCCATTTTGAGTTAGAATTAGTTTACAATATTTAGTATACATAAATAACTGACATTGATTTTCATCCACAGTTATAATAATAATGATCAGTTAGTTTTGTTGGCATCCTAATAATAGCATAATTTCATAGCTCTGTATTTCCTAAGAAAGTATAAGACTTCTAGCACTTTCATTACAAATTCACCACTTCCAATAAGTTCTTTCATCTTCTGGGTCCTTCATATCTTTATTTTTAAGGACAGTATTCTTCAGACATCTTTTAGAAGTCTGCTCCTTTTGGTAGTCTCTCCCAAGACACAGCAGATTTTTATAAAGATTCAATACTTCTTCTCTTAAAGAATTGTCCATTTTCATTCATCATGGAAAGTATCCACTTTTGTATAAAACATCTGCATTTTCTGGAAGTGCCCAAACCAGTCTCATGGCTTTAAAAAAATCACTACAACCCCTAAGCCTGAAACTCAGGGAACAAACTGCCCCTTTGCCTAAGCACAGGTAAAAGGGGTCCACAGACTTCAAACTCCCTTAACCCTTGCCTAGATCTGTGTGGGTAGATTCAACAGTGTAGGCCCTCATTAGCATATAACAACAGGGTATATACCTGAAGCCTATTTTCAGCTGCAAAAGGCAAAGGGGAGTGGCAGATTTGTGATATTTGACACCACCCTGCCCATTAAGCAGGGTCCTCAGTAACCCACATCAGGGGCCTGAGAACTGGTGGATTCACTGATTCCACCTAGCCACCCATGACAGGGGTTCAAGAATAAGCGGAGTCTGTCAGTCCTTACAGCCAAGAGCATTGGGTGCCCGAAGTTCAGCTGCAAAAACCACCCATCTACATGCTCTAGGGGACAGGGTCAAGTCTTCCATCTAGGCATTTAGGGGCAGCCATGAGCACCCTACCTTGCTCAGCACATAGCTGCCTACTGCAGCAAGATACCTGTGCCTGCTCCAAACACTCCTATGTAGCCCTACCCATCTAGGACTGTAAGTGAGAGTCTGCACCACATGCTCTGTGACTGATGACCTGGACACCTCAGCTGAATCCACGCAAGAAAAGTAAATAGATTTCTGGGCTCACACACCTAGTAGTAGCTCTAACCACCTGGTGACAGAATGTGAGAGCTTCAAAGTCACCAATAACCAAAGTAGCTCACATGCACAGCCTATCTGGAGATATCAAAACAAAACAAAACAAAAAGCTAGGACATAGTAAGTAAACATACAATAAATAAATAAAATAACTTACTGATGGCACAGAGACAACAGGCAATATCAAATCTCATAAAGAAGCAGATCAATATGGCCTCAGCAAGTGACCAAAACAAAGAACCAGGAAACATTATGGAAGAAGAGGAAGTCTTGGAATTACTGGAGGTAGAATTCAAAAGATTAATACACAGAGCTCTTCAGGAGATCAGGCAAAACTCAGACTGATCCAAGAAACACAGACAAAGGAATAGAGGAATTTAAGAAAGCTTCACAAGATAAGAATGACAAATTTAAGAGGCTGCTAGAATCCATAGGGAGACAGCAAATAGAAGTTCAGAAGATTAACAATAAAATTTCAGAATTAGACAACCCAACAGAAAGTCATAAGAACAGAATTGAGGCAATGGAAGTCAGAATTAGTGAGAGTGAAGATAAAACACATGACAGCAATTTATTTGAGGAAAAATCAGATAAAAGAATTTTAAGAAAAGAAGAAATCCTAAGAATTATGTGGGACACTATAAAGAGGAATAACCTATGAGAGACTGGAGTACATGAATGGGGGGGATAATAGAAAATACAGAGAGAATTGTTGAAGATTTGCTGGCAGAAAACTTCCCTGGTATCATGAAAGATGAGAAGATATCTATCCAAGAAGCTCATCAAACCCCACACAGGGTAGATCCCAAAAGAAGGTCACCAAGGCATATCATAATCAAACTATCCAAAACCAAAAGTAAAGAGAGAATTTAAGAGCAGCTAGAGATAAACAAAAAGTCACCTACAAAGAAGAGTCAGTAAGACTAAGTTCTGATGACTCAGAAGAAACCATGCAGGCAAGAAGGCAATGGGATGACATATATAAAGCCTTGAAGGAAAAAAAAATTTGCCAGCCAAGAATTATATATCCAGCAAACCTGTCTCTCAAATATGAAGGAAAAATTAGGGCATTTCCAGATAAATAGAAGTTAAGGGAATTTGTAAAAACCAAACCAAAATTACAAGAAATAGTAAAGGGAGTCCTCCAGCTAGAGAACCAACAATATCAGATAACAACCCAAGACTAGAATACAGGACAGAACAACCAGATATCAACTCAGATAGGGAAGTCACAAAAAAAAGTCAAAGCTAAAACACTGAAAATAGGGAAACAGAGAGGTCAGTATGTAAATGACAACAACATTAAAACAAAAAAAACGGACTAAATAGTGTAGTCATAGAACTTTCATATGGTGAGGAAGTAAAGGTGATATAGAGAAATAAAAGATTGGTTTAAACTTACAAAATAGAGATAAATTTTAAGGTAACCACAAAAGAAACTAACAAATCTACACATCAAAATAAAGAACAAGAAAAACACAGACTCAGCAAATACAAAATCAACAACAATGAAAAAGATGAAAAGAAAATACATAAAAACAACTCAGCACTGAAAATTAATTGGAACAAAGAAACTGTCAACACCAAAAGATAAATACATCAAAGTGACAGCACTAAACTCATACCTATCAATAATTATACTGAATATAAATGGACTAAAAGCACCAAAAAGAGACAGAGAGTGGCAGAATGGATTAAAAAAACAAATAAACAAACAAACAAAAAACAACGGGATTTGTCTATATGCCGCCTACAGAGACACACATTATACTCAAAGATGAAAACTGAAACTCAAAGGCTGGACAAAAATGTATCAAGCAAACAACAACCAAAAAGAGCAGGAGCATCAATACTAATCTCCGAAAATATACTTTAAAGCAAAATCCACCACTAAGGATAAGGAAGGTCATTATATAATGATTAAACGGTCTATACATCAGGAGGACATAACCATAATAAATATATACACACCCAATGACAGGGCTCCAAAATACATAAAACAAATTCTAACAGCATTGAAAAGAGAAATAGACAGCTGCACAATAATAGTAAGAGACTTCAACACACCACTTTTGGTGAAGGACAGAACATCTAAAAAGAAGCTCAGTAAAGACACAGAAGATCTAAATGCCACAATCAACCAACTTGACCTCATAGACATACACAGAAGACTCCACCCAACAGCATCCAACTATACCTTCTTTTCCAATGCACTTGGAACATTCTCCAGAAAAGACCACATATTAGGCCACAAAGCAAACCTTAACAGAATCCAAAACATTGAAATATTACAAAGCATCTTTTCTGACCATAAAGCCATTCAAATAGAAATCAGTAACAGAAAAAGCAAAGAAAAAAAATAAAATATATGGAAACTGAACAACACCTTGCTCAAAAACTACTCGGTTATAGAAGAAATCAAGGACAGAATAAAGAACTTCATAGAATCAAATGAGAATGAAAACACATCTTAAAAGAACCTTTGGGACACAGCAAAAGCAGTGCTCAGAGGTTAATTTATAGCAATAAATGCAACATCTAAAAAAGAAGAAAGGGCAAAAATCAAAACATTAACCCTACAACTTGAACAAATAGAAAGAGAGCAGCAAAAGCAGACCTCTGGCATCAAAAGAAAGGAAATAATAAGGATTAGAGCAGAAATAAGTGAAATAGAGAACAGAAAAACAATTGAAAGAGTCAACAAGACCAAAAACTGATTCTTTGAAAAGATCAACAAAATTGATAAACCATTAGCCAAACTGACAAAAGAAAAACAGGAGAGGAAGCAAATAACCCAAAAAAGAAATGAGATGGATGATATCAAATAGACTCAACTGAAATTAGAAGGATTGTAACAGAATACTTGAAAAATTGTACTCCAACAAATTTTAAAACCTAGAGGAAAAGGACAAATTTCTAGAAACACACTACCTACCTAAACTAACAAAAACCGAGGTAGAAAAACTAACTAAACCTATAACAAAAAAGAGATAGAAAAGGCAATTAAAAAAAAAAAATCCCATCAAAAAAAATCCCCGACCCTGATGGCTTCACTGGAGAATACTACCAAACTTCCAGAGAAGAGTTAACACCACTACTACTAAAGGTATTTCAGTGCATTGGAAAAGATGGAATACTCCCGAACTCATTCTATGAGATCAACATAACCCTGATACCAAAGCCAGGTAAAGACACCACAAAATAAGAAAATTACAGACCAATATCTCTCATGAACATAGATGTAAGATTCCTCAACTAAATTCTAGCCAATAGAATTCAACAACATATCAAAAAAATAGTTCATCATGACCAAGTGTGATTCATACCAAGTAAGCAGGGATGGTTCAATATTAGAAAAACAATCAATGAAATCCATCACATATATAAAACAAAAGAACCACATGATCTTATCAATTGATGCAGAAAAGGCGTTTGACAAAATCCAACACCAATTCATGATAGAAACTCTCAGCAAAATAGAAGGGGAATTCTTCAACATAATAAAGGGCATTTATACAAATCCAACAGCCAATATCATTCTAAATGGAGAGTGTCTGAAAGCATTCCGCTTGAGAACAGGAACAAGACAAGGATGCCCTTTATCATCACTCTTATTCAACATTGTGCTGGAAGTCCTAGCCAGAGCAATTAGGCTAGAAAAAGAAATAAAGGGCATCCAAATTGGTAAGGAAGAAGTAAAATATCTCTATTCACAGATGATATGATCTTATACACAGAAAACCCCAAAGAATCCACAAGAAAACTACTGGAACTAATAGACTTCAGAAAAGTATCAGGATACAAGATAAACATACAGAAATAAGTTGGATTCCTCTACACCAACAAAGAAAACTTCAAAAAGGAAATCACCAAATCAATACCATTTACAACAGCCCCCAAGAAGATAAAATACTTAGGAATAACCCTAACCAGAGACGTAAAAGACCTATACAAAGAAAACTACAAGACACTACTGCAAGAAACGAAAAGAGACCTACGTAAGTGGAAAAACAGCTTACTTATGGATAGGAATACTCAACTTTGTGAAAATGTCAATTCTACCCAAAGTGATATACAGATACAATGCAATCTCAATCCAAATTCCAATGACATTTTTTAGTGAGATGGAGAAACAAATCACTAATTTCATATGGAAAGGGAAGAGGCCCTGGTTAACTAAAGCATTACTGAAGAAGAAGTATAAAGGAGGATGTCTCACACTACTTGATTTTAGAACCTATTATGACACCACGGTAGTCAAAACAGCCTGGTACTGGTACATCAACAGATACGTAGACCAATGGAACAGAATTGAAAACCCAAAAGTAAATTCATCCACCTATGAGCAGCTAATATTTGACAAAGGCCCAAAGTCAGTTAAATGGGGAAGAGACAGTCTCTTTAACGAATGGTGCTGGCATAACTGGATATCCATCTGCAAAAAAATAAAAGAAGACATACCTCACACAGTGTACAAAAACTAACTCAAAATGGATCAAAGACCTAAATATAAAATCTAAAACAATAAAGATCATGGAAGAAAAAATAGGGACAATGCTAGGAGCCCTAACACATGGCATAAATGGTATGTAAACCATAACTAACAATGTACAAACACCAGAAGAGAAACTAGACAACAGGGAGCTCCTAAAAATCAAACACTATGCTCATCAAAAGACTTCGCCAAAAGAGTTAAAAGAGAACCTACAGACTGGGAAAAAAATTTTGGCTACAGTATATCCAACAAGGTTCTAATCTCTAAAATCTACAAGATACTGCAACACCTCAACAAGAATAAAACTAATAACCGAATGAAAAAAATGAGCAAAGGATATGAACAGAAACTTCACCAAAGACATTCAGGCGCCTAACAAATACATGAGGACATGTTCACGATCGTTAGCCATTAAAGAAATGCAAATCAAAACTACAATGCGATACCACCTCACCCCAACAAGGCTGGCACTAATCCAAAAAACACAAAATAATAAATGTTGCAGAGGTTGTGGAGAGACTGAAACACTTATGCACTGCTTGGTGGGAATTTAAAATGGTACAACCTCTTTGGAAATCAATTTCACACTTCCTTAAAAAGCTGGAAATAGAAGTACCATAAGATCCAGCAATCCCACTCCTTGGAATATATCCTAGAAAAGTAAGAGCCATTACATGAATAGATATATGTTCATTGCAGCACTGTTCACAATAGCAAAAAGATGGAAACAACCTAGGTGCCCATGAACAGATGAATGGATAAACAAAGTATGGTACATGCACACAACAGAATACTATGCAACAATAAAGAACAATGATCTATCTACAAAATATCTCACGACATGGGTGAATCTGGAGGGCATGATGCTGAGTGAAGTTAGTCAGTCACAAGGACAAATATTGTATGACACCACTATTATAAGAACTCAAGAAAAGGTTTAAACACAGAAGAAAACATTCTTTGATGGTTACAAGTGTGGGGAAGGAGGGTGAGGGGAACTCACTAACTAGATAGTAGATAAGAATCATCTTAGGCGAAGGAAAGAACAGATACAATACAGGGGATGTCAGCACAACTGGACTACACCAAAAGCTAAGAAGTTTCCTGAATACAACCAAACACTTCCAGGGACAGAGTAGCTGGGGCTAGGGGGAGGGGACCATGGTTTCTGGGGACATCTAGGTCAATTAGCATAACAAACTTTATTAAGAAAATATTCTGCATCTCACTTTGTTGAGTGGTGTCTGGGGTCTTAAAAGTTTGTGAGCGGCCATCTATGATACATTAATTGGTCCCAACCCAGTTGGAACAAAGGAGAATGAAGAACACCAAAGACACAAGGAAAATATTAGCCCAAGAGACAAAAGGGCCACATTAACCAGAGACTCCATCAGCCTGAGACCAGAAGAACTAGATGATGCCTGGCTACCATCAGTGACCACCCTGACAGGGAACACAATGAAAAGGCCTTGACGGAGCATGATAAAAGTGCATGGCAGAACTCAAATTCACGTGAAAAGACCAGACTTAATGGTCTGACTGAGACTGGAGGAACCCCCGGAAGCCATGGCCCCGGGACGCTCTGTTAACTCAGAACTAAAACCATTCCTGAAGCTCACTCTTCAGACAAAGATTAGACTGGACTATAAAACATAATACTCAGGAAGATTGTGGTTCTTAGTTCAAGCAGATACACGAAACCTAATGGATGGTGCCTGTCCAGAGGCAGGATGAGAGGGCAGGAAGAGACAGGAACTGATTGAATGGACACAAAAAAATGGGGTGGAAAGGGAGAGGGTGCTGTCACAAAGTGGGAATTGCAACTAATGTCACATAACAATACGTGTACAAGTTTTTGTATGAGAAATTGACTCGAGCTATAAACTTTCACCTAACGCATAAAAAAAAAAAAGTTTAAAGGTACTGTTTACTTCCAGGGGAGGTCAGAAAATACTAATTTTACAAAGTACTAAAAAATATGTATATTTAAGTACATGCATTTCACATTTCAAGGTAACAGTTAAAATAACGTATATCCAATTTGTAGCTCCCAAATCTGCAGCAGAAAAAAAAGTATACATAAATATATTTATCAAACCTATAAAGAAAACCAAACCAAATCTGTTGCCGTTGAGTTGTTTCCGAGTCATGGCAACCCCATAGGGTGGGGTAGAACTGTCCCTACAGGATTTCCAAGGAGTGACTGGTGGATTCAAACTGCCAGTCTTTTGGTTAGCAGCCAAACGCTTAACCACTGTGCCACCAGGGCCCCGTGAAGCCAGTAGAAAGTAGGAAAGGAGAAAATTAAAGCAACGTTAAAAGGATGATAAAGAGAAAATAAATCCAAATACATTAGTCATCACAGTCTTAAACAAATATGATACGATTGAATTAAAAATCCAACAATTTTTTCTTGGGAAAGAAATAACTAGGATAAAATCACCAAAAAAAGAAAGATCATGCAAATACTAACTAAAAGGAACTATTGTACCAGTACCAATATCAGAAAAAATGGAATTTGAGGCAGAAAACATTAATAGGAATGCAAAGAGACTCTATTTAAAAATAAAAGGAAAACCCCACCAAAAATACATAATGTTCATGATTTTATATGTACTCAGTAACAAAATTATAGCTTTCAGTGTATTTGTAAAAACCAAGAAAGAGAAACTAAATGAGTTAAATATTGAACTCAAAACCCTAGAAAAGGAACACCTTTGTAAGACCAAGGAGAGTACAAAGAAAGAAGTAATAAAGATAAAAGCCAAAATTAATTTTAAAAAAATCTTTATTATTTCCCCAGGGGCTATCTCCGCTGACTGTTTGTCTTTAACTCATTCCTTGAAGTTTCCAAAGTCCCTGACATTTTTCATAGTTTTACTGTTGCTATTGTTGTTGGTGCTGTGTTCATTTATATTAATTTATGTTAGATTTATCAGTATAGCCCTTACATGTCTGTTCTGTGAGTACATTGGTAAATCATGCTTCTGTGGTCTCCCTGACATTATTAGAACTGTAGTAGTGAGTGGAAAGGAACGAATCTCTTTATAGTTAGGTAAGTGAAAGGCCAGCGGATTAAAACCAACAACCAAACCCATTGCCGTTGAGTTGATTCCAACTCATAGCAACCCTACAGGACAGAGTAGAACTGCCCTATTAGGTTTCCAAGGAGCGACTGGTGGATTCAAACTGCTGACCTTTTGGTTAGCAGCTGTGTACTTAACCACTGTGCCACCATAGCTTGTGGATGGGGTAATCCTCTGTTTAGGAGCAACTCTGAGCAAGAGGGCACTCAGCTTACCTGTTTCACCAAGTGCTTGAAGGTTTGGCACCACTTGGGCCTGTGGGATGCACTTCAAGTCAATTGACTCACCTGACTACCTAAATAGCCATTGTATCATCTGGTTTTGCTCCAAGTACTGCCAAATGAGTTAATTTTCCTTCCTGGGTCTGATTCTCTATCTCCCTTCACTACTAATATTAGGGACACACACAGCAAACAGATCAGATACACCACTACTGGGTTCTCACCTGAACTGTCTCCATGAAAAACCAAAGATTTCAGTTTCTAGTTGAGATCCTCTCTCTTCATTACACCTAGGAGTGAAGCAATTTTTATTTCTTTTTAATATACTTGAATATTTAGATTAAGTAGAGCATTGACAGAGGAGGACTTTAAGGGTTTGTGCTTAAGACCTAATTTTCCAGAATCTTGTACCTTTTATTTGCATATGATTAATTCTGAGTTTCTAGGTTTAGATCTTTCCCTAATCATAGTATCATTTTTAGATGAGAGGGTGCCTCTAGAAGAGTTCCAAATGCCTCAAATTCTAATAGCTAGCTACAGATTTGCTTCCCAGTTATCTTCTCTCACTGTGTTGGAAAATTGAATATGGCATATGTATACTCTCACTAGCTGAAAACATATTGAGGGCAGGTAGTATAATTTATTTATGTTGTGTCTTTCACTGTTCCTATCACGTCTTGAAGGCTCTATAAAATTTTGTAAATTGAAATGAAGGGCTTCACTTCATGCTACAAATACTTCCTGAGTATTTTCTTATTTCAGGGTTCTTGAGCTCACTGCATGAAAGCCATTTGGGCTTTCTCTAAGTGTAATGCTCTTCCTCCCCTTATCTCCATACCTATACTGGTAAGAGAGAAGAGTAGACCCCAGAGCTCTGTTTACTTCTGGGCTAGGCATCAATCCCCTTCCTGTCTCAATATTCACAGCTTGCTCATAACTTTCTGTCTTCAAACTTTCAGGACTAATTTCATTAGGTCCTTTATCCATGTTTATGTCAGTCATCAAAGGGCACCCAGGTCATCTTTAAATACCTAGAAAAGTGATAGTAACTGGCACTGTTGCTCAAAAAAACATTTGTTGAATGAATGTTGATTAGATAACATACACTATTAAACAGAATCCAAACCTACTAACGAATGAGTCCGTGGAATCAGTTTAAAGGTTGCAGAGTTTTTAATGCTTGCTTATGCTTCCTCTCCTTTCCACTTCTACCTGATATTAAACAGAAATCACAGGGAAATCTAAAGGCATTGTAATTTTGAGAGTAAACAATTGATAGCATTGAGTAGTTATAGATGGAAGATAACATTGGTGAGTATCACAAACGTACTGGTGAGCCGAAAGCCAATACATTGGCTTTATTTTTCTTTATTCGATACGATGATGATAGTGACATTATGGAAATATTGTATCCTTTCCAAATGATGTACATTAAGGAAACAACTCTGTAGACCTTTAAGTGGTATTATCCCATGAAGATAGTAGCATTTTATAGACAGTATGCACTTATACACTCAGCCTCACCAACACCACAATGGCCTCACTCTGTTTCTACCTTGTGCCACAACTTGTTTTCATATCTGATACTACCTGACCATTCTCATTCCTGACCTGCCATGCTTTTCCTACATGACCTTCATTATTAATTATACCTGCCCTAAAGCTTCTTCCTTCCTATGCCTCAGCCTGACTCACTCCTCCCTGCCTCACCCTACCCAGCACTGTTTTACTCCATTGCTAGGGCTAGCTGATGAATTGGATGGTAGGCTTGAGGGACAGAGGATGATACCTGAATTTTTGACTAGAACGACTGGCTGTATGTATTACCATTTGGTAAAATGGGAAAAACAGGGAGAGGAACAGGTTACTGCTGTTTGATTTAGGCAAGTTAATTAGCTTCTATAAGCTTCAGTTTTCCTATATTAGGTTTGGTGAAAGGATTAAAAGAGATAATGCATGTAGAGTCTAGCAGCATGACTGGGACAAAGTAAGTCTTTATGAATCACAGTCTGTACTATGTTCTTGAGTTAATAAATTGTAACTATTGAACTCTTTTTAAATTTAACTTTTTAATTTTCAATTTCAAAATCAACAGAATAAACTCTTTTGTGCATGAGTGTGTATAGGTCTATGAATTTTAACACATGCATATATTTGTGTAATCATAACCATAGGGCACAGAAAATTTCCACCAACTTAAAAACTCCCTTTGTTGCCCCTTTTATAGTCACACTCTATCCCCACCTCTAACCCCTGGCAACCACTGATCTGTTCTCCCTTGCTATAATTGTGTATTTTTGAAAATGTCTCAACTGTTCACTTTAGCAAATTTATATGGAAAGGAAAGGCATGTGAAAAACAAATTGAGAGTTTATTTATGGTGGCAGAGATAACTAATTGCTCCCCAACATCTATTCTCCTTGTATTTTTGTAATAGAGCTCCTCACATTTTAATTGGGCACAAGTTTGTCAAGCTAAAGACTTCATTTCCTAGTCTCACTTGCAGTTAGATGTTGCTGAGGGCTTAAATTTGGCCATTGGAATGTAAACTCAAATAATATATTGAATTTTCGTGTTGTTCCTTTAAAAAGAAGCTGTGTACCCTCCACTGTACTTTTTCCCATTTCCTGGCTAGTATGGTGATGGTGAAGGAGTCCTGGTGCCACAGTGGTTAAAGCACTTGGCTGCTAACTGAAAGGTAGGCAGTTGGAACCCACCAGCCACTCCGCGGGAGGAAGATGTGGCAATCCGCTTCCATACAGATTCCAAACCAAACAAACCCACTGCCACTGAGTCGATTCCAACTCACAGTGACTCTATAGGACAGAGTGGAACTGCTCCATGGGGTTTCCAACGCTGTAAATATTTACGGAAGCAGACTGCCTCATCTTTCTCCTGCTGAGCGGCTGGTGGGTTTGAACCCGTGACCTTTTGGTTAGCAGCCGAGCACTTTAACCACTGCATCACCTGTGCACCTTCCATAAAGATTATGCCCTTGGAAATCCTATGGGGGCAGTTCTACTCTGTCTCATAGGGTCTCTATGAGTCGGAATTGATTCGATGGCAACGGGTTTGGTTTTTGGTTATGGTGATAGTGAGCCAGTTTCAACCATGGTGATGAGAGCTTCCTCATGGGGAATGATGGAGCAAATGGAACTTGAATCTCTTCATCATATTGTAAGGCAGAGTTGCTCTATTCCCTGGGCCTCCTACCGGCGTGGATTTTTTTACATGAGAGAGAAATAAAGCAGGTTATATAAACCCTTACTTGGTCCAAGGACAAGCACCACAGGCATCGTATGGGAGCGGGTTAAAAACACAGAATTTCATGCCCATTCATACACTCACTGAATTAGAATCTGCAATTTAATGCAGACCCCCAGTGATTGTTATGCAAATTAATGCTTGAGAAGCACCAGGTTAAGTCAATGTTATTAGGACACTGTTAGAACAAAAGAGCCAATATTCTAATTAATGCATATACTAATCAAAAGAATAAAGGAGATAAGTGAGAGAAAGAAAACACTCCCACTGACTAAAGCTGCACTAGAAATACTTGAGTAGACAATAAAACATGGGAATTGTAAATATTTATAGTCTGTTGAAAAAAGACTAACGACATAATTCTCCTTCCAACCTGAACTTCATAAAAGTTGATGAGTTTATTTCAAACATGTTGCCAATTTATGTTAAGCTGTTAAGCGGGGGCTGTGCTACAAAAAAAAAAAAAAAAAAAGATTTCCCCTTTTTTCTTTCTGTGAATGACATGATATAAAAAAGGTGATCAGATATTCTTCACTAGATCAGGAATAGGTGTATCAACAGGAGCAATAATTCTCTTGGGCAAGTAATAGCAGATTAGGAGAGGTAACTTTTTCAAACCACAAACATATAGCCCCTTCCCATGCATATACAGTAAAACCTGCAGAAGCTGGAACCTGTGTAAGGCAGAAACCTCTCAGAGAAGGAAAACTCAAATATTTTCCACTATCAGAGAGTAATAGAAAAGTGGTAAGTTTGCATGCTGTCAAAGGCAGAAAACTTGTGAGACCCAGAAAAACAAGGCAGTCAGTTCAGGCTCTCACAGGTTTCACTGTATATTCAAGGGTTTGGGTGATACTAGCTGATGTGGTTTGAGAAACAAACGTTAGTAGCCACACATTACCTGCAACCTTGTTAGAATGACTAATTATAGAGCCCTAAACCAGACCCAGGAAACCTTGGTAGAGTAGTGGTTAACAGTTTGGCTGCTAACCAAAAGGTTGGCAGTTCAAATCCAGCAGGTGCTCCTTGAAAACCCTATGGGGCAGCTCTACTCTGTCCTATAGGGTCACTGTGAGTCAGAATCGACTGACAGCAGTGGGTTTTGTTTGGTCATAAATCCAGACCTGGTGGCGCAGTGGCTAAGAGCTTGGCTGCTAACGAAAAGGTCGGCTAGTTCCAATCCCCGAACTGCTCCCTGAAACCCTATGGGGATGCAGTTCTATTCTGTCCTATAGGATCACTATGAGTCAGAATTGATTTGAGAGCAAGAAGTTTGGTTTGGGTTTTTGGTTAACCCAGACCTGGGGAGCCCTGGTTGCACAGTGGTTAAGCATTCAGCTGCTAACCAAAAGGTTGGCAGTTCAAGTCCACCAGCTACTCCTTGAAAACCCTAATGGGCAGTTCTACTCTGTCCTATAGGGTCACTATAAGTTGGAATAGACTTGACGGCAACGGGTTTTTTTTCTTAACAGACCTAAGGAGCCCTGGTGGTGTGGTGGTTAAGAGCTCAGTTTGCTAACCAAAAGGTTGGCAGTTTGAATCCAACAGCTGCTCCTTGGAAACCCTATGGAGCAGTTCTACTCTGTCCTATAGGGTCGCTATGAGTCAGAATTGACTAGATGGCAGCAGGTTTTGTTTTGTTTTGTTTTGGTTACCCAGACCTTCAGAATTCGAAAATATGCAGTTGGGACCTAACAAATCTGTGTTTTAACAAGCCCTCCTCTTGACTTGGAGCCCTAGTGGTGCAGCGGTTAAGAGCAACGGCTGCTAACCAAATGGTTGGCAGTTTGAGTCCACCAGCCACTCCTAGAAGACCTTACTACTACTCAGTCCTCTAGGGTCGCTATCAGTCAGAATAGCTAGAGGACAACGGATTGGTTTGTTTGTTTTTCCTCTTGATAATGGTATATATTTAAGTTGAGAACCACTGTCTTACAACAATGCTGCAGTGTATGTGTGTGTGTGTGTGTGTGTGTGTGTGTGTGTGTGTGTGTAAAGGGGTGCATGGAGAGGAGGGAAGGAATGAGAATATCAGATTTGCCAGTATTCAAGGAACTCCAATTTTTTCTTCTTAGAAAAGAAATAGTTAAATAGTTCCTTTGTAAATATCGTTTTAAATATCTAATCATAATAAAATTGTTTAATACATTTCTATTTCAATTTCATTTATATTTATTAGATCATAAATAAGCCATACATTTGATGTAATACATGACACAATATACATAGAAGTTGATTTCATTTATCTCCCTACTTCCTCTTTTGCCTCTGTATATCTATTTACCACAAAACAGCCAGAGTGATCTTTTGAAAAGAAATCAAATTATGTCATTATCCTGCTCTAAACCATCAAATAGATCCATATGGTATCCAGAAGAAAACACAAACACTTACTATGGCCTGCAAGGCTCTACAAAATCTGGTGTAAGTAGCCTACTTTTTATATTGCCTTCTACTTGCTTTCACTACTCTTACCACATTGAACTTTGATCTAGTTATTTCTTCTGAGGGCCTTTGCACTTGCTGTTCCCTCTGTCTGGAAGGTAAAACCAAGACTAGTAGATATGTACAGAAAAATAACACTTAAATATTTTGTATTCCTTGTTAAAAACAAAAAACAAAACAAAACCCATTGCCGTAGAGTCTATTCCTACTCATAGCAGCCCTAAAAGGACAGGGTAGAATTACCCCCATAGGGTTTCCAAGGAGCAGCTGGTGGATTCAAACTGCTGGCCTTTTTGTTAGCAGCCAAGCTGTTAACTGCTACACCACCAGGGCTCCCTGTAAAATGAAGAAATAAATCTGAAAAATAAACCTTTCAATGATAACTATGTATACTAAAGTACCTGTATTATATGTTTACAGGGAGGGAAAAGAGAGAGAGAAGAAAATGGCTTGCCATGGCAGGCAGCCACCCTCACCACCCTAACGACCATGGGAACCATTTGACTACTAAAAAGCACCTCATCAATCCCCACTTTTTCCAGGATATGGTTGGTCACACAAAACCATCCACCTTTCACATTAAACAATCTGTCTTCTTTTGTAATGTCTCCAGACTGCTCACTTGCTCCCTTACAGCCAACCTAGGACAGCCAAATGTATTTGAAGACCAACTAGGAAGCCTCCCCCACTTAAGAAAAAACTCACCTTAATAGAACACTTGCCAGTCAGAGATAATCTCAGAATTTCCTCATTTTACTCTATAAAACATAGCCTCCTTTCTAATACCCTTAAACCTTTGCTGAAACAAAAATGAAGGCAGATAGGTTCCCTCACCACAAGTTTATTAATAAAAAGTTTTTGTTAATTTTGTCTTGGACTAAGTTTTGTCTTTGATATAATAAATGATTAATAAATGAAACATGCACAAGCATAGTACATAGATCATTCAATTTGGTTACAGTTAATATTGGCATTAATGATATTGTTTGATAATTTCCACATTTGGTTCGATCACCTTTCTTTGGAATAGGCATAAATATGGATCTCTTCCAGTTGGTTGACAAGGTAGCTGTCTTCCAAATTTCTTGGCATATACAAGTAAGCACTTCCAGTGCTGCATCCTTTTGTTGAAACATCTCAATTGGTATTCAGTCAATTCTTGTAGCCTTGTTTTTTGCCAATGCCTTCAATGCAGCTTGGACCTCTTCCTTCAGTACCACCAGTTCCTGATCATATGCTGCCTTCTGAAATTGTTGAACTTCAACAATTCTTTTTGGTATAGTGACTGTATGCATTCCTTCCGTCTTCTATTGATGCTTCCTGTCATTTAATATTTTTCCCATAAAATCCTTCAATATTGCAACTTGAGGCTTGAATTTTTTCTTCAGTTCTTTCAACTTGAGAAATGCTGAGTGTGTTCCTCCCTTTGGTTTTCTAACTCCAGGTCTTTGCACATTTCATTATAGTACTTTACTTCTCGAGCAATATCATTAACATTACAAGCAAGTAAAATTTTTCTGAAGATCATTCAAAAGCGGCTGCAGCAGTACATTGACAGGGAACTACCAGAAATCCAAGCCAGATTCAGAAGAGGGTGTGAAACGAGGGATATCATTGCTGATGTCAGATAGATTCTGGCTGAAAACAGAGAATACCAGAAAGATGTTTACCTGTGTTTTATTGACTATGTAAGGGCATTTGACTGTGTAGATCATAACAAATTATGGATAATATTGTGAAAAATGGGAATTCCAGAACACTTAATTGTGCTCATGAGGAACCTGTACATAGATCAAGAGGCAGTCATTTGAACAGAATAAGGGGATATTGCATGGTTTAAAGTCAGGAAATGAGTGCCTCAGGGTTGTATCCTTTCACCACACCTATTCAATCTGTATGCTGAGCAAATAATACAAGAAACTGGACTATATGAAAAAGACAATAGATGAATAGATAAACTAAATATGGTATATCCATACAATGGAATATTATTCAGTCATAAAAAGAAATGAAGTGCTGTCACATGCTATGACATGGATGAACCTTGAGAACATTACGCTGAGTGAAACAAATCAGTCACAGAAGGACAAATATTGTATGATTTCACTTATGGGAAATATCTAGAATAGATAAATCTATATAGAGACCAGATTATTAGCGGTTACCAGGAGCTAGGGGAAGAGGATAATGGGTAGTAATTGTTTAGAGGGTACTGAGTTTCTGCTCAGGGTGATGAAAAACTTTTGGAAATAGTGGTGGTAGTGGCACAACATGGTGAATGTAATTAATGTCACTGAATTGTACAATTAAAAACTGGCAAAATGGCAAATTTTGTGTTATATATATTTCACCACAATAGAATTGAAAAAAAAAAAAAAACCTCAATGGGTGCACACAATTCAAAAGAGAAAATATCTAGGTTTTCTAAACGTTCCTATGTATAACAGTTATCACAACAAAGTAGGGTTATACTGTTTTCTATAAAGGAAATATCAGGAGTCACCACCACCATCTTCCATTGTGTCTCACAGTTATTCTGAAACTTTTTCAGATTATGGCTTTATGGTTCTTCTCCAGTACCTGGTTTGTTGCCACTCTGTTGTTTCTGTGCCAATGACTCTCAGGAGACCAGTATTTGACTGGTTATAGCTATCTTCAGTTTTTGACCACTGCTTTACAACTTCACTTTATTCTCATCACCTGGTATGCCTCCAAAACATAAAACTTTTTTTTTTTTTTTTTGCATAGCATGAAATTTAGTTAAGAGAACTTATCAAGATGTTATTTCAAATTTACTTCATGGAAAGAGGCCAAACCAGGCCAATTCAAAGACTGCTATTTTGATAGAGACGTCTATAGAAAAAAAAGAGTGATTAGAAGAAAATGACTGGTGAAAGACCATTAGGCTCTTCACTGAGAGTAAGCTGACAATCAATTAAGTGAGTGGAGAACTAACTTCTCTCAAGATGTTAATATTTTTTTAGTGGTCTGCTGAAAGTTTTAACAACCAGCTCTGGGAGGTGAGGAGTCAGGGTGCTGCGAAGTCTGGGTTTTAGTTTACTGATCTTGGTGATGTAAATACTCTCACCATGACCAATTTCATACTACCAACATGAAGTCACTGAACATGGAATTGAGAAGAGATGCTGTCGGCTCTCTGGTATCGGATAGCTCCTGCATACTCGTCTGTCAATAAATTGCTTATGCATTTTTTATTCCAAAATCAAAACCAAACCCATTGCCACTGAGTTGATAGGAAGGCTAAATTGTTCCCTGAGAGACATGAATTATGTCACTATCTTAGGCTGGGTTCTCTAGAGAAGCAAAATCAGTAAATCGTATATATAGCAAACCTGTTGCCATCGAATTGATTCTGATTCATAGCAACCCTATAGGACAGAGTAGAACTGTCTCATAGCGTTTCCAAGGAGCGCCTAGCGAATTCAAACTGCCAACCTTTTGGTTAGCAGACGTAGCTCTTAACCACTATGCCACCAAGGTTTCCATAAATATATACAGAGAGATTTACATCAAGGAAATGGCTCATGTGATTATAGAGGCTGAAATGGACGAAGTCTGTGGGTCAAGATAGACGCCTCTCCGGATTCACGTAGCTGCAGGGGCTGGCAAACCCAAGATCAGCAGGTCAGACAGCAGGGCTCTTGCTCACAGGCTGTGAAGATCAATGAATCCCAAAATTGGCAGACAAGATGGCAGGTCAGCTGCTAGCTCAAGTCCCAAGAACCAGAGGTCAGATGAACAGGAGCCAGCTGTAGGATGCAGAGTAAGCAAAAACCCACAAGCTTTCCCAGAATGTCCACTTACATTCAATGCAGGCCACAAGCACAAGGAAACTCCCTTCCAACTGATTGGCTACTCACAGCAGATCCCATCATGGAGGTGATCACATTATATCAAATCTCATCATGGAAGTGATCACATCATCATATCACTGCCAAATTACATCACAACTGACAAACCACTGAGAATCATGGCCTAGCCAAGTTGACAGACACCCTTAACCATCACAGTCACACACAAAATACTTCTATCCCAGACCACATTTGGGGCAATTTTTCTTTAACAACCTTACTTTTATTTAACACAGCTGAGATCATACTATAATTTTAGTAAGATTGAAGGCATTGTGGGAGGATGAAAATAAGCACAAAGGATATAACTCAACTACTACTACATATGTCTATTTTAGAACCTACAGGCATAAATCTGACTTCAGATTTCTTTCCTGGCACAGGAGTGAAAAATCAGCACACTCTTTCCTAACTTAAAATGCTCTTAGAATCGTCTTGCTTAAGAGCCCAGGTGCAGATGCCTCTACCCACTCAGAGAGGGAGGAGGCCTTTTCCTCATCAATCCTTGGAGATGCCTTATTTTCTTACCTTGTATTAACCTTTAACCTGGCTAACTGACAGTAGAAAAATCCATTTCTTTTCAAGATACCCCAATTTCAAGATTAGTAAACCATACCCGGTCCCATAGTCCTGACAAACAATCATAATGGTCCACAGTACTTGTAATTAGCTGTCCAATACAAGTAATAATGCAAAAAACTCAGTCAAGTTCCTGCTCAGAACAACCAACAGCAGGAGGTGAAGAAAAGAGAAGACCTGTAAATGTTTGCTATCATTGTCTGGTCTAGGGTGATTTTTGATCTCATGCATTGGCAAACATATCTCCCAAAAGTGAAAAAAAAAAAAAAAAGAAGCATGGTGTAGCCTGACACTTAAGGCTGCTTGGCGCAGCTAGGAAGACACACAGAGCAGATGAAGGTGAAAGAAGCAGCTTTATTTAGTTGGCCAAGTAAAGGAGCGCACAGGGACTCCGGTCGCCAAGGTGTCTATCAGAACAATAGCCCAAGGGGTTTATATGGGTGAAGTAAATCTGGTCTGGGGTCCCCAGGTACACCCCGAGGTGGGGCCAGCTTGCTAATTGGTTTGACCTGAAGAAGCGTTCTTGGGGTGTCAGGTCTTCTGCGCCTGTTCAGTCTGAAAGGGGGGCCACAAAGATGGCATTGTGCCCACGTCTGGGGCATAGACGGGGGAGTGTTTTTGGCCTCTGATGTCAATAAGTTATCTGGGGGAAAAGGTTGTTTGTACTGCGCAGTTCACATGAGCATGAACTGGTCCAAGACCAGGACCTCAGTCTCTTGTTCTCTTTAACTGAGTCGGAACCGGAAATATACCTAAATAAGGAGATACTCTAAAGGCAGAGGTTAGCTCCTATATTACCTATTGGCTCTCTACATTACTGAAGATGGCAGGCACGGCCCCCTTGTTTATTCAGCATGGCTGGCATACTGCCGGTCTCAATGTGGTACTCTAAACCCATATGGGGTTGGGTTAAGGTTCCTCTAAATATGAAGGAGAATGTTTTTCTGCATATTCTCTCAATATACACTACAAAACAGAACTCTTAGCATCTCATTTTGATTAATCTGCATTTGGCCTACTTTGACTTTACTTAAGAAAACTGTTACTTGCCTTAAAAATAAAAATTTAAATTTAAATTTAAATGCTTTATTCAAAATAAAAGAGCAGCTTAGCCCTAAAGATGATTATTAGTCTTTATCCTGGGGTGGGGGCGACCTCTAACTTTCAAAATTATCTTTTCTTGTGTTAAACAAATGACAAAACCAAGGCAGTTTCTGTTAGCTCCAGGCACTCCATTGTAACTACATAATGCGAACCTAAAAAAATCTACCTTAGCCTCAGTTTTTAAAATATTTCTAGTGAAAGAATGTAGGTTGTAAATTACATAGATATAGCCCAGATGCACCTCAGAAGACATGCCTGGAGATCTGCTTCCGAAAGGTCACAGCCTTGTGACCTTTGGAGCAGTTCTATTCTGCACACATGGGGTCACTATGAGTTGGCCTAGACTCAACAGCAACTATCAACAACACAACAAGCTTGACTCTAAAATTTTTATGTGGACCAGTCATAATGCAATTGATCTGTCTAGGTATCTTTGAAAAAATGTGTTTAAAGACCATGTAGATTAATGATGAAATTGTCATCAAGGATCAGTTGGTGCAAGAACATACTATTTTCTCTCCATTTTCTCCAAATCATTCTCCAAGATTAAGGTATTTGATTTATACATCTCTCATCTCTTCTGCCCGTAACACTTTAAGGAAAAATTATGTCTTTACTGTTCTTTGTGGAGTATCATATAATCTTTTATTTTTCCTAATGCTACTCCCTTTAAGCTTCATGGACTGCCCATATATTAAGAATTGGGGATCAGGTAATCAAAAGTCTGTATGTTTCATCACTTTATAGACATCACTCCTATTTTCTTACCCTTTCTCTCTGATAAAATCTAGAAAAACAGTTGGCAAAAATACCACTGTTTTTGTGATACAGAATACTTCTGTAATATGTGCTAACCTGATATTTGAAAGTCAATGTGTAACATGAGATGGAATGGAAGTGATAGAAGAGTACAGTGGGACATCACAGAATTTAGTTAGACCTGTTTTCTTTAAACATTTTTATTTATGATCTATGTGGTAGAATAGAAAACATTTCAAAATAAATCTACTTAAGATCTGAGATTGGAAGCATCCTAAGAAAAAAATGAAGGAAGAGAAACAACACTAATGAGCCTTAGGGAGTAAGACAAATACTAATAAGAATGAATCTCATCTCGAAAGGTAAATCTATCAGAGAAAATAATTAGAAACTTAAATGACAAGCTTAAGGGAATTAAGTACTTTTCTTTTTAGGGATACAAAAACCAAGCAGGTGTTACAGCTCCATCATACATTATTCAATCTTTAACTAATAGGTCAAATGCAAGAACATTTCAGCTTTGCTCTTTACTACCTACCACACAGTCTTGGAGAAGAGGTCAGACATGGTGGGGTGGGAGAGGGAGAGATCATAAATAAATTTCTCCTACTCTTAATCCAGCCAGCAATTATCATTCAGACACGTGTAATTTACCTTTCTGCCTATTTTGTAAAAGGCAAAATTTAACTCTTAGGTTGTGGGGAAGGGATGGTGTAGTAATACAGAGAAAATTATTCAAAGAAAGAAAAAAATTTTTTGACTTTACTAAAACAGACAGTATGCAATAAATTGAAGAAGCTATGGTGGCACAACATTTAAGCACTTGGCTGCTAACCAGAAGTTGATGATTTGAACCCACTCAGCAGATCCATGGGAGAAAGACCTGGTGGTCTGCTTCCATAAAGACTATAGCCAAGGAAATTCTATGGGGCAGTTCTACTTTGTCACATGGGATACCGATGAGTCTAAATCATCTCAAAGGTACCCAACAATAACAACAATGCAATAAGTTTTAAGAAGGCTTCATTTTTTTAATAAGTATCCATAAAATTTGAGCTCATTACTTTAAAAGGAATATGGAAAAATGCACTGGCTCAAAACACAAACTTTTTAATTCCTATCTTCATATTTCTGTGCCTGAATCCACATTGTACTGATATATTAAAAATGTGTTGTTGTTGTTAGGTGCCGTCGAATTGGTTCTGACTCATAGCGACCCTATGCACAACAGAACGAAACACTGCCCGGTCCTGCGCCTTCCTCACAATTGTTGCTATGCTTGACCCCATTGTTGCAGCCACTGTGTCAATCCATCTCATTGAGGGTCTTCCTCTTCTAGACTGACCCTCTACTTTACCAAGCAAGATGTCCTTCTGCAGGGACTGATCCCTTCTGAAAACATGTCCAAAGGATGTGAGACGTGGTCTCGCCATCCTTGCTTCTAAGGAGCATTCTGTTTGTATTTCTTCTAAGACAGATTTGTTCGTTCCTTTGGCAGTCCATGGTTTACTCAATATTCTTTGCCAATACCATAATTCAAAGGTGTCAATTATTCAGTCTTCCTTATTCATTGTCCAGCTTTCGCATGCATATAAGGCAATTGAAAACACCATGGCTTGGGTCAGGTGTACATTAGTCTTCAAGGTGACTTCTTTCGTTTTCAACATTTTAAAGAGGTATTTTGCAGCCTATTTGCCCAATGCAATGTTTCTTTTGATTTCTTGACTGCTTCTTCTATGGGTTTTGATTGCAGATCCAAGTAAAATGAAATTCTTGACAATTTCAATCTTTTATCTGTTCTTTACGATGTTGCTTATTGGTCCACTTGTGAAGATTATTTTTTTTTTCTTTATGTTGAGGTGTAATCCATACTGAAGGTTGTGGTCTTTGATCTTCATCGGTAAGTGCTTCAAGTCCTCTTCACTTTCAGCAAGCAAGGTTGTATCATCTGCATATCACAGGTTGTTAATGAGTCTTCCTCCAATCCTGATGCCCCTTTCTTCTTCGTATAGTCCAACTTCTCAGATTATTTGATCAGCATACAGATTGAATAGGTATGGTGAAAGGATACAACCCTGACTCACAACTTTCCTGACTTTAAACCATGCAATGTCCCCTTGTTCTGTTCGAACAACTGCCTCTTGATCCATGTACAGATTCCTCATGAGTGCAGTTAAGTGTTCCAGAATTCCCATTCTCTGCAATATTATCCATAATTTGTTATGATCCACACAGTTTAATGCATTAGCATAGTCAATAAAACACAGGTAAACACCTTTCTAGTATTCTCTGCTTTCAGCCAGGATCCATCTGACATCAGCAATGATATCCCTGGTTCCAAGTCCTCTTCTAAATCCAGCTTGAATTTCTGGCAGTTCCCTGTCGATATACTGCTGCAGCCGCTTTTGAATAATCTTCAGCAAAATTTTGCTTGAATATGATATTAATGATATTGTTCAATAATTTACATATTCAGCTGGATCACCTTTCTTAAGAATAGGCATAAATATGGATCTCTTCCATTCGATTGGCCAGGTACTGTCTTCCAAATTTTTTGGCATAGACAAGTAAGCACTTCCAGTACTGCATCTGTTTGTTGAAACATCTCGATTGCTATTCTGTCAATTCCCGGAGCCTTGTTTTTTGCCAATGCCTTCAGTGCAGCTTGGACTTTTTCCTTCAGTACTATCGGTTCCTGATCATATGTTACCTTCTGAAATGGTTGAACGTCAACCAATTCTTTTTGGTATAGTGACTGTATGTATTCCCTGCATCTTCTTTTGATGCTTCCTGCATTGTTTAATATTTTCCCCGTAGAACCCTTCAGTATTGAAACTCATGGCTTGAATGTTTTCTTCAGTTCTTTCAGCCTGAGAAATGCTGAACGTGTTCTTCCCTCTTGGTTTTCTATCTTCAGGTCTTTACACATGTCATCATAATACTTTACTTTGTCTTCTTGAGCAGCCTTTTAGAATCTTCTGTTCAGCTCTTTTACTTCATCATTTTTACCTTTTGCTTTAGCTACTTGATATTCAAAAGCAAGTTTCAGAGTCTCTTCTGACGTCCATTTAGGTCTTTTCTTTCTCTCCTGTCTTTTTAATGACCTCTTTCCTTCTTCATGTATGATGTCCTTGATGTCATTCCACAACTCATCTGGTCTTCAGTCATTAGTGTTCAATGCATCAAATCTATTCTTGAAATGATGTTTAAATTCAGGTGGGATACATGCAAGTTTGTACTTTGACTCTCGTGGACTTGTTCTAATTTTCTTCAGTTTCAGCTTGAACTTGCATGGGAGTAGTTGATGGTCTGATCCACAGTCCGCCCCTGGCCTTGTTCTGATTGATGATATTGAGCTTTTCCATTGTCTCTTTCCACAGATGTAGTCTATTTGATTCCTGAAAAATGTAGTTGATTCAATAAAAACAATTCAGTTGATTCTGATATTTACTACAGAATAGACAATTTGTATACAAGCATCTTGGAATTTGGAATTATAGTTCTCAATCATAATTTGTTTTAAATTCCTCTCTCTCTCTCTCTTTCCCCCTCTTCCTCTTTCTCTCTCATATACACACACATACTCAAATGGATTTTACCCTCACAGTCTTTTAAAAGGAAAACTATTTGCCTTTACACTACAATGAAAGCAAACAGTTTAGTAAACTTTGCCAAATCTCTGGGGGTAATTAGACACTTTTAGCAGTATACCTATAACAGTTTTTGCAGTCCTTGCTAGACAGGATTATTTGGATGACATCATTTTATTTTAAATTAACAGATGTTTTGGCATTAGGTAGAGGCAGATTTTTCAATACCCTTATGTTTTCTGCCAAATACCTTCTATTTCTCCATCATTGTTTCTCACTAACCAAATTAGGGCTATTACTTCATTAGAAAGTGGTACACAAATGCGTACTTATTCTGTTTGTCTTTGTTATTTCTCCTTGTCCATGTAGCTCTAAATAATCCTCTAAATACTTGATACTGTTACCTGCAGATCTTATGATCTAGAGCTGTGGCATGTGTTGGGAAAAAAATTACTAAAAACGAAATCTACTCCTAACCCCAAAAACCTCTCCACAAAAATAGAAGAGAAAGAAAAGTTTTATTATTGAATAAACATTAAACCAGAATTTGACGTATCCCAGGCAATCCACTAAAGAGATTGCAAAGAGAGAAAGGAATCTGATCCTTTATATAGCTGAGAGTATACGACTTATTACATTCATGTGTTCAAGGAATTATCAAAATTGATAATTTTTCTAGTATCTATATGGCAAGATACCTGAACTTATGTTAATCTCCTTCCAGGAAACGGGGAGGTAAGGGTGTGCTCTTCTTTAATAATTACTTTTAAAAGAGATGGCTCCCAGATCCTTGAGGAAGCATCTTGAGTTACATACTTTTTAAAGAGACAGAGAAAGAATTTACAATTGTAAGTAATCTAAAGTGAATTCTGAAAGAACAGGGGAGGAAGGAGCCTCTTCCCTAATTTTCAACAGAGAGAATTTGTCATGGGGGGAAGAGACCCTAGACTGAACTTTAATCAAAAGAGATTTTTATTAAGCCAAGACAAAGACAATCATTGCAATGAGGGATCTGCCAGTGAGCACCTGGCACAAGAGACTAACAGAATCCACTGAAATCGCAATCAGGAGGTCTCTAATATACTATTACAGAAGGACATGAAGATACATCATTGTCAAAGGCAGGATAACAAAGTGGGACCTTAATAATGATTGGCTACAGACCTTTGTTGACTAGTTACCCACTTAATGACATTACATTGATTGGTGGCTTACAAGTTTTGTTTTAAGGCTGTTTGGGAAGAAACCATAGATACGAGCTTTTTGGGTTAAGTTTACCTTTGAAACAAGCTAACAAAATTCTGATTAGTGCTTAATGAGGTAAGATAGCTATTACACAGTAATATGGGTGTTTTGTTGGTTAGTTTCACTTAACAACCATAGGAGTTCACAGAGCAGTCGCATGACATTCTTCTCTGGAAATTTGTTGTCATTGTTGTTAAGTGCCATCTAGTTGGTTCCCACTCATAGCAACCTTATGTACAACAGAATCAAACATTGCTCCGTCCTCCATCTTCCTCACAATCACTGTTATGCTTGAGCCCATTGTTACAGCCACTGTGTCAATACATCTCATTGAGGGTTGTCTTAGGCTCTAGAGAAGAAAAACCAGTAAAGCGTATAAATGTATCTAGAGAGAGAGATTTATATCAAGGAAGTGGCTCGCGTGGTTGCAGAGGCTGGAATGTCTCATGTATGTGAGTCACACTGGAGGCTTCTCCTGATTAATGTAGCATCAATGAGTCCCAAGATCAGCAGGAAAGATCACAAGTAAGCTGCCAGCTCAAGCTCCAAGAATTAGAGGTCACGAACGGGAGCCAGCTGCAGGATCCAGAGAGAGTAAAAGCCTGTGAGCCTTGCCATAATGTCCGCTTATATTCAATGCAGACCACATTCCCAAGAAACTCCCTTTCAACTGATTGGCTACTCACAGCAGATCCCATCACGGAGATGATCACATCATAACAAATCTCATCATGGAAGTGATCCAACATCATACGACTGCAAAACTACATCATAACTGCCAAACTACTGGAAATCATGGCTCAGACAAGTTGATACTAAACCTTAACCATTACAAGGGTCTTCGTCTTCTTTGCTGACCTTCTACTTACCAAGCATGACGTCATTCACCAGGGACTGATCTCTCCTGATAACATGTCCAAAGTATGTGAGATGAAGTCTTACCATCCTATCTTCTAATGAGCATTCTGGCTGTACTTCTTCCAAGACAGATTTGTTCTTTTTTTTGGCAGTCCATGGTATATTCAATATTCTTCACCAACACCATAATTCAAAGTCATTGATTCTTCTTCGGTCTTCCTTATTCATTGCCCAGCTTTCACGTGCACGTGAAGTGATTGAAAACACCATGGCTTGGGTCAGGTGCGCCTTAGTGCCCAAGGTGACATCGTTGCTTTTTAACACCTTGAAGAGTTCAGTTGCAGCAGATTTCCCAAAAAATGTGTTGTTAAATTTCTTGACTGCTGCTTCCGTGGGTGTTGATTGTGGATCCAAGTAAAATTAAATCCTTTACAGCTTTAATAATTTCTGCATTTATCATGATGTTGCTTATTGGTCCAGTTGCAAGGATTTTTGTATTCTTTATGTTAAGTCTTTGATCTACATCAGGAAGTGTTTCAAGTCCTCTTCACTTTCAGCAAGCAAGGTTGAATCGTCTGCATATTGCAGATTAATGAGTCTTCCTCCAATCCTGATGACAAGTTCTTCTTCATACAGTCCAGCTTCTCAGATTATTTGCTCAGCATACAGATTAAATATGGTGAAAGAATACAACCCTAACACACACCTTTCTTGAATTTAAACCACACGTTAGTTTAATATTTTGCCTGTAGAATCCTTCAATACTGTAACTTGATGCTTGAATTTTTTCTTCAGTTCTTTCAGCTTGAGAAATGATGAACACACTCTTCCCTTTTGATTTTCTGACTCCAGGTATTTGCACTTTTAATTATAATACTGTACTTTGTGTTCTTGCACTGCCTTTTGTAATCTGTTCAGCTCTTTTACTTCATTTTTTCCTTTTGCTTTAGCTACTCTACTTTGAGATCATGTTTCAGAGTCTCTTCTGACATCCATTTTGATCTTTTCTGTCTTTCTTGTCCCTTTTATGACCTCTTGCTTTCTTCGTGTATGATGTCCTTGATGTCATCCCACAATTTCAGACTGCAGAAGCTGGTAAAATCTTCAATTTCTTCATCTTTGCCCTTAGTGGTTGGTGTGTAAATTTGAATAACAGTCATATTAACCTGTCTTCCTTGTAGGCTCATGGATATTTTCCTATCACTGACAGCTTTGTACTTCACGATAGATCTTGAAACATTCTTTTTGGCAATGAACCCAACTCCATTCCTCTTCAGTTTGTCATTCCCGGCATAGTAGACCATATGATTTTCTGATTCAAAATGGCCAGTATCATCCATTTCTGTTCACTAATGCCAAAGATGTCGGTGTTTATGTGTTTCATTCCTTTCTTTCTTTTTTTTTTAATTGTGCTTTAGGTGAAAGTTTACAGTTCACATAAATTTCTTTCAAAAATTTATACACTTTTTTTTTGTGATATTGGTTGCAATCCCCACAATGTGACAGCACACTTCTCCTTTCCACCTCAGATTCCCTGTGTCCATTCGACCAGTTCCTGTCCTTTTGTACCTTCTTGTCCTCCTTTTGGGCAGGAGCTGCCCATTTTGTCTCATATATTTGACTGAACTAGAAAGTACGTTCCTCACGTGTTATTTTTTGTTTTATAGGCTGTCTAATCTTTGTCTGAAAAGTGGACTTAGGGAATGGTTTCAGTTCCGGGTTACCAGAGCCTCCAGGGGCCATAGTTTCCAGGGTTCCTCCAGTCTCTGTTAGACCAGCAAGTCTGGTCTTTTTCCATGAATTTGAATTCTGTTCTACATTTTTCTCCCACTCTGTCTGGGACTGTTGTGATCCTTGTCAGGGTGGTTGCTGGTGGTAGCCTGGTACCATATAGTTCTTCTAGTCTCAGGCTGGTGGAGTCTCTGGTTCAAGTGGGTGTTTAGTTTTTAGGATAACATTTTCCTTGTGTCTTTGTTTTTTTTTTTTTTTCATTCTCCTTTGTTCCAGGTGGGATGGGACCAATAGATGTATCTTAGATTGCCTCTTGCAAGCTTTTAAGACCCCAGAAGATACTCACCAAAGTGGGGTGTAGAATATTTTCTTTATGAACTGTGTTATGCCTATGACCTAGATGTCCCCTAAGACTATGGTCCCCAGGTCCCAGCCCCAGCTACTCAGTCCCTCAGAGTGTTTGGATGTGTCTAGTAAACTTCTATGCTTTTGCTTTAGTCCAGTTGTGCTGACTTCCCCTATATTGTGTGTTGTCCTCTCCTTCACCGAAGTTGACACTTGTCTACTATCTAGTTACTGATTTCTCCTGGCCCTCCCTCCTCACCCTTGTAACCATCAAATAATGCTTTTTACTGCGTTTAAACCTTTTATTGAGTTCTTATAATAATGGTCTCATACAATATTTGTCTTTTTGTGACTGACTTATTTCTCTCAGCATAATGCCCTCCAGATTCATCCATGTTGTGAGTTGTTCTGCAGATTCATCATTGTTCTTTATTGTTACATAATATTCCATTGTGTGTATGTACCATAATTTGTTCATCCATTCATCTGTTGATGGGCATTTAGGTTGTTTCCATCTTTTTTTGCTATTGTGAATAATGCTGCAATGAACATGGAAGTGCATATGTCTATTCATGTGATGGCTCTTATTTCTCTAGGGTGTGTTCTTAGGAGTGGTATTCCTGAATCATATGGTATTTCTATTTCTAACTTTTTAAGGAAGTGCCATATAGTTTTCCAAAGTGGTTTTACCATTTTACATTCCCACCAGCAGTGCGTAAGAGTTCCAGTTTCCCCACAACCTCTCCAACGTTTGTTATTTTGTGTTTTTTGGATGGTGCCAGTATTGTCGGGGTGAGATGGTATCTCAGTGTAGTTTTGATTTGCATTTCTCTAATGGCTAATGATCTCGAGCATTTCCTCAGGTGTCTGTTGGCTATCTGAATGTCATCTTTGGTGAAGTGTCTGTTCATATCCTTTGCCCATTTTTTAATTGGATTATTTGGTTTTTGTTGTTGAGATGTTGTAGTATCTTGTGGAGTTTAGAGCCTAGACCCTTATCAGATATGTCATAGCCAAAATAATTTTCCCACTCTGCAGGTTCTCTTTTTACTCTTTTGGAGAATTCTTTTGATGAGCATAAGTGTTTGATTTTTAAGAGCTTCCAGTTATCTAGTTTCTCTTCTGGTGTTTGTGTATTGTTAGATACATTTTGTATCCTATTTCTGCTATGTATTAGGGTGCCTAGTGTCATCCATGTTTTTTCTTCCATGATCTTTATCTTTTTAGATTTTATATTTAGGTCTTTGATCCATTATGAGTTAGTTTTTGTGTATGGCATGAGATACGGGTCTGTTTCATTTTTTTACAGATGAATATCCAGTTATGCCAGCACCATTTGTTAAAGAGACTGTATTTTCCCACATTTAATGGACTTCGAGCCTTTGTCAAATATCACCTGCTCAGAGATGTATGGATTTACATCTGGGTTCTCACTTTGGGTAGAATTCACATTTTCACAATGTTGATTCTTCCTATCCTTGAGCATGATAATTTTTTTTTCCCCGCTTACATAAGTCTTTTTTTGTTTCTTGCAGTAATGTTTTGTGGTTTTCTTTGTATAGATCTTTTACGTCCCCGGTCAGATTTATTCCTAAGTACTTTATCTTCTTGGGGCCTATTGTAAATGATAAGGATTTGGTGATTTCCTTTTCGAAGTTCTCTTCGTTGGTGTAGAGGAATCCAACTGATTTTTGTATGTTAATCTTGTATCCTGCTACTTTGCTGAAGTCTTCTATTAGTTCCAGTAGCTTTCTTGTGGATTCTTTGGGATTTTCTGTGTATAAGATCATATCTTCTCTGAATAGGGATTGTTTTACCTCTTCCTTACCAATTTGGATGCCTTATATTTCTTTTTCTTGCATATTGCTCTAGCTAGGACCTCCAGCACAATGTTGAAGAAGAGTGGTGATAAAAGGCATCCTTGTCTGGTTCCCTTTCTCAAGAAGAATGCTTTCAGTCTCTCTCTCTTTAGAATGATGTTGACTGTTGGCTTTGTATACATGTCCTTTATTATGTCAAGGCATTTTCCTTCTATTCCTATTTTGCTGAAAGTTTTTATCAGGAATGTATGTTGGACTTTGTCAAATGCCTTTTCTGCATCAATTGACAAGATCATGTGGTTCTTTTATTTCTGTGGTGCATTATGTTGATTGATTTTCTAATGTTGAACCATCCCTGCATACCTGCTATGAATCCCTCTTGATCATGGTGTATTAATTTTTTGATATGGTGTTGAATTCTATTGGCTAAAATTTTGTTGAGGATTTTTCCCTCTACGTTTATGAGGGATATTGGTGGGTAATTTTCTTTTTTTGTGGTGTCTTTGCTTGGCTTTGGTATGGGGGTTATGCTCTCTTCATAGAATGAGTTCAGGAGTTGTAAAAATGGCTTGGGGGCAGCATCTGACCTCCTTTCTCTTCACAAAGGGAAAGAAGAATCAAGATCAATAGCCCAAGGCTGATTCCTAAGAGGCAGAGGTCAGACATGCCTCATCTCTCTGCCATCTTTACCAATTCTGACACCAACTGTCTCTCCCAGGGCACTCTCTACTTCTCTGTTGAGTTTGATAATTCATTGCAATAACCACACAGAACTCACAGACTATATTCATGATTATGGGGTTTATTAGGGAAGCAACAGGTTACAATTCAGGTTCAGGAATACTCAAGGATACAGCTCTTCTTTCAGGGCAGCCTCTTTTCAGCTGTTCTCACAGACGCACCTCTCTCTGGCCCTAGGCCTCTGCCCTGCTCAGGCAAGTGTCACAAAGTTCTTTTAATCCCTGCCAATAAGTCCCCAGAGGCACCCCAGGCACTAATCTTTTCTGGTTCTACAGGTTTTCTATACAGAGTGAATTCCAAATTGTACTCCACTTTAGCAATGCCTATGGAGTGACTCAGCTGT
The DNA here is from genome assembly GCA_030035585.1 of Dugong dugon. Lineage (NCBI taxonomy): Eukaryota > Metazoa > Chordata > Mammalia > Sirenia > Dugongidae > Dugong > Dugong dugon. Next base: position 74,127,691 of record CM057483.1, read on the forward strand.
GAGCATTCAGCAAACAATACACCTGGCATGGATGAGAGAGGTTGGATAAGTTCTTTGATTCTGGGGGGAGTAAGGTTGGGTGGATCTGCATGGCACATAGCAATATCCACAATACCCAGCTATTAGAACAAGTCATCAGACACTATTAGCATGAATAGGTTCTAAGCCATTCAAGAGAAGTAGTGATAAGGACTGACATATTCCAGAACACTGGCCTTGACACTCCTAAATAAATACAGAATAAATAGATAAATACAGAAGTAAACTATCACCCCATCTGAAGGCAATGTTCTGAAATGGCAGACATTTTCACCGCTTGAGTAGAAAATAGTTGAGGTTTTTGGTTGATGGGCTTATGTCTGACAGAAAGTAGTCTTGTTGAGTGAGACAGTGGGTTATATCAAGTACTGTGTTTCTGAAACCAGAGTCATTGGGAGCTCTCTTCAAGCTTGGGTTGTGGCAGAGAGGGCAAGGAGCAAATTATTTGAGATAATACGTTCAGACAATTTAAAATATCTATATACTTCAGTATTCTCTGTACTGTATGTTGGACTGGTTTCCTTTTTATGAATAAAATGTCCTAAAATAATATGTTTATCTAAAATAAAAGCTTAAGAAACCAAACAAACAGCAGGGAGAGGATTATTATTATTATTAAAATTACTAAAAGATACTGTTCTAAGTATCATATGCATATAAACTCATTTAACCATGACAACAACCTGCTATAACTAGTGGGTACTGGAAAGGTATCATAATCGGTACCTTAGAGTAACTGAAATAGCCATGTAAATCAGTGTGAACCCAAAGAGCTTGGACTCTGAAAGATAATATGCCAGGATAAAACAAAGTAATATAGTAATTCATAACAATTGGAAGAAAAAGCTAAAATGTAAAGCATACTGCAATTTTAATACTCTTGAGGGCACTAATTTTCACAGATAGCAGATAAAACATTTCTGATAGCATGAGAACAGGCAGAAATATGAAGAACTAGCAAAAAAATGTTAACAGATGCAGAGATTTCCTTAAATGTATATGGATATACCAGAAAAAAGTTTTTAAAGTTCCTAGATGTCTTTCTTGTCAATCATTCATATCTAAAAGAATTATAATTAGATTACTAACATCATAGGAAGCCAAGATAGTCACTTTTCCCCCATTTGTTAGTTCAGTTAGTTTCCATTATCCAGGCTTCTTTTGAACTGTCCAAATACTGGAGATTCTTTTAAAAGTTTTTATAAATTATATGATAACAAGTTTATTTATTTATTTTTTGATCTCATAGAAATTTTATATACCTAAAGAAGGATAATATGGAGAAAAACCATGAAGAACACTGAGCTGCTACAATACACAGTGAGGGAAATTGTTCAAAGCATATGATTTAGGTAAACCACAAGGGGAAAAATAAGAGCTGTTTTTTTCACTCCATCATTGATTCATCTTGCTTTTAAAAAAAACTTGGTTATACCATAGACTAAACACATATAACATTAAACACACACACATCATTCTTCTCTAAAAGATTTTTGAAGCATTTGGCAATGATTATAGGACAGAAATGGCATGAAAGCTGTAAGCTTTTATGAATCTAATTAGACATACCACAGTATTGGAACATGAGATTCACTCATAAATAGCAGTGTAAAATAATGAGCTTGTACGTGTATAAAAGTATTTTAAAATCAAATTATAAGTATTCCTATATTGTAGATTTGTTTCATATTTAATGTGGAAAGAAAATCTTTTTGTTAATAAATCTGACATAGCACAATAATTTCCAAGAAGCTAAATGTCAACTGAAAAGATAATTTTAAATGGCAACAAAGGGAAATTTCAGAAAGTGTGATGGAATATATTCAATATAAGGCAACCAAACGATAAGCCACTTCTTGTCCAGAAAGAATTGTTCAAAATAGCATTAGAAATATTGGACATCTGAAAAGAAATATTAGAAAATAATAAATATTAGAATGCATTGCAGTTTATATTATAAAAACAAGTAGCATTCAAATGCTTGGCTATAAATGAATAATTAGTTACTGTATAAAAGGACACAAAATAACATGGCTTGGAGGTGAGATTTCCAGAATGGTGGAGTAAATAAATCTGAAAATCCATTTGTTTATAAAAGCAATGACAACCTTGGTAAGTATAGTCAAAATTAACTTTTTCAGAGCTCTGGAAATTAACCAAAGTCATGGAACAATTTTAAAAATATTTATTTAAGAAAAATGGCTGTGGGGGCAAGATGGCGCTCTAGGCAGAAACACCACACAGTCCCTCCACAGCAAAGATTCAAAAAACTAAGCCTAACAGAGAATCAACAATCCTGAAACCCTAGAACACCAAATGAAGAGATAAAGAACTCAGCCAAACACCAAACGGAGTGAGAATACTAAAAGAGAACGGAGACCGAGGAGAGACTCAGGCAGAGATTCCTTACCAGCTAACGCAGCGCGGATCCACCTTCTTGGATTCCTATCAGAGACCAGAGAACGGGAGAGCAGCCTTGCAGAGCATCTGGTCGGAGACAGAATGACCGGTAAACTGCAGTGCGCGCTCTCCCACCACCCACCCCTCTCCGCCTCAGCTGGGGATCCCCTGCTTTCCGTGGCCAGGGTCCCTGGGCTGGGGGGCGCCAGTGCTTGGATTCCGCGCACGTGGGCTGGCGGCTTTCTGGGAGCCGTTTGCTGGTGGCTAGCGAGCCTTTTTCTGCCGCCTCCCCCTCCTTTTGCCTGGGTGCCTGGTTCCAAGTGCCGTCTCTGCTCTCTCCTGCGGGGCTGTAGGGCTGCGTTTGGGCGTGTGGCTGTTTCTAGGTCTGGGCTCCCGCGTGGGTGGGATCCCGGGGCCTTTGTTCGTTCGCCCCTCTGCTTTCCGTGGCCGGAGTCCCTGAGCTGGGGGGCGCCGGTGCTTGGATTCCGCGCGCCCGGGCTGGCGGCTTTCTGGGAGCCGTTTGCTGGCAGCTAGTGAACCTTTTTCTCCCGCCTCCCCCTCCTTTTGCCTGGGTGCCTGGTTCCGAGTGCCGTCTCTGCTCTCTCCTGCGGGGCTGTAGGGCTGCGTTCGGGCGTGTGGCTGTTTCTAGGTCTGGGCTCCCGCGTGGGTGGGATCCCGGGGCCTTTGTTCATTGGCCCCTCTGCTTCCCGTGGCCACGGTCTCTTAACCCTGAGACTACCAGCTTCTTGGAATTCGCGCCCCTGAGTGGGGGCTCTCTGGGTCCCATTTGTAGGCACTGACTGCTGGTGTTGCCCTTTTATTTTTTTTTTTTCAATTTTATTTTTCTTCCTTTTTTGATTAGTTTTGTAAACTTTTACCTCTTTTTCCCTTTTGTCTTTCTTCATTGCTTAATTTCTCGTCTCTCTATCTCTTCCTTCTCTTTCTGATCCCTGAATACCAGGCGATGTATGCCTCTGTACCTTCTGGCCAGGCTGAGCTGTGAAAATTGAGACCGACTCCCCCAGACCTCATAGCTGCATCGGTGGGATCCCTGGGAACTTTGCAGTTCTTTAACTTTTCTGATTTTTATTTGGTCATTCTTTCATTTTCTTTCTCTTCCCCCTTCTGGTTTCCTCCATCCCATAGTCTCTCATCTGTACATTCCAACGACAAGCTCCCGTAGCATTCTTTTATGTTTGTACGCTTTTTGCTCCTCCTCCTCTCTCCTCTCTCCCATATCCAGCTTAGCTGCACACATAACCATCTTCCCGCTGCACCCTACCTACCTGCACCATGCACTAGACATCACACCACCAAGCGGTGCAGGCACGCCCTATTGGAACCTGCCCAGTACTGACTACCGACCGTCCTGGTGGCTTCGGTGAGTGCCACAAGCAACCCGTCCCAGTGGCTCCTCCTCAGCTAGATCTGCCCAGCTGTACCACAAGAACGAAAAAAAAAAAAAAAAAAAAAAATACAATCAATAAACAAGAGAAATATCTACTGAATGCCCCGAAAACAGCAAACAATATCAAAACATTTACAAAAACAAGACAAGATGGCTCCAATAGGCATCCAAATTAAAACACCAGATAACTCTCCTGTGGAAGAAAATGCACTAGAAGTACCTGATACGGAACTCAAATCACTAATACTCGGAATTTTCCAAGAACTGAGGCAAAAAGCTGACAAACATGAGGAAAAAATAGACAAATTTATGGAAAATACAGACAAAAAATTGGAAGAATTCAGGAAGATGATGCAGGAACAAAATGCCAAAATAAATTCACAACTTGAAATTATACAAAAACAACAATTAGAAATCCAAAAGATAAACAACAAGATTTCAGAAATGGACGGTGTCATAGAAGGGCTGAGAAGTAGATTTGAAACCATGGAAGACAGGATCAGTGGAACTGAAGACAAACACTTGGATACAACTCTGTTTCAGGAAAACTCAGAAAAAAGAACAAAGAAAAATGAAGAGACCCTGAGAGTTATGTGGGACACAATTAAAAGCAAAAACTTACGAGTGATTGGCATACCAGAACAGGGGGAGAAAACAGAAAACACAGAGAGGATCATTGAGGAACTGCTGACAGAAAACTTTCCCAATATCATGAAAGATGAAAAGCTGGCCATCCAAGAAGCTCAACGAACCCCATATAGAAGAGACCCCAAAAGAAAATCACCAAGACATATCATATTCACACTCGCTAAAACTAAAGACAAACAAAGAATCCTGAGAGCAGCTCATGAAAAACAAGAAGTCACATACAGAGGAGAAACAATAAGACTAAGCTCAGATTATTCAGCAGAAACCATGCAGGCAAGAAGGCAATGGGATGACATATATAAAATCTTGAAAGAAAAAAATTGTCAGCCAAGAATAATATATCCTGCAAAACTCTCATTCAGATTTGATGGTGAAATTAGGTCATTTCCAGATAAACAGAAACTAAAGGAATATGCAAAAGTCAAACCAAACTTACAAGAATTATTAAAGGGAGTTCTTTGATCTGAGGACAAACAGCTTCAGCCCTCAGGCAGGACCTAGGTCCTAGGATGCAGGTTCACATGAACCAGATACCATTCTAGGAACTGAACTACAGAGGACTTTCCAAAAACAAAAGATATACAACAGGGAATCAGAGAAATCAATCAAAGGATGACAACAACATCAAAACAATGAAAGAGGGAACAAACGGCATAGGTATAGAACCTTCTAAAGGAGAGGAAGGCAAGGCGATACCAAGTAACGGTAGACTGCTTCAAAATTATAAAGATAAGGGTAAAATTCATGGTATCCACAAAAAAAGTTAACAAACCAACTCATAAAAATAAAGACGAAAAACATAAAGTCTCAACAAAAACAAAAGAAATGAACACAAAATCCACAAACAAAAGTAACTCAGCACAAGAAAGTAAGAAGAACAAATAAAACTTCAGCATCACAAAAAAAAGCACTACAAAATGACAGCAACAAACTCACATCTATCAATAATTACACTGAACGTAAATGGACTCAATGCACCCATAAAGAGACGGAGAGTGGCAGAATGGATAAGAAAACAGGATCCATCAATTTGCTGTCTACAACAGACACACCTTAGAAACAAAGATGTGAATTTATTAAAAATCAAAGGTTGGAAAAAAATATATCAAGCTAACAACTATCAAAAAAGAGCAGGAGTGGCAATTCTAATCTCAGATAAAATAGACTTTAAAACAAAATCTACCATAAAAGACAAAGAAGGACACTATATAATGATTAAGGGGATGATCCATCATGAAGACATAACCATAATAAATATCTATGCATCCAATGACAGGGCTCCAAAATACATAAAAAAAACTCTAACAGCACTGAAAAGAGAAATTGACAGTTCCACAATAATAGTAGGAGACTTCAACACACCACTCTCAGTAAAGGACAGAACAACTAAAAAGAAACTCAGCAAAGATACAGAAGACCTAAAGGACACAGTCAGCCAACTGGACCTCATAGACATATATAGAACAATCCATCCAACTGCTGCAAAGTACACATTCTTTTCCAATGCACATGGAACGTTCTCCAGAATAGACCACATCTTAGGCCACAGAGCAATCCTCAACAAGATCCAAAATGCTGAGATAATTCACAGTATCTTCTCTGTCCACAATGCCATCAAGGTAGAAATTAACACTAGAAAGAGCAAGGAAAAAAAATCAAACACATGGAAACTGAATAATAATCTGCTTACACATCAATGGGTAAAAGAAGAAATCAGAGATGGAATTAAAAAATTCCTAGAATCAAATGAAAATGAAAACACATCATACCAAAACCTTTGGGACACAGCAAAGGCAGTCCTTAGAGGACAATTTATAGCAATAGATGCACATATCAAAAAAGAAGAAAGGGACAAAATCAAAACATTAACTACAGAACTCAAACAAATAGAAAGAGAACAACAAAAAAAGCCTACAACCACCGGAAGAAAGGAAATAGTAAAGATCAGAGCAGAAATAAATGAAATAGAGAACAGAAAAAGAATAGAAAGAATCAACAAAACCAAAAGTTGGTTCTTTGAAAGAATCAACAAAATCGACAAAGCACTGGCCAGACTGACAAAAGAAAAACAGCAGAGGGCACAAATAACCCAAATAAGAAATGAAATGGGGGACATTACAACAGACCCAACTGAAATAAAAAGGATTATAACAGAATATTATGAAAAACTATATTCCAACAAATTTGAAAACCTAGAGGAAATGGAAGAATTTCTAGAAACATACGGCCTACCAAACTACAACAAAGTGATATTGAAAATCTGAACAGACCCATAACAAGAGAAGAGATTGAAAAGGTAATGAAAAAACTCCCAACCAAAAAAAGCCCTGGCCCAGATGGCTTCACTGGAGAATTCTACAAAACATTTACAGAAGAGCTCGTACCAGTTCTACTCAAGTTATTTCAGAGCATAGAAGAGGAAGCAACACTTACATATTCATTCTATGAAGCCAGGATAACGCTGATACCAAAACCAGCCAAAGACATCACAAAAAAAGAAAATTACAGACCAATATCTCTCATGAATATAGATGCAAAAATTCTGAACAAAATTCTAGCCAATAGAATTCAGTATCATATCAAAAAAATAATACACCACGACCAAGTAGGATTCATACCAGGTATGCAAGGATGGTTTAACATTAGAAAATCCATCAACGTAATCCACCACATAAATAAAAGGAAAGAAAAAAATCACATGATCATCTCAATTGATGCAGAAAAGGCATTTGACAAAGTCCAACACCCATTCCTGATGAAAGCTCTCAATAAAATAGGTATAGAAGGGAAATTTCTCAACATAATAAAGGCATCTATGCAAAACCAACAGCCAACACCATTCTTAATGGAGAGAGGCTGAAAACATTCCCCTTGAAAACAGGAAGAAGACAAGGATGCCCTTTATCACCACTCCTATTTAACATTGTGCTGGAAGTTCTAGCTAGAGCAGTAAGGCAAGGAAAAGAAATAAAGGGCATCCAAATTGGTAATGAAGAAGTTAAACTCTCCCTGTTTGCAGATGATATGATACTATACATAGAAAACCCTAAAGACTCCACGAGAAATTTACTGGAACTAATAGAAAGATTCAGCAGAGTAGCAGGATACAAGATAAACATTCAAAAATCAGTTGGATTCCTATACACCAGTAAAGAGAACGATGAAAAGGAGATCAGGAAATCAATACCATTTTCAATACCCCTAAAAAGATAAAATACTTAGGAATAAATGTGACCAGGAATATAAAAGACCTATACAAAGAAAACTACAAAACACTGCTGCATGAAATCCAAAAGGATCTACACAAATGGAAAAACATACCATGCTCATGGATAGGCAGACTCAACATTGTGAAAATGGCAATTCTACCTAAAGAAATCTACAAATACAATGCAATCCCGATACAAATACCAACAACATTCTTCAAAGAGATGGAAAAAGTAATTATTAACTTTAAATGGAAAGGGAAGAAACCCTGAATAAGTAAAGCACTACTGAAGAAGAAGAATAAAGTTGGAGGACTCACACTACCTGACTTGAGAACCTACTATACAGCTACTGTACTCAAAACAGCCTGCTACTGGTACAACAACAGAGACATTGACCAATGGAACAGAATTGAGAACTCAGATGTAAATCCATCCACCTACGGTCACCTGATTTTTGACAAGGGCCCAAAATACATCAAATGGGGAAAAGACAGTCTTTTTAACAAATGGTGCTGGCAAAACTGGATATCCATTTGTAGAAAAATGAAACAGGACCCATACCTCACACCATATACAAAAACTACTTCAAAATGGATCAAAGACCTGAATATAAAGCCTCAAACTATAAAATTCATAGTAGAAAAAATAGTACCAACACTTCAGGCCTTAATACATGGCATTAACAGGATACAAACCATAAACATCAACACAAAAAACCCAACAGATAAAGTAGATAATTGGGATCTTCTAAAAATCAAACATCTATGCTCTTCAAAAGATTTCACCAAAAGAGTTAAAAGAGAACCTACAGACTGGGAAAAAATTTTTGGACAGTACAAGTCAGACAAAGGTCTAATCTCCATAATCTACAAGAAAATCCAACACCTCTACAACAAAAAGACAACCAATCCTATCAAAAAATGGGCAAAGGAAATGAACAGACAATTCACCAAGGAAGACATTCAAATGGCCAACAGACACATGAGGAAATGCTCGCGATCACTAGCCATTAGAGAAATGCAAATTAAAACCACAATGAGATACCATCTCACCCCGGCATTACTGGCACGAATCAAAAATACTGGAAATAACAAATGTTGGAGGGGCTGCGGGGAGACGGGAACTCTTATACACTGCTGGTGGGAATGCAAAATGATACAACCATTTTGGAAAATGATATGGCGTTTCCTCAGAAAGCTAGCAATAGACATACCATTCGATCCAGCAATCCCACTCCTAGGAATATATCCTAGAGAAATAAGAGTCATCACTCGAATAGACATATGCACACCTATGTTCATGGCAGCATTATTCACAATAGCAAAACGATGGAAACAACCTCGATGTCCATCAACAGATGAATGGATACACAAACTATGGTACATACACACAATGGAGTAGTATGCAACGAGAAAGAACAACAATGAATCTGTGAACCATCTCATAACATGGATGAAACTGGAGTACATCATGCTGAGTGAAATAAGTCAATCACAAAAGGACAAATATTGTATGAGACCTCTATTGTAAAAACCCATGAAAAAATTCACATGCAAAATGTAACAATCCTTGTTGGTTACCATGGATGGGGGGGGGGGGAATACTAAATAGGTAATAGGTAAGTGGTAACTTGGGTGAGAGGTGAGATAGTACATAGTACATAGTACAGGGGAAACTAACACAACCTGCACAAGGAAAGGTCATAGAGGCCCTATAGACACATCCAAACCCCCCGAGGGACTGAGTTGTTGGACGGAGGGCTCTGGGGACCATGATCTCGGGGAACATCTAGCTCAATTGGCATGACACTACTTATAAAGATAATGCTCTACATTCTACCTTGGTGAGTAGTGTATGGGGTCTTAAAAGCCTATGAGCGGCCATCTAAGATACTCCACTGATCTCATCCCTTCGGGAACAAGGGAGAACGAAGAGAACAGGATACAAGGAAAAGATTAGCCCGAAGGACTAATGGTCCACAGCTACCAAGGCCTCCATGGGACTGAGTCCAGTACAGCTGGATGGTGCCCGGCTACCACCAATGACTCCTCGACCAGGATCACAACAGAGGGTTCTGGGCAGAGCTGGAGAAGGATGTAGAGCATAATTTTAACTCCCCCCCCCCAAAAAAAAAGAAGACCAGATTTACTGACCTAAAGAATACTAGAGAAACCTCAAGAGTGTGGCCCCCAGACACCCTTTCAGCTCAGAGGTGAAGTTACCTTCGAGGTTCGATGTTAAGCCTGGGAATGGACAGCCCAGTAAAACTAAATGGGACTAACGAGGTACAGGAGTCCGGTGACAAGGGCCAGAAGGCAGAGGGAGAGTAGGAAACTGATGATAAGGAACACAAATTGAATAAGGACACTGTCGATGTATTGTGAGATTGTTGACCACTGCTATAGGGCAACATTTGTAGTAACTATTAAATGGGAGGCTGTTTTGTCCTGTAAGCCTTCATCTTGGGCGAGAATGGCAGCACAATTGGAAGAGCATAGTCAATATCACTTAAATGTGTAAGCAAAAAGTTTTGAAATGGTGTTTAAATAAAATAAAATAAATAAATAAATAAATAAACAAATGAGACTAAAGAGGTACAATAGTCCACTGACAAGGTCCAGAAGACAGAAGGGGACAAGGAAGCCCCCTGGTGATAGGGAACACAAGGTGGAGTAAGGATATTCTTGATGTGCTGTGAGATTGTTAACCATTGTCATAGGGCAACATGTGTAGTAACTGTTAAATGAAAAACTATTTTGTTCTGTAAGCCTTCATCTTAAGTGAGAATAACAGCACAGTTGGAAGAGCGTAGTCAATGTCACTGAACTGTGAATGTAGAAATTTTTGAAACGGTGTATCTTTGGCCATCTGTAATTTTCATCAAAAAAAAAGGTTGAGAATTTAGAGGCTTAATACGTTGTGGGGTTGTTAACCAATGTCATAGAACAACATGTGTACTACTATTTCATGAGAAACTATTTGCTCTGTAAGCTTTCACCTGAAGTACAATAAAATATATAAGAAAATAAAAAAGAAAAAGAAAAAAAAGAAAAATGGCTGTATCTTGTATGGAACAACAAATTTTGTGGCATTTTAATGGTTCTATTGCCATCCCCTTCTCCCCACCTCCACAGTAGCCTTGAAAATAGCAGCTGAAGAGCCAATGGAGTCGACTGAAGGGGACTGGAGCTCATCAAAAGCCTCATTCCCAAAGAATTTTCACTATTTGACCTGTTCAGCAGCTGCTAGAGAAGTCCTATTCATAGTGATTATTATTATTTAACCTAATTCAGCGATCACTCAATGAGAAAAGTCCTATCACCAGGCCATTTGTTGGGAAAATGTCAGCAACAGATGTTTGATAATTTCCATATTCCATTTGATCGTGGCAATGTGCAATATTCACAAGTTCTTAGTGAAGATCACTTGGAGCACAGCACAGACCAGACACGGTTCTAATGGTGTAGTCAACAGGCATTTGTTACTCACAGAATAAACAGGACAGAGATGAGTAGAACAACAACCATTCTCATCAAACATAGTTCCCCAAAGTTAGGCTCCCGTCCCAGATGCCATGTTATATCACATCCATGCACACTCCACTTTATGCCATGGGAGAAGAACACCAGAGCCCCTCTCTTCAGGGGTTAACATACTAACAGGACAGCCATGTCTATGTGCCAACAGCATGTACAGAGAGCGAATAGGATAAAGGAATAATAAAAGGGGTAATAAAAGCTAAAAAGGGGTAATAAAAGTAGAAGGTCCCCTGCAGATAATGAACATTATTCATTGCCCCTATTTAGGGTAGGTTACTATCTCCTGATGGCTATTCTAGATTTACTGGCATCTGAAGCATTCCTTCCTGCTTTACCCCACTAAAATAGCTTAACAGAGTTCTGGGTTTCTTTAGAGGGCAATCATCTCCCTCTAATGCACATACTTTACCTTGTGTCCATTAAAAAAAAAATTGCCATTAAGTCGTTTCCAACTCATAACGACCCTATAAGACAAAGTAATACTGCCCCATAAGGCTTCCAAGGAGCGGCTGATGGATGAGAACTGCTGACCTTTTGGTTAGCAACCAAATGCTTAAGCACTAAACCAGCAGGACCCCTTGTGTACATTAGTAGCTATTATGTCCATTAATAGCTAGGAAGACAGTGAAGGGATTGTAACACACCTGAGTACCCAGCAATCACCTTTCTTTAGAATGAATGCAGATATGGATCTCTTCCAATAGACTGTTGGCCAGGTAGCTGTCTTTCAAATTTCTTGACATAAATGAGTAAGAACTTCCAGCGTTCCATCCATGGAATGAGGCATCTCAATTGGTATTCCTTCAGTTCTCTGAGCCTTGCTTTTTGCCAATGCCTTTGGTGCAGTTTGAACTTATTTCTTCAGTATCATCAGTTCTTGATCATATGCTACCTCAAAATGGTTGAACATCAACAAATTGTTTTTGGTACAGTGACTCTGTGTATTCTTACCATTTTCTTCTGATGTTTCCTGGGTCATTCAATTCTTTGCCAGTAGAATCCTTGAGTAAGGCAACTCAAGGCTTGAATTATCTTTAGTTCTTTCAGGTTGAACAATGCTGATTGTGTTTTTCCCTTTTGGTTTTCTAACTCCAGGTCCTTGCACATTTCATCGTAGTATGTTACCTTTTCTTCTTGTGCTACCCTTTGAAGTCTCCATTTCAGCCATTGTACCATATTATTTCTTCCATTTGCTTTAGCTACCCTGTGCTTAAGGGAAAGTTTCAGAACCTCTCCTGACATACATTTTGGTCTTTTCTTTCTTTCCTGGCTTTTTAATGACTTTTCACTTTCTTCATGTATGATGTCCTTAATGTCATCCCGCAACTCATTTGATCTTCGTCGTTAGTGTTCAGTGCATCAAATCTATTCTTAAGATGGTCTCTAAATTCAAGGTCATACTTTGGCTTTTGTGGTCTTGCTTTGATTTTCTTCAGCTTCAAATTGAACATGCATATGAACAATTGCTGGTTGGTTCCTCCTTGGTCCCTGGGTTTGTCTTGACTGGTGATATTGAGCTTTTCCATTGTATCTTTTCACAGATGTAGTAGATTCGATTTCTGTGTAATCCACCTGGTGAGGTTCATGTGAATAATCATCAGTTGTTCTCTTTGGTGGCTTGCATGTTGTTATGATGCTGAAAGATATGCCACTTTTATTTCAAATACCACCAGAATCACCCATGGTGGACAGGTTTCAGCAGAATTTCCTGATTAAGGCAGGCTAGGAAGAAAGGCCTTGCAATCTACTTCTGAAAATTAGCCAATGAAAATTTTATGGATCACAATAGAATATTATCAGGTATAGTTTTGGAAAATGAGCTCCTTAGGTTGTAAAGCACTCAAAATATGACGGGGGAAGAGCTGCCTCCTCAAAGTAGAGTTGACCTTAATGACGCAGGTGCAGCAAAGTCTTAGGGACCTTCATTTGCTGATGTGAAAAATAAGTAACAACAGAAAACATCTATCAGTAACTGGAACATGTAATGTATAAAGTTATAATCAATGAAAGATCAAAGTCATCAAAAATGAAATGGAACACTTGAACATCAATATTTTAGGTGTTACTGAGATGAAATGGACTGGACTTGGCCATTTGGAATTGGACAATCATATGGCCTATTATGACAGGAACAACAAATTAAAGAGGAATGGCATTGCATTCATCATTAAAAAGAACATTTCAAGATCTATCCTGAAGTACAAGTGATCAATGTTAGGTTATTATCAATGTGCCTACAAGGAAGACCAATTAATTTGACTATTCAAATTTATCCACCAGCCATGAATACCAAAGATAAAGAAATTAAAGATATTTATGACTTGCTGCAGTCTAAATCAATGGAATGTTTCATCAAGATATATTGATAATTACTGGTGATTAGAATGAGAAAGTTGGAAACAAAGAAGAAAAATTAGTAATTGGAAAATAAGGACTTGGTGATAGATATGAAACCAGAGATTGCATGATAGAATTCTGCAATCCAATGATTTATTCATCAGAAACTCTGCCCAATCATTAGTGGGCCACTAAGCTAACTGAGCAGAGACTTCACTGGCCATGCACAATAGAAAATAGAGTTTACAGAAATAGTCTAGGAAAGTCATTATACAAACAACAACAGTCAAAAATCCTAGCGAAGGGAAGAATCTGATTTCCAGAGCTGCCACATTTTATTACATTAAATGTTCAGTTTTCACAAATAAATTTGAAAACATGAAGGGAAATTGGAAAGTATGGGCCCTTACACAGGGGAAAAAAAAAATCAGTCAATTAGAACTCTCCTTTAAGGAGTCTATATGTTGGATTACATGACAAAGAGGTTAAAACTGCTATTATAAATATGTCCAAAGCATTATAGGAAACCATGTATACATAATTAAAGAAATCAACACAGGAAAATATGCTTAAAATCAATATTTACTGTTGTGTGCAGTTGAGTCAATTCCTACTTACAGTGACTCTATGGAACAGAGTAGAACTGTCCCATAGGGTTTCCTAGGCTGTGATCTCTGTAACCTTCATGGGAGCAGATCGCCAGTTCTTTTCTCCCCTGGAGAGGCTGGTGGGTTTGAACTTTGAACCATTCTGTAAGCAGCTGAGCTCTTAACCATTGTGCCACAGGGGATATGCAAATCAAAACCACAATGAGATACCGCTTCAAACCACTAGGATCGCTATAATCAAAAAGACAAGTGTTAGCAAGGATACGGAGATATTGGGACACTCATATATGGATATTGAGAATGTAAAATGGTGCATCTTCTTTAAAAAACAGTTTGGCAATTTCTCTAAGAGTTAAACATAGAGTACCATATGACCCAACAATCGCACTCTTAGGTATTTACTTAAATGAATAAAAAACTTATTTCCACATATATGTACACAGATGTTTATAGCATGTGTGTACAATATTCTAATATAAATTTTTATTATTATTCTTAATAGCCACCACTTATCTGTCAGCTTGTTATACTGTGGTGGCTTGCCTGTTGCTGTGATGCTGAAAGCTATGCTACCTGTATTTCAAATACCAGCAGGGTCACCCATGGTTGACAAGTTTCAGCAGAGCTTTCAGATTAAGACAGACTAGAAGAAGGACCTGGAAGTTAACTCCCAAAAACAATGGCCAGTGAAAACCTTATGAATAGCAGTGGAACATTGCCTAATATATTGTTGGAAGATAAGCCCCTCAGGTTGGAAAGCACTCAAAATACAACTGGGAAGAGCTGCCTCCTCAAAGTAGAGTCAACCTTAATGACATAGATGGAGTAAAGCCTTCGGGGCCTTCATCTGCTGATGTGGCAAGACTTAAAATGAGAAGAAACAACCGCAAACATCCATTAATAATAGGAATGTGGAATGTACGAAGTATGAATCTAGGAAAATTGGAAGTTGTCAAAAATGAAATGGAACACATAAAGATTCATATCCTAGGCATTAGTGAGCTGAAATGGACTGATATTGGTCATTTTGAATCAGACAATCATGTGATCTACTTTGCCAGAATGACAAATTGAAGAGGATTGGCGTCACCTTCATCATCAAAAGGAACATTTAAAAATCTATCCTGAAGTATAATGCTGTTAGTGATAAGATAATATCCATATGCCTATAAGGAAAACTAGTTAATATGACTATTATTCAAATTTATACATCAACTACTAATGCCAAAGATGAAGAAATTGAAAATTTTCACCAACTTCTGCAGTCTGAAATTGATCAAACAGGCAATTAAGATGCATTAATAATTACTGGTGATTGGAATGCCGAAGCTGGAAACAAAGAAGAAGGATTTGTAGTTGGAAAATATGACCTTGGGGATAGAAAGTATGCCAGAGATCACATGAGAGAATTTTGCAAGACCAAGGACTTATGCATTGGAAATACTTTTTTTTCAACATAAACGGCTACTATAAACGTAGACCTTGCCAGATGGAATACACACAAATCAAATCAACTACATCTGTGGAAAGAGACAATGGAGAAGCTCAATATCATCTGTCAGAACAAGGCCAGGGGCCAACCATGGAACAGCCTATCAATTGCTCATATGCAAGTTTAAGTTGGAGCTGAAGATATTAAAACAAGTCCACGAGAGCCAAAGTATAACCATGAGTATATCCCACCTGAATTGAGAGACCATCCGTAAAAATGGCATGGGGGAGTTGTCTGACCTCCTCCAACCCCACACAGCGGAAGGAGAACCAACATCAACAGCACAAGGCTGACTCTCATGAGATGGAATCCAGACAAACCTCTTCTGTCTGCTATCTTTACTAATTCTGACATCAATGGTCCCTCCTACAGCACTCTCTGCTGGGTTTGATAATTCATTGCAATGATCACACAGAACTCATAGACCATACTCACAATTATGGGGTTTATTAGGGAAGTATAACAGTTACAATTCAGGCTCAAGAACACTCAAGATACAGTTCTTCCATCAGGAGAGCCTCTCCCCAGCTGTGCTCATAAGCACGCCTCTCCCTGGCCCTCAGTCTCTGCAAAAAGACACTCAGCTTTCTCCCTCCATGGGCTGGGAAGCCCACCATACTGTCTCCTGCTGCCGGGTGTCTGCTGCTGGGTCTCTCCTGCTGGTCTCTCCTTCCTTGGTGGCAGTGAGCTCCTCCTCTCTGCTCTGGAATTGGCCTTCTTATAAGGCAAAACTGACTAATCCCCTTGGATTACCCTATCACATAGTCCTGCCCAATCATGTAGGTGGGAAGTTACAAGACCATGGCTAGAAGGGCCACACACAAAGTAATTAATCGTACTGCACCATCTGAAGAATAGATGTGACACACTGAACACTAATGACTGAAGACCAGACAAGCTGTGGGATGACATCAAGGACATCATACATGATGAAAGCAAAAGGTCATTAAAAAGACGGGAAAGAAAGAAAAGACCAAAATGGATGTCAGAAGAGACTCTGAAACTTGCTCTTCAACACAGAGTAGCTAAAGTGAATGGAAGAAATGATGAAGTGAAAGAGTTACACAGAGGATTTCAAAGGGTGGCTTGAGAAGACAAAGTAAAGTATTATAATGACATGTGTAAAGACCTGGAGTTAGAAACTGAAAAGGAAGAACATGCTCAGCATTTCTCAACCTGAAAGAACTGAAGAAAACATTAAGCCTTGACTTGCAATATTGGTGCTCAGGTGGAAACTGTACATAAAAAAAAAGGCAGTCGTTCAAACAGAACAAGAAGATACTGTGTGGTTTAAAATCAGGACAGGCGTGTGTCAGGGTTGTATCCTTTCACCATATTTATTCAGTCTGTATGCTGAACAAATAATCTGAGAAGTTGGACTATATAAAGAAGAACTGTGCATCAGGATTGGAGGAAGACTCATTAACAACCTGTGATATGTAGATGACACAACCTTGCTTGCTGAAAATGAAGACTTGAAGCGCTTACTGATGGAGATGAAAGACTGCAGCCTTCAATATGGATTACACTTCAACATGAAGAAAACAAAAATCTGCAAAACTGGACCAATAAGCAACATCATGATAAACGGAGAAAAAATTGAAGTTGTCAAGGATTTCATATTACTTGAATGCACAATCAATGCCCCTGGATGCAGCAGTAAAGAAATCAAATGACATATTAGATTGGACAAATCTGCTGCAAAAGACCTCTTTGAAGTGTTAAAAAAACAAAGATATCACTTTGAGGACTAAGGTGCACCTGAACCAAGCATTGGTATTTTGAATCGCCTCATATACATGTGAAAGCTGGACAATGAATAAGGAAGATCGAAGAAGAATTGATGCATTTGAATTTTGGTTTTGGCGAAGAATACTGAGTATACCATGGGCTGTCAGAAGAATGAACAATTCTGTCTTGGAAGAAGTATAGCTAGAGTGCTCCTTAGAAATGAGGATGGCAAGACTTCTTTTTAGATACTTTGGACACGTTATCAGGAGGGACCAGTCCCTGGAGAAGAACATCATCCTTGGTAAAGTAAAGGGTCAATGAAAAAAGACCCTGAACGAGATGGATTGGCACAGTGGCTGCAACAACGGGCTCAAACATAACAACTATTGTGAGAATGACTCAGGACCAGGCTATGTTTTGTTCTGTTGTACATGTGCACTATGAGTCAGAATCAACTTGACTACAACTAGAAACAACAAATAGCCAAAAAGTGGAAATAACTCTGGTGAAATGATAAATGAAATGTGCTATATCCATGTAATGAAATACTGTTCAGCTTTAAAAAGGAATAACATTTTGATATATGCTACCACATGGATGAACCTTGAAAACATTATGTTAAGTGAAACACTTCATGCACAATAGGGCAAATATTGTATGATCCTGCTTATATAAAATATCTAGAATAGACAACGCATAAAGACAAAGTGTGTTAATGGTTTTCAGGGCCTGAGGAGAGTAAGGAATTCAGACTTATTGCTTAAGGGATTCTGTATTTCTTTATGGGGTGATGAAAAACTTTTGTAAATAGATAGTGGTAATGGTTGCACAACTCTCTGAATATACTAAAGACCACTGAATTGTACACTTCAAAAGGATGTCTTTTATGGTAAGTGAATTATATTTTAATAAAGCTGTTAAAATAATACTAATATGACTTATTTACAAATAACTCAATTAAAAAATGGGCAAAGGATATGAATAGACACTTCACTGAAGAAGACATTCAGGCAGCTAACAGACATGAAGAAATGCTCATGATCATTAGCCATTAGGGAAATGCAGATCAAAACTACAATGAGATACCATCTCACCCCAACAAGGCTACCATTAATCCAAAAAACACAAAATAAAAAATGCTAGAGAGGTTGTGGAGAGACTGGAACACTTATACACTGTTGGTAGGGTTGTAAAATGGTACAGCCACTTTGGAAATCGACTTGGTGCTTCCATAAAAAGCTAGAAATAGAAGTACCATATGATACAGCAATCCCACTCCTTGGAATATATCCTAGAGAAATAAGAGCCATCACACGAATAGATGTATGCACAACCATGTTCATTGCAGCACTGTTCACAATAGCAAAAAGATGGAAACAACCTAGGTGCCCATCAATGGATGAATGGATAAACAAATTATGGTATATTCACACAATGGAATACTATGCAATGATAAAGAACAACGATGATTCCGTGAAACATAACATGGAGGAATCTGGAGGGCATTATGCTGAGTGAATTTAGTCAGTCACAAAAGGACAAATATTGTATAAGACTACTATTATAAGAACTCAAGAAAAGGCTTAAACACAGAAGAAAACATTCTTTGATGGTTAAGAGGATAGGGAGGGAGGGTGAGGGTTATTCACTAACTAGATAACAGACAAGAATTATCTTAGGTGAAGGGAAGGACAGCACACACTGCAGGGGAAGTCAGCACAACTGGACTAAACCAAAGCTAAGAAGTTTCCTGAATACAATCAAACACTTTGAGGGACAGAGTAGCAGGGTTGGGGGTCTGGGGACCATTCTTTCAGGGGACATCTAGGTCAATTGGCATAACAAAATTTATTAGGAATATGTTCTGCATCCTACTTTGGTGAGTGGTGTCTGGGGTCTTAAAAGCTTGCAAGTGGTCATTTAAGATGCATCAATTGGTCCCAACCACCTGGAGTAAAGGACAATGAAGAACACCAAAGACACAAGGAAAGGATTAGCCCAAGAGACAGAAAGAGCCACATAAACCAGAGACTTCATTAGCCTGAGTCCAGAAGAACTAGATGGTGCCTGGCTACCACCAATGACCGCCTTGACAGGGAACACAACAGAAAGTCCCCAATGGAGCAGGAGAAAGGTGGGGTGCAGAACTCAAATTCTAGTAAAAAGACCATAGTTGCTGGTCTGACTGAGACTGGAGGAACCCCAAAAACATGGCCCCCAGATTCTCTGTCAGCCCAGAACTAAAGCAATTTCCAAGGCCAACTCTTCAGACAAAGATTGGACTAGACTTTGGGACATAAAATGATATTTGTGAAGAGTGTGCTCAAGTAGATACAAGAGACTAAACGGACAGCTTCTGTCCGGAGGTGAGATGAGAAGGCAGAGAGGGTTAGGAGCTGGTTGAATGGACATGGGAAATCAGGGGTGGAAAGAAGGAGTGTGCTGTCACAGTATAGGGAGGGCATTTAGGGTCACATAACAAGGTATGTGTAAATTTTTGTATAAGAGACTAACTTGAGATGCAATGTTTCACTTAAACTACAACAATAAAGAAAAAAAACTAATATGGCTTGTTTAATAGAATTTGCCATGCTTACTTAAACTTGGGTTCATCTGCTTGTGGATCCATTTACCTTGAATCATCTGGTGTCATTTGTTTGGGTGGGACCAGGGAGGTGACAAAGGGAGAAAAATTTAGTAAAAATAGTTGGTGGTGGAGAAAATCAAGTGACCCACAACATACTTTTTAGCAAACAGTTTTTGAGATATGTTAAAATTATTTTACACATTAATGCATGTGAACCACACAGAATATAATTAATTTTCCACCGATGTGTAAACAAAGCGTAAGTGTCTTATAAATATTCAGGCCTTTGGTATGAAACATATTTACTTGAATGCTTAACAATTTTTCTTGATTTCAAAACCTGTTTTCCATTATAATGGAACCACACAATGAAGGCACATATAAAATCCACTCTATTCAGGGAAACATTAGGATCCTGATGACATTTGTCTATACCTGGATAATTTTCACACCTATTTCAATTTTATTGCCACTTCCAACTCTGAAGCAAACCAGTACAGAAAATAAATACTTATGCTAAATATATGGCAACATTTAACCATTAAGGAACTAGTGCTAGCTGTTCTCTATAGTTATCTTTCAATATGCTGAACATTATATGCACCTTATATGACACCTTTATCTGATAAATATGCAAAAATAATTAAAATACAAGATCATTGGGAGGATGTAGATAGTATGATTTTGCTGTTTTCCCTGGGTAGAGTTATTATTAAAAAAAAAAAAAAAACCCAAGAGGCATTGTGGTGTGGTAGAAAAAGAACAACCTTTGGTATCAGAGAAACCTGGGTTCATACCTTAGCTCTGCCAGTCACAAGCTGTGTATTCTTGATAAAATGAATTAATCATTCTGAGGCTTAGTTTCCTCATCTGTAAAATTTAGAGAATAATATAATAATACCATTGTAACCACCATTTCTTACTTATTATCTGTATTCCCAATCTGCACTGGGTTCTTTGCATATACATCCAGTTTCACAATCAAAATATTTGTCAGTAAGACATGGGCAAAAATTAATCAAGAGTGAGGTTGGCTCCAGTTCTGGTGCAGGATCTTAGAAGATCTTTGACTTGCCAGACATTTTCCCATTAGGTAGTGGACTGTGGGAAGGTAGGGAGACAGAGGAGTCCCTGGGTGGTACAAGCAATTAAGTATCCCACTGTTAATGAAAACATTTGGAAGTTTAGTGTCATGGTTTCATGAGACAGCCCAGTTAACTGCCTAATAACATGTCTAGGGCTTCTGTTCTACCTCCTAGTTCATTGTGTAGTGTCTGGGATCTTAAAAGCTTATAAGCAGCCATCCAAGTCACAACAATTGGTCTCTATTCACCTGGAACAATAGAGGAAGAACGAGAGTCAGGAATAAGAGGAGGATACGGAATGTGTGGTTAATTGCCTCAGGGAACAACTGCCTCCTTTGCCATGAGACCAGAAGAACTGGATGGTGCCCAGCTACCATTACTGAACATTTTAATCAAAGATTCCATAGAAGAATCCTGATCAAAAGTGGCAAAATGAAGAACAGAATTTCAAATTATCATGAATTCTAGACTTTCTGGAGTCATGGAGGGTAGATGAACCCTTGAAAGTATTGCCATGAGATAATGTTTAAACCTTAAAGCAAAAATATCCCTGAAGTCATCTTAAAATCAAACAATAGTTTAGCTTAACTAGTAAAAAAGGCTTGCCTTGAGCATTATGCTCTTTTAAGAACTATCTACATGGGATTAAATCAACAACAGTAACTTGAAAGATTAGACAAGAACCTTCAGGGACTGTGAGTTTATGTTAATAAGGGAGGAAGAAAAAAAGATTGGTGGTTCAAACCCACCCACAGGAATCATGGAAGAAAGGCCTGGAGATCTACTTCAGAAAGGTCACAGCCATAAAAGTCAGTTCTACTGTGCACATAAAGGCACATGGGGTTGTTGTGAGTTGGAATCAACTCAATGGCAAGTGATGCTTTCTTTCTTTGTTTTTTTATTTTTTTTACTGGTAGCGTGTAGAGGGCCAAGGGTACATTTGGGAAAGGATTAATTAGCCCTAAAGGCAGCAACTATTTACCAACCATTAAGATTATCTTGATGTGAATCAATTGAATGTTAGCCGTTAATACACTATATCATTTAATCTTTACAAAACACTAGGCTATAGTTATAGGAATTTTATTTGAAACTGAAGTTCAGAGAGATATTTTGTCATAGAGCCAGTAAATTTAAAAGCCTTTATTAGTTCTTAAATAAAGAGTAAATGTTATTAACATAAATAGTATGTTAACAATTAAAGAGCTTCCAGAATTCTGACATACTTAAAAGTTTTGGTTTTCAAAATATTACAAGTTTCTAACATTCAGCTTAATATTTCAACCACCATTCTAGGAGTTTGTAATCATAGCTGCCATGTGAGACAATATATTAAAGTGAGTTAAGACTAATATTCTGTTTAGTGGTGTATAGGAATCCAACGCATTTTTCTATGTTGATCTTGTATCCTGCTACTCTGCTGAATTTTTCTATTAGTTCCAGTAGTTTTCTTGTGGAGTCTTTAGGGTTCTCTAGGTATAGTGTCATATCATCTGCAAATAGGAATAGTTTTACTTTTTACTTACTGTCATGGTTTGAATTATGTCCCCCCAAAAAATGTGTGTATCAATTTGGCTGGGCCATGATTCCCAGAATTGTGTGGTTGGCCTTCATTTTGTGATTGTAATTTTATATTAAAGAGGATTAGGGTGGGATTGTAACACCACCTTTACCCAGGTCACATCCCTGATCCAATGTAAAGGGAGTTTCCTTGAGGTGTGGCCTGCACCACCTTTTATCTCTCAAGAGATAAAAGGAAAGGGAAGCAAGCAGAGAGTTGGGGACCTCATACCACCAAGAAAGGAGCACCGGGAGCAGAGTGCATCCTTTGGACCTGAGGTTCCTGCGTAGAGAAGCTCCTAGTCCGGGGGAAGACTAATGATGACGAGGACCTTCCTCCAGAGTCAACAGAGAGAGAAAAGCTTCCTCTGGAGCTGACACCCTGAATTTGGACTTCTAGCCTACTAGACTGTGAGAAAATAAATTTCTCTTTGTGAAAGCCATCCACTTGTGGTATTTCTGTTAGAGCAGCACTAGATGACTAAGACACTTAACAATTTGGATGTCTTTTATTTCTTTTTCTTTCCTTATTGCTTTAGCTAGGACTTCCAGCACAATGTTAAATAGGAGTGGTGATAACAGAGAATCCTTTCCTTGTTCCTGTTCTCAGGGGTAATGTTTTCAGCCTCTCTCCATTGAGAATGATGTTGGCTGTTGGTTTTGTATAGATGCCCTTTATTATGTTGAGGAATTTCCCTTTTTTTCCTAGCCTATTGAGAGTTTTTATCAGGAATGCTATTGGACTTAATAAAATACATTTTATGCATCGATTGAGATGATCATGTGATTCTTTTGTTTTATTAATGTGGTAAATTATGTTGATTGAATTTCTAATGTTGAACCATCCTTGCATATCTGGTATGAATCCCACTTGGTCATGGTGTATTATTTTTTTGATATGATGCTGAATTCTATTAGCTAGAATTCTGTTGAGAATTTTTGCATCTATATTCATGAGAGATATTGGTCTGTTATTTTCTTTTTTCTTTGGTGTCTTTGCCTGGTTTTGGTATCAGGGTTACACTGGCTTCATAGAATGAATTTGGAAGTATCCCTTCCTTTTCTATGTTCTAAAATAGTTTGAGTACTGATGTGAGCTCTTCTCTGAATGTTTGGTAGAATTCTCCAGTGAAGTCATCTGGGCCCAGACTTTTTTTGTTGGGAGTTTTTTTTACCTTTCAATCTCTTCTCTTTTTATAGGTCTGTTCATAGTTTCTACCTCAGTTTGTGTTAGGTAGGTAGGAAAGCAACACCATTTGTAATAGCCCTTAAAAAAATAAATATTTAGGAATAAATCTAACCAGGGTCGTAAAAGACCTATACAAACAAAATTACAAAACACTACTGCAAGAAACCGAAAGAGACCTACATAAATGGAAGAACATACCATGCTCATGGACAGGTAGAAAAACCATTGTAAAAATGTCAATTCTACCCAAAGCAATCTACAAATACAATGCAATCACAATCCAAATACCAATGGCATTATTTAATGAGATTGAAAAACTAATCATTAAATTTATATGGAAAGAAAAGAGGCCCTGGATAAGTAAAGCATTATTGAAGACAAAGAACAAAATAGGAGGCCTCACCCTACCTGACTTCAGAACCAAATATACAGCTAGAGTAGTCAAAACAGCCTGGTACTGGTACAATGACAGACACATTGACCAATGGAACAGAATCAAGAACCCAAAGGTAAATCCGTCTACCTACAGCCACCTGATATTTTACAAAGACCCAAAGTCCATTAAATGAGAAAAAAAAAAATACTCTTTTTAACAAACAGTACTGGCAAAACTGGATGTCCATTTGTTAAAAGAAAAGAAAAGAAAGAAACAAGACCCATACTTCACACCATACACAAAAACTAATTCCAAATGGATCAAAGACCTAAGTATAAAAACAAAAACTATGAAGATCATGGAAGAAAAAATAGGGTCAAACTAGGGTCTCTAATATATGGCATAAATAGAATATAAACCATAACTAACAATACTTAAAAACCAAAAGATAAGCTAGGTAACTGGGATCTTCTAAAAATTAAACACTTATGCTCATTAAAAGCCTTCAACAAAAGAGTAAAAAGAGAACCTACAGACTGGGGAAACAAATTGGCTATGATAGTACCAACAAAGGTCTAATCTCTAAAATCTATAGGAACATTCAACACCTCTACAACAAAAAGACAAATAATCCAAGTAAAAAATGGGCAAAGGATATGAACAGACACTTCACGAAGGAAGACACTCAGGAGGCTAACAGACACATGAGGAAATGCTCTCAATCACTAGCCATTAGAGAAATGCAAATCAAAACTACAATGAGATACTATCTCATTCCTCATTCCGACATTACTGGTGCTAATCAAAAATCAGAAAATAATAAATGCTGGAGAGGTTGCAGGGAGGTTGGAACTCTTATGCACTGCTGGTGGGAATTCAAAAATGGTACAACCATTTTGGAAAACTATATGACACTTCCTTAAAAAGCTAGAAATAGAAATACCATATGATCCTGCAATCCCACTCCTAGGAATATATCCTAAAGAAATAAGAGCCGTCACAAGAATAGACATATTCACACCCATGCTCATTGCAGCATTATTCATAATAGCAAAAAGATGGAAACAACCTAAGTGCCCATCAGCAGATGAATAGAGAAACAAATTATGGTACATACACCCAATGGAATACTATGCAACAATGAAGAACAATGATGAATCTATGAAATATCTCACAACATGGATGAATCTGGAGGTCATTATGCTGAATGAAATAAGTCAATCACAAAAGGACAAATATTGTATGAGACAATTATTATAAAATCTCATGAAAAGGTTTACACACAGAAAGAAACAATCTTTGATGGTTACTAGGGAGGGGAGGGGTGAGGAGGGAAAAACACTACATAGTAAATAAGTGGTAAGTTTGGTGAAGGGTAAGAGAGTACACAATACTGGGGAATTGATCACAATTTGACCAAGCCAAAGTCATAGAGGCTTCATAGACATGTCCAAACTCCCTGAGGGACCCAGTTACTGGACTGAGGGCTGGGGACCGTGGTATCAGGAGACATCTAGCTCAATTGGCATAAGATAGTTTATAAAGAAAGTACTCTGTATCCTACTTTGGTGAGTAGCGTCTGGGAACTTAAAAGCCTGGGAGTGGCCATCTAAGATACTCCACTGTTCCCATCCTGGCTGGATCAAAGGAGAATGAAGAAAACCAAAATCACAAGGGAAAGATTAGTCCAAAGGACTAATGGACCACAACCACCACAACCTCCATCAGGCTGAGCCCAGAACAATTAGATGGTGCCCGGCTACCGCCACCAACTGCTCTTACAGGGATCACAATAGAGGGTCCTGGACATATCGGGAGAAAAACGTAGAACAAATTCCAAATTCACAAAAAAAGAGATTAGACTTGCCATTCTGACAGAGACTGGAGAAACCCCAAGGGATTGGCCCCCGGACACGCTTTTAACTCAGTACTGAAGTCACTTCCAAGGTTCACCCTTCAGCCAAAGATAGACAGGTCTATGGGGCAAATAATAATACACATGAAGAACATGCTTAGCTTCTTAGCTCAATCGTATATGAGACTAAATAGGTATGCCAGACCAAAAGCAAGGACGAGAGAGTACAGGAAAGTACAGGAAAACTGGAAAAATGGAAATGGAACCTGGGATGGAGAAGAGGAGAATGCTGAAATATTGAGGGGTTGGCAACCAGTATCACAAAACAATTTTGTATTAGTTGTTAAATGAGAAATTAATTTGCTCTGTAAGCATTCACCTAAAGGACAATTAAAAAAAAAAAAAAAGACCTAGAATCTGTATTCAAACACACTGGATTATAATTTTGGTTCACTCCCACTATATGTATAATTTTGGAAATGTTGATTATCTTTCTGTTCCTCTATTCTCCCATCAGTAAAATGGAGAAAATCAAAGTGCCTGCCTCATGTAATTGTTAGACATAAATGAGACATATTCAAAGAACTTAACACACTGCTTGGCATTTGATTAGAGTTCAGTAACTGTGGCTAACATTGTTATTGTCAGATACTCAATGCCTTTCTGTGCTTGAAACCTTGTCCTTACTACATAACCATATATTGTTGTTGTTTTCTGGTGCAGTTGTGTCAGTTCCAACTTATAGGGACCCTACGTACAACAGAACAAAACACTGCACGGTCCTTGCCATCCTGAAAATCCTTGCTATGTTTGAGCCCACTGTTGCAGGCACTATGCCAGTCAATCTCACTGAGGGTCTTTTTTCATTGACCTTCACTTTACCAAGCATGATTTCCTTCTCCAAGGACTAGTCCCTCCTGATAACACATCCAAAGTACCTGAGATGAAGGCTCACCATCCTTGTTTCCAAGGAGCGCTCTGGTTGTATTTCTTCCAAGACGGATTTGTTCATTCTTCTAGCAGTCCATGGTATATTCAATGTTCTTCACCAAAACCATAATTCAAATACATCAGTTCTTCGGTCTTCCTTATTCATTGTCCAACTTCACATGCATGTGAGGTGACTGAAAATGAAATGAAATGAAGTAACATGAAATCCTCGAAAACATCAATATTTTTTCCATTTATCGTGATGTTGCTTATTGGTCCATTTGTGAGGATTTCTATTTTCTTTATATTGAGATGCAATCCATACTGAAGGCTGTAGTCTTTGGTTTTCATCAGTAAGTGTTTCAAGTCCTCTTCACTTTCAGCAAGCAAGGTTGTGTCATCTATGTATTGCAGTTTGTTACTAAGTCTTTGCTCAGCATAGAGATTGAATAAGTATGGTGAAAGGATACAACCCTGACACTCACATTTCCTGATTTTAAACCATTCAGTATCCCTTTGTTCTGTTCAAAGGACTGCCTCTTCGTCTATGTACAGGTTCTGTATGAGTACAATTAAGTGTCCTGGAATTCCCATTCTTCACAATGTTATCTATAAATTTTATGATCCATACAATAGAATGCCTTTGCATAGTCAATAAAACACAGGTAGACATCTTTCTGGTATTCTCTGCTTTCAGCCAAGATCCATCTGACATCAGCAATGATATCCCTTGTTCCACGTCTTCCTCTGAATCGGTTTGAATTTCTGGCAGTTCCCTGTGGATGTACCTCTGCAACCGCTTTTGGATGATCTTCAGCAAAATTTAACTTGTGTGTGATATTGATGATATTGTACTGCAATTTTCCACATTCCATTGGATCACTTTTCTTTGGAAAAACAATTACCTCCTTTGCTGTGACCATTGTATCTTATCTTCTGCTTAAATATTTTAAAATAAAAATAAAAGAATTTACTTTTGAAATTTAAGTAGTTTTAATATTATCAAGTCAAATGCAAATATACGTTTTAAAATGCTTGTCTTAATTACCATGTTCTTACCCATAAATACATAGCTTTGGGGGATGAGTACCCATGAGGCAATATGATACTGTTCCTTTAAAAGCAACCCTCCCCTACAACAAAACACTCTCTATTAGGGGTCTAAGAAAAAAAATCTTAGATTCTCATCTGGATAGAAACTATTTTATATTTATAACAGATGAGTCCTGGTTGTGGAGGAAAAAATATATATGTATATTAAATAATCCTTTGTCAATCTTAACACAATGATACATGACTTCAAAGACTATAAAAATTATCAATAACTATCATTTATACATTAAAGTAAAAAGTATTTTACTTTTAAGAATCACTGCTTTTTATTTTTTCTTCTATGATGTCATTAAGATGTTTTTTAAAATTACCCTCCTCTAGATGGGGAAACCTAAGGCTTGCCAGAAATCATTCCTCTTGTTCTTGTTTTTCAAATTGGAAAAATGATATTTAATTTGGATTGCCTAAATTTGCATAATTTAATTTACATTGCTTCATTATCGGCCTTGATCTTATTATTTAATGATGAAAACAGTAATGTTGGTTTATTTGTATTAATCAATATTATCATACTCATAGCTTTACATGCTATTTTCTAAACCTCAGTGTGAATTCTAGACACATTAATATGATGACTCAATCAAATGAAAAAATAGGAACATTAAAATTGCAACTCTGTTTATAATTACAGTTATGAAAAACGAAAGGCACACTTCTTTTAGTTTCAAAAACATGGCAATTCAAAACACATTATTTATTAATAAATAGGTGGGTGGTATAACTATAAAGAATAGCAAAAACTTACCACAAAAGTCAGGGATATGGTTATGGAGAGATGTAGTTGTGATCATTGAGAAACAATAAGTTCTTCAGAGGTGCTTGCATTGTTCTATTTCTTGATCTGGGTGGTGATTGCATAAGTGTTTATTTTGAAATGAATCATAAAACTGTACATGAAATTATTTCATAATAATTGCTACAATTTCTGTATGATGGCTGTATTTCATAATTCATAAATGAAACAAAATCATACTAAAATTGAGTCAACTAAATGAGTGTTAAAATAGTCACTTTGAGAAAGTGAATATTTACTACAATAACTATGCCTTGTTTCCAAATTGGACTTACAGGGCAGTATGTAGGAAATGCTAGGTACCTGGGTGGTGCAAGTGGTCTCTGGCTACTAACCTAAAGATTAAGAGTTCAAACCTACCTAGTGGCACTGCAGAAGAAAGGCCTGGCAATTTGCTTCTATAAAGATTACAAAAAACAATTCATTGCCCTCAAGTCAATTCCAACTCACGTGTTTGTTGTTGTTAGGTGCCTTCGAGTCATTTCTGACTCATAGCAACACTATGTACAACAGAACAAAACACTGCCTGGTCCTGCACCATCCTCACAGTCATTGCTATGTTTGAGTCCGTTGTTGCAGTCACTGTGTCAATCCATCTTGTCGAAGGTCTTCATTTCTTCATTGACCCTCAACTTTACCAAGCATGATGTACTTCTCCAGGGACTGGTCCCTCTTGATAACATGCCCAAAGTACATGAGAAGAAGTCCCACCATCCTCACTTCTAAGGAGCATTCTGGCTGTACTTCTTCCAAGACAGATTTGTTCATTCTTCTGGTAGTCCATGGTATATTCAATATTCTTCGCAAACACCTTAATTCAAAGGGATCAGTTCTTCTTTGGTCTTCCTTATTCATTGTCCAGCTTTCACATGCCTATGATGCAATTGAAAATATCATGGCTTGGGTCAGGTGTACCTTAGCCCTCAGAGTGACATCTTTGAGTTTTAACTCTTTAAAGAAGAGGTCTTTTCCAGCAGATATGCCCAATGTAATACATCAATTGATTTCTTGACTGCTGCTTCCATGGGTGTTGATTGCGGATCCAAGTAAAACGAAATCCTTGACAATGTTGGTACTTTCTCTGTCTGTCATGATGTTGCTTACTGGTCCAGTTGTAAGGATTTTTGTTTTCTTTATGTTGAGGTATAATCCATATTGAAGGCTGTGGTCTTTGATCTTCGTTAGTAAGTGCTTCATGTCCTCCTCAGTTTCAGCAAGCAAGATTGTGTCATCTGCATAACACAGGTTGTTAATGAGTCTTCCTCCAATCCTGAGGCCGCTTTCTTTTTCATATAGTTCAATTTCTGGGATTATTTGCTCAGCATAAAGATTGAATATGTGTGGTGAAAGGATACAACCTTGAAGCACACTTTTCCTGATTTTAAACTATGCAGTATTCCATTGTTCTGTTCAAAAGACTGCCTCTTGTTCTATGTACAGTTTCCACAGGAGCACTCTTACATGTTGGAACTCATAGTGACCCTATAAGGCAAAACAGAATTGCCCCTCCAGGGTTTCCAAGGCTGTAAATCTTTATGGAAGCAGCCTGCTGCAGACTCCACATTTGATTTTATTTTTTTCTATACTTTTAAGAAGAGATGCACTTCTTTTATCAAATGAGTCTGATATTATCGCTTATTTCATGAGAAATAAACAATCCCGACAAATACTCACTGAGAACAAAAA
This sequence comes from Dugong dugon, assembly GCA_030035585.1. NCBI lineage: Eukaryota > Metazoa > Chordata > Mammalia > Sirenia > Dugongidae > Dugong > Dugong dugon. The sequence goes on from CM057483.1 coordinate 74,158,276, forward strand.
GGTAAACATAAAACAGGCGTGAAAAAGAACGAATAAGGTGATTAAGACAGTTAGTAGGCATCAGCAATGAGGAATCTTTTAGGCTTGTGTGAGGACACAGCTATACCACATGGTGTAGCGCAGTGACTGAGGGATGACCAGATGTGGATATAGCAGGAGCCACCACCATTGACTCAGCAACTGAAGGAGCATCTCAGAGCATCTCTGCTCTGTGTCTGGGGCTTGATAGAATATCTTAGATATTTCAAATTTCAGCAATTAGATTATCATTGATATAGTTAAAGTCATATCATCATCATAATTATTGTGCTTCTGTTGTCCTCATTATCACTCTAATAAAATCTAATATTTATTGGAAAAGAAACAAACAGAACATTTGGAAATTTAAAAAAACAAAACCAATTTGGCAGCAAATTGAAGTATTTCAATTAAAATTATATCTGAGGGGTAAAGCTTTCAACCTTTTACCATTGAGTATGATGTTTGTTGTGGGATTTTCATAAATATCTTTTATCGTGTTGAGTAATTTTCCTTCTCCTGCTAGTTTCTTGAATGTTTTCATCATGAATGTTTGTTGTATTTTTTTCAAAGAACTTTCATGCATCAGTTGGGAAGATCATATGATTATTTTTCTTCTTTCTATTAATGCAGTGTATCACATTGATTTTCTTTTGTTGAACCACACTTGCATTTCAAAGACATATCCCACTTAAGTCCTAAGGTAAATCCCACTCAATCATGGTGTATAATCCTTGTAATATGCTGTTAGATTTGCTTTTCTAGTACTTCCTTTTTTCCTTTTTCTCCTCAGAGTCAATAACTTCAATTTTCTTATCCTCTCGTTCACTGATTCTTTCTCCTGCCAGCTCAAATCTGCTGTTGAGCCCCTCCAGAACATTTTTCATTTCAGTTATTGTATTTTTCAACTTTAATCATTCTATTTGGTTCCTCTTTATAGTGTCGGTCTCTTTATTTATATTCTTTTTGCAGGGAGGATGTATCATTTTCCTGGTTTTCTTTAATTTTTTGAGTATATTTAATACCACTATTTTAAAGTCTTCTAGTCTGTCCCTTGGAAACCCTATGGGGCAGTTCTACTCTGTCCTATAGGGTCACTATAAGTCAGAATCAACTCCACGGCAATACTTTTTTTTTGGTTTTAACATGGATAATAATTTAATATAATACTATCATAGCAAACATCCAAAAACTACTGGAGATATTAATATTCATCTAACACAAAAAGTTTTAATTTGTGTATCAAGTGAGTTTTGTTTTTTATTGTCTGTTGCATGAGACACAGTGCTTGATATTACTCTATGTATGCTAATAAATGAGGTGTTAGGCACATTAAGAGGATGCAAATTTCAATATTTATCATGCAAAATATGTTTCTATTTTGCAACAACTGTGTTTCTAAATTCATCTTCCAAGAAAGCAACAAAGGACATTTATCAGAATATTAGATTTATAATTATCAGAATATCTATATATCTCTATGTAAAAAAATTGAACAATTCCTCAAGGAAATAAATGAAAATTAAGATAATAAAAATTATATAAATGTATTTTATTTTCCATTTCCCTTCAGACTGACTTTCTTTTGATTGATATTGTTATGACTGGCAAAACATACTTGCTTGTCGAGAAATGGTGTTATTGTTACATCAATTATGTATATATCTTCAAATATGAGAGTCAAACAATCCCACAAAGAAATAAAATGTACATTTTATAAAATTTGTATGTTGTTGTTAGGTGCCATCGAGTCAGTTCTGACTCATAGTGACCCTATGTACAACAGAAGGAAACACTGCCCAGTCCTGCATCATCCTCACAATCATTGCTGTTTGAGCTCATTGTTGCAGCCACTGTGTCAATCCATCTCATCAAGGGTCTTCGTCTTTTTCGCTGGCCCTCTACTTTACCAAGCTTGATGTCCTTCTCCAGGGACTGGTCCTTCCTAATAACATGTCCAAAGTATGTGAGATGAAATCTCGCCATTCTCTCTTCCAAGGAGCATTCTGGCTATACTTCTTCCCAGACAGATTTGTTCATTCTTCCAGCTGTGCATGCTATATTCAATATTCTTCGTCAACACCATAATTCAAAGACATCAATTCTTATTCACTCTTCCTTATTCATTGTCCAGCTTTCACATGCATATGAGGCGATTGAAAATAGCATGGCTTGGGTCAGGTGCACCTTAGTCCTTAAAGTGACATCTTTACTTTTTAACACTTTTAAGGAGGTCTTTTGCAGCAGATTTGCCCAATGCACTATGTTGTTTGATTTCTTGACAGCTGCTTCCATGGATGTTGATTGTGGATTCAAATAAAATGAAATCCCTGACAATTTCAATATTCTCTCTGTTTATCATGATGTTGCTTGTTGATCCAGTTGTGAGGTTTTTCGTTTTCTTTATGTTGAGGTGTAATCCCTACTGAAGTCTGTGGTCTTTGATCTTCATCAGTAAGTACTTCAAGTCCTCTTCACTTTCAGCAAGGAAGGTTGTATACGATAACAATTATATTTTCCTTTTCATTTTGGACAATCGGTATAGCCTCACTTTCATTTCTCTCTCATCGACCACATAAGAACGTGCCAGGGGCACTATAATCATGTGACTCGTGAAATATCTGGTCCTATCCTTCGAAAAGCAAACCAAAATGCATATTCAGATTGAGCATACCCTCGTATTTTTATCATGCTCCTTGTGATCGCTGTCACCCCGTTAGTTATCCGCAGTAGTCCAATGAACTGTGAAGTCTCAGTACCAAAACATGGAATGTGAGTGCATAAGTTTTTAAGTAGTATTTCAAGACAAGAAATACTTGTGGAGATCTGCAAAGGGCCCACCAACAAACATCATATGACAAACGAATGAGACTATTTCCAATTGCCTTGTAGGTACTATTTCATTTGAGTATCTCAGACCTGAAGAACAAAATTACATGTTCCAAATATTTTTTTAGTTACTAATCTTAAAATACAAATTTTTGTGTTGATGTCCAAACTCCAATAAAAATTTTATTTTATAAATTTTATTTATTTTCAGTTATTCAAATTTATTTACTATGTTGTTGTTGCGTGATGTTGAGTCAATTCTGACTCATAGCGACCCTATTTGCTATGATAGAACCAAATTTTTAAAAAGTGTCATAATTTTATATTCAGGTAAAATGAAATGGCAACAACTAAGAGTAGCACAAAATCTAAATCTTATAGAAGATAAAAAGTAAAGGATTTTTGAACCCCTAAAGGCAATTCCAAAATTAACTTCCTTTTTAAAATGTAATGAATCAAGAGACTTCTTCCATTGAACTTTCAAGTTTAATTGGTGCAAATCATTGTAATAGTACCACTAGTGCTGAAATTACTAATAACAATAGGAATATAATGGAATTTGTTGCAAATTCTGCATCCATTCCTTGCCGTAGAAAAAAATTAATAGTAGTGTAGAAAGTGAAGCTATTTTAGAATCTGAAATTGTCACATCTGCAGACTCCATAGATAACAGAAATACATATCCTACTTTGTGGAATAATTTTTCTTCTAACGATATAAATTATTGGATTGAAAGAGAGACAAGTGATTGGGAACATCACAGTGGATCATTATAAAATTTGTGTCTAAAATTTCTGGATGGTAAACAAACAAGGTTCTGTAGTCAGAATATATTTCTAGGCTGCAAAGCTAATGATTAAAATTATAAGAGAGAGTGACTGCTGTATTCTTCATCAGTAGTCTCTGTATATTGTTTTGTTTGCAAATTATCCAGTCCTAAATCATTTAATTCTCAATTTACTATGAATGGGCTTAGCGATTGGGGCAACTCAAATATGATTGATGAACATGAAAACAGTTCAATTCACAGAGGTTGTACGTTGTCATATTTAAAACCCTTTCAAGGTCCAATTATTTTCTGTTTTGAATTTTTTTTATACCATGTATTTTTATTAATGGAAGCATACTGAGTCATAGAGTATGTTTAAATTTTGGGTTGATAATATAGATTTTGAGAAATGTTATCTGGTACTACATGGTTTCCACAGAACTTTTAAGGTTCTTGAACCCATACTTAATGATTGTCCATCTTTACCACTGGACCTTGGTTGTTGACATTTTTTGTGGTGCCTTACATTAGGTTACATGTGGAACCTCTGGTTTTCCAAATACGACACTAAAAAAAAAAACCAAATCCACCAGGGCTTCCTAAATATCACCCAGGAAGTTATAAACGTGCTTACAACGTTTATCTAGGGGTACAAAAGCCAAAAGAGACAAAATTTTTATCCAATCACACTTCCTGGTTGCACTACCTTATGTGCAAACCTCATATGCCAGCTATTTTGCTTCAACTAACATTTCTTTCACCTTTCACCATTCTGTAAGTTCCCACTGGAGGACAGAAAATACTTTCAGTGGTAAAAGTATACTACCAAAGAACCTGAGAGGTGGAAACAGTGAGTGGTACACCGTATATACCACAGACTATGAAAGAGTTAAACCGAAGACACGGTTTTCAATTAACTCATGAACTGGAAATACAAATTAATGAAGAACATCAGTATTGGAAAGCTGTTCTTCAATACATCATTGCTGTATTTATAACAATTTATGAATGTGGTCAATCTTTTCAAGAAAGAGGTGAAGTGTTTGGGTCCCCACAAAATGGAACATTTTTGGGTTTACTTGAATTTGTTGCTCAGTTTGATCCATTTTTTGCGGGTCACATCTCAAAATATGGTAACATATGAAAGAGCAATGCATCTTATATGTCTAAAACAGTGTGAAAAATAATAAAATTAATAGGTGATAAAGTTCAATCAACTATTTTAGTGAAATAAGTATAGCTCAATATTTCAGTTTGTCTGTAGATTCCACTCCTGATCTTTCTCATACAAATCAGCTAAGTATGGTTTCAAGATACGTACCTCCAACAGATAGAAAACCTGTTGATCTATTTATCACATTTGCTAGCTTAAAAAGTCATACTGATCAATGGAGAAGTTGCAAATCAAGTACTTCACTATTTATGTGAAGTTTGTGAAACTGATTTTTCTAAGTGCATAAGCCAGTCATATGACAATGCAGCCAGTATGTCTGGGAACTCTAAAGGCATGCAACAGAAAATTTTAGAAGGTAATGAACATGCCATTTTCATACCATGTGCTTCATATTCACTTAATCTTGTAGGACATAGCACAGTAAATTATTGTCTAGAAGCAGTAGATTTTTTTAATCTGCTGTTCAGTTACTCTACACATTTTTTGCCTCCTCTACTCACTGATGTGCAGTTCTTAAAACATATTTAGGCAATGATTGAATATTAAAGTGTTTTTTTAATATATGTTGGGAACTGCATGCTGTAGCAACGAATGCAATCCTGGAAGAGTACACTCAGATCCTAGATACCTTAGAAAAGATTATTGAAGACCAGACACAAAAAGGAGATACCCAAAGAGAAGCTGAAAACGTCATCAACAAACTAGCATATGTATTTATGCTGCTTATGCGGAATAATACATTGCAGCATATTCATTGGACGAATCAAGCGCTCCAAGATTCAGAAGTAGACTTAAAGATATGCACAGATCTTTAAGAGGAGAATTTGAAAATTTTGAAAACACACCCAAACACTGCCAAATACAGTTCGCTGTTGCAGAAGCACTAGAAAGGAACAGTAACAGAAGTGCTCCAGAAGTATTACGTGCCAGAGATCAATTCGGCGTTACCACATACTATACCATCATTGACACACTTGAATCTTGCATGAAAAAAGGGCAAAAATGTATGCAGTTCTTTCAAATAGACTTTCCTTCTTAAACTACATGGATATACCTGATGAAGAATGCATGAAGACGTCCAAGAAATTAGCGCATGCTTATCCTGATGACTTAAATACAAACCTTTATGGAGAAGTGCAACAATTTCATTCTTACATGAAAACTAAGTTTACATACTCAAGAAAGACACATTTTACTTATGTAGGAATGTATGATTCCATAATAGAAAATAACATACAATGCATATTTCCCAATGTTTAAATTGCTTTACACATATCCATAAATTTAAACGACCACAAACTATACAACAGAATGCTCATTTTCATCCCTAAAGAGACTCAAAAACCCTCAGCATACAACAATGACTCAAGAAAGACTGGATTCATTATCCTTATTATGGTTGGATGTAGATATTGTTCAGCAGCTTAATTGTGACAAAATCATTGAAGAATTTGTAAAAGCAAAGGATAGAAAGAAACATTTTTAATTATAATATATTAGAGATGAAAGGTCTATCTAAAAATAAAATATAGTAATTTGTTGTAATATTTGTTTGCTGATCATTATGTTTTCTTTTATGACACCTTTTCATTCGTTCATTTATAATTATAACATTTACTATGAAACAAGCGTCAAAATTGAAGTATGAGTCATTTAAAGCAAAATTGGTGAAAGTCAATTTTTCCTTGAGGAAGATCAATAGAATTTTACATTGATGGTTGAAATAACTAAGTTCACTGAATTATTTTCTTTGTTGTAGAATATGTGGAATATTCTTTTTGTAGAAAATGTGTACATAGTAAAAATCTTAGTACCCCGCATCCACTAAAAATTTTATAATCCAGTTCATCTCATTCCGCTGAAGTGGCATACTCCACTTTTGCATTCAATCACTATAATTATGTTGCATTTTAAAAGAAGTGACATCATAGATAGCTAAGACACACACACCCAGATACATATAAAACCCACATATCCTGTTCGAAAGAGTAAGCAGAGGAGGGGGCACCACGGATCGTCAGTGCGTAGAGCCCTCGCATGCCTTAATAGGACCCTAATGTGGAAACGCTGGAACACTCATACATTTCTTGTGACAGTGTAAAATGATAGAGTCACTGTGGAAAACAGTTTTGTTGGTTCCTAAAAAAATTAAAGAATTCATATGACTCAGCAATCCCACCCCTAGGTATATACTCAAAGAATTAGAAGCAGTGACGCAAAACAGACAAAGGTACACCAAAGCTGACTGCAGCATTATTCACAATAGTCAAAATGTTTAAATAACCTGAGCGTCCATCAACAGATAAATGAGTAATTACAATGTGGTAAGTAAGGGAGGCTTATTCCAAAATCCAATCACTGTTTCTTACCAGCTGGATGATGCTGAATTAATTATTTCATCATTTGCAGTCTAAATGTGGGTGATACACAAGTGGAACTCCAAACAGAAATATTTCTCCAAAAGCAAAATGAAACAAAACCAAACTCATAACTGGGCAGGATAAATTCAACAACAATAATTATGTATATGGAGAGGTTACAATTTTTGTATTGATTAAAAACTGAGAAGATCGTTAGAAAGATAAAGTTAGAAGGTAGAGGTGCACAAAATCTATAGTCATTTAGATGTAGGATAGAGTAAACCTTTCTTTTTTTCCAAAATATGAGAACCCAGGGACATCCTTTGAAATGTAATATGCTCGTGGAACATATAAATAAGGTAATTAACTTCTGCAATTCATTACTACAAAAGGATAAACAGGGAAAATATAATTAGGTTTAAGAATGTTTTAGATGAATTGATATATGACAGAGCCATAATAAGTTTCTACAGGAAACTTTTTGAGGTTGACAACAGTATTTATTTTCCAGTGACAAAGAATGACTATTGAGCTTGAAAGATCATTTGCTTGATTACTACATCACTGCTTACACACACACACACTAATTATCTTTACCCACTAATATAGTAAATGTCACAATTCAATAATCCTTTTGAATCTTTTTTTTCCATTAAGATGAGAAAGCTGTACTTTATTAACTTAAAAAAATACCAAGAATTGAAATACTAAAGAGTCATTTATCATTTTGTTCAATGTAACATTTATTTTTGTGTGTGTTTGTATGACTATGTGTGTGTAAGAGGGACAGAAAGCAGAATCAGCTTACTGCACTGCATTCATGAAAGACTTCAATGTGTTTCTTACTGTTGTTGCTAATAATAAGGCCATCCATGGATGATATCAGACCATTTTCAATCACTATCCTCCTGTGTTTCAGAATGAATAATATTGTTTTACACAAACTGAACTTTTTCAAACTTCTTTGTGAAAACTTGTCTTTGACACAAGATATTTTATCCTGACATTGTTCTGACATTATGACCCTTGCATACATTTGTTTTCCATCGTGGTGTTTCCATGCTGTGTAGATTTAAAATTATGGAACAAAGTGTACTCCAGTTGACTCACCCTGTATAACAAATGATGAAATACAGAGAACCTTTCAGTAGCACGTAGGATTTTTCTGACTAATATCTGGCTTCTATTTTGTTGGGATGGGTTTTATCTCCGAAAGCTCTATTCTCCTGAGGAGTTACCAGTAGAGTAGATAGTTCATTATTCAAACAGCTCTATTTAATACAGCAGGTGGCATTGTTACTGAAAATAAGACAAGTGCAAAAATAGTGCAGAGCATCATCGGCACAGATTTATTTCTTGTAATTGATTTGAAGAAATACATTAAAATTAAACTTACTTGAATATACTGTACATCTGTCAACTCAACCTTCTGTTTAGAGAATGAAATAAATGCTACTATTAATGTTTAAAATTAATTGGAAGGATTTTTCTAAAAATTGCCTTCCCAAAATTCAGGGGTGGCATATGTAGATACACAAAGATTATTCCAGGCCTAGAAAAAGTATGCCATTTTAATAGTGGGAGTGTAATTTCTGTTGAATTCTATCCATATTTAATTTTTGCCCACAACTCCCTTTTTGTTTCCAAGTTAAGATAAAAAAAAAAAAAAAAAAAAAAAGCCCACTACTCCACATGAGATAACCAACCAACAAACAGAACAAGCAAACAAACTTGTTGCCATTGAGTTGATTCTGACTCATGGAGACCCCATGTGTTTGTATAGAGTAGAAGGGCTACTTAGGGTTTTCTGGCTAAAATCTTTACGGAAGCAGTTCCCCAGAACTTTCTTCCTTGGAGCTGCTAGGAGAGCTGATCACAAACTTCTTTTGTCACCTAGGATCCCCACAGGTAATAGAGGCCATGTGTTTTCTGACATTGATATATGCTCCACCATGCTGTGGGTCAAAAACTTAGCCCCTCACTGATAGGTTGATATGAGCAGTTCATTGCTGAATGAATTGAATAATTACATTATTATTAAGATACCTAACACAATGTCTGACAGAGGAATAAGCACAGTTCTTCTTACCTTTTCATTTAAAATAGAGATTATCTCTCTTAATCTTCTAAACACCCCCGTGAGGCAGGTATTATTACCTCCATTTTAGAGGAAAACAGAGCAAAACAAAAAAACTGTAAGTTTCAGGGAGATTAAATAATAGGTCCAAAACCGATTGCCATTGAGTTGACTCCAACTCATAGCAACCCTATAGGACAAAGTCTCTAAGGCTGTAATCTTTACAGAAACAGACTGCCACATCTTTCTCCCATGGAGAGGCTGGTGGGTTTCAATCGTTGACCTTTCAATTAACAGCCGAGTGCTTTAACTACTGCACTACCAGGGCTCCTTAAATAATAGATCCAAGGGTACATAACTAATAAGTGTTGGCAACAAGATTCAAATCTAGGTATGACTGCATTTTAATTATATATAAGTTCACATGCTATAACAAACACTAAAATAATCATAGCTTAAAGCAAGATGAAAGTTTATGTAATGGTCTGGACATAAAAAGTGCGAACTACTATGGCTGCTCCACTTTCTCGGGGCTGCTTCTATCATGATGCTCCGCCATTTTCAAATGCAGCTTCCATCTCACGATTTAAGATTACTGCTTTAACTCCATTCTTCATGCACACATCCCACCCAGTGGGAAGGAGAAAATAGGAATGGAGGGCACTCCCCTTCTCTTTAAGGGCATGACTCAGAAGTTTCACATATCATGTCTATTTATGTGGCCACATGTAACTGCAATGAGCCTCAAAAATGTAGCTTTCGCTGGTGGTCATGAGTCCAGTTAAGATTTGAGGATTTTCTTACAAAAGGAAAAAAGGGAGAATAGATACTGAGAGATAGCTAGCTGATCCGAAAGCCTGTGCTCTTTTTTAATGAAAAATGGTCTCTTTAGTATTGGAAATGAACACATTTCCCTCTATCTGTAGACATTACTGCCCTTTCCCTTTACTGAGTAGCTTCTGTATCACAACTGAAGAAGTTAGTCCCAGGCCTAGGAACGGTTTTATCTTCTTGATTACTCTGAGACCTTAGGGATGCTTCTTAAAGAAGTTTGACACAATAGGAGAAAATTCGTAAAACCTTTTGGCTGCAACCTTAGAAGTCTGTGTCTCAGATATCAAGGCTGGTCCTCTTAAATCCGATTGACTGGAAGCAGAAGAAGAATCTATCGATTTATTGACCCCAGAGCTCCACAGAAGAGTATCTTGACAAAGCTTTTAGGTAGGGGAGAAAGAAACAAATCTTATTTTGTACTTCCAATTTAGAAGCTGGTTTACTTTTGAAGGAGATGTACTAGAAAATGGCTATAAATTAGTGTTTCCTAACCTTTTTTATTACTGCCCCCTCCAAGAAGACTTTTTAGAATTTTTTTTCCCTAATAATCCCCCGCCCTGTGAAATTTTAATACCACAGATTTGGTGTATATCATTTTATGTATTGTAGTTCAAAGCATTGTGATACATATGATTTTTTAATCTCCAAATAACCAATTTTTGCCTCCTGAGGTTATTATCACCTCCTTTGAGAATACATGCTATAATGCAAACAGAAGTTCTTTTCTGATCCAGCTTTATGGACTTTTCAACTCTCCCAAATTTCTTTAGGAGTTATAGCTATTACTGTATTGGCTTTGTTGGAACCGCTACATTTAACTGGACGTGCTAACTCATAAATAACCCTAGTCTGTGACAGATTTTTTTCTTCATGCATCTTTGGTTATCCTTACCTACATATGCATTTCAAAGGGAAATTAAAGGAACTAAATTGGAACTTTTGGAAATCTTAGGCACTGATAATGAACTTTCCAGGTAGAGGAAAAGCCTCACAAAGGTTAGTTAATAGTATAGAGTGAAAAGACAAACTTCTTTCTTAATGACAAACACTGATTCATTAGGTATTACTGCTGGACAATAAATGGGCTAGTTACATCTGCTCTAAGTCACAGAAGAAATTATGGCTTATACTCAAAGGGAATACATTGAAAAACTGCCTCATTTTGGAGCAGGTCAGGCAGATGAACTTGAGGGCTTTTGTTGAATTTCTCTTGTCTGTGACATTGTTTTTCTTATTTTCTTTTATGTTAAGCAGGGCTATCATTTTGCCAAAATTCAAGAGGAACTATTAACATTGTAGTCTATATAAATGGCTCCCTAGAGTCATTTAGCGCATATTCTACATAACTATATACAGTAGGCCTGGCAGACAGGGTTTGTTTTTGTACCAAATTTGTTCCATTGTTAATGAAGATTTATTGGTCTAGCTCTAGGATACTAGGGAACTACTTGGGGGCATCAGCAGTCATCTTTGTGGGCTCAGAAAAGATAGGAGCAGACTAGAGTAGATTGAAAAACATCAGAGATCTAAGTGTCAATGTTTCAAGAAATGTATATTCTCATTTGAATGCTTGACAAGATCTAAGATCTTCAAATATTTTGATTGCAATACTCCCTAAAAGAATGTTGTAAAAGGATGTCCTCCTTCACATATTTATGAATTGACATTAATTTTTTTTTCTCCTTTTTAAGTGGAAGTGTGTTACCTTAGCTAGGGTAGTCAGGATAGAATTATCAGAGATGTGGGGATGTCTTTCAGCTTAGATCTAAATAATGTCATGGAGGAAGTCTTACAAAATCTGGGGGGATAATTATAGGGGCAGAGAGAATATTACATAAAAGAACTCTGAATCTAGAATAAGACTAATACAATCATGGACAGAAGGAAGACAAATGATACCTTTCTTTGGCTCAAGTGGGTGGTATCTGGACTACAACAATACTGAAGTCTTCTGCCCAAGAGGGTGTGTTAGATAAGAAAGAAGCTGTGTAGAGTGTACTGAATTCAAGAACTTGGAGGTACAGTGGGGAGGCGGTAGTCATAATATGGCAGCTGAAGAGTATTTTGGCTGACTCAGAATGGCATGAGGAACTAATATGGGTTCCATGACACAGAGTGTTTGGTAGGCAGAGGACACCACAAACATACTAGCTAAATAATGAGTCATTTTCCCTTTTTCCTTTCATCTTTCCTCTTCTATCACACTCTGAAGAATCAGAAATGGGGTAAAGGGTGTTTGAGGATTAGAGGAGCAAAGAATATAAAATAACTGGCTTTGATCTGCTTCCTGTTGCTGGATACTAAGCTTCCAGTCAGACATAATAAATGATTTGGATGAAAGGTTGATGTTTTGTTTAGTTTGACTGAATGGCTTAATCACTTACAATAAGACTGCTCAAATGTATAATATTGACCCAATAAATTATGATATCTGCCAGAGTGTGGCCAAGGGATTAGTAAAGGAGTTCCATCTAATTATGTTTGAAAGCACGTTCACGTTTTCTTCCTAACTATGTCAAATTATATGGCTTCCACTCCAGGTGAGCTCTTTAGTTTCTAGGTCATGACACACAATTTTGTCCTGAATTGAATAGAAAATAAAATATAAGAGCTAAATATTATAAATATCGTGTCAAGGAGCCTTTTACAGATGATGCTGGAGACCAATAGAATTTTAAAAAAACAGTTTAATTTTGTGTTTTGTAAATGAATTGTGGTGTTGGCAAAGAATATTGAATATACCATGGACTGCAAGAACGAACAAATCTGACTTGGAAAAAGTACAGTCAGAATGCTCCTTAAAAGAGAGGATGTTGAGACTTCGTCTTAGGTACTTTGGACATGTTATCAGGAGGGACCAGTCCCTGGAGTAGGACATCATGCCTGGTAAAGCAGAAGGTCAGCAAAAGAGAGGAAGACCCTCAACGAGATGGATTGACACAGTGGCTGCAACGATGGGCTCAAACATTATCAATGCATAGCAACGATTATGAGGATGGCACAGGACTGGGCAGTGTTTCATTCTGTTGTTGTACATAGGGTCGCTATGAGTCGGAACTGACTCGACGGCACCTAACAACAACAACAATAAATCATCTCCTGCTTCTGTCAGAAGTTCATGACTAGGGGAGTTGAATGGAACTAGTGCCATGGTTTTTTTGGTTTGTAGTGAGAAGCTTACCAGCATAAGAGTCTGCTTAGCTGGGAAATTTGGCTTCCTGTTGGAAAACCTCACTCCTCTATGACACCTAATTTTTTGTCTTAATATTATTTCTTTCCTTACTTTTTTATTGTGATACATATATAAGTAGACACTTAAATTTTTTATCATTACAGGCAGTCCTCAGGCTACAAACGTCCAACTTATGTACAATCCCCATGAAGTCTATTATATTAAAAAATTAGTGGTAAATGCAAAGGTTCATAATAACAAACAGGTGCTATGTTGTGATGAGCATCAAAACATTATTATTATTGCTGTATTATTATGTAAAGATATTTTAGTAAATCTGGAAGAGTTTCTTTATTTTTTTTTAATGCATAGAAAGGTATACGGTATAGTATATACTAAAACAAACGTTTGACTGACATTAGATAGGAAGCATACCTAACTGTTCCAACCTACATACAAATTCGACTTAAAGACAGATTTAGGAATGGAACTCGTTCGTAATCCAGGGACTGCCTGTGGTTTAAATTGTTGCAAAAGCTGTAATTACTAGCATTTTGTAAATACTACATTTTAAAATAATATGGCTATACTACTCTTTTAAATGTATCAAATGGAATATAAAGACTCATTGATATAATAGATATAACATCATCATCTATTTTAAAAATAAGCAAAAAGTTTTCCATTAAAAAATATTTTACATTTTTCTCCTTAAATTTGTTTTCTATTTTATTTCCCCTACAAAATTTTATCCAAATATAATGTATTTTATGCCTGAGAGTCTTTTGTAGATGACAGCATCATACTCTATGGAACCAAGATATGTGCATAAATTGAGTTTATAAAGATTTCCCTGTGACAATAGGCTCCAAGGATTAAAATATTTTAGTCTGCATTAGGTTATCATTATTATTATTGTTAGGTGACACAAATGGTTAGGTGCATGGCTACTAACCAGAAGGTTGGCATTTCAAATCAACCCAGAGGCACCTAGGAAGAAAGGCCTGGTAATCTACTTATGAAAGATCACAGTCACTGAAAACCTTAGTGAGAGCAGTTCTACTCTGAAATACATGGAACTGCCATGAGTCAAGATCAATTCGATGGTAGCTGCTTAGTAGTTTATTAAAAGAACAAAAATACTTTACAAATATTGAAATGTAATTATTAAATATTAAAGTAAACTTTTATTAGAAATGTATTTCTTAATGATATGGATGGATTTTTTCAATTAGGTGATGTATCTGTTAATAACTATTATTTATTGCTAGAAAGAGAATGAGTTAAACATCATTTCTATTCCTAATTTCAATGTTTGTAGATAGAAGTATTGAGAAAACTCATTCAATATAAATAAGTGGAAGTTTTATTATAGCAATGTTACTATCTTCTTGGAACACTTTTGATGTAAGGTCAAAAATCTTATAGTGCCTTGCCATCAAAAGTCATTTTTAATCATGCATCAGCTGACAATTTCTTTTATTTTTTTAGAAGTAAATAATTGGAAACCACCTGACTGACACAAATATTTAACATACCATTAAAAATATTTAACTTCTCAATACAGACACTAGTATTTTGAATTGTCTTTTGTTTGGTTTCCCAGAGATTTCTACACCAAGGAAGTAATGCACCATAATAGGGTATGAGATAAGAGATGGGAATGATCTTTTGTAAAGTGGAAGAAGAGCAACTGTGAAAGAGAATGCAAAGAAGGAGAAATTGTCCCTTCATTACAGCTGCAGCATCAGGGAGAACAACATCAGGAAACAGTACTTATTGAAGTTGTGATTCTGGAAATTGATCCTTTAAAATTATTTTGTGTACTCCTGGGGTTATGTATACAACAATTTGAAGACTGCTGGCCTAAGTTATGGGCATGACCAGGTTAACGTTTCATGGTCTCACAGAAGTGTCCTCCTTTTGTTGGAGGTTGTCAAATGCTTATTTGTGCCCAGGTACAAACTTTACAAGGAGAAATAAGGACATGGGCAGTGGAATGTTCTCTCTATTCTTCAGGTATACCAAGAAATGATCCTGCTTTGTTTCTGTTGAGAACTGTACTTTGAAGTTTAAATTAAGGAACAATGCTGGATCCTATCATAGCCTTCCGTTAAAGGGATTATTTGAACACTCACTCCACAAAAGAAAAAACAGGGTCATCATTCTTAATAGCAAATTACATGTCCTAGGACTTTGTTGAGGTGGGAGTAAATGGCAAGGTCTATTTTACAGAGAATAGAACTAGTTGACTGTTAAGATGAACCAGAGTAATGAATGATCAGTATTCAGAAATTGAAGCATTCTATCATCTATTAATTAAAAGAAAATAAAAATTCAGTGGCTGAAAAAAAACTTCTAGGGATAGACAGATAGGACTCCACTATTCCACTACTAGGAAGTGGAACTAAAGCACAAATAAGAAAACACAAGCGAATAGAACTGGGATACAAAGTCATAGAAGGAACAACTGACAAGCCTGGCTTGGTACTAAATTACTGGCCTAGAGCTCATTAGCATTTCTTAGCTTAGAGACACTACTGCAATCCAAATAGATGTTTGGAGACTAAGTAGTCCAAACTGTGACTGTTAGAGGGAACGTGGGAACAGAGAGCTAAGCATATCATGTACTTATCTTAATGATTTTCTATATACTCATAAACATTTTTTTTAAATAAAAGGCTATGTTTCTTAAATACACCTCTTAGTAAAGGAGAGATCCTTTAACAGGTATGAAACCATTCATTTACAATCGCATAAGGTAACTGAGTCTAAGTATTGATTTTTAATAATAACATTCTCTTGTTAATGCCAAAATAATGTTCACCTTCTTCAAAGAAAAGAAGTGAATGAGCTAAATTTCAAGTAATAACGATACCAATCCTAAAGGGAAAAAGTGTGATTGACAATAGAATTCCCATCTGCTGTATCAGTCTGTGAGTTCTGATATACATGCCAACAGCTATTTACAGGGACTCAGAAGCCTAGTGATTGAGTGAAAGTACAGTATATTTTGTTGGCCCATTTCCTTACAGCAAAATTAGAGACCTGGCACACTAAATGACACTGAAAGTAAAAGGTTAAGCACCATATGTATATGAAGCAAAATAACACTGTCACATTCCTAATTTGTACACTTCTAGAGCTAAAACACAAAACACCTTCTATGTGTAACTTAACACTGAGAAAAAAATTACGAAGTTCGATCAATTAAATTGATAACTTGGTAACCAGTTAAAGGAGGTTTGTACAATAGCTTTTATAAAAATGTATGTGAATGTAAACATGCAATCAATTGGAAGCTAGTGTACTCTTGTAAGACTTCTATTGGCCCCCAATAATAAGAATCTGGGGAATCTTTGAAAAAGAGCTTGATATTGAAAATCCCTTGATATTGAAAATGTTGTTATTGCTTGTATGATCATTAGGGGTTTAGTTTTCAAGGATGCAGTTCTTTTTTTATTGTACTTTAGATGAAGGTTTACAGAACAAACTAGTTTCTCATTAAACAGTGAGTACACATATTGTTTCATGACATTGGTTAAAAACCCCAGGACATGTCAACACGCTCCCTTTTCGGTCTTGGGTTCCCTATTACCAGCTTTCCTGTCGCCTCCTGCCTTCTAGTCCTTGACCCTGGGCTGTTGTGCCCCATTAGTCTCGTTTTGTTTTATGGGCCTGTCTAATCTTTGGCTGAAGGGTGAACCTCAGTAGTGACTTCATTAAAGAGCTAAAAGGATGGCTGAGGGCCGTGCCCTCGGGGTTTCTCCAGTCTCTGTCACGCCAGTAAGTCTGGTCTTTTTTTGTGAGTTAGAATTTTGTTCTACATTTTTCTCCAGCTCTATCCGGGACCCTGTATTGTGAACCCTGTCAGAGCAGTCAGTGGTGGTAGCCAGGCACCATCTAGTAGTACTAGACTCATTCTGGTGGAGTCTGTGGTAGTTGTGTTCCATTAGTCCTTTGGACTAATCTTTCCCTTGTATCTTTAGTTTTCTTCATTCTCCCTTTCTCCCAAAAGGGTGAGACCAGTGGAGTATCTTAGCTGCTCAAAGGCTCTTAAGACCCAGGACACTACTCACCAAAGTAGAATGTAGAACATTTTCTTTATAAACTATGTTATGCCAATTGAGCTAGATGTTCCCCAAGACCATGGTCCCCACAGCCCTCAGCCCAGCAATTCGGTCCCTCAGGGAGTTTGGATGTATCTATGGAGCTTCCATGACCTTGCCTTGTACCAGTTGTTCTGGCTTTCCCAGTATTGTGTACAGTCTTACCCTTCACCAAAGTTACCACTTAACTATTGTCTATTTAGTGTTTTTCCATCTCTACCCCTCCCCTCCCTCATAACCATCAAGATTGTTTCTTTTTGTGTGTAAAACTGTTCATGAGTTTTTACAGTAGTGGTCTCATACGATATTTCTCCTTTTGTGATTGACTTATTTCACTCAGCATAATGTCCTCCAGATTCACCTATGTTAAGAGATGCTTCGAAGATTCATCATTGTTCTTTATAGTTGCATAATTCTCTGTTATATGTATGTACCATAGTTTGTTTATCCATTCATTTATTGATGGACATCTAGGTTGTTTCCATTTTTTGCTAAGGTAGACGATGCTGCAATGAACATGAGTGTGCATATGTCTATTCATGTGGCAACTCTTGTTTCTCTAGGATATATTCCTAGGAGTGGGATTGCTGGATCGTATAGTATTTCTATTTCTAGCTTTCCAAGGAAGCACCATATTGTTTTCCAAAATGGTTGTATCATTTTGCATTCCTATCAGCAGTGCATAAGAGTTCTGGTCTCCCCACAGCCTCTTCAACATTTGTTATATCCTGTTTCTTAAATTCTTGCCAGTAATGCCTGGGTGAGATGGTATCTCACTGTGGTTTTGATTTGCATTTCTCTAATGACTAGTGATCGCAAGCATTTCCTCATGAGTCTGTTGGAAGCATGAATGTCTTTCTTTGGTGAAGTGTCTGTTCATTTCCTTTGCACATTTTTAATTGAATTATTTGTCTTTTTGTTGTAGAGGTGTTGGATTTTCTTGCAGATTTTGGAGATTAGACCTTCGTCGGATTTGTAATAGCCAAAATTTTTTTCCCAGTCTGTACATTGTCTTCTTACTCTTTTGGTGAAGTCTTTTGATGAGCTTAAGTGTTTAATTTTTAGAAGATCCCAGTTATCTAGCTTATCTTCTGGAGTATGTGTGTTGTTGTTTATGGTTTGTATCCTATTAATGTCATATATTAGGGCCTCTAGTGTTGATCCTATTTTTTCTTCTAAGAACTTTATAGTTTTTGGCTTTATATTTACGTCTTTGATCCATTTTAAGTTAGTTTTTGTATATGGTGTGAGGTATGGGTCCTGTTTCTTTTTTTTTTTTTTTTTTTGCAGATGGACATGCAGTTTTGCCAGCACCATTTGTTAAAAAGACCGTCTGTTCCCCATTTGATTGACTTTGGGCCTTGTTGAAGATCAGGTGATCATAGGTGGATAGATTTACCTCTGAGTTCTCAGTTCTGTTCCATTGTTCAATGTGTCTATCATTGTACCAGTACTATGCTGTTTTGACTACCGTAGCTGTATAGTAGGTTCTGAGGTCAGATAGTGCGAGTTCTCCTACTTTATTCTTCTTCTTCAATGGTGTTTTACTTATCCGGGGCTTCTTCCCTTTCCATATAAAGTTAGTGATTAGTTTTTTCATCTCTTTAAAGAGTGTTGTTGGTGTTTGGATCAGGATTGCATTGTATTTGTAAATTGTTTTGGGTAGAATTGTCATTCTCACAAAGATGAGTCTACCTATCCATGAGCATGGTAGGTTTTTCCATAGATCTCTTTGGGTTTCTTGCAGTAGTGTTTTGTAGTTTTCTTTTTATAGGTCTTTTACATCTCTGGTTAGATTTATTCCTAAGTATTTTATTTTTATTAAGGGCTATTATAAATGGTATTGTTTTCCTGATTTCCTTTTCATCATTCTCTTTATTGGTGTATAGGAATCCAATTGATTTTTTAATGTTTTTATTGTAGTCTGCTACTCTGCTGAATCTTTCTATTAGTTCCAGTAGTTTTCTTGTGGACTCTTTTGGCTTTTTTATGTATAATATCATATTATCCACAAATAGGGACAGTTTAACTTTTTAATTACCAACTTGGATGCCCCTATATTTTTTTTTTTCTTGCCTTATTGCTCTAGCTAGGACTTCCAGCACATGGTTAAATGGGAGTGGTGATAAAGGACATCCTTGTCTTGTTCCTGTTCTCAAGGGGAATGTTTTCAGCCTCTCTCCATTAACAATGATGTTGACTGTTGGTTTTGCATAGATGCCCTTTATATTAAGAAATTTCCCTTCTATATCTATTTTATTGACATTTTTTATCAGAAATGGGTGTTGGACTTTGTCGAATGTCTTTTCTGTGTCGATTGAGATGATCATGTGATTCTGTTGTTTCCTTGTATTTATGTGGTAGATTCTGTTGATTGATTTTCTAATGTTGAACCATCCTTGCATACCTGATATGAATCCTATTTGGTCATGGTGTATTACTTTTTGATATGATGCTGAATTCTATTGGTTAGAATTTTGTTGAAAATTTTTGCATCTAAGTTCATGAGAGATATTGGTCTGTAATTTTCTTTTTTGTGTGTGTGTCTTTGCCTGGTTTTGGTATAAGGGTTATGCTGGCTTCATAGAATGAATTCAGAAGTATCACTTCCTTTTCTATGTTCTGAAATAGTTTGAGTAGTACTGGTATAAGATCTTCTCTGAATGTTTGCTAGAATTCTCCAGTGAAGCCTTCTGGGCCGGGGATTGTTTTTGTTGGAAGTTTTTTTTTTTTTTAAATTACCTTTTAAATCTCTTCTCTTATGGGTCTGTTCAGATTTTTGACCTTCTTTTGTGTTAGTTTAGGTAGGTAGTGTGCTTCTAGAAGTTTATCCATTTCCTCCAGGTTTTCAAATTTGTTGGAGTATAGTTTTTCATAGTACTCTGTTATGATCCTTTTTATTTCAGTTGGGTCTGTTGTAATGTCCCCCATTTCATTTCTTATTTGGATTATTTGCATCCTCTCCTGTTTTTCTTTTGTCAGTTTGGCCAGTAGTTTGTCCATTTTATTGATTCTTTAAAAGAACAAACTTTTGGTTTTCTTGATTCTTTCTATTGTTTTTCTATTCTCTATTTCATTTATTTCTGCTCTGATCTTTATTATTTCATTTCTTCTAGTGGCTGTGGGCTTTCTTTTGCTGTTCTCTTTCTATTTGTTTGAGTTGTGTAGCTAACGTTTTGATTTTGTCCCTTTCTTCCTTTTTGATGTGTGCATCTATTGCTATAAATTGACCTCTGGGGTTGGGTTTTGCTGTATCCCAAAGATTTTGGTATGATGTGTTTTCATTCTCATTTGATTCAAGGAATTTTTTGGTTCCATCTCCGATTTCTTCCATTACCCGGTGGTTTGTAAGAAGAGTGTTGTTCAGTTTCCATGTAATTGATTTTCTTTCCTTGCTCTTCCTGTTGTTAATTTCTACCTTGATGGCATTGTGGTAAGAGAAGATACTTTGTATTATGTCAACGTTTTGGATTTTGTTGAGGGTTGCTTTGTGTTCTAATATGCGGTCTATTCTGGAGAACGTTCCATTTGGGTTGCAAAAGAATGTGTACTTTGCAGCTGTAGGGTGGAGTGTTCTATATATGTCTATGAGGTCAAGTTTGCTGATTGTGTCCTTCAGGTCTTCAGTTTCTTTGTTGAGTTTCTTTCTAGATGTTCTGTCCTTTACCGATAGTGGTGTCTTGGAGTCTCCTACTATTATTGTGGAACTGTCAATTTCTCTTTTCAGTGCTGTAGAGTTTCTTTTATGTATTTTTGAACCCTATCATTGGGTGCATAGATGTTTATTATGCTTATGTCTTCATAATAGATTGTCTGTTTCATCATGATATGGTGCCCTTGTTTGTCTTTTATGGTGGATCTTGTTTTAAAGTATTTTATCTGAGATTAGTATTGCCACTCCTGCTCTTTTTTGGTAGCTGTTTGCTGGATATGATTTTATCCATCATTTGATTTTTAACAAATTTATGTCTCTTTTTTTAAGGTATGTCTCTTGTAGACAGCATATTGATGGATCCTGTTTTTTATCCATTGTGTGTCTCTCTGTCTCTTTATGGGTGCATTTAGGTCATTTAAATTCAGTGTAATTATTGATAGGTGTGAGTTTATTGATGTCAATTTGTAGTGATTTTTTTTTTTTTGTGGTGCCAATGTTTTCTTTGTTCCTCTTACTCTCCTGTGCTGAATTCCCTTTGTTTGTGATTTTTTTTTCATTTCTTTTGTTTTTGTAGATTTTGTTTTTACTGAGACTTTGTTTTTCTTCTTTATTTTGATGAGTAGGTTTGTTAAGTTTCTTTGTGGATACCTTGAAATTTACCTTTATCTTCCTAGGTTTAGATGAGTCTATTATTACTTGGTATTACCTTGCCCTCCACTCCATTAGAAAGTTCTCTACCTACACCATTTATGCCCTCTTTTATTGTTCTGATGTTGTTGTCATTTATAAATTAACCTCTCTGGTTTCCTGTTGTAATTCTTTTGGTTTTGAATAGTCGTTGGGACTTTATTTGCTAGGTTGATATCTGGCTAGTATGATCCCGCTTCCTAGATTCAGCCTGTGGTCTGGTGTTGTTTGTTCTCAGATCGAAGGACTCCCTTTAATAAGTCTTTTGAGTTTGGTTTGGTTTTTATATAGTCTCTTAATTTCTGTTTCTCTGGAAATGTCCTAATTTAACCACCATATTTGAGAGTTTTGGAGGATATATTGTTCTTGGTTGGTAATTGTTTTTCTTTCAGGGTTTTATATATTCATCCCATTGCCTTCTTGCCTGCATGGTTTCTGCCAGATAATCAGAGTTTTGTCTTATTGTTTCTTCTGTGTTTGTGACTTTTCATTTTTCTCAAGCTGCTCTCAGGTTTCTTTCTTTTTCTTTGGTTTTTGCAAGTGTGATTATGATATGCCTTGATGATTTTCTTTTTGGGTCTATCCTATATGGTGTTTTTTGATTTTCTTGGATGGTCAGCTTTTCATTTTTTATATTAGGGAAGTTTTCTGTCGGCAATTCTTCAATGATCCTCTCTGTTTTTTTCTGTTTTCTACCCTTGTTCTAGAACTCCAATCACTGAAAAGTTTTTGCTTTTGATTGTATCCCACATAATTCTCAGGATTTCTTCATTGTTCCTCATTCTTGTTTCTGATTTTTCCTCAAACAGAGTTGTATCTAAGTGTTTGTCTTCAATTTCTCTTATCCTGTCTTCCGTGGTTTCAAGGCTGCTCCTCAGCCCTTCTATGACTCTGTCCATTCCTGAAATCTTGTTGTTTATCTTTTGGATTTCTTACTGTTGTTTTTGTATGATTTCTAGTCTTGAATTTATTTTGGCATATTGTTCTTGTATTATTTTCCTGAATTCTTCCATTTTTTTGGTCTGTATTTTCCCTGAATTTCCCTGCCTTTTCCATGAATTTGTCTGTTTTTCTTCATTTTTGTCTACTTTTTGCTTCAACTCTTAGATAGTTCTGAATAGTAGAGATTTGAATTCCCTAGCAGTTAGTTCACTTTCCTTTTCTTTTACTGGAAAGTCATCTGGTGTTTTATTTTGGGCACCTACTGGAAACATCCTGTCCTGTTTTTTTTGTGTTTTGATATTGTCTGCTGTCTTTGGGACATTCAGTAGTTATTTTCTTTTTTATTGATTGTAGATTTGTTTGTTTCATCCCTCTTTTTTTGTTTTATTTGATTATATCTGAGCAAGTAAGCTGTGCATTCTTTGTTCTTTGCTCATCTGTGGGCATGATAATTTTCACCTTCTTGTCCAATGGGCAGGGCCAGTCACTCAACTATCATACAAAAAGGCAGGTCAAGCTGAAGGAGAGGGGCTGGGATGGGTTGTTTGTGGCACATAATAGGGCTGACACGGCTGGCCAGGAATCAGTGCAGGACAGGTTCCAGTAGGCCTTGCCTGTGCTGCTTGGGGGTGTGATGTTCAGCACACGGTGCAGGTAGGCAGGAAGGAAGGGGGAGGTTGTGATGTGTGGAGCTAAGATGGGTATGGGAAAAAGAAAGAGAAACAGGAGCCAAAAACCAATGAACAAACAAACAAACAAAAAAAGAATGCTAAGGGAGCTTGCCATTGGAGTGGAGAGATGAGCAACTGACAAATGGAGAAAAACAAAAGGGAAAAATAAAGAAAAATAAATTAGAAAGAAAAAAAAGAAATGCAAAGCCCCATAGGGATCACACCACTGCTGCTGCAAAGACTGGGGAAGTGGCTCCCAGGCCTCACAGTACAGGCTGGCTAGAAGGGGTAGAGATGTTGCACAGTGCCAGATATTCAGGAGACAGGAAAAGAAGGTAAGTACAGAGAGATGACAAACCGAGAAATGAAGACAGACAAAAAAGGAAAAAAGTGGGAAAAAGAAAAAAGAAATGCTCTCAAGAATCCTACCAGCATGACTGCACAGGTCAAGGAAGTGGCTCCCAAGCCACACATTACAGCCCAGCTAAAAGGGGCCCCTAAGCCTCAAAAAGAAAAAGAAAACAAACAAATATAACCAAAAAAGAAGAAGAAGAAGAAGGAAACAAAAGAAAAAAGCCCCGGGGATCCCATCAGCATGGGGACATGGGCCAGGGAAGTGGTTCTCCAGTTGAGCGGTGCTTCACAGCCTTTCAAGAAGAAGCAAAGATGGTACACGGAGCCAGGTATTCAAGAGAAAGTAGGGGGAGGTGGTGAGAGGCACAGAAGAAACCAAAAGAAGCAGAAAAAAGTAACACCAGCAATAAACAAATGGCACTCAGGGAGCTGGCCAGTGTAAGCAGGGCAAATCCAAGTGGCACAGGGCTGAAGCCTATGCCTCCTGGCCAAGGAACTGAGGCTGGTGGGAAGCAAAGGAGGCCAAGTGGGGAAGTAGGGGAAGGGTAGGGGTGGGAAATTGTATATTTCTGATTACTGGGTGCTTTGTCTCCTGCTTGGAACTCTGTGGAGCTGCTTTCCAGTACTCCCTGTCCACTTATCTCCTACAGGAGTCCAAGATGGCGAATCTAAGCTGCATTAGCTGATAGGGGACCTCCACACGTATCTCTCCTTGCTGTCTGTTCTCTTTCAGTTTCTTATTTCATTCAGTGCTTGGCTGAGTTCTTTATCTCTTCATTTGACACTCAGGCTTCCAGGATTGACATTTGTCTCTGTTTTACTTAGTTTTTTTGGGTCTTTGATGTGGAGAGTCGGCCAAGTGCTTCTGCCTATAGCACCATGTTTCCTCCGCCTTCCTGCAGGACTTTCTGCAATAAAAATTATTAGAGGAGGGTAATCATTTCTTGAGCAAATACCATCTATTAATACACCAAATTCCAGTCTGTCTTCCAGGTTTGTCTTGCATCTTTTCTTCTGTATTCTATTTTTCCTTTCCACATCTTACATTCATTTTGACTTTTTTGTTCTTTTTTTTTTTTAAATAGATTTTTCTTTCCTTGGTGTTGGTTTGTAAAAAAAAAAAAAAAAAAAATTAGAGTATCTTAGGTAGATTGAGTGGACCTCAAGAACCTGACATTGGTAAGACCCTGAGATTCCTAGGACTCTTGCACACTTGGATTTGTTGGCCTAGGCAAGCATTCCTAGAAACTTTAAGGCTATGAAAATCTGTCCAGCTGCTTCCAGTTGAATATGCTATTTTCAAGCTAAAAATAAAAAAAAAGAAAAATTAGATTTATGTTTTTAATCTTAAGTACATAATGACCATTGATAATTATGTCATAACCACTAATTCCTTGCCTTTGATTCTCTTGGGACAATGGACACAGATATGTTAGCAACAGGTCATTAGTCTAATAAACACGTCATGCAATTTGTGTGCTCAGAAGATTTTTCATGTACTTCCCAAAGCTGAAATACAATTGAGACCATTATGCAGGAAGATGAGGAAAACTTGTCAAGTTTAGGAGACTAAACCAAAAACTTTTGAGGATAGCACTTCTGGGGTTTAATAATATAGAAACTAGATCTTAGATGTTCATGTTTACTAAATAATGAGCCTTTGAAAAGTGAACCCAAATTAATTATTGGATGACATGGTGATAGCAAGCAAAAGAGTAGTTATTCAAATATAGAAACTTTATCTGGATAAAGATTCACATATACCTAGGAAATTTTCCCTCTGTATTCTGCTTGTTTCGTGTGTGTGTATGTTTGTATTAGAATTTTGAATTTTTATTTTAGAATTTTTAAGATTAGACCATATGTACAAACTACTTATAGTAAAAATAAGAATATATTCCATATGATATAGACATTAAGCTTGAGTATATTATACAATGGTAAACCTGATCTACTTTTATATCTCAGATAATAATATGGTCTTGGATTTGCATAGTGCCTTTCTTGCAAAAATCACAAATCATTTTCACATCAATCACAGCTAGATGATTTAGACAGGGATAGCAGTTAACTTTATTTTACAGATGGAGAAATATGAAGTTCAGAAAGGGTTAAATGACTTGTTCAAAGTCACAAAACAAAGCAAAATTAGGACCCAGAATGTAAATACTAATATGATTGGTTTTGCACATATATGACTAAAAATATTAGTTTGGAATGGGGAATGCTTTTTCACTCTAGTCAATAATGAAATCTAGATACTATTTTACATTGCTCATGTTATAATTCTCATATTTGGTTTTGTTTTGTCTCTTTTACAGTGATCACAATCGATACATAAAACTATCCCGTATTGGCAATCGTCCACTTGTTTTATGATTATGCCTTTCTAGTAATAGCTAAAACACAATGGTGTTGTTGTTGTTAGGTGCTGCTGAGTTGGTTCTGACTCATAGCTACCCTTTGTACAACAAAACAAAACACTGCCCGGTCCTGCGCCATCTTCACAATACTTGCTATGCTGGAGTCCATCTTTGCAGCCACTGTGTCAGTCCATCTCGTTGAGGGTCTTCCTCTCTTTTGCTGACCTTCTACTTTACCAAGCATGATGTCATACTCCAGGAAATGGTCCCGCCAGACAACGTGATGAAGTCTCGCCATCCTCCCTTCTAAGGAGCATTCTGGCTGTACATCTTCCAAGACAGATCTGTTCATTCTTCTGGAAGTCCATAGTATATTCAATATTCTTTGTCAACACCATAATTCAAAGGCATCAATTCTTCTCTGGTCTTCCTTATTCACTGTACATCTTTCACATGCATACGAGCTGATTGAAAATACTACAGCTTGGTTCAGGAGCACCTTAGTCCTCAAAGTGATATCTTTGCTTTTTAATATTTTAAAAAGTCTTTGCGGCAGATTTGCCAAATGCAATATGTCATTTGATTTCTTGACTGCTGCTTCCATGGCTATTGATTGTGGATCCAAGTAAAATGAAATCCCTGACAACTTCAATCTTTTCTCCGTTTATCCTGATGTTGCTTATTGGTCCACTTGTGAGGATTTGTGTTTTCTTTATGTTGAGGTGTAATCCACACAGAAGGCTGTGGTCTTTGATCTTCATTAGTAGATGCTTCAAGTCCTCTTCACTTTCAGCAAGAAAGGTTGTGTCATCTGCATATTGCAGGTTGTTAATGAGTCTTTCTCCAATCCTGATGCCGTGTTCTTTTTCATATAGTCCAGCTTCTCAGATTATTTTCTCAGCACAGAGATTGAATTAAGTATAGTGAAATGATACAACCCTGACGCACACCTTTCCTGATTTTAAACCACACAGTAACCCCTTGTTCTGTTCAAATGACTGCCTCTTGGTTTTGGTGCAGGTTCCTCAAAACACAATAGTTAAGTTATTTTTCCAACAACCTTGGTTTAACCTGCAAGTGGTCACTCTCTTCATGTTAGGTTATTTACCTTTCCCCATTTATTCCCTTTATTTACTTCTGCTCATTTCCTAAAACTCAACTTACATATTGCCTCTTCCATGATACTTTCCCTTACAATATATCTACTTTCATCAGTTTCAGTTACATGCATGACCCTCCATAAACTTCCATAGCATTAGGTGCAGTTGACTTTATTGCAATAGTGTGTTTACTTGCCTATACCAACACTAGAGCAGAGTATAAACTCCTTAAAAGAAAGTACTACATTTTATTAGTATTTTTATCCCAAGTACCAAATACAATGCCTTGGACATGTAGGTACTTAATAAATGTTTATTGAATGAGTGTTCAATATTTTTTTTTGATAAATTATAAACTCCAAAAGGCAGGGCTGTATCTACTGTATTTATCATTTTAACCTCAGCACCTAGAAGAGAACCAGCATCATAAACCATCAATAAATGGCTGGAAGAATGTGTGTTGATTCCTCCCATTGTACAGCACAACAACGGTGAATTAAAATGACAGCATTTAAAAGAGTTTGTGTTCCAGTATCATTACGGGTGAGCTTATCTCCCAACTAGATGTAAGCATGGCATGTCACCATTTTATTGGCATTAAAAAAAAAAAAAAAGAACCTGTGTCTGTCGAGTTGATTCCGACTCTTAGCAACCCTATAGGACAGAGTAGAACTGCCTCATAGGGTTTTCAAGGAGCGGCTGGTGGATTTCAACTGCATACCTTCTGGTTAGCAGCCAAGCTCTTAAATGCTGCATAACCAGGCTTCCTTTTATAGGCTTAATAAACATTTAGGCAACAGCAATGTAATTACATGACTTCACATATTTTCTTTGAAATCATTTCTTAACTGATTTTCAGCATCAAGGGTTAGAAAATATTGCCTGTCACATTTTAGAAACCTCTCACTCATAGTTATGCAACAAGAGAGAAATGCAAAAATCTTTTACAGAGATGAGATCCAGGAACACAAGACCACTCTGAAGCAACTCTTCTGTGATGACATCTATCTCATCTGTAAGAGCTAATCCTGTGTCCTTTCCTATTTCTAAAGTCTTTTTTTTTAACTTGAAGAGTTAATAATTTATGATACAGTGTAAGACAATAAAAAATCAAAATATTACTACACCCAGGAACATTTGTATTTTAATAAAGGCCAGTTAAAATGTATATAACTTATTACTCAAAGACATACATTTCCAAATGTTGAATATAAATACTGTGATAAGTGGTGATTATTTGAGGTTGACCTTACTGATCAGTTGGCACTAACACATATAATAGTGTTTGTAGGGTTTGCAGTAGATCCCTGTATCCTTAAATATCTCACTTACTCTTAGTGGATGTTATTTTCCCCTAACAGATCATCAGTAGTCATCTGGGATAATTTTTGAACTTCTGGGGGCTGCCAATTGAAATGCAAACATATGAAAATTATCATTGGTGTTAGGTGCTCTTGAGTGGGCTCCAACTTATAGTGGCCTTAATTATAACAGAATGAAACATTGCACTGTCCTGTGCCATCCTCACAATCATTGCTATGTTTGAGCCCATTTTTCCAGACACTATGTCATCTCATTGGAAATCCCTCTCTTTTTTGCTAACCCTCTACCAAGCATTATGTCTTTCTCCAGTGATCAGTCCCTCCTGATGACATGTCCAAAATAAGCAAGACAGAGTCTCACCATCCTCACTTCTAAGAAGCTTTCTGGCTGTACTTCCTCCAAGATGGATTTGTTCTTTCTTTTGGCAGTCCATGGAATATTTAATATCCTTTGTCAACACCACAATTCAAATGTGTAATTTCTTCTTTGGTCTTCTTTTTTAACTGTCCAGCTTTCATAAGTATATGAGGAAATTGAAAATACCATGACTTGGGTCATATAAAACACCTCAAAAGGAAAACAAAACACAAGAGATGAAAAATAACAGGGTTAGACAGCAGTGAAACCACAAATGTAGTAAAAAAAAAAAAAAAAAAGAAGAAGAAGCGCCTTAGAAGGGGGGAAGTAGGACAGTACTCAGTGGAATAAGGAAGAAATTTCTTGCCAAATTTAAACTTGTTTAGGAAAAGAGAAGATGCTCTCCTAAAAGATATTATTGGTCTACAGCAAAGAGTGCTCTAGAACACAACTTCCCAAATTGAAGAACTTCAAATAACAGAATTGAGAGGAACATCAGAACCTATCCAGTTTAACCCTTTTGTTACCTGTGGGAAGTATTATCGCCCACCTATAATTTCTGCCTCTGGGGTTTATTGGGAAGTGGCTTTCTCACTGGCAGTGTGTGCTGCAGGCAGACAGGGCCCTATATAATTGTTTGAAATGGAAGAAACAGGCTTGGGCCACAAATTACTGTTTTTAGAGGGTATTGTATTAGGTGGTGCATCCTAGAGGTGTGATTGTGCAATACTTTTATCTCTTTTGGCTTTTGTACAGAGAGATAAGCTTTGTAAGTTCCTCTGTGTTATTTGGAAGTTGGTTTTCTCTTGACGAGGCCACTCTTGCACAAATACTGCAGTTTCAGGCGCCATACATTGTATGCACCAGTCATGGGATATAGAAGGCTATGGAGAGTCAAGAGGGACATATGTGTCAGCATAATCCTCCCACAGAGTTCAGAGGGACATGTGTGATCCACATAATCCTACCACCAGAGTCCAGAGGGATATATGTTCCCCACATAACATATTAAAAAATCCATATTTCATAACAAAATTTCAGAAGTGCTCCTTCATTAAGCATGCCTTCCATTAATGAAAACACATGGTATCAACAAAATATTCAAAGCAGGAAATAATTGGATCATAAATAATGTCATGATATTACAATAGAAGAGATCCAGGGTCAGAGAAACTATATGCGGTCTTGGTGATACATAGTGACAAAGTCTTAGCCAGAACTCTAAATTCCTGACTTTCTTTTCAGTATTTTCTTTATTATGCCATGTTCAGCAATTCTTTATGAGTGGCTAATAGAGACTGATCTAAGGTAAGCTAGGAAGGATACTTAGCAGTATCATTAGAGTGAACTTTTTTTTTAGCCATATCAGAATGAGGTAATCTAAATATTGTGCAATTGCATACACAAACTTTTATTATCATATTTAAATTATTTTTTCTTAAAGATCGAATCCATTCACTATGCTATGCACCATTGTAAGCCAATATGTGAAACCCAATTAATGTCATTTATCTATATTTAATTAGAAGCTATTTCATTGAGAATATGTTAATAGAGGAGTTCAGTCTTACTTAAAAACCCAGTGTCTCATGGTACCCAATGGTCTAATATTTATAGAAAGAGAATAGTTTCATCTACATAATTCATGCCACTGGAGCCCTTGGGATGATATCCAACACAGAGATTGTTCAGAAAAGCCAAGTTTCAACCAACCAAAGATCCTGTCAATCAAGGGAGAGAGCCAGACACTGATTATTCCTTCTTTTGTGTATGAGTATAGAAACTTTCACCTATGACTTATCGTTGTGACTCAAATTCTCAAATTTGCAATTATTTTTTTCCTGAGATTTTTTTTTAATTGTTGTACTTTAAATGAAGTTTACATTTCAAGTTAGTCTCCCATACAAAATTTTATACATACATTGTTATGTGACCCTAATTGCTCTCCTCACACTGTAACAGCACACTCCTGCTTTCTACCCCTGATTCCCCATGTCCATTCAACTAGCTCCTAACACTCTCTGCATTCCCATCTCACCTCTGGACAGAAGTTGCCCCTTTGGTCTCTTGTGTCTACTTGACTAAGAGGCACACTTTTCACAAGTATTACTTTATGTCCCACAGTCCAGTCCGATCCCTGTCCGAAGAGTTAGCCTCGGAAATTGTTTTAGTTCTGGGCTGATAGAGAATCCAGGGGCCATGCTTTCTGGGGTACCTCCAGTCTCAGTCAGACCATTAAGCCTGGCCTTCTTACTAGAATTTGAGTTCTACACCCCACATTTCTCCTGCTCCAGCAGGGACTCTCTGTTGTGTTCCCTGTCAGGGTGGTCATTGGTGGTAGCCAGGCACCATCTAGTTCTTCTGGTCTCAGGCTGATGAAGTCTCTGATTTATGTGGCCCTTTCTGTCTCTTGCGCTAATACTTTCCTTGTGTCTTTGGTGTTCTTCATTCTCCTTTACTCCAGGTGGTTGGGACCAATTGATGCATCTTAGATGGCCGCTTGCAAGCTTTTAATACCAAAGACGCCACTCACCAAAGTAGGATGCAGAACATTTTCTTAATAAGCTTTGTTATGCCAGTTGACCAAGATGTCCCCTGAAAGAATGGTCCCCAGACCCCTACCCCTGCTACGCTGTCTCTCTAAGTATTTGATTGTGTTCCGGAAACTCCTTAGCTTTGGTTTAGTCCAGTTGTGCTGACTTCCTCTGTAGTGTGTGCTGTCCTTCCTTTCGCCTAAGATGATTCTTATCTACTATCTAGTTAGTAAATAACCCTCACCCTTCCTCCCCACCCCTGTAACCATCAAAGAATGTTTTCTTCTGTGTTTAAACCTTTTCTTGAGTTCTTATAATAGTGGTCTTATACAGTATTTGCCTTTCTCTGACTGACTAAATTCACTCAGCATAATAAGTTCCAGCTTCAACCATGTTAAACGATGTTTCGTGGCTTCATCATTGTTCTTTATTGTTGCGAAGTATTCCATTGTGCAGATATACCATAATTTGTTTATCCATTCGTCCGTTGATGGACACGTAGGTTGTTTCCATCTTTTTGCTATCATGAATAGTGCTGCAATGAACATGGGTGTGCATATATCTATTCGTGTGATGGCTCTTGTCTCTCTAGGATATATTCCAAGGAGCGGGATAGCTGGATTGTATGGTACTTCTATTTCTAGCTTTTTAAGGAAGCACCAAACTGATTTCCAAAGTGGTTGTACCATTTTACATTCCCACCAACAGTGTATAAGTGTTCCAGTCTCTCCACAACCTCTCCAGCATTTATTATTTTGTGTTTGTTGGATTAAGGCTAGCCTTGTCGGGGTGAGATGATATCTCATTGTAGTTTTGATCTGCATTTCTCTAACGGCTAATGATCGTGAGCATTTCTTCATGTGTCAGTTAGCTACCTGAATATTTTCTTTGGTGAAGTGCTTGTTCATATCCTTTGCTCATTTTTTTAATTGAGTTGTTTGTCGTTTTGTTGTTGAGGTTTTGCAGTATCTTGTAGATTTCAGAGATTAGACACCGATCAGATTTGTCGTAGCCAAAAATTTTTTCCCAGTCTGTAGGTTGTCTTTTTACTCTTTTGGTGGAGTCTTTGGATGAGCATAGGTGTTTGATTTTTAGGAGCTCCCATTTATCTAGTCTCTCTTCTGGTGCTTGTGCATTGTTACTTATGGTAAGTATTATGTTTATTCCATGTATTGGGGCTCCTAGCATTGTCCCTATTTTTTCTTCCATGACCTATATTGTTTTCGATTTTATATTTAAGACTTTGATCCATTTTGAGTTAGTTTTTGTACATGGTGTGAGGTATGGGTCTTGTTTCATTTTTTTGCCGATGGATATCGAGTCATGCCAGCACCATTTGTTAAAGAGACTATCTTTCCCCAATTGATGTACTTTGGGCCTTTGTCAAATATTAGCTGCTCATAGGTGGATGAGCTTATATCTGGATTCTCAACTCTGTTCCATGGGTCTATGTATCGGTTGTTGTACCAATACCATGCTGTTTTGACTACGGTAGCTGTATAATAGATTCTAAAATCAGTTAGTGTAAGGCCTCCCACTTTGTTCTTCTTCTTGAGTAATGCTTTACTTATCCAGGGCATCTTCCCTTTCCATATGAAGTTGGTGATTTGTTACTTTATCTCATTAAAAAATGCCAGTGGAATTTGGATCAGGATTGCATTGTATCTGTAGATCGCTTTGGGTAGAATTGACATTTTCACTATGTTGAGTCTACCTATCCGTGAGCAAGGTATATTTTTCCATTTATGCAGGTCTATTTTAGTTTCTTGCAGTAGTGTCTTGCAGTTTCGTCTGTCTTTTACATCTCTGTTTAGATTTATTCCTAAGTATTTTATCTTCTTGGGGGCTATTGTAAATGGTATTGATTTGGAAATTTCCTCTTCAAGGTTCAAGGTTCTCTTTGTTGGTGTAAAGGAAACCAACTGAGTTTTGTATGTTTATCTTGTATCCTGAAACTTTGCTGAAATCTATTAGTTCCAGTAGTTTTTTGTGGATTCTTTAGGGTTTTCTGTGTATAAGATCATATCATCTGCAAATAGAGATACTTTGACTTCTTCCCTACCAGTTTGAATGCCCTTTATTTCTTTTCTAGCCTAATTGCCCTGGCTAGGACCTCCAGCACAATGTTGAATAAGAGTGGTGATAGAGGGCATCCTTGTCTGGTTCCCATTCTCAAGGGGAATGCTTTCAAAGTCTCTCCATTTAGGATGATGTTGGCTGTTGGCTTTGTATAAATGTCTTTAATTATATTGAGGAATTTCCGTTCTATTCCTATTTTGTTGAGAGTTTTTATCATGAATGGGTGCTGAACTTTGTCAAATGCCTTTTCTGAATTGATTAATAAGATCATGTGGTTCTTGTCTTTTGTTTTATTTATGTGATGGATTACATTGATTGTTTTTCTAATGTTGAACCATCCCTGCATACCTGGTATAAACCCCACTTGGTCATGGTAAATTGTTTTTTGATATGTTTCTGAATTCTATTGGCTAGAATTTTGTTAAAGATTTTTGTGTCAATGTTCATGAGGGATATTGGTCTGTAATTTCCTTTTTGCGGTGTCTTTACCTGGTTTTGGTATCAGGGTTATACTGGCTTCATAGAATGAGTTTGAGAATACTCTGTCATTTTCTATGCTCTGAAATACCTTTAGTAGAAGTGGTGTTATCTCTTCTCTGCATGTTTGGTAGACTTCTCCAGTGATGCCATCCAAACCAGGGCTTTTTTTGTTGGGAGTTTTTTAACTACGTTTTCGATCTCTTCTTTTGTTTTGGGTTTATTTAGTTGTTTTACCTCTGTTTGTGTTAATTTAGGTAGGTAGTGAGTTTCTAGAAATTTGTCTATTTCCTCTAGGTTTTCAAATTTGTTCGAGTACATTTTTCATAGTAATCTGTTATGATTCTTTTAATTTCAGTTGGGTCTGTTGTTATATCACCCCATCTAATTTCTTATATGGGTTATCTGCCTCCTCTCCTGTTTCTCTTTGTCAGTTTGGCCAACCGTTTATCAATTTTGTCGATCTTTTCGAACAACCAGCTTTTGCACTTGTTAACTCTTTGAGTTGTTTTTCTTTTCTCTATTTCATTTAATTCTGCTCTAATTCTTATTATTTCCTTCCTTCTGGCTCCTGTGGGCTTCTTTTGCTGCTCTCTTTCTACTTGTTCCAACTGTAGGGTTAATGTTTTGATTTTGGCCTTTTCTACTTTTTGGATGTGTGCCTTTATTGCTATAAACTTACCTCTGAGCACTGCTTTTGCTGTATCCCAAAGGTTCTGGTAGGATGTGTTTTCATTCTCGTTTGAGTCTATGAATTTCTTTATTCCATCCTTAATTTCTTCTACAACCCAGTAGTTTTGAGCAAGGTGTTGCTCAGTTTTCACGTGTTTGATTTTTTTCCTTGCTTTTTGTGTTGTTGATTTCCACTTTTATGGCTTTATGGTAAAAAAAGATGCTTTGTAATATTTTGACATTTTGGATTTTGTTAAGGCTTACTTTATGGCCTAATATGTGGTCTGTTCTGGAGAATATTCCATGTGCATTGTAAAGAAAGTATACTTAGCTGCTGCTGGGTGTAGTGTTTGGTATATGTCCATGAGATCAAGTTGGTTGATTGTGGGATTTAGATCTTCCTTGTCTTTACCAAGCTTCTTTCTAGATCTTCTGTCCTTCACCAAACGTGGCATGTTGAAATCTCCTACTAATATTGTGGAGCTGTCTAGCTCTCTCTTCAGTGGTGTTAGAGTTTGTTTTATGTATTTTGGAGCCCTGTCATTGAGTGCGTAAATATTTATTATAGTTATGTCCTCCTGGTGTATTGACCCTTTAATCATTATATAGTGCCCTCCCTATCTTTTGTGGTGGATTTTACCTTAATGTCTATTTTGTCAGAGGTTAATATTGCCACTCCTGCTCTTTTTTGAGTGTTGTTTGCTTGATATATTTTTTTCCATCCTTTGAGTTTTAGCCTGTTTGTGTCTTTAAGTCTAAGGTGCATCTCTTGCATGCAGCATATAGATGGATCATGCTTTTTTATTTAATCTGCCACACTGTCTCTTTACTGGTGCATTAAGTCTGTTTACATTCATCATAACTATTGATAGGTATGAGTTTAGTGCTGTCACCCTGATGTCTCTTTTTCTGTGTTGTTCACAGTTTCTTTGTTCCCCTTAATTTTTTTCTGTGCTGAGTCGTTTTTCTTTATGTAATTTTTTTCATCTTTTTCATTGTTGTTGATTTTGTGTTTGCTGAGTCTTTATATTTTTCTACTTTTTTATTTTGATATGTAGGATTGTTAGATTCCTTTGTGGTTACCTTAATATTTATCCCAATTTTTCTAAGCTTATACCAGTCTTTTATTTCTTTATATCCCCTTGACTTTTCCTCCATATGAAAAATCTATGTCTGCATTTTTTAAGTCCTTATTTTTTGTTTAATGTTGTCCTTTTTACATATTGATATCTCTGTTTCCCTATTTTCAACGTTTTAGCTTTGATGTATTTTCGACTTCCCTATCTGAGTCAATATCTGGTTGCTCTGTCCTGTGTTCTCGTCTTGCATTGTTATCTGATGTTATTGATTATCTAACCGTAGGACTCCCTTTAGTATTTCTTGTAGTTTTGGTTTGGTTTTTGTAAATTCACTAAACTTCTGTTTATCTGGAAATGCCCTAATTTCACCATCATATTTGAAAGGCAGTTTTGCTGGATATATAATTCTTGGCTGGCAGTTGTTTTCCTTCAAGGTTTTATATATGTCATCCCATCGCCTTCTTGCCTGCATGGTTTCTGCTGAGTAGTCCGAGCTTGTTCTAATTGACTCTCCTTTGTAGATGACTTTTCTTTTATCCCTAGGTGCTCTTAAAATTCTCTCTATATCTTTGGTTTTGGTAAGTTTGATTATAAAATGTCTTGGTGACTTTCTTTTGGGATCTACCTTATGTGGTGTTAGATGAGCATCTTGGACAGATATCTTCTCATCTTTCATGATATCATGGAAGTTTTCTGTCAACAAATCTTCAACAATTTTCTCTGTATTTTCTGTTATTCCACCCTGTTCTGGTACTCCAATCACTCTTAGGTTATTTCTCTTGATAGAGTCCCACATAACTCTTAGAGTTTCTTCATTCTTTTTAATTCTTTTATCTGATTTTTCCTCAGACAAGTTGGTGTCAAGTGCTTTATCTTCAATGTCACTAATTCTAACTTCTACTGCCTCAATTCTGTTCCTATGACTTTCTATTGAGTTGTGTAATTCTGAGATTTTATTGTTAAGCTTCTGGATTTCTGATTGTTGTCTCTCAGTGGATTCTTGCAGCCTATTAAATTTGTCATTATGTTCTTGAATAACTTTTTAAAGTTCCGCTACTACTTTGTCTGTGTGTTCTTTGGCTGTTTTTGCATTTTGAAAATTTCCTTTCTAATTTCTAGAAGAGTTCTGTATATTGATCTTTTGTATTTTGCCTCTGGTAATTCCAAGAAATTCTCTTCCTCCAGAGAATTTATTGATTCTTTATTTTGAGAGCTTGCTGAAGCCATAATAGACTGCCTCTTTATGTGATTTGATATTGACTGTTGTCTCCGAGCCATCAGGAAGTTATTATAATTTTTTTTATATTTGTTTAGCGAGTCCTAGCTTCTTTTATTGTTTTGTTTTGATATGCCCAAATAAGCTGCTCGTGTGCACTAGTTTGATTATTGGTGCCTTTGAAACTCTAATGTCCTGTCACCAGGTAGTTAGGTCTGTAACTAAGTATGTGCACACAGGATTCTGTTAAATTTTCCTATATGGGTTCAGCTCAGATGTCCAGGCAGTTGGTCACCAAGTGTGTGGTGCAAGCTCTCACCTACAGTCTTAGAGAGGCATGGGTGATTGGTATAGGCACAGATATCTGGCTACAATAGGGAGTCTTGCACTGAACCAGGCAGGGGGCTGACAGCTTCCCCTGAGAGTCTGAAAGGAAAGCATGTCCCTACTCCCTAGGGTGAGTAGGTAGGTGAGTTTTGCAGCTGGAGTATGAGCACCCCACTCTATTGGCTGTAAAGACTCGAGGGCACCACTTATTCTTGGACCCCTGTAGCAGGTGACTAGGTGGCGTAGGTGGAGCCACCAGTCCTCAAGCCCCTGGTGTGGATCAGTAAAGGTGCCTGCTCAAAGGGCAGGGCTTTGTTGAGGGTCACGAATCTGCCACTTCACAGCTGAAACAGTTGAAGTTAGACTTCAGATGTTTACCCTGTTGTACTGTGGTAGTGAGGGTTTACAACGTAGAGATGGGTCCCCACAAGTCTATACAGGGGGAAAGGCACTCAAAGTCTGTGGACCCCTTATGCCTGTGCCTAGCAAAGGAGCTGTGCCGACCCTGAGTTCCTGGCTTAGGGGAGCCAGTAGCTTATTTGTTCCCTCTCCAAGGCCAGGAGAATTGGTCATGGTGCTTTTTGGGATCTACTTCCGGCCCAGGGGACTCAGACTTTGGAAGGCCCGATCAGTCCAGAGCAGGGAGGGAAGAGGTAAAAGGGAGATAGGTTTTTCCCAAATGGGCTTTTTTTTTTTTTAATCCCCATGAAAGGCCACACACATGTACTTATCTTTAGCCACTTGGGAGCTGCTTTTCACTGGTTCGGAGTGTCCAAGCAGAATCTCTGCTGCTGGATCTCTCTCGATGTGGAAACTGCCTCCTGAGCATGTGTGCGGAGCTGTTTGCCCCCTTCACTGTGTACCTCAGAGCCAGTCAGGGCTGAAGAGCTGGAGCCAAGTCCGGTCTGACACTTCTCACTTCTTCAAAACCATCTCCCTCTCCCCCCACCACTCAGTCCAATTCCTCAGCTTTCACTTGTTCAGGGCTCCTAGATATTCATATACAATCAAGTTACTTGTTTTTCCAGGTCTTTGTTGTAAGAGGGATATAGGAAGCCGTCTGACTACTCCGCCACCTTGGCCCCGCCTTGTGTTTGCAATTATTACCTGATTCTGGTTATTTGATGATACAAGCATCCAGATAATATTTGCAGAATTTAAATTAAAAAATCTACAGTTTACAGAGTAGCATGACTTCACTTGAGGAAGATTAATAGAAGTTTACTAGAAACAACTAGTGAGGATACAATATCATACAGCTCTATAGAAGGCATAACAAAATCAGGGCACAATGGGAAATAGAAGAAGCAGTCTTATCTCTAGTTCTAAATTTCTTTTATTTTATAAACTATTTTGTTCCAAAAGAGACAGAGTCTCTATTGGCAAGCATTGCTTGCTGAAAGCTAAGAGGACTTGAAGCACTTACTAATGAAGATCAAATACTAGAGCCTTCAGTATGGATTACATCTCAACATAAAGAAAAAATATCTAGACAACTGAACCAATAAGCAACCTAATGATAAATGGAGAAAATACTGAAATCATCAAGGATTTCATTTTAATTGGATCCACAATCAACCCATGGAAGCAGCAGTCAAGAAATCAAATGATGTATTGCATTGGACAAATCTGCTGCAAACGACCTCTTATAAGTGTTTAAAAACACTGTGGGGACCATGGTCACAGGGAAGATGTAGCTCAATTGGCATAACATAGTTTCTAAAGAAAATATTCTACATTCTACTTTGGTGAGTAGCATCTGGGGTCTTAAAGGCCTGTGAGTGGCCACCTATGATACTCCACTGGTCTCACCCTTTTGAGAGCAAGGGAGAATGAAGAAAATTAAAGATAAAAGGGAAAGATTAGTCCAAAGGACTAATGGACCACAACTACCATGGTCTCCACCAGACTGAGTCCAGTACAACTAGATGGTGACCAGCTACCACCACTGACTGCTCTGACAGAGATCACAACAGAGTGTCCCAAACAGAGCTAGAGAAAAACATAGAACAAAATTCTAACTCTCAAAAAAAGACCAGAATTACTGGCCTGACAGAGACTGGAGAAACCCTGAGAGTATGGCACCCAGACACTCTTTTAGCTCAGTAATGAAGTCACTACAGACGTTCAACCTTCAGCCAAAGATTAGACGGGCCCATGGGAAAAAAAAAACTAATGGGGCACACCAGCCCAGGGTCAGGGACTAGAAGGCAGGCAGGGACAGGAAAGCTGGTAATAGGGAACCCAAGGTGAGAAAGGGAGAGTGTTGACATGTCATGGGGTTGTTAACCAATGTTATAAGACAATATGTGTACTCACCGTTTAATGAGAAGCTAGTTTGTTTTGTAAACCTTTATCTAAAGTACAATTTAAAAAAACACATAAAAAAAAAGGTGTTTAAAAACGAAGAAGTCACTGTGAGGACTATGTCCTCCTGACGAAATCCATGTTATTTTCAATCACTTCACGTGTATGCAAAAGCTGGAAAATGAATAAGGAATACCATCTTAACTGAGTTCTCTAGAAAAGCAAAACCAGTGAATTATATAAATATATCTATATCTATATCTATATATATATACTTATATTTATATCAAGGAAGTTGCACACACAGTTATAGAGGTTGGAAAGTCCCAAGTTAGTGGGCCAGCGTGGAGGCTTCTGACTCACGTAGCTGCAAGGGCCGGCAAAGCCAAGATCAGCAGATTAGAAAGCTGGCCTCTGGCTCACAGACTTTGGAGGCCAAGGAGTCCCAAGATTGGCAGGTAAAACGGCAGGTAAGCTGCTAACCCAAGTCCCAAGAACCGGAGGTCGGATGAACAGAAGTCAGCTGCAAGATCCAGAGCAAGCAAAAGGCCACGAGCTTTGCCAGAAAGTCCACGATATTGGATGCAGGCCACACCCCCATAGAAACTCCCTTCCAACTGATTGGCTGCTCATAACTGATGTCGTCATTGTTATGGATTGAATTGTGTCCCCAAAAACTATGTGTCAAGTTGGTTAGGCCATGATTCCCAGCATTGTGTGATTGTCCACCATTATGTCATCTGATGTGATTTTCTTATGTGTTGTAATTCTTACCTCTATGATGTTAATGGGGTCCTGGTAGCACAGTAGTTAAGAGATACTTCATGCTGTGGCTGCTAACTAAACGGTCACCTGTTCAAATCCAGCAGTTTCTCCTTGGAAACCCTATGCAGCTGTTCTATTCTGTCCTACAGGGTCGCTATGAGTCGTAATCAACTTGACAGCAACGGGTCCAAAGGGTCCATGATGTTAATGAGGCAGGATTAGAGGCAGTTATGTTAATGAGGTAAGACTCAATCTACAAGATTAGGTTGTATCTTGAGTCAATCCCTTTCGAGGTATAAAAGAGAGAATTGAGCAGAGAGACAGAGGGGCCTCCTACCACCAAGAAAGCAGAGTCAAGAGTAGAGCACATCTTTGAACCCATGGTACCTGTGCTGAAAAGTTCCTAGACCAAGGGAAGATTGATGATAAGGACCTTCCCCCAAAGCTGAAAGAGAAAGAACACCTTCCCCTGGAGCTGGCACCCTGAATTTGGACTTCTAGCTTCCTAAACTGTGAGAGAATAAATTTCTCTTTGTTAAGCCATCCACTTGTGGTATTTCTGTTGTAGCAGCCTTAGATAACCAAAACAATCATGGAGGTGATTGCATTATATCAGATCTCATTATGGAAGTGATTACATCATTACTTGGCTGCAAAACTATGTCATAACTGTCAAACCACTGAGAATCATAGCCTAGCAAATTTGAAACACAACCTTAACCATCACAGTTCAGCCTTTGTCAGCTTGGCACCCATACACATCTCTAAATAAAGAAAATTATAAAGTCATACTTGTCCCTAACATGATACAACCAACACACGTACAACCAAAAATGTACTAGCATTACAGTCCTCATTGCTGCAACTTATCATGTGGTTGTAGCTGGTATTTAGAACTACCTTCTTCCACTGCTCATTCTGTATTCACTTTACCCTCAGCAAGCACCACAGCTGGTAGTGGTTCTTTGCCTGGTGGGGTGACCAAAACTTTCATTCCTGAAGGGTCTGGGCCGTTAGTAGTGATGTCAGAATTGGGTTGCAGTAGTTTTCCATTGACTTTAATCACGGGACATGATAGTACTAAGGGACATCCTAAGGGATCTCCTGTATTCCAGACATACTCTTCTTTACTTCTATTAGGTAATATCACTCTGATTTCCTCTTGGTAATCAAAATCAATCACACCATCCAATACAGTAACTCCCTTCTTTGTCTGTTGATCCAGAGGCATAAGGAATCCAAAGTGACAGGTTGGCATTTTTAACTTCAAGTTCAATGGAATCAGTGTTGTGTTTCCTGATGGGAGCATTCCTCCCCTTGGAACTAAGACCTCTAGACTGGCAGAGTATAGCGTCGTGAGGATAGAAAGCAAAAATCTTGTTAATGGGTCACTAGGGGTAATAGTGAGTGGTGCCACTCCCATTTCCACCCCTTCATTCCTGAATCCATGAGTACAGGCTATGGGAGAAACAGCACCACATATTGGACACTTGTTTAGAGAATATATAGTCTCCTGGAGAACATTGCCCCAACCCTGAAAGGTATTGCCAGCTAGCTGGCCCCATAATTGTGTCTTTAGAAGGTCATTGCATCATTCTATCAAGCCAGCTGCTTCAGGATGATGGGGAACATGGTAAGACCAGTATACTTCATGAGCATGGGCGCATTGCTGCACTTCATTTGCTGTGAAGTGAGTCCCTTGATCTGAGGCAATGCTGTGTGGGATACCATGATGGTGGATAAGGCATTCTGTAAGTCCACAAGTGGTAGTTTTGGCAGAAGCATTGCATGCAGACAAGGCAAATCCATATCCAGAGTGTGTGTCTATTCCAGTAAGAACAAAATGCTGTCTTTCCCATGATGGAAGTAGTCTGATGTAATCAACCTGCCACCAGGTTGCTGGCTGATCACCTGGAGGAATGTTGCCAGATCAGGGACTCAGTGTTGGTCTCTTGTGCTGGCAGATTGGGCACCCAGCAGTGGCTGTAGCTAAGTTGGCCTTGGTGAGTGGAAGTATCATGTTGCTGAGGCCATGCATAATTTCTATCCCTGCCACCATGGACACTTTTTCATGAGCCCATTGGACAATGATGGGAGAGGCTGGGGAAAGAGGATGACTAAATTTTACAGAATCCACTTTATTGTTAAAGTCCTCCTCTGCTGAGATCACCTTTTGGTGATCATTCCTGTAAGACACAAATATCTTCACTTCTATGGATCATTCAGAAAGATCTATCTATGTCCTTCTTCCCCATACCTCCTTGTAACCAATTTTAAAATCATGTTTCTTCCAAGTCCCTGACCATCCAGCCAAACCATTGGTGACATCCCATGAATCAATATACAATCACTCATCTGGCCATTTCTCCTTCCAAGCAAAGTGAACAACTAGGTGAGCTGCTGGAAATTCTTCCCATTGGGAGGATTTCCTTTCACCACTGTCCTTCAGGGAGGTCCCAGAAAGGGGCTGTAGTGCTGCCGCTGTCCACTTTCAAGTAGTGCCTGCATATCCTGCAAAACCATTTGTAAACCAGGCACAAATTTTCTCTTCCTCAGTCAACTCATCATAAGGAACTCCCCATGAGTCCATATGTGCAGACTGGGAAAGGGCAGATAATGTGACAGGAGTGGAGGCTATGGGTACTTGGGCCACTTCCTCATGCAACTTATTTGTTCCATAAGGTCCTGCTCAGGCCCAGTCTCATATAGACCACTTCCATTTAATGATGCAGTGCTGCTGTGCATCCAACTTTATGACTCTGTGGGTCAGACAACACCCAGTTCACAATGGGTAGCTCAGGCTGCATGGTGACTTGGTGGTCCATGATTAAGCGTTCAGTTTCTGCTAAGGCCCAGTAACAAGCCAAAAGCTGCTTCTCAAAAGGAGAGTAGTTATCTGCATATGTTGGAAGTGCTTTTCTCCAAAATCCTAAGGGTTTGCACTGTGATTCACCAATAGGGGCCTGCCAAAGACTCCAAACAGCATCTCTATTTTCCACTGACACTTCAGGCACCATTGGATCAGCCAGATCATATGGCCCAAGTGGAAGAGCGGCTTGCACGGCAGCCAGAACCTGCTGCAGAGCCTTCTTCTGGACTGGGCCCCACTCAAAACTAGCAGTTCTTCGAGTCATGTGATAAATAGGTCGGAGTAGCACACCCAAATGAGAGATTGGCTGCCTCCAAAATCCAAAGAATCCCACAAGCTGTTGTGCCTTCTATTTAGGTGTGGGAGTGTCCAGATGCAATAACTTATCCTTCACTGTAGAAGGAATATCTCAACATGCCCCACACCACTAGACTCCTAGAAATATCACTGAAGTGGAAGGTGCCTGAATTTTTGTCAGATTAATTTCCCACCCTCTATCATGCAAATTTTTTACCAATAAGTCCAGAGTCATTGCAATTTCTTCCTTACTAGGTCCAATCAGCATAATGTCATCAATGTAATGGACCAGTGTGACATATTGTGGAAGGGAAAGGCGATCAAGATCCCTGTGGACTAAATTATGACATAAGGCTGGAAAGTTGATATACCCCTGAGGTAGGACAGTGAAGGTGTATGTCTGGCCTTGCCAGCTTAAGGCAAACTGCTTCTGGTGGTCTTTCAAAACAGGTATGGAGAAAAATGAGTTAGACAGATCAATAGCTGCATATCAGGTACCAGGAGATATATTAATTTGTTCAAACAAGGAAACCACATTTGGAACAGCAGCTGCAATTGGAGTCATCACCTAGTTAAGTTTTCAAAAATCCATTGTCATTATCCAACATCCATCTGATTTTTGTACAGGCCAAATAGATGAGTTGAATGGG
The DNA here is from genome assembly GCA_030035585.1 of Dugong dugon. Taxonomy (NCBI): domain Eukaryota; kingdom Metazoa; phylum Chordata; class Mammalia; order Sirenia; family Dugongidae; genus Dugong; species Dugong dugon. The sequence goes on from CM057483.1 coordinate 74,202,342, forward strand.
GATGTAGTGGGTATCACCACCCCTGCATCCTTCAAGTCTTTGATAGTAACACTAATCTCTGCAATCCCTCCAGGAATGTGGTATTGCTTTTGATTTACTATTTTCCTAGGCCAGGACAGGTCAAATGGCTTCCACTTGGCTTTTCCTACCATAATAGCCCTTACTACACTTGTCAGTGATCCAAGCAGGGGTTCTGCCAGTTGTTGAGTATATCTATTCCAATTATGCATTCTGGAACTGGGGAAATCAATACAGGATAGATTTGGGGACCCATTGAACCCACTGTGAGCCAAACCTGGGCTAAGACTCCATTAATAACATGACCTCCATGCAACCCCACTCTCACTGGTGGGCCATAGTGGCATTTTGGGTCTCCTGGAATTAGTGTCAGTTCAGAGTCAGTATGCAGTAATGTGCAAAAAGTCCAATAAACAGTCATTCTTGTAAAAGACTGTGGATTCCTTTGGGGAAGGCTGGAGGCTTCTCACTCACATAGCTGCAGGGGCTGTAGAACTTAAGATTGTCAGGTCAGACAGCAGGCCTCTGGCTCACAGGTTTGGAGGCTGACCTATCCTAAGATCAGCAGATAAGACAGTAGTTAAGCTGCAGGCTCAGGTCCCAAGAACCGGAGGTAAGATGAACAGGAGCGAGCTGCAGGATCCAGAGTAAGCAAAAGTGCACAAGCTTTGTCATTAAGTCCACTTTTATTGCATACAGGCCACAAACCCCAAGGAAATTCCCTGTCAACTGATCAGCTGCTCATAACAGACCTCATCACGGAGATGATTTCATTATATCAGATGTCATTATGGAGGTGATTATATCATTATATAGCTGCCAAACTACATCATAACTGCCAAAACACTGAGAATTATGGCCCAGCCAAGTTGAACACAACTGTAACCATCACAAAGAGCAAAGAAGAATTGATGCATTTGAATTATGGTACTGGCGAATAATACTGAATATACCATTGACTGCCAGAAAAATGAATAAATCTGTCTTGGAAGAAATACAGCCAGGATGCTCCTTAGAAGCAAGGACAGCAATACTACTTCTTATTTACTTTGGATATGTTATCAGGAGGGATCAGTCCTTGGAGAAGGACATCATGCTTGGTAAAGTAGAGGGTCAGCGAAAAAGAGGAAGACCCTAGATGAGATGGATTGACACAGTGGCTGCAACAATGGGCTCATAGAAGGCAAACATAGTGAGGGTGGTACAGGACTGGGCAATGTTTCGTTCTGTTGTACATACGGTTGCCATAAGTCAGAACTGACTCAATTGCACCTACCAACAACAACAACTATTGCAAATAGGGCAAATATAAATAAGATAGCAGGAAAAATGGTAGCTCTTCCCCCCAATCAGTCCAGGACCATATATGAGACATGTAGTTACAATGCACAGATTCTATCTACATCAACCTCTTTCACTGACTTAAATCCATGACATTGGGCATATCACTAAATCTTTCAGGGCTTGAGCTCTTCCTTAGAAAAATACAGAACAATGACACCTGCTTTCTTCACTAGGTTACTGTAAGAACATGTATTTAACTAGATTGAAAAATTTAAGTGTTTTATAAATACCAAGCAATGTTTTTGTAACTATAGTAGTCCCACTTTATCCATGGAGGATATGTTCCAAGACCTCCCGTGGATGCTTGAAACCACAGACAATGTTGTTGTTGTTAGTTACCATTGAGTCTGTTCCGACTCATAGTGACCCTATGTACAACAGAACAAAACACTGCCCGATCCTGAGCCATCCTCACAATCATTGTTATGTTTGAGCCCATTGTTGCAGCCAATGTGTCAAGCCATCTTGTCTAGGGTCTTCCTCTTTTTTGCTGATCCTCTACTTTACCAAGCATGATATCCTTCTCAAGGGAATGGTCCTTCCTGATAACATGTTCCAAATACGTGAGATGAAGTCTACTCAACCTCACTTCCAAGGAGCACTCTGGCTTTATTTCTTCCAAGACAGACTTGTTGGTTCTTCTGGCAGTCCATGATATATTCGATATTCTTCAACATAACCATAATTCAAAGGTATCCATTCTTCTTCATTCTTCCTTATTCATTGTACAGCTTTCCCACACATATTAGGTAATTGAAAATATCACAGCTTGGGTCAGGTGCACCTTAGTCCTCAAAGTGACATCTTTGTTTTTTAACACTTTAAAGAGGTCTTTTGCAGCAGATTTGCCCAATGCACTACATCATTTGATTTGCTGACTGCTACTTCCATGGGCACTGATTGTGGATTCAAGTGAAATGAAATCATTAATAACGTCTGTCTTTTCTCCATTTAACATGATGTTACTTTTTGGTCCAGTTGTGAGGATTTTTGTTTTCTTTATGTTGAGACGTAATCCATACTGAAGGCTGTAGTCTTTGATTTCATCAGTGCTTCAAGTCCTCTTCAATTTCAGCAAGCAAAGTTGTGTCATCTGCGTATTGCAGGCTGTAAATGAGTCTTTCTCCAATCCTGATGTCGAGTTTTTCTTCATATAGTTCAGCTTCTTGGATTATTTGCTCAAAATACTGATTGAAAAAAAGTACGGTGAAAGGATACAATACTGATGCACACCTTTCCTGATTTTAAACCATGCAGTATCCCCTTGTTCTGTTTGAACAACTGCATCTTGGTCTAAGTACAGTTTCCTCGTGAGCACAATTAAGTGTTCTGGAATCCACATTCTTCAAAATGTTATCCATAATTTGTTATGATCCACATAGTAGAATGCCTTTGCATAGTCAATAAAACACAGGTAAATATCTTTCTGGTATGCTCTTCTTTCAGCCAAGATCCATCTGACATCAGCAATGCTATCCCTAGTTCCATATCGTCTTCTGAATCCAGCTTGGATTTCTAACATTTCCCTGTTGATGTACTGAGGCAACCATTTTTAAATTATCTTCAGCAAAATTTTACTTGTGTGCAATATTAATGAGATTGTTGAATAATTTTCACATTCCATTGGATCACTTTTCTTCAGAATAGGCACTAATATGGATCTCTTCCAGTCAGTTGGCCAGGTGGCTGTTTTCCAAATTTCATGGCATAGTAGATTGAGCTCTTCCAGCACTGCATCCCTTTGTTGAAATATCTCAGTTGTTCTTCCATCAACTCCTAGAGCCTTGTATTGCCCAAATTAACCCAGTGCAGCTTGGACTTCTCCTTCAATACCATTGATCGCTAATCATATGCTACCTCTTGAAATGCTTGAAAGTCTACCAATTATTTTTGGTACAGTGACTGTGTATTCCTCCCACCTGCTTTTGAGGCTTTCTGAGTCATTCAAAATTTTGTTCATAGAATCCTTTAAAAATGCAACTCGAGGGGTGAATTTTTTCTTCAGTTCTTTCAGCTTGAGAAATGCAGAGCATGTTCTTCCCTTTTGGTTTTCTAATTCCAGGTCTTTGAACATTTCATTGTAACACTTTACTTTGTCTTCTCAAGCTGCCCTTTGAAATCTTCTGTTTAGCACTTTTACTTCATCATTTCTTCCATTCACTTTAGCTACTCTATGTTCAACACAAGTTTCAGAGTCTCTTCTGACATCTATTTTTGTCTTTTCTTTCTTTCCTGTCTTTTTAAAGACCTCTTGCTTTCTTCATGTATGATGTCCTTGATGTTTTTCCACAACTCATCTGGTCTTTGGTCATTATTGTTCAATGCGTCAAACCTATTCTTGAGATGATCTCCAAATTCAGATGGGATATACTCAAGGTTGTCTTTTGCCTCTCATGAACTTAATTTTCTTTAGCTTCAACTTCTTGAACTTGTATATGAGCAATTGATGGTCTGTTCCACATTCGGCCCCTGGCTTTGTACTGACAGATAATATTTAGCTTTTCCATCATCTCTTTTCACAGATGTAGTTGATTTTATTCCTGTGTTTTCCATCTGGTGTGGCCACGTGTGTAGTCACTGTTTATGTTGTCAAAAAAAGGTATTTGCAATGAATAAGTCATTGTTCCTGCAAAATGCTAGCATGTGATCTTCGGTGTCGTTTCTATCAGAGAGACCATATTTTCCAAGTACTGATCCTTCTTCTTTGTTTCCAGTTTCCCCATTCCAATCACCAGTAATTATCAATGCATCTTGAATGCATGTTTAATCAATTTCAGACTGCATAACTTGGTAAAAATCTTCAATTTCCTCATCTCTGGCACTAGTGGTTGGTGTGTAAATTTGAATAATAGTCATATTACCTGGTCTTCCTTGTAAATGTATGGATATTGTCCTATCACTGACAGCTCTGTACTTCAGAATAGATCTTGAAATGTTCTTTTCAATGATGAACTTGACGCCATTCCTCTTCAATTTGTCATTCTCAGCATAGTAGGCCACATGATTGTCTGATTTAAAATGGCCAATACCAGTCCATTTCAGCTCACTAATGTCTAGGATATGGATCTTTATGGGTTCCATTTCATTTCTGAAGACTTACAATTTTCCTGTATTTATACTACGTACATTCCAAGCTTCGATTATTAATGGTTGTTTGCAGCTGTTTATTCTCATTTTGAGTTGTGCCACATCAGCAAACAAAGGTCCCAAAAGCTTTACTCTATCCACATCATTAAGGTCAAGTCTACTTTGAGGAGGCAGCTCTTCCCCAGTCATATTTTGAGCACCATCCAACCTGAGGAGCTCATCTTCCAGCACTATATCAGACAAGGTTCTGCTGTTATTAATAAGGTTTTCACTGATCAGTTTTCTCGGAAGTAGTCTGCCAGTTCCTTTTCCCTAGTCTGTCTTAGTCTGGAAGTTCTGCTGAAACCTATCCAACAAGGAAGGGTAAACCCGTTGGTATTTGAAATACCGGTAGTAAAGCTTCCAGTATCACAGCAACATGCAAGTCACTACAGTACAAGAAACTGACAGAGGAAGAAAGTACGAAACCCTATATATACTATGATTTATTCTATACATACATACCTATGATAAAGTTTAATTTATAAATTTGGCACAGTAATAGATCACATGACAGAATTTTGCAAGAACAGTGACTTTCATTGCTAGTACCTTTCTTCAATTATGTAAATGAAGACTATGCACTTGAACCTTGCCAGATGGAATACACAGGAATCAAATCTACTACACGTGTGGAAAGAGTCAATGGAAAAGCTCAATAACATCAGTCACAACAAGGCCAAGGGCCAAATACTGAACAGACCATTAATTGCTCATATGCGAGTTCAAGTTGAAGCTGAAGAAAATTAAAATAAGTCCACAAGAGGAAAAATACGACCTTGAATATTACCACCTGAATTAAGAGACCATATCAAGAATAGATTTGACTCATTGAACACTAATGACTAAAGACCAGAGGAGTTGTGTAATGACATCATGGACATCACACATGAAGAAAGCAAGAGGTCATTCAAAAGACAGGAAAGAAAGAAAAGACCAAAGTGGATGTCAGAAGAGACTCTGAAACTTGTTCTTGAAAGTGGAGTAGCTAAAGAGAATGGAAAAAAATAATGAAGTAGAACAGCTGAACAGAAGATGTCAAAAGGTGGCTAGAGAAGACAAAGTAAAGTATTATAATGAAATGTGCAAGGACCTGGAGTTAGAAAGCCAAAAGGGAAGAATATGCTCTGCATTTCTCAAGCTGAAAGAACTGAAGAAAAAAATTCAAGCCTCCAGTTGCAATGTTGAATGATTCTACGGGGAAAATATTGAATGATGCAGGAAGCATCAAAAGCAGGTTGAAGGAATATGAAGTTACTGTACCAAAAAGAATAGGTCGATGTTCAATCATTAAATGAAGTAGCATATGATCAAGAACTGATGGTACTGAATGAAGAAGTCCAAGCTGCACTGAAGGCATTGGTGAAAAGCAAGGCTCCAGGGCCTGACAAAATACCAATTTAGATGTTTCAACAAGGAGATGCAGTGCTGGAAGCGCTCACTCATCTATGCCAAGAAATTTGGAAGACAGTTACCTAGCCAACCAAATAGAAGGGATCCATATATGTGCCCATCCCAAAGAAAAGTGATCCAATAGAATTCTGAAATTATTGAATAATATCATTTTATATCACAGGCAAGTAAAATTTGCTGAAAATCATTCAAAAGTGGTTATAGCAGTTCATTGACAGGGAGCTGCCAGACATTCAAGCCAGATTCAGAAGAGGATGTGGAACAAGGGATACCATTGCTGATGCCAGATGGATCAAGGCTGAAAGCAGAGAATACCAGAAAGATGTTTACTTGTGTTTTATTGACTACACAAAGGCATTCGACTGTGTGGATCATAACAAATTATGTATAACATTGGAAGAATGGGAATTCCAGAACACTTAATTGTGCTCATGAGGAACCTGTATTTAGACCAAGATGCAGTTATTCAAACAGAACAAGGGGATACTTCGTGGTTTAAAGTCAAGAAAGCTGTGCATCAGCGTTGTATCCTTTCACAATACTTTTTTTCAATCAGTATGCTGAACAAATAATCTGAGAAGCTGGACTATATGAAGAAAAACTCGACATCAGGATTGGAGAAAGACTCATTAACAACCTGCGATCTGTAGATGACACAAACTTGCTTGCTGAAGGTGAAGAGAACTTGAAGCACACTGATGAAAATCAAAGACCACAGCCTTCAGTATGGATTACATCTCAACATAACGAAAAAAAACTCCTCACAACTGTACCAATAAGCAACACCATGATAAACGGAGAAAAGATTGAAGTTGTCAAGGATTTCATTTTACTTGGATCCATAATCAACACCCATGGAAGCAGGAGTTAAGAAATCAAATGACATATTGCATTGGGCAAATCTGCTGCAAAAGATCTCTTTAAAGTGTTAAAAAGCAAAGATGTCATTTTCAGGACTAAGGTGCGCCTGACACAAGCCATAGTATTTTCAATCGCTTCATAGCTGTGCAAAAGCTGGACAACGTGTAAGGATGACTGAAAAAGAATTGATGCCTGTGAATTATGGTTTTGGTGAAGAATATTGAATATACCGTAGACTGCCAGAAGAATGAATAAATCTGTTTTGGAAGAAGTACTGCCAGAATGCTCATTAGAGGCAGGGATGGCAAGACTTTGTCTCACTTAATTTGGACATGTTATCATGAGTGACCAGTCCCTCGAGTAGGACATCATGCTTAGTAAAGTAGACAGTCAGGGAAAAAGAGAAAGACCCTCGACAAGATGGATTGACATAGCGGCTGCAACAATGGGCTCAAGAATAACAACGATAGTGAGGACGGCACAGAACGGGCAGTGTTTCCGTCTGTTGTACATGGGGTCACTTGAGTTGGAAAGGACTCGATGGCACCTAACAACAACAACAAGTCATCTGCAAATAGAGATGGATTTACTTCTTCTGTGATTTAAATGCCTTATGTTTTGGAAGGAGCCCTGGTGGCACAGTGGTGAAGAGGTAAGGCTGCTAATCAAAAATTCAGCTGTTCAGATCCACCAGTCACTCCTTGGAAACCCTATGGGACAGTTCTACTCTGCCTTACAGTGTTGCTATGAGTTGGAGTCGACTTAGGGCCAAAGGGTTCGGTTTGCTTAACAGTTATTTTCTGGAAATGTTTTAGAATGATTTGTGTTAATTCTTCTTTAAATGTTTAGTAGAATTTACCAGTGAAGCCATCTTGTCCTGGACTTTCCTTTTTGGGAGATTTTTTATTACTGTTTCAATCACTTCAATTATTATAAGTCTCTTGAGATTTTCTATTTCTTCCTATGATCCAATTTAAGTAGTTTCTGTGCTTCTAGGTATTTCTCCATTTCCAGGTATTTCTTATTGTTGTTAGATGCTGTCGAATTGATTTCAACTCATAGCAACCCCATGTGACAGAACTGCCCCCTAGGGATTTCTGGGCTGTAATCTTTATGGAATCAAATCACCAGATCTTTCTCCCTTGGAAACACTGGGTAGGTTCAAAACAACAACATTTCGGTTAGCAGCCAGCACTTAACTGCTTTCGTCACCAGGGCTCTATCTGTTTCTTTTAAGCTGTCTAAATTGTTGGTGGACAAGTGTTCAGAGTATTTGTGTCTTCCTTTTTCCCTTGTCAGTCAAACTAAAACTTTGCTCATTTTACTGGTCTTTTCAATAAAACCAACTTTTGGTTTTTTTAATTCTCTCTATTGATTTTCCATTTTCTATTTTATATATTTCTGCTCTTTATTTAATTTCCTTCCCTGTGATAGCTTTTGGCTTAGTTTGATCTTCTGCTAGTTTCTTAAGGTGTAAATTCAAGTTATTCATTTGAGTTATTTTTTATAATGTGGATATTTATAGCTATAATTTTCCTGCTGGAGCCCTGGTGGTGTAGTGGTTAAAAACTTGGCTGCTAACCAAAAGGTTGGTGGCTTGATTCCACCAGCCACTCCTTGGAAACCCTATAGGGCAGTTCTACTCTGTCCTATAGGGTCGCTGTGAGTCAGAATCGACTTGACGGCAGTGGTTTGTTTGTTTGTTTAATTAAATTTCCTACTGAGCAATGCCTTCGCTGCCCTCCATGAGTTTTGGTATGTTGCACTATCATTTTCATTTGTCTCTAAGTATTTTCTAATTTTCCTTGTGATTTCTTCTTTGTTTCATTGGTTTAATACCAAAACCTAAACCCACTGCCATCTACTTGATTCTGACTCATATTGACCCAAAAGGGTTTCCAAGGCTGTAAATCTCTATGGAAGCAGATTGCTACATCTTTTTCCCATGGAGCCTCTGGTGGTTTCAAACCACTGACCTTTGGGTTAGCAGTTAATCACTTTACCACTGCGCCAATTTCCATATGTTTGTGAAATTTCCAGCTTTCCTTCTGTGACTGACTTTTAGTTTCATTCCCTTGTGATTGGAGAAGATACTTTGCACAATTTTAGTCTCTTTAAGTTTGTCAAGACTGGATTTGTGGCTTACTATACGGTCTCTCCTGGAGGATGATTGTTGTGTATTGGAGAAGAATATGCATACTTATGTGGTTGGGTGATTTCTATATATATTTCCGTTAGTTTTACTTGGTTTATAGTGTTGTTTAAGTCCTTATTGATCTTTTGTCTGGATATTCAGTCCATTATGGAAAGTGGTATATTGAAGTCTCCAACTATTATTGTAGAACTATCTATTTCTTCCTTTTACTCTGTCAATGTTTGCTTCATATATTTTAGAGCTCTGATGTTAAAATCCATTGCCGTTGATTCGATTCCAACTTATAGTGACCCTATAGGACAGAGTAGAACTGCCCCCATAGAGTTTCCAAAGAGTAGCCGGTGGATTCGAACTGCTGATTTTTTGGTTAGCAACCAAGCTCTTAACCACTGCACCAGAGCTCTGATGTTAGATACATATGTATTTATTATTATTATATCTTCTTGATGAGTTGACCCTTTTAGCACTGTTGTAATAGATTTTGACTTAAAGACTATTTTGTTTGATATTAATATGGTTACCCCAGCTTGCTTTGTTTTACCATTTGCACAGAATGTGATGTGTTTTTTCCATCCTTTCACTTTCAACCTGTTTGTGCATTTGGCTGTAAATTGGGTCTCTTGTTGACTGCATATTGTTGAATCATGTTATCTTGTCCATTTTGCCAATCTCTGCTTTTTGACTGCAGAATTTAATACTTTTATGTTTAAAGTTATTACCAATAAAAGAAGGCTTACTTCTGCCATTTTCTTGTTTTTGTGTTTTACATCATTTTTATTCTTCATTTCCTACAATATTGTCTACTTTTTTGTTTAATTGATTTTTGTAGTGAAAAATTTGATTGCCTTCTCCTTTCCTTTTGTGTATATTTTTAGATATTTTCTTTGTGATTAACATGCAGATTACATTTAACATCCTAAATTTATAACATAAAGTTTAAATTGATACCAACCTAACTTCAATAAAATACAAAATCTCTGTTCCTATATCACTCTTCTCCCCTTTATGTTATTGTTGTCTGAAAATACATCTTTATGCATTGTGTGCCCAGTAACATCAATTTATAATTAAATCATTAAAATATGTCTTCTACATCAGGTAGGACATAAGAAGTAAAGTTACAGTACAAAAACACCACAAAATTGGCCTCTGTATTTCCCATTGTAATTCTTCTTGTGGTTATGAGTTACTATCTAGTGTCCTCGTATTTTAACTTGAAGGGCTCCCTTTAGCATTTTTTTGTTTTTTGACAGGTTTAAAGGTAATGAACACCTTCAGCTTTTGTTTATCTGGGAATGTCTTAATAATACCTTCATTTTTGAAGGACAATTTTTATGGATAGAATACTTTGTTGACAGTTCTTTTATTTCAGTGTTTTAAATATGTCATCTCACTGCCTTCTGTACTCCATGATTTCTGAGACGCAACCAGAAATTAATCTTATGGAGAATCCATTGTATGTGACAATTCACTTCTCTCTTGTTGCTTTTAAAATTCTTTTTATCTTTGGTTTTTGATAGTTTGACCATAATTTGTCTCAATGTGGATTTATTTGCATTTAACCTACTTGGCGTTTGTTGAGCTTCTTAGATGTGTATGTTCACGTCTTTCATCAAATTTGATTTCTACCATTATTTCTTCAAATATTCTTTCTGTCCCTTTCTCCCTCATCTTTTTGGGACTTTCTTTGTGTCTATGTTGGCTTGTTTGATGGTGTCTCAAAAGTCCCTTAGACTCGCTTTCCTTTTCTTCATTTTTTTCCATAACCTAAATAATTTCAGTAGTCGTATCTTCAAGCTCACTGATTCTTGTTTCTGCCAGTTAAAATCTTCTGCTTAACCCCTCCAGTGAATTTTTTATTTCAGTTATTACACTTTGCAGCTCCAGTACTTCTGTTTGGTTCTTTTAAAAACATTATATCTCTTTATTGATATTCTCATTTTATTTCTTTATATTTTTTCCTGATTTTCTTTAGTTCTTTGTCCATGTTGTCCTTTAGCTTTTTGAGCATATTTAATACTGTTGTTTTAAAATATCAGTCTAGTAAATTCATTACATGGGCTTTCATGGGGATGGTTTATGCCATTTTATTTTCTTATTTTGAAATTAGGGCATTTAAATATTATAATGTGGTAACTCTGGAATTCAAATACTTCCTTTACCCCAGCATTTGCAGTTGTGTTTGTCTGTGTCTTATATTTTTTTTTTTTGTTCCTTGTTTCCTCCAATACTGTAGGAAACTGTAGACATCCATTTTTGTTGTTGTTGTTTTATGTCTTCTTCTTTTCTTTCTCCTCCTCCTCCTCTTTCTTCTTCTTCTTCTTCTTTTTTTTTCTTTTTTAAGTAATTTCCCCTTACTATTTTTGCAAAGACTGCCTTCCTGGATATGTGTGGGCACTGAAGACGCTCTTAACTTGTGCTCCACTAGTGTTTTGACAGGATTTCCTTGAATGACAAAGGAAGAAAACAAACACACACAAAACAAACAAATAAACAACACCACCACGACTAATGAAAAAAACCCTCTTCTACTCTTTGCAAATTGGTTCTGTTGTGGGGCCCTTCTTTCTACTTGGCCAGGCTTGTACTGAGTCTCAGAATCAGTCCAGGGAGGGGCAGTGTGCAGTCAAATAGCAAATCAAAGCTTTCCTACCATTTATATGTTGCTTGTTTCTATATCTAACACTCAATTAGTTGCTGTAACCCACTGACTTGTTTCCAGAATTCTGGCAAATTTAACTCTGCAGTTTTGGTACTATTAGTTTGGTGGTATTTTTTTTTGGGGGGGGGGCAGGAACGTGCAGCTGCTCATTCCACCATCTTGCTCCAGATTCTTCCATTGATCTCTGTGTGTTTTCTTACCCTCTTTGTATTTTTCCAAGTGTTCTATAATGTGTTGTTGTTGTTAAGTGCCAGTCGAGTTGGTTCTGCCTCATAGCGACCCTATGTACAACAGAACAAAAGACTGCCGAGTCCTGTGCTATTCTCACAATAGTTGTTATACTTGAGCCCGCTGTTGCTGCCACTGTGTCAATCCGTCTCGTTGAGGGTTTTCCTATTTTTTACTGAACCTCTACTTTACCAAGCATGATGTCCTTCTCCAGGGACTGGTCCCTCCTGATAACATGTCTAAAATATGTGAGATGAAGTCTTGCCATCCTTGCTTCTAAGGAGAATTCTGGTTGCACTTCTTACAAGACAGGTGTGTTTGTTCTTCTGACATTCTGTGATGTATTCAATATTCTTTGCCAATGCCATACTACTAAGACATCAATTCTTCTTTGGTCTTCTTTATTCATAATCCAGCTTTTGCATATGAGGCAATTGAAATACCATGGCTTGGGTCAGGTGCCCCTTAGTCCTTAAAGTGACATCTTTGCTTTTTAACAACGGGTTTAATGGATTTTTTACCATTGCAGCTATTTCAAGCAAAAAACATTGTAACAAAACCTAAAAACATAGTCACTAAATTTGTAAAGAAAAAAAAACCTATATGAGAACAAAAGGTCAACAATTACTCTCAAATGCAAAGATGAGAAGATAAGGTGTAGGGAAACTATTGGAAATGGTACAACCAGAATTCAATTTAAGAAAATATTGATGCATTGTGAAAAATGTAACTAATGTCACTGAACAATTCGTGCAAAAACTGTCAAATGAAAAACCAATTTGTTGTGTGAAACTTTCATCAAAAACACAATAAAATACTATTTAAAAAATTTGTAAAGAGAGACAGAAATACAGGAAAAAAAAAACCTGTTTTAAAAGCAGAAAATCCAATATACCTCTCAGAAATAAGTAAGTGTGAAAATGTAATGTAACATATCCCTTTTGCCCTTTTAATATTTTTGCCATGAATTTTATTTTGCCAAAGATTTTGTCTAAGATTAATACTCTTACATTTTCTTTCTATTTGTTACAATGAGTTTCATATAACTATTTCTAACCCTATACTTCTGTCATGAATTGAATTAAGTCCCCCCACAAAAATGTGTGTATCAATTTGGCTGGACCATGATTCCCAGTATTATATGATTGTGTACCACTTTGTAATCTGATGTGATTTCCATATGTGTTGTATATTCTATCACTATGATGTGATAAGATGGATTAGTGGCAGTTGTATTGATGAGGTCTACAAGATTAGATAGTGTCTTAAGCCAATCTGTTTTGAGATATAAAAGAGAGAAGCCAGCAGAGAGACATGGGGACCTCATACCACCAATAAAGCAGTGCCGGGAGCAGAGCACCTCCTTTGGACCTGAGGTTCTTGAGCTGAGATGCTTCCAGACCAAGGGAAGATGGATGACAAGGACTTTCCTCCAGAGCCAACAGAGAAAGAAAGCCTTCCCCTGGAGCGGATGCCCTGAATTTGGACTTGTAGCCTACTAGACTGTGAGAGAATAAATTCTTTTTGTTAAAGATATCCAGGTGTGGTATTTCTGTTATAGCAGCACTAGATAACTAAGACAACTTCCAGCTTTCCAAAGCTAATTTTTAAATGTGTATGTTTCTTATAAAAAAGAGTATAGCTGTACTTGCTTTTGTTTTAAACCAGCAGAGAAATGTATACCAATTTCATATTCGTTGAAATTACTGATATGTTTGTATTTAATCCTGCCAAGTTATTTCATATTTTATTTCTGCTATTCTTTTTTCTTCCTGTTCCCTTCCTCTACATTTTGTGCCTTTTGCTAGATAAAACTTTCATTGTTCAATTATTTTCTCGTCTAATAAATTGGAATTTATATATACTATTTTGATGACTGAACAAAACGGTTAGAATTTCAGTTTTAACGAATACACTCAAATCTATATTCTTAGTCTAACATTTAGTCCTAAGCAGACAAAAAAATTTCAGCATATTTTTACTTTTTTGGCTGTCTCCATTTTCAGTTCCTATGTTAAATGCCTCTGGGATTTAGTTCTTTAAAAATTGTGTGAAAATGATTACTTTCTGATTCCTTTTATGCCTGAAAATGCTTTTATTCTGCCTTTACACTTTAATAATGATTTTTATGGGTATATCATTCTCAGTTCAAAATTATATTACTTCAGACCTATTAAAGAACTACTCTATTACTTCTTGAAAACAATTGTTGCTTCTGAGAAGTCTGATATCAATCTGATTACTATTCCTTCATGGATCTATAGGTAATTTGTTGTGTTTTCTTCATTCTTTATTTTTTAGAATTTTTTTTCATTCTAGGTTATCTGAAATTTTATTCAGATGTGTCAAGTGTTAGTTTGTTTTCACTCATCCTGCTCAGCAGTCAGTGGGTCTTTCAATACAAAGACATATCTTTCATCAGTTTTAATAAATTTATTTTATTGCTGTTTGCATTTCTTCTCTCTTCTCTTTCTCTTCAGATCTTATTAGTTGAATATAGAAATTCTGAAACTATCCTCCTTCTTTTGCAACTTTTTAAAAATAATGCATATTTTCTCCTTTTAAACAGCGTTCAGTGAAATCCCTTGGCTTATTAATTCATTTCTCAGCCGTATCTGTTGTTATTTAACCCATCTACTGAAATTTTTATTTTAACTATGAAGTTTTATTTTAAAGATAATTAGGAAATTAGTTTTTTCCTGTACTTTATAGTGAAGTAATAACAAACATACAGTAAAATGTGCAAAGAAACACATCTCAACTGCATAGCTCATTGAACTTTTATGTATGTATATACCTGTATAATCACAACCTAGATCAAGATACAGAACATTTCCAGTAACCTAAGAGTTTCCTTGGTGCAGATTCCCATTCAATACTTATCCCCTGAACGTAACCATTTTTATAAATTCTACCAATAACAGATTACATATACACGCACACATGTGCACACACACATACACTCTCTCTCTCTCTCTCTCTATACATATATATATATATATGACTTATAGGTGGTTTGTTGGTAATTTTGCAGTGTTTGATAATCTTAGTGTCTGAGAATAATTTTTGGCCATTTGTAAATCTTTAAAACCTGTCTTTACTGTATCCTTTTTATAAAACAAAAAATACAAACTGACATTAAAGAAAAGAAAAACAAATATATTTCTAAATACTACTTCTTTTTAAATTTTAAAAAATGTTTTCTCTGGGGAACAAAATGATTTTTTAAAATAAAATTAAGATAGAAATCATTTATAGAAAGACTCGGATAGACATTTACAATTTAGTTTTCATAAAGAGATAAACAAATTAAATTGAATATGATTCCATTTTTTTAAATCTATACCTTTTACTTTTCTCCAGACCCCAAATATATAGTTGAAGAACCTTAAAATGGGTATTAGCAATTATGATAGTCTACGTATAGGAAAGAGAAGAAACATTTTAGAGGGTGTCCAATATTTTTATTAATTTCTTACTACACACAAAACACTATGTTGGGCAATGGGAAGTGAATGCAGCTCACGTCCTCCAAACCTAATAAGGATGTTGAAAATTTGCATCTTAAAAAATAGTTGTAGTAATAGTAGAGACAAGTAGTAGAGAAGTTCAGGGGAGGGACAGATTGTGTTTTTCTGAGGAATAGGCACCTAGTTTTGAGAGGACTATGAAAAAATATTAAGTATAATGTTGATCGTTAGAAAGGAATAAGGAGAATGCTTTAGGTAGAAGAGAAATGAGGGAATATGGTTTACTGGGTAGAATAATTGGTATTATTGCAGAAAATTGACATTAATTTAGTTGGACCTGAGTTCATATATAAAGAAGTGTAAAGGACACTTAACATATAACACTAAATAAATTGGAGAATGTAGGTTGAGGATAGACATTGGAGGGTCTTGAATACCAAACCAGGGAATTACAGCTTTATTCTGTACGCTGGTAGGTCTGAAGGGGATTCACGGAACAAAGGTATGAAATGGTAAAGGAAGTGTTAAAAAAAAAAAAAAAAAAGAATTCTGGCAGTCATGTTCAGAAGTAATTGGATGAAATTAAGATGATAGGAATACCTGTAGGTTACTGTAGTATGCTAGGAATGAGGTCAATATGACTTAAACTATAGTGGCAGTAGGCATTAAAGGAATGAACAGGTACGAAGAATGAACATAATTTATGGTTATGAAAGATAAATTTTTACTACTGCCTGAACTTCTAAGATAAAGGCACTTTGCCAACTGAGGATTTATTAATGATTATGTTCTGCATATTGCAGAAAGTTGGAAGACATTTTAAAAGATCTGAACCCCTGATGTTTAGAAGGGTATGGAGGTCCTCAGGCGAAATGGTCTTCTTACATGTAAATGAATTTTCATTGCTACTCAGCCCAAAAGGCCACTGATACTGTTATCCCTTCAGGAACTCTACACCTTGTAGAGTTATAATAAGAGAAGCTACTCTACAGCCTCACAGTCTTCACTCATTGCCTTTTATCCAGATTCTTTGTGGTATGCACATTAGAAAAGATGTTATGTCACTATGTTTTGAAAAATAAATGCCAGGCCAGTCAAATTATGAGCAATACGCTTTCACCTTGGGTTAATGCTGCATTCATAAATTAAACAATGTGACTTTTTAAGGTTAATTTTTAGTGTTAAGAAATATAAAGCTACATCAAACAGCTTTCATTGTAAACTGTACTGACAAGTCCTCAGTACACACTAGACTAGAGAATAAACCACCAGAGCAAGGGTTAAGTGCTCAGCTGCTAACCAAAAGTTTGGTGGTTCCAAACCACCCAGTGGCTCCACTGCAGGAAAGACCTGGCAACAAGCTTCCATAAAGATTACAGCCTAGAAAACCCTATGGGGCAGTTCTATTCTGTCTCATGGAGTTGCTATGAGTCAAAAATTGATTCGACAGCACGCAACAACAACCGCAAAAATCCTTCCAAAATTTCAATTGTAACTATTGGCAGAACATTAAAAAGATATTTTGCAGAGGTTTTTAATTGGCTTGTGAATACTTGGGTTAAATTTTTAGTTTTCAGTATAACTTTCAAGGGCATTTAAAAAGCTGAATTTTAATGACTTACTTTTGCAGATACTGAGAATCACTGCAGCTGATTTTGGCAACTGGAATTATATCCAACTTTTGGAAGCATCATCTAAATCAAGAGCATCATTACTCTTTCCTAAAAAGTTTAGGATTACAGTCTACCTTGTCCTTTACCTGGGTTCTTGTCTATCTTTGTTTCTGCTGGAGTCACAAAATCTGGGAGTCTTTCCATGAGAAATGTGTTCGTTAATTACTGTGGCAGTTATCTATTGCTGTGTATCAAGCCATCCCAAAATTCAGTGGCTTAAAACAGCAACCAATTTACGATTTTGCATAATTCTCTGGGCCAAAAGGCAATTCATGAGGTGTTGGCTGGAGTGGTGGTATGGCTGTACATTCCAAAATGGCCTCATTCACATCACTACAAAGTAGGTCTGTCATCCAGGGGCCTTGGTTCTCCTCCAAGTGCATCTTTCTACATGGTTACTAGTGCTTTCTCTCAACATGGCACATGATTTCCAAGGAATGTTATAAGAAGCAATATTGGAGCCTACAGAGCTCTTAATATCCACCTCAGAAGTTACAAAGTCAATTCAGAGGCATTTTATTGCTCAAAACATGCCAAATGGCAATTCCGGATTCAAGAATAGGGTTAAATAGACCTCGCCCTTTCATGGGGAAGTAGCAAGTTTACGTTACAAAAGAGCATATAGTATGGGAGATATTGTTGTGGTCATTTTTGCAAAAACAACTTAAAACTAATCCTCTTAAATTTAGAAATGCAATTGCAAAAGCAATATTTGATCTGAAAAATTTCACAAGCAACTTTCGAGAATGATTAAAAGTACATGAGACATTTCACCAAACATATACAATAAACTTGTTTCATATAATAGATATTAATACTTTAAGGACTTGTTTACATGTTTATATAGTTCTGCTACTTAGACTGTCAAGCTCTTGAGATAGAAATATTTTTGCAACATCACTCTCTAGTTCAGTGTCTGATACATAGTGTATACTTCAAAAAATTGAATAAATCAACAAATAAATGATTGTAATAGATAAATCAGACATTCCAAAAGAAAGAGAAATCTTTTTTCTGAAGGAAGTCACATCTCTTCGTAACCGGGTGAGTCAATCAAAGTTCTGTCCAATGAATAGTTACCAAATGTTGTAGCACTTAATGTGAGCATAAGTGAATGCTTACTTCCCAGCTGACTGAGTTTGGGAATAAAATTATTTTGCAACCTAAGATGTTAGTTTATTCAACAACTATCACCACTATCACCATAAGTACTTGGCAGTCACCGTGTTCTTTAAATGAGAAATTTACAAAACTACCCATTTTCCTTTAACATAGAGAGATTTCAATACTGACTATTAGAATGGCTATATCATATTGATGAATTATGACATTGCTGTTGTTGTCAGTTGCCATCTAGTTAACTCTGACTCATGGCAACCCCATGTATAGCACAACAAAACATTACCTGGTCCTGCACCATCTTTTTGATCATTGGTTTGTTTGAATTCATTGTTGTGGCTATTGTGTAGTGCTTTCCAACTTAGTGGGCTCATCTTCCAGCACTATATTGGACAATATTCTGTTGTGATCCAGAAGGTTTGCCTTGGCTGATTTTCAGAAGTGGATCACCAGGCCTTTCTTTCTAGTCTGTCTTAATCTGGAAGTTCTGCTGAAATCTGTTCATCATGGGTAGTCCTGCTGGTATTTGAAATACTGATGGCATAGCTTCCGGCATCATAAGCCACCACAATATGACAAACTGATGTTTACTTATGATTGTTACTTATGAAATTAAACCAGTTGATAATTCTGATTCCAACTCAAGGCAAACCCATGTGTGTCAGAGTAAAACTATATTCAATAGAGTTTTCCATGGCTGATTTTTTTGGAAGTGGATCACCAGACCTGTCTTCTGAGGTGCCCCTGGGTGGAATTGAACCTTCAACCTTTTAGTTAGAAGCTGAGTATGTCAACCATTTGTACCACCCAGGGACTCTTTACTTACGATATTAAGTATATTATATATGTGTGCTAATTAAAACAGCACTTGTTCTGAATTATACAAGTAATATATGTAAGCAGATTATAGAAAATTTAGAAATTACTCAAGTTTCAAAGAAGAAAAATTAAAATCACTAATAATTCCTCTATGCAGAGGTAATATTTCAGGAAGCTGACTCTGAGGCAGAAATTAGAGTGCAGGAAGTTTATGAGAGAGTGCTGTCATTTATTGTCTGTGGAGAGAGGGAAGGTAGTAGCATTGGGAAGGGAGAGAATTTGGGCTGCAATACAATGAAAACAAAAGACTTAGTTGAACCCTGGGGGAGTCTGAAGCTTGGATGGTCCTTCAAAATTGACTCATTTGAAGCAAGGTGATCAGGCCTTTATGCCTCCTCAATGATCATTGGATTCAGGCTGCTCTGAGAAGGGGGCATGACTTTAGGGGAGGTAGCTTCCCTTAGCCAAGGAAAAATTCTCGGGAGAGTACTGGCAGTTAAGGACTGTCATCTGGCAACATTGTCAGCAGCTGAAGTACAGATGCTTTAGTCCTGAAGGGAGGCTCTGGGGGGCACATCACAGCACCCACTGCACTCTACACCTTGTACCTCTCAAATCCCGTTTTTCTTATATTCTAGCAGCAGCTCCTTCAGGATTCTGGTGACCCTCTGTTCCTAGGGGAAATTTATGAGGTTAATACGGTGAACTACAGAGCCAATCATTTCAGCTAGTCATAAGGTTTCAACTGATCCTGATTGATTTCCTTTTCTCTAAACATTCTAGTTTCCATTCAGATTCATCTAGAACTTCTGCTGGTTTAGATTGCTTTCTGGTGAATTGATCTAGATTCTCATTACTAAAAGAACTCAGACCCTGGTCATCAAGATATTCTCAGCCCATGGCTGATTCACTTGTCATTTTTCTTGTTTAAATTGTGCAAGGGAGTACCAAGAGAAGCCCACATGGACCACTTGGGTGCCAAACATTCTTCCTTGCCCCCATCATGTAACAGCTGTCCTACTTCCTTCTCATGATCAAAGTAAATGACACCTCCCAGGATGTTGAATCCTCTCCTTGTCTTCCAGTTCCTTGGAACAAGGAGCCTAAAATGCCCTGGCAGAAACTCTGGATTAAAGTTCAATGATAATTTTGTTATGCCCCCGATATAAAGTGTTCTTCCTCTGGAAGTCAGTACCTCTAGACTCTTAGAGCCCAGGCATGTACAGATGGAAAACACAAACTCTCCAATTATGTTACTGGTAATATTGGTAAATAGGGCAGCTTCTACTTTTACCCTGGATTTCCTCACCAAAGTATTCTACTTATTTCCCAACAGCATCATAAAATTATCATTAATTTACAGTTATAGTGCATCCTGAAGAATAGGATCTCCTCCTCACAAAGTATAGTCTCCAAGCTAGTATCTTAACTGTGCCATTAACAGAGCATTTTATTGTTCTTATGAAGCTGGCAACTTTTGGGTTGTGCTCTATGTGGGAATATCAGTGGATCCCATGATCAGTGCCTATTGTCACACATTCTTTGTTATAAACTGGGTCCCTTTGTCTGACATGATGATATATGGAGTTCCACATAGGTGGATCAAAAATTCTGTAACCATTTGGATAGTAGCATTGGCTTAGGACATGTGGACATGAAAGACATATCCATATTCAGAATATATTTATCTTCCAGTCAAAACAATCACTGCTCCTTTTTAAGGTAGAAGGGGTTAACATTACTAACTTTCCACCAAGTGATTTGTTGGTCCCCTTAAGAAGTGGTGCTGTACCAGGTTTATAATATTGGTCTCCCTTGTTATCAGGTTGGACACTAAGTAGTTATATTAGCTCGATAAGGTTTCATGAGTGGGAACTCATACTGTTCTGCCCATGTATAGCCTCCATCCCTGCGATGATGACCACTCCACTCATGTACCCATTATATCAGCACTGCAGTGGCCAATGGTAATAACTAAACAAGTCATTCTTTTTGCTTAGCTGTGTAGTGTTTCTTTCATGGTAGATATTCTCTGATGGACAATACTAAGCTGCTAATCCCATAAATCCATCTACATGCCTTTACTCCAGATATCCTTTACACTAATCTTCCAGTTTTCCCATCACAGGCCCCTGTACTGGCCAAGAAATTTGAGACTGCCCATGAGTACATGTACACTAGCCTTAGGTCACTTCTCTTTCTGTACAAAATGAATGCAATAGAGGAAAATACAGTCTCTTTAACAAATGGTGCTGGCATAACTGGGTATCCATCATCAAAAAAACTGAAACAAGACTCATATCTCACACCATGCACAAAAACTAACTCAAAATGGACCAAAGACCTAAATATAAAATCAAAAATGATAAATATCATGGAAGAAAAAATAGGGACTATGCTAGGAGCCCTAATGCATGGCATAAACAGAATACAAACCAAAAGTAACAATCCTCAAATGCCAGAAGAGAAACTAGACAACTGGGAGGTCCTAAAAATCAAACACTTATGCTCATAAAAAGACTTCACCAAAAGAGTAAAAAGACAACCTACAGACTGGGAAAAAATTTTTGGCTATGACAAATCCAATCAGCATCTAATATCTGAAATCTATAAGATACTGCAAAACCTAAACAACAAAAAGACAAATAACCCAATAAAAAATGGGCAAAGGATATGAACAGGCACTTTGCCAAAGAAGACATCCAGGCAGCTAACAAACACGTGAAGAAATGCTCACAATCATTAGTCATTACAGAAATGCAGATCAAAACTACAATGAGATACCAACAAGGCGAGCTTTAATCAAAAAAACACAAAATAATAAACGCTGGAGAGGTTGTGGAGAGACTGGAACACTTATACACTATTGGTGGGAATGTGAAATGGTACAACCACTTTGGAAATTGATTTGACACTTCCTTAAAAAGCTTGAAATAGAAGTACCATATGATCCAGCAATCCTGCTCCTTGGAATATACCCTAGAGAAATAAGAGCCATCACACGAATAGATATATGTGCATCCGTGTTCATTGCAGCACTGTTCACGATAGCAAAAAGACGGAAACAACTTAGGTGCCCGTCAATGGATGAATGGATAAACAAATTATGGTATATTCACACAATGGAATACTTCGCAACAATAAAGAACAATGATGAATCCATGAAACATCTTATAACATGGAGGAATCTGGAAGGCATTATGCTAAGTGAATTTAGTCAGTCACAAAAGGACAAATAGTGTATAAGACCACTATTATAAGAACTCAAGAAAAGGTTTAAACACAGAAGAAAACATTCTTTGATGGTAATGAGGGGAGGGAGGGAGGAAGAGGGTTATTCACTAACTAGATAGTAGACAAGAATTATCTTAGGTGAAGGGAAGGACAGCGCACACTACAGGGGAAGTCAGCATAACTGGACTAAACCAAAGCTAAGAAGTTTCCTGAATACAATCAAACACTTCGAGGGATAGAGTAGCAGAGGCAGAGGTCTGGAGACCATGCTTTCAGGGGACATCTATGTCAATTGGCATAACAATGTTTATTAAGAAAATGTTCTGCATCCTACTTTGGTGAGTGGTGTCTGGGGTCTTAAAAGCTAGCGAGCAGCCATCTAAGATGGATCAATTGGTCCTAACCCAGCTGGAGTAAAGGAGAATGAAGAACATCAAAGTCACAAGGAAACTATTAGCCCAAAAGACAGAAAGGGCCACATAAACCAGAGACTGCATCAGCCTGAGACCAGAAAAACTAGATGGTGCCCAGCTACCACCAATGACTACCCTGACAGGGAACACAACAGAGAGTCCATGAAGGAGCAGGAGAAAAGTAAGGTGCAGAACTCAAATTCTAGTGAAAAGATCAGATTTAATGGTCTGACTGAGGCTGGAGGAACCTCAGAAAGCATGGCCCCCGGACTCTCCATCAACCCAGCACTAAAACGGTTCCCGAGACCAATTCTTCAGACAAAGATTAGACTGGACTATGGGACATAAAATGATACTCATCAAGAGTGTGTTTCTTAGCTCAAGTAGATACATGAGACTAAATGGGCAGCTCCTGTACAGAGGTGAGATGAGAAGTCAGAGAGGGTCAGGAGCTGGTTGAATGGACACAGGAAATCGAGGTGGAGAGGAGGAAGGTGCTGTCACAGTATAGGGAGAGCAATTAGGGTCACATAACAATGTATGTATAAATTTTTGTATAAGAGACTAACTTGAACTGTAAACTTTCACTTAAAGTACAACAATAAAATAAAACACATTTTCCCAAGAAAAAAAAATGAATGAAATGGTGAACCACCCATGTTTTTCTTCACTACTCTCTTTCAAGACCTCCTTGAGTGGAACTGTAATGCAGCTACATTTTCAGCTCACTTCTCCATAAAACACTGACCATCCATGAAATTAGCTAGATCTTTTCCCTCCTTCATCAGCAATTCTTATGGAACACCCCATTTACCCACACTTCTGAGGTGAAGGAGAGGTGCAGATACAACAGAGGTGGATGACATAACAGTCTGAGCCACCTGCACATGAAACTCATACTGCTTTTTGGCCCTGTTTGTGCACAATCCTGTTTATATCACTTCCATCTTACTACATATGAATTGGCTCTGTGCACACTTGACCTCATGACTTGGTGTGTATGACAGATCCCAGCTTACGATGGGTAGTTCTGGCAGCATAGTAATTTAATTTCTTATGGTCAGGCCATCTGCCTCCATTAGGGCCCAGTAGTTTGCCAGGGAGCCGTGGCACAGTGGTTAAGAGCTTGGCTGCTAACCAAAAGGCTGGTATTTAGAATCCATCACCCGCTCCTTGGAAACCCTATGGGGCAGTTCTACCCTGTCCTATAGGGTCGTTATGAGTTGGAATCGACTTGACGGCAACAGGTTTTGTTTTTTGTTTTGTTTTGGTTTTTTTTAGTAGTTTGTCATGAGCTATTTATCAAAATGTGTAAACTTTTGTGCTGTAGATGGCACGGACTTGATCTAGGATTTAGAGGCCTATGTTATAATTTTCATTTTGGGGCTTGCCATTAACTCCAAAAAGCATCTTTTCCCACCACAGATGCATCTAATACCATAAGCTATGCCAAGTAGTATATCTGAGACAGATAGGGTTGCTTGCACTGCAGCCTGACCCTCCCACAGAGCCCTTTTCTGCTCTGGGTTACAATTAAAGCTGGCATTTTCTCAGAAGGGAAATCTACTATCTCCAAAATCCAAAGAGGCCTAACAGATATCATGCTTCCTTCTCTGAAGTGGAAGGTAAAAGATGCAATTATTTGTCTTTTACTTTAAACGAGATGTCCCAGCACACCTTTGACCACTTGACCCTGAAATTGTCATTGATGTGGTAGGCACTTGAACCTTCGCAGTATTTATCTGTCAGTGGTGCGGTGGAAAATATTTACCAACTAGTTTTACAGGTTGGGGTGAGATAGGCGCTGATTTGTAGTGTTTTAGATTTCCATAGTGTAAGTATTTCCACTGTGGCTAATTTCAATCTACCAATGTGACACCTTGAATGTGGAACTGAGAAGAGATAGTATTTCCACCATGAATATACAATAGAAGTAATAAATTCAAAGACACAGATCAAAGAAAAATATGCTAGAATAGTTATAAAGTGAAGAATTTGAGTATTTATTACCTTTGTTTTGAATAATTTTATATAATCTAATTTTATTAATGGCTATGTTTAGCAACTGGCTTGTAAAACTTCTGAAAATATCATAATTGACTTTTGGGAGCTAGTATGAGCTGGATCCAACATACCACTGCTTCCATGTTTGCCACTTCTTGTTCATCTAGTATGATTAGCATGGTGTCATTGATATATTGGACCAATGTGATATTCTGCAGAATGTCCAGAGCATCAGGGTCTTTTTGGCCTATATTATGACAGAGTAGTGCAGATGGTACAGATCTCTTCAGACTATATTATGATGAGTGCACTAAAATTAACATATTCCCAGGGAAAGATTATAAATGTATACTCTTGTCTGTTCCAAGTAAATACAGACTATTTTTGATCTTCCTTTCTGACATGAATGGAAAAAAAAAAACCACATTCACTAGATCAATAGTCACATACCATTTACCTAAGTGTGTGCTCATCTTCTCTTGCAAAAATACCACATGTGGGGACTCGGGCAGACATGGCTGTGGCAGCATGCTTGTCCTCTTCCCACTTTTGTCCTTTTGAATATATGCCAAATAAAACTTTCCTTTTACTTTACTAAACTTTGTGATGTTTTTCCCCTACAACAGTTAATGGCGCTGTGAGCAGGATCTGAAGCTACGAATCCAGTCAACTTCGAAGAGACCTGGACTGTGGAGCAGAAGCCGGCAAAGAAAGGTCCTATCTTCTGGACCCACGTGTTCCCACTCCATGTCCCTTTGACATTGACGGGGTGAGTGCTCTCAGAAAACAAACTTTTGCTTATTCTCTGTTGTTCTCTTTCTCATGTTTTCTTAAGTTTTGTTTGGCATATTTGTTTGAAAAACCAGTTAATTGATTAAGGAGAGTCTTTCTTAGATTTTTGCTTCATCATTTGCTTAAGAGAGACATTTAGTAACTCTTTAAGTGAACTACAGTTTAGGCCTGGATTCGGGCGTTTGAAGAGATAATTCTATTTTCAAAGACCTGTGAGTCACTATAAGCTGCAAAATTCGGACCTTTTTGTGGCTCAGAGAAAACCTGGAAAACAGTGCTCTGTTATGGCAAATTCTCAGGGAGAGGTGGCAGCTCCTGACCTGTGATTTTGATATTTAAGGGAGAAGTGGTATTTCTGTACCTGTTTTTTCCATTGAATTGAGTCGATCTTACCAAAATTGCTATATACACTTTTAGAAACTAGGATCCCCCCATATCCTTGTTTTGTGTGGTATTATCTGGTGAGTTTATGTGGTCTTTCTGTCTCCTTTTGTTCTAAGAGCTTGCTTCTGGTTTAGAGCATTGTGTCTAAGTTTGTCTTGTATTAGATTACTGGCTATGGCTAAGAATTGCTATATTTTGTAAGGCTAGTCATAGAACCTCAGTTCTTTCTTTGTCCAGAAAAAACTACATCTTGTGTCTGTCTTGTGATTTAGATTTTTAATAGCTACTTGGAGAAACTTTGATATAAATTGGTCTATTTGAAAAGTACGTTAAGATCTTTATGTTTTATACTATGTCAATCTTAAAAGTGAAGCCTTTTTCAGTAACTTAAGCTAGATATTCTATGAAATGTGTTTTATTTAAGGAAAAAGGATAGTTTTGTCTTAAAGTAAAAGTAGCAGTTCCAGAACAGTAAAAAAGAAATTAGCTATCTTTTCTTTCAAAATGCCTCCATCAGTTTAAACATGTAAATGTCTTCCATGAGTCAAGAGAGTGAGGGCGGGGCAGGATCAGGCCTCCCCACCTCCCAGTCTCCAAGGTCCTGTAGCTCCAGGGAGCTTTTGAAAGACCCCTTTCCAGGTGGGTGGAGACTCTTTTAAGACAAAAGATAAGAAAAATTGCTTCTTTGCTATAGTTATCAGAAATTGGGTAGATCCTAATCATAGAACTGTAAACAAGTTCTCTCTGTTATAGGGGAACTTTAAGAAGTAAAAAAAAAATAGAAATCACAATGAGACACAACTGAAGTGGCCTGGAAAATTGTTTCCAGCAGTAGCCAAACATTTAAGGTTATATCTATATCAATGAATTGGTCAATTGAGCAGAGACTTTGTGATTTCCAAAGCCAGTTGATAAAATCTTTAAGGGCTAAAATTAGATTGGGGAAAATATGAGAAGTAGTAAAAGTTTAATGAGCTCTTAGAATGTTTAAATAGACTTTCCTTTCAACAACAGCTACGTTTTATGATATATAGGCTTAAAATAATTTTAACTGACTTATTGATGTTAAATTGAGTTAATAGATATTTGTTATAATTTAAGCTTATATACTTTGGCTTTTTATGCCACAAGAAAAAGGATAAACAGATACATATATTTAAGTCAGCGAATAAGTGTTCATTTTTGCCATTTAAAGGGATACACTGTAAGAGATATACAACAAAGGCAACCTTTAATAAGAGGTTTATTGAAAAAGAAATTTATTTGGTATGGTCAAGTTTCATCTGTGTGACTGAAGTTTAATGGTTTAATTTATGAGATTTTTAGGAGTTTTAATGTTAAGTAGCATATAAAACAAAGAATTGGGTTTCTCGCAGTTAAAATAACAAAATTTTCTTTAATTTCTGAGTTAAAGGGTTAATTTATTCTTTGTGTGATCTGCCTGGAAGACAAAGGTTTGGTCGCTCATTAGAATAAGATTCCTGAGTCTGAATACTAAGCCTCATGGCTTTTAGAAAAGAAAGCTAAGGGTTTTACTTTAAGATCTTTGGTTAAATAACTTAAGTATTGTTTCACAGTGACCTATATTATTATCTCTTTTTTGCTAACTTGGTCGCAACTTTATCTTTTTAAATCTAGCATTATCAAAGCCAATGGTTTGATTAGAGAATTCATATCGTTTACCTATAAAGTTTTTCTTTTTTGGTTACAATTCAGGTATTTAGAGATTTGATAATCTTGGTATATTTTTGGTATATCCTGACTATATGGTATTTTGTCTCAAAATTTTTATGCATTATACCTGAAGCTCTTTGAATATGGTTAACGGCTATATTTAGAAATATTTTTATCTAAAGTTTTTTTAACTGATTTTATTTGGCCTTTATATTATGCTTATAATTTATTTCTATCAAGTTTTTCACTATTAAGAATATTATGTTTGTCGATTAATCATGGCCATATTAAGTTTTGTCATCTACAGATAAGTTTTTTACTTTGCTGATTTGCTGAAAAAGTTTGACCAAAATATCTCAACAAAAAGATGGACTATATTGAACTTACTAAAAAGACTGTGACTAGACTGAATAAAATTTCCAGAGCTCCTATGCAGAAGCTGACGAGTTTGCAGACTGCAGCTGATCCAGAATCACATGGAACAGAAATTAACCACCGAAGATTGAGTAAACTAAAGGAAACTATGTTTTCTTTTTTAATATTGCTGATATTTTAAGGTCCTAATTTCTGGATATAAGAAATCATTCTCCTTTCTCCTAAATTATCTAACTAATGGGTTTAGATATTGTAACTCTTGAATTAGAAGTTCCGGTTGGTAAAATTAGCCAAGTTGTAGATATCATAACCAGAGAACTGTCTGAAATTTGAGCTATGATTTTACAAAATAGAATCGTATTAGATTTCCTGCTAGTAAGAAATAGTTTGTGCCTTAATAGATAAATGTTGCTGTATTTATATTAATACTAAATCTGAGGTTTTGCAGAATGTAGTTGCTGTTCAGGCACATGAAAAGCAGTTACTGATGCTGCTTATGTAGAGACAAACACCTGAGATTTGTTTCCTTGGTTCAAAGACCTTAGGGTCATGGTTTCATTGGTAATTTCAGACAATTGGCCTAATATAATTGTTAGTGTTTCTGTTTTATTTCCTAGTTTGCTGTATGGTGCCTGGGATCTTAAAAACCAGATGCTGTCCAATTACCATTTATTGAGCATTTCTGATAAAAGTTTCTATAACAAGATCATGATCCAAAGGAAAGAATGATGAGAGAGTTGTATATAATTCTCATGGAATCCAGGTTACTGGCTTTCAGGGAGGTTGAAGCAACCCACACGGAATATTTGCCTTTGGGTGTCCTCTTGAACCTTGAGCTTTGAGGAAAAAACTGGTTCCTGATGATACTTTGAGTCAAACAATGGTCCAGATAAACTAGTAAGACCATTTTGCTCTGGGTATTGAGCTTTTTTTTGAAGAATTCAGTCTGTTTTAGGAAACTAATTTAAAAGATCAGACAGAGTTATGTTTAGGGTAAATTAGTAATTAGTTTAAGCAGTCTTTAAGACAATGTCATATGAAATACCTGTGTAATGTTTGTAATCAAACTGTCACCCTCTTACGATGCAGAAAATTATGTATCTTAAAGAAACCAGATTCTCAGAGTTCGACCTCATGGATCAGACTCCGTTTTGTCTTTGGTTCCATTTCTGCTTCTGATAAAGTGACTCATGACTGTTAATAGGTAAACCAAGGAGGGGGCAGCTTGCCCTTGGGAAGAACACTTTGTATGTTTTAAACAGACTAACTGAAGACCTCCTACAGGAAATGTCCATCCTGTATTATCTTTCTAATCATTCGTTCTCTAATGAAAACTTGTCACATGTAAATTTTTCTATATTTTCTGTTTCTTCTAGACAAACTTTGTGTGCTTCTTATGGATATATGTTTCTGTGTAGATATGTTTCTAATTTAGATGATTCCTTTCCGTTTCCAACTGATAGTGAATTTGTGTGGGCAATCTCTTGTTTAGATTCCTGAGGCATGCATAGACAATATACTTTGGAAACTTTAGGATTACTTTTAAGTATTCATAATAACAATGCTAGTAAATATTGAAAAGGTAATGTTAAAATTGTAAAATGAAAGTCAGAAAAAAACTCATTGGTCCAACATGCAGGTTATGGTTGGTAGCTTTAATTCCTACATATGGTATATCTGAGTTGGAGAAATCTTTAAGAAAATTTGTCAGTCACTATGGGACCAATAACAGATGAGACAGAAGCACAACAGTGATCTCTGATCTCATCAGGCAAGGTGACATGAGATAACAAAATAACCTTAGATTTTTTTTATTAGTCCAAGAAAGTGTAGTCTGTGCTGTAGACAAGATATACATAGAATTAGACAGAAAGCTACTTGATTACACATTGTCACACCCTTACAAACACCAGATCTATTTGATTAGTTACCATCAGGAATAAGTACATGGGCTAGATCACTACTGCAAGGGATAGTAATATTCTTAGTCTACATCCTGATAGTATTAGGCATAATAAAATTTATCCTCTATTGTCTTACACACCTAAAAAGCAAAAGAAGGCCTCAGGCTAAAATGTTGATGTACATTGAGTCTGCCCACTCCGACAATGCCATTGATGAGAACATCACTCTTACTTAATAACCTGGTGAAGAACCAGATGGTATCCGGAGGAAAATCAGCACCGTGAGTTTAAAGAGCCTGCAATGGCCGCCATCTAGGAGCTCACCTAAGTCCAGGTATTGATGATCAATGTGTTATTGCCCATCTCCGATCAAAATGAGGGACTGATTTAGGAAATAACACTGTAGTTATTATTCCCTCTCCTTGAGCATACAGGATGTGACCCAGCAGAAGCTGAGCCCTCACAGGCTCACAAAGACACATCATCTGGGCCCTGAGATAAGACAATAGATGGGACAATCTCAGAAATTATCTTAAGGAAGTTTTCACAAAAGGGCAATAAAACCTAACCCAAAGGACTTCTTACCTTTTATCTTTTTCTATTAACATTTAGTGAATAGGAATTTATTGTACCAATGAAGACCCTACTGACTTTGGTAACTGAAACCCATACCAATGATGGTTAAGAAAGATGATTCAAAATGTAAGATTACAATTTCTAGCCAATCAGTGAAAAAGTGGTGCTTTCAATGATTCTACCCATTTTATGATGTTGATATATACTGATGATTCTGTAACCTTCCTTGGACTCGGGCAGACATGGCTCTGGCAGCATGCTTGTCCGCTTCCCACTTTTGTCCTTTTGAATATATGCCAAATAAAACTTTCTTTTTACTTTAAAAAAAAAATACCACACGTGACATCACAGCTGCAACTGGGACTGCTACTTGCTCAAGTATGTAGTAGTCGATTGTTGCCCTCTAAGATATGTCTGGCTTTGGTAAGGACAGAACTGGTTAATTAAATTGAAACATATTATGGAACTACCACCTTTGGTTCTGCATCCTTTAGTTCTTTAAGGCCAGTACAATCTATGAAATTGTCACTGAGATGGAATACTGTTTTTGATTTAGTATCTTGGCCAAGAGTGTTTATCTTCAGAAACTTCCACTTGGCCTTCCTCATTGTGCTAGATCTTACCCTACAGACTATAGAAGGAGCAAAAAGTGGGCCAACTCTGAAAGTCCATAGATCCCAGCGATCTATGAGATGTTAAGATTTTCAAGTGCGTCAACACAGATGTTCCTTCTCATGTGTTAATGGGCCATTCTTTCTCAATCACTGTTCTGGCCTTGGCTTAGTAGATTTCTCTGTGTTGAGAGATCAACCTTTTCTTATAATCTCCTACTCTGATAATTAAGTTCTGGACCTGAAACTCATAGTTTTCTGCCCTCCAGCTTCTGGAGATGATAGTCTCTTACCTGTTGCCAGATGTGTTTTTGGCTTTCACTCCTAGTTTTTAATTGTTTTTACAAATGACTACAGTCATTTGGGAGCTCTGGTGGTGTAGTGGTTAAGAGCTATGGCTGCTAACCAAAAGGTCAGCAGTTCAAATCCACCAGCCATTCATTGTGAACCCCATGGGGCAGTTCTACTCTGTCCTATAGGGTCACTATGAGTTGGAATCATCTCAACAGCAACGGGTTTGGTCTTTTTGGGTATAGTCATTTCACTGTCTTTACAAGACATCAATTGCCCCTAGAGACAGCCAAACACTAAATATATCATGATATGGCTATATTTCCTATTTCATATGTTCAGGTTCAATATCCATATTGAGTTACCAAATTTGCATCATTGATAAAAATATTTGTCTTCTTTTCCCCAGATATCTTGCCACATTACAATAAATAAAGGCATTATTTTAGTGGTTCTCCTGGAAGTATACTTTCCAGCCTAAGTTTCTGTAAGAACAACATAATGAACCAGAATCAGCCTAAGGCTGGTTCCTATGAGGCAGAGGTCAAATATACCTCTGCCTTCCCACTTCTCCATTATTTCACTATTTCTCTGCTGGGTTCCATAATTCACTGCAATAGTCACACAAAACTCGTAAGAACTCACAGACTATATTCATGGCTACAGGGTTTATTAAGGTAACAACGTAAAAGCAACAAGATACAATTTAGGATAAAACTCGGGGTAAACCGTCAAGAAGTTCAGGATGCAACTCAGGGAAAGGTACAGGCAAGGAGTGGGGAGGTCCCTGAAGCAGAGAACAAGTCTCTTCCTTCATCAACCAAGGAAGCTTCAGACAAGCTCCCCGCTGGAGCAGATCTTTCTCAGGAGATTCTTGGGTAGCTCTCCTCTCCAACAGGATAGCTCTGCTCTCAGGTTCCAGGGTTTTTATAGGTTAGCCAATGTACTCCTCGTCAATTATAAGGGAGGCTCCTTAACCAATCCATAAATATCAGCTACTGGGCAGGGCTCCCCAGCCAAACCAGTAAAGGAGAGCCTGGGTGGGGCCCCCAGACAATTCTTGTAAAAGTCAACTACCAGGAGGGCCCCCCCACCCGCCCTTATAGATAACCAATCTATGTAAAGGTGGATTGTATACCAGCCAATCCTTGCAAGCCCTTTATGTGGACAGCAAACCAACCAATCCTTGCAAACCGCTTTTGCGGATAACAAACTGACCAATCACTTGGCAGATTGTGGTTCAACCAGTCATTCGAGGAGACTGGCAAACCCAGGGCCAGAAAGGCCACATAAAAGAAAACCCATTGCACCACAGTTTCTGAAAAAGAAAGGGCTTCTAACATGAATCAACATGCAATTTCATTGTTGTTTTGGCTTAGCATCTTGTAATCTCATTTCTCTAAAGGATATCATACCTGAATTCCATTTGAAAGAGATATGAATGCTTCCTTCCATATGTTCTTATTCATACCAACCCTTTTCCAGCTGTTTCTAATATGCTAAAAATATAAGATTGACTTTGCAAAAATTCTTAACATGGTGGCATTTCGTTGTCATTAACTTTGTGTCAGATTTCTTTACTCTTTGAGCCTGTTGTTTAGACAGCACTTAAACGTATGTTTTATCTTTACCTCAAGAATACTTTCAGCAGCTTGGCAGATTTAAAGGCACTGTATCAAGTTCTCCAGTTGTTCTCTCTATATCTGCAGTTCAAAGCATCTGTGGCTAAATTGTTTCCTTTCAAATCATTATATCTCAACAGCATAAACAAATAAAGACGTTATTATCCAACCCAATCTTCCATACCACATTTTTCTCTAGGCTGTTTAAAACCATTGTAGGATAAACTAGTGAATTCCTACTGGGCAATTTGGAAGGAAAATAAAGTAGAACATTTGTTACTGCATTAAAACACATAGACAGACAGCCGTGGAATGAGGTAATAGTTACATGAAAACAACTAAAGAATGGTTGCAAAAATCTTTTACACCTACGTGACTTGTATTTTTTTCAGATTTAAGTAAAGCTACAGATTTTTGTAGTTCAGATTTTTCTTTTTTCTCTTAAAACCAAAGTTTGCATGTTGACTTTTTGGTTTTACGGAATGAAAGAGCATCTATCTTGTAAAATCAATCACCTAACTTTATATGGGTCAAATGTCATTGTTGATATAAGATGACAAATCCATCTAGCAACATAAGGTAGAGATTATGATTGCTCTGATCTTCTAGTTTCTAGTATCTCTTTAACACTATAGGGAGCCTAGGATTGCTACTTTTATTCCATACCTTGGATAAGAGACCATATTACTATTACTATTTGATCATATCCATTACTCACAGAATCAAAACCACAGGAAATACTGACATTAAAATACTTAATAACGACAACGCAATAACTCTGAAAGATCAGCTATGTGCAGTTTGAAGATGATTTAAAAATCTATATATCGTGATCATATTTCTCTTCTCTTTTGGGAATCACTATTTGTGGAATGATATCAAAACAGAATTAGGATTCACCTAAAGAAGTTCGATTAGTCTATTTCTTCCAAGAAGTTCTTATTTATATCTAAACTGAATATGCAGATGCATGCAATATCTACCAGACAAACTTGGATGAAAATAGAGACAATAACAAGAGAAAAAAAATCACTGCTATACAGAAGTGTTATGTTTGGATTGGCATGTAAACATGCACGAAAATTCAAGAAAAAAATAAGTTATGTTTGTGATTAAATAGCTTTGGAGAATTATTAAAGGTAGCAAAATATTGCCTTCATATTGGAGATTTTAGAAAATAAGAAATAAAAATCTTACTGACCATGTTTAAGATTTAGTTAACAAGTACTTTTTGACCCACTGTATACCAGGGATCAAAGATAATTTTGTACTAATTATAGAGAAAGTATATGATAATTTTGATTACTAAATATGCGTCTCAAAGTGAGATAAAGTAGTTGAGAAAATAGTAATTAGACCCCCATTTCTCTGACAGCTTCTCGGAAAAAAATAAGAGCTAGTTCATTCATTAATTTAAACATATTTATTATTGCCTATTATATACCAGACACTGTGAGTATAAGTGTGAACATGACGAAGTGTTTACCCTCATGATGTTAATTTGTAGTGAAGAGGACAGGTACTAAACATATGACAGGTAGTGATTAGGGCAATGAAGACAAATAAAGCTGTAGAACTGTGCATATCCTTGTAATCATGGCATGCCTTATAGGCTATAATAAGGATTTTAGATTTTGTTCTAATTATACTGGGAATCTCTTTTGAGTATAGGAGTGAATTTATCTGATTTATGCTTTAAAACATAAATGGAAGCACTTGAGATTCTTCCAAGATGGAGTAGTCAAATTCATCCCAGATCTTCCATCTTTCAACTAAAATACCCTAGACATAACACAAAAAACATGGATGACTTGTCATAGGAAGTCTCTAACGTGGAAAGGAGAAGTGGACAGCCTGAGAACACTATAATGTACAATTTAAATTTTTGGTTCTATAAATTTCTTCCTCAACACTGATTCAGCTGTGTCTCACATGTTTTGATATATCTGTTTTTATTTTGACTCAGTTCTGTGTATTTATTTCTTTTAATACTTCCTCTTTGACCCATGGGTTATTTAGAAATGTGTTAATGTCCAAGTGTTAGGAGATATTTTCTATTGTCCTTTTATTCTTTATTTCTAATTTGATTCCATTGTGGTCTGAGAACACACTCTGTCTGATTTCATTTTTTTTTTTAATTTATTGAGGTTTGTTTTATGGCCTAGAAATATGGTCTATATTAATGAATATTTCTTGATCACTTGAAAATCATGTGTGTTCTGCTGCTGTTGGTTGGAGTGTTTTATATATATCAAGTAGATCCTTTTGGTAGATTTTTTTTTCCAGATCTTTTATATCAGTCCCTGGAGAAGGACACCATGCTTGGTAAAGTAGAGGGTCAGCAAAAAAAAGGAAGACCCTCAAGGAGATGGATTGACACAGTGGCTGCAACAATGGGCTCAAGCATAGCAACAATTGTGAGGATGGCCCAGGACCGGGCAGTGTTTCACTCTGTTATACGTAGTGTTGCTATGAGTCTGAACTGACTCAAAAGCACTAAACAATATCAACAACATATCCTTGTTTATTTTTCTGTATAGTGGTTCTATCAATTTTTTCTTCCTGTATCCCAGACAGGATACTGCAGAAGCTTCCAACCCAGAGCTACCAACAGGCACAAACAAGAAAAGCCTTCTCCCTTTTGGCCATAGGACATGGAACACGGTAGACTAACAACCCCCTCTTCTGCAGTCAAACACCAAAGGAAAAACTGCAACCCAACCACAAAATTTCAGCAGGTCAGAGCAAGCAGTGGCTTTATTAATATTGGAAAATTAGACCTCAGAGCAAAGAATATTACTAGAATCTAGACATTACATAATGATAAAAGGATCGATTCACCAGGAAGATATAACAATCCTAAATGTGTATGCACCAAAACATGGAGCCTGAAAATATATGAAGCAAAACTCATAGAACTGAAAGGAGAAATAAATAAATCCAAAACTATACACTGGTGTCTTCAACAATTCCCTCTTAACAGCTGATAGAACTGCTATACATCTGGTGAGGATGCAATGACACTGGATCACTCACTCATAGCTTTCTGGTGGGAATGTAAAATGGTACAGCCCCTCTGGATAATAATTTGGCAGTTTCTTCAAAAAAATAAACATGTAACAAGCGTACACACAGAATTTGCATTCTTGGGCATATTGTAGAGAAAAACTTAAATGCTGTTTCAAGTTAAAACAGAGAGATTTATTAAGGGTTTAAAACAATTGCAATTGGGGAATCATGTAGCCCATTGAAAATAGAACCAGGTAGTCCTGGGACAATTTCGTTATATAAGTATTCTTATGCGGTAAAAAGAGGAACCAAACCATAGGGAGGGCAATTACAAGAAAATCAATGAATATTCGAATAATAAAACTCTGATTGGTTACTGATTATCAATAGTATAGTTAGTGATTACAGATAGTTTTCACAAGATTCTTAGATCATGGTCACAAGACGTTTACATGCATTTTCTTTGACTATTTTGTAAAAATATTTTGTTGGCAACAGCACTCAGACAGCACTCTTCCTGATACCTTTATTTTGAGGGTTGCAGATGGTCACTTGGTTAAGATGTCTCGGGGCATATGGTTTCACATCCTGGTTTTGACCACTGAAGAAAAACATGTTTTTCTCAAAACACACAGCTGTTAGTTTAGAATCCAGATTAAAATTAGATAGCATGGTCAGAACATTATGCCTCTGTCTCACTGACTGCACTGAAGTTGCCTTTTCCTGAGACAGCATGTATTTTGGAAAAATGGAAACCTGTGTTCACACAAAACCTGTACATGAATGTTCATAGTAGCTTTATTCCTAATAACCAAACACACTGGAAACAACTAAAATAAGTGATGGTTAAACAAACTGTGGTGAATCTATACCACGGAATATTACTCAGCAAAGAAAAAGAACAGGCTATTTAATCTCCAAAGAAGTATATTAAGTGAAAAAAAAAATCCCAAAAGCTTACAAACTGTATGATTTTATTTATGTAAGATTCTCTAAGTGAGAAAATTACAGAAATGGAGAGAAAATTACTAATTGTCAGGAATTTAAGGGTGGGGAGGGAAGTGGATGTGGTTCTATAAAGGCAACATGATGGATCCTTATGGTTATGCAACTGTTACATATCTTGATTGCATCAACGTCAATATTTTGGCTGTGATATTGTATTATAGTTTTGCAGTATATTACCATTGGGAGAAACTGGGTAAAAGGGATCTCAATATTATTTCTTACAGTTGAATAATGTGGATCTACAGTTACTTAAAAATAAAAATTTTAATAAACATTTACTCTGACTGCTATGTGGAAGTAGACTGTAATGGGCAAGAATGGAAGCAAATACAGTTAGAAGAAAATTGCAAGAATGGCTTTGCCTAGAGTAGTATCTACAGAAGTTTGAGACATGATCACACATTGGATAGATTTTGAAGGCAGGATGAGTAAGATTTATTGATAGACTCATGTGTAAGAAATAAAGAGGGATGAAAGATGACTCCTAATACAACTGGATGTCATTTATAAAGATGGATAAGCCTGAGGTAAAGCAAGTCTCTGAGGCAGTTTAATTTTTCATGCATTACAGTAGAGATACCTGTTAGGTATCTGAGTGGTGATGTCAAGTAAGCAATTAGATATATAAGCTGGTAGTTCAGGATACAAGTTTGAACTAGAAATATAACTGGAAATATAAAATTGGGACTCTTCAGCATATAATTTAAATTTACAACCATGAGACTAGATACAATCACTTCAGGATTTAGCAGGGCCCTGGGGATTTCTGACAATTAAACTTTGGAAAGAAAATTTAAAAATTAAAATAAAAAGGTAAGTAAGACTGAGCAGGAATAACCAGTGAGATAGGAGAAAAAACACGTAAATATGATGTACAGAAAACCAATGTACCAACTCTTGGAAAAAAAGTTCCCAAGAGGCAGAGACTTATCAGATAAGTCCAATACTCCAGAGAGATCTTGTAAGGTGAAGACTGAGATTTGACCATTGGATTTGGCAATATTAGAGATCTGTGTTGGAGATCTTTATCAACAGAAGTACTTGCAAGTTTGGTTCCAGAGGAGTGGCCAAAGAAAAGACTGATTTGCAGTGATTCCAGGAAAAATCCTGAGGTGAAAAAGACAGTGAGTTTATTAATTTATCTGAATTTATAGTTTTACTGTGAAAAGGAGCAGAGAAATGGAGTATTAGAGAATGGTAGATTTAGGTTGTATGAGGGTTTTATTTTTGAGATGGAAATATTATAATCAGTCTTTGCTTTTGGAAATGAGACAAAGTGGAGAAATTAATGGTGCAAGAGAGAGAAAAATACTCAAGCAAATCCTTGAGTAGGGGAGAGGAGATGTGGTCTAGTGCACAAATGGGATATAGAAGCAAGTACAGTTCTTTTCTTGTAACAAGAGAGAAAAAAGAGTAGAAAAGATGTAGAATATGACCATATACATGAGAGGCTGGGATAGATGGAGAAAAAGGGCATTGCAGGTGAAGTCTATGACAGAAGGGGTCCCTGAGTGACTATGATGAACAAAGCCTGACTGCTGACCTAGTGGACATGTATTATGAGTGATAAATCTATATTATTTTATGCCACCAAGATTTTAGGGCTATTTGTTACTGCAGCATAACTTAGCCTTAAAAGATTTATTTTAAAAAAATAAGCATTTAATGCATTTAATTACTTTTTATTTAATCAAGCCCACCAGAAGAACTAAAGATAGAAATTGTTAATAGTGGTAGTCTCTAGGAAGTGGAACTATGGGTGAAGATGGCAAGTGAACATTTTATTTTTCATATTATGCTTTTATTTTATTACATTATCATTCATACACATTTCTTGTATAATTAAAATCTAGTTTATTAGATGGATCATGACATAGACATAGACATTTGTACAAAGATTCAATGGAATAATGTGTAGAAGTTAAAACTAATGAGACATCTATACTAAGATGGAAATATTTCAAGTGTATATTGTTGAATGAAAGAAGTTGCAAAAAATGTAGATAATATGATACCACAGTATATATGCATTGATGTGAATATATACATATATTAAAATATATTCTTGTATCTGTACATAGCTATCTTTTTTCATTTGTTTATGCAAAAAAAATCTGGAAAGATGCAAATAAAGCTTTATTATTGGTTTTCTCCAGAGGGGAGTTGGGGCAGAAGATGGGGATCTTTTACTTATTAACTGATATTTCTCTCCTCTATTTAACTTGTTTTTTATAACAAGCCTGTATTGCGTATATATTAATAAAAAATCATTTAGAACTATTTAAGTTAATCTAATGCATCTTGAAACATTTTCATGAAAGCACTATATATATAGGGGTATAAAGTACACGGAAACCCTGGTGGCGTAGTGGTTAGATCTACGGCTGCTAACTTAAAACTTCGCAGTTCGAAACTCTATGGGTCAGTTCTACTCTGTCCTATAGAGTCGCTATGAGTCGGAACCGACTCGACGGCAAAAGGTTTTTTGGGGGGTTTATAAAGGACACAGTACTAAGAGTGAGTCATTATATTGGACTTCTTTTTTCCGCTTTCAGACAAAGTATATTACAAAGGATGGCTCCTTTTTATCTTCTATGTCTTCTCTCCTCTGTCTCCCTCTTCTAGCCCTATGCTAGTCCAACACATTTTCTCCTTTTTAACATGATAATATTAGTTCTTTTGTGAACACCTCCTTACTCAAAATATCCTCATACTCAAAAGAGCAGTAATTTGGGATGACCACGTGTGTACCTATACCACCAAACAGAAGGCTAGAAACCATGTATGGTGGGTTTTCCAGAAGAGAAATATTAAAGGAAAAAATCACAGATCATTTTCCCTATCCTTGACTTCATTATATTTGACCCAAATCCTAAATTTTTTTCCAGTGTTCAGCCACCTGTCTATCTCATGCTTTAGTTATTAAAGGAGGCAAAGTGGATGGAAGGCTATAATAGGCCTTGGTTTCAGTCCTGGATTCACCATTCACTTGGACAAGTCATTTAGCCTCTCTGAACTAGTTTTTCTCAACTGTAAAATGATAATGATACTATCATGGTGAGGATCAAAAGAAATAAAGTCTACTAAAGTCTCTTTTAATCATTGAAATGATATGAAAATGCTATCACAAAATATTATAAAGATTGTTACTAATATATTTTCTATGAAGCAAGACAGACATCTGCTCAATGTCCTGAATTAGAGAATAGCTCAGAATCCAAGAATAGGTTGATTTCTGACTATATTACCAACAGACGCTTTTCACAGGACTTGAATTTCCCATCTCCTTGGATTTAGTGTTACGCATGCTGAAAATAATTGTCAAGAATGTATATTTACATAAATACAGTGAGATGGATAATTATCTCAGTCGTGGCAGATTTCTATGTTTTTAATAGGAGTTTGAGGCAATAACTATGTAATATAGCAGTATGAGTAATAGGGAACAGGGAAGATATTCAAACTGCTCTTAGAATATGGTTACCATATGAAATACAGACTAATCAGTTAAATTTGAATTTCAGATAAACAAATGAAATTAAAATTTAACTGGGCATCTTGTATATTTATTTGCTAAATCTGGCAACGCTATATTAGATCAATTTTTTTTGGTCATAGTTTAATTTTATAAGAAATTTGAATCCATGATCAACCTAACAGTAAGTAATACATTACTTTTGAAACTATGCCTCCAATCCTCCAAAACACAGATTCACACATATCCATGCATACTCTTCTCTCCTAGGAAGACAGAATAAGACAAACTAAGGAGAGAGGAAAATGGGGTGGGAAAATCTATAAATTTACCTCTAGACCATAAGCTTGAAGTTTTTGTTTGTTTGTTTAAATTTAAATGTTAACCACCCATTGGACTACTTTACCTCATGTTCTACTTGTTCTGTTTTGTGAAACCTGATCTACAGTAGCATTAATTTGTTTTGTACCTCTCTGGGAAAGTTTTTAATTTGATATGGAATCTTAGGAGTTGGTTGAGACCGGTAAACCAGGGTGCCAAGTGCTTGCTGCAGGATGACAGGGATAATGAATGGGTAAGGAGAAGATGATGATTTAAATTATCTTCTTACTAGAGTCAAGGATGTTGTCAGTGATGGATAATTGCCCCTCATCATTCATATGGCTCTTTCATGCTCCAGCTTAGTGGAGATTTGTATACTTTTTGACTACCCAGCACCTTTGATTACTGTTCCCACCTTATAAATCTGTTTCCCCAAAGCAGAAGCAGAAACTTACTTTCCCAGCTTGTCTTTCAATAATAGAAAAGTCATGCAACCTAAACTCTGTCAATCAAATAAATCTGCAAGACTTTTCGATTTGGAAGTGAGTGAAGTAAAGAAGCAGGCATCCATTTTGGTAAACGCACAACAGAGATACTGCTGGGTGCAGAGGTGTGCTATAATCTCTCTCACCATTTCCCTAGCTACTAATGTACATAATAGCTACTAATGGACACAAAGTAAAGTATGTGTCTCAGGGGGCAATAACTGCCCTCTGAAGAAACCCAGAACTCTGTTAAGCTATCTTAGTGGGGTAAAGAGGGAAGGAATGCTCCTGACGCCAGTAAATCTAGAATCGTCATAAGCAGATGGTCACCCACTAAGCAGGGGCAATGAATAATGTCCACTGTCTGCAGGGGGACTTCCACTTTTATTACCCCTTTTACCTTTTATTACCCCTTCCCTCTACTTGCTCTCTATACATGCCGTTTGGCACATAGACATAGCTGTCCTGTTATTAATCCTGGGAGAGTGGGGCTCTGGTGTTCCTGTTAATGGTGAGAAGTGGAGCACACTTGGATGTGATCATCATAAGACCACGCCCTGGGGCAGAAGCCTAACTTTGGGGAACCTTGGCTGATGAGTATGTTTGCTGTTATGCTCATCCCTGTCTTGTTTATTCTGTGAGTAATAAATGCCTGTTGACCACACCATTAGAACAGTGCCTAGTCTGTGCTCTGCTCCAAATGGTCTTCACTAAGAACTTGTGAATACGGCACATTATCGAATTCTAGTTTTGAGAAAAGCAAGAGGCAGGGTTCTAGTACCCACCATCAGCTGTTCAAGTTGTAGTGTCTGACTCAGAAGTGGCAGCAGCGTGGACCTTCACAGGAGCAGTCTTGTGGTGTAATTTGGGCTTTGTCCCTAACAGTACAAACTCCACCCCTTCTTTTTTTCTCTCCCAGAGACTCAGTAAGCTACCTAATGTTTTTTAAAAAATTTCTTTGATGCTTAAACTAATTAAGGTGGGTCTTTTGTGCAACTAAAAACCCTGGTTTATTCAAAAAACATCATATAATAGTAAAATTATAACAATATCTGTCATGTGTTATGAATCAACTAAATCCAAGGAATTATGCTAGAACTTTTACATACATTAACATCAGTCTCTACAATAAACCTGCAAGGCTATTATTATCTTAATTTTATAGATAAAAAAACAGAAGCTCATAAAGATTAATAAAATTCCCATCATCTCAAAACTAATAAGTGACAAATCCTGTTTTGCCTGTTCAGAAGCCATGGTAATTTCTACTGCACTATGATTCCCTGATGCTTTACTGTCTTAAAAACTGAATGTAGATTTCAAAAAAGTGTCAAATATACACATAATTGCTGTTCTAAAATAGTGAAAGATTGAGTAATTTAGTGTAAGTCTCTTAGTTCCTCTGGTTTCAGGTTCCACATCTGCAACACTTATATTAACAGGTCATTAGGAGCAGCAACTCATTACCAACCATTGAGTAATATCTAATGCAAAATATAGAAATAAAATCAGATCATCAAGTTGAATGAAAATAAGGAATATCCAAAGACAGAAAAATATTCATGGTAGGGAATGCTTGTTAATTTTCCTCAATATCCTAAAGGTCAAATGTTTTAGAGAAGAAAGAGATTGATTACACAAACACCACAGAATGACAAAGGCACAAGATTTATTGGTCATTTCTACCAGAAGGGATTTTGAAAACTTAACTATCTCTGAAGTACCAGTGAAAGTAAAGCTTATATTCAGAAAACTCATCTTGGTTTATAGCACTCATTTTTGAAATAATGTCCACCTCTAGAAGTTCTTGGCATTGCTAATGGGTTTTATTAATTAGAATGTTACCTCTGTGTGTGTGAGTCTGTGCGTATTTATCTTTCAAGTTCAAATAAGGTCCCAGAATATCCTGTTTAGACTTCCCTCAAGGAGCTGATCTGCAAATTGTCAAAGTTCCTTCTCAATCAACAATGCATTCTCATACAAGAGGAATTAGAAATACAATCTAATCAGAAAGAGCTGTACCAGTCTGGACTAGTATCATCTAGCAATACAATAATTTTGAAAAATTGCTGAGCTATAACCAACTATATAAAAATCTACTCCTAAAATTCCAACAATGTTAACTGCAAATTAAGTAACATCAGCAATCCCTTTTAAATTTTTTTTTAAATGGAAAACT
This sequence comes from Dugong dugon, assembly GCA_030035585.1. Classification (NCBI taxonomy): domain Eukaryota; kingdom Metazoa; phylum Chordata; class Mammalia; order Sirenia; family Dugongidae; genus Dugong; species Dugong dugon. The sequence goes on from CM057483.1 coordinate 74,245,587, forward strand.
AAAATATTAGTATTGAATAAATCACACTTATACAGGTAATTTTAAAGGACTTCTATAAAGAATTGAGCTATAGCCCAAAGAACTTGGATAGATTCACAGGACGATAGTAGAAAAGTTTCAGGAATGAGACACTACTAGCTTCCTCTCATTCCCCTGCAAAATACATCTCAGGGGTTTCCAGCCAGCCCACAGGTGACTGGACCCTTGTCTCCCTGCCCACAAGTGTATTGCAGCCAGCCTTTCTCTCCAGACTGTTGTATTATGTGAATGAATTATCAATAAAATTTCCAAATATCACCAAGCCAACAATCAATATGTATCAATATCCTGAAGCTAATTTTTGGCAATAAATGTCTGAAGAAATATTCATGTGTTTTAAAGCTTATTTGTAATTTGTAATGAGCTTTTTGAAGGACCCGTTATTTTATGAGTGAGAACACCTATCAAATAAATGTATTTGTAATGTCAGGAGTTTTATTGTCACATGACTAGAGGCTAAAGTCTATGTGCTATGTAAGCTGCTTCGAGATTTATATCTCTCAGATAGTTTTTAAAATATGGGGTATGTCCCTTGCAACTCTCATTATTTTATCTTTCCTTTTAAAAATTAATAATTTAACTTACATTTATTATGACCTCATTATCACTTATCTATTTCATTAACGAATCATTACAGCGTTAGGGTTTATAGCTTTATAGGCAAGAAAAATAGAGGTATTAACCGGTTGCTTTGAATTACACAGCAATAGCTGTGATTTGCAAGCTGAGCTTCAAACAATGTGGATTTTATATCATTAGAAATCTTTTTCACCTTTTTTTATTTAAAAAAGAAGAAAAGATTTTAATTCTTTCTCAAAATAATTCATATCCTGTGGATTTTTTTTCTACTAGGCAATAAAGATACAATATTAAGAATGAATATATAAATAATTCTCTCATATTTCAAAATAAGAGAAATACAACTACCTCAGAACATTTTATTACGAATGGGATTCTGACATGTAAAAAACCTATGTTAATACAAATTAAAGTCTTACAAAGTCATTGTTTAAATACTTTATTCTGTATTTTGTATAAATTAGACTAGTCCAATGTTGTTGCCTCAAATATATTATTGAACTAGGGAAAATAGTAATTATAAGATGCATAGTCTCTTCTCACAAGCTATTCTTTTGTGTGTGTGTGTGCTTTAGGTGAAAAGTTTACAGAGCAAATTAGTTTTTTATTCAACAATTTATACACAAATTGTTTTATGACATTAGTTGCAATCCCCGCCATGTGTCAACATTCACCCCTTTCCAACCCCGAGTGGGTTCCTCGTTCCCATCCCTCCATTTCTCCTGTCCCTTTCTGCCTTCTCATCATTGCTTTTGGGCAGATCTTGCCCGTTTGGTCTCGCATACACAATTGAACTAAGAAGCACATTTTATTGTTTGTTTTATAGACCTGTCTAATCTTGGGCTGAAGGGTGAACTATGGGAGTAGCTTCACTTCTGAGTTATAAAGGTATTTGGGGGCCATAGACTATGGGGTTCTTCCAGTCTTTCTCAGACCAGTAAATCGGGTCTTTTTTGTGTGTGCGTGAATCTGAATTTTATACTACATTTTTCTCTCGCTCTGTCCAGTCCCTCTAATTGTGATCCCTGTCAGAGAGGCAGCAGGGACACGATATTCTTTTTTTTTTTTTTTTAATTGTTGTACTTTAAGTGAAAGTTTATAATTCAAGCCAGTCTCTTTTACAAAATTTTAAACATACATTATTATGTGACCCTAGCTGCTCTCCCTACACTGTGACAGCAGCTTCCTCCTTTCCACCCCGGATTTCCCGTGTCCATTCAACCAACTCCTGACCCTCTCTGCCTTCTCATCTCACCTCTGGACAGGAGCTGCCCATTTAGTCTCATGTATCTACTTAAGCTAAGAAGCACACTCCTCACGAGTATCACTTTATGTCCCCTATCCAGTCTAATCTTTGTCTGAAGAGTTGGCCTTGGGAATGGTTTTAGTTTTGGGCTACCAGACAGTCCAGGGGCCATCTTTTCAGGGGTTCCTCCAGGCTCAATCAAACCACTAAGTTTGGTCTTCTTGCTGGAATTTGAGTTTTACACCCCACTTTTCTCCTGCTCTGTCAGGGACTCTCTGTTCTGTTCCCTGTCAGGGTTGTCACTGGTGGTAGCCAGGCACCATCTAGATCTTCTGGTCTCAGGCTGATGCAGTCCCCAGTTTATGTGGCCCTTTCTGTTTCTTGGGCTAATACTTCCCTTCTGTCTTTGGTGTTATTCATTCTCCTTTGCTCCAGATGTGCTGGGACAAACTGATGCACCTTAGCTAGCTGCTCGCTAGCCTTTAAGACCCCAGATGCCACTCACCAAAGTGGGATGCAGAACATTTTCTTAATAAACTTTGTTATGCCAATTTAACTGGATTTCCTCTGAAATCATGGTCCCCATATCCCCACCCCTGCTACTCTATCCTTCAAAGTGTTTGGTTGTATTCAGGAAACTTTTAGCTTTGGTTTAGTCCAGCTATGCTGACTTCCCCTGTAGTGTGTGTTGTGCTTCCCTTCACCTAAGGTAATTCTTATCTACTCTGTAGTTAGTAAATATCCCTCTCCCTACCTCCCTACCCTTGTAACCATCAAAGAATGTTTTCTTCTGTGTTTAAACCTTTTCTTGAGTTCCTATAATAGTGATATTATAAGAAAACTTGTCCTTTTGCGACTGACTAAATTCACTCAGCATAATGCCTTCCAGATTCCTCCATGTTATGTTTCATGGATTCATCGTTGTCGTTTATCGTTGCATACTATTCCATTGTGTGAATATAGCATAATTTGTTTATCCATTCATCTGATGATGGGTACCTAGGTTGTTTACATCTTTTTGTTATTGTGAACAGTGCTGCAATGAGCATGAGTGTGCATATATCTATTCGTGTGATGGCTTTTATTTCTCTAGGTTATATTCCAAGGAGTGAGATTGCTGGATCATATGGTACTTCTATTCCTAGCTTTTTAAGGAAGCACCAAATCAATTTCCAAAGTGGTTGTACCATTTTACGTTCCCACCAACAGTGTATAAGTGTTCCAGTCTCTCCATAACCTCTCCAGCTTTTATTACTTTGTGTTTTTTGAGATTAATGCCAGCGTTTTTGGAGTGAGGTGGTATCTCGTTGTAGTTTTGATTAGCATTTCTCTAATGGCTAATGATTGTGTGCATTTCCTCATGTATCTGTTAGCCACCTGAATGTCTTCTCAGGCGAAGTGCCTGTTCATATCCTTTGCCCATTTTTTAATTGGGTTATTTGTCTTTTTGTTGTTGAGGTGTTGCAGAGTCTTGTAGATTTTAGAGATTAGAGGCTGATCGGATTTGTCGCATCCAAAATTGTTTTCCCAGTCTGTAGGTTGTCTTTTTACTCTTTTGGTGAAGTCTGTTGATGAGCATAAGTGTTTGATTTTTAGGAGCTCCCAGTTACCTAGTTTCTCTTCTGGTGTTTGTGCATTGTTACTTATGGTTCATATTCTGTTTATGCCATGTATTAGGGCTGCTAATGTTGTCCCTATTTTTTCTTCCATGATCTTTATTGTTTTAGATTTTATATTTAGGTCTTTGATCCATTTTGAGTTAGTTTTTGTGCATGGTGTGAGGTATGGGTCTTGTTTCAGTTTTTTGCAGATGGATATCCAGTTATGCCAGCATCATTTGTTAGACTGTCTTTTCCCCAAATAACAGACTTTGGGCCTTTTTCAAATATCAGCTGCCCATAGATGGATGAATTTATGTCTGTATTCTCAATTCTGTTCCATTGGTCTGTGTATCTGTTGTTGTATCAGTACCAGACAGTTTTGACTACTGTGGTGGTACAATATGTTCTAAAATCAGGTAGTGTGAGGTCTCTCAATTTGTCCTTCTTCTTCAGTAACCTTTACTTACCCAGGACCTCTTCCCTTTCAATATGAAGTTGGTGATTTGTTTCTCCATCTCATTAAAAAATGCCGTTGGAATTTGGATTGGGATTGCATTGTTTCTCTAGATCACTTTGGGTAGAATTGACATTTTCACATTGTTGAGTCTTCCTATCCCTGAACAAGGTACGTTTTTCCAGTTAGGTAACTCTCTTTTGGTTTCTTGCAGTAGTGTCTTGTAGTTTTCTTTGTACAGGTTTTTTACGTCTCCATTTAGATTTATTCCTAAGTATTTTATCTTCTTGGGGGCTATTGTAAATGCTATTTATTAGTTGATATCCTCTTTGAAGTTCTTTTTGTTGCTGTAGGGGAATCCAACTGATTTTTGTATGTTTCTCTTGTATCCTGATACTTTGCTGGAATCTTCTGTTAGTTATAATAGTTTTCTTGTGGATTCTGTGGGGTTTTCTGTGTATAAGATCATATTATCTACAAATAGGGACACTTTTACTTCATCTTTACCAATTTGGATGCCCTTTATTTCTTTTTCTAGCATAATTGCTCTGGCTAGGACCACCAGTACAATGTTGAATAAAAGTGGTGATAAAGGGCATCCTTGTCTGGTTCCCATTCTCAAGGGGAATGCTTTCAAAGTCTCTCCATTTAGGATGATGTTTGCTGTTTGCTGTTGGCTTTGTATAAATGTCCTTAATTTTGTTGAGGAACTTCCCTTCTATTCCTATTTTGTTGAGAGTTTTTATTATGAATGGGTGCTGGACTTTGTCAAATGCCTTTTCTGAATCGATTGATAAGATCATGTGGTTCTTGTCTTTTGTTTTATTTATGTGATGGATTACATTGATTGTTTTTCTAATGTTGAACCATCCCTGCATACCTGGTATAAATCCCACTTGGTCATGGTAAATTGTTTTTTGATATGTTTCTGAATTTTACTGGCTACAATTTTGTTGAGGATTTTTGTGTCAGTGTTCATGAGGGATATTGGTCTGTAATTTCCTTTTTGCGGTGTCTTTACCTGGTTTTGGTATCAGGGTTATATTGGCTTCATAGAATGAGTTTGGGAATATTCCGTCATTTTCTATGCTCTGAAATACCTTTAGGAGAAGTGGTGTTATCTCTTCTCTGAATGTTTGGTAGAATTCTCCAGTGATGCTATCCAGGCCACGGCTTTTTTTTGTTGGGAGTTTTTTAACAACCTTTTTGATCTCTTCTTTTGTTATTGGTTTATTTAGTTGTTCTACCTCTGTTTGTGTTAATTTAGGTAGGTAGTGAGTTTCTAGAAATTTGTCCATTTCCTCTAGGCTTTCAAATTTGTTAGAGTGCAATTTTTCATAGTATTCTGTTATGATTCTTTTGATTTCATTTGGGTCTGTTGTGATATCATCCATCTAATTTTTTTATAAGTATTATTTTCTCCCTCTCCTGTTTTCCTTTTGTCAGTTTGACCAATGGTTTATCGATTTTGCTGATCTTTTCAAAGAACCAGCTTTTGATCTTGTTAAATCTTTCAATTGTTTTTCTATTCTCTATTTCATTTAATTCTGCTGTAATTCAAGGTGGGGCCAAGATGGCAGAGCAGACGGACACTTCTGGTGGTCCCTCTTACAGCAAAGACCTGAAAAAACAAGTGAAATGATTATATATGGCAATCTAGGAGCCCTGAACATCAAAGACAAAGGTGAGGAATCTGACTGAGTGTCAGGGGGAGGGAGAGATGGTTCGGAAGCAGCAAGGAGTTGCCAGATCTGACCTGGTAGGAGCCGGAGCCCTTCAGCCCAGATCAGCTTGGTGGTGAGTGGTGAGACAGGCAAGCAGCAGAACTCCAGAGGTGTTCTCCACACTGGGAGAGACCTAGTGGCACAGAGTCTACTTGGCCATCCAGAACCAGTGAGAAGCAGCTCTCAATCAGCAAAAGATAAGTATTTGTTCCTGGCCTACCAGGCAAATCAAAAACACCCCCTTTATGGAAAAATCTCTCTCCCATTTACCTCCCTGCTCTCCGGTCTGCACTCAGTTCAGGATGGCTTCAGTGATTGCCAAGTCTACTGGGCCAGACATAGGACCCATCACACACCCTGAGCCATTCTTCCGGCCTTGGAGAGGGAAAAATTAACAAACAGGAAAAAATAATCTGCCAGCCCCCTAAGTCAGGAACTCAGGGTAGGCACAGCCCCTTTGCTTAGGCAAAGACATAAGGGATCCACAGACACTGAGTGCCTTTCCCCCTGCATAGACTTGTGTGGGCCCATTTCAACAGTGTAGGCCTTCATTACCGCAGTACAACAGGGTATATGCCTGAAGTCTAACTTCAACTGTTTCAGTTCTGAAGTGGCAGGTTCCTGACATTTTGCACTGCTCTGCCCATTAAACATGGTCTTCACGTACCTACATCAGGGGCCTGAAGAATGGTGACTCCACCCATGTCACCTAGCTACCTGCAATAGAGGCCCAAAAATAAGAGGTGCCCCCAGTCCTTACAGCGAACAGCACTGGATGCTGATAGTCCAGCTGCAAAAACCACCCACCTATGCACTCTAAGAAACAGGTACACGCTTTTCTCCTGGACACTTGGGGGCAGCTGTCAGCCTCCTGCCTTGCTCAGCGTGTGTCCCCTTGCTGCAACTGGATTCCTGTGCCTACAACAATCGCCCATGCCTGTCTAGGACCATAGGTGAGAGCCTGTACCACACACTTGGTGGCAGACTACCTGGACACCTGAGCTGAATCCATACAGAAGGAGTAGGTGGACTCCTGGATTCACATTCTTAGTGACAGGTCTGGCCACCTAGTGGCAGGACGTTGGAGCTTCAGAGGCACTGTTGATCAAGCTAGCTCACATGAGCAGCCTATTTGGGCATATCAAAACAAAACAAAAGAAGAAGATAGGACACAGTAAGCAAGCATAAAGTATATAAATATAATAACTTATTGATGACTCGAAGACAATAGCCAATATCAAATCACATACAGAGGCAGACCATGATGGCTTCAGCAAGCTCCCAAAATAAAGAATCTAGCAATTTTCCAGAAGAAGAACATTTCTTGGAATTACCAGAGGCAGAATACAAAAGATTAATATACAGAACTCTTCAAGAAATTAGGAAGGAAATTAATCAAAAGGTAGAACATGCAATAAATGAAATCAAAAAGATTAGAGAAGAGCATAATGACAAATTTAACAGGCAGCAAGAATCCATAGAGAATAAGTAATCAGAAATCCAGAAGAGTAACAGTAAAATTTCAGAATTAGACAGCTCAATAGAAAGTCATAGGAGCAGAATGGAGGCAATGGAAGTCAGAATTAGTGAGATTGAAGATAAAGCATTTGACACCAACCTATTTGAGAAAAAATCAGATAAACGGACCAAAAAAAAAATATGAAGTAAACCTAAGAATTATGTGGGATTCTATCAAGAGGAATAACCTATGAGTGATTGGACTACCAGAACAGGTAGGGATAACAGAAAATACAGAGGTAATTGTTGAAGATTTGCTGGCGGAAAACTTCCCTGACATAGTGAAAGACGAGAAGATATCTATCCAAGATGCTCATCTAACCCCACATAAGGTAGATCCCAAAAAAAGGTCACCAAGACATATCATAATCAAACTATCCAAAACCAAAGATAAAGAGACAATTTTAAGAGCAGCTAGGGAAAAATGAAAAGTCATTTACAAAGGAGAGTCAATAAGAGCAAATTTGGACTACTCAGCAGAAACCACACAGGCAAGAAGGCAATGGGATGACATATATAAAGCCTTGAAGGAAAAAAATTGCCAGCCAAGAATTATATATCCAGCAAAACTGTCTCAAATATGATGGTGAAGTTGGGGCATTTCCAGATAAACAGAAGTTTAGGGAATTTGCAAAAACCAAACCAAAATTACAAGAAATACTAAAGGGAGTTTTCCGGTTAGAAAATCAATAACAACAGATAACAACCAAAGACTAGGACACAGGATAGGGCAACCAGCTATCAACCCAGACAGGGAAGTCACAAAACTAAATCAAAGCTAAAACGCTGAAAATAGGGAAACAGAGATGTCAATATGTAAAAGATCACAATGTTAAAACAAAAAGAGGGACTAAAAAATGTAGTCATAGATTTTTCATATGGAGTGGAAGTCAAGGCAATATAAAGAAATAAGAAACTGATTTAAACTTTATGCTTAATGGGCAGAGCAGTGTCAAACGTCACGAAACTGCCACATCACCATTGTGATGGTTAAGATTGTGTGTCAACTTGGCTGAGCCATGATTCTCAGTGTTTATACGTCATCACTCCCATGATTGAATATGCTGTGAGTAGCCAATCAGATGAAAGGAAGTTTCCTTGGGGGTGTGGCCTGCATCTGAATATAAGCAGACATTCTGGCATTTTGCTCACTCCAGATCCTGCGCCTGCATTCTGTTTATCTGGACTCTGGTTCTTGGGACTTCAGCTGTGAGCTTATCTGCTTAACTTGGGATTCATCGTTCTTCACAGCCTGTGAGCAGAGCCCTGCTCTCTGACTTGCTGATCTTGGGTTCGCCAGCCCCTGCAGCTATGTGAATCAAGAGAAACCTTGCGGTCTTGCCTGCCTGTCTTGAAATTCGTCAACCTTCATAGCCTGTGTGCGGGAGCCCTGCTCTCCAACCTGATGATCTTGGGCTCACCAGCTTCTGCAGCTGCATGAATTGGGAGAGGCCTCTACTCTGATCCATGGACTTGGGACATTCTAGCCTCTACAATCGCGTAAGCTGTTTCTTTGATATAAATATATGTATATAGACGCTTTAATGGTTTTGCTTCTCTAGAGAACCCAGCCTAAAACAACCACATAGCTAAAACAGTTGAAGTTAGACTCCAGGTATATACCCTGATGTACTGTCATAATGAGGGCCTATGCTGTTGAAATGGGCCCACACAGGTCTAAGCAGGGGTGAAAGGCATTCAAAGTCCATGGACCCCTTATACCCCCTACCTTGAATTCCTGGCTTAGGGAAGCCAGCAGCTTATTTTCTCCTGTTTGTTAATTTGTTCCCTCTCCAAGGCCAGGAGAATGGCTCATGGTGTGTGACAGGTCCTACTTCTGGCCCAGGGGACTCAGCAATCGCTGAAGCTGGCCTGGCACTTGGTGTAGTGCAGGGAGGGAGGAGGTAAATGGGAGAGAGGTTTTTCCCAAAGGGGAGTTTTTTGATTTGTGCAGTAGGCCAGACACAATTACTTATCTTTTGCCAACTGAGCATTGCTTTTCGCTGGTTCTGGATGTCAGCATAGACTCTCTGCCACTGGGTCTCTCCCGATGTGGAAAATGCCTCCCAAGCATCACTGCTTGCTTCACTGTGCACATGAGCCAATCCTGCCTGAAGGGCACTGGCTCCAGCTGGGTCAAGTCTGGCAACTCCTTATTGCTTCCAAACCCTCTGTCCCTCCCCCTGCCACTCAGTCTGATTCTTCAACTTTGCCTTTGATGTTCAGGGATCCTAGATTGTCATATATAATCGATTCACTTCTTTTTTCAGGTCTTTGTTGTAAGAGAGACCACAGGAAGCACCCGACTACTCTGCCGTCTTGACCCCACCTCTGACAAGCTATTCTTGAATATTTTTCTGACTTCACTGATCAGTTTAAGTTTTAGAATATATAATTTATTTATAATTATTTATTTGTAATTTATAATTCCATGGTTCAAATTCTAGGGCATTTCTGCTCATTTTTAACAGAACAAAATATTTCATAAATTTAATTTCACATTGAATTGTTTTTCAAACCCACATTATGATGTGTAAACCAAATTATGTTAATTTCATAGGTTATTCATGTTTATAAATTACAATTCCCTCCCTCAGTCCCATCCATTCAAAAAAGTATTTCCTCTATCTCTGATTTCTGATGTCTTATTATTTTAATTAATACTATTCATGCTGTCACAAGTGAGACTTATGAATTTCTTCACAAACACTCAAAAGCAGAAAAGGATTCAAGGATAACAAATATTAAGACTTAAAAACTTCACTATAAATAAAAACAAATTAACAAATTTTATTTATCGGGCTATATACCTCAAAACATCATAGTATTTCATCATAAAATGCCATAATTTTATGGGTTCATACTTATACCTTGTTGTATCTATGTTATGTTATACCAACAAATTTAAAACGTGAAAAATATAGTCCAAAACTTTTCTGTCAAAATATTTCAGAATAACTCATTTAATATTTTCCTATAAATTGAATGGTTGTGTTTGACTTCTATAGGACACACAGAGCAAAAATTGGAATATTGATACAATTAAAAATATGAGAAAATACTGTTTAAATATAGAACAACACCCACAAACCAGATCAAACTAAACAACAACAATAAAACCAAAAGTAAATCTAATATTTTCTAGCCATGTGGTAAAGAATCAAAGGATATTGTTGTGTTGCTAATAAAATAATATGGTTGTTACCTCACAGCCCTACTGCCCCAGTTTACATTCTGTTGGAGTAATAAAAGTTTAATGGTCCGTCATTAAGGTGAAAAAATTTTACAAACTGTCTTTTTTATGGGTAATTGCTGACAGAGATTTTATGGCAAACTAAATCTGGGGATATATACACACATACATACACACACATACATATATGTAAGGGTGTGTGTGTATGCTCATTCAAATATTCTAGCAATTGCCTTAACCACATGGATGGATAACTAGTTCTTTACTAGATTTATCACTGATGAATCATTATTTTAGAGAATGAATTCTATTATTCATGGATAGTCCCACTTAAGTATATATCGACATAAAACAAATGTAGTTCTAACTGATGAAAATAAAGGTCTTATGATGTGTTGGTTGAATTTTAAGAAGTACCATGGCGTATTTTAAGAAATCTATTGAATTTATCACTCTCAAGACAATTTTGCCACTCACTTGTTTTTAATTAGTAATTTTTAAGTTTGTGTGTGTGCGTGTGTGGAGAAATACATACAACACATCATTTGATTTTTAACCATTTTTAAGTATACAATTCAGTAGCAATAATTGCATTTTCCATGTCACTCATCCATCACCACTGTGCATTCCTGAAAGTTTTTCACACCCTTAACATAAACTGAGTGGCCTTTAAGTAACAACTTGCCATTTTCCCCTCTCCTAAGCCCCTGGTAAATACTAGTGAAACCTTTATCTCTGTGCGTTTGCCTATTCTATATGCTTCATGTAAGTAGAGTCATACAATGTTTGTCCTTTTGTGTACTCAGCATATTTTCAAGACTCATCCATGTCATAGAATGTATCAAAAATCTGTCTCTCTTTGAATAATATTCCGTTGTACGTATATACCACATTTTGTTCAAGCATTCGTCTGTTGATGGTCACTTGAGTTGTTTCCACCTTTTGACTTGTGAATAGTACTTAAATGAACATTGGTGTACAAGTATCTGAGTTCTTGCTTTAAAGTCTTTGGGGTATATATCTAGGAGTGGAATTACTGGGTTATATGGTAGTTCTATGATTAACTTTTTGAGGAACCACCAAACTGTTTTCCACACAGACTGCCCCATTTTGAGTTTGTGCAAGCAATGGATGAAGATTCCAAATTCTTCACATTCTCCCCAACATTTGCTATTTTCCCTTTTTTCGGGTAGCCAACCTAATGGGTGTGAAGTGGGATCACATTACAGTTCTGAACTGCATTTCCCTACTCTGTCCTGTAAGGTCACTGTGAGTTGGAATTGACTCGATGGCAACGACTTTGGTTTTGTTTTAATGATTAGTGACATGTGCCTGTTAGCCATTTTTATTTCTCCGTTGTTAAAACGTCTATTCAAATCCTTTGCTCATTTTTAAATTGGGTTATTTGTTGTTTTGTTGTTTAATTATAGCAGTTATTTATATACTCTAGACATTAAATCCTTATCAGATATATGTTTCTAGATAATTTCTCCCATTCTTTTGTTGTCTTTTCACTTTCTTGATAAAGTCCTTTAATGTACAAAAGTTTTTCATTTCGATAAGTCCAATTTATATATGTTGTCTTTTGTTGCTTGTGCTTTTGGTGTCATATCTAAGAATGCATTATCAAAATTAGGCCTTGAGGCTTCACCTTTATTTTTCCTTTTGAGATTTTTATGGTTTTAGTTCTTATATTTAAGTTATAGATCGATTTTCAGTTATTTTTATGTATGGTGTGAGATACACGTCTACCTCATTCTTTTGCACGTGGAGATTCAATTGTACCAAGACAATTCAATCAATTTGCTTTCTTCTTTTTCAAAATTGCCTTAGGTATTTGGGGTTTCTTGCAATTCCATATAATTTTGAGGATTGGTTTTCCATTTTTTGCAAATAAGGTTGTTGGAATCTTGGTAAAGATTGCACTGAAACTATGTATTGCTTTGGGTAGTATTGACATCTTAACAGTGTTAAGTCTTCCAGTGCATGAAAAAGGGAAGTATTTCCATTTATTTATGTCTTCTTTAATTTCTTTTAGCAATGTTTTATAGTTTTCAGTGTACATGTCTTTCACCTCTCTGGCTAGCAGCTGCAGTATAACTCTGTCACATAGCATTCTTCCCTCTGTCTATGTGTCTCTTATGCTCTTTTATAAGGACACCACTCAGAACAGATCAGGACCTACCTTACCCCAGTATGAACTCATATTAATTTAACTGGTGACATCTTCAAGAACTCTATACCCAAGCAAGTTCACATTCACAAGTATCAGGGTTTAGGACTTCAACATATCTTTTTGTGTTATATAAGTCAATCTATTACAGAGGGAAATTGGAGTTTATGCCAAACACACTTCTTGTTTACTTTGTTGTCTTAGAGGAATCTTCCCATGTCATAATTATGTCAGACCACCCGAGCATAATTCTAGGGCAATGTTAAATTTGCCTGATCATATGAATGACCTGCTTGAAGAATTGATGCTACGGATAGAAGAAAGAAATTAGTAGGTACTCTCTTAGGAGGTGAGATTTTCAGCCAGTATAGTGAATGCGTAGTCAAACTGGGAGAACGAGAATGTAGGGACAAGAGAATGGACAAAGAAATAGGTTCCTGGGAAGAGGGGCACCTAGATGACCTTGAATTCCCTTTGTGGGAGTACAAGTGCTTATTTGGGGAGTAAATGTTAAGGATCATAATTTTGAATCTTCCCTTACCATAAAGCTGGTTTCTCTCTGTGATCTCTGCACACCATTATGGATTCCAGGGAAGAGGATTGAGAAAATTCTATCTCTTAATGGAGGAAGATAAAATATACGGGAAGTATCTACAAGATGGAAAGGGAAAGTGAAAATACAGTTTTATCTGTCCATATTGGAGACGTGGGGAGGAGACAAGAAACAGGAGAAGCAGATCATCAGTATATGTGTCCTGGCTTCCCTTGTATTTGAACAAACTCCCAGAGGAGCAGGTATATTAGGTTGAGAAAAAAAAAAAAATCAAAAGCATAAGGGTTCTGTTGCTCTAATCCTTGTTTTGATATCTGAGATGGGAGAGGAACACTACCATGTAAGATGGGCTTGTGCCAAAATGAGAAGTGGGGTAATGAGATTGAAGCAGCTATGGAGAAGTATAATTAGATATATGATTGTATATGCATTAGACAAACTTCCCTCATTCTCCCATCTCTCACCAACAACAGATAACTGAAGCCCAGAAATAAGTAATTTTTCCAAAGTCTCATAGTCAGTTAACGGGAGAACCGGTAGCCAGCCTCAGAATTTCGACCTACTCCATGCTTCTCCAACTCTTCTAGCATGTCTACTATACTATTCCTTTCAAATCTCAGCCATTTTTTTCATATAACTTATGAATAAGTATTTAAGACTTCCCCAAATACAATCTCAACACTTCTCTCACCATCACCAAATGCATACATATCTAAATATACCTACTAAACGTTCTTTTTAAAAAGAATTAGCCTACATCTTTAGAATAATTACCATAAAATCTTCTCTCCAAATACTCTGTCCAAAGACCACCAGTAACCAGTTGCCTTCGAGTCAATGGGTGCAAATGGTTCACATGCTCAGCTGCTAAGGCACCTTGAAAGAAAGACCTGGTGTGATCTAATTCTGAAAATTCAACCATTGAAAACCCTATGGATCACAGTTCTACTCTGACATACATGGGGTTACTATCTCTAAAGACAATCACTCCTAATTAATGAAAAGAAATGGTCTCTTTGAGAAAGTGAGTGATGTGGCATGACTCAAAATGAGAAGAAACAGCTGCAAACATCCATTAATAATTGGAACGTGGAATGTAGGATGTATGAATTAAGAAAAATTGAAAGTTGTCAGAAATGAAATGGAATGCTTGAAGATTGACATCCTAGGCATTAGTGAGCTGAAATGGACTGCTTTTGGCCATTTTGAATCAGACAGTCATATAGTCTACTATGCCAGGAATGACAAATTGAAGAGGAACAGTATCACTTTCAACGTCAAAAAGAACATTTCAAGATATATTCTCAAAAACAATGCTGACTGTGATAGGATAATATACATACACCTAAAAAAAGACAAGTAAATAGGATTATTATTAAAATTTACGCACTAACCACTAATGTCAAAGATGAGGAAACTGAAGTTTTTTACCAACTTTTGCAGTCTGAAATTGATCAAACATGCACTCAAGATGCATTGATAATTACTGGCCATTGGAATGCAAAAGATGGAACCAAGGAAGAAAGACTGGTAGTTGGAAAATATGGCCTTGTTATAGAAATGATGCAGAGATCACAGATAGAATTTTGTAAGACCAACGACTTATTCATCGCAAATGCCTTCTTCCAAGAACATAAATGGCAACTATACACGAGACTCGCCAGAGGGAATGTACAGGAATCAAATTGGTTACATCTGTAGGAAGAGACAATGGAGAAGCTCAATATCATCAGTCAGAGCAAGGCCAGGGGTCAACTGCAGAACAGACCATCAATTGCTCACATGCAAGTTTAAGTTGAAGCTGAAGAAAATTACAAGTCCACAAGAACCAAAGGACAACGTTGAGTATATCCCACATGACTTTAGAGACCATCTCAAGAATAGATTTGACACATTGAACATTAATAACTAAAGACTAGACAAGTTGTGGGATGACATCAAGGATGTCATACATGAAGAAAACTAAAGGTCGTTAAAAAGAAAAAAAGACCAAAATCAATGTCAGAAGAGACTCTGAAACTTGCTCTGGATTGTAGAGTAGATAAAGCAAATGGAAGAAATGATGAACTAAAAGAGCTGAATGTTGTTGTTAGGTGCTGTAGAGTTGGTTCCGACTCATAGCGACCGTACGCACAATAAAATGAAACACTGCCCTGTCCTGTGCCATCCTCACAATCATTGTTATGCTTGAGCTCATCGTTGCAGCCATTGTGTCAATTCATCTCCTTGAGGGTCTTCCTCTTTTTTTCTGACCATCTACTTTACCAAACACGATGTCCTCCTGGTAACATGTCCGAAGTATATGAGATGATGTCTTGCTATCCTTGCTTCTAAGGAGCAATCTACCTGTACTTCTTCCAAGACAGATTTGTTCGTTCTTTTGGAGGTCCATGGTATATTCAGTATTTTTTGCCAATACCATATTCAAAGGCATCAATTCTTCTTCTGTCTTGCTTATTATTCATTGTTCGGCTTTCACATGCATATGAGGCGATTGAAAACACAACGGCTTGGGTTACGCACACCTTAGTTCTCAAGGTGACAGCTTTGCTACTTAATATTTTAAAGAAATCCTTTGCAGCAGATTTGCCCAACGCAATGTGTCCTTTGATTTCTCCACTGCTGCTTCCATGGGTGTTGATTATGGATCCAAGTAAAATGAAATCCTTGACAATGTCAATATTTTCTTTCTGTTTTCTGTTTTTTATGATGTTGTTTATTGGTGCGGTTGTGAGGATTGTTGTTTTCTTTACGTTGAGGTGTAATCTGTACTGAAGGTTGTAGGCTTTGATTTCATCATTAAGTGTTTCAAGTCCTCTTCACTTTCAGCAAACAAAATTGTGTTATTTGCATACCACAGGTTGTTAATGGTCTTCCTCCAATCCTGATGCCACATTCTTCTTCATATAGCCCAGCTTCTCAGATTATTTGCTCAGCATACAGATGGAATAAGTATGGTAAAAGGAAATAAGCCTGATGCACCCCTTTCCTGATTTTAAACCACGCAATGTCTACTTGTTCTGTTAGAACAACTTCCTCTTGGTCTATGCACAGTTTCCACATAAGTACAATTAAGTGTTCTGAAATTCCCATTGTTTGCAATGTTATCCATAAATTGTCACGATCCTCACAATGGAATACCTTTGCATAGTCAATAAAACACAGATAAACATCTTTCTGGCATTCTCTTCTTTCAGCCAAGATCCATCTGACATCAACAATGATATCCTTCGTTCCATATCCGCTTGTGGATCTGGTTTGGATTCTGGCATTTCCCTGTTAATGTACTGAGGCAACCATTTTTTAATTATCCTCAGCAAAATTTTACTTGCATGAGATATTGTTAATATTGTTAAATAATTTCCAACATTCTTTTGGATCACCTTTCTTGGGAATGGGCACAAATTTGGAACTCTTTCAGTCAGTTGGCCAGGTGTCTGTCTTCCAAATATTAGGGTACAGATGAGTGAGCTCTTCCAGCATTGAATCCATTTGTTGAAACATCTCAACTGGTATTCTGTCAATTCCTGGAGGCTTGTTTTTCACCAACGCCTTCAGTGCAGCTTGGACTTCTTCCTTCAGTACCATCAGTTCTTGATCATATGTTACCTCTTGAAATGGTTGAATGTTGACCAATTCTTTTTGGTACAGTGACTGTATGTATTCCTTCCATCTTATTTTGATACTCCCTGCGTTGTTCAATTTTTTGTAACTCAAGGCTTGAATTTTTTCTTCAGTTCTTTCAGATTGAGAAATACCAAGTATTTTATTTCCTTGTGGTTTTCTAACTCTAGGTCTTTGCACATTTCTTTATAATACTTTACTTTGTCTTCTCGAGCTGCCGTTTAAAATCACCTATTCAACTCTTTTCCCTACAGGTCTGTCAGTTTGTCATACTGTGGGGGCTTGCATATTGCTGTAATGCTGGAAGCTATGCCACCCATATTCAAATGCCATCAGGGTCATCCATGGTGGACAGGTTTCAGCTGAGCTTCCAGACTAAGACATACTAGGAAGAAGGACCCAGACGTCTAGTTCTGAAAAGAATTAGCTGTTGAAAACCTTATTAATAGCAGCGGAACTTTGTCTGATATAGTGTCGGAAGGGACTCAAAAGACAACTAGAGAAGAGCTGCCTCCTTAAAGTGGAGTTGACCTTAAAGACATGGATGAAGTCAAGCTTTCAAGACCTTCATTTGCTGATGTGGCACAAGTCAGAAAGAGAAGAAACAGCTACAAACATCCATTAATAATCAGAAAGTGGAATGTATGAAATATGAATCTAGGAGAATTAAAAATCATCAGAAATGAAATGGAATGCATAAACATCAATATACTAGGCATTAGTGAGCTGAAATGAACTGGTATTGGCCATTTTGAATCAGACAATTATATGGTCTACTATACTGGGAATGACAACTTGAAGAGGAATGTCATTGCATTCATTGTCAAAAAGAACATTTTAAGATCTACCCTGAAGTACAATGCTGTTAGTGATAGGATAATATCCATACGCCTACAAGGAAGACTAATTAATACTATTATTATTCAAATTTACACACCAACCACTAAGGCCAAAGACGAAGAAGTTGAAGATTTTTCCAACTTCTGCAGTCTGAAATTGATTGAACACACAATCAGGATGCATCGACAATTACTGGTGATTGGAGTTCCAAAGTTAGAAACAAAAAAGAAGAATTAGTATTTGGAAATTATGTCCTTGGTTATAGAAAAGATGATGGAGATCACATAATAGAATTTTGCAAGACCAACGATTTCTTCATTGCAAACACCTTTTTCAACAACGTAAAGGGTGACTATACACATAGACCTCACCAGACTGAATACACAGTAATCAAATCAATTACATCTGTGGAAAGAGATGATGAAAAAGCTCAATATCATTGGTCAGAAAAAGGCAGGGGCCGACTGTGGAACAGACCATCAATTGCTCATATGTAAGTTCAAGTTGAAGCTGAAGAAAATTAGAACAAGTCCACAAGAGCCAACGGACAACCTTGAGTATATCCCAGCTGAATTTAGAGACCACCTCAAGAATAGATTGATGGGTTGAACACTAATGACTGAAGACCAGACGAGTTGTGGAATGACATCAAGGACATCATACATGAAGAAAGCAAGAGGTCATTAAAAAGACAGGAAAGAAAGAAAAGACCAAAATGGATGTCAGAAGAGACTTTGAAACTTGCTCTTGAACGTCAAGTAGCTAAAACAAATGGAAGAAATGATGAAGTAAAAGAGCTGGACAGAAGATTTCAAAGAGTGGCTCGAGAAGACAAAGTAAAGTATTAAATAGCATGTGCAAAGACCTGGAGTTAGAAAACCAAAACAGAAGAACACACTCAGCATTTCTCAGACTGAAAGAACTGAAGAGAAAATTCAAGCCTTGAGTTGAAATATTGAAGGATTTTATGGGGAAAATATTAAAAGATGCAGGAAGCATCAAAGGAAGATGGAAGGAACACAGTCACTGTACCAAAAAGAATTTGTTAATGTTCAACCATTTCAGAAGGTAGAATGTGATCAGGAACTGATGGTACTGAAGGAAGAGGTCCAAGCTTCACTGAAGGTATTGGTGAAAAACAAGGCTCCAGGAACTGACAGAATAACAACTGAGATGTTTCAACAAATGGATGCAGTGCTGGAAGTACTCACTTGTCTATGCCAAGAAATTTGTAAGACAGCTACCTGGCCAACCAACTGGAAGCAATCCATATTTAGGCCCTTTCCAAAGAAAGATGATGCAACAGAATTCGGAAATTATCAAACAGTGTCATTAATATCACACACAAGTAAAAGTTTGTTGAAGATCATTCAAAGTGGTTGCAGCAGTACATTGACAGGGAACTGCCAGAAATTCAAGCTGGATTCAGAAGAGGACGTGGAATGAGGGATATCATTGCTGATGTCAGATGGATCTTGGCTGAAAGCAGAGAATACCAGAAAGTTGTTTACCCGTGTTTTATTGACTATGCAAAAGCATTTGGCTGTGTGGATCATAACAAATTATGTATAGCATTACCAAGAATGAAAATTCCAGAACGCTTAATTGTGCTTATGAAGAACCTGTACATAGACCAAGAAATAGGTAGTTGTTCAAACAGAACAAGGAGACAACGCCTGGTTTACAGTCTGGAAAGACTCGGGTCAGGGTTGTATCCTTACACCATATTTATTCAATCTGTATGCTGAGCAAATAATCCAAGGAGCTGGACTATATGAAGAAGAATACCACACTAGGACTGAAGGAAGACTCATTAACAGCCTATGTTATGCAGATGACACAACTGGTTTTGCTTCTCTAGAGAACCCAGCCAAAGACACCCACCCTCTACCTTACAAAGCATGATGTCCTTCTCCAGGAACTGGTCCCTCCTGACAACATGTTTAAAGTATGTGTGATGAAGTCTCACCATCCTTACTTCTAAGGAGCATTCTGGCTGTATTTCTTCCAAGACAGATTTGTTCATTCTTCTGGTAGTCCATGGTATATTCGACATTCTTCACCAACATCGTAATTCAAAGGCATCGGTTCTTCTCTGGTCTTGCTTATTCATTGTCCAGCTTTCTCATACATATGAGGCAATTGAAAATACCATGGCTTGGGTCAAGCACACATTAATCCTCAAAATGACATCTTTATTTTTTAATACTTTAAAGAGGTCTTTTGCAGCAGTTTTGCCCAATGAAATACGTCATTTGATTTCTTGACTACTGCTTCCATGGGCGTTGATTGTGTATCCAAATAAAATGATAGACTTAAACATGGCCAATTCCCCAAACTCAATATTAAGAAAACAGTCCAATGAAAAAATGGTTAATATATTTAAACAGATACTTTGCTAAAACAGGCCTTATATGTCAAACTTATGAACATGAAATTCCAAATCTTAGGTAAAGGATGTAAGAATAATTGAAATTGGACAAATGTAGAAACCTGCAAGTTATACAGAAAGAAATGTAATGTAGAGTTTATGACATGTGATAAAATATTTACTGCCTCTATCTTGGGAAACAGAAACTTTTTCAGAATCAAGACAGAAGACTTTCACGTTTCATTGGTCAGAATTGTAGCACACATCCTGTCCTGAGTGAAGAACTGGAAAGAAGAATGGATTACCTTTAAACCGATCAGGCCCAATCTGGGACCTAATAGTGTAGTTAACTTCCTTTGAGATACATGGCTGCAAGGGGGAATAGGGTACTTCTTGATTAAGAAGGAGAATGGATAGTGTGTTTGTAAGTAATAGTATCCACCACAATACTGATATCTCTGTTTTGCTCAAGGGAGGAGTTAAAAGACTGCTGGTATATATTCCTTTATAACGTAGTAGAGAGTGTTTAAGAACAAATGTATAGCCAAGAGCTGACTTTAGAAGTTAGGGAAGCAGAGATTACTTTATTCCTCTCTTAGCATGTCTACTATTATAAAGTTTCAAAATTATGTCTTATAATTTACCATTTGTATAAAATAGAAATTATGCTAAGGTTCTAGTCTGTTTTTCTTTCATTTCAAAGTACAGAAACTCACTAAAAGTAGGTCAGATAAAAAGTGAGGAATGTCATGGAACCCAAGGTCAAGAATTACATAGGCAGAATCTGGGAACTATAAAGGAAGGCAGCTATTACTATTGGTCTCTGTTTACTTTGCATGTCTTTACATCTACCATTCATTTTGCCATCTTAATTTTTCTCTTTACTCCTAACTTTCTTTTAAAACCTCTGTTTGAATATGTCTTTGATAAGCCATGAAGTCTGCCCTGATTTTCCATGATGTTTTAACTCAAATATCTACCACAAACTGACTAGATGCTACGTTCAAAGTCTCAAAAAAGAGAATCTAATTGCTTACTGGTCAAACAATTGATCAGCTGACCTTGGGTCATGTGTCCATCCTTGGTCCAAGCAGCCATTATTGGAGGTAGAGAGTAATCAGTTTCCAGTGATATTTAGTAATGCCATTTTGAAGAGTTCTAGTTTGACTAGACAGTAACATCTGATCAGGAAATAGAAAAAGATTGGGATCATTTCAGTAACTCTAGCTTTCCAATGAATTTTTTTTTAATTTCTTTCCAATCAATCTTCAATTTTCATTCACTCGGACTTCAGGTCACTTCCCTCTCCATCTAAACTATCTGTGAAGCACCTAATTATCTATAAACACTAACTTAAATACATTAGGCCACCTCTCTTTAAATAGCCCTTTGGTAGATAGCCATAAATCTTCTGAAGTAATTGAGCCTTCTTCCCTTAATTGTATTTTTTTTTTTTTTTTGTAGAAAATAATTGCTCATGAGTGCCAGCTTGGATATTTTTCTAAGTAGCTTTAAAAAAAACTTGTTCAATTCAAATCAATAAATATCCAATGTGTGTTCAAGACTTGTTCTAGCCTTTTTTGCCAGCCTTAATCTGCTGGCAGGTATATTTGATACTGGATCATAACTTCGGCAAGGATTATTTAGATCCAAGGTACAGAACCCATGTGAACTAAATATGTGAATTTTATTTGTTTGTTTTCATTATTCAGAACGATTTTGCAAATAACCAGTGATGGGATGTAGTACAGCTAGACCTAACAAGGAGCTACACTTCTGAAATTGGAAATTAGGGAAGTGAGGTTCCTCTCCCTGTATGTCAGCAGAGGTATGGATGCTTTCAATATTGCTCCTATCTCCAGAAGTGTATGATTTGTCTCTCTCTCTCACTGAAGACTAGGTTTCACTGATTTTCAATGTATATGGGTCAAACATGGCTGCCGTAGAGCATCCAACAGAGATTGTCTAGAGTCTCTAAGTCTTATTCCTCAATTCCTGGTACCTGACTGGTCCAGCTTATATCAGGAGAATGGGACCATGTGTTCCACTGCCCCCTCAACAAAAGCTACAAACACAGACTTTCTGAAATGTCTAAAAATAGGGTATCAGGATGAAATAAATTGGCAAAGCAAACAATAACTTTGTTACAGACCACTATTAAATACTAGGCTGGAAAAGACATTTTGGTAATAGGAGAAA
The DNA here is from genome assembly GCA_030035585.1 of Dugong dugon. Lineage (NCBI taxonomy): Eukaryota > Metazoa > Chordata > Mammalia > Sirenia > Dugongidae > Dugong > Dugong dugon. The sequence goes on from CM057483.1 coordinate 74,267,701, forward strand.
GAAAGATTTGCTTTGTTGCTTGCCTCTAGAAAGCCTGCTGCTGCACCCTCTTTAATTAAAAGAGAAGCACTGAGTCCAATATTTCAATGAAAAACAGTTTTGACCAGTAGTTGGAGAAAATCTTCAATAGATATTCTGAGCCCTGTGCAGAATCTTTACGTATGTCTTTGGTATGAAATCTGTATTAATTCTGACTAGAAAACAGTTCATCATGTCTACAAGCTCTAATTATTCCAGACCCACGACCAGCTGTGGAGAAAAGTATAGAGATATGAGTTTCCTCTCTTCATGTTCACACTTTTGCTATTCCCTATTAAACCAGATTCCTATGGAGAGAGTTATTAATGTCATGCTGTTCTCCTTAGTTACATAAGCAAATAAAGTATGCTTTGAAAAATTATCATATTAATATTTATTTTTTCTTAAAATTAGGAACTTATTTAACTATTAATTTTATATGCACTCTTTATTTGAAGCAGTTGTGCAAAAATACTGCAAGCTACCATTTATCCACATGCGAACTTTAACTTATTATTACCCTCTTTGTCCTAAGGGAATATTTCTTTTATATGGGAACTGCAGTCATCTTTTTCTTTTTAAATTTTATTTATTTTGTTTGTTGTTGTTGAGAATATACACAGTAAAACATACACCAATTCAAGGATTTCTACATGTACAATTCAGCGACATTGATTACATTCTTCCAGTTGTGCAGCCATTCTCACCCTCCTTTTCTGAGTTGTTCCTCATTAACATAAACTCACTGCCCACTAAGTTTTCTAATATTTCCAGTTACTGTTGTTAGTATAATCCCATATAGATAGCTCTTAAAAGATCACAATGTTCAAGGCAAATATTCTTTACTAGTTAAGCTAAATTATTGTTTGGTTTTAAGAAGACTTCAGGAGATAGTTTTGGTTTAAGGTTTCAAGAGTATCTCATGGCAATAGTTTAAAGGGTTCATCCAGCTTCCATGACTCCAGAAAGTCTAGAGTCCACAAGAATTTGAAAATCTGTTCTATAATTTCACCCTTTTAATCAGGATTGTTCTATAGACTCTTTGATCAAAATGTTCAGTACTTGTAGCCAGGCACCATCCAGTTCTTCCAGTCTCATGGCAAAGGGGGAAGTTGTTCATGGAGAAAACTAGCCACACATTCCACATGCTCCTTCTATTTCTGACACTCCTTCTTCCTCTGTTGGTCCGGGTGAATAGAGAGGAATTGTTGTGTCTTGGATGGCTGCTTGCAAGCTTTTAAGACCCCAGGCACTACACAATAAACTAGGATATAAAACAGAAGCACTAAACATGTTACTATGCCAATTAACTGGGATGTTCCATGAAACCATGACCCTAAATCTCCAAACCAAGGAACAAAATTCCATGAGGTGTTAGGCTGCACATAAGCAGCCTCAGCAGCTACTATTTTTTTTGTCACTGTTCTAAGTATATCTATCACACTACTTTTGCCAATTCAACTTTTTACAGGTATGCAACTTACTGACAGCAATTGTTATAATCAGCTCTGCAACCCTACCCTTAATCAATGTGATATTTTCATCACCGTTAACCCCCATCTCTTATAAGTTTTTGTGATGAGGTAGTGTCCACAAATGTGTGTATGCTAATACCATCAGGTATGGATGGATAGAACGGCAAAAGTGAATAGAATAAAAAAAATTATTTAGCTAACATAAAAGTAAGAGGATGAATAGGGAAGGGAGGAGTCATTTTGATTTTTGAAACAGTGATGGAAAATGAGTTTCTCATTAACCAGGCCAATCTTTTCATAGTGATCCCTTAATGAAGAGTTCTCCAAAGAAGAAGGTACTCCTCTATATTTCCATTCCCTTATTTTTTGGCTCTTCTTCATTCCCCATATCTATGCAAAGCAGAATATGGCTATAGTATCTAACGTCATAGAGAAGACAAATATAGCCAGCATTAGACTTCTTTTGCTTGCTTTGCAACCGGCTTGTTTTTCATTGTTTTTGTACTTTGCCCACGCCGCAAGGAGTCAGGAAAAGAATTAATCCTTTGCAGGATGAGATAATGATCTAGTTCAAGTATGTAATTCATATTAATTAGCTGAAGTGGATAGCTATTAGTGTCCTTTTAAATATTCTTGGTTATATTCTATTACTATCTTTCATTTATATAAATCCCAATGCAGTTAATCTATGTTGTTATCTTAAGTTTTTGGCACAGTTATGCACCCCTAGGATGCATATGGCCTGCTTAAGTGTTAGTTTTGTGTATGTGTTTGAGGTTACCAAATGTCATATCTTATTTCTATCTGTTTGACATAGTTTTTAAAATGATAACTGATTTGTGTACACTTCCTAATTGTCCAGATTCTTTCCTAAATTCAACGTTTAGTTTTGCTTTTGATGGAGCTGCTTTTGAAACAACTTCTCAGACATCATACCTCTAGATTGCTTAGAGACTCCATTAGTGCTTGAGTCTAATTTGGAGGATGCTTTTCCTATAGTCTCCTCAAATCAGTCTATTTCTTGCTTTAAATTTTTTCCTCACAGCAGTATTCCCAGCAATGGGAATAGGACTTTTTAGACATTTGTTTCATACAGACAGACTGGGTAGAAGGAAATATGGAGGAAAAGAAGGAAGGAGGAAAGGAGAGTGAAGGAGGGAGGAAGGGGGAAAAGATAAAAAGCATGACTTGGTGACTGATTGTATATCTCGAAGGTGTGCAGAAGACGGTCAAGCACAAGATAAGATGGATGGCTAGGAGAATTTTAGGAATAGGAAAGGTAGAAAGGTAATGGAAATAGAGATGACTTAAAAGGGAAAACGAAGTTCATTTTACACATGTTGAGTAAATTATTTATTTAGTTTTATTGTGCTTTAGGTGAAAGTTTACAGCTCAAGTTAATTTTTCCTACAAAAGTTTATACACATATTGTTTGGTGACATTAGTTGCAACCCCCACAATGTGAAAGCACACTCCCCCTTTGCACCTCGGGTTCCCTGTGTCCATTCAACCAGTTCCTGTCCCTTCCTGCCTTCTAATCCTCCCTCCAGACAGAAGCCACCCATTTGATCTTGTTTATCTGATTTAAATAAGAAGCATACTCATGTGTATTATTTTTTGTTTTATACTCCTGTCTAATCTTTGTCTGAAGAGTGGGCTTCAGGAATGGTTTTAGTTGTGGGTTAACAGAGTGTCCAGGGGCCATATTTAGGGGGATTCTTCAGTCTCTGTCAGACCATTAAATCTGGTCTTTTTACTAGAATTTGAGTTCTGCTCCACACTTTTCTCCCGCTCCATCCAGGACTCTGGTATTCCCTGTCATGGAAGTCATAGGTGGTAGCCGGGCACCATCTAGTTCTTCTTGGCTCATGCTGGTGGAGTCTCTTGGGCTAATATTGTCTTATATTGTTGGTGTTCTTCATTCTCATTTCCTCCAAGTAGGTTGGGACAAATTGATACATCGTAAATGGCTGCTCCCAAGCTTTTAAGGCCCCAGACACCACTCACCAAACTGGGATGCAGAACATTTTCTTAATAAACTTTGTTAGGCCAATTGACCTAGATGTCCCCAAAAACTATGGTCCCCAGGTCCCAACCCCAGCTACTCTGTCCCTCAAAGTGTTTGGATGTATTCAGGAAACTTCTTAGCTTTGGTTTAGTCCAGTTGTGCTGACTTCCCCTGTAGTGAGTGCTGTCCTTCCCTTCACCTAAGATAATTCTTGCCTACTATCTAGTTAGTAAATAACCCTCGCCATCCCTCCCCACCCTTGTAACCATCAAAGAATGCTTTCTTCTGTGTTTAAACCTTTTCTTGAGTTCTTATAATAGTGGTCTGGTACAATATTTGTTCGTTTGTGATTGACTTATTTCACTCAGCATAATGCTCTCCAGATTCATCCATGTTGTGAGATGCTTCACGGATTCAGCATTGTTCTTTGTCAAAGCATAGTGTTCCATTGTGTGTATGTAGCATAATTTGTTTATCCATTTTTCTGTTGATGGGCACCTAGGTTGTTTCCATCGTTTTGCTATTGTGAATAATGCTGTAATGAACATGGGTGTGCATATACCTATTCATGTGATGGCTCTTATTTCTCTAGGATAGAGTCCAAGGAGTGGGATTGCTGGATCATATGGTACTTCTATTTCTAGCTTTTTAAGGAAGCGCCAAATTGTTTTCCAAAGTGATTGTACAATTTTACATTCCCACCAGCAGTGCATAAGTGTTCCAGTCTCTCCACAACCTCTACGATATTTATTTTGTGTTTTTTGGATTAGTGCCATCCTTGTTGGGTTGAAATGGTATCCCATTTTAGTTTTGATTTGCATTTCTCTAATGGCTAATGATTGTGAGCATTTCCTCAAGTGTTTGTTAGCCGCCTGAATGTCTTCTTTGGTGAAATGTCTGTTCATATCCTTTGCTCATTTTTTAATTGGGTTATTTGTCTTTTTGTTGTTGAGGTTTTGCAGTATCTTATAGATTTTAGAGATTAGACCCTTATCAGATATGGTGTAGCCAAAAATATTTTCCCAGGCTGCAGATTCTCTTTTCACTCTTTTGATGAGGTCTTTTGATGAGCATAAGTGTTTGATTTTTAGGAGCTCCCAGTTATCTAGTTTCTCTTCTGGCATTTGTATATTGTTAGTTATGGTTTGTATACTATTTATGCCATGTATAAGGGCTTCTAGAATTGACCTTATTTTTTCTTCCATGATCTTTATCATTTTATGTATAGGTCTTTGATCCATTTTGAGTTAGCTTTTGTACACGGTATGAGGTATGGGTCTTGTTTCAGTTTTTTTGCAGATGGATATCCAGATACACAAGCACCATTTGTTAAAGAGACTGTCTTTTCCCCATTTAATTTAGACCTTTGTCAAATATCAGCTGCTTATAGGTGGATGAATTTACGTCTGGGTTCTAAGTTCTGTTCCATTGGTCTATGTATCTGTTGTTGTATTGTACCAGGCTGTTTCGACTATCATTGCGGTATAATAGGTTCTAAAATCAGGTAGTGTGAGGCCTCCCACTTTGTTTTTCTTCTTCAGCACTGCTTTACTTATCTTGGGCCTCTTCCCTTTCCATATGAAGTTAGTGATTTGCTTGTCCATCTCATTAAAAAATGCCATCAGATGGCCCCAACCACCTGGAGTAAAGGAGAATGAAGAACACCAAAGACACAAAGAAAGTACTAGTCCAAGAGACAGAAAGGGCTACATAAACCAGAGACTTCATCAGCTTGAGACCAGAAGAACTAGATGGTGCTGGGTACCACCAATGACTGCCCTGACAGGGAACACAATAGAGAATCCCTGATGGATCAGGAGAAAAGTGGGGTGCAGAACTCAAATTCTCATAAAAAGACCACAATTAATCATCTGATTGAGACTGGATGAACCCCAGAAAGCATGGTCCCCGGGTTCTCTATCAGCCCAGAACTGAAAGAATTTCTGAGGCCTACACTTCAGACAAAGATTGGACTGGACTGTGGGACATAAAATGATACTCGTGAAGAGTGTGCTTCTTAGCTCAAGTAGGTACATGAGACTAAACGGGCAGCTTCTGTCTGGAGTTGAGATGAGAAGGCAGAGAGGGTTAGGAGCTGGTTGAATGGACATGGGAAAGCAGGGGTGGAAAGGAGGAATGTGCTGTCACAGTGTAGGGAGAACAATTAGGATCACATAACTATATATGCATACATTCTTGTATAAGAGACTAACTTGAAATGTAAACTATCACTTAAACTACAACAATAAACAAACGAAAAGAGTGAGTGTAAAAAATGTCATTGGAATTGGATCAGGATTGCATTGTAACTGTAAGTCGCTTTGGGTAAAATTGACATTTTCACAATGTTGAGTCTTCCTATCCAAGAGTGTGGTATGTTTTTCCACCTATGTAGGTTTCATTTGGTTTCTTACAGTAGTGTCTTGTAGTTTTCTTTATATAGGTCTGTTATGTACTTGGTTAGGTTTATTCTTAAGTACTTTATCTTCTTGCGGGCTATAGTTTGGTAATTTCCTTTTGGAAGTTCTCTTTGTTGATGTAGAGGAATCCAACTGATTTTTGTACGTTTATCTTGTATCCTGATACTTTGCTGAAATCTTCTATTAGTTCCAGTAGTTTTCTTGTGGATTCTTTGGGGTTTTCTGTGTATAAGATCATATCATCTGCAAATAGGGATGCTTTTACTTCTTCCTTACTGGTTTGGATGCCCTTTATTTCTTTTTCTTGCCTTATTGCTCTGACTAGGACTTCCAGCACAATGTTGCATAAGAGTGGGGCTAAAAGGGTATCCTTGTCTGGTTCCTATTCTCAAGGGGAATGCTTTCAGACTCTCTCCATTTAGAATGATGTTGGCTCTTGGCTTTGTGTAAATTCCCTTTATTATGTCAAAAATTTCCCTTCTATTCCTGTTTTACTGAGATTTTTTATCAGGAATTGGTGTTGGACTTTGTCAAATGCCTTTTCTGCATCAACTGATAAGATCATGTGATTCTTATCCTTTGTTTTATTTATATGATGGATTACATTGATTGATTTTCTAATGTTGAACCATTCCTGCATACCTGCTATAAATCCACTTGGTCATGGTGAGTTATTTTTTTAATTTGCTGTTGAATTTTATAGGCTAGAATTTTGTTGAGGATTTTTGTGTCTATGTTCATGGGGGATATTGGTGTGTAATTTTCTTTTTTTTGTGGTATCTTTACCTGTCTTTGATATCAGGGTTATGCTGGCTTCATAGAATGAGTATGGGAGTATTCCATCCTCTTCTATGCTCTGGAATACCTTTAGTAGAAGTGGTGTTAACTCTTCTCTGAAAGTTTGGTAGAATTCTCCAGTGAAGCCATCACGGCCAGGAATTTTTTTTTTTATTATTGGGCGGTTTTTTATTACCCCTTTAATCTCTTCTTCTTTATGGGTTTGTTTAGTTTTTCTATCTCAGTTTGTGTTAGTTTAGGTAGATAGTGTGTTTCTAGAAATTTGTTCATTTCCTCTAGGTTTTCAAATTTTTCAGAGTACAATTTTGCCTAATATTCTGTTATGATACTTTTTATTTCAGTTGGGTCTGTTGCGACATCGCCCATCTCATTTCTTATTTGGGTTATTTGCTTTCTGTCCTGTTTTTTTTTTTTTTTTTTGTCAGTTTTGGCAATGGTTTGTTGATTTTGTTGATCTTTTCTAAGAACCAACTTTTGGTCTTCTTGACTCTTTCAATTGTTTTTCTATTCTCTATTTCTTTTATTTCTGATCTAATCTTTATTATTTCCTTTCTTCTCGTGTCCGAGGGCTTCTTTTGCTGCTGTCTTTCTATTTGTTCCAGTTGTGTAGCTAAAGTTTTGATTTTGGCCCTTTTTGTCTTTCTGGATGTGTGCATTGATTGCTATAAATTGACTTCTAAGCACTGATTTTGCTGTGTCCCAAAGGGCCTGGTAAGATGTGTTTTCATTTTTGTTTGAGTCTATGAATTTCTTTATTCTGTCCTTGATTTCTTCTATAACCCAGTAGCTTTTGAGCAAGATGTTGTTCAGTTTCCATGTATTTGATTTTTTTCCCCTTGCTGTTTCTGTTATTGATTTCTACTTTTATGGCTTTATGGCCAAAAAATGCTTTGTAATATTTCAATAGTTTGGATCCTGTTAAGGCTAGTTTTGTGGCCTAAAGTATAGTCTGTTCTGGAAAATGTTCCATGTGTGTTGGAAAAGAATGCATACATGGCTGCTGTTGGGTGGAGTGTTCTGTATATGCATATGAGGTCAAGATGATTGATTGTGGAATTTAGATCTTCTGTGTCTTTACTGAATTTCTTTCTAGATGTTCTGTCCTTCACCAAATGTAGTGTGTTAAAGTCTCCTATCATTATTGTGGAGCTGTTTATTTCTCTTTTCAATGCTGTTAGAGTTTGTTTTATGTATTTTGGAGCCCTGTCATTGGGTGCGTATTATGGTTATGTCCTCCTGGTGTACTGACCCTTTAATCATTATATAGTGTCCTTCCTTATCCTTGCAGTGGATTTTACTTTAAAGTCTATTTTGTCATATTAATATTGCCACTCCTGCTCTTTTTTGACTGTTGTTTGCTTGATGTATTTTTTTCCATCCTTTAAGATTTAGTTTGTTTGTGTCTTTAAGTCTAAGGTGTGTCTCTTGTAGGCAGCATATAGATGGATCGTGTTTTTTTATCCATTCTGCCACTCTCTGTCTCTTTATTGGTGCATTTAGTCCATTTGCATTCAGTGTAATTGTTGCTGGGTATGAGATTACTGTTGTCAGTTTGATGAGTTTTTTTAATGGTGTTGACAGTTTCATTGCTCCACTTAATTTTCTGTGCTGAGTCTTTTTTCTTTATGTATTTTCTTTTCATCTTTTTCATTATTGTAGATTTTGTGTCTGCTGAGTCTTTATGTTTTTCTTTTTTATTTCAATGGGTAGGTTTGTTAGCTTCCTTTGTAGTTACCTTAAAATTTACCTCTATTTTCTAAGTTTAAACTGATCTGTTATTTCTTGATATCACCTTAACTTCCTCTCCATATGGAAGTTCTATGACTACAGTTTCCTTCTTTTTTTTTTTTTTTTTTGATGTTGTCATCATTTACATATTGACATCTCTGTCTCCCTATTTTCAGTCTTTTAACTTTTACTTATTTTTGCGGCTTCCCTATCTGGGTTGATATCTGGTTGTTCTGTCCTGTGTTCTAGTCTTGGGTTGTCTGATATTGTTGGTTCTTCTACCAGAGGACTCCTTTTAATATTTCTTCTAATTTTGGTTTAGTTTTTACATATTCCCTTAACTTCTGTTTTATCTGGAAATGCGTTAATCTCACCATCATGTGTGAGAGACAACTTTACTAGATATATAATTCTTGGCTGGCAATTTTTTTTTTCCTTCAGGTCTTATATGTCATTACACTGCCTTCTTGCCTGCATGATTTCTGCTGAGTAGTCAGAACTTAGTCTTATAGATTCTCTTCTGTAGGTGACTTTTCATTTATCCCAAGCCACTCTCAAGATTCTATCTTTGTCTTTGGTTTTGGTAAGTTTGATTATAATATGTCCTGGTGACTTTCTTTTGGGATCTACCCTGTGTGGTGTTCGATGAGCTTCTTGGTTAGATATCTTCTCATCTTTCATGATATCAGTTAAGTTTTCTGCCAGCAAATCTTCAGCAATTCTCTCTGTATTTTCTGTTAACACCCCCCATTCCAGTACTCCAATTTATTATAGGTTTTTGTTCTTGATAGTGTCCCACATAATTCTTAGCATTCCTTCATTTTTTTGACTCTTTTTAATTTATTTTTCCTCAAATAAATTGGTGTCAAGAGATTTGTCTTCAATCTCACTAATTCTGACTTCCATTGCCTCAGTTCTGCTCCTATGACCTCCTATTGAGTTGTCTAATTCAGAAATTTTATTGTTAATCTTTTGCATTTCTAGTTGCTGTCCCTCTATGCTTTCTAGCAGCCTGTTAAATTTGCTTTTCTCTTCTTGTATTGTTTTCCTGAATTCCTCTATTGCTGTGTCTGTGTGTTCCCTGGCTTGGTCTGAGTTTTGCCTGATCTTTATGATCTCTTGAAGAGCTCTGTATATTAATCTTTTGAATTCTAACTCTAGTAATTCAAAGAACTTATCTTCCTCCAGAAGGTTTCCTGGTTATTTATTTTGAATGCTTGCTGGAGCCATCTTGACCTGCTTCTTTATGTGATTTGATATTGACTGTTGTCTCCGAGCCATCAATAGGTTATTATATTTATTTATTGTATGTTTGTTTACTGTATCCTAGCTTTTTGTTTTATTTTGTTTTGATATGCCCAAGTATGCTGGGCATGTGAGCTTCTTTGGTTGTTTGCATCTTTGAAGCTCTCATGTCCTGTCACCAGGTGGTTAGAGCAGCTACTAGGTGTGTGAGCCCAGGAGTCTGTTCAATTTTCTTGTGAGGATGCTGCTCAGGTGTCCATGTCATTGATCACCAAGTTTGTGGTGCAGACTCACCTACAGTCCTAGATCGACAGGGCTGCATAAGGGGGTTCAGGTTAGGCTCAGGTATCTGGCTGCAGTACAGGGCTATGTGTTGAGCAATGCAGGTGGCTGACAGCTGCCCCCAACTGGCTGGGTGGAGGTCATGTCCCTGTCCTCTAGAACACATAGGGTGAGTTTTGCATCCAGTACTTGGCCACCCAGTGCTGTTGGCTGTAGGGACTGGGAGGCACTACTTGTCCTCAGACCCTTGTCATGAGTGGCTAGATGGAGTGGGTGATACCACCAGACCTCAGGCCCTCATGTGGGTGGGTGAGGTCCCTGCTTAATGGGCAGGGCAGTGTCAAATATCATGAATCTGCAACTCCCCCTTGCTGCTGCAGTTGAAAATGGGCTTCAGGTGTATGCCCTGTTGTTTTATGCTAATGAGTGCCCGTGGTGTTGAATCAGCCCACACAGGTCTAGGCAGGGGTGAAGGGTACTACAAGTCTCTGGACTCCTATGCCAGTGACTAGGCAAAGGGGCAGTGTCTACCCTGAGTTCTCAGCTTAGGGGCCGTAGCAATTTTTTAAAACTGCAACACTGGTTTGGGCATGGATAATCCTGAATCCCTGTTTAGGGGACGTGGCAGTTGTTGAATACTGCTGGACTCGTGGTCTGAGTGGAGCAGGGTAGGGGTGGGTGAGGGGAAAGAGACACTTCTCAGCTGTGAAAATCCTGGAGGGAGAGGGGTTATTTCAACGCCGGGCAGTAAGTTAGACACTTGCACTTAACTTTCACAGGTCCAGCGGCACTTCCCCCAGCTCCAGAGGCTTTTGCAACCTCTCTGCCACCCGGCCTATTCTGCAGTGTTGAAATGCGTCCCAAACGCTACTGCTCACCTCAGCCTGCATGTGCCGGCTGACCCAGCCAGCAGGGTGCCAGCAACCTCCTGACTGTCACTTCTTCACTGTTTCTGAACTGTCTTTCTCCCTGTCACTCAGTTCAACTCCTCAACTTTGTCTTTGATAATCAGGGTTCCTAGATTGTCATATGTAACTGATTAACTTGGTTTTTTGGGTCTTTGTTGTAAGAGGGATGAAAGGAAGTGTCTGACTATTCTGCTGTCTTGATCCCACTTCTCTGCCATTTTTCTAAATTATTTATTTTAATTGATAAACATGTGAATACAAACAGCATTCAATACAATACGCTGCATTTCAACCAGCAGATGGATTACATTTCAACTAGCAAACAGAATGCAGAGGTCTGCTTTATGATGAAACTCTTTAATAAATTGGATTATAAACTCCCCAGTATAAGAACTTCCCTTTAACATGAAAAATATTAAAGATTCTTCATGGTAATAGTTGTGCTATTTGTATATATATGTTCATATAGATTTAACTATATTTTATAATAACCTCTAGACCTTCTAGGTGCCTTGGACCATAGATTAGGAAACACTTTTCAAGCATATTTATTTAAAAATTTGATGATAGCTAATCACCCTCTTCTCATAAAATGCAAACACACATAGACATAAAAATTCCAGAGACACCAACTACTTAGGTGTTTTATTAAAGTTGCAGATGCTAGAACCTAAAGTAGTCTAGAAAGAATAAGAAAACTACTTAATTGTGTGAAACTGCCAAACATGAGATAAATCAAAATAAAGATGTAAACAATAATGACACATTACATAAAAGAACTTGCAGAGGGCAAGCAATACCTTAAAATTAAAACAAGTCTAAGTAATTATGTTAATTATGGTTTAAAAACAGAAAAGTGTTACTGATCATGAAAGAAGAGCTACTTGATAAAAATTTATACCAAAATAATTAAAATTAACTGAGACCGAAGGTAAAAATTTGGATGTCTTAGTAGAAGTGGGAGACACTTGGAGTAAACTAATTCTAATATATTTCATAGTAGAATACCTATAGTTACCATTTTATTTCTGAAGTTGGTAAAATAAAATATAAGTTGTTGTTAGCTGCTGACGAGTTGGCTCCAACTCATAGCGATCCTATGGATAAAATAACCAAATGTTACCTGGACCTGCATCATCTTCATAATTGTTGATATGTTTGAGTTCATTGTTTTGGTTTATTGTGTCAGTCTGTCTCATAGAGGGTTTCCTTACTTCTTGCTAATCCTCTACTTTATCAAATAGGATGTCCTTTTTTAGCAATGGGCCTTTCCTGATGACGTGTCCAAAATAAGCAAGCTGAAGTCTTGCCATTCTCCCTTCCAAGTAGTATTCTGGCTACTTCTTTTAAAATGGATTTGTTCATTCTTCTGGCAGTCCACAATATATTCACTATTCATGGTCTTGGGGAACATTTAGCTCAATTGGCATAAACCACCTAAAACTTGTAGCCGTTGAGTCAATTCCAACTCATAACTATCCTCTAAAAAGAAAATTTTCTACATTCTACTTTGGTGAGTAGTGTCTAGGGTCTAAAAGCTTGTGAGTGGCCATCAAAGACACTCCACTCGTCTCAACCCGTCTGGAGAAAGGGAGAATGAAGAAAACAAGATACGAGGGAAAGATTAATCCAAAGGACTAATGGACCACAACTACCACGGCCTCCACCAGACTGAGTCCAGTACAATTAGGTGGTGACCGGCTACCACCTCTGACTGCTCTGACAGGGATCACAACAGAGGGCCCCGCACAGAGCTGGAGAAAAACGTAGAACAAAATTCTAACTCACAAAAAAAGACCAGACTTACTGGCTTGACAGAGACTGGAGAAACCCTGAGAGTATGGCCCCTGGACACCCTTTTAGCTCAGTAATGAAGTCACTGCTGAGGTTCACCCTTCAGCCAAAGATTAGACAGGCCCATAAAACAAAACCAGACTAAAGGGGCACATTAGCCCAGGAGCAAGCACTAGAAGGCAGGAGGGGACAGGAAAGCTGGAAAGCTGGTAATAGGGAACTCAAGGTTGAGAAGGGAGAGTGTTGACATGTTGTAGGGTTGCTAACCAATGTTACAAAACAATATGTGTACTAATTGTTTAATGAGAAGCTAGTTTGTTCTGTAAACCATCTAAAGTATAATATTAAAAAAAAAATCTTGTAATACTATAAAAGAAACATAAAAGATTATTTTAAAAAAGTTGTTCAAATAAAAAGGAATAGACAGATTAAAATATATATATATATAGCAAACTCATATATATATATATATATGTATATATATATATAGCAAACTAATAGAAATTAAGTGTATATATACCTTTAAAATTATGGGTAGGCAGGAGCAAAACTTATACCAAAAGGGAAAAAAAGGAAACACATATATATGTTTACATATATATGTTTAGAGAAGTAAGGCCACAGACATAATAAAAATTGCTATAAATCAAATAAATACAATTACTAAAAGAAAAATTACTCCACATCAGATTAAAAACAAAAATTTGCTCTATGCTATTTAGAATGGACATGCATAAGACAATGTGATTCTTAAAGTTTCAGTTTAAATGCAAAAAAAAGAGCAGTTTGTCTTGGTTATCTGGGGCTGATACAACAGAAATACCCCAAGTGGATGGCTTTAACAAGGAGAAATTTATTGTCTCACAGTCTAGGAGACTAGAAGTCCAAATTCAGAGTGCCAGCTCTAGGGGAAGGCTTTCTCTGTCTGTTCTGGAGGAAGGTCCTTGTCATCAAGCTTCCCTTGGTCTAGGAGCTTCTCAGCACAGGAACTGGATGGCCAAAGGACGTGCTCTGCTCCTGCCACTGCTTTCTTGGTGGTATGATGTTCTTATGTCTCTCTTTTATATCTCAAAAAAAAATCGGCTTAAGACACAATCTAAATTTGTAGACTGAGTTCTGTCTCACTAACATAACTGCCACTAATCCCATTTATTTAATATCATAGAGATAGGATTTACAACACATAATAAAATCACATCAGATGACAAAATGGTAGACAATCACACAATAGTAGGAATCATAGACTAGGCGAATTGATACATGTATTTTTGGGAGACACAATTCGATCCATGACAGAGGTGAAAGAAGGCTAGTATCAAACAAAGTTAAATCCACAGGCAAAAGTATTTTAAAAGGAAAAATAATTGTAAGTTTCTTCTTGATGATATGAACCATCCCCAATCATATAAAATTATCAAATTTCAAGGTTTTGGCAAAATGGCACTCTAGGCAGAAGAACCACACCATCCCTCCACAGCAAAGATCCGAAAAACTAAGCCAAATAGAGAAAACAACAATCCTGAAACCCTAAAACATCAAATGAAGAGATAAAGAACTCAGCCAAGCACGAAATGGAGTGAGAAAACTGACAAAGAACGGAGAGTGAGGAGAGATTCATGCAGAGGTCCCCTATCAGCTAACGCAGCGTGGATCCACGCTCTTGGACTCCTATCGGAGACCAGCAAACGGGGGTATGAGAAAGCAGCTTCATGGAGCTTCCAGCAGGAGACAAAACAACTGGTAATTTGTGATATATGCTTTCCCACACCCCACCCTTCTTCACCCCCACTTGGCCTCCTCTGCTTCCTGTGGCCACAATCTCTTGTCTGGGAAGCACCAGATGCTTGGATTCCACCCACCCAAACGGGCCCGCTCTCTGAGTGCCATTTGTTGGCTGTTGGTGTCACTTTTTTCCACTTCTTTTGAATTATTCCTTACCTCTCACCACCTCCGCCTCCTTTTGCACAAATACCTGGCTCTGTGCGCCATCTTTGCTTCTTCCTGAGGGGCTGCAGAGCTCCGTTTGAGTATGGAGCTCCTTCCCGGTCTGGGCTACTGCACTGGTGGGGTCCTGGGACTTTTGTTCCTTTGTTTGTTTTGAATTGTTTGTTTGTTTTCTTTTCCTTTTCTTGGGAGCTCATTGTGGCCAGGTGGTGCAGAGCGGCTTGGAAACTACCCCCTCGGCTTGCACAGACGGGCAGAGGGATCCCTGAGGGCATTTCTTTTTTCGTTGGTTTTTTTTTTTCCTGTTTTGGGGGGGCTTTTCTCATTCTTTTTCTTTGTTTTGTTTTCTTTTCCCTTTTTGTCTTTCTTCATTACTCAGTTTCTCATCTCTCTATATCTTCCTTCTCTTTCTGTTCCCTGAATACCTGGTGTTGTATACCTCTACGCCTTCTAGCCAGGCTGCACTGCAACACCTAAGAACAACTTTCCCAGACCTCATAGCTGCACTGGTGGGATCCCTGGGAAATTTGCTGTTCTTTAACCTTTCTGATTTTTATTTATTCATTCTTTTCTTTTCTTTCTTCCTCTTCCCCTTTTTGTTTTTCTCCATTTCATAGTCTCTCATCTCTCCACTCCAACGGCAAGCTCCCCTAGTATTCTTTTTTGTTGGTTTGTATGTTTTTCACTCCTGTTCCTCTCTCCTCTCTCCCATATCCATTTTAGCTCCACACATAATAATCTCCCCGCTACATCCTACCTACCTGCAAGATGTGCTTAACATCACACCACCAAGCAGCACAGGCATGGCCTACTGGAACCTGCACTACACTGATTACGGACCCACCTTGGTGGCTGTAGTAAGTGCCACAAACAACCCGTCCCAGGAACTCCTCTTCAGCTAGACCTACCCTGCTGTACCATATCTGAGTGACTGACCCTGCCAATTGGAGAAGGAGACGAAAAATATTGTGCCCACAGATGAGCAAACAACAAAGAATACACAGCCCGCCTGCTCAGACATAGCCAAATTTTTAAAAAAGCAATGAAACAAACAAAGCTATAATCAATAAACGATAAAAATAACTACTGAATGTCCCGAAGACAGCAGACAATATCAAAACATTTACAAAAAAAGGACACGATGGTTCCAGTAAGCATCCAAAATAAACACCAGATGACTTTCCAGTGGAAGAAAAGGCACTACAACTACCTGATAGGGAATTCAAATCTCTAATACTCAGAATTCTCCAAGAGCTGAAGCAAAAACCAGACAAAAATGAGGAAAAAATAGACAAATTCATGGAAAATACAGACCAAAAATTGGAAGAATTCAGGAAACTAATGCAGGAACAAAATGCCAAAATAAATTCACATCTAGAAATTATACAAAAACAACAATTAGAAATCCAAAAGATAAACAACAAGATTTCAGAAATGAACAGTATCATAGAAGGGATGAGAAGCAGATTTGAAATGGTGGAAGGCATGATCAGTGGAATTGAAGACAAACACTTGGATACAATTCTGTTTAAGGAAAACTCAGAAAAAAGACCAAAGAAAAATGAAGAGACCCTGAGAGTTATGTGGGACACAATCAAAAGCAAAAATTTGTGAGTGATTGGAGTTCCAGAACAAGGGGACAAAACAGAAAACACAGAGAGGATCATTGAAGAACTGCTGACAGAAAACTTCCTCAATATCATGAAAGATGAAAAGCTGGCCATCCAAGAAGCTCAACGAACCCCATATAGAAGAGACCCCAAAAGAAAATCACCAAGGCATGTCATAATCACACTCGCCAAAACCAAAGACAAACAAAGAACACTGAGAGCAGCTTGTGAAAAACAAGAAGTCACATACAGAGGAGAAACAATAAGACTAAGCTCAGATTATTCAGCAGAGACCATGCAGGCAAGAAGGCAATGGGATGACATATATAAAATCCTGAAAGAAAAAAATTGCCAGCTAAGAATAATATATCCTGCAAAACTCTCGTTCAAATATGATGGTGAAATTAGGTAATTTCCAGATAAACAGAAATTAAGGGAATATATAAAGCCAAACCAAACTTACAAGAATAATTAAAGGGAGTTCTTCATTCTGACAACAAACAACTTCAGCTCACAGGCAGAATCTAGGACGCAAGATTGTACTAGCCAGATACCAATCTAGGAAATGAACTCTCAAGGATGATCCAAAACCAAAAGAAATACAACAGGGAGTCAGAGCAGTTTATCAGTAAATGACAACAACACCAAAACAATAAAAGAGGGAATAAATGGCATAGGTATAGAACCATCTAATGGGGAGGAAGGCAAGGCGATACCAAGTAATGGTAGACTGATTCAAACTTAGAAAGATAAGGGTAAAATTCATGGTAACCACAAAGAAATTTAACAAACATATTCATAAAAATAAAGAGGAAAGACATGAAGTCTCAGCAAAAACAAAAGAAATGAAAAAAAAATCCACAAACAAAAGCATCTCATCACAAGAGAGTAAGAAGAACAAAGAAAACGTCAGCACCACATAAAAAAGCACTACAAAATGACAGCAACAAACTCACATCTATCAATAATTACACTGAATGTAAATGGACTCAAAGCACCATAAAGAGACAGAGAGTGACAGAATGGATAAGAAAACATAATCCATCAATATGCTGTCTACAGGAGACACACCTTAGAAACAAAGATGTGAATTTATTAAAAATCAAAGGTTGGAAAAAGATATATCAAGCTAACAACTACCAAAGAAGAGCAGGAGTGGCAATACTAATCTCAGATAAAATAGATTTTAAAACAAAATCCAGCATAAAAGACAAGGAAGGACACTATATAGTGATTAAGGGGACGATCCATCATGAAGACATAACCATAAGAAACATCTATGCACCCAATGACAGGGCTCCAAAATACATAAAACAAACTCTAACAACACTGAAAAGAGAAACAGACAGTTCTACAATAACAGTAGGAGACTTCAACACACCACTCTCAGTAAAGGACACAACAACTAAGAAGAAACTCAGGAATGATATAGAAGACCTAAGGGCACAATCAGCCAACTTGACCTCATAGACATATAAAGAACACTCCATCCAACTGCTGCAAAGCACTCATTCTTTTCCAAAGCACATGGAATGTTCTCCAGAATACACCACATCTTAGGCCACAGAGCAATCATCAACAAGACCCAAAACGTTGAGGTAATTCAAAGTAATTTCTCTGACCACAATGCCATCAATGTAGACATTAACAACAGAAAGAGCAAGGAAAAAAAATCATCAACATGGAAACTGCATAATACCCTGCTCACACATCACTAGGTAATAGAAGAAATCAGAGATGGAATCAAAAAATTCATAGACTCAAATGAGAATGAAAACACATTATACCAAAACCTTTGGGACACAGCAAAGGCAGTCCTCAGAGGACAATTTATAGCAATAGATGCACACATCAAAAAAGAAGAAAGGGACAAAATCAAAACATTAACTATAGAACTCAAACAAATAGAAAGAGAACAGCAAAAAAAGCCCACAGCCACCAGAAGAAAGGAAATAGTAAAGATCAGAGGAGAAATAAATGAAATAGAGAACAGAAAATCAATAGAAAGAATCAACAAAACCAGAAGTTAGTTCTTTGAAAGAATCAACAAAATCAACAAACACTGGCCAGACTGACAATAGAAAAACAGGAGAGGACACAAATAAACCAAATAAGAAATGAAACGGGGGACATTACAATGGACCCAGCTGAAATAAAAAGGATTATAACAAAATATTATGAAAAACTATACTCCAACAAATTTGAAAACCTAGAGGAAATGCATAAATTTCTAGAAACACTCTGCCTACCCAAACTACAACAAAGTGATGTTGAAAATCTGAACTGACCCATAACAAGAGATTGAAAAGGTAATAAAAAAAAACTCCAAACAGAAAAATGCCCTGACCCAGATGGCTTCACTGAAGAGTTCTACAAAACATTCACAGCAGAGCTGTACCAGTACTACTGAAGCTACTTCAGAGCATAGAAAAGGAAGCAACACTTCAAAATTCATTCTGTGAAGCCAGCATAACGCTGATACCAAAACCCGGCAAAGACATCACAAAAAAAGAAAATTACAGACCAATATCTCTCATGAATATAGATGAAAAATTCTGAACAAAATTCTATCCAATAGAATTCAGCATCATATCAAAAAAAAATAATACACCACGACCAAGTAGGAGTCATACCAGATATGCAAGGATTGTTGAACATTAGAAAATCAATCAATGAAATCCACCGCATAAATGAAAGGAAAGAAGAGAATAACACGATCATCTCAATCGATGCAGAACAGGCATTTGACAAAGTCCAACACCCATTCCTCATGAAAACTCACAATAAAATAGGCATAGAAGGGAAATTTCTCAACATAATAAAGGGCGTCTATGCAAAACCAATGGCCAACATCATTATTAATGGAGAGAGGCTGAAAACATTCCCCTTGAAAACAGGAACAAGATAAGGATGCCCTTTATCACCACTCCTTTTTAACATTGTGCTGGAAGTTGTAGCTAGAGAAATAAGGCAAGAAAAAGAAATAAAGGGCATCCAAACTGGTAATGAAGAAGTTAAATTGTCCCTGTTTGCAGATGATATGATACTATACATAGAAAACCCTAAAGACTCCACGAGAAATCTACTGGAACTAATAGAAAGATTCAGCTGAGTAGCAGGATACAAGATAAACATACAAAAAACAGTTGGATTCCTATACAGCAATAAGGAAATAATGATAAGGAAATCAGGAAAACAATACCATTTATAATAGCCCCTAAAAAGGTAAAATACTTAGGAATAAATCTAACCAGGGATGTAAAAGACCTATACAAAGAAAACTACAAAATACTACTGCATGAAAACTAAAGGGATCTACATAAATGGAAAAACATACCGTGCTCATGGATAGGTAGACTCAACATTGTGAAAATTACAATTCTACCCAAAGCATTTTAGAAATACAACACAATCCCAATCCAAATACCAACAACATTCTTTAAAGAGATGGAAAAAGTAATCATTAACTCTATATGGAAAGGGAAGAAGCCCCGAATAAGTGATGCACTACTGAAGAAGAATAAAGTTGGAGGACTCACACTACCTGACTTCAGAACCTACTATACAGCTACAGTAGTCAAAACATCCTGGTACTGGTACAACGACAGATACATTGACCAATGGAATGGAATTGAGAACCCAGATGTAAATCCATCCACCTACGGTCACCTGATCTTCGACAAGGGCCCAAAGTCCATCAAATGGGGAAAAGACAGTCTTTTTAACAAATGGTGCTGGCAAAACTGGATATCCATCTGCAAAAAAATGAAACTGGACCCATACCTCATGCCGTATACAAAAACTACTTCAAAATGGATCAAAGACCTGAATATAAAGCTTAAAACTATAAAGTTCATAGAAGAAAAAATAGGACCAACACTACAGGCCTTAATACACGGCATTAACAGGATACAAACCGTAACCATCAATGCACAAACCCCAAAAGATAAGCTAGATAACTGGGATCTTCTAAAAATCAAACACCTATGCTCTTTAAAAGACTTCACCTAAAGAGTAAAAAGAGAACCTACAGACTGGGAAAAAGTTTTTGGACAGTACAAGTCAGATAAAGGTCTAATCTCCCTAATCTACAAGAAAATCCAACACCTCTACAACAAAAAGACAAATAATCTTATTAAAAAATGGGGAAAGGAAATGAACAGACACTTCACCAAAGAAGACATTCAAATGGCCAACAGACACATGAGGAAATGCTCTCGATCACTAGCCATTAGAGAAATGCAAATTAAAACCATAATGAGATACCATCTCACCTTGGCATTACTGGCACGAATCAAAAACACTTGAAATAACAAATGTTGGAGGGGCTGCTGGGAGATCAGAACTCTTATGCACTGCTGGTGGGAATGCAAAATGATACAACCATTTTGGAAAATGATATGGCGCTTCCTTAGAAAGCTAGAAATAGAGATACTATTCGATCCAGCAATCCCACTCCTAGGAATATATCCCAGAGAAATGAGTCGTCACTTGAATAGACATATGCACACCTATGTTCATGGCAGCATTGTTCACAATAGCAAAACGATGGAAACAACCTAGATGCCCATCAACAGATGAATGGGTAAACAAACTATGGTACATACACACAATGGAGTACTATGCAATGTGAAAGAACAACGATGAATCTGTGAAGCCTCTCATAACATGGATGAAACTGGAGGACATTATGCTGAATGAAATAAGTCAGTCACAAAAGGACAAATATTGTATGAGACTTCTATTGTAAAAATCCATGAAAAAGTTCACACACAAAATGTAACAATCTTTGTTGGTTACCAGGGATGGGAAAGGTGGGGGGGAAATACTGAATAGGTAATAGATAAGTGGTATCTTGGGTGAAGAGTGAGACAGTACACAATACAGTGGAAACCAGCACAACTTGTACAAGGAAAGGTCATGGAAGCTCCATAGACACGTCCAAACTCCCTGAGGGACTGAATTGATGGGTGGAGGGCTGTGGGGACCATGGTCTCGGGTAACATCTAGCTCAGTTGGCATAACACAGTTTATAAAGTCTGTGTTCTACATTCTACCTTGGTGAGTAGTGTCTGGGGTCTTAAAAGCCTGTGAGAATCCACCTAAGATACTCCACTGGTCTCATCCCTTCGGGAGCAAGGGAGAATGTAGAGAACAGGACACAAGGAAAAGATTAGTCCAAAGGACTAATGGACCACAGCTACCAAGGCCTCCACCAGACTGAGTCTAGTATAGCTAGATGGTGCGAGGCTACCACCGCTGACTGCTCTGACCAGGATCACAACAGAGGGTTCTGGACAGAGCTGGAGAAGTAATGTAGAACAAAATTCTAACTCACAAAAATAAGACCAGATTTACTGGTCTAAAGGAGACTGGAGAAACCCCAAGAGTATGGCCCCCAGACACTCTTTTAGCTCAGTGGTGAATTCATCTCTGAGGTTCACCGTTCAGCCTGGGAGTGGATAGCCCCATAAAACCAAATGGAACTAATGAGGTACAGCAGTCCAGAGACAAGGGCCAGAAGGCAGAAGGGGACAAGGAACCTGGTGATAGAGAACCCAAGGTTGAGTAAGGATAGTGTTCATGTGTTGTGAGGTTGTTAACCATTGTCATAGGGCAACATGTGTACTAACTGTTAAAGGAGAAACTATTTTGTTCTGTGAGCCTTCATCTAAAGTGAGAATAGCAGCACAATTGGAAGGGCATAGCCGATGTCACTGAACTGTGCATGTAGAAATTTTTGAGATGGTGTATCTTTGGCTATGTATATTTTCACCAAAAAAGACAGGTTGAGAAGGGAGAGGGTTGGCATATTGTGGGGTTGTTAACCAATGTCATAAAACAATATGTGTACTACTGTTTCATGAGAAACTATTTGTTCTGTAAGCCTTCACCTGAAGTACAATTTAAAAAAAAATCTATCTGTAACCACTCTAAAAAACAATTATCAAATTTCATATGTCAAATTTATGAAGCATCAGATATATAATCCTAATATCAGTAAGCAGCATTTATGAAATTTTATTCTGTCAGGTTGCCTGCTAAATATTTTGTATATATTAACCAATTTTGTGAAGTTTCAAAAAGAAATAAAAACGATAACACTCACTTTGATTTCTTCTCTGATCCAGCAGACTAATAAGAACCATGTTTGTCAAGAATTTGGTGATATATTTATACATTTGATCTAACACATATATTTTGTATTGTACATCATATATATATAATACAACATTTCTTCATAACTCTATTGAACGTATATAATAATTGACTGGCTATTGTGCCATAAATAGTAGCTTAATGAAATTCAAAACGTTGAAAGAATTAAAGAAATATTCTCTGACCATAAAACACTCAACTACAAACAACGAGAAAAAATTAAAAAATAAAAGTGATACACAATGTGGAAATAAAATATCAGTCTTATTTTGCTCTGTAAGATGGTTTGAACAAAGATGCAATGAAAACAGTTGTAGTAGAATATCAGGAAAAATAATAACTTCTAGTAAACAGTGTCCCTGCATCATACAATATTTACATGGTCACAGTGATATAAACACTGTGTGCTGATTTCCATCTGATAAAAACCAATCATTAACAAAGTAGGAGATATTTGATTATGATTACAGAACAAAAGGTTGTTGTTATTGTTAGGTGATATCCAGCCGGTTCCTTCTCAAAGCGACCCTATGTACAACAGAATGAAATACCACCTGGTCCTGCACCATCCTCACCATTGTTGTAATGCATGGGGTCATTGTTGCCGCCACTGTGTTAATCCATCTCGTTGAGGGTCTTCCTCTTTTTCACTGACCCTCTACTTTATCAAGTATGATGTTCTTCTCCAGGGACTGATCCTTCCTGATAACATGTCCAAAGTATGTGAGACGTAGTCTCGCCATCCTTGCTTCTAAGGAGCATTCTGGTTGTACTTCTTCCAAAACAGATCTGTTCATTCTTTTGGCAGTCCATGGTATATTCAATATTTTTCACCAACACCACAATTCAAAGATGTCAATTCTTCTTCTATCTTCCTTGCTCATTTTCCAGCTTTCGAATGCATATGAGGTGACTGAAAACACCATGGCTTCAGTCAGGCACACCTTAGTCTTCAAGGTGACATCTTTGCTTTTCAACACTTTAAAGAGGTCTTTTGCAGCAGATTTGCGATGTGTCGTTTGATTTCTTGGCTGCTGCTTCCATGGATGTTAATGGTTGATCCAAGTAAAATGAAATCCTCGACTACCTCAATCTTTTCTCCGTTTATCATGATATTGCTTACTGGTCCAGTTGTGAGGATTTATTTTCTTTATGTTGAGGTGTAATCCATACTGAAGGCTGTAGCCTTTGATATTCATCAGTAAGTGCTTAAAGTCCTCTTCACTTTCAGCAAGTAAGGTTGTGTCATCTGCATATCACATGTTGTTAATGAGTCTTTCTCCAATCCTAATGCCATGTTCTTCTTCATACAGTCCAGCTTCTCAGATTATTTGCTCATGTTACAGATTGAATAAGTATGGTGAAAAGATACAACCCTGAAGCACACCTTTCCTGACTTTAAAACATGCAGTATCCCCTTGTTCTGTTCAAACAACTGCTTCATGAGCACAATTAAGTGTTCTGGAATTCCAAGTCTTCACAATGTTATTCATAATTCGTTATGATCCACACAGTCAAATGCCTTTGCATAGTCAATAAAACACAGGTAAACATCTTTCTGGTATTCTCTGTTTTCAGCCAGGATCCATGTGACATTAGCAATGAGATTCCTGGTTCCATGTCCTCTTCTGAATCCAGCTTGAATTTCTGGCAGTTCCCTGTTGATATACATCTGCAGGCACTTTTGAATGATCTTCAGCAAAATTTTACTTGCGTGTGATATTAATGATATTGTTCGGTAATTTCCGCATTGTTTGATCACCTTTCTTGGGAATAGGCATAAATACGGTTTTCTTTGTGTTGGTTGGCCAAGTAACTGTCTACAAAAGGTAGATGTCATGAACCCCAATAATTTAAAATACAGGTTACTAATGATACATTGAAGAAGGGAGAGGAAAGCTGAGGGAAATAGAGGCAAAAATGTCCTTACTTATAAAGTAGGTCTATAATGATAATGTTTAATGTGGATGGCAGAAGAAATAGTGTTGTTCAAAAAAGTTATCAGAATCCCTTCCTGCGTGATGTGAATCACCTTAACAAAAAGGAATTTGGCCTTTGGTCCTGGTTCCTGAGCCTCGACAGGGTTGACCTTTATCCGCATTGGCTGGGAAGACCCGCCTGGTGACCAACATTTACCTGGATTGGCTGGTGAGCCCCACCTGGTCTGATGTTTATCTGGGTTGGCTGGCCCCCACCCCCTCACGGTAGTTGACCTTTACCAGGATTGGCTGGGGGCAAGGCCCCCTCAGTAGTTGAACTTTACCTGGATTTCCTAGGCTGCTGCCCAGTGACAAAAACCCTAGAACATAAAGACTCAAACGGGGTCTCCTGTCTGACAAGAGCTAGGAGAGGAGCGTGTCCTTTGGACACAGGGTTCTGCACTATAACCTTCCCAGACAAGGTATACCTACAAGGGCAATGGAGGAAGAGGCTGCAATGGTCCCAGAAGAGGCGGATACAAACCGACCCAGACAGTGGCAGCAGAATGTAAAGGCGGAACCCTGGCCTAGAGCTGTAACACTCTGAGAGCAGGGGCTGCCCCAAACAGGGTGGTCCGCAGAGCAGGGGCCATCTTATATCTGTCCTGGAGGTTGCCAGGTGGAGGCAGGAACCAGTTGAGAGTAGCCGCAGACAGTGGAGTCCAAGATGGAAGCCTGCAGAGTGACATCACAGAATGGTTCCTGGTGGATGAGAATGAACAGTGAGTTTCGAGAAAGGTAAGAGGGTCTCCTTTGAGCCACTGAGGCCCTTTGCTGGGACCCCTCCCAGACTCACCCTATGCATATCTTTTGTTTTTATATTGTTCTCTGTTATGAAACCATTCTGTCGGTAGTAGAGATTGTACACACCACCCATCGCTACTACCGATTGGATGGTTTAGTGAGGCCCTCTGATAGGCTCCGCCAGGACCGCCCTGGCGGAGCACTGAGAAGACGGTCGAACTTGACTAACTAGAGGAAGTAAAGGTCCAACTTGACTATCTAGAGGAAATAAATTCGTAACAAGGTTTCCGTAGGTGAACTGCGGAAGGACCATTAATAGAGAGTCAGCTGGCGGTTGTCGCGCTCAGGCGCCCGCGCGCGACTCGGCACCTCCTGCGCCGCGAGAGAGTGAGAGAGCGTCCGTGGGGGTGGCTCGGTCGGAGGGCGGGCCCTGCCTTGGCTTCTGGCAGGGGTCCGTCGGTCGGCCGGAAGCCGTCGTCAGAGGGAGGCGGTTCAAGGCGGAACCTGCCCGCCGGTGGTCACCCCTCCGCCGCCGCCGCCTCGTTGTCCTCCTCTCTCCCGCGCGACGTGGAACGAGAGTCGGGGGCCGCACCCCGTCTCCGGCGTCGGTGTCCCACTCCCACCCCCCCAGTCGCTCACCCGCCCGTTGGGCGGGTCCCCGGCGCGTCTTAGGATGCACGTGGCGCCGCGCGCGGGTCCTCCTTCCCCACTACGCCTTCCTCCTCCACCGCGGATCCCGCGAGGTTGGGAAGTGGTGGTGGCGGTCGGGGATTGCCGCTGCCGGTCGCTACCCGGCGCCCGCCCTGGGCGGAGGAACCCCCACGCTCGTCCTCTGTCCGCCCCGCCTTTCTTCTGCTCCTCCGTTTGGCCTCCCCTCGCTGACCTTCCGGGCACGTTCAGGCTTTCGCTCGCCTCCACCCCACCGTCTGCCCGTGTCCGCACGTCCCGCCGTCGCCCTACGCTGTCTGTGGCGAGGAGCCTGGGTTGCGCGGGTGCGGGGAGAGATGGGGGCCTGTCCCGAGTGTCGCCCGTCCGTTGTCGGGGGGCGGAGGGAGAGGGAGGCGGTTGGGAGGAGCCTGTCGGTGGGGGTGGCCCCGCTCCGGGTGACTGGTCCCACCGGCAACGGCGGAGGGGTCGCGGGCGCGTTTCCAGTCATGGGCCGGCAGCGCCGTGGTCCTGCGTCCCGCGGGCGGCTGCAGCTGGGCATCAGCGTTGAGGCGACGGGCGGATCCCTCCCTTGCCCACCACCTTGTACAGGTACATAGCACATCTTGGCGCAGAGGTTTAAAGATCTTTGGGGGGTTGCCGGTCCAGTGTGGTTAGGGGCGGCAGGTTCTTCCCTTCTTCAGTAAGTTTATCAGAAACGCTGGTGGTGTATTGGTTAAGTACTACAGCTGCTAATTGAAATGTCAAAAGTTCGAATCCACCCGGCGCTCTTTGGAAACTATGGGGCAGTTCTACCCTGTTCTGTAGGGCCGCTATGAGTCTGAATGGACTCGACGCCAACGGGTTTTTGTTTTGTTATTAAAGTTGTTATTGAAATTGTGATGGTTAATTTATCTGTCAACGTAGTTAGGCTATGATTTTCAGTGGTTTAGGAAAATACCGGCCCGATTGCTGTTCTGTAATGTAATCACCATCCATGATGCGAACTGATGTGATCAATCAGTTGAAAGAGGAATTTCTTCGGGGGTGTAGTCTGCCTACAGAATATAAATGGATATTTTGACAGAGTTCACTGTCTTTGGAGCCTGCACTCTTCTTGCCAGCAGATCTCAGTATTTTGAGACTTAAGCCTGCTGAAGTCTCTGGCCTGCCAAGTGACCTGCAGATTTTGGATTTGCCAGCCCCCTCAGAATGGTAAGCCAGCAGAGGTCTCTAGCTTGCAGCCTCAACTGTGGACTTGGAAGCTCCCACAATTGTGTGAGCCATTTCCTTGAAGTATAAATTTCTCTCTGTGTGTGTATGTGTCTCACTGGTTTTGCTCCTTTCGAGAACTCAACTAAGATAGCAGTTGTGGTGTTTCTGTGAGTCCGTTGTGAACCTTTGCAATGAATTATGGAACCCATTAGAGAAGCAGTGTCAGAAATGATAAGAGAAGTTGCTTATGGGGTTATATTTGACCTCCACAGCATAGCAGTCAGTTTTGTGCTGATTCTTATGGTCAGGGTTGTCCTTTGACTTCCCTTCTCATCAGCATAGTTACATACCTTCCACCTGCTAACTTCTTTCCTCCTTTCAAATGAAAACTCTTTTTCGTCGATCCAGTCTGCAACAGTATATACCAAAGTATTAATGTGAGTCATCATTTGGAATTAGATTGTGTAACAAGGACTTTCACATCCTGCTCATATAAACCAAAAAATACCCCTTGCCATTAAGTCAATTCTGATTTATGGCGACCCCATGTGTTATAGAGTCCTCTATTTTTATTGCAAATAACCATACTTTCTAAGTGTTTTTGCCAACTGTGCCTTCCTCTGTGCAAGGGTATTTTCGTGCCAAAATTTTTTTTTTATATTAGCGTACAGTGCTTATGAAAATACTTGGGGGGAGTGTAGGGCCTGGTTGGCAAACAAACGTAGACCACGTGTGTTAATTTTCTTGAAAATATGGTAGAACTGCTCCATAGGGTTTTCTTGGTTATAATCTTTATGGAAGCAGATCTACTGGCCTTCCTTCCCAGGCACCACTGGGTGGCTTCAAACTGCCAACCTTTAAGTTAGTAGCTGAGCCCAAACTGTGCCACTCAGGGACTTCCGTGCTTATGTACATCCATATATTATTTTTTAGTTTTTGTAATAAAGATACACTATATTTTAACATATAGAAATAGAATAAAAGCAAAATACGTGAATGATATCACATTAAGTTATTATCTGGAAACAAAATAAATAAATAAAATGAAATCCAAATTGATAACTACCAGTGCAAGATAAGGCACTTAAGAGAGGTGAAAGAAGGAAAAAGAGACTGCGGTGGAGGTTATTTATTTATTTCCAGCTCATGTTCAAAAAAGACGTAAGGTAGCTTGAAAGAGAATGTGGGAGTGTGACAATGGTAAATTTAGTCTATGTCAAAAATATTCCATAGTCACTCTTGCCTTGAAGTTTTGTAATCATTTGATTCATGTAAATAAATAGTAGGTGGGATTAGTGAGGAGGCAGAAGGCATTAGGGCCGGGTGAGGTCTACGTTTTCTGCTACTGTTTTGCTACATCATTTAAAACTAAACCTGGATCTTAAATTCCCCACACAAAGGGTCTAGCTTAGAGTGATGTAAAAGCTCCTTATTTGCCCTTTTGTTAAGAGATAACTCCTCGGTTTTTCCTTCTAGGACTGTAGTTCTTTCTCCCATTAAGAAATTTGAAAATTTCTATACTTAATGGTTCTAATGAGTAGATCCCAACTCCTCCATATTTGCCAGGGCACCTATCTCAGGCAGGAATCAAATTTCAGCTTCTCTTGAACTTCAAATGCAAATGCTTAGTCAATCCTCAACATACTTTTTTACAGGAACATGAAAGATAAATATTATTTAATATAGGAAAATCATGAGCTGAAGATGCATGTGTTCAGAGACTCATGATAAGGTTCTTTTTTCATAAGTTGTACTGCAGATATCAAAGGTGATCCATTGTGAAAATAAACTACAGTAATTTTAGTGAAAAGACCAATGACCTAAAGTCAAAAAACTTACATTCCCTTTTTTATCATTCCCCCATGACTTGTTTCTTTTGGAACATTGCTTAATTTGTACCTCAGTTTCCAGATTGATAAAATATAGCTGTTGACTAGCTGATTGTTAAAAGGTCCTTCCAACCCTCTGTTGTGTGGTGAAAAAAAAATACAAATGGACTTTTGAATCATACAGATCTAGGTTTTAATACTGACTCTATGCCTTACTAGAAATCACCTTAAGAAAATTCTTAAAATTCTTTGATCCTCAGTTTCTTCTTCTTGTCCATAAAATGGGAATATTATCTACCTACTAGAATTGCTAGGTCTAAAATTCCATTAGGTAATATATGTACAGTGCTTGGCATAAAGTAGGTACAACATAAACATTTGTTTGCTCTTTTTTACCCGTTCTCTATTATTCTAGGGTTTTCTCTTTCTTGAAATAATATGATGGTTAACAGTTAATACAAATGTCACTTCCATACTATAGGTCAGTAATGAAGATGGAAACTTCTAGCAACTAGGGATATTTTTTTAAGGTAGTATTTTCTAGGAACCTAAACCAAAGAAGCCTTTTTCAGTTGAGCTTAGAAAAGCAAGGAATTGACTCTATCTAGTGCACAGCTCGTTGCAGCGCTAATAGAAATTAAATGACTGCCAGACTTCTCTGCACACCCAAAGTAGAATCATCAATATGGCCCCATTGCCTTGCAATGACAAGCACTATAGGGACTGCTAGGTACAATCTGAGGACCATGTGCATGTTTCTAAAGTATAGAAGATAACTTGAAATGTCTTTAAAAATGCTTTCCTTCTCTTATGTAGCCCTTGGTCTCAGTTTTAAAACACATTCTCCAGGAAGTCATTCTGGAACTATTACATCTGGCTTAAATGCATCTCCTCCCTATACTAGCTCTTTGATTGCACTTAACTTATTTTATTTTAAATCTCATCAAATGAGGAAATAATCAAACAATATCATTAATATCACACAGAAGTAAAATTTTGCTGAAGATCATTCAAAAGCAGCTGCAGATGTATATCAACAGGGAACTACCAGAAATTCAAGCCAGAGTCAGAAGAGGACATGGAACCAGGGATATCACTGCTGATGTCAGATGGATCCTGGCTGAAAACAGAGAATACCAGAAAGCTGTTTACCTGTGTTTTATCGACTATATAAAGGCATTCGACTGTATAGATCATAACAGATTATAATAAAATTGCAAAGAATGGGAATTCCAGAACACTTAATTGTGCTCATGAGGAACCTGTACATGGATCAAGAGGCAATTGTTCGAACAGAACAAGGGGATACTGCGTGGTTTGGAGTCAGGAGGGGTGTGTGCCAGGGTTGTATCTTTTCACCACACTTATTCAGTCTGTAAGCTGAGCAGATAATCCGAGAAGCTGGACTGTATGAAGAAGAACGTGGTATCAGGATTGGAGGAAGACTCATTAACAACCTGCATTATGCAGATGACACAGCCTTG
Source organism: Dugong dugon (assembly GCA_030035585.1). Lineage (NCBI taxonomy): Eukaryota > Metazoa > Chordata > Mammalia > Sirenia > Dugongidae > Dugong > Dugong dugon. The sequence goes on from CM057483.1 coordinate 74,297,986, forward strand.
CTTGCTGAAAGTGAAGGGGACTTGAAGCACTTACTGATGAAGATCAAAGACTACAGCCTTCAGAATGGGTTACACCTCAACATAAAGAAAACACAAATCCTTACAACTAGACCAGTAAGCAACATCATGATAAACGGAGAAAAGATTGAAGATTGAAGTTGTCAAGGATTTCATTTTACTTGGATCCACAATCAACACCCATGGAAGCAGCAGTCAAGAAATCAAAGGACACATTGCATTGGGCAAATCTGCTGCAAAAGACCTCTTTAAAGTGTGTTGAAAAGCAAAGATCTCACCTTGAAGACTATGGTGCAGCTGACCCAAGCCATGGTGTTTTCAGTCGCTTCATATGCATGCGAAAGCTGGACGATGAATAAGGAAGACCGAAGAAGAATTGATGCCTTTGAATTGTGGTGTTGACGAAGAATATTGAATATACCATGGACTGCCAAAAGAACGAACAAATCTGCCTTGAAAGAAGTACAGCCAAATGTTCCTTAGAAGCAAAGATGGCAAGACTACGTCTCACATACTTTGGACCTGTTATCAGGAGGGATCAGTCCCTAGATAAGAGCATCATGCTTGGTAAAGTGGAGGGTCAGTGAAAAAGAGGAAGGCCCTCAGTGAGATGGATTGACACAGTGGCTGCAACAATGGGCTCAAGTATAACAATCATTTTGAGGATGTCGCAGGACCCAGCAGTGTTTAGTTCTGTTGTATGTAGGGTCGCTATGAGTTGGAACCAACTTGACAGCACCTAACAACAACAAAGCAATTCCTTGTATTCCCTGCTAGACTTTACATTCCATGACTATAGGGCAATGACTAGACTATCTCATTTACAGCACCCTCAGTGTCTAAAACAATGCTTGGAATTTAATTTCCATATATATATTTAGTAAAAGTTGAATAAAGAGGATATTGGTATTACCTTAAAGTTAAAAACAACAAAAAAATATGTAGACTCATTATCAGTTTGAAACTCTAATTTTTCATGGTTTTCCTCTCATCCAAAACTTACATTGGGAAAAACTCCATCACTTACTATAAAAGGAGGGCAAAGGAGCACCATAGAAAGAGCACTGAGAAGGAAAGAACATGGAATCAAATTTCACCTTTTTTACTTACTGGTCCATGGCAAGGAAATGGATGGGGGAGATGCAGGATTTAGAAAATTGTTTAATCTTTCTCAGCTTTAGTGTCCTCACCTATAAATGGAAGATAAACATGAAATATTTTTTTTTCCCCAATGGACTGTTGTGAGGCTTATATATAATTGTGATATTAAAAGTACTCAATAATTGTCAAGACTAATGTAAATACAAACATTTATTCAGAACAACAACAGATTATTGGGACTATTATTAAAAACACATTTAAACCTTATTAAAATTGCCTTTTCAATATTAAAAGCCCCAGTTATGCACCTGAGAGATTGGGTAGGGATACACTGCTAATAATCAAGGAAATGGGTACCGTAATTTTGACCTAGAAGGAACAAATGTGGTAAGGAAATGAAAGAATCTATGCCTCCAATTTATGACAACTTGGGAAAGGTCAGTGCAAGGAATATTTGGAACCTGTTCTGTACCAGGGATTCTCATATGCAGAGAAATCCTTAAGCAGCTCACAGTTTAGTGGAAGTGACAGATGGATAAATCAGTGGTGGAAAGAAAACTCACATGTGAGTTCTCCTAACTCTAACATCTCTTTAAACTTTGTCATCCTCAATCCTTTTAAATTAACTTCCACCAGCGCATATCTTCTTTCCAACCTCTTCACAATTCAACTGAGAGTGAGTGGGTGGGAGATAATTTTTGTGCCCATTGGAAGTCATTGATGATTAAAAATATGAGTATTTTGTTTCAGGTACTTTGACTGAAATCTAAAATAACCGTCCTTTCTTCTTACTTTATCAGTTACCATTGCACAAAGGAATTTATACTCATCCAGAAATTTTGAATATATTTTTCAAGATACTTAAAGTCTTTCATTAATAGCATACATTCCTCTAAAAACATTAAACCAGTGTGTAATTATGATTGTGAACTGAATTTTTTCTGAAATTAAGGGACAACTTAAAAATTCTGGTGAGTAGAGTATAATTCTATCAAGTCTTTGCTTCATTCAAAGTCATATAAAACCAAAAAAAAAAAAAAGTTGCTATCGAATTGATTCCGACTCATAGCAACCCTATGCAAACCCTGAAATAATAAAATTCAATTTGTAATTTCTGGAAGCTAAAAAAGTATACATATATTCCACACTGATAAATATTTGTATCCCTTCCTAGGTTTAACATCAACGGAAATGACATTTTCTGATTATACAGATGTGATTGTATGATTTACAGTGCTTTGCAAAATCCAAAATATGCTTTTCTTACATTTCTAATTTGTTACAAATAACTTAGGCCCTGGTGTCGCAGTGGTTAAGAACTAAGGCTACTAACCAAAATGTTGGGAGTTAGAATCCACCAGCCGCTCCTGGGAAACCCTTTGGGGACAGTTCTACTCTGTTCTGTGGGGTCTCTATGAGTCCATATTGACCCGATGGCAACACGTTGAGATATTGTAACCTGACCTTATGAATGCCAGTAAATTTCGATTAGTCCTTAAACTAACCTCAGCCAGATTTGGCCTGCCCTGCATGTGCATAGGGGCCAGCTGTGACTGCTTATTGACCTCAACAGAGGATGCAGAAACAGAAGGAAAATCATCATCCAAACCCTATTCCGAAGCAAGAGGTCCAGCAAGAACCACATCACCTCCTGTTTCTTGGCTGCCTTCTAGAATTTTCCCTCCCCAGTACACCTGTGTGGCGGCCATCTTGCTGTCCAAATCACATAAAAGCCCTGCTTCCCAGTGGCTCAGACAGCCAGATCTGAGGAACTTCCTCTTGGCTCCTTGCTCTACGCATTGCAATGAAGTTACTTTCTCTTTCTCAAAGACCAGTATCCAGATAATTGGCAAGTCAGCGTGCCAGACAAGGACCCACCTGTCCAGGTTCGGTAACAGTATTGGAGTTAATTTCATATTTTAGCCTCTCAACTCGAGCATGTATTTCTTTTTTCCCACAGCCTCCTACTCCAGATTGTAGACAGTTTTGTTCCAAATGAAAACTCTCCTTTTTTCCTGTTTTTAACTGTTACGGATTGAATTACGTCCCTTAAAAATATGTGCTGTAAATCCTAACCTCTATGATGGTGGTTATAATCCCATTTGGGAATGGGTTGTCCTTGTTATGTTAGTGAGGCAGCATTAATGTAAGGTGTATCTTGAGTCGATCTCTTTTAAAATATAAAAGAGATTGAATGAATGAACACATCAGAGATGGGGTAAGAGAGATGCCAAGCCACACGGAAGTCACCCAGGAGCAGAAGCTCAAAGAGACAAGGACCTTCTTTCAGAATCCGACAGAGAGAGAAAGCTTTCCCCTAGAGCTGGCACCCTGAATTTGGACTTGCAGTCTCTTCAACTGTGAGAAAATAAATTTTGTTAATGCCATCCATTTATCATATTTCTGTTACAGCAGCACTAGATAACTAAGAAGTTGGCACTGAGAAGTAGGGGTGCTGCTCTAACAAATACCTAAAATGTGGAAGTGATTTTGGAATTGGGTGATGCGTAGACACTGGAAGAGTTTTAAGATGCCTGATAGTAAAAACCTAGATTGCCTTGAAGAGACTGTTGGGAGAATTATGGATGTCAATGGCAATTCTGGTGAGGGCTCAGAAGGAAGTGATGGGAGCTATAGAGAAAGTCTCTATCGCCTTAGAAAATACATATGGCACCAGCAACAGAATCTTGCAAAAAATGTGAATGTTAAATGGGCTTCTGGTGGGGCTTTAAAAGATGATGATGAACATATGATTGGACAGTGGAGGAAGGGCAGTGCTTTTTGTGCAGTGGCAAAGAACTTGTCTGAATTATGTTCAAATGTTCGGTGGAAAGTAGAACATGTAAATGATGAACTTGGATATCTGGTTGAGATTTCTAAGGAAGATTTTAAAAGGGCCAAGTGGTTTCTCTTTGTTGCTTGTAGTAAAATGTGAGAAAAAGAAATAGACTTAAAAATGATCTGTGCAAAATGAAAACAAGATTTAAAGATTTGGAAACTTCTGTTGTACAAACTAAGGACACATGTCCTAGCATGTTCACAAGGGACTTGGCTAAACAATCTTTTGTGAAATAGATTGAGCCTATGACTGATGGATCTAACCAACTACCACAGCAGAAGACTCATTAGATAAGACTGAAGGGGACAAAAAAAGAACCAGAGGAGAGAACACTGTCAGCCTCTTGGAATTCTACATGCAAGAAACAGGCCAAAGGAGCTACATCTGTTGTCCTCCAAGCAAAGAAAAGGACCATCCCTGGAACAGCAGAACTATTGGAAGGAGCACAGGAAGCAGGGCCTTCTAGGTTTCAAATGATGGGGCCGCTGTCTCCTGGATCACAAAGGGTGGAGCCACAGCCTTCTAGGTTTCAAAGAGTCAGATCTTCTCCAACTTGGTTCCGGAGGGTGGGATTGGCTGCCGTTAAGGTGTGCTAGGGGGATGGGACTGCTGCCCAAAGCTAAGGGGACAGGGCTATCATGCCCAAGGGGCAGAAGAGTGGGGCCTTCTAGGGCCAAGTGAGGGGCATCGCTACTCAGATGGACTAGTAGAATGGGGCCACCCAGAGCCACGGGAGCAGAGTTGCCATCCCAGTGGGCCTTGAGGGCAGGCCTTAAGCCCAGGGCCTAGGGATCTCTGCCAGGAATCCAGAGAGCATCACCAACCCCCAGAGGCTGGAGGGAAGGGACGTTGCCGACATGGTCTCAGAGAACAAAGGATTATTTTCAAGCCTTGAGTGCAAAAGTAATGTGTTCTGCTGGGTTTTGGAATTTCTTGGTGCCTGTTATCTCTTTTTTTTTTAACTCCAATTTCTCCCATTTGTAACAGAAATAGCTACCTTGTGCCTGTTCCACCATTGTACTTTGGAAACACATAACTTGTAGTCTAGATTTCACACGTTTACAGATGAAAAGGAATTTTGCATCAGGATAGGATATGCCTAAAGTCTCATCCATATTTCATTTAGAGCCTTCAGAAGATGACATTTTGGACTTGGAGTTGATTTAAAATTTTTGAGATGATGTGATGGGGTGAATGTGTTTTGTATGTGGCAAGTACATGAATTTTGGGGGGACAAAGGGTAGAATGTTATAATTGAATTATGTCCCCCCAAAATTGTTGTTGTTGTTAGGTGCCATCGAGTCAGTTCTGACTCATTGCTATCCAGTGTACAACAGAACAAACATTGCCTGATCTTGCTCCATCCTCACAATCTTTGCTGTGCTTGAGCCCATTGTTACAACTATTGAGGGTCTTCCTTTTTTTTGCTGACCCTCTAGTTTACAAGTATAATGTCCTTCTCCAGGAACCGGTGCCTCCTGATAACATGTCCAAAATACGTGAGATGAAAACTTGTCATCTTTGCTTCTAGTGTACATTCTGGCTGTATTTCTTCCAAGACAGATTTGTTCGTTCTTTTGGCAATCCATAGTATATTCAGTATTCTTCACCAACACCATAATTCAAATGTATCATTTTTTTTGGTGTTCCTTATTTGTTGAACATTTTTCATATGCATATGAGGTGATTGAAAATACCATGGCTTGAGTCATGTACACCTTAGTCTTTAAACTGACATCTCTATTTTTAACACTTTTTGCCCAAGGCGGTATGTCATTTGATTTCTTTACTGCTGCTTCCATGGGCATTGATTGTGAATCCAAGTAGAATGACTTCTTTGACAACTTGAATATTATCTCTGTTTGTCATGATGTTGTTTATTGGTCCAGTTGTGAGGATTTTTGTTTTCTTTATGTTGAGGTGTAATGCACACTGAGGGCTGTAATCTTTGATATTCATCAGTAAGCTCTTCAAGTCCTCTTCACATTCAGCAGGCAAGGTTGTGTCATCTGCGTATCGCAGATTATTAATGTGTCTTCCTCCAATCCTAGTGCTGTATTCTTGTACATATAGTCCAGCTTCTCAGATTATTTGATCAGCATACAGATTGAATACATATGGTGAAAGGATACAACCCTGACACACACCTTTTCTAATTTTAAATCACATGGTATCCCCTTGCTCTGTTTGAACGACTGCCTCTTGGTCTACGTACATGTTCCTTGTAAGAGCAATTAGTTCTAGAATTCCCATTCTTCCCAATGTTATCTATAATTCGTTATGACCACACAGACAAATACCTTTGCATACTCAATAAAACACAGATGAACATCTTTCTGGTATACTCTGCTTTCAGCCAAGTTCTATGTGACGTCAGCAGTGATATCCCTCATTGCATGTCCTCCTCTGAATCCAGGTTGAATTTTTGGCAGTTCCCTGTCGATCTACTACTGCAACCATTTTTTAATAAACTTTAGCATAATTTTACTTGTGTGTAGTAGTAATGATATTGTTGGATGATTTCTGCATTCCGTTGGAGCACCTTTTTTTGGAATGGGGACAGATATGGATCTCTTCCAGTCAGTTGTCCAGGTAGCTGTCTTCCAAATTTCTTTGCAAAGATAAGTGAGGTCTTCCAGTATCTCATCGGTTTGTTGAAATATCTCAATTGATATTTCGTCAATTCCTGGAGCCTTGTTTTTCGCCAATGCCTTCCATGCAGCGTGGACTTCTTCCTTCAGTACCATCAGTTCTTGATCATATGCTACATCCTGAAATGTTTGAACGTCGACCAATAGTTTTTGGTACGGTGACTTTGTGTATTCCTTTCATCTTCTTTTGATGCTTCCTGTGTCATTCATTTTTTTGCTCATAGAATCCTTCAATATTGCAACTCAAGGCTTGAATTTATTAGTCAATTCTTTCATCTTGAGAAATGCCAAGCATGATCTTCCCTTTTGGTTTTCTAATGCCAGGTCTTTGCACATTTCATTATAATACTTTACTTTGTCTTCTCAAGCTGCCCTTTGAAATTTTCTGTTCAACTCTTTACTTCTTTATTTCTTCCATTTCGCTTTAGCTATTCTATATTCAAGAGCAAGTTTCAGAGTCTTCTGACATCCATTTTGGTATTTTTTTTTTCTGTCTTTCTCACGACTTTTTGCTTTCTTCCTGTATGATGTTCTTGATGTCATCACAACTCCTCTGGTCTCTGGTCATTAGCGTTCAGTACGTTAAATCTGTTCTTGAGATGGTCCCTAAATTCAAGTGAGATATATTCAAAATCATACTTTGGCTCTTGTGAAATTCTTCTAATTGTCTTCAGCTTCAACTTGAACTTGCATATGAGCAAGTGATGGTCTTTTCCACAGTTGGCACCTGGCCTTGTTCTGACTGATACTGAGGTTTTCCAAAGTCTCTTTCCACAGACGTAGTCGATTTAATTCCTGTGTATTCCATCTGGCAAGATCCACTTGTATAGTCACCATTTATGTTGTTGAAAAGGTATTTCCAATGAATAAGTCATTGGGCTTGTAAAATTCTATTCTGTGATCTCCTGCATCATTTCTCTCAGCAAGGCTATATTTTGCAACTACTAATCCTTCTTTGTTTCCAATTTTTGTATTTCAGTCACCAGTAATTATCAATGTATGTTGAGTGCTTGTTTGGTCAATTTCAGACTGCAAAAGTTGGAAAAATCTTCAATTTTCACCTTTGGCATTAGTGGTTGGTGCTTAAATTTGAATAATGTTCAGTCGTATTAACTGATCTTCCTTGTAGGTGTATAAATATTATCACAGACAGTGTTGTATTTCAGGATAGATCTTTAAATGTTCTGTTTGGCAAGGGATGCGGCACCCATTCCTCTTCAATATTTCTTTACCGATGCAGTAGACCGTATAATTTTCCAATTCAAAATGGCCGTTACCAGTCTGTTTCAGCTCACTAATTCCTAGGATATCAATCTTCAAGTGTTCCATTTGATTTTTGACAACTTCCAATTTTCCTTAATTTTTACTTCCTATATTTCACCTTGCGATTATTAATGGATGTTTACATCTACTTCTCATTTGGAATCGTGTCACATCAGTAAATGAAGGTTTGAAAGCTGTATTCCATCCACATTATTAAGGTCATCTCTATTTTGATGAGGCAACTCTTCCCCAGTTGTATTTTGAGTGCCTTCTAATCTCAGGGGCTCATCTTTCGGCACTATATCAGACAATATTCCGTTGCCATCCAAAATATTTTCAGTGGCCAGTTTTTTCAGAAGTAGATTGCCAGTTCCTTCTTCCTAGTCTATCTTAGTCTAGAACCTCCACTGAAACCTGTCCACTATTGGTGACCCAGTTGGTATTTGAAATAATGGTGACATAGCTTCCAGCATCACAGCAACACACAAGCCACCACAGAGTGACAAACTGATAGATGAGATTAAGCAAGCAGAGAAGAGATGGGGAAGAGAGATACCAGATCCACATGAAGATTGCCCAGGAGCAGAAGCTCAAAGAGATAAGGACCTTCCTCCAGAGCTGACAGGGAGAGAAAGCCTTCCCCTAGAGCCAGCACCCTGAATTTGGACTTGCAGCCTCCTCAACTGTGAGAAAATAAATTTCTGTTTGTTAAAGCCACCCATTTGTGGTATTTTTATTATAGCAGCACTAATTAACTATGACAATAACTCTATAGTTAGAATCGCATATATTTGTAGTTTTAAACCATTTTCACAGAATATTCTGGGAGACTCATTGATAACAGATTATTCATAAAATAGAACTGAGAAAGAGTTCATTCAATAAGCATTTATTAAGTATTTCATATGGGAATGAGGCAGCCAGGATCCATGACTACTTGGAGCTTGCATTCTGAAACAATATACCATAAAAAAAAAAAAAAAACAGGATACATTTATTAGCCTAGAGGCAGTCAAAAAAGCTTCAGAGAGCCACTTCTGTTTTAGATCTGTTTGGAAAGATGACTGTCTTAGTCTAGGTTCTCTAGAGAAGGGAAACCAGTGAAGCACATATATGTGTGTATATATATATGTATGTATGTATGTGTATATATGTATGTATATATATATATGTATATGTATAGATACATATGTATATATACGTATATGTGTGTATATATATGTATATATGGGGAGAGAGAGGGAAATTTTTCTCAAGGAATTGGCTCATGCAGTTGTAGAGGCTGGCAGTTGGGTCAGACGTCTGACTGGAGGCTTTTTCTGATTCATGTAGCTTCAGGGGCTGATGTACCCAATATCAGCAGATCAGATGGCAGGCTGCTGACCCACAGATTGTGTAGGCTGATGAATTCAAGAACGGGAGGTCAGATGATGATGAGCTGGATGCAGGATCCAGAGCAAGCAAATGCTAGAGAGCTTTGCCAGAACATCTGCACCCCCAAGGAAGCACCCCCTTGGGAAACTCTCCTTACAACTGATTGGCTGATCACATTATGGAGATGACTATATCACAAAATGGAGGATAACTACATCATTACATAACTACCAAATTATATTACATAATTGTCAAACTACTTCATTACATAACTGCCAAGCCACTGAGAATCATGACCCAGCCAAGTTGACATACAATCTTAACCATCACAATGCTATGCACTTATTATGAAAGAGTAAAAATATGAACATTCTGTGCAGATGAAACGTGCAGATGTTCCAAGGAGAGATACAGCACACCAATTTTGAAGACAAAAAATAGTCTCCACGTGAACATAGTATAAGAGAACAAAGGTGGGGGTGATACAAGATGAGGCTAGAGGTGAGCAGGAGGTGGAACATAAAAGGTTTTTGTGGGTAACATTATGGAATTTTACTTCATTCTAAAAGCCATGGGAAAGCACTGAAAAGCTTTATCATGTTTGTATCTATTCAGGGGACCAATGGCATTAATGTCCTCCTTACCCTCTGGCCCAGTTTGAGGTGAGACACTATGCTGACTGGTCTCACTTTAAATACATGACCACTGACAATCGCAAGTGTGCTTTTAGCACTTCTCAGCAATGTTATTACACATCGTAGGCCCATTCTCTCTTCCGCTCCATAGGTGGTATTTCACTCTTTCTTCTCTCATCTCAAATATTCACCATCTCACCTCATCCTCACTCTTAGTTAATTCCCTTGCCTCTTATTTTATTTGGAGCCCTGGTGCTGCAGTGCCTAAGAGCTTGGCTGCTAACCAAAAGGTCAGCAGTTTGAATCCACAAGTTGTTCCTTGGAAATCCTATGGAGCAGTTCTACTCTGTCCTATAAGGTTGCTATGAGTCTGAACAGACTCAGTGACACCTAACTACAACTTTAATAAGAAAGAAGAAGCAATCAGAAGAGAAGATACAGCCCCTCCCATCATATCTATAAGCCTGTTATCCAACTCTTCACACTAGACACCAAGTCTCATGATGAATCCAACATTATCATACAAAAAAAGTAAAGGAATAGGCTTTACTGATGAGTCTAACAGAGAGATGGTCAGCAAGAAGAGTAGAAGTCTATGATCTCCCCAGTCCTTTCATCATCTCAGGCAGAGGCAAACTGAAGCCCAAGTAATCTGTCAGACGTGGTGGATTTGTATTCCAGTGTAGAGACCCTGCCCCTATGTTACTTACCATTTTTATAGGTGGAATTAAAAACGACCCTCTAAGGGGGTGAAGTGTGCACAGCTTGACCAAGAAAAATGATGACACTAAGGTGTAAACAAGAAAGAAGGAACTTCTGGTATGGCATATATAATTTTGCAACAACAGCAACAACAACCAAAAAATATATGTGCGGGTACATATCTATGCATGTAGGTATATATATGTGCGTATATATGAGTGTATATATGTATATACATGTATATGTGGGCATGCATATATTTTCATATGTATAAAAAACACATAGGGGCCACAATTATGTATACTTGGTAGACATAACCAAACCCTTCACAGGATTGGTTTTCTGGATTTGAAAGCATAGGACCATAGTCCTAATATAGTTCATAGTTTGTGTTCTAAATTCTAGTTTCGTGAGTAGTGTCTGGGTATTAAAAGCTTTTGAGTGGCCATCTAAGATACAACTATTCATCTCTGCTGACCCATAATAAAAGGGAAAGACAAAAACCAAACACACAAAGAAGAAACTAGTCTATAGGACTAATAATCTACTGAACCTCTGCCTCATCTACACTGAGACCAGAAGAACTAGATGGTGCTCAGCTACCACTACCAACCATTCTGATCAGGGTCACAATAAATGGATCCTAATTGAATGGGAGAAAAATGTGGAATAGAAACTCAAATTCTTAAAAAATCCAGACTTACTGGACCAGCTGAGACTGGAGGACTCCCTGAGAGTATAACCCTGATGTGTTCTTTAAAACTTGAACTGAGAGGCAAGGCTAAGATGGCAGAGTAGTCAGACGCTTCCAGTGGTCCCTCTTACAACAAAGACCTGAAAAAACAAGTCAATTATATGACAATCTAGGATCCCTAAATATCAAAGGCAAAGTTGACAAATCAGACTGAGTGGCATGGGGAGAGTGATGGTTTAGAAGCAGCGAGGAATTGTCAGACCTGATTCAGCAGGAACCGGCAGCTTGCAGGCTGGCTCGGCTGGCGTGGGTGGTGAGGCAAGCAGTGGCGTTCAGGATGTGGTTTCTACTTCAGGAGAGACCTAGAGGCGGAGAGTCTACTCAAGCCTCCAAACCAGTGAAAAGCAGCACTCAGTCGGCAGAAGATAAGTACATGCATCTAACATACCATGTGGAATAAAAAACACCCAGTTTGGGAAGACTCTCTCTCCCATTTACCTGCTCCCTCCCTGCTCTGCACTGGGTCTTGGGCCGGCTTCAGCACTTGCTGCTTCCCCAGGGCCAGAAGTAGGACACATCACGTGCCCTGAGCCCTTCTCCCAGCCATGGAGAGGGAGCAAATTAACAAACAGGAAAAAATAATTTGCAAGCTTGCCTAATCCGAAAACTCAGGGCAGCAACAGATCCTTTGCCTAGGCACAGGCATGAGTGGTCCACAGACTTTGAATGCCTTTAACCCCTGCATAGACCTGTGTGGGCCCGTTTCAACAGCTTAGGCCCTTGTTAGCACAGTACTACAGGGTATATACCTGAAGCTTAACTTCACGGTATCACCTATATTGTGGAGTGGCAGGTTTGTGACATTTGACACCACTCTGCCCATTAAGCAGGGTCCTCACCTACTCACGTCAAGAGCCTGAGGACTGGTGGCTTAACCCACACCACCTAGCCAACCTGCGAAAGGGGTCCAAGAATAAGTGGTGCCTCCCAGTCCTTACAGCCAACAGCATTGGGTGCCCATAGTCCAGCTGCAAAACCTACACATCTACGTGCTCTAGGGAACAGGGACTCGCTTTCCTCCCAGACACTTAGGGGCAGCTATCAGCCCCCTGCCTTCCTCAGCACGTGACCCCTTACTGCAGCCAGATACCTGTGCCTACTCCAATCACTCCTGCCCATCTATAACTGTACGTGAGAGGCTGCACCACACACTTGTGATTGACTACCTGGACACCTGAACTGAATCCATACGAGAAAAGTAAATGGTTCACATACCTAGTAACAGATCTAACCACCTGGCGACAGAATGTTAGAGCTTCAAAGGTGCCAGTAATCAAACTAGTTCACACGAGCAGCCAATTAGGATATATCAAGACAAAACAAAACAGAAATCACCAATAATCAAACTAGTTCACATGAGCAGCCAGTTAGGACATATCAAAACAAAACAGAAATCTAGGACACAGTTAAGCAAACATAAAATAAATAAATAGAAAAATTTTGATGGCTCAGAGACAACAGTCAATAGCAAATCAGAAAGAAGCAGACCAGGATGGCTTCAACAAGCTCCCAAAACAAAGAATCAAGAAATCTTCCGGGGAAAGAGAACTTCTTGGAATTACAGGCAGTAGAATAAAAAAGATTAATATACAGAATTCTTCAAGAGATCAGGAAGGAGATAAGGCAAAAGGCAGAACAAACCAAGGAACACACAAAGCAATAGAGGAACATAAGAAAGTTATAGAAGAGCAAAATGACAAATTTAACAGGCTGCAAGAAACCATAGCGAGAAAGCAAACAGAAATCCAGAAGATTAACAATAAAATTTTGGAATTAGACAACTCAATAGAAAGTCATAGGATCAGAATTGAGGTAATGGAAGTCAGTACTAGTGAGATTGAAGATAAAACACTTGACACCAACTTATTTGAGGAAAAATCAGGTAAAAGAATTTTAAAAAATGAAGAAACCATAATAATGTGGGACACTTTCAAGAGGAGTAATCTACGAGTGACGGGAGTACCAGGAAACGGGAGGGAGAACAGAAAATACAGAGGGAATTGTTGAAGATTTGTTGCCAGAAAACGTCCCTGATATGAAGAATGAGAAGATATCCAAGATGCTCATCGAGCCCCACACAAGGTAGATCCCAAAGAAATTCACCAAGGCATATTATAATCAAACTTGCCAAAACCAGAGACAAAGAATCTTGGGAGTGGCTAGGGAAAAACGAAAAGTCATCTACAAAGGACAGTCAATAAGACTAAGCTCGAACTACTCAGCAGAAACCATGCAGGCAAGAAGGCAATGGGATGCCATATATAAAGCCTTGAAGGAAAAAAATTGCCTGCCAGGAATTATATGTCCAGCAAAACTGTCTTTCAAATATGATGGCAAATTTAGGGCATTTCCAGATAAACAGAAGTTTAGGAAATTTGCAAAAACCAATCCAAATTTAGAAGAAATACTAAAGGGAGTCTTCCAATTAGAAAATCAATAACATCAGATGACAACCCAAGATTAGAACACAGGACAGAACAACCAGATATCAACCCAGATAGGGAAGTCACAAAAATAAAGCTAAAACACTGAAAATAAGGAAACAGAGACATCAATATATAAAAGATGAAAACATTAAAACAAAAAAGAGGAACTATAAAATGCAGTTGTAGGTTCTTCATATGGAGAGGATGTCAAGATGATATAAAGATATAAAAGATTGGTTTAAACTTAGAAAAATATGTATAAATATTAAGGTAACCACAAAGGAGATTAGTAATCCTACACATCAAAATAAAAAACAAGAAAAACAAAAAGACTTAGCATATACAAAATCAACAGCAATGAAAATGATGAGAAGAAAATACATTAAAAAAAGACTCAGCACAGAAAACTAAGTGGAACAAAGAAACTGGACAACAACAAAAAAAGACATCAAATTGACAGCACTAAACTCATACCTGTCAATAATTAGGCTGAATGTAAATGGACTAAATGCACCAATAAAGAGTGGCAGAATGCATTAAAAATGATCCATCTATATGGTGCCTCAAGAGACACACCTTAGATTTAAAGACACAAACAAACAAACTCAAAGGATGGAAAAACATCAAAGAAACAGTAATCAAAAAGGAGCTGGAGTGGCAATACTGATCTCTGACAAAATAGACTTTAAAATCCACCGCAAAGTATAAGAAGGACACTGTATAATGATTAAAGGGTCAATACACCAGGAGGACATAACCATAATAAATAGTTACACAACTAAAGACAGGGCTCCAAAATACATAGAACAAACTCTAACTGCATTGAAAAGAGAGATAGACAGTTACACAATAATAGTAGGAGACTGCAACACACCACTTTCAGTGAAGGACAGAACATCCAGAAAGAAGCTCAGTAAAGACAGGAAAGATCTAAATGCCACAATCAACCAACTTGATCTCACAGACGTATACAGAACACTCCACCCAACAGCAGCCAAGGATACTTTCTTTTCCAACGCACATGGAACATTCTCCAGAATAGACCACATATTAGGCCATCAAGCCTTAACAGAATCCAAAGCATTGCAATATTACAAAGCATATAGTCTGATCATAAAGCCATAAAAGTAGAAATCAATAACAGAAAAAGCAAGGAAAAAAAATCAAACACATGGAAACTGAACAACACCTTGCTCAAAAGCTACTGGGTTATAGAAGAAATTAAGGACGAAACAAAGAAATTCACAAAGTCAAATGTCTTAGTCTGGGTTCTCTAGAGAAGCAAAACCAGTAAAGTGTGTGAGTATATATATATATATAAAGGAAAGAGCTCACACGATTGTAGAGGCTAAACGTCCCAAGTCTGTGGATCAGGGTAGAGGTCTCTCCCAATTCAGACAGCTGCAGAAGCTGGCAAATCCAAGGTCGGCAGTTCGGAGAGCCAGGCTCCTGCTCACAGGCTGGTCAATGAATTCCAAGATCAGCAGACAAGACTGCAAGGTTTCTCCTGATTCATGTACCTGCAGGGGCTGGAGAATCCAAGATCAGCAGGTCGAGGAACAGGACTCTTGCTCACAGGCTGTGAAGATCGACAAATTCCAAGATCGGTATGTAAGCTGCTAGCTCAAGTCCCAAGGACTGGATGTGAGACAAGAAGAGGAAACTGCTGAGTCTAGAACAAGCCAAAAACTTTGGTAAGGCGAGCAGGCAGAAAGTAACTGGCGGAAGGCAGAGAGATGAAGCTGAGGGGGTGGTGAGCTGCGACAGGCCCCGGCCCCAACAGTACCACTCAGCAGATTCCATCATGGGTGTGATCACATATCAAATTTCAATAGGTAAGAGATCACATTATACAACTGCTAAAACACTTAGAATTATGGCCTAGCCAAGTTGATATACAATCTTAACTACACATCAAATGGGAATGAAAACACATCCTACCACAACTTCTGGGACACAGCAAAAGCAGTGCTCAGATGTCAATTTACAGCAATAAATGCACACGTTCAAAAAGAAGAAAGGGCCAAAATCAAAACATTAACCCTACAACTTGAACAAATACAGAGCATCAAAAGAAGTCCTCAGGCGCCAGAAAAAGCAAATAATTAGAGCAGAATTAAATGAAATAGAAAATAGAAAAACAATTGAAAGAGTTAACAAGACCAAAAGCTGGTTCTTTGAATAGATCAACAAAATCAAACCATTAGCCAAACTGACAAAAGAAAAACAGGAGAGGAAGCAAATAACCCTAAGAAAAAATGAGATGGGCGATATCACAACAGACCCAACTGAAATTAAAAGAATCATAACAGAATACTATGAAAAATTGTACTCTAACAAATTTGAAAACCTAGAGGAAATGGACAATTTTCTAAAACACACTACCTACCTAAACTAACACAGAGGTAGAACAACTAAATAAACTTGTAACAAAAAAAGATTGAAAAAGTAATGTAAAAACTCCCGAGAAAAAAAGCCCTGGCCCTGATGGTTTTCACTGGAGAATTCTACCAAACTTTCAGAAGAGTTAACATCACTACTGCTAAAGGTATTTCAGAGCGCAGAAAAGAAAGGAATACTCCCAAACTCATTCTATGAAGCCAGTATAACCCTGGTACCAAAACCAGGTAAAGACACCATAAAAAAGAAAATTACAGATCAATATCCCCCGTGAACATAGATGCAGAAATTCTCAACAAAATTCTAGCCGATAGAATTCAACAACATAACAAAATAATTCACTATGACCAAGTGGGATTCATACCAGGTATGTAGGTATGGTTCAACATTAGAAAAACAATGCAGTCCATTACTTAAATACAACAAAAGACAAGAACCACAGGGATTCTGGGAATATGGTGCTATAGACAGAAGCACCTCGCCATCCCTCCACAGCAAAGGCCCGAAAAACTAAGTAAAACAGATACAAACGTCAATCCTGGAATCCTAAAAGTGTCAAATGAAGAGATAAAGAACTCGATTAAGCACCAAATGGTATAAGAAACTGACAGAGAATAGAGAGCATGGAGAGTTACGAGCAGAGGTCTCCTATCAGCTAACTCAGCCGGGATCCACCATCTTTGACTCCTCCTGGAGATTAGCATACAGGAAGTAAGGGAAAGGAGATTCAGGGAGTTTCCAGCAGGAGACAGCACCTGGTAACCAGGGAGACACGCTTTCCCACCCACTACTGTGCTTTGCCCTGATCAACTTTCACCACTTCCCAGCAGGCCAATTTGCTACTTCCTGGCGAGTGGATTCCCAGCTTCCCAGAGGGACAATTTGTGGCTTCCCAGCTGACAGATTCCCAGCTTCCTGGAGAGCCGATCCGTCACTCCCAAAGTGCTGTGACCGCAGCACAGGAGGTGCTGGTTCCCTGCCGCGTGAATCCGCCCCGACCACAGTAGCTGACTTCTTCAGTGCCATTTGTTTTTTGCTGGCATTCCTTTTTTTGGACTCTTTTGGTTTCTTCCCTGCCTCTAACCTCCTCCCCCTCCTTTCCCTCAAACACCTGACTCCATGTGCCATCTTTGCTTCTTCTTGACAGGCTGTGAAGAGCTGCTCAGCTGGGGAACTGCTTCCCTGATCTGTTTCCCCAGTCCTTGCAGCCTAGCTGGTGGGATCCCTGGGGGCTTTTTTTTTCTTTTTCTATTTTTTTGTTTTCTCTTTTTCCTTTTTATTTTTCTTAATTTTTTGATTTCTTGTCTCTTCCTATTTACTTTCTATTATATCCTGAATACGTGGTGCTGTGTTTCATCTCCATCCGTTATAGCCAGGCTATACTGCACAGCTTGGGAGCCACTCCCCAGATTGTGCAGCCACACTAGTGAGATCCCTGGGGGCATTTTTTTAAATTTTAATTTTAATTTTTTTGAATTTATTTTGTCCTTTTAGTTTTTCTACACTTTTTAGTTTCTTGTCTCTCCAACAGCAAGCTCCCTCAGTATTTTTTTTCTGCTCCTGTTTCTCTCTCCTCTCTCTCTTCTTTTCCATACCCAAGCTAGCTCCACACATCACAACCTCCCCCTCCCCCTCCCTCCTGCCTATCTATACCATGTGCTGAACATTGCACTCCTGAGCAGCGCAGGCATGACCTACTGGCACGTGCTGTGTGCTGACCACTTGCTCATCTTGTCAGCCCAAGTGTGTGCCACAAACATCCCATTCCAGCCCCTCCAGCTGGGTGTGCCCTGCTACATCATAGCTGAGTGATTGGCCCTGCCCATTGGACAACGAGGTGAAAAATATGTCCACAGATGAGCGAAGAACACACAGCCTGCCAGTTCAGACATAACCAAATAAAGCAAAGAAACCAGGATGAAACAAACGAATCTATAATCAGTAAACAAAGAAAATAACTACTGAATGTCCTGAAGACAGTAAACAATATTGAAACATAAAAAAAGTGTAAGATAGTTCCAGTAGGCATCCAAAATAAATCACCAGATGACTTTTGTAAAGAAAAGGCACTAGAACTACCTGATAGAGAATTCAAATCTCTAATATTCAGAGCTATCCAAGAGTTGAGCAAAAAGCAGACAAAAATGAGGGAAAAATAGACAAATTCATGGAAAAGGCAGAGAAAAAAATGGAACAATTCAGGAAAATAATACATGAAAAAATGCCAAAATAAATCCAGAACTAGAAATCATACAAAAGCAACAATTAGAAATACAAAAGATAAACAACAAGATTTCAGAAATGGACAGTGTCATAGAAGGGTTGAGGAACAGGTTTCAAACAATGGAAGAGAGGATTAGCGAAATTGAAGACAAACACTTGGATATTACTTTGAGGAAAAAATCAAAAAAAGAAGAAAGAAAAATGAAGAAACCCTAAAAATTATGTGGGATAAAATCAAAGGAAAAATTTGAGAGTGATCGGAGTTCCAGAACGGGAAGAAAATGGAAGACACAGAGAGGATCTTTGAAGAACTGCTGACAGAAAACTTCTCTAATATCATGAAAGATGAAAAGCTGACAATGCAAGAAGCTTAGCAAACCCCATATAGGATAGACCCTAAAAGAAAATCACCAATGCATATCATAATCACACTCGCTAAAACAAAAGACAAAGAATCCTGAGAGCAGCTTGAGAAAAATGAAAAGTCACATACAGAGGGGAAACAATAAGACTAAGCTCTGATTACTTGGCAGAAACCACGCAGACAAGAAGGGTTTGATGACGTATAAAACCTTGAAAGAAAAAAAATTGCTAAGCAAGAATAATATATCCTGCAAAACTCTCATTCAAATATGGTGGTGAAATTAGGATATTTCCAGATAAACAGAAATTAAGGGACTATGCCAAAATCAAACCAAACTTGCAAGAATTTAAGGGACTCCCATTTAAGGGAGTCCTTCAGTCTGAGAACAAACAACACGTGACCACAGCCTGAAACTAGGACGCATGATTTTACCAGCCAGATACTAACCTAGGAAATGAACTCTCAAGGAGTATTCAAAACCAAAAGATTTACAACAGGGAACCAGAGAAGTTACTCTACAAATGTCAACAACGTGAGAACAATGAAAGACGGAATAAACGGTGTAGGTATAGAACTTTCTAATGGAGAGGAAGGCAAGGCAATACCAAGTAGTAATAGACTGATTCAAACTTAGCACGATAAGGGTAAATTTCAAGGTAACCACAAAGAAAG
The DNA here is from genome assembly GCA_030035585.1 of Dugong dugon. Lineage (NCBI taxonomy): Eukaryota > Metazoa > Chordata > Mammalia > Sirenia > Dugongidae > Dugong > Dugong dugon. The sequence goes on from CM057483.1 coordinate 74,317,408, forward strand.
TTAACAGACCTACTTATCAAAATAAAGAAGAAAAACATAAATTCTCAGTAAAAACAAAATCTTCAAAAACAAAATAAATGAAAAAAATCCACAAACAAAATAAATTCAGCATAGGAGAGTAAGAGGAACAAAGAAATCATCAGTACCACAAAAAAGCACCTGAAAATTAAAATAAACTCACTCCTATCAATAATTACACTGAATGCAAATGGCTTAAATGCACCTATAAAGAGACAGAGAGTGACAGAATGGCTTAAAAAGCAGAATCCATCAGTATGCTGTCTACAAGAGATAAACCTTATAAACAAAGACATAAATTTATTAAAAAGCAAAGGATGGTAAAAATATATCAAGCAAACAGCCATCAAAAGAGAGCAGGACTTGCAATGCTAATCTCAGATAAAATCGACTTTAAAACCAAATCCACCATGAAAGAAAAAGAAGGGCACTACATCATGATTAAAGGGATGATCCAGCATGAAGACATAACTATAATAAATATCTACACACCCAATGACAGGGCTCCAAAATACATAAACTTTAACAGTACTAAAAAGAGAAATTGACAGTTCCACAATAATAGCAGGAGACTTCAACACACCACTATCGGTAAAGGACAGAACATCTATAAAGAAACTCAAGAAACATACAGAAGACCTAAAGGCCACAGTCAGCCAACTGGAACTAATATACATATACAGAACAGTCCACCCAACAGCTGCAAAGTACACATTCTTTTCCAAGGCAAATGGAATGTTCTCCAGAATAGACCACATCTTAGTCCACAAAGCAACCTTCAACAAAATCCAAACCATTAAGATAATACAAAGTACCTTCTCTGATCACAATGCCATTAAAGTACAAGTTAACAACAGGAAGAGCAAGGAAAAAAAATTAATTACATGGAAACTATATAATCCCCTGCTTAAGAACCACTGGATAATAGAAAAAAATCAAAGATGGATTCAAAAATCCTAAAATCTAATGGGAATTAAAACATATCATACCAAAACCTTAGGGGCACAGAAAAAGCAGTGATCAAAAGTCAATTTATAGCAATAGGTACACACATTGAAAAAGAATGGGCATAATCAAAACATTATCTACACAACTAGAACAGATAGAAAGAGAACAGCAAAAGAAGACTATAGCCAACAGAAGAAACAAAATAATAAAGATCAGAGCAGAAATTAATGAAATGTAGTATAGAAAAACAGTAGAAAGAATCAGCAAAACCAAAAGTTGGTTTTTGAAAGGATCAACAAAATCAATAAATCACTAGCCAGAGTAATAAAAGAAAAACAGGAGAGGACGTAAATAACCGAAATAAGAAATGAAATGGGAGACATTACAACAGATCCAACTGAAATAAGGATCATAACAGTGTCTTATGAAAAACTATACTCTTAACAAATTTGAAAACCTAGTTAAGAAACACACTACCTACCCAAACCATCACAAATTGATATTAAAAATCTAAACACATCCTTAAAAAGAGAGGGGATTGAAAAGGTAATTAAAAAAAAAAATCAACAACAACAAAAAGTAACCCTGGCCCAGATGGCTGCACTGGAGACTTCTACCAGATGTTCAGAGAAGAGCTTACACCAGTAGTACTCAAATTATTTCAGAACATAGAAAGGAAGGGATACTTCTAAATTCATTCTATGAAGCCAACATAACCCTGATACCAAAACCAGGTGAAGATGCCACAAAAAAGAAAATTACAGACCAATATCTCTCATGAATATAGAGGCAAAAATTCTCAACAAAATTCTAGTCAATAGCATTCAGCATCATATAAAAAAAAATAATACACCATGACCAGGTAGGATTCATGCCAGGTGTGCAGGGATGGTTCAACATTAGAAAATCAATGTAATCCACCACATAAAGAAAATAAAGGAAAAGAATCACATGATCATCGCAATCGACGCGGAATAGGCATTCGACAAAGTCCAACACCCATTCTTAATACTCTCAATAAAATAGGTATAAAAGGGAAATTCCTCAACATAATAAAGGGCATGTATGCAATAGCAATAGCTAACATCATTCTAAATAGAGAGAAGCTGAAAACATTCCCCTTGAGAATAGGAACAAGACAAGGATGCCCTTTATCACCACTCCTGTTTGACATTGTGCTTCAGGTCCTAGCTAGAGCAATAAGGGAATAAAAAAATAATAATAAAGGGCCTCCAAGTTGGTAATGAAATAGTAAAATTGTCGCTATTTGCAGATAATATTATACTACATGTGGAAAACCCAAAAGACTCCATGAGAAAACTACTGGAACTAATAGAAAGGTTTAGCAAAGTAGCAGGATACAAGATAAACATACAAAAATCAGTTCAATTTCTATACACCAACAAAGAGAACTTTGAAAAGGAAATCAGGAAAGCAATACTATTTATAATAGCCCCTAAAAAAATACAATAAATCTAACCAGCAATGTAAAAGACGCACACAAAGAAAACTACAAAACATTACTGCAAGAAACCCAAAGGGATCTACCTAAATGGGAAAACATACCATGCTCATTGATAGGTAGACTTAACATTGTGAAAATGACAATTCTACCCAAAGCAATCTACAAATACAGTGCAATCCGAATCCAAACACCAACAACATTCTTTAAAGAAATGGAAAAACTAATCATTAACTTTATATGGAAAGGGAAGAAGCCCTGGATAAGTAAAGCACTAGTGAAGAAGAATAAAGTAGGAAGACTTGCTCTACCTGACCTCAGAACCTGCTATACAGCTATGGTAGTCAAAACACAATGGTACTGGTGCAATGACAGATACATTGACCAATGGAACAGAATTGAGAATCCAGATGTAAATCCATCCACCTACAGTCACCTGATCTTCAAAAGGGCCCAAATTCCATCAAATGGGGAACAAAAGGTCTTTTTAACAGATGGTGCTGGCAAAATTGGATGGTCATCTGCAAAAAGATGAAACTGGACCCATGCCTCACACCATACAAAAAAACTAATTCAAAATGGATCAAAAACCTAAGTCTAAAACGAAAAACTATAAATTCATAGAAGAAAAAAATAAGATTAACCGTAGAGATCTTAATACATGGCTTTAACAGGATACAAACCATAACTAAGAATATACAAACACTAGAAGATAAGCTAGACAACAGGGATATTCTAAAAATTAAAAACTTAAGCTCATCAAAAGACTTCACTAAAAGAGTAAAAAGAGAAACTACAGACTGGGAAAATGATTTTGGCTATTACAAATCCAACAAAGGTCTTATCTCTAAAATCCACAAGAAACTCCAACACCTCTACCACAAAAAGACAAATAATCGAATTTAAAAAGGGGCAAAGAAAATGAACAGACCCTTCACCAAAGCCAGCACAAATTGTACAAGGAAAGGTCATGGAATCTCCATAGACACATATAAACTCTGTGAGGGACCAAATTCTGGGTGGAGGGCTGTAGAGACCATGGTCTTGGGGAACACCTAGCTCAATTGGCATAAGACAGTTTATAAAGAAAATTTCTATGTTCTACCTAGGTGAGTAGTGTCTGGGGTCTTAAAAGCCTGTGAGCAGCCATCTAAGATACTCCACTGGTCTCACATCTTTGGGAGCAAAGGAGAGTGAAGAAAATAAGATACAAGGAAAAGATTTGTCCAAAGGACTAATGGACCACAACTAGTATGGCCTCAACCAGACTGAGTCCAGTAGAACTAGATGGTCCCCGGCTACCAACACTGACTGCTCTGAGAGGGATCACAACAGAGGGTCCTGGACAGATCTGTAGAAAAAAGTAGAACAAAGTCCTAACTGATAAAAAAAGACCAGACTTGCTGGCCTGAAAGAGACTGGAGAAACCCTGAGAGTATGGCCCCCAGACACCCTTTTAGCTCAGTAATGAAATCATTCCTGAGGGTCACCGTTCAGCCAAAGATTAGACGTCCCCATAAAACAAAACAGGACTAATAGGGCACAACAGTCTAGGCATATGGACTAGAAGGCAGGAGGGGACAGGAAAGCCGGTAATAGGGAACCCAAGGTTAAGAAGGGAGAATGTTGAAATGTCGTGGGTTTGTTAACCAGTGTCATAAAATAATATATGTACTGTTTAATGAGAAACTATTTGTTCTGTAAATTTTCATCTAAATTACAATAAAAAATAATACAGGAAAAAAAACAAGTAAAAATAAAAATAAGATCCACAGTATACTTACTGGTTAAACCCAAGCATCCTTATCTTCAAATATTTTTAAAATAAAGATCAAGACAACGATTTAAAAAAGAAAAAACAGGGCAAAGGAAATGAACAGACATTTCACCGAAGAAGACATTCAGGCGGCTAAGAGACACATGAGGAAGTGCTCATGTTCACTAGCCATTAGGGAAATGCAAATCAAATCTACAATGAGATAACATCTCACCCTGGCATTACTGGCACGAATCTAAAAAACAGATAATAACAGATGTTGGAGAGGCTGCGGGGAGAGTGAACTCCTATGCACTGCTGGTGGGAATGCAAAATGATACAGCCAGTTTGGAAAACGATATGGCACTTCCTTAGAAAGTTAGAAATAGAAATCCCATATGATCCAGCAATCCCAGTCCTAGGAAAATATCCTAGAAAAATAAGAGCCGTGACATGAGTAGACATATGTACACCCATGTTCATTGCAGCATTGTTCACAATAGGAAAAAAATGGAAACAACCTAGACACCCATCAGCAGATGAATGGACATAAAAACTATGGTACATACACACAGTGGAATACCACGTAACAGTAAACAACAATGATGAGTCTGTGAAGCATCTCAGAACATGGATGAATCTGGAGGGCATTATGCTGAGTGAAATAAGTCAGTCACAAAAGGACAAATATTGTATGAGACCATTACTATAAAAACTCTTGAAAAGTTTTACACACAAAAAGAAGCAATCTTTGGTGGTTACCAGGGAGAGGAGGGATGGAGGTGGAAAAATACTAAAGAAACAATAGGTACGTGGTAACTATAGTGAAGGGTAAGACAGTACGCAATACTGGGGAGGCCAGCACAACTTGTTCAGGTTTAAGTCATGGAAGCTCCATGGACAAATCCAAACTCCCTTAGGGACTGAATTGCTGTACTGAAGGTTTTGGAGACCATGGTCTCAGGGAACATACAGCTCTATTGGTATACCATAGTTTATAAAGAAAATGTTCTACATTCTGCTTTGGTGAGTAGTGTCTGGAGTCTTAAAAGCCAGTGAGTAACCATCTAAGATACTCCACTGGTCTCACATCTTCAGGAGCAAGGGAAAATGAAAAAAACTAAAGACACAAGGGAAAGATCAGTCCAAAGGACTAAATAGACCACAACTTCTATGGCCTCCACCAGACTGAGTCCAGTACAACTAGGTGGTGCCTGGCTACCACCACTGACTGCTCTGACAGAGATCACAATAGAGGGTCCCGGACAGAGCAGGAGAAAAGTGTAGGAGAAATTTATAACTCTAAAAAAAAAAAAAAAAAGACCAAACTTACTGGCCTGAAAGAGACTGGAGAAACCCCATGAGTATGGGACGTGGGCATCCTTTCACCTCAGTAATGAAGTCACTCCCGAGGTTCACCATTCAGCCAAAGATTAGATAGCCCCGTAAAACAAAATAAGACTAAGGGTGTACAAAAGCCCAGGGACAAGGACTAGAAGGCAGGAGGGACAGGAATGCTGATAATAGGGAACCCAGGGTTGAGATGGGAGAGTACTGACATGTCATGGGGTTGTTAACCAATACCATAAAAAAAATATGTACTAACTGGTTAATGAGAAGCTAGTTCTGTAAACCTTCATCTAAAGTTCAATTAAAAAAATTTCAAAAAAAGACAAGAACCACACGATTTTATCAATTGATGCAGAAATGGCATTTGACAAAGTCCAATACCCATTCATGATAAAAACTCTCATCAAAATAAAATAGAAAAATATTCAACATAATAAAGGACATTTATGCAAAGCCAACAGTCAACATTATCCTAAGTGGAGAGAGTCTGAAAGCATTCCGCTTGGGAACAGGAACCAGACAAGGAAGCCCTTTATCACCACTCTTATTCAACATTGTGCTGGAGGTTCTAGCCAGTTTAGTTAGGCTAGAAAATGAAATAAAGGGCATCCAAACTGTTGAGGAAGAAGTCAAAGTATCTCTGTTTGCAGATGATATGATCTTATATACAGAAAACCCCAAAGAGTCTGCAAGAAAACTATTGGAACTAATAGAAGATTTCAGCAAAGTATCAGGATACAAGATAAACATACAAAAATCAGTTGGATTTCTCTACACCAACAAAGAGAGCTTTGAAAAGTAAATCACCAAATCAATACCATTTACAATAACTCCCAAGAAGATAAAATACTTAGGAATAAATCTAACCAGAGACATAAAAGATCTGTATAAAGAAAACTACAAGACACTACTGCAAGAAACCAAAAGAGACCCGCATAAGTGGAAAAACATACCTTGCTCATGGATAGGAAGACTCAACTTTGTGACAATGCCTATTCTACACAAAGCCATCTACAGATACAATGCCATCCCAATTCAAATTCCAATGGCATTTTTTAATGAGATGATGTCATGGATTGAATTATGTCCCCCAAAAAATGTGTGTATCAATTTGGCCGGGCCATGATTCCTGGTATTGTGTGGTTTTCCTATATTTTGTAAATCCTGCCTTTGTGATGTTAACGAGGGAGGATGAGCGGCATTTGTGCTAGTGAGGCAGGACTCAGTCTACAAGACTGGATTGTATCCTGAGGCAATGTCTTGAGATATAAAAGACAGAAGTGATCAGTGAGACGGGGATCTCATACCATCAAGAAAGCAGTGCTGGGAGCAGAGCGCATCCTTTGGACCAGGGTCCCTGTGCAGAGAAGCTCCTAGCCTGGGGGAACACTAAAGAGAAGAAGGCCAACAGAGAGAAAAAGCCTTCCCCTGAAGCTGACGCCCTGAATTTGGACTTTTAGCCTAATTTGACTGTGAGGAAATAAACTTCTCTTCATTAAAACCATCCACTTGTGGTATTTCTGTTATAGCAGCACTAGATAACTAAGAAAGATGGAGAGATCACCAACTTCATATGGAAAGGGAATAGGCCCTAGATAACTAAAGCATTACTCAAGAAGAAGAAAAAAGTGGAAGGCTGCACACTACCTGATTTTGGAACCTATTATACTGCCACGGTAGTCAAAACAGCCTGGTACTGATACAACAACAGATATGTAGGCCAATGGAACAGAATTGAGAATCCATATGTAAATTCATCCACCTATGAGCCGCTGATATTTGACAAAGGCCCTACCTAAGTCCATTAAATGGAGAAAAGACAGTCTCTTTAACAAATGTTGCTGGCATAACTGGATATCCATCTGCCAAAAAATGAAACAAGACCCCCATACCTTACACCATGCAGAAAAACTAACTCAAAATGGATCAGAAACCTAAATATAAAATCCAAAACGATAAAGATCATGGAAGAAAAAATAGGGACAATGCTGTGAGCCCTAATACATGGCATAAACAGAATACAAAACATTAGTAACAATGTATAAACACCAGGAGAGAAACTGGATAACTGGGAGCTCCTAAAAATCAAATACTTATGCTCATCAAAAGACTTCACCAAAAGAGTAAAAAGGCAACCTAGAGACTGGGAAAAAAATTTTGGCTACCACAAATCCGATCAGCAATTACTGTCTAAAATCTACAAGATACTGCAAAACCTCAACAACCAAAAGGCAAATAACCCAATTAAAAAATGGCAAAGGATATGAACAGGGACTTCACCAAAGAAAACATTCAGGCAGCTGCTAGATACATGAGGAAATGGTCACAGTCATTAGCCATTAGAGAAATTCAAATCAAAACTACAATGAGATACCATTGCACCCCTACAAGGCTAGCATTAATCCAAAAAGCAGAAAATAATAAATGTTAGAGAGGTTGTGGAGAGACTGGAACACTTATGTACTGCTGGGAATGTAAAATGGTACAATCACTTTCAAAATCGATTTGGCGCTTCCTTAGAAAGTTAAAAATAGAAGTACCATACGATACAGCAATCTCACTCCTTGTAATATAGCCTAGAGAAATAAGAGCCATCGCACGAATAGATATATGCACACCCATGTTCACTGCAGCACTCGTTCACAATAGCAAAAAAATGGAATCAACTTAGGTGCCCATAAGTGGACAAATGGATAAACGAATTATGGTACATTCACACAATGGAATACTATGCAATGATAAAGAACAACGATAAATCTGTGAAACATCTCATAACATGGATGAATCTGGAAGACATTATGCTGAGTGAAATTAGTCAGTTCAAACAGACAAATATTGTATGCGACCACTATTAAAAGAACTCAAGAAAAGGATTAAACACAGAAGAAAACATTCGTTGATGGTTATGAGCGTGGGAAGGGAGGGAGAGCAGTATTCACTAACTAGATAGTAGATAAGAATTATCTTAGGTGAAGGGAAGGACAACACACAGTACAGAGGAAGTTAGCACAGCTGGACTAAACCAAAAGCTAAGAAGTTTCCTAAATACAACTAAACACTTCAAGGGGCAGAGTAGAAGGGGTTGGGGTCTTGGGACTATGGTTTCAGGGGTCATCTAAGTCAACTGTCATAACAAAGTTTATTAAGAAAATGTTCTGCATCCTATTTTAGTGAGTGGTGTCTGGGGTCTTAAAAGCTAGCCAGTGGCCATCTAAGATGCATCAATTGGTCTCAGCCCACCTGGAGCAAAGGAGAATGAAGAACACCAAACACTCAAAGAAAATATGAGCCCAAGAGACAGAAAGGGCTATATAAAGCAGAGACACCATCATCCTGGGACCAGAAGAACTAGATGGTGCCCAGCTACCACCAGTGACTGCCCTGACAGGAACACAACAGAGAGTCCCTGACGGAGCAGGAGAAAAGTGGGGTGTAGAAGTCAAACTCTAGCAAAAGGTCAGACTTAATGGTCTGACTGAGACTAGAGGGACCCCAGAAGACATGGCCCCCGGACTGTCTGTTAGACCAGAACTGAAACCATTCCCAAAGCCAACTCTTCAGACAAAGATTAGACTGAACTATAAGACATAAAATGATACTTGTGAAGAGAGTACTTCTTAGGTCAGGTAGATACATGAGACTAAATGGGCAGCTCCTGTCCAGAGGTGAGATGAGAAGGTAGAAAGGGACAGGAGCTGGTTGAATAGACATCTGAAATCAGGGGTGGAAAGGAGGAAGGTGCCGTCACAGCATAGGGAGAGCAATTAGGGTCACATAACTGTGTGTGTAAATTTTTTTGTGAGAAACTAACTTGAACTGTAAACTTTCATTTAAAGCACAATTTTTTTTTAGTGTCCTTTTTTTATTGTTGTAATTAAATGAAGTTTATATTTCAAGTTAGTCTCCCATACAGAATTTTTTTTACATACATTGTTAGGAGACCCCAACTGCTCACCCCATTCTGCAACAGCACACTCCTCCCTCTGCCCCTGATTCCCCATGAACATTCAGCCAGCTCCTAACTCTCTGCCTTCCCATCTCACCTCTGGACAGAAGCTGCCTCTTTGGTCTCTTGTATATCTACTTGACTAAGAGGCACATTCTTCACAAGTATCACTTTATGTCCCACAGTCCAGTCCAATCCCTGTCTGAAGAGTTGGCCTTGGAAATTGTTTTAGTTCTGGGGTGATAGAGAGTCCAGGGGCCATGCTTTCTGAGGTGCCTCCAGTCTCAGACCATTAAGTCTGGTCTTCTTACTAGAATTTGAGTTCTGCATCCCGTCGTTCTACTGCTCCATCAGGGACCCTCTGTTGTGTTCCCTGAAAAATTAAAAAAAAAAAAAAAAAAAAAGTCTTGAACTGAAACAAGTCCCTTAGGTCGACTTTTGGCTAAATAACAGATTTGGTAACAAAGTAAAGACTGTTTACCTGTGAATCGTATGCTCCTTTAAAATATCATCTATATGAGATCAAACGGTTAAGAATTACTTTAAAACAAAGATGAGAACGTAAGGGAGTAGATAAAGTAGATTAATGGAAATGGAACAACCAAAACATAAATAATGAGAATGCTCAAGCATTGTGAAGAATGTAACCAATGTCACTGAAGAATTTGTGTACAAATTGTTGAATAGGAAACTAAACTGCTGGGTAAATGTTCATTTAAAGCACAATAAAATATCATTGAAAAAAGATGACCCTCAATGAATATGATCAGACATCATCCATCCTATTATGTTAAGTTATATAAGGGGGATTACACTGGGTTTCCCTGACCTAATCAACTGAGCTTCTTGAAAGCAGAATTCCTCTGGATGTTCACAGAAGATGAAATAAAAGTGTCATGCTTTAACTGGTCTGGAAGTAATGAAGCAGCCGTGTTGTGACCTGTATATAGGGTCCACATGGCAAGGAACTGCCAACAGCCTCCAGGAGCAGAGTGAGTCCCAGTCAACAGCTAGCAGAAAAATGGTGGTCATAGTCCTACAACTTGACTTTTCAGTTTGCAGACGAGTGCTTTAACCACTGAGACACCTGGACACCTTAATGGAGAAAAACCCAGTGCAATTTATGCAAGGCCGACAGGTTTTTGAGTGAAGTGTATCAGCAGAAATACTGCTAATTGGAATTGAAATCTATAGAGTACAAAAAGAAAGAAGGATTTTGGACCCTCAGAATTCTACTGGCAGGAAGCAAGTTAATAAAACTACTCAGATACAAACACATGGTATCTTTCATGAAAAAAAGGAAGGATGGCTCACAGGGTGGAATCAGGAGGCCGGAGGATAGAACCAGTAGCCTAAAGAATCAAAGCAAGACCCCAGGGAAAAACAGAGCCTAGAATCAATGAGAAATACCCCAAAGACTTGAAACCTGATCAAGAAAAATCCAGCATTTGTCCAGCTAGATTTGCAAACTGCTTGAGCCCATTATTTCTTTTTACCTTCTGTTTTCCCCATTTTTGAATCATAATATCTGTAGTTTCCTATATGTGTCCCACCATTGTGTGTTGGGATTAGTGGGAGCAGATAACCTGTCTCTTAACTTTTTCAGATCCACAGATGGACATAAATTGTGCCCCAAGAGTTTTCATATTCAGGAGCCTCATCCCTACCTCAGTACCTAATTTAGTTGATGAAATTTTGAACTTTGAGCTAAGGGGATCTAGATGAGATTTCCAACTTGAGCTGATGAGATTTCCAACTTGAGCTGATGAGATGATAAGATTTAGATTTAGCTGATGAGATACTGGACTTGAGCTGATATTGTAATGAGATGGAAATTTGGAGACCCTTGGATGGGGCACATGTATTTTGCATGTAGGAAGGATGTTAATCATGGGAACCAAAGGTGGACTATGGTAGACACACTTCTATAATGAGTCCCATGACTTTTATCCTCTGATGTCAGTCCCATGATTATGTTGTTACATGGCAAAAGTAATTTTTGCAGATGTAATTAAGGTTACCAATTAGTTGACTTAAAAGACTTATCTGTGTGAACCTAAACCTAGTTACACAAGGAAAAAAAGAAGTAACGAAGGGTGAGTTACCAAGTCAGTTTCCACTGTGGGCAAGAGGAGCTTAATTCCACTAGGCATCTATGTGAGACAGTGCAGAATACATACTTTGTAGTTGTCCCAATAAGGGGCTAGGAAAATGAAGGTATTTATCTACCAATTCTTATCATAAGTTGATAGTTGCTCCTGAGGGGAGAGGTGCATTAAATTTCTAGCACTTTCAGTCTTCTGTATATAAGGAGAGAGTGGACCTCAGTGTCTATACACACATGCACATATGCACACACACATAGTAGCTACCATTGGAAGTTGGGATAGCATGCACAAAAAGTAGTGCTGCAACTATTGGTCTGTACTCTTCTGGAGCAAAAGAGAAAGAAAGAAACCAAAGACTCAGAGAAGAAACTAGTCTACAGGACTAGTAACCTGTTGCCATCTAGTTGATTCTGTCTCATAGTGACCCTATAGGACACAGTAGAATTGCTCCATAGGGTTTCCAAGGAGTGGCTGGTAGATTTAAACTGCCAACCTTTTGGTTAACAGCTGAGCTCTTTACCACTGTGCCACCAGGGCTCCAAGCGTACATAAAACATGGCTTCATCTACCCTGAGACCAGAAGAGAATGTTGACACGTTGTGAAAAACGTAACCAATGTCACTGAACAATTTGTATAGAAACTGTTAAATGAGAACCTAATTTGATGTGAAAACTTCCACTGAAAACACAAGAAAATATTATTGGAAAAAACAAAGAATTAAGAAGGGTGTATAGGCAAGGCACAAACAGCATCAGCTCCCCTTGGCATATAGCCGTAGAACACTTGCCCTTGTCTGTCTGTAGCAAGTCCATTTTTGATCTCAGTTCCATGAATGTAAATATATTGATTAGTGACTCCAAGGTATATCTTTATCCTTGACCTCTCTCCTTACCTCCAGATTCATATATGCAATTGTCTACTTGACATCTCTACTTGAATGTCTATTATGTATATCTAAATTAATATGTGTAAATCAACCATATATTGTTTATCTCCAAGCTTTTTCTTTCCACATTCTTCTCTATATCACTATATGGTACTGCCAGCCACTCAGTTACTTATGCTCTAAATCTTGACGTCATTCTTGATTCTTCTTTTTCACATCCCATATCAAGTCCTTCATAAAATTCTGTCATCTCCCAAAAAGACAAGAGCATCCAAAATGATCTTCATGTATCTGCTTTTGTCTTCTGCCGCAAGCCTCTTCTTGACACTGCAGCTGGAATGATCTTGGAAAAATACAGGTCTGATGATGATATTGCTATGCTCAAAATCCTCCACTAGTTATCAATACCACCCAGAGGAAAAGCCAACATCTTTACAATAATTACAATATCTTACAAGGTTTTTCCTCCCTGTCTCACTATCTCTTATGAGAATGCAAATCCAGGTGTGAGACCAAAATTTTTGCTTTTAATGATACTTCCAAAAGCTATGCTTCCTTTCTCAGGCTCACACATGTATATTGCTTTGTTCTATATATATATTTTAGTGCTAATTATCATTCATCTTTACTTACATTAATTTCAGTATAAACTATTCCTGATTTACATTTATACTTTTGAATATCAGATAATCATAATTGTGTACACGCAGGAATTCTTAAAGAACCAGTAGTTCAACATCTATAATTTTCAACTGAAGACACTGACACCTAGAAAAATCAAGTAATTTTCTCTAGTTGGTGACAGAGCTGAAATTCGTAACCTGGCTTCTTCACGTATTCTTTGCGCTTTTTTATTCACTCTTTCACACCAAGTCAGTGATGCTATATTATAAGGAAGAAAAGAAAGAAAACAAAGCAAAAACAGAGTCTCAGAAACTCTGTTTAGCTATGTGATCAGGACTTCACTGACAGTATAGCTAAAACAGCTAATAACCACAGTCAGAAAAAAAAAGATTATGTATTGATGTAGTTTGAGTATGGATGAGAAGTTGGTGCCTTATTTTGAGTTTTAGAGGTCTTATACCATATAGTATTGGAAGGTGTAACATAATAGAATTATCTCTAATGTTTATGCTGAAGGAAGAAACTTGCTGTTTTCTATCGTATTTTATTGGTGTCTAGTAAAATGTAAGGGGTTATAATTTGACCCACACTATGCTTGGATCTATGTCATAACAAGCCATGATGAACAGGATTCTTTACTATATATTTTTTTCTTAAAAATGTGATTTTCACAAAACCATCTTCATACTGCAACTCTGACCAGTGATCATTTGAGCTATAAAAAGTAATCACACTTTATTGCTGAGACTTTCAGTTTATCAAAAGATTTTATACAGAAACCGAAGTGGTAAATAATTTAGCAGTTGGATAAACTAAAGAGGATATTCAGCAAGAGCATTTCTTTGCCTCACCCTTTGATGTGAAGAAGAACCAGGGATAAGATGAGAATTTAGTCAGTGTAACTTCCACAATAAATCTATCTATAGTCAGCAGCATTAAAATAGTTTTGAAATCCTCTAAACTTTGCAGTCAGAGGAAAATGAAAGGAGAAAAGTATAAAGCAGAAAGAAATGAGATTAACTGTCCCAATGAAAGTACCCCAGAGGAAAAATAATTTGATTTTTCACAAACATACCCAGCACAGAAGATGAAAACAAAGCTGCCTGCATTTATAGTATTCCTGCCTGTTAGGAATACTGCATACTTATAGACACTGGTCTTAAGAAAAATACTTGTTTGAAATATAGTGCATTTTGGAGTTAATATCCAGTGATATATTCTGAGTGTATCAGGGGGTAGGGACAGGAAAGTAATGAAAGAAAATTAAAGACCAGCAGGTGTTTGATGGTCTTTAGGTAGTTAGGAGCCTAATTTAGAAATTAACTGGAAGATTAAGCGGGAAATGTTCATTGCTAGTTTTCTAATTTATTTGTATTTTTCCACAGTCAGAATATCTAATAAAGATGAATAACTCTTAAATACAAAAATTATGAGGCCAGTTGGAGACCACATACCATTTAAAGATCAATATTTGAATTATTTTTCTCCTTGAGAACTTAATCACATCTACTTGTTAATGGGCAAAAACAAAACACAACAAAAACCCTCTGGGCTTCATTTTATATGCACAAGCTACAGATTCTGCATAGGCTTTGCAGTAAGTCCTCCCAAACTTTGAATTCAGTTATCTCCTCTGTTACTGTTTGATAAATGGCAGATTTCTCAATAGCAACAATGGAAGTCAAAGAAAAAAAAAATCAAATGATATCATCAAATGTTGAGAGAAAAATAGCTTTCAATCTAGAATTGAGTCCCCTGAAAATTATCTTTCAAGAAATACGGTTAAATACATATACTTTCATATAAACAAGAACTGAGAGAGTACCACCAGCAGATCTTTCACTACAGTTAAGTTCTAAAGAATGTAACGCAAGAAGAAAGGAAATGACCACACAAGAAGATCTGAAGTTCAAAAATGAAAAAGGAGTTAAGAAATCAGTAAATCTGTAGATAAATCAAACAAATGTTTTTCTTTATAAACTAATAATTTTAGTGATTTATTTTAAAGTTGGTTGTGAAGAGGGTGATCTGTGTTATAGGTATCCTAAGAATCTTACATGATTTGAGGTGGACAGTTAAGTTTAAACTTTGTTAAGAATGTATGGTAAAACTTCAAGAGTAATCATTAAAAGAACAGGAATATTTTAATGATATAAAAAGACAGTGTATCCAACAGTACACATTATTAGGACCAAATTCTATTATACAAACTCAGTGAAAAAACATATTCTTTTTAAAAGTATACATTTAGAAATTAAATACATCTACATTATGTGTAAGTCAAAGAAAAAGTCATAGTGGAAAATTAAAAGTATAACAGCAATAATGACAATGATATAAATCAAAATAGATGGGATGCAGTAAAAGCAGTACATAAAGTAAAACTTCTGGCCTTAAATGATTGCATAATAGAACAGGAGTAAGCAAATTCTTTAGGTAAAGGACCAAATAATAAATAATTTAGGCTTTCCTGGCCAAATGATCTCTGTCACAACTACTCAACTCTGCTTCAAGTCTCAAGCAGCCTTAGACAATATGTAAACATTGCATATGTAAGCATTGCAGTGTTCTAATAAAATTTTTGGACACTGAAATTTGAATATCTTAGAATTTTCATCTCTTAAAATATTATTCTTTTAAAAAATATTCTTCAGCCTTTATAAAATGTAAAAATTCTTAGCTCTCAGGCCATAGAAAAAGAGGCTATGCGTCAGATTTGGCCTGTGGGCTGTAGTAACCTGACATTTATTAATAGAAGAAGAAAGAATAAAAATTAATGGGCTAACATTTAGTTTAAGAATTTACAAAAATAAATATTCTCAGTTACCATAATTTTAATTTTTGCTTCTGTATTTGTCAAAATATAGTCACCTTTTTCCTGCTAGAAATATTGTTTGAAATATAGCTGAAGTCTCTCAATCTATTCTCCGTGTTTAAACTTACCTTTAATATTTTAAGTATCTTCAGCTCTCTGTTGTATCCATGGTGGATTTCTCAGTACAGTATTATACATCAGTTCATTAATTCTCTTTCTTACTCTTTCTAGTAGAGAAAGTAATCTCTGTATTAACTATTTTATTTCAATCACTACATTTATAATTATAGTCACTCTCTGTTTGTATCTATTCCATTTCTAGTCCAAAGTCATTCTTACTTTGTTTTAAGCATGGCTATGTTTGTTGTTGTTTTTATAATAATTTGTTTGGAAAGGGAATGGGATTAGGGAAACGGGGAACGTGCCATCTTGACTGAAATTGTACATGCTTTTTGTAGTAATCTAAATTCAGGTTAAAGATTAGCATTGTCAATTGACTATTCAGGGAGAAAAGTCCAGACAGAATTTATTTGTATGGAACTAACCTGAAGAGGTAACCAGCTATCGAAAAATGCCAGTTCTTATAGTTTACTACTGGTGTGAGAGTTCCTTGAAGATAGGGACTCTGTGCTATTCATCTCTCTCTCCCTAGCAGTTATCATCATTTCTGACATACGGTCACGAGCAAGGAATGCCTTCTGTGATTGGACCCATCATTAACACCTTACAAGTCCAATGCTGCTGATCTGGTTTGACTGAAAATAGAAGGTAGGATCCATCTTTTCATGAATGTATTAAAAATGCTACATGGAAAATGGCTTTATGATCAAGTAAGTTTGAATAATGATGCCTTTAAAAATGTTAAACATGACTGACTACAGGAATTCACTTAACTGTTAATATGTGACTATTTTATAAATCTTCAAAGGGGTGAAATAAATCACCAGCTTATATAGAATCTTTTTATTAAGGAACACCTGATACGACTAATATTTTAAAGACACATATTTGGAAATGGAGATATAATAGATCCCCAAAATTTGCATTGCACGTTGGAAAGAACAGATGTTTTGGAATCATTAAGATTTGTGCAACTTTGAGCAAGTCATTAAACTTTCTATGTCTCAGTTTCCTCATCTATTATGGGCTATAATAAAAACTACCTAATAGAACTGTTGGGGGAATTCCAATGATATATTACAAGAATAGCACTTAGCAGTGGATCATGGTTAAGCAGTATACATGTATGACTTCACATCTAACTCTATTCTTCTTTTCCCTCTTCCTTTCAAACTGCATCCCACCCCCTAATACTTGGGAGTTTCTCTCTTTCTGGGTGGAAGACTGCGCTAGGGTTTTAGAAAATCACCAGAAGGTGATAGTATCCTAAGATTTGGCTTAAAAGGAAATTCATTGTCCCATTCAGTTCTCAAAATTAAATAGCATGCCACAACCAAGTTTTGCCTTTTCTACTTAAAGAAGATAATGGGTATCAGGCCAGCTAATAATAAAGCTGTCTTTGATTGTAATTTTGCTTTTTTCACTTAGTTTTAGAGCTCTATTGGGAACTTTGGGATAAGGAAGGATGATTGATAGGGCAAGCTTTGGGCTATTCTCTGTATCCCAGGCAAGACAATAAAATGGCTTCCCAATCCTCACCTTGACTTCTAACATCTGACGCTTAAACCCACAATAAATGGTAGTTATTAACATTTTTGATTAGGTCTATTTGTATTTCTAGAAATAATTTCACTCTAGTCTTTTATCTCAAGGTTGCAGTGCCACATATAATTAATTTTCTGAGTTGATAATGGTTTTTTAAAAACCTTGCACTGTATATATACAAGAAGGCCAGAAACACAATGCTATCAATGGGTACCTTCTTTCCACTTTTTGAAAGCTATAAACATTATTTTTGCACATGTTATATATGTACACAGTTTTTTTAAATGAATAATAAATGATGTCTCCAAACAGATTTCAAAGATAGAAAATGTTTATATATTGTGAAATAATTTAAGGTAATTTTGGCATGTAGAATCATTAGGTTATTTTGATATATAGCAATAGCCTCTAATAGAAGTTGATGAGGGCAAAAGTTTCTTCCCCACAGCCTTGCTACCTTGATACTTAAAATGAAAACAAGTTTTGGGCTAAATTATGCCACAAGTACTGATAATTTTTTGCAAGGAGACCCAAATGTATGATAAATTAATTGCAGCACTTCATTCTTTTAGTTATTCTGACATCACCTTGCAAAAGCAGTCAGCTTTTGTTACTTCAGAGCATGGTAACCAACAATCCTCAAAAATCAGTGGCTAAACACAGAACCATTTAGAAATCAAATCTATAAGATCTTTTGTGTGCGTGTGTGTGTACTTTAAGTGAAAATATGCAGTTCAAATTAGTTTCTCGTACAAAAATCTATACACACATTGTTATGTGACCCTAGTTGCTCTCCTTATAAGGTGACAGCACACTCCTATTTTCCACCCTGGATTTCCTGTCCCTTTTTGCCTTCTCATCTCGCCTGCAGACAGGAGCTGCCCATTTTTTCTCATGTATCTACTTGAGCTAAGAAGCACTCTCTTCACAAGTATCATTTTATGTCTTATAGTCCAGCCTCATCTTTGTCTGAAGAGTTGGCTTTGGGAATAGTTTCAATTTTGGGCTAACAAAGTTCGGGGGCCATGTCTTCCGGGGTACCTCCAGTCTCAGTCAGACCATTAAGTCTGATCTTTTTACTGGAATTTGAGTTCTGCACCCCACTTTTCTCCTGCTCCATCAGAGACTCTCTATTGTTGTGTTCCCGGTTAGGGTGGTCATTGGTGGTACCCGGGCACCATCTAGTTCCTCTGGTCTCAGGCTGATGGAGTCTCTGGTTTATGTAGCCTTTTCTGTCTCTTGGGATAATATTTTCCTTGTGTGTTTGGTATGCTTCATTCACTTTTGCTCCAGGTGGGTTGAGACCAATTGAAGTGTCTTAGATGGCCGCTCGCTAGATTGAAGACCCCAGACACCACTCACCAAAATGGGATGCAGAACATGTTCTTAGTAAACTTTGTTATACCAGTTGACATAGATGCCCCCTGAAACCATGGTCCCCAGACCCCTGCCCCTGCTACTCTGTCCCTTGAAGTGTTTAGTTGTATTCAGGAAACTTCTTAGCTTTCCGTTTAGCCCTGTTGTGCTGACTTCCCTTGTAGTGTGTGCTGTCCTTCCTTCACCTAAGATAATTCTTATGTACTATCTAGTTAGTGGATATTGCTCTCCCTCCCTCCCCACCCTCGTAACCATCAAAGGTTTTCTTCTGTGTTTAAACCATTTCTTGAGCTCTTATAATTGTGGTCTCCTACACTATCTGTCCTTTCATGATCGACTAATTTCACTCAGCATAATGCTTTCCAGATTCATCCATGTTATGAGATGTTTTGCAGATTCATTGTTCTTTATTGTTGCATAATATTCCACTGTGTGAATATACTATAATTTATCTGTTTGTCCACTGATGGGCACCTAGGTTGTTTCCATCTTGTTGCTATTGTGAATAGTGCTGCAGTGAACATGGGTATGCATATATCTATTCATATGATGGCTCTTATTTCTCTAGGATATACTCCAAGGAGTGGGATCTTATGGTACTTCTATTTCTAGCTTTTTAAGGAAGTGCTGAATCGATTTCCAAAGTGGTTGTACCATTTTACATTCCCACCAACAGTGTATAAGTGTTCCATTCTTTCCATAACCTCTCTAACATTAATTATTTTGTGTTTTAATGTTTTTTTGGATTAATGCTAGCCTTGTTGGAGTGAGATGGTATCTCATTTTAGTTTTCATTTGCGTTTCCCTAATGGCTAATGATTGTGAGCATTTCCTTATGTATCTGGTAGCCGCCTGAATGGCTTCTTTGGTGAAGTACCTGTTCTTATCCTTTGCCCATTTTTTAACTGGGTTATTTGTCTTTTTGTTGTTGAGGTTTTGCTGTATTTTGTAGATTTTAGAGATTAGACTGATTAGATTTATTGTAGTCAATTTTTTTTTTCTGAGTCTGTAGGTTATCTTTTTACTCTTTTGGTGAGGTCTTTTGATGACCATAAGTGTTTGATTTTTAGGAGCTCCCAGTTATCTAGTTTCTCTTCTGGTGTTTGTGTATTGTTACCATTTATATTCTGTTTATGACATTTATTAGGGCTCCTGGTGTTGTCTCTATTTTTTCTTCCATGACCTTTATCATTTCAGATGTTTTATTTAGGCATTTGATCCATTTTGAGTTAGTTTTTGTGCATGATGTGAGGTATGAGTCTTGTTTCATATTTTTGCTGATGGATATCCAGTTATACCAGCACCATTTGTTAAAGAGACTGTCTTTTCCCAATTAATGGATTTCGGGCCTTTGTCAAATATCAGCTGCTCATAGGTGGAAGAATTTACATCTGGATTCTCAATTCTGTTCCATTGGTCTCTGTATCTGTTGTACCAGTACCAGGCTGTTTTGACTATCATTGCGGTATAATAGGTTCTAAAATCAGGTAGTGTAAGGCCTCCCACTTTGTTCTTCTTCTTCAGTAATGCTTTCCTTATCTGGGGCCTCTTCCCCTTCCATATGAAGTTGGTGATTTGTTTTTCCATCTCATTAAAAACTGCCATTGGAATTTGGATTGGGATTGTATTGTATATGTAGATTGCTTTGTGTAGAATAGACATTTTCACATTGTTGTCTTCCATGAGCAAGGTATGTTTTTCCACTTAAACAGGTCTCTTTTGATTACTTGCAGTGGTGTCTTGTAGTTTTCTTTGTATAGGTATTTTACGTCTCTGGTTAGATTTATTCCTAAGTATTTTATCTGTTTTATTTTCCAGAGAGCTATTTTAAATGGTCTTTTCAATTCTGTTAGAGTTTGTTTTATGCGTTTTGTATCCCTGTCATTGGGTGTGTAAATATTTATTATGGTTATGTCCTCCTGGTGTATTGACCCTTTAATCATTATATAGTGCCCTTCTTTATCTTTTGTGGTGGATTTTACTTAAAGTCTATTTTCTCAGAGATTAATATTGCCACTCCTGCTCTTTTTTGAGTGTTGATTGCTTAATATATTTTTTCCATCCTTTAAGTTTTAGTTTGTTTGTGTCTTTAAGTCTAAGGTGTGTTTCTTGTAGGCAGCATATGGACGGATCATATTTTTTATCCATTCTACCACACTCTGTCTCTTTATTGGTGCATTTAGTCCATTTGCATTCAGCGTAATTATTGATAGGTATGAGTTTAGTGCTGCCATTTTGATGTCTTGTTTTGTGTGTTGTCGACAGTTTCTTTGTTGCACTTAATTTTCTGTTCTGAGTTGTTTTTCTTTATATATTTTCTTTCGTCTTTTTCATTGTTCGTGATTTTGTATTTGCTGAGTCTTTATGTTTTTCATTTTGGTGTATAGGATTCTTAGTTTCCTTTGTGGTTACCTTAATATTTACCTCTATTTTTCTAAGTTTAAACTGATCTTTTGTTTCTTTATATTGCCTTGATTTTCTCTCCATATGAAAGTTCTACCACTACATTTTTTGGTCCCTATTTTTTGTTTCAGTGTTGTCATCTTTCACATACTGACATCTCTGTTTCCCTATTTTCAGTATTTTCATTTTGATTTATTTTTGTGACTTCCCTGTCTGAGTTTATATCTGGTTGCTCTGTCCTGTGTTCTAATCTTGCATTGTTATCTGATGCTATTGATTTTCTAACCGGAGGACTCCCTTTAGTGTTCCATGTAATTTTGGCTTGCTTTTTGCAAGGTCCCTAAACTTCTGTGTATCTGGAAATGCCCTAATTTCACCATCACATTTGAGAGACAGTTTTGCTGGATAGAACATTCTTGGCTGGCAGTTTTTTTTTTTACCTTCATGGCTTTATATATGTCATCCCTTTGCCTTCTTGCCTGCCTGGATTCTGCTGAGTAGTCCGTGCTTAGTCTTATTGACTCTCCTTTGTAGATGACTTTTTGTTTACCCCTAGCTGCTCTTAAAATTGTCTCTTTATCTTTGGTTTTGGTAAGTTTGATTATATTATGTCTTGGTGACTTCCTTTTGGGATCTACCTTGTGTGGGGTCCAATGAGCATCTTGGACGGACATTTTCTCATCTTTCACAATATCAAGGAAGTTCTCTGTTAACAAGTCTTCAACAATTCTCTTTATATTTTCTGTTATCCCCCCCGTTCTGGTACTCCAGTCACTCATAGGGTATTCCTTTTGATAGAATCCCACATAATTCTTAGGTTTTCTTCAGTTTTTAAAATTCTTTTACCTGATTTTTCTTCAAATAAGTTCGTGTCAAGTGCTTTATTTTCAATCTCACTAATTCTGACTTCCATTGCCACAATTCTGCTTCTATGAGTTTCTATTGAGTTATCTAATTTTGAAATTTTATAATCTTTTGAATTTCTGTTTGCTGTCACTCTATATATTCTTGCAAACTGTTAAATTTGTCATTGTGTTCTTCTGTAATCTTCTTAAGTTCCTCTATTACTTTGTATGTTCCTTGGATTGTTCTGCCTTTTGCATGATCTCCTTCCTGATATCTTGAAGAGGTCTATATATTAATCTTCTCTATTCTACCTTTTGTAATTCCCAGTTCTCTTCCTCTGGAAGATTTCTTGATTCTTTGTTTTAGGAGCTTTTTGAAGCTGTCATGGTCTGCCTGTTTGTGTGATTTGATATTGACTGTTGTCTCTGAGCCATCACTAAATTATTGTATTTATTTATTTTATGTTTGCTTACTCTGTCCTAGCTTCTTGTTTTTTTTTTTTTTTTTGGTTGTTGTTGTTTGTTTGTTTGTTTGTTTTTGACATGTACAAATACGCTGCTCGTGTGAGCTACTTTGATTATTGGAGCCTTTTTAGCTCTAATGTCCTGTCACCAGGTGGTTAGATCTGTTGCTAAGTATGTGAGCCCAGGAATCCATTTACTTTTCTTGTACGGATTCAACTCAGGCATCCATTTAGTCGGTCACCAAGTGTGTGGTGCAGGCTCTTACCTACAGTCCTAGATGGGCAGGAGTGATTGGATTAGGTACAGGTATCTGGCTGTAACAGGGGTTCACGCACTGAGCAAGGTAGGGTGCTTACCGATTCCCCTGAGTGTCTGGGGGGAAAGTGTGTCCCTGTTCCCTAGAGAGCATAGGTGGGTGGGTTTTGCAGCTGGACTATGGGCATCCAATGCTGCTGGCTGTAAGGACTGGGAGGCACCACTATTCTTGGACTCATCGCAGGTGGCTAGGTGGCGTGGGTGGATCCACCAGTCCTCAGGCCCCTTTGTAGGTGAGTACCCTGCTTAATGTGCTGAGTGGTGTCAAATGTCATGAACCTGCCACTCCATTGTATAGGTGATACAGTGAAGTTAGGCTTCAGGTACATACCCTGTTGCACTGTGGTAATGAGGGCCTAAGCTGTTGAAATGGGCCCACGCAGGTCTATGCAGAGGTTAAAGGCATTCAAACTTCGTGAACCCTTTATACCTGTGCCTAGGCAAATGATCTGTGCTTGCCCTGTGTTCCCGGTTTAGGGGACTTGGCAGATTATTTTTTCCTGTTTGTTAATTTGTTCCCTCTCCATGGCCAGGAGAACGGCTCAGGGTATGTGACAGGTCCTACTTCCAACCCAGGGGACTTGCCAATCACTGAAGCCAGCCCGGGACCCAGTGCAGAGTGGGGATAGAGCAGGTAAATGGGAGAGACACTCTTCCCAAATGGGGTGTTTTTTGATCCGCGTGGTAGATTAAATTCATGTACTTATCTTTTGCCGATTGGGTGCTGCTTTTCATTGGTTCTGAAGGCTTGGGTAGACTCTGTGCTGCTAGGTCTCTCCCAGTGTGGAAAACGGGTCCCGAAGTTCACTGCTTGCCTCACCGTGCATGCTGGTCAATCTGGCCTGCAAGGTGCGCGTTCTCGCTGAGTCAGGTGTGGCAACTTCTCGCTGCTTCTGAACCATCTGTCCCTCCCCTGCCACTCAGTCCGATTCCTCAACTTTGCCTTTGGTGTTCAGTGTTCCTAGATTGTCATATATAATTGGCTTGGTTTTTCGGGTTTTTGTTGTAAGAGGGACCACTGGAAGCATCTGATTACTCCGTCATCTTGGCCCCACCTCCTATGAGATCATTTGTAAATGCCCAGACTACTGAGGTCACTGTATTTTTATACCTTGTGTACTGTAGTGCAAGAATAACTTTAAACTGATTCTAGAAAATGCACATATTTTTGAACTCTAGTAAAGTACCTAAGGAAAACCCATTTATAACTATGATTGTTATTTAACAATACCGTTATGCCATTTAACAAAGCCATCACATTGTCCATGCACAGATGGGTTTATCAGACAGTTTTTGTTCCCCAATTCACATCCTCTCAACTCAACTTTTATTCTACCTACTGCTTAGGCAACCAGATTCATGCAAGTATAAACTAATAGTAGAACTTTGTGGCTGCATCATGGATCTCTCACGTTCTGCCTCAGGACTTCACCAAAGCTACCTTAGGGATGTCTTCAGGAATCTGCTCAGCACTTTCACATGCTCAGACCTGGAATAGTGGAGTATCATGCCATAGAGGATGACAACCATAGGATAAATGCTCCTCTTTCCCATGCCTCAGGTGGACAATTTTCAGAAACAATATTCCCAGCTCTTCAAAGATCCCCAACCTGATTGATCCCTGGTTGCCCATAGCAGTCACCAGTTAAGTAATGCACTCTGATACAGGCTTTTCCTCTTTCTCTTGTTTGCCCTTTCTTATCTTCTACTCCAGGTCCCTGGGATCATTTCCAAGAATAAACAATCTGGACAAAAATTTTTGTCTTAACCTCTGCTTTATGCAGAAGCCCAAGCTAAGACGGCAGTAATGCCTCTCAAATATATCTAGCCAATCCTAATATGTGGAATATTCTGAATTTCACCAATGAAAACCCACTTATAACATCCAGTATGCTAATTAACGAAACTTCCCATGTTGATCATAGATACTGATAGCAGAAAAGTAGCCTGGGTGGCACAAGCAGTTCAAGATCAGCTGCTAAGCTAAAAGTTGGTGGTTTGAAACCAACCAGTGGTTCCACAGAAGAAAGGCCTGGCAAACTTCTGTAAAAATTATAGCCCAGAAAATCCTATGTTGTTATTAGGTGCTGTCGAATTGGTTCCAACCCATAGCAACCCTTTGTACAACAGAACAAAACACTGCCTGGTCTTGTGCCATGCTCATGAAGTAGTTCTATTACGTAACACATGGGGTTGCCATCAGTTGTGGTATGACTTGAAGGCAGCTAACAACAATGATAGCAGAAACATAGTAGCTACCTCTAGAGTGTGATCTTTTACAAAAAATTCTAGCTATCTGACCCTGGAGTGTGTATTATTGATTAGGGCAATTGGCCCACCCCAAGGCTGATGTTTAAATGAGCACACATACACACACACACACAAGTATACCATGCTATGAATACTGAAATAACTGAAAGTAAAGTTTAGACCATATAGCATATATTTGTTTTAATTCTCTAAAATTATTGTAAAGTTTGATGATGATCTAATTTTCATTTTTTCCCAAAAGACGGTGAAGGTTCTGGCACTCTATTTTATTGTTATACCTATATAACAAAAACACTAGATCAAAAATGATTAATCAAACTTTGGGGACTTCCTTCAGAACTAAATGGTATCAAAAGTTAAGATAATTGTGAGAGGAGGTTACAGTTGGCAAAGATGAGAAAAATGACAGAAAACATACTAAGATGTATCTACATACCTTTATTTATTGTTATACTGTAGGGTTTATAAGCATACATTTCTCAGATTACATACATCAGAATTTAGGGCATTATAAAAATAGAGAAAGCTTTCTGGTCTATACACTATACCTATTAAATCAGAATTTCAAAAGGCAGACCAGAAATTGCTATATTTAACAAGCTGCCCAAATGATGAATGTACACCCAAATTTGAGAACCAGAATAATAGAGGGTAGTTGAGTGTTGGAAATTAGCTTTTGGTTTTAAAAGTTCTGCTTTTTCTCTTCTTGCTATATCTTAACCTTTTGTCTCATCATTGAGGTTAATTACCATCAAATCAGCTCCAACTCATGGTGACCTTATTATGTATAACCAAATGAAAAGTTGCCTAGACCTGTGCCATCTTCATTATCTTTATGTTTGAGCATCTCTAGTAGTGCCTTAACTTAGGAGGTCTATCACTTCGGTTCATTATAACTATAGTTGTATAAGGAAGCTTATTGACAGCCTCTTATCTATAGCAGACGCATGTTTGAGGAATGCCACATAACTCCTCTACCAAAGAATGCATCATCCTTCCCACCAACCAAAGCTGCTATGGGCTGAAAATCTGTTAGACTAGTGTTAATTCCTTTAGGAACTCCTGGTGATTTGCACTTTGATTTGGTTAAAGTGTGCTATTGCATGAAAGAGATTTTTTTTTTTTTTTTTTTGGTTAACGTCTGTCTTAGTTATCTAGTGCTGCTATAGCAAAAATACCACAAGTGAATGTCTTTAACAAATAGAAATTTATTCTCTCCAGTCTGGGAGGCTAAAAGCCCAAATTGAGGGCACCAGCTCTAGAAGGATTTCTCTCTCTGTCGGCTCTGGGGGAAAGTCCTTGTCATCAATCTTCCCCTGTTCTAGTTGCTTCTTAGCACAGAAACCCCGGAGCCAAAGAGCGCGATCTGCTCCCAGTGCTTCTTTCTTGGTGGTATGAGGTCCCTCTCCTATCTAGTTGATTCAGTCTTCCGTATCTGAAAAAAGATTGACTCAAGATACAACCCAATCCTTCAGATTGAGTCCTGCCTCATTAACACAACTGCGTTCAACCCTGCTTCATTAACATCATAGAGGTTAGGATTACAACACTCAGAAAAATCACTTCAGATCACAAAACAGTGGACAACCACACAATACTGGGAATCATGGCCTAGCCAAGGTGACACACATTTTTGGGGACACAATTCAATCCATAGCATTCTACCTTTTGCTCCCCCAAATTTCATGGCCTTGCCACATGTAAAACACATTCACCCTATCATATCACCCCAAAAGTCTTAAATCAACTATAAGTTCAAATTCCATCCTGGGGCAAAAATCCTTTTCATCTATGAAATCTAGAAGTCAAATTATCTTCTTCCAAAGTACAATGGTGGAACAGGCACAAGGTAGACATTTCCATTACAGATGGAGAAATTGGAGGGAAAGAAGGGATAACAGTCACCAAGTAAGTCAGCGAATACATTGTATTAGCTCCCAAGGCTCAAAAACAAACCTCTGTTCTCTGACAACACCCAGGCAATGACACTGCCCTTTAGACTCTGTGTTGGCTACACTCTCTGGATTCTGGGATGAGGTCCCTCAGCCCTGGGCTTCAGCTCTGCCTTCTAGGCCCACTGGAATGCCAACTCTGTTCCCTCAGCTTTGGCTGACCCCATTCTCTTAGTTCATCTGAGTGGTGACTTCAACCCCTCAGTGCAGAAGCCCTCACTCTTCTGCCCCCTGGGCATTGCAGCCCTGCCCCCTCAGCTTTAAGCAGATCTGGCTCCATTCCACTGGCACTCATGAAAAGAAACCCCTACTCCGGAACCGAGTTGGTGAAGATCTGACTCTTTGAAACCTAGGAGACTGTGGCCCCACACTTTGAGACTGAGGCAGCTCTGCTTCCTGTGTTCCTTGTCTTTTCAGTTTCTACTTTTTGGTTCCTTGGCCTCTCGGCCAGTTGGGCCCTTGGGCCAGCCTGGCATCTGCCCTGCTCGGGCAAGTGTTAAGCTCTTTAGCTCTACCAGTTAGTGCCTGGAGATACCCCACTCTGCCAGTAAACCTCAGCTGGAAGAAACTCAGCTCTCTTTCTTCATAGGTTGGCAAGCGTAGCTCCACAGATAAATACCCAGAGGCAGCCCCGCTCCACCAAGAAGCCTCCTGAGCAAAGGCACTCAGCTCTCTCACTCCATGGGTCAGCTCCCACACTGTCTCACTCTGGTATCTGTGTTCTGCTGCTGTTGTTTCTCTGTTACCGCTTCTTGCTGTCTGTACCATCTCCAGTGTTACAGCTCTCCTCACTTCCTTCTTAGTTCTCACAAAAATTGTCTTTGATGTCCATAATTCTACCAATAGTCTCTTCAAGGCAGTCTAGGCTTTTACTATTAAAAACCCATTGTCGAGTTGATTCCGACGCATAGCGACCCTGTAGAACAGAGTAGAATTGCCCCGTAGGGTCTTCAAGGAGTGCCTGGTGGATTCGAACTGCTGACCTTTTGGTTAGCAGCTGTAGCTCTTAACCACTATGCCACCAGGGTTTCCTTTAGATACCTTAAAACTCTTGCAGCCTCTATGCATTTACAGTTTCAAAATCACTTCCACATTGTAGGTATCTGTTAGAGCAGCACCTCACTCTTGGTATCAAATTCTGTCTAGTTATCTAGTGCTGCTATAACTGAAATACCACAAGTGGATGGCTTTAACAAACAGAAATTTATTCTCTTACAGTCTAGGAGGCTAGAAGTCTGAATTCAAGGCGCCAGATCTAGGAGAATGATTTCTCTCTCTGTAGGGTCTGGGAAGGTCCTTGTCATCAATCATACCCTGTTCTAGAAGCTTCTCAGCACAGGGACCCCAGGTCCAAAGGATGTGCTCTGCTCTCAGTGCTTCTTTCTTAGTGGTATGGGATTCCTCTCCTCTCTGCTCAATTCTCTCTTTGTATCTCAAGAGAGATTGACTCAAGATAACAACCCTATCCTATAGATTGAGTCCAGCCTCATTAACACAACTGCTTCTAGTCCTGCCTCATTAACATCATAGAGATTAGGATTTACAACACCTAGAATAATAACATCAGATCACAAAATGGTAGACAACCACACAATACTGGGAATCATGACCTAGCCAAGTTGACACACACATTTATGGGACACAATTCAATCCATAACAACATCTTATTTCTAATTTTCTGAGTAAAGAACTTTGGTGGCATGAGACTCTCTTAGTTGCCTAGGACTGCCATAGCAAAATACCATACATGGGTGGCTTTAAAGAACAGAACTTTATTTTCTCACAGTTTAGGAGTTGAGAAGTTCAAATTTAGGGCACAGGTTCAAGGGGAAAATCATTCCTTATCTCTATCAGCTTCTAGTAGCTGCCAGCAATCCTTGGTGTTCCTGGGCTTTTAGATGCTTCTTCCTCTGTTGTCACATGACATCTTCACCCTGTGTGTTTCTATGTCTATTCTGCTCTTTTTATAAAACACCACCCAGAAGAAAGTAGCTATAGGAACCACCCTACACCCTCCGCCCTCACTCTCCTTCCCCCCCCCCCCCCACCATATGACCATTAACATAACCAACGAAAACTCTTATTTTCAAACAAGGTCATATTTACAGGTACAGGAGTTAGGACTTCTACATAACTTTTTGCAGTACACAATTCAGTCCATAACAGAGACACAGGTGGATTCTGATGGGAGAAGAACAGAAGAAAAGAAAGTTCTGAAACATTGTTTTACTTCTTATGGAAAGCCAGAGGAATCATGAGATCACAAAATAGTCTTATATGGTTAGCTCTGAAATAAAGATAGAGGTGCCACAAAGCCAAGGCAATATGCGAGTGGGAGCTACCAAAAGTGAGAATGAAAATGAAACAAAATCTGCCTAATTCAAATTTATGAGGTAATATTAAGGAACCCACCATATTTATTCAAAAACAGTGACTCAGTTTCATGTAGCCTTCCATTTTGTTTTTGTTTGGAAGCTAGACAGGTTTTCCAGCCGTTTAAAGTGTTTTGGATAGTTCTGTGCATTTGTAGTTCAACCCCTGACAGTTGCAAATGGGAGATTGCAAAAGGACCTAAGATAATGTATAAAAAATATCTATTATGTTTACGGCCATATGAAATCATTCAAATTAAACTTTGTCAATGCCGAACATTATTGTTTCGATTAGATTAGATTGCACTTACAAGATATTTCATTGAGTGACAGTTGAAATCAGCCGTTAAGATTTGTGTACCATTGCAATCTGTTCTTTTCACAGGTTCAAAAAATCTTCATATTTCTCTTTTTATGGGGAAAATATCAAACTTATTTGAGGAGACTTTGAGAACGCTCAACTGTACATTTCCAGCCAGAAATGTAATATACTTCTTGCTGATAAAATTTGTGAAATAACTCCTTACAGCTTTATACTTTCTTAAAAATACATAAATCTTTCTCTTCCCAAAAGTTATTATGTATCAGGATTTAACAGCACTGATAAGGATAGGTGGCTCTTTTAGGTACATTATGCTTCTATACCTGATAGTCTATCTACGTCAAGGTGTTAAAAAAGTATTGAGTAATGATTTGTTCATGCCTAATGCTGTGCTCTGGCTATTTGTCATAACTGGAGGAAGATATGGGTGGAGGTTGGGGCCCAGGACACAAAGAAACACAAGATTAGGTCACTGACAGCAAGGAGCTTACAAACTGCTTAGTGAGAAAAAACATACACAGATGAATCAATGAGAGAAAAACAGACAATAACATATGAGTCATTTTTGTAGTATAGATAAGTAGTAGAGGAGGTTAGAGAAGGGACCAAGTAGGCTAGTTATAGGAAGCTTTACAGAAGAGGCAGGCCTTAGGCCCAACCTGGAAGGACAAATGAAGTTCAAACAGGAGGAAAGGAAAGTGATGGTATACTAGACAAGACCAACATGAACAAAATTGCAGAGGAATAATAAGTCTACAGTATTGTTCTGAGAAGCAGTAGGGATATAAAGTGGGATATTCAGTGTTGAAGGGATTTGTACTTTTTTTTCCATTGCCTGAAAGAATAATTATCATTGTTACTATAATGTAGTAGTATTGTTCATATTTAGCAAATATGGACTTAGCACAAGGCCACGGGTGGGGGGAACTAGTAGAGAGAGACAGAAACAGTCTAAAAGTTATATTGCCACTCATATGAAAAGGGCAGATGCAGAAGAAGGAAATTGGTTAAGGAATATTGATAAAGCCAAAATGTCATGACATTATTAGAATTAAACTTTTGGCTTGGATAATATAAGCAAGTTCTTCCAAATTATTAAAATCCTCAGAGATTCTGAATTCTTATCTAATTACTCATAGCAGAATTAGATTGCTTCAGGAGAAAAAGAATTCTGGTTATTTTTCATTTCAAATTATCACTCCATACATCTCCTTTCTTTAATCATCAAGGTTGATTCTCAACCCACTGTAATCTGCATTCTGTTCTCACCACAATAATGAAAATTCTCTTAATTGGGTTTACAATTACTTCCTATAAAACTCAGTGGTATTTTATTAGTCTTAAATTCTTTTGACACTGACAGGAATATGACACTCTTGACCACTTCTCCATTCTTAAAACTCTCCCCTTGGTTAGCTGTTGTAACCTGTATCTTGTTTTTCTTCTGCTGCTTTTTATCAGGTCTTTAACTTTATTCCTCAATCTGCCTTTAAGTGTTAGCATCATCTAACATTTTCAGTTTATATTCTCTGCATAGCCTCACCAGAAAAAAAAGTAAAACAAAACAATCCATCATAACCTTGTTCTACTTCCTATATTCCCTATCCTAATAAATCATGTATCATTCATGTATTTGTCAAAGCAAAAAATGAAAAAAACAGCCTAATCATTTTAATTTAGGCATTATGAATTTCTATCAATTCTCATTCTAAAATGATTTTCAAATATATCCTCTCATCTCTAGAGACCTTATTTAAGGTTCTTATCACCTTTTGCCTGAATTAGTCAACCAACTCTTCAATGGTCCTCTGCCTTCCAACTCTTAGCTTTTCTTCTATATCTTCCTCAATGCCCACAAAATTAACTTTGATCATTTCATTCCCTTGATTACAGTGCTTCAGTCTCCACTGACTACAGGATAAATTTCAAATTCATTAGCATTGTTTCAAGGTTCTTCTATCAGTTTATTAATCTCTCCTCCTTGAAATACATTTTGCATTTGGCTGCCAACAAAACACCCACCACTGGTTTTCTCCCATCTCACTGGCCGCTTCTAATTAGTCACGTTTGATGGTCTTGTCATTTTCTTGACAAAAGGAATACCTTAGAGCTTTTGTTCTTTCTCGTCTCTAGCTCCTCTTTTTACCTCCAGCTCTCATCTTTTCAGCAAATTCCTTAACACTAACATGTTAACTTATATATATTTAAGGTTTTAAACCTCTTAGGAAGGTGGCTATTTTAATAGAGGATTTTTTTTTAATGAAAATATTTTCAAATTTCTTTTCTTCCTGTGGGGTGTTTCAGGTACCATGTTAAATAATAATAAGTCATCTTCATTTTGAGAACACTAATTGTCTCCAAATAAAAGAGAAATAATATTTATTGATCAAGTAATATTTATTGATTACCTATTATGAATTGGGAACTGTAATAAATGGTTAACATATGTTAGCTTACAAAAGCCTCACAAAACAAACATTTGATTTAGAGCTCTTCTTAGTGGACTTTCACATCATATGTTCTTACATTAAAATAAATCATGATTTCCTTCTAAAAATAATTCAATCTACTTTTGACCAAGAATGATCTACAATGTTTAGGAAGGTTACTACTATTTTACAATAATTTATCCAGCTTCTAAATAAGTGGTGAAATTTGGACACTTTTTATTGTAATAGTGACTGATACTACAGTTTTTTTACATAATCCAATCATGAATGAATATTTCAGCCTATTATGAGCTTGATGCTGGAGTTCAATTTTTAATTAAGTCTTTGTAGATTCTACATAAATTATAACAGAAAATAAGATTTCTAATACTTACAAACAATACTTAGAATGCATTGCTCTATAATGAGAAATAGGTGTATTTTCTCCATTTCTTTTTTTTTTTTTTTAATTATACTGTAATGTGTTTTCGGTGAAGGTTTACACAGCAGTTTAGGTTCCAGTTCATCAATTTCTACACAAGTTGTTTAGTGACATTAAGTTACATTCTCCACAATGCATGAATATTCTCATTATTTCTGTTTTGGTTGTTCCATTTCTATTAATCTAGTTTCCCTGCCCCATTACATTCTCATCTTTGTTTTAAAGAAATTGTTGACCATTTATTCTCATATAGGTAAGTTTTTAAAGGAGTACAGTACTTTATTGGTGATGTTCATTATTTTTTGAGCTAACTTGTTATTTACCTACATGGTGACCTCAGGGCTTAGTTTTTGTTCAAGGTTTGAAGAATATCTCAGGGAAGTAGTCTCAGAGAGCCCTCCAGCCTCAACTGATCCAATAAATTTGTTGTTGTTTTTTTGTTGGTGGTGGTGGTTGTTTCTTCCTTTTTTTTTTTTTAAAGAAGTTTGAGGTTCTGTTCCACATTTTTTCCCATTCTATCAGGATCCAGCTACTGTGACCCTGATTAGAACTGTCAGTAGTGGTAGCCAGGTACCATCTTGTTTTTCTGGACTAGGGGTACATGAGGTCATGGTTCATGTAGACTATGTGTTCTATAGACTAGTTCCTTCTTTGAGTCCTTCTTTCTCTTTTGCAACGTCTGAGTAGAGACCAGTTGTTGTATCTTCAATGGCCACTTGCAAACTTTTAAGACCCCAGACATTACCCACCAAACTAGGATGTAGAACATAGCTTTATAAACTATATCATGACAGTTGACTAAGATGTCCCATGAGACTGTGGTCCTAATACTTCAAACCCAGAAATTCAATCCTATGAGGTGTTTGGTTATGTCTAAAGAGTATCTATAAGTGTGCCCCTGAAGTGCTTTATTATATATATATGAACATATGTGCATACAGTCACATAGATGCATATACATATATATATATATATATATATATATATATATGGATACACCTATATATAAACAGAGATAGACATACCTATAAACATATATGTCCTTGACATCAAGGACATCATACATGAAGAAGCAAAAGGTCATTAAAAAGACAGAAAAGAGAAAAGATCAAAATGGATGTCAGAAGAGACTCTGATACTTGCACTTAACCATGGAGTAGCTAAAGTGAAATAAGTAAATGATGAAGTAAAAAAGCTGAAAAGAAGATTTCAAAGACTGGCTTGAGAACTGAAGTATTTTAATGAAATGTGCAAAGACCTGGAGTTAGAAAACCAAACGGGAAGAACGGACTTGGCATTTCTCAAGCTGAAAAAACTGAAGAAAAAATTCAAGCCTTGAGTTGCAATAGTGAAGGATTCTACAGACAATAAATTGAATGATGCAGGAAACTTCAAAAGAAGATAGAAGGAAAACAGAGAGTGATTGTACCAAAAAGAATTGATCAACATTCAACCATTTCAGGAGGTAGCATATGATCAAGAACTGATGGTACTTGAAGAAAAAAGTTAAAGCTGCACTGAAGGCATTGATGAAAAACAAGGCTCCAGGAATTGATAGACTGCCAATTGAAATGTTTCAACAAACAGATGCAACACTGGAAGCGGCCACTCGTCTGTGCCAAGAAATTTGGAAGACAGTTACCTGGCCAACCGAGGGGAAGAGATCCATATTTGTGCCCATTCTAAAGAAAGGTGATCCATGGAATGTAGACATTAACAAACACTATCATTAATATCACATGCAAGTAAAATTATACTAAACATAATTCAAAAACTTTGCAGCAGTACATTGACAGGGAACAGTTGGAAATTAAAACTGGATATAGAAGAAGACATGGATGAGGGATATCATTGCTGATGTCGGCTGGATCTTGGCAGAAAGCAGAGAATAACAGAAAGATGTTTACTTGTGTTTTATTGACTATGCAAAGGCATTCGGCTACGTGGATCATAACAAATTATGGATAACATTGAGAAGAATGGGAATTCCAGAACACTTAATTGTGCTCATGAGGAACCTGTACAAAGACCAAGAGGCATTTGTTCGAACAGAGCAAGAGGATACTGCATGGTTTAAAATGAGGAAAGGTGTGTGTCAGGGTTGGATACTTTCACCAGACATATTCAATCTATTTGCTGAGCAAATAATCTGAGAAACTGGACTATATGAAGAAGAAAGCAGCATGAGGATTGAAGGAAGACTCATTAAGAACCTGTGATATGCAGATGACACAATCTTGCTTGCTGAAAGTTAAGAGGACATGAAGCACTTACTCATGAAGGCCAAAGACTACAGGTTTCAGTATGGATTACACCTCAACATAAAGAAAACAAAAATCCTCACAACTGGACCAATAAACAATATCATGATAAATGGAAAAAAGTTCGAAGTTGATCCACAATCAACGCCTATGGAAGCAGCAGTGAGGAAATGAAATGATGCATTGCATTGGGCAAATATGCTGCAAAAGATCTCTTTAAAGTGTTAAAAAGCAAAGATATCACCTTGAGGACTAATGTGCACCTGATCCATGGTATTTTCAATCATCTCATATGCCTGCGAAAGCTGGACAATGAATAAGGAAGAACAAAGAATTGATGCCTTTGAATTATGGTGTTGGCAAAGAATATTGAATATACCATGGAATGCCAGAAGATTGAACAAATCGTGGAAGAAATACAGCCAGAAGGCTCCTTAGAAGCAAGGATAGTGAGACTTTGTCTCACTTAACTTTGCACATGTTACCAGGAGAGACCAGTCCTTGAGAAGGATATCATGCTCGGTAAAGTAGTGGGTCAGTGAAAAAAAGGAAAGCCCTCAATGAGATGCATTGAACTAGTGGCTGCAACAATGGACTCAAACATAGCAATGATTGTGAGGATGGTGCAGGGCCAGGCACTGTTTCATTCTGCCATGCATGGGGTCGCTTTGAGTCAGAATTGACTTGACTGCACCTAACAACAACAACAGTGCATGTATATGCCTACATACATGCTGTGATGGTTAAGGTTGTGTGTCACCTTGGCTGGGCCGTGATTCTCATTTGTTTGGCAGTTGTGTAATGATGTAGTTTGGCAATTATGTAATGATGTTATCCTTTGTTTTGTAACATCATGAATCATCTCCGTGATGTGATCTGGTATGATCGGCCAGTCAGTTTTAAGGGGAGTTTCCCTGGGGGTGTGGCCTGCATCCAGTACATACGGATGTTCTGGCAAAGTTTTCTGGCTTTTGCTCGCTCTGGATCCTGCATCTAGATCATCATTATCTGGCCTCCGGCTTGGGAGTTGAGCCTGCGGCTTGCTGTATTGCCTGCTGATCTTGGATTTGTCAGCCTCTGCAACCCATGTTCCAGCTGATTGCTGTCTGACCTTATGATCTAGGGTTCATCAGTCCCTGCAGCTGCGTGAGTCAGGAGAATCCTCCAGCCTGACGTGTGACTTGGCATCCTCTTCAACCAGATGAGCCATTTCCTTGCAATAAAACTCTCTCTCTCTCTCTCTCTCTCTCTCTATATATATATATATATATATATATATATATATATATAGACAAATATATACATATATAAACGAAAAATTTCTTTTATAAGGATCAACACAAAGCTGGTTCCTATGAGGCAGAGGTTAAAGATGTCCCAATTGTCCAACTTTTCCAAGCTGTTGTACCACTCCATTATCTCTAACATCAACTACTCCCTCTCCCCTCAGTACTCTTCCTCCTGTGTTTGGGTTCCCTAATTCACTGCAATGTCTCACAGAACTCACGAACCATATAAAGGAAATGGCTCACGTGGTTGTGGAGGCTGGCAAGTCATAAATTCGTGGGTCAGGCGTAGGCTTCTCACGACCCATGTGGCTACAGGGGCTGATGAACTAACAGAACGTTCAGACCACAGGCTGCTGGCTCACAAGGCTGCGAAAGCTGGCGAATCAGGTCACGAGATAGGCGGCCAATCCAAGGGGCTGTGGAGGCTGGCGAATCCCAGAATTGGCAGGTCGGACAGCAGACCTCTGGCTCAAGTTCCAAGAACCAGAGGTCAATTGATCACTAACCAGAAGCAGTATCCAGATGCAGAGAAAGATAGCCTCACCAGGACACACACGTATATCTTAGATGTATGCTGCACCCCAAGGAAGGGCATAACTTTAGTAAGGCTGTGACCCAAGACACGCCCTACCTCAGTCCTTCCTCATAAATATGTAGTGGTCAGGATCCACAACCCATAAAATGGAGGACAACCATACAGTACTGGGAATCATGGCCTAGCTTAGTTGACACATATCCCCAACCATCACAGGTTGCGTATACCTTATTTGCATAGTACCACTCAATCATTGTGTGTGAGTCACAAGCACCATGGCTAGAAGAGGGCACTGCTAATACTTAGTGTGAGGTGGCAATAGAAATACTCAAAATATCACTGCCAATAGACCAAGTATTGGTGAGAGGCTGGCTCTAGGTGATCAAATATTTGATACTTTTCTATAATTTTGTCAGAATAAGAAGTATAAGAAGGCTGTTTGGTTGGTCCTGCTTTCACTAGCCAAAGTGGTGAAAGAAAAGATGAGCTCAGGGCTTCAGAGTCACAGCTCAAGCACTGAATAAAAGACCTCATAATTCCCACTTGTACCCTGAATGAAAGCTTATATTGCCAAAAAACAAACACAGAGTCTTATGGTAAGAGTGGCTTAATTACAAAGCCAGTTTAATTCCCAACCTTGAATCATGTCTGAATTTAAAGTGAGGGCATTGATTGGGAAGAAATGGGATCTGGAAACTTGGGATGGGGACATATGGGCAGATAATCAGGGAGCCAGGGACACTGAGCTCCTAGGTTCTGCTGCATGACTTCTACCAACAGAATCAGCCCTCTCCCTCCCATCTGAAGAGATTACTCCATCTTTGTCTGTTAAGCCACCCTCCCCAGTAAACTGTTAGTGCCTCCATGCCCATGTAATGAGATTAACCCAGCTGTATCTGTAGAATTTTTGTCTGAGGTATCACCTGGGGCAGCATCTGAGTAATCGCCTGGGAAGGCTTCTGTCTCATTGTCTGGGGCACTGCCTTAGGCCAGTGCTTTACAAGACATTGCTGAATATCTCCAGGACTCACCCTCACCACCCATTTTTACTTCGAGACCTATAACCAGACTTAAGTCCCAGCAAGCCCTAAAAGGTGAAGTACAAAGTGTGAGACAGGAGGAGATATGCTACACTCCAAAAGAACTGCTTGTCTTTTTTAATACGTACAAACAGAAACCTGGGGAATATGTGTGGGAAAGGTTATTAAGGGTGTGGGATAATGGTGCAAGAACATAAAGTTGGGTCAGTCTGAGTTTATTGATATGGGTCCACTAAGCACAGATTCTTCAATGTTTTAGCCCAAAAGGTTATGAAAGCATCTGATAGTTTATTTGGTTGGTTCAATGAAGCATGGATTATGTGATGGCCTACACTAAATGAAGTCAAAGTACCAGACCTACCTTGCTATACTGTGGAAGAAGGTATCCAAAGGTTTAGGGAAATTGGCAAGTTAGAGTGGATTTATCAGGTTAGATCCACAGATCCACACATGGAGTGCCCAGAGGACACATATTTTACCACAATGGTGAGGAACAAATTTGTGAAGGGAGCCCCAGAATCCTTGAAGACTGCTGTTATTACTATGTTATGTAAGTCAGATTTGACTGTGGTAACTGTCCTAACTAAATGAAGACATATAAATACAATAGCTCTGATTGGACCCCATGGTGGTAGGGGTCAAGTGGCAGCACTCAGTTGACAAAGACAAGGTAGATGTGTTTATCGTAATGAACAGTGGAGTCAAAACGGTAATCAGAATAGTCTGACTCATATGGACTTATGGCGTTGGCTACTTAGTCATGGTGTCACTAGGAGTGAAATAGATGGGAAATCTATTAATATTTACTTGATCTGTACAAGAGGAAGAATTCTAATTCAAGTGAATGGCAGTCTAACTCGAATCACCAGAGTAAAGAGTCACAGCCCTTCAATTCCCAGACTTGAGCAAGTTTACAGACCCTCAACCCCTTGAAAGAAGGGGAGGCCAGGTCCCATTGAGGAAGTACTCCACTACACTGTCAAAAATTTATATTGTTAATATTTCACCCATCCTTCTCCAAAGGGATATACAGCCTTTTATGAAAGTGACTGTTCACTGGGGAAAAGGAAATAATCAGACATTGTGGGGATTATTGGATACTGGCTCTGACTGATATTAATTCCAGGAAACCCAAAATGTCATTGTGACCCACCAGTCAGAGTGGGGTCGTATGGAGGTCAGGTTATTAATGGAGTCTTAATTCAGGTTCATCTCACATTAGGTCCAGTGGATCCCAGAACACATCCTGTAGTGATTTCCCCAGTTCCAGAATGCATAATTGGAATAGATATACTAAGCAACCGGCAGAACTCCCACATTGGATCCATGACAAGTGGAGTAAGGAGTAAGGACTATTGTGGTATGGTAAGCCAAGTGGAAACCATTAGAACTACCCCTACCTAGGAAAATAGTAAACCAAGAGCAGTACTGCATTCCTGGAGGGATTTCATAGATTAGTGCCACCATCAAGTATTTGAGGGATGCAAGGGTGCTGATTCCCACCACATCCCCATTCAACTCACCTATTTGGTCTGTGCAAAAAATAGATGGATCTTGGAGAATGACAGTGGATTATCATCAACTTAATCAAGTGGTGACTCCAATTACAGCGGCTATTGCAGATGTGGTTTCATTGCTTGAGCAAATTAATACATCTCCTGATACCTGGTATGCAGCTATTGAACTGACCAATGCCTTTTTCTTGATTCCAGTTTTGAAAGAACACCAGAAGCACTTTACCTACAGCTGGAAAGGCCAGCAATACACCTTCTCCATCATACCTCAGGGGTATATCAACTCTCTAGTCCTATGTTGTAATTTATTCTGTAGGGAACTTAATCACCTTTCTCTTCCATAAAATGTCACACTGGCCCACTACATTGATGACATTATGCTGATTGGATCAAGTAAGGGATAAGTATCAGTGATTCTGGACTTATTGGAAACATATTTGCATGCTAAAGAAAACAAATCCATTGCTGTTGAGTCAATTCTGACTCATAGAAACCATATAAGACAGAGTAGAACTCCCCCATAGTGTTTCCAAGGAGTGCCTGGTGAATTCAAACTGCTGACCTTTTGGTTAGCAGCCATAGCTCTTAACTACATCACCAGGGTTTCCATTTGCATCTTAGAGGATGGGAAATTAATCCCACAAAAAACTCAGATACCTTCCACCTCAATAAAATTTCTGGGGTCCAGTGGTGTGGGTCATGTCGAGATATTCCTTTTAGAGGGAAGGCTAAGTTATTGCATCTGCCCCCCACCCCAGCTAAAAAGGAGGCACAATACCTCTTGGGCCTCTTTGGATTTTGGAGGCAACATCCAGCCTATTTATCAAGTGACTTGAAAAGGTTCTAGTTTTGAGTGGGGCTCAGACCAAGAGAAGACTCTACCACAGGTTCAGGCTGTTGTGCAAGCCACTCTGCCACTTGGGCTACATGATTCAGCTGATCCAGTGGTGCTTGAAGTGTCAGAGGCAGATAGAGATGCTGTTTGGAGTCTTCAGCAGGCTCCTATTGGAGAATCACATTGCAGACCCTTAGGGTATTGGAGCAAAGCCCTGCCATCCTCTGCAGATAACTACTCTCCTTTTGAGAAACAGGTTGTGACTTGTTACTGGGATTTTGTAGGGACCAAACACTTAATCATGAGCCACAAGTCACCATGCAGCTTGAGCTGTCCATTATGCACTGGGTGTTGTCTGACTCACAGAACCATAAAGTTGGACATGCACAGCAGCATGCCATCATTGAATGGAAGTAGTATATATGATATTGTGCCCAAGCATGACCGGAAGGCTCAATGAAGTAACATGGCAATGTGGCCCAAATGCCCGTGGTCCTTATTCCTTTCACATTACTTGCCCTCTCCCTGTCTGCACCTATGGGTCCCATGGGGAGTTCCTTATAATCAGTTGCTTGAGGAAGAGAAAACTCTTGCCTGGTTTATAGATGGTTCTGCGTGACATGTAGACATCACTTGAAAGTGAACAGTGACAGCACAATAGCCCCTTTCTGAGACCTTGAAGGACAGTGGGTGAAGGAAAACCCTCCCAATTGGCAGAACTTCAAGCAATGTACATGGTTGTTCACATTGCTTAGAAACAGAATTGGCCAGGTGTGCAACTGTATACTGATTTAGGGGCTGTGGTCAATGGTTTGGCTGGATGGTCAGGAACACGGAAGGAATATGATTGGAAAGTTGGAGTCAAGGAGGTATGGCAAAGAGATATGTGGAAAGACCTCTCTGAATGGGTCAAAGAATTGAAGATTTTTTTTAAACTTTTTTTTTCTACTTCAGTTTACAGAACAAATAGTTTCTCATGAAATGATAGTACACATATTGTTTTATGAAATTGGTTAACAATCCCATGACATGTCAACCCTCTCCCTTCTAGAGCTTTTTTTTTTTTTTTTTTTTTTTGGTGAAAATATACATAGCCAAACATACACCATTTCAAAAATTTCTACATGCACTGTTCAATGACATCGACTATGCTCTTCTAATTGTGCTGCTAGTCTCACTTTAGATGGTTTACAGAACAAAATAGTTTCTCATTAAACAACACAAATGTTGGCCTATGACAATGGTTAACTACCTCACAACACATCAACATTATCCTTACTCAACCTTGGGTTCCCTATCACCAGCTTTCCTATCCCCTTCTGCCTTCTAGCCCTTGTCCCCGGACTGCTGTGCCTCATTAGTCCCATTTGGTTTTATGGGGCTGTCCACTCCCCAGCTGAATGGTGAACCTTGGAAGTGACTTCACCACTGAGCTAAAAGAGTGTCTGGGGGCCATACTCTCGGGGTTTCTCCAGTCTCTTTTAGGCCAGTAAATCTGGTCTTTTTTCTGGAGTTAGAATTCTGTCCTACATCCTTCTCCAGCTCTGTCCAGAACCCTCTGTTGTGATCCCGGTCAGAGCAGTCAGTGGTGGTAGCCGAGCACCATCTAGCTGTACTGGACTCAGTCTGGTGGAGGCCTTGGTAGATGTGGTCCATTAGTCCTTTGGACTGACCTTTTCCTTGTATCCTGTTTTCTTCATTCTCCCTTGCTCCCGAAGGGATGAGACAAGTGGAATATCTTAGATGACTGCTCACAGGCTTTTAAGAACCCAGACGCTACTCACCAAGGTAGAATGTAGAATATTGTCTTTATAAACTGTGTTATGCCAATTGAGCCAGATGTTCCCCGAGACCATGGTCCCCACAGTGCTCTGCCCAGCAATTCAGTCACTCAGGGAGTTTGGATGTGTCTATGGAGCTTCCATGACCTTTCCTTGTACAAGTTGTGCTGGTTTCCCCAGTATTGTGTGCTGTCTCACCCTTCACCCAAGATACCACTTATCTATTGCCTATTTAGTATTTCCCCCCCACCCCTCCCATCTCTGGTAACCAACAAAGATTGTTACTTTTTGTGTGTGAACTTTTTCATGGGTTTTTACGATAGAGGACTCATACAATATTTCTCCTTTTGTGGTTGACTTATTCCACTCTGCATAATGTCCTCCAGTTTCATCCATGTTATGAGATGCTTCACAGATTCATCATTGTTCTTTCTCGTTGCATAGTACTCCATTGTGTGTATGTACTATAGTTTATCCATTCATCTGTTGATGGGCATCTAGGTTGTTTCCATCTTTTTGCTATTGTGAACAATGCTGCCATGAACATAGGTGTGCATATGCCTATTCGAGTGACGACTCTTATTTCTCTAGGATATATTCCTAGCAGTGGGATTGCTGGATCATATGGTAATTTCTATTTCTAGCTTTGTAAGTTAGTGCCATATCATTTTCCAAAATGGTTGTATCATTTTGCATTCCCACCAGCAGTGCATAAGAGTTCCAATCTCCCTGCAGCCCCTCCAACATTTGTTATTTCCAATATTTTTGATTCGTGCCAGTAATGCCGGGGTGAAATGATATGTCATTGTGGTTTTAATTTGCATTTTTCTAATGGCTAGTGATCGCGAACATTTC
Source organism: Dugong dugon (assembly GCA_030035585.1). NCBI lineage: Eukaryota > Metazoa > Chordata > Mammalia > Sirenia > Dugongidae > Dugong > Dugong dugon. Next base: position 74,360,290 of record CM057483.1, read on the forward strand.
CTCATGTGTCTGTTGGCCGCTTGAATGTCTTCTTTGGTGAAGTGTCTGTTCATTTCCTTTGCCCATTTTTTAATAGGATTATTTGTCTTTTTGTTGTAGAGGTGTTGGATTTTCTTGTAGATTATGGAGATTAGACCTTTATCTGAGTTGTACTGTCCAAAAATTATTTCCCAGTCTGTAGGTTCTCTTTTTACTCTTTTGGTGAAGTCTTTTGAGAGTCATAGGTGTTTGATTTTTAGAAGATCCCAGTTATCTAGCTTATTTTCTGGGGTTTGTGTGTTGATGGTTATGGTTAGTATCCCGGTAATGCCATGTATTAAGATCTGTAGCGTTGGTCCTATTTTTTCTTCTATGAACTTTATAGTTTTTTGCTTTATATTTAGGTCTTTGATCCATTTTGAATTAGTTTTTGTATATGGTGTGAGTTATGGGTCCTGTTTCATTTTTTTGCAGATGGATATCCAGTTTTACCAGCACCATTTGTTAAAAGACTGTCTTTTCCCCGTTTGATGGACTTCGCGCCCTTGTTGAAGATCAGGTTAACGTAGGTGAATGGATTTACATCTGGGTTCTCAATTCTGTTCCATTGGTCAGTGTATCTTTCGTTGTACCAGTACCAGGCTATTTTGACTACCGTAGCTGTATAGTAGTTTCTGAGGTCAGGTAGTGTGAGTCCTCCAACTTTATTCTTCTTCAATAGTGCTTTACTTATTCGGGCTTCTTCCCTTTCCATATAAAGTTAATGATTAGTTTTTCCATCTCTTTGAGAATGTTGTTGGTATTTGGATTGGGATTGCGTTGTATTTCTAAATTGCTTTGGGTAGAATTGTCATTTTCACAAGGTTGAGTCTACCTATCTGTGATTATGGTATGTTTTTCCATTTATATACATCCTTTTGGTTTTCTTGCAGTAGTGTTTTGTAGTTTCTTTGTATCAGTCGTTTACATCCCTGGTTAGATTTATTCCTACGTATTTTATGTTTTTGGGGCTATTATAAATGGTATTGTTTTCCTGATTTCCTTTTCATCGTTCTCCTTATTGGTGTATAGGAATCCAAGTGATTTTTGTATCTTTATCTTGTATCCTCCTACTCTGCTGAATCTATTAGTTCCATTAGGTTTTCATGGAGTCTTTGGGGTTTTCTATGAATAGTATCATATCATCTGCAAACAGGGACAGTTTAACTTCTTCATTACCAGTTTGGATGCCCTTTATTTCTTTTTCTTGCCTTATTGCTCTAGCTAGAACTTCCAGCACAGTGTTAAATAGGAGTGGTGATAAAGGGCATCCTTGTCTTGTTCCTGTTCTCAAGGGCAACGTTTTCAGTCTCTCCCCATTAAGAATGATGTTGGCCGTTAGTTTTGCCTAGATGCCCTTTATTATGTTTAGAAATTTCCCTTCTATACTATTTTATTGAGAGTCTTTATTAGGAATGGGTGTTGGACTTTGTCGAATGCCTTTTCTGCTTCAATTGAGATGATCATGTGATTCTTTTCTTTCCTTTTATTTATGTGATGGATTACGTTGGTTGATTTTTCTAATGTTGAACCATCCTTGCATACCTGGTATGAATCCTACTTGGTTGTGGTGTATTTTTTTTTTATATGATGCTGAATTCTATTGGCTATAATTTTGTTGAGAAGTTTTGCATCTATATTTATGAGAGATATTGGTCTCTTCTTTTCTTTTCTTTTTTTTTTTTTTGGCGTCTTTGCCTGCTTTTGGTATCAGTGTTATACTGGCTTCATAGAATGAATTTGGAAGTGTTGCTTCCTTTTCCATGCTCTGAAATAGCTTGAGTAGTACTGGTACAAGCTCTTCTGTGAATATTTTGTAGAATTCTTCAGTGAAGCCTTCTGGGCCAGGGCTTTTTTTGGTGGGAGTTTTTTTTAATTATTATTACCTTTTCAATCCCTTCTCTTGTTATAGGTCTGTTCATATTTTCAACATCACTTTGTTGTAGTTTGGGTAGGTAGTGTGTTTCTAGAAATTTTTCCATTTCCTCTAGGTTTTCAAATTTGTTGGAGTATAGTTTTTCATAATATTCTGTTATAATTCTTTTTATTCCAGTTGGGTCTGTTTTAATGTCACCCATTTCATTTCTTATTTGGGTTATTTGCATCCTCTCCTGTTTTTCTTTTTTCAGTGTGGCCAGTGGTTTGTCAATTTTATCGATTCTTTCAAAGAACCAACTTTTGGTTTTGTTGATTCTTCGGTATGATGTGTTTTCATTCTCATTTGATTCTAGGAATTTTTTGATTCCATCTATGATTTCTTCTATTACCCAGTGATGTGTAAGCAAGATATTATTCAGTTTCCATGTAATTGATTGTTTTCCTTGCTCTTTCTATTAATTTCTACCTTGATGGCATTTTGGTCAGAGAAGATACTTTGAATTGTCTCAACGTTTTGGATCTTGTTGAGGATTGCTTTGTGGCCTAAGATGTGGTCTATTCTGGAGAATGTTCCATGTGCATTAGAAAAGAATGTGTACTTTGCAGGTTTTGGATGGAGTGTTCTATATATGTCTATGAGGTCAAGTTGGCTGATTGTGTCCTTTAGGTCTTCTGTATCTTTGCTGAGTTTATTTTTAGTTTTTCTGTTCTTTACTGAGAGTGGTGTGCTGAAGTCTCCTAGTGTTATTTTGGAAGTGTCTGTTTCTCTTTTCAGTGTTGTTAGTTTATGTATTTTGGAGCCCTGTCATTCATTGGGTGCATAGATGTTTATTATGATTATGTCTTCATGACGGATCATCCCCTTAATCATTATATAGTGTCCTTCTTTGTCTTTTATGGTCGACTTTGTTTTAAAGTCTATTTTATCTGAGATTAGTATTGCCACTCCTGCTCTTTTTTTGGTAGTTTTTAGCTTGATATATTTTTTTCCAACCTTTGACTTTTAGTAAATTCACATCTTTGTTTCTAAAGTTTGTATATCTTGTAGACGGTATATTGATGGATCCTGTTTTCTTATCCATTCTGTCACTCTCCATCTCATTATGGTTGCATTGAGTTCATTTACATTGAGTGTAATTATTGATAGATGTGAGTTTGTTGCTGTCATTTGGTAGTGCTTTTTTTTACGGTGCTGATGTTTTCTTTGTTCTTCTTACTCTCCTGTGCTGAGTTACTTTTGTTTGTGGATTTTTTTTTTTTTATTTCTTTTGTTTTTGTAGTTGTTGTTTTTCCTGAGATTTTATGTTTTTCCTCTTTATTTTTATGAGTATGTTACTTTCTTTGTGCTTACCATGAAATTTACCCTTATCTTTCTAAGTTTGAAGCAGTCTATTATTACTTGGTATCGCCTTGACTTCCTCTCCATTAGAAGGTTCTATACGTACACCATTTATTCCCTCTTTTATTGTTCTGATGCTGTTGTCATTTACTGATTAACTGCTATTATTTCCTGTTGTATTTCTTTTGGTTTTGGATCGTCCTTGACAGTTCGTTTCTTAGATTGGTATCTGGCTGGTACGATCCTGCATCCTAGATTCTGCCTGTGAGCTGATGTTGTTCGTTCTCAGATTGAAGAACTCCCTTTAATAATTCTTGTAAGTTTTATTTGGTTTTCACATATTCCCTTAATTTTTGTTTATCTAGGAATGTCCTAGTTTCACCATCATATCTGAACGAGAGTTTTGCGAGTTATATTATTCTTGGCTGGCAATTTTTTTCTTTCAAGGTTTTATATATGTTATCCCATTGCCTTCTTGTCTGCATGGTTTCTGCCGGATAAGCTGAGCTTAGTCTTATTGTTTCTCCTCTGTATGTGACTTCTTGTTTTTCACGAGCTGCTCTCAGTATTCTTTGTCTTTGGTTTTGGCAAGTGTGATCATGATATGCCTTGATGATTTTCTTTGGTGTCTATCCTATATGGGGTTCATTGAGCTTCTTGGATGGCCAGCTTTTCATCTTTCAGGATATTGGGGAAGTTTTTTGTCAGCAGTTCTTCAATGATCCTCTCTGTGTTTTCTTTTTTCTACCCCAGTTATGGAACTTGAATCACTCAAAAATTTTTGCTTTTGATTTTATCCCACATAACTTTCAGGGTCTCTTCAGTTTTCTTTGTTGTTTTTTCTGACTTTTCCTCAAACAGAGTTGTATCCAAGTGTTTGTCTTCAATTCCACTGATCCTGTCTTCCACCATTTCAGATCTTCTCCTCAGCCATTCTATGACACCGTCCATTTCTGAAATCTTGTTATTTATCTTTTGGATTTCTAATTGTTGTTTTTGTATAATTTCTAGTTGTGAACTTATTTTGGCATTTTGTTCCTGCATTATTTTCCTGAATTCTTCCAATTTTTTGTCTGACTTTTCCATGAATTTGATTTTTTTTCCCTCATTTTTGTCTGCTCTTTGCTTCAACTCTTGGATAATTCTGAGTATTAGGGATTTGAATTCCTTATCAGGTAGTTCTAGTGTCTTTTCTTCCACTGGAAGGTCATCTGGTGTTTTATTTTGGATGCCTACTGGAACCATCCTGTCCTGTTTTTGTAAATGTTTTGATATTGTCTGCTGTCTTTGGGGCATTCAGTAGTTATTTTTCTTTTATTGATTTTCAATTCGTTTGTTTCCTCTTTTTTTATTTGGATATGTCTGAGCTGGTGGGCTGTGTGTTCTTTGTTTGCTCAGCTGTGGGCACGATAATTTTCACCTCCTCCATTTGGCCGGGTCAGTCTCTCAGATATGGTACAGCAGGGCAGGTCTAGCTGAAGAGGAGTTACTGGGACGGGTTGTTTGTGGCACCTACTACAGGCACCAGGGCAGGTCAGCGATCAGTGCAGGGCAGGTTCCAGTAAGCTGAGACTGTGCTGCTTGGTGGTGTGATGTTAAGCACATGGTGCAGGTAGGCCGGATGTAGGGGGGAGATTGTTATGTGTGGAGCTAAGGTGGATATGGGAGAGAGGAGAGAGGAACAGGAGCCAAAAACATACAAACAAAAAAGAGTGCTAGAGGAGCTTGCCATTGTAGTGGAGAGATGAGAGACTATGAAATGGAGAAAACCAAAAAGGGGAAGAAGACAAAAAGAATGAATTAAGAAAAATCAGAAAGTTTAAAGAACAGCAAAGTTCCCAGGGATCCCACTGGTGCGGCTATGAGGTCTGGGGAAGTTGTTCTCAGGTGTTGCAGTACACCCTGGCTAGAAGGCATAGAGGTATTCTGCGCCAGGTATCCAGGGAACAGAAAGAGAAGGAAGGTATAGAGAGACGAGAAAGTGAGTAATGAAGAAAGACAAAAAGGGAAAAAGAGGGAAAAGAAAGCAAAACAAATTAAAAAAAAAAAAGAACAAGAAAAGCCCCCCAGAAAAACAGAAAACGAAAAACCCACAAGAAAAGTAATGCCTTCACGGATCCATCTGCATGACTCCGCAAAGCCGAAGGGGTAGGTTCCAAGCCGTGCAGCAGTGCCCGGCCAGAACGGGCTCCTAACTCAAGAAATGGAAAAGAAAACAAACAATTCAAAACAAACAAACAAAAGCCCCGGGATCCCACCAGTGTGGCAGCCTAGACCGGGAATCAGTTCCACACTGGATCGGAGCTCCGCAGCCCCTCAGAAAGAGGCAAAGATTGCTTAGAGAGCCAGGTATTTGAGCAAAAGGAGGGGGAGGTGGTGAGACGTAAGGAAGAAATCAAAAGAAGCGGAAAAAAAAAGCTGATGCTTCCCAGACAAGAGACTGTGGCCGCAGGAAGCAGAGGAGGCCAAGTGGGGGTGGGAAAGTGTATATTGCAAGTTACTGGAGCTCCGCAGCCCCTCAGGAAGAAGCAAAGGTGGCCCACAGAGCCAGGTACTTGAGCAAAAGGAGGGGCAGGTTGTGAGCGGTAAGGAAGAAATCAAAAGAAGTGGAAAAGAGCAACACCAGCAGCCAACAAATGGCACTCAGAGAGCCGGCTAGTGCAGACTGGTGGAATCCAAACAGCTGGTGCTTCCTGGACAAGAGACTGTGGCCGTGGGAAGCAGAGGAGGCCAAGTGGGGGTGAAGAAGGGCTGGGGGTGGGAAAGCGTATATCACAAATTACTGGTTGTTTTGTCTCCTGTTGGAAGCCCCATGAAGCTGCTTTCTTATACCCCCTATTTGCTGGTCTCCGATAGGAGTCCAAGATGGCGGATCCCCGCTGAATTAGCTGATAGAGGACCTCTGCATGAATCTCTCCTCGCTCTCCGTTCTCTGTCAGTTTTCTCACTCCATTTGGTGCTTGGCTGCGTTCTTTATCTCTTCGATTCATGTTTTAGGGTTTCAGGATTGCTATTTTCTCTGTTTGGCTTAGTTTTTTGGATTTTTGCTGTTGAGGGATGGCTTGGTGCTTCTGCCTAGAGTGACATTTTGCCAGAAGTCAGAATTTAAGATATTTGTGTCTCATATGAATGCTCACCAAAGGGTGAAGTTGGCAGAGGATTTTAACCATCAAGTGGATAGGATGATGTGTTCTGTGTAAACCAGTCATCCTCTCCGCAGTCGCTTCTGTGATTGCACAGCGAGGTCATGAACAAAGTGGCCATGGTGGAAGGGATGGAGGTTATACATGGGCTTAGCAACATGGACTTCCACTCACCAAGGCCAACTTGTTTACAGCCACTGCTGAGTGCTCAATCTGCCAGCTGCAAAGACCAATACTGAGACTCCAATATGGTCCCATTCCTGGAGGTTATCAGTCAGCAACCTGGTGGCAGATTGATTACATCGAACCACTTCCATCATGGAAGGGGCAGCCTTTTGTTCTTACTGGAATAGACACTTACTCTGGATACAAGTTTACCTTCCTTGCATGCAATGCTTCTGCCAAAACTACCATCTGTGGACTTATAGAATGTCTTATCCACCACCATGGTATTCCACACAGCATAGTCTTGGATCAAGGGACTCACTTCACAGCAAATGAAGTGCAGCAATGGTCCTTTGCTCATGGAATTCACTGATCTTACCACGTTTCCCATCATCCTGAAGCAGCTGGATTGACAGAACAATGGAATGGCCTTCTACGGACACAGTTATAGTGCCTGCTAAGTGGCAATACCTTGCATGGCTGTGGCAGTGTTCTCTAGGAAACTGTATATACTCTAAACCAGCATTCAATAAATGGTGATGTTTCTCCCATAGCCAGGATTTATGGGTCCAGGATTCAAGAGGTGGAAATTGTAGTGGCACCACTTACTGTTACCCGTATTGACTCACCTGCATAGGTTTTGCTTTCTGTCTCTGCAAACCTATGCTCTGCAAGTCTATAGGTCTTAGTTTCAAAGGGAAGGATGCTCCCATCAGGAGACACAACAATAATCTATTGAACTGAAAGTTAAGAATTCCACCAGGCCACTTTGGGCTCCTTGTGACTCTGGATAAACAGTTTATCATCTGACCTCCAGTTCTTGGCACTTGAGCCAACTGCTGCCATATTGCCTGCCGAAATTTGGATTCGTCAACCTCCATAGCCTGTGAGCCAGCAGCCTGCCATCTTACCTGCCTATCTTGTGTTTGTCAGCCCCAGCAGCTGCATGAGTCTGGAGAAGCCTCCTGCCTGATGCCTGACCAATGTACTTGGGACTTTCCAGCCTCTACAACTGCATGAGCCATTTCCTTGAGGTAAATCAATCTCTCTCTCTCTCTCTCTCTCTCTGTTTTTTAGCTTCTCTAGAGAACCCAGCCTAAGACACATAAATATATATCCACACAAATAATTTTTGGTTATTTTTGCTGTTGTTCAAAATTGTATATGCCATAGTGATTACCAACATTTTTTTTTTTTTGGTGTACTTTTTTAGTGACATCTTTTACCTTTGTCAGGCTTGTATACTTCACCCTCATTTGTCATTAGCTTTCCCATATTTTCTTCATCTTTCAATGAAGAAACTGGATTTTGGAGTTCCTGTAACCTGTAAAACCGTTTAGTTAGTGACAGATTAATACTACAACTGAGACCTGCATGACTCAGACCTAGTCTTTATCCATTCTACTACACTATCATGGCATAGTAAGTATTGTATTAGCCTTATTGTAGATTGTGAACTGGAACCTGGTGGAGGACACAAAGAAATTACATTAAAAATCTGTCTGTCTCTTGTCTATCTATCCATACATCCATTCTATCTTCCATCCATCCACTCATCTGTCTAGTTATTTGACTGGTTGTTGTTAGTTGCCATCAAGTTGGCTTTGACTCATGGTGACATAATGTATAACAGAACAAAATATTGCCCAGTCTTGCACCACCTTCATAATTCTTTATATATTTGAGCCCTTTGTGGTGGCTCTTGTATCAATCCATCTCATTGAGGTTTCCCCTCATTTTTGCTGACCTCTGCTTTACCAAATGACTTTGAGGACTAAGGTGTGCTTGACCTAAGCCATGGTATTTTCAATTGCCTCATATGCATGTGACAGCTGGACAATGAATACGGAATACTGAAGGAGAATTGATGCCTTTGACTTATGGTGTTTGCAAAGAATACTGAATATTCCATGGGCTGACAGAAGAACGAACATATCTATCTAGGAAGAGGTACAGCCAGAATGCTCCTTAGAAGCAAGGATGGCGAGACTTCATCTCATGTACTTCAGGCATGTCATCAGGAGTGACCAGTCCCTGGAAGGACATCATGCTTGCCTCTGTGAAAACTTGGGCAAGTTATTTAACTTCTTTGAACCCAAGTTTCTTTATTTATAACATAGAGATATTTTTGAAACCTTTTCCATAAATCAAGGGAACAAAAAGTGTGTCTAGATTTACCCTCCATTACCTAGAAAAGTAAATTAACCAGGTACTTACTTCCTGAGGATACAAGGGAACACAAATTACAGGGTATAGTTATCTGAAGACATTTTTGAGAGGAGGTCCTATAAGAAAGAACAAGGTACGTAAATCAAAATAGAAAATGAATTGTCTCCAGTGTATATATCAAGGTTTATAAGAGACCTAAATTAAAGCTTTTTAACCTTAACTTATTGTCTTATTATATTTATGTGCCTGCAAGTTTCAAAGTGACTTTGGAAATGTATGTATTTTGTAATCAACCCAAGTGTCTCCTTACTGATATAAATGATAAGCATATACAGGATTTAATTTTGCCATGAGGGAAAATGAGAACAAATAAAGAATAAAGCAATGAGGTCCATTGTTTCCTTAACTAATCCTTTTATGGTTTTTAGATCACAGCTGGGTGGGAAATTTTGCCAGGGAGGAATGTGTGTAGCTTATGACAAAAAGATGGGACAGGAATGAAAGCAACAAAAATTTGACAAGTGTTAACTTTAAAATATTTTTATTTTTAAAGTTAACATTTGTAAATTTTTTTCTTCTAAATTTTATTTTGTTGTTGTTATTAAGAATACACACAACAAAACACACCAATTCAGCAGCTTCTACATGTACAATTTAGTGACATTGATTACATTATTCGAGTTATACAACCATTCTCAGCCTCCTTTCCTGAGTTGTTCCTCCCTCATTAACATGAATTCACTGCCTCCTAAGGTTCCTATAAAATATTTCGAGTTGCTGTTGTCAATTTGATCGCATTTAGATAGTTCTTAAAAGAGTATAATGCTCAAGGCAGACCTTCTTTACTAATTAAGCTAAACTATTCACTTTTAAGATGACTTCAGGGGATATTTTTGGCTTAAGGTTTAATGATTATTTCAGGGCAATAGTTTCAGGGGTTCATCCACCCTTCATGTCTCCAGAAAGTCTAGAGTCCACAAGAATTTGAAATTCTCTTTGGCAATTACCCACTTCTGACCAGGATTCTTCTATGGAATCTTTGATCAAAATGTTCAGTAATGGTAGCCGGGCACCATCCAGTTCTTCTGGTCTCATGGCAAAGGAGACAGTTGTGCATGGAGGCAGTTAGCTGCACATTCCATAACCTCCTCCTATTCCTGACTCTCTTTCTTCCTCTGTTGTTCCAGGTGAATAGAGATGAATTATTGTGCCTTGGATGGCCACTTGCAAACATTTAAGACCCCAGGCACTACACAACGAACCAGGAGGTAGAACAGAAGCACTAAATATGTTATTAGGCCAATTAACTGGGATGTCCTATGAAACCATAACCTTAAACCTCCAAGATAAAGGAACCAAATCCCATGAGGTGTTTGGTTGTACATAAGCAGCCTCAGCAGCTACTTTTTTTTAAATTTTTTTGTCATTGTGAATATATCTATCACACAACTTTTGCTAATTCAACTTTTTACAGGTGAGACAGCAAATCATTTATATTGATACATTCTTCTTTAAAAATTCAAATTCTAATGAAGTGTTAATATACCTAAATCTAGGGCCTATTTTAAAGCTTAAATGAAATAGTAGTAAAGAACCCAGCTCAGTATTTAGTATAAAATAGAGTTTCAATAAATATTAGTTTTGCTGCCCCTTCATACATAAAATTATATGTGATTCCTTTTAGCTACAATTTCCTATAAATATTTATGTATTTATTGAATCTTATTAATTGTAAATCAACAGATGAAATCAGTGAATTGAAACAAAATTTTTTTTTGGAAAATCTGACAAGCACAATTTTATAGCATGAATATTGCCTGGAGATGGTCAGGCTGGCTGGGCTGAGTGAAGTCTGGCCAATGAAAAGTTTTAAGTAGCTGAAAAGTACTTGTAGCTTGAAGAGGAGAGAAGAGAAGGAATAGAAGGATCAGGGGAGGTGAAAGGAAATTTAACTTTAAAAGCACTGTTATTGTGGGACAAAACTGTGTTAGAAAAGAAAGAGAAAAGACATCAAAAGCAAACCTGTGTAATAGAACAAATTCTTTTATACTCCTCCAACAAGCCCTTCTTGATACTTCACAACACAATAAGTTTTAGTGTATAAATGATCCACCTACCTGGCACTGACCCTTAAAAATTACAAAGATTTAGCTAAAAAAAAAAACCCTTAGAAATCACAATTGAAACCCTTCATTTGTCTATAGTTATAGTGAGTTAACTGATTTCCAATACTTGCACAGTAACCTATCATGTGCAAAGTACTTTCATACACTCCTGGTCTCTTTTGAGTCTGTGCATTAGACATTGTTCAAAATGTTATTGACCATTTTGAATCAGATAATCATATAGTCTACTATGCTGGTGTCTTAGGCTGGCTTCTCCAGAGAAGCAAAACCAGTAGATTGTATAAATATATATATATATATATATATATATATATATATATATATATATATATATAGATTTATATTAAGGAAATGGGTCACGTGGTTGTAGAGGCTGGAACGTGGGTCAGGATGGAGGCTTCTCCTAATAGCCACAGGGGCTGGTGAACCCAAGGTCTGCAAGTCAGACAGCAGAGCTCTGGATCATAGGCTGGGAAGATGGATGAATCCAAAGATGGGCAGGCAAGACTGCAGGTAAGCTGCTAGCTGAGTCCCAAGAACCGGATGTCAGATGAACAGGAGCCAGCTTCAGGATCCAGTGGGAGCAAAAGCCCATGAGCCTTACTAGAAAGTCACATACATTGGATGAAGGCCACATCTGAGGGACACTCTGTTTTAACTGATTGGCTGCTCACAGCAGATCCCATCAGGGAGGTGATCACATCATATCAAATCATATCATGGAGGTAATCACATCATTATATGACTGCCAGACTACATCATAACTGTCAAACCACTGAGAATCATGGCTCAATCAAGTTGACACACAACCTTTATGATCACAACTGGGAATGACAAATTAAAGAGAAATGGCGTCACATTCATTGTCAAATTGCAAGACTAAGACAGACTCAGAAGAAGGAACTGGCAATCTGCTTCCAAAAAAGATTGTAAAAACCTTATGAATAACATCAGAACATTGTCTAATATAGTACCAGAAGATGAGCACTTCAGGTTGGAATGCACTCAAAATACATGTGGGGAAGAGCTGCTTCCTCAGAGTAGAGTTGACCTTAATGACGTGAGTGCAGTAAAGCTTTTGGGACCTTCATTTGCTAATGCGGCACAACTCAAAATGAGAAGAAACAGTTGCAAATATCCATTAATAATTGGAATGTCAAATGTACAAAGGATGAATCTACAAAATTGGAAGTTGTCAAAAATGAAATGGAATGCATAAAGTTCAATATCCTAGGCATTAGTGAGCAGAAATAGACTGGTACGGCCTTTTGAATCGGACAGTCATACATTCTACTATGCCAGGAGTGACAAACTGAAGAGGCGTGGCATCATATTCATTATCAAAAAAAAAACATTTCAAGATCTGCCTTGAAATACAGCATTGTCAGTGATAGACTAATATCTATAGGCCTACAAGCAAGACCACTTGATACAAATTAAAATTTACACACCAACCACTAATGCCAAAGATGAAGAAATTGAACATTTTTACCAATTTCTGCAGTCTGAAATTGATCAAACACAAGATCAAGATGCATTGACAGTTGGAACCAAAGATGAAGGATCGGTAGTTGGAAAATATGGCCTTGGTGATAGAAATGAAGCCAGATATCACATGATAGAATTTTGGAAGACCAACAACATCTTCACTGCAGATAACTTTTTTCAAAACGTAAACTGTGACTCTACATGTGAACCTCGACGGATGGAATACACAGGAATCAAATCAACTACATCTGTGGAAGAGGAAGATAGAGCAGCTTAATATTGTTAATCAGAACAAGGCCAGGGACTGACTGTGGAACACACCATCATTTGCTCATATGCAAGCTGAAGAAAGTTAAAACAAGTCCACAAGACCCAAAGTACAACCTAGAGTATATCCCAGCTGAATTTAGAGACCATCTCAAGAATAGATTTGACACATTGAACACTTATGACCTAAGACCAGACAAGTTGTGGGATGGCATCAAGGACATCATACATGAAGAAAGCAAAAGGTCATTAAAATGACAGGTGTCTTAGTCATCTAGTGCTACTATAACAGAAATACCACAAGCAGATGGCTTTAACAAAGAGAAATTTATTTCTTCACAGTAAGGTAGGCTAAAAGTCGAAATTCAGGGTGTCAGCTCCAGAGGAAGGCTTTCTCTCTCCGTCGGCCTTCTCATCAATGTTCCCCTGGAGTACGAGCTTCTCTGCATGGGGACCCTGGGTCCAAAGGACATGCTCTGCTCCTGGCACTGCTTTCTTGGTGGTATGAGGTCCCCATGTCTCTCTGCTTATATCTCAAGAGATAGCCTCAAGACACAATTCGATCTTGTAGATTGAGTCCTGCTTCATTAACACAACTGCCACCCATCCTCCCTCATTAACATCATACAGGCAGGATTTACAACATACAGGAAAATCACACAATACCAGGAATCATGGCCCAGCCAAATTGATACACACGTTTTTTGGAGGAAATAATTCAATCCATGATATTCCACACTTTGGCCCCCCCCAAATCACATCCTTACAACATGGAAAACATATTCACCCCATCGTATCATAGCAAAAGTCTTAAGTCCAAGTCCAAAATCCAAAAATTCTTCTTCATCTGTGAAATCTAGAATACAAGTTATCTGCTTCCAAAGGTACAATGGCAGAACCGGCATAAGCTAGATATTTCCATTACAAATGGGAGAAACTGGAGCAAAAGAAGGGATAATAGGCACCAAGTACATCAGCATAACACATTACACTAGGTCTCAAGGCCTTGAAAATAATCTTCTGTCCTCTGAGACAATTTATACAATGACCCTACCCTCCAGACTCTAGGTGTTGGCCGCACTCTCCAGATTCTGAGTGGAAGCCCCTCGGCCCTGGGCTTCAGCTCTGCCTTCCAGGCCCATTGGGACAGCAACTCTACTCCCTTGGCTTTAGGCACACCATTCTCCCAGTCCATCTGAGTGGTGACTCCACCCTTCGAAGCACCAGAGGCCATGGCTCCACCCTTTGAAACCCCTGAGGTCATGGCCGTACCTTTTGAGACTGAGGCAGCTGGCTTCTTGTGTCCCTTGTCTCTTCAGCTTCTGCTTCTGTTTCCTGTGACCTCTTGGCCCTCGGGCCTCCTGCGCACACCTGCCCTGCTAGGGCAAGTTTTCCAAAGCTCGGTAGCTCCACCAATAACTGCCTAGAGGCACCCCACTTCACCAGAAAGCCTCGTGTGCACAGGCACTCAGCTCTCTCGCCCTGTGGGTCCGCTCCAGTGCCATCTTGCACTGGTCTCCTGGTTCTGCTTCTGTTGGTTCTCTGCCACTGCTGCTCTTCTATCCATTCAGTTTCAAAGCCGCTTCCACACTTTAGGTATCCGTTAGAGCAGCACCCCACTTTCTTGGTACCAAATGTCTTAGGCTGGGTTCTCTAGAGAAGCAAAACCAGTAAAGTGTATATATATATATATACACACACACACATTTGTATCAAGGAAACAGCTCATACAATTGTAGACGATAAAACATCCCAAGTCCGTGAATTGGGAGAGGCCTCTACACTGATCCATGGACTTGGGACGTTTTAGCCTCTACAACTGCATGAGCTGTTTCCTTGACATAAATCTCTCTATGTATATATTTATATGCTTTACCTTTACTGGTTTTGCTTCTCTAGAGAACCCAGCCTAAGACAACAGGAAAGAAAGAAAAGACCAAAATGGATGTCAGAAGAGACTCTGAAACTTGCTCATGAACGTAGAGCAGCTAAAGTTAAAGGAAGAAATGATCACTTAAAAGAACTTGTGATGGTTAAGATGGTGTGTCAACTTGGCTGGGCTATGATTCTCAGTGTTTTGGCAGTCATATATTGTTGTGATCACCTCCTTGTTGAGATTTGATATGTGATCACCCCCATGATGGGATCTGCTGTTAGTAACCTATCAGTCGAAAGGGAGTTTCATTGGGCGTGAGGCCTGCATCGAATATAAGAAGACATTCTGGCAAGGCTTGAGGACTTTTTTCTCAGTGCTGGATCCTAGATCTGGCTCCTGTTCATCTAACCTCTGGTACTTAGGACTTGAGATAGCAGCTTAACTGTGATCTTGCCTGTTGATCTTGGGATTCATCAATCTTCACAGCCTCTGACCAAGAGCCCTGCTTTCTGACCTGCTGATCTTGGCTTTGCCAGCCCCTGTTACTACGTGAATCAGGAGAAGGCTCTATCCTGACTCACAGATTTGGGACGTCCCAGTCTTCTACAACTGCGTGAGCCATTTCCTTGATATAAATCTGTCTCTATATAATGTTTATATGCTTTATTGGTTTTGCTTCTCTAGAGAACCCAGCCTAAGACATATTTTAACAGAACTTGGGTTTTTCTCTGTTTCCAGCTTTCTACATTTTAGTTATGGTGTTACGGGGCACCTAGGGGACTTCATACCACCAAGAAAGCAGCACCAGGAGTAGTGCATCCCCTTTGGACTCAAGGTCCCTGTGCCTGAGAAGCTCCTAGACCAGGGGAAGAGTAATGACAAAGACCTTCCCCCAGAACCAACAGAGAGGGGAAAAGTTCCCCTAGAGCTGGCATCCTAAGTTTGGACTTCTAACTTGCTAGAGTGTGAGAGAATAAATTTCCCTTTGTTAAAGCCATCCACTTGTGGTATTTCTGTTGTAGCAGTACTAGATAACTAAGACAGAATTGAATATTTCAAAGGCCATCTCCAGACGACAAGTAAAGTATTATAGTGAAATGTGCAAAGACCTAGAGTTAGAAAACCAAAAAGAAGAACACACTTGGTTTTTCTCAGGCTGAAAGAACTGAATTAAAAATTCAAGCCTCTAGTTGCAATATTGAAGGATTCTATGGGCAAAATATTGAACAATGCAGGAAGCATCAAAAGAAGATGAGAGTAATTCAGAGTCACTGTACCAAAAAGAATTGGTCAAAGTTCAGCCATTTCAGGAGGTAACATGATCAAGAACTGATGATACTGAACTAAGAAGCCCAAGCAACACTGAAGGCACTGGCGAAAAGCAAGGTTCCAGCAATTGACAGATTACCAATTGACATGTTTCAACAACGGATGCAACCCTGGAAAAGCTCACTCATCTCCGCCAAAATATTTGGAATACAGCAACCTTACCAACCAACTGGAAGAGACCCATATCTGTGCCAATTCCAAAGAAAGGTGATCTAACAGAGTGTGGAAACTATCAAACAATATCGTTAACATCACACTCAAGTAAAATTTTGCTGAATATAATTCATAAATACTTGCAGGAGTGCATCAACAGGGAACTGCCAGAATTTCAAGTGAAATTCAGAAGAAGAGGTGGAACAAGAGAGATCATTGCTGATGTCAGATGGATCTTGGCTGAAAGCAGAGAATACCAGAAAGATGTTTACCCGTGTTTCATTGACTGTGCAAAGGCGTTGGACTGTGTGGATCATAACAAATTATGGATAACGTTGTGAAGAATGAGAATTTCAGAACACTAAGTTGTGTTCATGAGGAATCTGTTCACAAACCAAGAGGCAGTTGTTAGAACAAGGGGAAACTGAATGGTTTAAAATCAGAGAAAGTGTGCATCAGGTTTGTATCCTTTCACCATAATTATTCAGTCTGTATGCTGAGCAAATAGTCCAAGAAGTTGGACTATATGAAGAAGAAAGGGTCATCAGGACTGGAGGAAGATTCGTTAACAACCTATGTTAAGCAGATGACACAACCTTGCTTGCTGAAAGTGAAGAGGACTTGAAGCGGTCACTGATGAAGGTCAAAGCTACAGCCTTCAGTATGGATTACACCTAAAACATAAAGAAAACAAAAATCCTCATAATTTGACCAACAAGCAATGTCATGATAAATGGAGAAAATACTGAAATTGTCGAGGATTTCATTTTACTTGGATCCACAATCACCGCCTATGGAAGCAGCAGTCAAGAAACCAAACTACACACTGCATTGAGCAAATCTTCTGCAAAAGACCTCCTTAACATGTTAAAAAACAAAGATGTCACTTTGAGCATTAACGTGCACCTGGCCCAAAACATGGTATTTTCAATTGCCTCATATGCAGGCAAAAGCTAGACAATGAATAAGAAAGACAGAAGAAGAATTGATGTCTTTGAATTATGGTGTTGGCAAAGATTATCGAATATACCGTGGACTGCCAGAAGAATGGTCAAATCTATCTTGGAAAAAGTACAGCCAGAATGCTCCTTAGAAGTTCGGAAGGTGTGCTTTGTCTCATGTACTTTCGATATGTTATCAGGAGGGACCAGTCCCTGGAGAAGGACATCATTCCTGGTAAGGTAGAGAGTCAGGGAAAAAGAGGAAGACCTTCAACAAGATGAATTGACACAGTGGTTGCAACAATGGGCTCAAGCATAGCAACAATTGTGGGGATGGCCCAGGACATACAGTGTTGCCATGAGTTGGAACTGACTCAACGACCCAAAACAAGAATATTAGGGGTCTTTTTAAACCCAAGTGACATAAATGCCCAGTATTTTACTAGACTGCTCTCCTTTTCATGTCAAAACACAGTTGAGTAGGCTAACCTCTTATCTTATTTTAATTCAGGGGATTGTTTATTTATTTATTATTTGATGAGATTCCCTTCCAGAAATATTTACAAACCTATCTGTGCAATTTTTACATGTTCTGCACATCTGTTTGTTGTGTCCCTTCCCTTCTTAGCCAGCCTTTATGTTCCAAGTCTGTGTACTTGTGCAAGTCATCATTTATCCACTGAAAGCTGGTTTTTCACAGGCTGCTGTGGCTATTATACTTCTTCACCCTAAACATGAGTTGCCACTCTACTCTCAGGTTTTCTCAGTGAAAGCTAAGAGCTGTAATATTTAATTTTACAAGTCTTGGTTGTAAGGGAATGGAATTACAACTTAGAGAAACTTAAAACTGGGTGGAGCTTTTCTTAGTGTCTGCAGACTCAACAACTCCAAAATGGTAAGATAGATTGGTATTCAACTCGATTGCAATAGGTTTGGTTTTTTTTGTTTTTCCCAGGGCTGTAGACATGTTACCTGAACTATCTCATGTTTATCCCCCGGGAATCTCCTTGAGCGTATCTCCCTTACCCATAGTCCTGCTCCCTACAACTCTAAATTCCAAAGAAGTTAACTTAATTTTCCAAATTCAACATTATTAGGCAGATCAATTTAGGCTTATTTTTCATTTAATATTAGAATCTTAGATTAAACTTTGCATTAAGTTATTTCTACATTACAAGGAGGCAGCCATCTTCCCTTAAGGGTAATTTTAGCCTTTATATCCAGAGATATAAATCTTTTAGGAACTTTTAAAATGACAGTTATTCTTCCCTGCTATCCATTAACATTTCAAAAAACTTGTGGTTCTTCCCACTCCTAGGAATATATACTAGAGAAATGAGAGTTGTCACACGAATAGACATATTGACACCTATGTTCATGGCAGCATTGTTCACAATAGCAAAAAGATGGAAACAACCTAGATGCCCATCAACAGATGAATGGATAAACAAACTATGGTACATACACACAATGGAGTACTATGCAATGATAAAGAACAATGATAAATCTGTGAAGCGTCTCATAACATGGATGAAATTGGAGGCCATTATGCTGAGTGAAATAAGTCAATCACAAAAAGACAAATATTGTATGAGACCTCTATTGTAAAAACCCATAAAAAAGTTTACACACAAAATAACAATCTTTGTTGGTTACCAAGGATGGGGGGGGGTGAGGGGAAAATGCTAAATAGGCAATAGATAAGTGGTATCTTAGGTGAAGGGTGAGACAGTACACAATACTGGGGAAACCGGCACAACTTGTACAAGGAAAGGTCATGGAAGCTCCATAGACACATCCAAACTCCCTGAGGGACTGAATTGCTGGATGGAGGGCTGTGGGGACCATGGTCTTGGGGAACATCTAGCTCAATTGGCATAACAGTTTATAAAGACAATATTCTACATTCTACCTTGGTGAGTAGTGTCTGGGGTCTTAAAAGCCTGTGAGCAGCCATCTAAGATACTCCACCGGTCTCACCCCTTCAGGAGCAAGGGAGAATGAAGAGAACAGGATACAAGGAAAAGATTAGTCCAAAGGACTAATGGACCATAGCTACCAAGGCCTCCACCACACTGAGTCCAGTACAGCTAGATGGTGCCCGGCTACCACCACTGACTGCTCTGACCGAGATCACCACAGAGGGTTCTGGACAGAGCTGGAGAAGGATGTAGAACAAAATTCTAATTCACAAAAAAACACCAGATTTACTGGCCTGACAGACTGGAGAAACCCCGAGAGTATGGCCCCCAGACACCCTTTTAGCTCAGTGGTGAAGTTACTCCCGAAGTTCACCGTTCAGCTGGGGATTGGACAGCCCCATAAAACAAAACGGGACTAATGAGGCACAGCAGTCCAGGGACAAGGACTAGAAGGCAGGAGCGGACAGAAAAGCTGGTGATAGG
Source organism: Dugong dugon (assembly GCA_030035585.1). Taxonomy (NCBI): domain Eukaryota; kingdom Metazoa; phylum Chordata; class Mammalia; order Sirenia; family Dugongidae; genus Dugong; species Dugong dugon. The sequence continues at coordinate 74,379,587 of CM057483.1, forward strand.
GAACCCAAGGTTGAGTAAGGACAGTGTTGACATGTAGTGGGTTTGTTAACCATTGTCATAGGAAAACGTGTACCAACTGTTTAATGAGAAACTATTTTGTTCTGTAAACCTTCATCTAAAGTGAAAATAACAGCACAATTGGAAGAGCATAGTCGATGTCACTGAACTGTGCATGTAGAAATTTTTGAAATGGTGTATCTTTGGCTATGTATATTTTCACCAAAAAAAAAAAAAAAAGGTCGAGAAAGGAGAGGGTTGACATGTTGTGGAGTTGTTAACCAATGTCATAAAATAATATGTGTACTACTGTTTCATGAGAAACTATTTGTTCTGTGAACCTTCACCTGAAGTACAATTAAAAAATAAAGATGTACGAGGGAACCTATGGAATAATCACTTTGGCTGACTTTAACTACCAAGCGTTTCTAAGAAAAACCATTAAGAAAAAAAAACAAAAAAAAGTTGTGGTTCAGGTTCAGCTAGAGCACCTTGTAACACTTCATTAAAAAAAATCAAGGCAAAAAAACAAAGAAGTATCTAACCCTAATTTGTTGTTGTTAGCTATCGTGGAGTCGGTCCGACTAGTGGTAACTCCATGCACAATGAGATCAGACTATTGTGATGTCTAGTGTTTTAATGGCTGATTTTCGGGAGTAGATCACCAGGCCTTTCTTCCTAGTTGTTCTCAATTTGGAAGCTCTGCCAAAACCTACTGAACATCACAGCAACATGTAAACCTTCAATGACAGCTAAGTGGTAGCTGTGCTTGAGATGCATTAGCCGGGAATCAAACCTGGGTATGCATGGAAGGCAAGTATTCTACCATTGAACTTCCACTGCCTTCTTGCCCCAATTGAAAACTTAAATCATACAACTAACATATGGTAAAACTTGGAACAAAATTTAGGTCTTGTGACCCCTAATGCAGGCCTCTAGCTACTCTGCCACTATGCCTTGACACAGTTAAATTAGAAACACTGGGTCTCCAATCTACAAACTTAATAGTTCATTTGTCTGTAAGAAGTGTTCTGTGTTGACAACCAAGTTATATTTTTGTTGTTTATCAGACAATCAGAATTAAAATATTATGTAGTATTTCCAGTCCACACAAAATGGTATAGACTCATTTTTCCTGCTCCATCCTGTTGAGTACAAAGATAATCCCTGAAAATAACACAAGAGACAACAAAAGGGACTCAGAGACTAGAGGAACAATGCAGGGGCAGGGTCCTACATCCCCCACCCAACAGAAGAAGGCGACCTAGTCTGGATATTTACCAACCCCCAACATAGCAAAAGAAGGCAGCTGAGGTGGGCTTATTACTTTCCTAGATTAAACGGGAGTCTCCCCAACAATACCATGACAGCTCAGCTGGCACCACCAGCAAGGGGAATCAACAAGGACTTTGTTACAGACAATAAGCAGCTAGAGGAAGTGCTCTCCTTCCCTTTCATGGACTCCCATACCCCTAGGAGAAATATGGAGGCCAGTGAACAGCATTGATAAAGGGGAATCTGCCACAAGAAGCAATCTGGCCCTGAAGTGGTTTCCCTCCCCTACAGGCAGAGGGAATCCCTAAACAACAAGTGCTCAGGCTGGGAAGCACTCTTCATAAAGTGGTCTGGAAACTCCTTTCTCCCACCTAGAAGTACCAGGCTGCTCCACCTGGTGAAGCTGCTTTGTTCTTCTCAGGCAGCATCAGCAGGTACCAATGGGAGCCTCAGTAGCACCAGACAATTCAAGCACTACAAAGTAACACAACAAAGGCTCTAAAAATTAGACTGAGCAACAGCCCAGAAAAGTAGGTTAAATGTCCAATTAGAAAATGGCAAAAATATACAAATATTTCACCAAAAAGGATATACAGATGACAAGCACATAAAAAGATGTTTAACATTGTTAGCCATCAGGGAAATGGAAATTCAAACCACAATGAAATATCACTGTACGCTTATCAGAATGCCTAAAATAAAAACTAGTGACAACACCAAGTGCAAGTGAGGATGTGGAGAAACTATAACTCATACATTGCTAGTGGATTGAAAATGATACACACATTCTAGAGAAAAGTTTGGCAGTTTCTCACAAAACTAGCAACTATGATACAAACCAGCAATTACACTCCTGGGAATTTTTCCCAGAAAATGGAAAACATATGTCCTTAGGAAAACCCCTGTACATGAATGTTCATAGCAGCTTTATTCATAATAGCCTACAGCTAGAAATAACCAAAATGTCCTACAATAGGTGAATAGTTAAACTAACTGTGGTACATCTATACCATGAACTCTGCAATAAAAACAAACTAGTCATAGATGCAACAACTTGGATGACTCTCTAGGGAATCATGATGAGTCAAAAAACCAATCTCAAATGATTACGTACTGTATGATGCCCTTTATATGGAGAACAGATTAGTGATTTCCAGGAGTTAGGGACAGATGGGGAGTGGGGGGAAGGAGGTGGGTTTGGCTATCAAAAGGTAATAGAAGAGATTCTTGTGGTGATGGAAATGTGTGTCTTGACTGTATAATGTCAGGTTCCTGGTTGTGATATTGTATTATAGTTTTGCAAGATGTTAACATTGCAGTACACAGGATCTCTGCATAATTTCTTAAGACTACATGTGAATCTAGAATTTTCTCAAAATGAAAAAGTTTAGTGTTATCTCTTTTCATATGTGTTAGTCTTATCTCCCTTATCCTTAAGAAGTTCATCTCTCTAAAACAGTAGTTTTATCAACTAGGGATTATTTTGTCTACCTCAGAGAGATATTTGGCAATGTCTGGAGATATTTTTGGTTGTAGTAATTGGATTAGGAGATGCTACTGGCATCTAGTGGGTATAGATCAAGGATGCTCTTAAACATCCTACAATGCACAGGAGAGCCCTCCACAACAAACAGTTACCTCGCCCAAAATGTCAATAGTGCTGAGGCTGAGAAACCCTTCTCTAGTTGCTAGTACAATACTTCTTAATTTTTTATCAGAAACAAACAAACCAAATAGGCAAACAACTTATTTTCTGTGATAGGAAAAAACTCTATTTACAGCCCCATGTTTTCACGGAATTTCTGGACATCCCCACTTGGCTGCTTCCAAATATTCCAAGCTAATGAAGTGGAAAATGAAACTCATTACTTTCCCCCCAATACTTCATGTATTATTAATATCATTAATTTTATTATCATTGCTTTAGTCTTCTAAAGTAGAAACTGGAGAATTAACTTTGAATTTGCTTTCTCCCTAGAGCTCCACATTAAAATAACTACTAAAATTGGTCAGTCTCATACGCAAACGTAATAAAAATTTCATTGCCCTTTTAACTTCTTGCCCTTAAATTACTAGGGCCTTTGCACATGCACCTTTTTTATCTCGAATTTTACCACCTCCCTCTTCTTTCACCTGTGAATTTCTTACTTAACCTTCTAAAACCAGCTCAAGTACCAATTGTATGGAGTCTTTCTCAGACTTCCTTTCTTCTGAGATTTCACAACATTTCCATAGTACTTATAATTTGTCTTTTATTTGTTCCCATGTCTCCCATGCTAAGCAGTAAGATTCTGAAAGGACATGATTATTATTCATCTTTGTATCCCTAGCACCTAGCACAGTGTCTGGCACATTGTAGATGACCACAAAAAGTATTGATTGAGTGAAATAACAGGTAGGTAATTGAATGAATCTATGAGTTAAAAAAAAAGTTAACACATTTCCGATTGGCCTTTGTACAGAATTTCTTTGTGAAAAAAAAAAGTCTTCTCGAATCTGGTATCACAAATAATACCTAAATATTCTTTAAGAATAAACTTCACAATTTAAAATGTGTTTTTGTATATACAGAAATTTCCATCAAAAGAAACCTTTTGAATTATGATTTGCCCAATGTGCTATAAGTTCTTTTTCTAATTGTGTATAAACAAACACCATACTATGTAGGATACTCACAATAACTTTCATAGAAAAATGATCAATGAATTAAAATTATAAATTCTTATATATCAAATACAACTTAAACAGAGGTAGCCATAGCTATTCTATTTTAGAATGAACTATTAGTAATTGGCATTTGTAATAAAAAAAGTTGTTAAATGTATTTTTAATATAGACAATGAAGATTTAAAAAAAATTTTTTTATTATGCTTTAGATGAAGGTTTACAGAACAAATAGTTTCTCATTAAACAGTTAGTACGCATATTGTTTCATGACATTGGTTAACAACCCCACAACATGTCAACACACTCCCTACTCGACCTTGGGTTCCCTATTACCACCTTTCCTGTCCCTTCCTGCTTTCTAGTCCTCATCCTTAGGCTGTTGTGCCACATTAGTCTCATTTTGTTTTAGGGGCTTGTCTTATCTTTGGCTGATGGGTGAACCTTGGGAGTGACTTCATTACTGAGCTAAAAGGCTGTCTGGGGGCCTTATTCTCGGGGTTTCTCCAGTCTCTGTCCGGCCAGTAAGTCTGGTCTTTTTTTGTGAGTTAGAATTTTGTTCTACATTTTCTCCAGCTATGTTTGGGACCCTCTGTTGTGATCCCTGTCAGAGCCTTCAGTGGCCATAGCCAGGTACCATCTAGTTGTACTGGACTCAGTCTGGTGGAGGCCATGGTAGTTGTGGTCCATTACTCCTTTGGATTAATCTTTCCCTTTTATCTTGTTTTCTTCATTCTCCCTTGCTCCTGAAGGGGAGAGACCAGTGGAGTTTATGTGTTGTTGGGTATGGTTTGTATCCTGTTAATGCTGTGTGTTAGGGACTCTACCATTGGTCCTATTTTTCTTCTATGAACTTTATAGTTTTGGGCTTTATATTTATGTATTTGATGCATTTTGAATTAGTTTTTGTATAGCGTGTGAGGTATGGGTCCTGTTTCATTTTTTTGCAAATGGACATCTAGTTTTGCCGGCACCATTTGTTAAAAAGACTATCTGTTCCCCATTTGATGGACTTTGGACCCTTCGGAGTGAGTTCATTACTGAGCTAAAAGGGTATCCAGGAGCCTTATTCAGGTGACCATAGGTGGATGGATTTACATCTGGGTTCTCAATCCTGTTCCATTGGCCAATGTATCTGTCCTTGTACCAGTACCAGACTGTTTTGACTACCATAGATGTATAATAGGTTCTGAGGTCAGGTAGTGTGAGTCCTCCTACTTTATTCTTCTCCTTCAATAGTGCTTTACTTATCTGGGGCTTCTTCCCTTTCCATATAAAGTTAATGATTAGTTTTTCCATCTCTTTAAAGAATGTTGTTGATATTTGTACCAGGATTGATTGTAAATCACTTTGGATAGAATTGTCATTTTCACAATGTTGGGTCTACCTATCCATGAGCATGGTATGTTTTTCCATTTATGTAGATCTCTTTTGGTTTCTTGCAGTAGTGTCTTGTAGTTTTTTTGTATAGGTCTTTTAGGTCTCTGGTTAGATTTATTCCTAAGTGTTGTATCTTCTTGGGGGCTATTATAAAAGATACTGATTTGGTGATTTCCTCTTCTAGGATTGCGTTGTATTTGTCTTTTACATCCCTGGTTAGATTTATTCCTAAGTATTTTATCTTTTTAGGGGCTATTATAAATGGTATTGTTTTCCTGATTTCCTTTTCATCATTCTCCTTATTGGTGTATAGCAATCCAACTGATTTTTTTATGTTTGTCTTGTAGCCTGCTACTCTGCTGAATCTTTCTATTAGTTCCAGTAGTTTTCTCATGGAAGCTTTAGGGTTTTCTATGTATAGTATCATATTGTCTGCAATTAGGGACAGTTTAACTTCTTCGTTACCAAATTGCATGGACTTTATTTCTTTTTCTTGCCTTATTGCTCTAGGTAGGAGTTCCAGAACAATGTTAAATAGGAATGATGATAAAGGGCATCCTTGTCTTGTTCCTGTTCTCAAGGGGAATGTTTTCAGCCTCTCTCCATTAAAAATGATGTTGACCATTGGTTTTGCATAGATACCGTTTACTGTGTTGAGAAAATTACCTTCTGTACCTAGTTTATTGAGAGATTTTATCAGGAATGGGTGTTGGACTTTGTCGAATGCCTTTTCTGCATCATTTGAGATGATCATGTGATTCTTTCCTTTTATTTATGTGGTGCATTACGTTGATTGATTTTTTAATGTTGAACCTTCCTTGCATACCTGCTATGAATCCTGTTTGGTCGTGGTGTATTATTTTTTTGATATGATGCTGAATTTCATTGGCTAGAATTTTGTTGAGAATTTTTGCCCCTATATTCATGAGACATATTTGTCTGTAATTTTGTTTTTTGTGGTGTCTTTGCTTGATTTTTGTATCAAGGTTATGCTGGCTTCATAAAATGAATTCGGAAGTGTCACTTCCTTTTCTATGTTCTGAAATAGTTTGAGTAGCACTGGTGTAAGCTCTTCTCTGAATGTTTGGTAGAATTCTCCAGTGAAGCCATCTGGGCCAGGCTTTTTTGTTGGTGTTGTTGGGAGTTTTTTTTTTTATTACCTTTTCAATCTTTCTCTTGTTACAGATCTGTTCAGATTTTCAACATCACTTTGTGTTAGACTGGGTAGGTAGTGTGTTTCTAGAAATTTATCCATTTCTTCTAGGTTTTCAAATTTGATGGAGTATAGATTTTCATAATATTCTGTTATGATCCTTTCATTTCAGTTGGGTAGGTTGTCCCCGATTTCATTTCTATTTGGGTTATTTGCATCCTCCTGTTTTTCTCTTGTCATTCTGGCCAGTGGTTTGTCGATTTTGTTGATCCTTTCACAGAACCAAATTTTGGATTTGTTGATTCTTTTTATTGATTTTCTATTCTCTATTTTATTTATTTCTGCTCTGATCTTTACTATTTCCTTTCTTCTGGTGACTGTGGGCTTTTTTTGCTGTTCTTTCTATTTGTTTGAGTTGGTAGTTAGTGTTTTGATTTTGTCCCTTTCTTCTTTTTTGATGTGTTCATCTATTGCTAAAATTGACCTCTGAGGACTGCCTTTGCTGTGTCCCAAAGGTTTTTGTATGATGTGTTTTCATTCTTATTTGATTCTAGGAATTTTTTGATTCCATCTCTGATTTCTTCTATTACATCGTGGTTTGTAAGCAGGGTGTTATTCAGTTTCCATGTAATTGATTTTTTTTTTCCTTGCTCTTCCTGTTGTTAATTTCTACGTTGATGGTCTTCTGGTCAGAGAAGGTACTTTGTATTATCTCAGTGTTTTGGATCTTTTTGAGGATTGCTCTGTGGCCTAAGATGTGGTCTATTTTGGAGAGCGTTCCATGTACATTGGAAAAGAATGTGTACTTTGCAGCTCTTGGGTGGAGTGTTCTATATATGTCTATGAGTCCAAGTTGGCTGATTGTGCCCTTTAGGTCTTCTGTATGTCTGCTGAGTTTTCTTTCTAGATATTATGTCCTTTACTGAGAATGGTGTGTTGAAGACTCCTATGATTACTGTGGATCTTCCAATTTCTCTTTTCAGTACTGTTAGAGTTTGTTTTATGTATCTTGGAGCCCTGTCATTGGGTATATAGATGTTTATTATGGTTATGTCTTCATGGTGGATCATCCCCTTAATCATTATATAGTGCCTTTCTTTGTCTTCATGGTAGATTTTGTTTTAAAGTCTGTTTATGTGAGATTAGTATTGCCATTCCTGCTCTTTTTGGTGACTGTTTGCTTGATATATTTTTTTCCATCCTTTGATTTTTAATAAATTTACATCTTTATTTCTAAGATGTGTCTCCTATAGAGAGCATATTTATGGATCTTATTTTTTTAATTCATTCTGTCACTCTGTGTCTCTTTATAGGTGCATTTGCATTTAGTGTAATTATTGATAAGTGTGCATTTATTGCTATCATTTTGTAGTGCTTTTTTTTGTGGTGCCGACGTTTACTTTGTTCCTCTGACTCTCCTGTGCTGAATTCCTTTTGTTTGTGGATTTTTTTTTTTTTTTGTATCTTTTGTTTTTGTAGATTTTGTTTTTACTGAGACTTTTTGTTTTTCGTCTTTATTTTGATGAGTAGGTTTGTTAACTTTCTTTGTGGTTACATTGAAATTTACCCTTATCTTCCTAGGTTTGAACTAGTCTATTATTACTTGGTATCACCTTACCTTCCTCTCCATTAGAAGGTTCTGTACCTACACTGTTTATTCCCTCTTTTATTGTTCTGATGTTGTTGTCATAGATTAACCTCTCTGGTTCCCTGTTGTAATTCTTTTGGTTTTGGATAGTCCTTGAGAGTTCATTTCCTAGGTTACTATCTTGCTGGTACGATCCCACATCTTAGATTCAGCCTGTGGTCTGATGTTGTTTGTTCTCAGATCAAAGGACTCCCTTTAATAATTCTTGTAAGTTTTGTTTGGTTTTTATATAGTCCCTTAATTTCTGTTTATCTGGAAAGGTCCTAATTTCACCATCATATTTGAATGAGAGTTTTGCAGGCTGTATTATTCTTAGTTGACAATTTTTTTCTTTCAAGGTTTTATATATGTCATCCCATTGCATTCTTGCCTGCGTGGTTTCTGCTGAGAAATCCGAGCTTAGTCTTATTGTTTCTCCTCTGTACGTGAGTTTTCATTTTTCTCAAGCTGCTCTTAGTATTCTTTGTCTTTGGTTTTAGTAAGTGTGATTATGATATTCCTTGGTGATTTTCTTTTGGGGTCTGTCATTGATTGAGTTATGTCCCACCAAACGTGTGTATCAATTTGACTGGGCCATGATTCCTAGTATTGTGTGGTTAGCCTCCGTTTTGTAATTGTAATTTTATGTTAAAGATAATTAGATTGGGATTGTGACACCCTTACAAAGGTCACATCCCTGATCCAATGTAAAAAGAGTTTCCCTGCAGTGTGGCCTGAACCACCTTTTATCTTACAAAACATGAAAGGGAAGGAAGCAGAGAGTTGGGGACCTCATACTACCAAGAAAACAGTGCCAGGATCGAAACATTTTCTTTGGACCCGGGGTTCCTGTGCAGAGAAGCTCCTAGTCTGGGGGAGTATTGATGACAACGAGGACCTTCTTCTAGAGCCGACAGAGACAAAGCCTTCCCCTGGAGCTGATGCCCTGAATTAGGACTTGTAGCCTACTAGACTGTGAGAAAATAAGTTTCTCTTGGTTAAAGCCATCCACTTGTGGTATTTCTGTTATAGCAGCACTAGAAGACTAAGACAGCGTCTATCCTATATGAGGTTCATTGCACTTCTTTGATGGTCAGCTTTTCATCTTTCATGATATTGGGGACTTTTTCTGTCAGCAGTTCTTCAATGATCCTCTCTGTGTTTTCTGTTTTCTCTCCCTGTTATAGAACTCTGATCACTCACAAATTTTTGCTTTTGATTTTATCACACATAATTCTCAAGTTTTTTTCATTTTTCTTTGTTCTTTTTAATGATTTTTCCTCCAAGTTGTATCCTAGTATTTGTGTTCAATTTTGCTGATCCCGTCTTCCATCGTTTCACACCTGCTTCTCAGCCCTTCTGTCACACTGTCCATTTCTGAAATCTTGTTATCTTTTGGATTTCTAATTGTTGTGTTTGTATGATTTCTAGTTGTGAATTTATTTTGGCATTTTTGTTCCTGTATTATTTTACTGAATTCTTTCATTCTTTTGTCTGTATTTTCCCTGAATTTGTCTGCCATTTCCATGAATTTGTCTATTTTTTCCTCATTTCTGTCTGCTTTTTGCTTCAACTCTTGTATAGCTCTGAATAGTAGAGATTTAAATTCCCTATCAGGTATTTCTAGTGCCTTTTCTTCTACTGGAAAACCTTTTGGTGTTTTATTTTGGACACCTACTAGAACAACCCTGTCCTGTTTTTTGTAAATGTTTTGATATGGTCTGCTGTCTTTGGGACATTCAGCAGTTATTTTCCTCATTTAGTGATTGTAGATTTGTTTGTTTCATCCTGCTTTTTTGTTTTATTTGGTTATGTCTGAGTAGGTGTTCTGTAGCTTCTTTGTTGTTTGTTCGTCTGTGGGCCCGATACATTTCACCTCCTTGTGCAATGGACAGGGTCAGTAGCTCATCTCTGGTGCAGCAGGGCAGGCCCAACTGAAGGGGAGTTGCTGGATTGGGTTGTTTGTGGCACGTACTAGGGCCACCAGGGTGGGCTGGGAATCAGGGCAGGTCAGATTCTGATAGTCCGTGCCTGTGCTGCTCAGGAGTGTGATGTTCAGCACACGGTGCAGGTAGGCAGGAAAGGGGGTAGATTGTGATGTGTGGAGGTAAGATGGGTATGGGAAAGAGAAAAGACTGGAGAGAGAAACGGGCCAGAAACAAAGAAACAAACAAAAAATAGTGTTAAGGGAGCTTGTCATTGGAGTAGAGAAATGAGAGACTGAGAAATGGAGAAATACAAAAAAGAAAAAACAAACAGTGTACAAAATAAATAAATGAAAATTAGAGGGGAAAAAAGAAAGAAAAGTAAGGCCCCCATGGATCCCACCTGTGTGGATCAACGACTGGGGAAGTGGCCCCCAGGCCATGAAGTATAGCCCGCTAGAAGGGGTAGAGGTGTCACACAGCACCAGGTACTCAGGAGACAGGAAGAGAAGGTAAGTATAGAGAGACAAGAAAATGAGAAATGAAGGAAGACAAATGGGAAAAAGAAAAAAGTAATGCCCCAAGGGATCCCACTGTGCGGGTACGCAGACTGAGAAAGTAGCTCCCAAGCTGCACAGTACAGCCTGGCTAAAAGGGGTCACAAGCCAAGAAAAATAATCACATCAAAACAGAAAAAATCAAAAATAAAAAGCCCCAAGGATCCTACCAGCATGGCAGCGCGGAAGCAGTTCCACAGTCAAGCAGCGTTTCACAGCCTTTCAGAAGAAGCAGAGATGTCACATGGAGCCAGGTATTTAAGAGGAAGGAGGTGGAGGTGGTGAAAGCTATGGAAGAAACCAAAAGAAGTAGAAAAAAGCAACACCAGCAACAAACAAATGACATTCAGGGAGCCAGCCAATGTGGATGGGTGGAATCTGAGCAGTACAGGGCTTAAGCCAGTGCCTCTTGGCCAAGAGACTGTGGCCGAAGGAAGCAAAGGAGGCTGAGTGGGGGTGAAGAAGGGTGGAGGGTGGGAAAATGTATATTGCTAGTTACCAGTTGTTCTGTCTCCTGCTGGGAGCTCCATGAAGCTGCTTTCCCATACTCCCTGTTTGACAGTCTCCAACAGTAATCCAAGATGGTAAATCCGTGCTGCCTTAGGTGATAGGTGACCTCTGCATGTATCTCTCCTTGCTCTCTATTCTCTGTTAGTTTCTTATTCTATTTGATGCTTGGCTGAGTTCTTCACGTCTTCATTTGATGCTTAAGGCTTCAGGATTGATGTTTTTCTATGTTTGACTTAGTTTTTCAGATCTTTGCTGGGGAGGGATGGCATGGTGCTTCTATCTATAGTGCCGTGTTGGCCAGAAGAATCTGAAGATTATTTTTATTTCTGAAAAAAAGAAATTATGTTTCTTAAAGATCAATTGTAACACATTTTACATAATATTATTTTGTCTCAAAGTTGTAGTAAAATCAGGTAGCCTAATGATTTGCTGATTTATTGATGCTTATATTTTAGATAGTAACACAAGTCTTGCTTTTCCCATATCTAAATGTTTGACGTTTTCATTCAGAAAAAGGAGAAAATATCTATAACCTACTGATCATAATTCGAATCTCTTCTCTTGATCTTCTCAGTCATAGAATCACTTGCTGCCGATTCCTCAGTAAAACCCCACATTCTCCTCTACTAAAAGGAGAGTATCTGAAATGTAAAAAAATGAAAAATATAGCTAGGCCCTTTCACATTATAAAAAGCTGACTAGTGCTGGCCTATGTTTTCCAGTCTTTAGGCCATTCATTGCTTTTACTCATTCTCTTCCCACTGGATGGTAAGTAGGATAAAGGAAAATATTTGAAATTTAAACTAGCTATATGTTTTTGTTACTAATCTAATACAAGGGTTTCTAGGAGAAAATATCAATTTTTTTTTACTAAGATGGGTTATACATTATCCCTGTTATTCTTATGTCCTAAACTATGCCTAGTAAAATTGAGTGGGATGATGACTTTTACCCTTTCGTGACGTGTGGGATATATTGTATCCCTACCACTTTTTATGTCTCTGGAGTTCTTTGAGAAGGAGATAGCCCTATTTTAACATTTAGCTGCAAGGAGGGTGCGTTTTGATATGCGTGAAACTCAAAAGTTCTGAGTTGGAGCCTCATTTTTGTGTAGATTTAGCATTGTCTTAGGTGATGTCTCCTGAATGTGTGAATTTTCTAAACTTTTGACAGCTTTGCCTCTATTTCTGTGAGATAAGCCTCCTTTCTATGTTTTCTAGTTATTGATATTCTCCTGAGAATACACTTAAATAAGAATAAGCTATTCTTTGTCTTCATTCAGTCATGTTGTTGTTGTTAGATGCCATCGAATCAGTTCCAACACATAGTGACCCTATGCACAACAGAACAAAACACAGCCCTGTCCTGTGCCATCCTCACAATTGTTGTTATGCTTGAGCCAATTGTTGCAGCCACTGTCAATCCATCTCATTGAGAGTCTTCATCTTTTTCACTGACCCTCTACTCTACCAAGCATGATGTCCTTTTCCTGGGACTGGTCTCTCCTGATAACATGTCCAAAGTATATGAGATGAAGTCTTGCCATCCTTGCTTCTAAGGCGGATTCTGGCTGTACTTCTTCCAAGACAGATTTGTTCATTCTTTTGGCAGTCCATGGTATATTCAATATTCTTTCCCAACACCATAATTCAAAGGCATCAGTTCTTCTTCAGTCTTCCTTATTCATTGTCCAACTTTCCCATGCATATGAGGCAAGTGAAAACACCATGGCTTGGGTCAGGTGCTTTCAATCGTAGTGACCATTTTCTTCTTAATGCCATTCATTGTCTCCAGATATTACTGGCTCCCTGCTTTTCTATCTTCTGAAGGGTAATTAATGCCTTTGCAATGAAGAATAATGCATTGCAGTGGTACTTTTCAAGAGACTCAAACTCCTTTAAGTTATTCTTACCCCACTGTGAACTGTTCTGCAATATTCCAGGGCAGCTCTTTCTGCTTTTTAGATGTTAGTACTGCTTTTGTTATAATGAAGAATACATAGTAGTGGTAATTTTCCTGAGATTCAGATTCCTTTAGTTTTATGTATTTGGCCCATGAGTACTGCTTTTGCAGTAATGAAGAATGCATTGTACTTTTAATTTTCCTGAGAAAAATAATCCCTTGACTTTATTTATTTGGGCTGTAAATACTGCTTTTTCAGTAAGGAAGAATGCATCGTACCAAGTTTTGAAAAATTTCACGCAAAATAATAAGGCTAAGAATAAAAGCTATGTGCAGTCATTGCCACGGTCTTCATGTTTTACCTTATGCTTGGCAAATTTTCAAGAAATAAAAAAGAAGATTTCATCCTTGACTCACCAATATTTACTACTTCTAGGGTCCACTGGAACATATGGGATCCCACATAATGAGTATCAAAATCCATAACTCAACAAAAATTCTGAATTGGTTCTTTAATCAGCAGGCCTTCCATTAGTGAAAACACATAGTATCAACAAAAAATTCAAAGGAGAAAATAATTGGGTCTTAAAAGGGTTTAAATTTAAATATGATGTTTCAGAGTACTATTTCTGATTTGTACTTTAAAGAAAATTATTAATTAGAAATAGCAGTCATTCAATGAAATACTGCTATTTTAAATTTATAGGTAAAACAGTGTCTTAAATGAATAGCTAATCATGGTGCTGATTGGTACATCTCTCAGTTATTTATAGAAAGGTGAATATAACTTCCTTTGAATGTACCAGTTTATATAGTCATCATTTCTTCATTTATGAAGTATCAATTATATGCTATAAGTTGTATATTGCACTTGGATTACAGAGATGATTGATACCCAGGCTTACCCTCAAGAAACTCTTGGAGTAGTAGAAGAGACATGTAAGCATAAGCAATCATTTGCAATAGGGAAAATCAGATATCTGTATTTCTATACCCTAATTATTATTAAGCCAGATATTTTAATGAATTCCTTTCAGAAACTGGTTTTCAAAGGACGTTTTATGAAATGAGATAAAAATACAGGATGTATGAAAAAAGTAGTTTTAACTAGAGGACTTTAACAAAGGGAAAGATACCATGATACATTTAAGAATCTTTTGTTGTTTTTTTTTCTTTTTCAGATAATTAGCCACAGTAATTCTCAATTTTTTTTCTAATATTAGACATACCTAATGTATTTTAACTTAGTGTGTGATCAATACTTGTTTTGGAGTAAATTACAGATTAATTCTAGGGATTTTGGAATCCCCTTTCATAAGAATTAAGATGGATATTTCTGGATAAAGTAGCCAATGACGTTATCTCTCCAGGAATATGGTGCAAAAATGAAGAATACACACTCACACACACGATAGAAATTTTTCTTTGTTGTTGTTGTTTTTTGCTTTCCATTTTCTCCCATATTCTGTACTAAAGCCAAAAGAGAATAAACTCTCATTGCTTTTTTACTGTGTGCCAGCTGGAGCTCTTTCACACAAACTGAAAGCTGGTGGAACTAAACTCTTCTTGGCCAGTGGACTAAGAACTCTTCTGCATGTAAGAGAGTGGCTAGCAACTTAGTCTCCAGACACACTTTCCTTAGCGGCCAGTGTGTTTAGGATTATGCATGAACAGTGACCTGATAGAAGGTCCCTCTGACTGAGATTTGTAAGAGCCAAGGGCATCCCTTCATGACTTCATAGCAGACTAATTCCAGTTTCCCACTCTGTGGGAAGAGAGGAGAAGGAATTGGCTGCAAAATTAAATTTTGCCAATGATTCAAAGCAAGTTGGTTGTTAGGATTAGGAAAATCTATCAGTAGCCTATAATTCTCTTGGCAGATATCAGAAGGGGTAGGATGAAAGCATACTACAGGGTGGAAAAAATGAGCTGAACACTGGAGAGAAATGTGTTTACTTGATTTTTCAATTAGATTTTCTGAGATTTAGTGTTTTTATTGCTCATTTTTGGTTTTATGCCCTATTCTGGAATTGAATTAACCAACTTTGCATAATATGAACTATGCTTGCATGGAGAGTTTTGATTTTTTAGTCATTGAGTTTGAAGGATTGAAAAATATGGCAGATCACCAATCAGTACTGTAGTCAATTTTGTCCTACCAAAGATACAGAAATATCTTATCAGGCCTTTACCATTTATTATACAAAATTTTACATTTAGCAATAAATATACTTAGCATGAGAGAGAGCCACCACAATGTTGCATTAAAAATCCTGTTTTCTTGGCTTTTTCCTCCACAGTGTTGTATTAGAAATACTGTTTCCTTTGCTGGGCTTCCCCCCAATCCCCCCATCCCCCGCCCCCAGCTTTGCATTTGAATCCCGCTTTTTCTTGGAGGTTATATGTAAACCCCATTGCTCCTGGGTTGTATGGTTAAGAATGTTGCTAATGTAACTTGTATGAACTCCATGCCTGTAAACCCAAAAAATAATTTGTCTGCTCGTTCCTGGGGAGCAGTCTTGGCAGCAGAAACTCCAACTGACTCCTTTTTATTGTTCAACGAAATAAAGGTACCTTTCCTGTTATTCCACCTTGGTGTCTCATTTATAGGCCAATATGAGTCATGCCGAGCAAGAACCTGGGGTTTCCACCCAGTAACAAGCATGTTGTGTTTGTCAAGTGTTCTAATCATGAATAGTTCCGCAAAAATCCAACTTTTAAAGATGGATAAAAGTTGTCCACTGTATTAACTTTGCTTTTAAAAATGTAACTTACAAAATCCCACATTATGCTTTGTGTACCAAAGACATAATATTTAAGAATTCTTTCCTTTTGCATAGATGTTCTATAGGAGAAAGCATTTAACTTTTATTTTTATAAAATAATTATAATTGTCCCTCATGAAAAACTGCAATTAAGTTTTAATTGTGGTTGTGACAAGGATAAATTTTCAATGATTTTTGTACTCTACCATGAAGTATTTATAGTTCTAGGGCTACTGTAATCCTAGAAATTATAAAAAATCAAATCTCCCTATTTAAAAAACAAACTTGAAGTCAAGAAACTGTTAAAACACTTGCCTAATTTTATGTAGGTAATTAGTGGCAGAATAAGGACTAGAGACCAGGTTTGTTTGCTACTCATTTAATAATTTTGTTCTTTTCCATCATTGGTTTCCTGCATAATAAAGTAAAAAGATTAACAAAACCTAAACAAGAGAAGTTAATATAATCAGGGTGTATATATTTTATATATTTCTTCTGGACTGTCAAATGACATTCATGTGCTCACATCAACTAATTTTTTTTTCTCTGTTTAAAACTTTCATAAACATCCTAAGTGCAAAAGTTCTTTAATGGTAGTTGACCAAAACCGTTCTTGTTGTTAGGTGCTGTCAAGTCAGTTCAGAATCACAGAGACCCTATATACAACAGAAACAAAACACTGCCCAGTCCTGCGCCATCCTCCCATTTGTTTTTATGCTTGAGTCCATTGTTGCAGCCACCGTGTCGATCCATCTCACTGAGAGTCTTCCTCTTTTTCACTGACCCTCTCATTTACCAAGCATGATGTGCTTCTCCAGGAACTGGTCCCTCCTGATAACATGTCCAAAGTATGTGAGACATAGTCTCATCATCCTTGCTTTTAAGGAGCATTCTAGCTGTACTTCTTCCAAGACAGATTTGTTCGTTCTTCTGGCATTTCATGGTATATTCAATATTCTTCACCAACACCATAATTCAAAAGCATCAATTCTTCTTAGGTCTCCCGTAGTCATTGTCCAGCTTTCACATGTGCATCAGGTGATTGAAAACACCATGGTTTGGGTCAGACACACCTTAATCCTTAAAGTGATTACCTTTGCTTTTTAACACTTTAAGGAGGTCTTTTGCAGCAGATTTGCCCAATGCAATGTGTCCTTTGATTTCTTGACTGCTGCTTCCATAGGCGTTGATTGTGGATCCAAGTAAAATGAAATCCTTGATAACGTCAATCTTTTCTCTGTTTATTATGATGTGACTTATTGGTCCAGTTGTAAAGATTTTTGTTTTCTTTATGTCGAGGTGTAATCCGTACTGAAGGTAGTGATCTTTGATCTTCCTCAGTGTTTCAAGTTCTCCTCACTTTCAGCATGCAAAGTTGTGTCATCTGCATATCTCAGGTTGTTAATGAGCCTTCCTCCAATTCTGATGACACATTCTTCTTCACATAGTCCAGTTTCTTGGATTATTTGCTCAGAATACAGATGATTAAGTAAGTGAAAAAATACAACTCCGAAGCACACCTTTCCTAACTTTAAACCATGCAGTATCCCCTTGTTCTGTTTGAACGACTGTACAGGTTCCTCATGAGCACAATCCATTCTCAATGTTATCTATAATTTTTAAATGATTCACACAGTCAAATGCCTTTGCATAGTCAGTAAAATACAAGTAAGCATTTTTCTGGTATTCTCTGCTTTCAGCCACAATCCATCTGACATCAGTAATGATATGCCTTGTTCCACATCCTCTTCTGAATCCAGCTTGAGTCTCTGGCGGTTCCCTATCGGTGTACTGCTGTAATCACTTTTGTAAAATTTTCAGTAAAATTTTACTTGTGTGTGGTATTAGTGATACTGTTTGATAATTTCCATGTTATGTTGGATCACCTTTCTTTGGAATGGGTACAAATATGGATCTCCTTCCATTGGTTGGCCAGGTAGCTGTCTTCCAAATTTCTTGGTATAGACAAGTAAACACCTCATGCATTGCATCCGTTTGTTGAAACATCTCAATTGGTATTCTGTCAGTTCCTGGATCCTTGTTTTTCACCAATACCTTCAGTGCAGTTTGGACCTCTTCAGTACCATCGGTTCTTGACCATATGCTACCTCCTGAAATGGTTGAACTTTGACCAGTTATTTTTGGTACAGTCACTCTGTGTATTCCTTCCATCTTCTTTTCATGCTTCCTTTTTTGTAATTTAATATTTTCGCTGTGGAATCCTTCAGTATTGCAACTCTAAGACTTGAATTTTTTCTTCAGTTCTTTTAGCTTGAGAAATGCCCAATGTGTTCTTCCATTTTGCTTTTCTATCTCCAGGACTTTGCACATTTGAGTATAATACTTTATTTTGTCTTCTCTAGCTGTCCTTTGAAATCTTCAGTTCTTTTACTTGATCATTCCTTCTGTTCACTTTAGTCACTCAACGTTCAACAGCAAGTTTCAGTCTCTTCTGACATCTGTTTTAGTCTTTTCTTTCTTTCCTGTCTTATTTTTTATTTTATTTTTTTTAATTATGCTTTAAGTGAAAGTTTACAGTTCAAGTTAGTCTCTCATAAAAATTTATATACACATTGTTATGTGACCCTAGTTTCTCTGCCTATAATGTGAGATCACTCTCCTCCTTTCCACCCCGGATTTCCCATATTCATTCAACCAGCTCCTGTTCATTTTTGCCTTCTCATCTCACTTCCAGACAGAAGCTGCCCATTTAGTCTCATGTATCAACTTGAGCTAAGAAGCATTCTCTTCATGACTACCATATTATGTCTTATAGTCCAGACTATTCTCTATCTGAAGAGTTGGCTTTGGGAATTTTTTAGGTTCTGGGCTAACAGAGAGTCTGGGGGCCATGTCTTCTGGGGTCCCTCCAGTCTCAGACCATTAAGTATGGTCTTTTTACTAGAATTTGAGTTCTGCACCCCACCTTTCTCCTGCTCCATCAGAGACTCTCTCTTGTGTTCCTGTCAGGGCGGTCATTGCTGGTAGCCGGGCACCATCCAGTTCTTCTGGTGCCAGGCTGATGGAGTCTCCGGTTTATGTGGCCCTTTCTGACTCTAGGGCTAATATTTTCCTTGTGTGTTTGGTGTTCTTCATTCTCCTTTGCTCCAGGTGGGTTGGGACCAATTGATGCATCTTAGATGGCCACTCACTAGCTTTTAAGACCCCAGATGCCACTCACCAAAATGGGATGCAGAAAATTTTCTTAATAAACTATGTTATGCCAGTTGACCTAGATGTCCCCTAAAACCATGGTCCCCAGACCTCTGCCCCTGCTATTCTGTCCTTCAAAGTGTTTGGTTGTATTCAGGAAACTTCTTAGATTTTGGTTTAGTCCAGTTGTGCTGGCTTTCCCTGTACTGTGTATTGTTCTTCCCTTCACCTAAGATAATTCTTATCTACTATCTAGTTAGTGAATACTGCTCTCCCTCCCCCACCCTCAAAACCATCAAAGAATGTTTTCTTTTGTGATTAAAATCTTTTATTGAGTTCTCAAAATAGTGGTCTCCTACAATATTTTTCCTTTTGCGACTAATTTCACTCAGTGTAATGCCTTCCAGATTCATCCATGTTATGAGATGTTTCAGAGATTCATCTTTGTTCTTTATCATTGCGTAGTATTCCATTGTGTGAATATACCATAATGTGTTTACCCATTCATCCGTTGATGGGCACCTAGGTTATTTCCTTCTTTTTGCTATTATGAACAGTGCTGCAGTGAACATGGGTGTGCACATATCTATTCGTGTGATGGTTCTTAACTTCTCTAAATTATATTCCAAGTAGTGGGGTTGCTGGATCATATGGTACTATTTCTAGCTTTTTAAGGAAGTGCCAAATCGATTTCAAAAGTAGTTGTACCAGTTTACATTCCCACCAACAGCATATTAGTGTTCCAGTCGCTCCATAACCTCTCTAACATCTATTATTTTCTGATTTTTTGGTTAATGCTAGCTTTGTTGAGGTGAGATGTATCTCATCATAGTTTTGATTTGCATTTCTCTAATGGCTAATGCTCGTGAGCATTTCCTCATGTATCTAGTAGCCGCCCGAATGTTTTCTTTGGTGAAGTCCCTGTTCATATCCTTTGCCATTTTTAAGTTGGTTTCTTGTCTTTTTGTTCTTGAAGTTTTGCAGTATCTTGTAGATTTCAGAGAGTAACCGCTGATCGGATTTGTCCTAGCCAAAATGATTTTCCCAGTCTCTAGGTTGTCTTTTTACTCTTTTGGTGAAGTCTTTTGATGAGCATAAGTATTTGATTTTAGGAGCTCCCAGTTATCTAGTTTCTCTCCTGGTGTTTATGCATTGTTAGTAATGTTTTGGATTCTGTTTATGCCATGTATTAGGGCTTATAGCATTGTCCGTTTTTTCTTCTATGATCTTTATTGTTTTTGATTTTATATTTAGGTCTCTGATCCATTTCAAGTTAGTTTTTCTGCGTGGTGTAAGGTGTGGGGGTCTTGTTTCATTTTTTGGCAGATGGATATCCAGTTATGCCGGCACCGTTTGTTAAAGAGACTGTCTTTTCTCCATTTAATGGACTTAGGGCCCTTGTCAAATATCAGCTGCTCATAGGTGGATGAATTTACATCTGGATTCTCAATTCTGTTCCATTGGTCTATGTATCTGTTATTGTACCGGTACCAGGCTGTTTTGACTACCATGGTGGTATAATGGGTTCTAAAAGCAGGTAGTGTGCGGCCTCCCACTTTGTTCTTCTTGAGTAATGCTTTGCTTATCCAGGGCCTCTTCCCTTTCCATATGAAGTTGGTGATTTGTTTCTCCATCTCATTGAAAAATGCCATTGGAATTTGGATTGGGATTGCATTGTATCTCTAGATCGCTTTGGGTAGGATAAGCATTGTCACAATGTTGAGTCTTCCTATCCATAAGCAAGGTAAGTTTTTCTACTTATGTAGGTCTCTTTTGGATTCTTGCAGTAGTGTCTTGTAGTTTTCTTTGTATAGGTCCTTTATGTCTCTGATTAGATTTATTCCTAAGTATTTTTATCTTCTTGGAGGTTATTGTAAATGGTATTGATTTGGTGATTTCCTCTTGGAAGTTCTCTTTCTTGATGCAGAGGAATCCAACTGATTTTTGTATGTTTATCTTGTATCTGATACTCTGCTGAAATCTTCTATTAGTTCCAGTAGTTTTCATGTGGAGTCTTTGGTGTTTTCTGTGTATAAGATCATATCATCTGCAAATAGAGATACTTTGACTTCTTCCATACCAATTTGGATACTCTGTATTTCATTTTCTAGCCTAATTGCTCTGGCTAGGACCTGCAGCATAATGATGAATCAGAGTCTCGTTCCCTTTCTAAAGAGGAATGCTTTCAGACTCCATTTAGGATAATATTGACTGATGGCTTTGTATAAATGTCCTTTATTATGTTGAGGAATTTCCCTTATAGTCCTATTTTGCTGAGAGTTTTTATCATGAATGGGTGTTGGACTTTGTCAAATGCCATTTCTGCATCAATTGATAAGATCGTGGTTTTTGTCTTTTGTTTTATTTATTTGATGGATTACATTGATTGTTTTCCTAATGTTGAACCATCCCTGCATACCTGGTATGAATCCCACTTGGTCATGGTGAATTATTTTTTTGATATGTTGTTGAATTCTATTGGCTAGAATTTTATTGAGGATTTTTTTTGCCTATGTTCATGAGCAATATTGGTTATTAAATTTCTTTGTGGTGTCTTTTCCTCATTTTGGTATCAGGGTTATGCTGGCTTCATAGAATGAGTTTGGGAGTATTCCATCCTTTTCTGTGTTCTGAAATGCCTTTAGTAGTAGTGGCGTTAACTCTTCTCTGAAAATTTGGTAGAATTCTCCAGTGAAACCGTCAGGGCCAGGGCTTTTTTGTTCAGTGTTTTTTTAGTTACCTTTTCAATCTTTTCTTTTGTTATGAGTTAATTTAATTGTTCTACCTCTGTCTGTGTTAGTTTAGGTAGGTCATGAGTTTCTAGAAATTTGTCCATTTCCTCTAGGTTTTCAAATTTGTCAGACTACAATTTTTCATAGTAATCTGCTATGATTCTTTTAATTTCAGTTGGGTCTGTTGTGGTATCACCCATCTCATTTCTTATTACAGGTTATCTACTTCCTCTCCTGTTTTTCTTTTGTCAGTTTGGCCAGTGGTTTATCAATTTTGTTGATCTTTTCAAAGAATCAGCTTTTGGTCTTGTTAACTCTTTCAATTGTTTTTCTTTATTTCATTTAATTCTGCTCTAATTCTTATTATTTCCTTCCTTCTAGTGCCTGTGGGCTTCTTTTGCTGCTCTCTTTCTACTTGTTCCGGTTGTAGGGTTAATGCTTTGATTTTGAGTGTTTCTTGTTTTTGGATGTGTGCATTTATTGTTATAAACTGACCTTTGAGCACTGCTTTTGCTGTGTCCCAAAGGTTCTGGTAAGATGTGTTTTCATTCTCATTTGATTCTATGAATTTCTTTATTCTATCCTTAATTTCTTCTATAACCCAGTAGTTTTTGAGCAAGGTGTTGTTCAGTTTCCATGTGTTTGATTTTTTTTTCCCTTGCTTTTTGTGTTGTTTATTCCTAATTTTATGGCTTTATGGTCAGAAAAGATGCTTTGTAATATTTCAATGCTTTGGATTTTGTTAAGGTTTGCTTTATGGCCTAATATGTGGTCTCTTCTGGAGAATGTTCCATGTGTGTTAGAAAAGAAAGTATACTTGGCTGCTGTTGGGTGGAGTGTTCGGTATGTCTATGAGATCAAGTTGGTTGATTGTGGTATTTAGGTCTTCCATGTCTTTGTTGAGCTTCTGTCTGGATATTCTGTCCTTCACCGAAAGTGGTGTGTTGAAGTATCCTACTACTATTGTGGAGCTGTCTGTCTCTCTTTTCAATGCTGTTAAAGTTTGTTTTATGTATTCTGTAGCCCTGTCGTTGGGTGCGTAAATATTTATTAGTTATGTCCTCCTGGTATATTGACCCTTTGATCATTATATAGTGTCCTTCCTTATCCTTTGTGCTAGATTTTACTTTAAAGTCTGTTTTGTCAGAGATTAATATTGCCACTACTGCTCTTTTTTGATTGTTTGCCTAATGTAGTTTTTCCACCCTTTGAGTTATAGTTTTTTTGTGTCTTTGAGTCTAAGGTGTGTCTCTTGTAGGTAGCATAGGGACGGATAATGTTTTTTAATCCATTCTGTCCCTCTGTGCCTCTTTATTGGTGCATTTAGCCCATTTATGTTCAACATAATTATTGATAGGTATGAGTTTTGTGCTGTCATTTTGATGTGTTTGTGTGTGTGTGTTGTTGACAGTTTCTTTGTTCCACTTAATTTTCTGTTCTGAGTTGTTTTTCTTTATGTATTTTCTTTTCATCTTTTTCATTGTTGTTGTTTTTTTATTTGCTTTGTCTTTATGTTTTTCTTGTTTTTTATTTTGATTTGTAGTATTGTTACTTTCCTTTGTGATTACTTTAGTATTTATTCCTATTTTTCTAAGTTTAAACCAATCTTTAATTTCTTTATATCACCTTGACTTCCTGTCCATATGAAAGATCTGTGATTACAAATTTTTAGTCTCTCTTTTTTGTTTTAATACTATCATCTTTTACATATTGATGTTTCTGTTTCCTTATTTTCAGCATTTTAGCTTTGATTTATTTTTGTGACTTCCCTATCTGGGTTGATATCTGGTTGCTCTGTCTTGTGTTCTCATCTTGGGTTGTTATGTTATTGGTTTTCTACCTGGAGGACTCCGTTTAGTATTTCTTGTAATTTTGGTTTGGTTTTTGCAAATTCCCTAAACTTCTGTTTATCTGGAAATGCCCTAATTTCACCATCATATTTGTAAGATAGTTTTGCTGGATATGTAATTCCTGGCTGTCAATTTTTTTTCCTTCAAGTCTTTATATGTGTCATCCCATTGCCTTCTTGACTGCATGGTTTCTTCTGAGTATTGCAAGCGTAGTCTTATTGACTCTACTTTGTAGATAACTTTTCGTTTATTCCTAGCTGCTCTTAAAATTCTCTCTTTATCTTTAATTTTGCCAAGTTTGATTATAATATATCTTGGTGATTTTCTTTTGGGATCTACCTTGTGTGGGGTTTGATGAGCATCTTGGCTAGATATCTTGTCATCTTTCACAATATCATGCAAATTTTCTGCCAACAAATCTTCAACAATTCTTTCTGTATTTTTGTTATCCCCCCCTTTTTTGGTTCTCCAATCACTCATAGGTTATTCCTCTTGATTGAGTCCCACATAATTCTTAGGGTTTCTTCATTTTTTAAAATTCTTTTATCTGATTTTTCCTCAAATAAGTTGATGTGAAGTACCTAATCTTCAGTGTCATTAATTCTGACTTCCATTGCCTCATTTCTGCTCCTATGACTTTGTATTCAATTGTCTAATTCTGAAATTTTATTGTTAATCTTCTGGATTTCTGTTTTCTATCTCTCTATGGATTCTTGCAGCCTGTTAAATTTGTCATTATGCCCTTCTATAATATTCTTAAGTTCCTCTGTTACTTTGCATGTTCCTTGATTTGTGCATTTCTCCTGGTCTCTTTCCTGAGCTCTTGAATTGTTCTGTGTATTAATCTTTTGTATTCTACCTCTGGTAATTCCAAGAAGTTCTCTTCCTCCAGAAGATTTCTTGATTCTTTGTTTTGTGAGCTTGCTGAAGTCATCATGGTCTGCCTGTTTATGTGATTTGATATTGACTATCGTCTCCAAGCCATCAATAAGTTATTATATTGATTTATTTTATGTTCACTTACTGAGTCCTAGCTTCTTGTTTTATTTTGTTTTGATATGCCCAACTAGGCTGCTCATGTCAGCTACTTTGATTATTGGTGCCTTTGAAGCTCTAATGTCCTGTCACCAGGTGGTTAGATCTGTTACATGGTATGTGACCTCAGAAGTCCATTAACTTTTCTTGTATGGATTCAGCTCAAGTGTCCAGGTAGTCGTTAACCAAATGTGTGGTGTCTGTTGTCACCTACAGTCCTAGATGGGCAGGGGTGATTGAGTAGGCACAGGTAATCTGGCTGTGATAGGGGGCCATGTGCTGAGCAAGGCAGGAGGCTGATGGTTGCCCCTGAGTGTCTGGGAGGAAAGTGTGTCCCTGTTCCCTAAACTGTGTAGGTGGGTGGGTTTTGCAGCTGGACTATGGAACTCAATGCTGTTGGTTGTAAGGACTGGAAAACACCACTTATTCTTGGACCCCTGTCTCAGGTGGCTTGTTGGTGTGGGTGGAGCCACCAGTTCTCAGGCCCCTGATGTGCATAGTTGAGGACCTTGCTTAATGGGCAGAGCGATGTGAAATGTTGCAGACCCGCCACTCCACCATGTAGATGATGCAGTTGAAGTTAGACTTCAGGTGTATACCCTGTTGTATTGTGCTAACGAGGGCCTGCAGGATTGAAATGGGCCCACACAGCTCTATGCAGGAATGAAAGGCATTGAAAGTCTGTGGACCCCTTGTGTCTGTGCCTAGGCAAAGGAGCTGTCCCTTACCTGAGTTCCCAGCTTAGGGGAGCTGGCAGATTATTTTTTCCTGTTTGTTAATTTGTTTTCTCTCCAAGGTCAGGAGAATGGCTCAGGGCATGTGACAAGTCCTACTTCCCACCCAGGTGAAGAAGCAATCATTGAAGCCAGCCCTGGACCAGGTTCAGAGCAGGGAGGGAGCTGGCAAATGGGAGAGAGATTCTTTCCAAAACAGTGTTTTTTGATCTGTGGAGTAGGTTAGATGCATGTACTTATCTTTTGTCAACTGAGTGCCACTTTTCACTGGTTCTAGAGGCTTGAGTAGACTCTCTGCCACTCGCTGTCTCCCGATGTGGAAAACGAGTCCAGAATGCCACTGCTTGCCTCACGGCACACCCCAGTCAATCCGGCTTGCAAGGTGTGGGTTCCTGCCGGGTCAGGTCTGGCAACTCATCACTGCTTCTGAACTGTCTTTCCCTCTTCCTGCCACTCATTCTGATTTCTGACCTTTGCCTTCGATGTTCAGGGCTCCTAGATTGTCATAGATAATCGATTCACTTGTTTTTTCGGTTCTTTGTTGTAAGAGGGACCACCAGAAGCATCTGACTACTCTGCCATCTTGACCCCACCACTTTCCTGTCTTTTTAATTACCTCTTGGTTTCTTCACGTATGAAGTTCTAGATGTCATTCTACAACTTGTCTGGTCTTCGGTCACTAGTGTTCAATACTTCAAAACTATTCTTGAGATGGTCTCTAAATTCAGGTGAGATATACTCAAGATCATACTTTGGCTCTCATGGACTTGTTCTAATTTTCTTCAGCTTCAACTTGAACTTGCAAAGAAGCAATTGATGGTTTGTTCCACATTCAGGCTCTGTCCTTATTCTGACTGATATTGAGTTTTTCGATTGTCTCTTTCCACAGATGCAGTTGATTTGATTTCTGTGTATTCCATCTGGTGAGGTCCACATGTATAGTCGACAGCGTTTTTTCTATCACCAAGGCCATATATATATTTTTTCAACTTCCAAATCATTGGGGTGATAAAATTTCAAGAAAGAGTTTTTTTTAAAAATCACATCCTGTGCATGATCAGTCAGACAGATTATTTATTATCCAGGAACACATGTATAAGGTAATAGGGAGTAATTAATAAAATAAATATAAAATGTAAAATGGGAAGAAAAGAAAGTAAATATAAGTTATGAATAGATGAGTGGGCACTTTACTGACTCAATTAATTGGTCAAAACATTTTGATTACCCAAGTTTTCATCTTTCTGATTATCACATTGATATTGTATATGGAAAATAAAACAGCCATTAGGGCAAATTTATTTTTTTCCATTTTACCTGTTTTTAAGTGTACAGTTGAGTGATTAAGTGGTATTAATTACACTCATCCTGTTGTGAAACCATCACCATGGTTTTTTATCACCCCAAACAGAAACTCAGTAGCACTTAAGCAATAACTCCCCTTTCCCTAGTCCCCAGCTCCTGGTAGCCACTAATAAACTTTTGTCTCTATGCATTTGCCTAGGTTAGATACTTCATATAAGTAGGATTGTCATGGTTTGAATTATGTCCCCCAAAAAGTGTGTGTATCAATTTGGCTAGGCCATGATTCCTGGTACAGTGTGATTTTCCTGTATGTTGTAAACCTGCCTCTATGATGTTAATGAGGGAGAATGGGTAGCAGTTGTGTTAGTAAGGCAGGACTGGATCTAGAAGACTGGATTGTGTCCTGAGGCAGTCTCTTGAGATATAAAAGACAGAAGTGAGCAGAGAGACAGGGGGACCTCATACCATCAAAAAAGCAGTGCCAGGAGTAGAGCTTGTCCTTTGGACCAGGGTCCCTGCGCAGAGAAGCTCCTAGTCTGGGGGAACACTGATGAGAAGGCTGAGAAAGAGAAAGCCTTCCCCTGGAGCTGACACCTTGAATTTGGACTTTTAGCCTACTTTACTGTAAGTAAATAAACTTCTCTTAATTAAAACCATCCACTTGTGGTATTTCTGTTGTAGCAGCACTAGATGACTAAGACGAGGATCATACAATAGTTGTCTTTTTGTATCTGACTTTTTTCACTCAGCATAATATTTTCAAGGCCCATCTATGTTATAGTATGTATCAGAACTTTATTTCTCTTTATGACTGAATAATACTCCATATTATGCATGTACCACATTTTGTTTATCCATTCATCTGATGATGGACACTTGGTTCCACCTTTTAGCTATTGTGAATAATGCTTCAGTGAACATTGGTGTAACATCTGTTTTAGTCACTGCTTTCAAGTCTTTTGGGTATATAGCCAAGAGTGGTATTAATGTGTCACATGGTAGTTCTATGGTTAGCTTTTTGAGAAGCTGCCATACTGTTCCCATAGTGGTTGTACCATCGTACATTCTCACTATGAATGCATGAGGGTTCCACTTACTCCGCATTCTCACCCACACTTGTTATTTTCCTTTTTCTAGTAATAGCCATTGTAGTGAGTATGAAGATGTATCTCATTGTGGTTTTGCTTTGCTTTTCCCTAATGACTAAGGAAGGAGCCCTTTTAGTGCAATGGTTAAAGAGCTCCGCTGCTAACCAAAAGGTTGGCAGTTTGAACCCACCAGCCGCTGTACTCTGCAAGAAAAAGATGTTGCAATCAGTTTCTGTAAAGATTACAGCCCTGGAAACTCTTAGGGGTAGTTCTACTCTGGCCTATAGGATCACTGTGAGTTGGAATTGACTCATGACAGTGGGTTTTGGTTTTTATGACTAAGAATATTAATCATCTTTCCACGTGTTTATTGGCTATTTGTATATCTTCTTTGGAGAAATGTTGATTCGAGTCCTTTGCTTGTTTTTTATTTGGGCTGTCTGTCTTTTTGTTGTTGAATTGTTAGAGTTCTTTATATATCCTCTATATCAAACCCTTTTCTGATATATGATTCCCAAATATTTTCTCCTGTTCCAGAGGTTGTCTCTTTACTTTTTTGATAAACTTTATTGATGCACAAATGTTTTAAATTTTGATGAAGTCCAATTTATCTATTTTTTTCCCTTTTGTGCTGTAGTTTTTGGTGTCATATCTAAGAATCCATTACCAGAAACAAGGTCCTGAAGATTTACTCCTATGTGTTGTACTGTTTTATGGTTTTCTTCCTTTTATTTAGCTAATTGATTCATTCTGAATTAATTTTTGTACATGGTATGAGGTATGACTCCAACACAATTCTTTTGCATGTAGAGATCCAATTTTCCCAGTGCTGTTTATTCAAGAGACTATTGTTGTTAGGTGCCATTGAGTTGGCTCTGACTCATAGCGACCTTACTTATAGCAGAATGAATCATTGTCCAGTCCTCACAATTGTTACTATGAGGCCATTGTAGCCCAATGTCAATCCGTCTCTCTGTGGGTCTCCCTCTTTTTCACTGACCCTCTGCTTTAGCAAACACGATTTTCTTCTTCAGTGATTGGGCCATCCTGATAACATGTCCAAAGTAAGTGAGGTGAAGTCTCACCATCCTCACTTCTAAGGAACATTCTGCCTGTCCTTTCTCCAAGAGTGATTTGTTTGTTCTTCTGGGCAGTCCATGGTATATTCAATATTCTTCTCCATCACCACAATTTGAATGTGTCAGTTCTTCTTCAGTGTTCCTTTTTATTGTCCAGCATTAGCAGGCATATGTGGTGATTGAAAAGATCATGGCCTGGGTCAGGTACAGCTTAGTCATCAAAGGGACATCTTTGCTTTTTAAGATTTTAAAGAGGTCTTTTGCCTTACATTTACCCAGTGCAATACATCACTTGATTTCTTGACTGCTGCTTCCATGGATGTTGATTGTTGATTCAATTAGAATGAAATTCTTTTTATTTATTTATTTTTTATTGTGATTTAGGTGAAAGTTTACAGAGCAAATTAGTTTCTCATTCAAAAACTTATACACAAATTGTTTCATGGCATTGGCTGCCTTCCCACATTTTTTCAGCACTTTTCCCCTTTCCCTTTCCACCCTGGTTTCACTGTGTCCATTCATCCTATTTTCCTGTCCCCTTCAACCTTCTTGTCTTTGTTCCTGGCCAGGTGTTGCCCATTTGATCTCGTATAGTTGATTGATCTAAGAAGCACATTCCTTATGTGTGTTATTGTTTGTCTTATAGGCCTGCCTAATTTTTGGCTGAAAGGTGAATTTCAGAAGTTCATTCAAGGCTGAGGTAGAAGAGTGTCTGGAGGCCATTAGTCCAAAGGACTGATGGACCACATGAACCACAGCCTATACGACTCTGAGACCAGAAGATCTAGATGGTGCCCAGCTACCACTATCGACCGCTCTGACTGGGATTACAATAGAGGGTCCCTTGGGTGTTTAGTATTTTTCTCTCTCGTTTCTCCAGACTGGAAGAGACCAATATTGTATCTTAGATGGCTATTCACAAGCTTTTAAGACCCCAGATACTACTCACCAAAGTAGGATGTAGAACACTGTCTTTAAGAACTATGTGGTGGCAATTGACGTAGATGTCCCTGAGTCTATGGTCCTATACCTTTGCACCTAGGACCTTCATCCTGTGAGGTGTTTAGTTATGTATAAAAGTTTTCCCCAGTTGTGCCACTTGTGTGCTCTATTGTCTCTATTAATATATGAGAAGCACCTACAGTCATATATTTAGAAATTTCCATCACCAAACCTGTATCAGCCAGTGGGTGTGTTCCCTTACCTCCTTCCTCACCTCTTGGCATATCTATCTATGTATCAATTCATAGATTATTGTTTGTTAATTCTATTGTTGCAGGACAGTCTGTGCTATAGTAGTTAGCATAGTTGTTTTTTATTCCTGCTTTCCTTTCAGTGTCTTCTCTTGTCTTGGTCACGTTGTGCTGACTTCTCCCATACTATGTATTGCCTTATCCCTCACTTATATTAACTCGTGTCTACTGTCTCTTTGGTAATTTTCCATCCCTATGCTCCCATCCCTTGTAACCATCAAAGAGTCTTTTTTTTTCTTTTCCTGTGTGTAAACCTTTTGTTGTTACTTTATATAAGCAGTCTCGTACAATATTTGCCTTTTTGTGATTGACTTATTTCACTCAGCATAATTCCCTCCAGATTCATCCATGTTGTGAGATGTTTCAAGAATTTATCATTATTCTTTCTTGTTCGGTAGTATCCCATTCTGTGTGTGTACCACAGTTTGTTAATTCGTTCATCTACTGGTGGGAACTTAGGTTACTCCCACCTTTTTGCTATTGTGAATAATGCTGCAATGAACATGGGCGTGCATATGTCTATTCATGTTACGACTCTTATTTCTTTAGGTTATATGCCTAGGAGTGAGATTGCTGGATCATATGTTATTTCTATTTCTAACTTTTTGAGGAAGCACCATACCATTTTCCATAGTGGTTGTACCACTTTACATACCCACTAGCAGTGTGTAATAGTTCCAATCTCCCTACATCCTTGCCAACATTTGTTATTTTCTGTTTTTTTTTTTTTTTATTAGTGCCTGTAATGTCAGGGTGAGATGGTATCTCATTGTAGTTTTGGTTTGCATCTTTCTAATTGCTAATGATTGTGAATATTACTTCATATGCTTGTTAGCAGCCTGAATGTCTTCTTTGATAAAGTTCCTGTTTACTTCCTTTGCCCATTTTTTAATTGGATTATTTGCATTTTTTTTGTTGAGGTGTTGAAGTTTTCTATAAATTGTAGAGATTAGACCCTTGTTGGATATGTCACAGCCAAAATTTCTTTTCCCAATCTGTAGGTTCTCTTTTTACTCTTTTGGAGAAGTCTTTTGTTAAGCATAAGTGTTTAATTTTTAGGAGGTCCCGTTTTTCTAGTTCATTTTCTTCTGTGTGTGCATTTTTATTTATGCATGGTAATCTATTTATGCTATATATTATGGCCCCTAGCATTTTCCTTAATTTTTCTCCATGATCATTATACTTTTAAGTTTTATATTCAGGACTCTGATCTGTTTTGAGGTAATTTTTGTGTATAGTGTGAGGTATAGATCCTGTTTCATTTTTCTTCAGATAGATATCTAATTTTGCCAGTACCATTTGTTGAAGAGACTGTCTTTTCCCCATTCAATAACCTTTAGTCCTTTGTCAAAGATCAGCTGTCCACAGGTGGATGGATTTACGTCTGGGTTCTCAATTCTGTTCCATTGGTCTATGTGTCTGTTGTTGTACCAGTACCAGGCTGTTTTGACTACCGTGGCTGCATAGTAGGTTCTGATATCAGGAAGTGTGAGGCCTCCTATTTGTTCTTTGTTTTTTAATGACTTTACTTATTCGAGGCCTCTTTCCCTTCCATATAAACTTAGAGATTAGTTTTTCCATCTTGGTGAAGAATGCTGTTGGGATTTGGATCAGGATTGCATAATATCTATAAATCACTTTGGGTAGTATTGACATTTTTCACAACATTAAGTCTTCCTATCCAAGAGCATGGTACGTTTTTCCATTTATGTAGGACTCGTTTGGTTTCTTGCTGTAGTGTTTTGTAGTTTTGTTTGTATTAAGTCTTTTACTTCCCTGGTTAGACTTATTCCTAAGCATTTTATCTTTTGGGGGGCTATTGCAAATGGTATTGTTTTCATGATTTCATTTTCCCAGTTCTCTTTGTTGATGTAGAGGAATCCAACTGATTTTTGTATGTTACTCTTATATCCTGCCACTTTGCTGAAAGCTTCTATTAGTTCCAGTAGCTTTCTTATGGAGTCCTTAGGATTTTCTGTGTATAGAATCATATCATCTGTGAATAGGTATAGTTTTACCTCCTCCTTATCAAAGTGGATGCCCTTTATTTCCTTGTGTCTTAGTCATCTAGTGCTGCTGTAACAGAAATACCACAAATGGATGGCTTTAATAAAGAGCAGTTTATTTTCTCACACTCCAGTAGGCTACAAGTCCAAATTCAAGGCATCAGCTCCCAGGGAACACTTTCTCTGCTAGCTCTGGAGGAAGGTCTGTGTTATCAATCTTCCCTTGGTCTGGGAGCTTCTCTGCGTGGGAACCTCAGGTCCAATGGACACACTCTGCTCCCAGCACTGCTTTCTTGGTGGTATGAGGTTCCCGTGTCTCTCTGCTCACTTCTCTTTTATATATCAAAAGAGATTGGCTTAAGACACTACCTAATCTTGTAGACCTCATCAATATAACTGCCGCTAATCCATCTTATTACATTACAGTGATAGTATTTATAACACTTTGGGAAATCACATCAGATGATAAAATGATAAAAATAATCACACAGTACTGGGAATCATGACCCAGCCAGGTTGACAGATATTTTTTGGGGACACAGTTCAATCCATGACACCTTGTCTTGCCTTATTGCTCTTGCTAGGATTTCCAATACAATGTTGAATTAGAGTGGTGATAAAGGACATCCTTGTCTGTTTCCCATTCTCAGGGGGAATGCTTTCAGATTCTCTCCATTGAGGATAATGTTGGCTGTTGGTTTTGTATAAATTTCCATTTTTGTGTTGAGGAATTTCCCTTCTATTCCTATTTTGCTGAAAGTTTTTATCAGGAATGGGTGTTGGACTTTATCAAATGCCTTTTCTGCATTGATTGATATGATCATGTGATTCTTTTTCTTTGTTTTATTTATGCAGTGGATTACATTGATTGATTTTCTAATGTTGAACCAAGCTTGCATGCCTGGTATGAATCTCACTTGGTTGTGATGTATTATTATTACTTTTTATTTTATTTATTTATTTTTTTGATATGTTGTTGTATTCTATTGGCTAGGATTTTGTTGAGAATTTTTGCATCTATATACATGAGGAATATTGGTCTCTAGTTTTCTTTTTTAGTGATATCCCTGCCTGGCATTTGTATTAGGGTTATGCTGGCTTCATAGAATGAGTTTGAGAGTGTTTTTCCTTTTCTATGTTCTGGAATAGTTTGAGTAGAATTGATGTCAACTCTTCTCTGAATGTTTTGTAGAATTCTCCAGTGAAGCCATCTGGACTAGGACTTTTTTTTGAGGGGGAGAGTTTTTTTTAATGACCCCTTCAACTTCTTCTTTCATTATGGGTCTATTAAAATTTTATACCTCAGTCTTTGTTGATTTAGGTAGGTGGTGTGTTTCTAGAAATTTGTCCATTTCTTCTAGGTTTTCAAATTTGTTGGAATACAATATTTCAGTATTCTGTTGTGATCTTTTTTTTATTTCAGTTGGTTCTGTTGTAATGTCACCCTTCTCATTTCTTACTCACATCTTCTCCTGTTTTTCTTTTGTCAGTTTGACCGGTGGTTTGTCAATTTTATTAATCCTTTCAAAAAACCAGCTTTTAATCTTGTTGATTCTATTGTTTTTCCATTCTCTGTCATTTATTTCTGCTCTAATTTTTATTATTTCGTTTCTTCTGGTGACTGTGGGCTGATCTCTTTCTAATTGTTTAAGTTGTAGGGTTAGTGTTTTGATTTTTGTCCTTTCTTCTTTTTTGATGTGTTTACTGCTATAAATTGACCCCAGAGCACTGCTTTTTCTGTGTCCCAAAGGTTTTGGTGTGCTGTGTTTTCATTGTCATTTGATTCTTGGAATTTTTTAATTTCATCTTTGATTTTTCTATTACTCAGTAGTTTTTAAGCAGGGTGTTAGTTTCCATTTATTAGATTTTTTTTTCCCTTGATCTTCTTGTTATTGATTTCTACTTTTAAAGCATTGTGGTCAGGGAAGATGGTTTATATTATTTTGAGGTTTTTGAATTTGTTGAGGCTTGCTTTGTGGCCTAAAATGTGGTCTGTTATGGAGAATGATCCATGAGCATTGGAGAAGAATGTGTTTTTTGCCACTGTTGGGTGATGTACTCTGTATATGTCTATAAGGTCAAGTTGGTTGATTGTGGTGTTTAGACGTTCTATGTCTTTGCTGAGTTTCTGTCTAGCTGTTCTGTCCTTCACCAAGAATGATGTGTTAAAATCACCTAGTATTGTTCTGGAAGTGTCTGTTTCTCTTTTCAGTGCTGTTAGAGATTGTTTTATGTATTTTGGAGCTCTGTCATTGTATGCGTATATATATTTTTATGGTTCTATCCTCTTGGTGGATTGACCCTTTAATCATTATACAATGTCCTTCTTTGTCTTTATGGTGGATTTTGCTTTAAAATCTATTTTATCAGAAATTAATGTTGCCACTCCTGCTCTTTTGTGGTCATTATTTGTTTGATATATCTTTTTCCATCCTTTAAGTTTTAGTTTATTTATATGTTTGTGTCTAAGGTGTGTCTTCTGCAGACAGCATATTGATGGGTTATTTATTTTTTTTAATCCATTCTGCCACTCTCTGTCTCTTTACTTGTGCATTTAGGCCATTTGCATTCAGTGTGATTATCAGTAGGTATGAGTTTATTGCTGTCATTTTCTCTTTTTTTTTTTTTTGTGGTATTGACTGTTTATTCTTTCCACTTAATTGTCTGTATTAATTTTTTTTTTTAATTGTGGCTTCTCTTTTCATTTTCTTCATTTTTGGTTTTGTGTGTGCTGAATCTTTATGGTTTTCTTTTGTATTTTGAATGGTATGTTTGTTGCCTTTTTTTGTGATTACCCTGATACTTAGCTTTATTTTCCTAAATTTAAAGCAGTAATTTATTTCTTGATATTGCCTTGACTTCCTCTCCATATGAATATTCTAAACCTATTCCCTTTATTCCCCCTGTCTGTTTTGAAGGGTTGTCAGTTACAAATTAACATCTCTGGTTCCCTGTTTCCATTTTTAGTTTTATTTTATTTTTGAGAGTTCTTTATTTGGGGTGATGTCTGTCTGATGTTGTCCTGTGTTTTAATCTCAAGTTGTTGTCTCTTGTTTTATTAGTTTTCTGTCTGAAGGACTTGCTGTAATATTTCTTGTAAAGTTGGTCTGTTTTTTAAAAATTCCTTTAATTTCTGTTTATCTGGAAATGTCCTAATTTCACCATCATATTTGAGGGAGAATTTTGCTGGATATATAATTCTTGGTTGGCAGTTTTTTTTCTTTAAAGGTTATATATATATTATCCCATTGCCTTCTTGCCTGCTTATTTTCTGCTGACTAATCAGAACTTGGTCTTATTGATACCCTTTTGTAGGTGATCTTTTGTTTTTCCCAAACTGCTTTCAGGTTTCTTTGTCTTTGTCTTTGGAAAGTTTGATTATGGTATATCTCATTGTTATTCTGTTGGGATCTATCCTGTATGGGGTTTGTTGTGCTTCTTGTATGGTTACCTTCTTGTCTTTCATGATATTAGGGAAATTTTCTGTCAACATATCTCCCACAATTCTCTCTGTGCTTTTTGTTGACTCCTCCACTTCTGGGATTCTGTTCACACATAAGTTATTCCTCTTAATGGTGTCTCACATAACTCTTAGGCTTTCTTCATCCTTTTTTTTTTTTTAATTGTCCCTTGAACAGATTAGTGGCAAGGGTTTGCTCTTCTATCCACTGAACCTATATTCCATTGTGTCAGTTCTATTCCTATGAGTTCCCATTGAGTTGTCAATTTCTGCAATTTGTTAAGCTTCTGGATTTCTAATTGTTGCTTCTGTGTCATTTCCAATTATCTACTTATTTTCTTATTTTGTTTTCGTACTGTTCTCCTGAATTCTTCTAGTGTTTTGTCTGTGCATTCCTTGGTTTTGTCTGTGTTCTCCATAGTTTTGTCTGTGTTTTCCTTGATTCCTTTGAGGACCCTATTTATAAGTTTTTTGAATTCCTTATCAGGAGGCTCCATTACCGTTTCTTCTTCAGGGAGGATTACTGGTACTTTATTATGGTTGCTTGCTGGGGCCGTCTTGCCCTGCTTCTTTAGGTGGTTTGCTCTTGTCTGTTGTCTCTGGGATATTAAGGGATTATTGTATTTATTTTTCATTTGTATAATTTTTTGCTTGTCCTGTTTTTGTTGTTCATCGTTTTGTTTTGTTTTTGGTGATTCCTGGCAGGTGTGGCTGGAGTGGTGCTCTGGTCACTGGGCTGACTGTGCTGGAGCCCTCCTTAACTTTCTTTGGGCAGATGAAGTGGTGGGTAGGTATGGGAGCTCGGGTTTCTGTTTACTGATCTTGTGGGGCAGCTGAGAGTTGGTTAGTTTGGCTTTGGCCTCTGTCTTCAGTTTGGTGGCTCAGGAGTGGAGAATGATGCTCTCTGTGCAGGTGGAGCAGCCGATGTGGTGAGGGTGGTGGGCAAGTGGGAGCGTTCTCCTCTCCTCTCACTGGTTGTAGAAGGGGGAGGTGTGTGTGTTGGAGGGGCAGCGAGGGGAAGTTCACACAGTTGCTATACCTCCACCTCCCCCTGGGCAGGGGGAGGGAGGAAGGAACGGTAGTCAAATGTTCACTCGGTCTCACTGCATTTGTTGGTCATTGGCAGGAAGAGGGAGAAAGGTGCTTCAGGTGGGTATGTGCACACTAACTCTTCTTCTGCCTTTTGTTGGGCAAGGGGAGGAAGAAAATGCCTCAAGGGGAATGCCTCTGCCCCTGCTGGATGGGATAAAGGATGGATTTAATCCTGGCGGATTCATGCACAGTTGCGTCATCTTGCATCAGACAATGGGGGAAGGAAGAGGATACAGGGAGCTCATGCATTTTTGTGTCTCCTCTGCCCCTTGCTGGGTGGGTTAAGGGAGAGAGTTGCACCTTGTGAATCCAAGCACAGTGATCCCACCTTGTGTCAGTTGGTGGAAGAGGAGAAGAAATGGGGTGCGGTGGGATGTGTGCACGGTCACAGTTTCTCTGCCCTTCACTGGTCAGGTTCAGGGAGTGAGTCACACCTGGCGTTTGCACTCACAGAAGTGCCACCTCACACTGAATAGGGGATATGAGGGGATGCACACATAGTCACGGCTCTTCTACCAGTCACTGGGTGGGTTAAGGGATGGAATTACACCTGATGTATGCACCCACAGAAGTGTCACCTCGTGCTGGATGGGGGAAGGAGGAGGGAGTGGTCAGAGAGCTCTACCGCTGTCCCATTGCTGGTGCCCTCCACCGGGCCCTTTGGGGGGAGTAGGTTGCTGTCAGGCACACTTACGGGGTTCTGCCTAGTCTTACTGGTCAGTTGGGCAAGGGGGAGTAGTGGATGGGGTTGAGTGGGGTGGGGGAAAGAAGATAGGCTCGTGCTATGGTCCCCCAGTCAGGCAAGGAGGTCAGGGAATGGGCCCTCTGCTGTCTCTGCTCAGGAGGATGGGGTGTGGGGGGGTGTGTTCCTCTGGCTAGGATACACGGGTGTCAGGGCACGTTGCATCTGCTGCAGCCAGCAAGTGGGACCTGTTCTCAAGTGCAAGGATGGTGGGGTTGCCTGGGTACTGGTTGGGTGGGAGAGCTTCCACCGACACTCTGAGTCCGCCACCTCATGTGCGCATTCACCCCTGGGGTTAAGGGCCACTGCTTTTTGTATCTCCGATTATGGATCTGGTAGCCTTCCTGTCTCTGTTCTTTCTGCGTGTGTCTATAGAGGTTCTTTATCCCTTGCTATTTTCTTCACCCAAGGTTGCTGCTGGCTTTGTCCTAAGTTAGCCGTGGTGGGCCGTTCTGTTACTCTTTTTTCACTGCTTTCCTTACTCTTTCCAATTGATACTCGGTTCAGTCCTCAGACTTTCTTTTTTGATGTTCAGGTTTCCTGAATTGTTATCTGCTTCTGTTTCACTTGATTTTTTGAGTCTTTGGTGCAGGAGACATTATGGTGTGGGTGACTAAGCCACCATCTTGGCTCCTCAGAATGAAATTCTTGACAAATTCAATTTCTTCACCATTTATCATAATGTTGTTTATTCGCCCACTTGTGAAGATTTTTGTTTTCTTCACATTCAGGTGTAATCCATACTGAAGGCTGTAGTCTTTGATCTTCTTCAGTAAGTGCTTCAAGTTATCTTCGTTTTCAGCAAGCAAGGTTGTCATCTGCATATCACAGGTTGTTAATGAATCTTCCTCTAATCTTGATGCCTTGTTCTTATTCATGTAGTCCAACTTCTCAGATTATTTGCTCAGCATACAGATTGAATAAGTAAGGTTAAAAGATAAAACCCTGCCACACCCCTTTTCCAGTGTTCGAGTGACTGCCTCTTGATCCATGTACAAGTTCAGCATGAGCACAATTAAGTGTTCCGGAATTCCTATTCTTCAAAATGTTATCCATAATTTGTTATAATTTACACAGTCAAATGCATTTGTGTAGTCAGTAAAACACAGGTAAACATCTCTCTGGTATTCTCTGCTTTCAGCCAAGACATCATCTGACATCAGCAATGACAGCCCTTGTTCCACATTCTCCTCTGAATCCAGTGTGAACTTTGGCATTTCCTTGTCAGTGCATAATAGCAGCTATTTTTAAATTATCTTCAGCAAAATTTTGATAGCACGTGATATTAATGATATTATTAATTTCCACATTTCATTTGATCTACTTTCTTTAGAAGGAGCATGGTTACAGATCCGTTCCAGTGGATTGACCAAGGAACTGTCTTATAAATTTCTTGGCATAGATGAGTAAGTGCCTCCAGTATTGCATCCATTTGGAGCCTTGTTTGTCATATTTTTCTATCCTTTCACTTTCAACCTACTTGTGTCTTTTGATCTAAAGTGGGCATCTGGTAGACAGCATATAGTTTTCTTATCTAGATTGAATTTCAACTTCTTAGCCACTTGTGTCGATTCACTGTATAATTCTTTATTCTAAGGAGAAGGCAAAGTTTTCAGATAACTTGAGAACAGAGAATAGTTGATAGCCCTTCACTTAAACTCAATATAAAAGTATATAAGGCAGCTATGGGACATTTTCTTATTTGAGGCCCAAGTGAGTTTAGTTAGTTTTCTTTAAACAACAAATATGATAGGAAAAAAGTGTCCTTAATACATATTTTCTTTTCCTGTGAAATTGATTAAACTATTAGTGAATGTATTAATATAGAGACCAAATTTAAATAAAGGGTTATCTTAATTATTGCCAGACTGACATCATAACTTGCCAATAAAAGAAAATTAGACAAACAAATGGAATCTTGTGTTTCTATTCAGCTTGCCAGAGCCTAAAAGTTCTGTGTTTGGCAGAGTATTTTTTTTTTTCCTTGAACAACACTCAGTAGAAATATTATTGGGACACAGCAGAGACCATATGCTGGTATTTCTTCCTTGCAAATTATCTAAAGAACAATAACCATATTTTTAAGTTTAACTCAAATTGAAAGAAGTACCTGAAATGGAAATTTGAGAAAAAAAGATGCAGTGTATTATTTAATACATGATAATAAAATGTGGCCTATTAAAACTATTCACATAGAACCCCTGCTGAATTCTCCAGATTCTTATTGTCAGAATATGAAATTAACTTTAATTAGATTACTGTGCCCTTTCTTGTAGTTTTTAATTCATTATTTCCTTATTAATAATATTTAATATAGGGTTGTGTGTATCTCCATTTGTAGACACACTTTTATCAATGAGTGCAAAGCAGATACTTTTCCAGTTAGTATAGGTCATTCTGCTTTTACAGACTTTTATTTTTATTAGTATTTTTGCTTCCTCGTTGTTGGAGAAACTCCACAGAACTTTTTTTTTTTTTTTAACTTATAGATATCACATGTATATAAGGGGGGCATGATTTTACAGTCTCTTGATGAGGTGTTATTTGACAAAGGTAAATCTTCCTCACATCTAATTTATTAATTATGAGTTGAATTTTAGGTTGAAGTGGTTTGTTTTACTTGCTAGTAAGGGACCAGAAACATTTTTGGAAAAAAATATTATTTCTGTATAAAACTCAAAAGCTAAGTTCCAACACATGATTGACTAAGCTGATGCAGATTTCCCTTATGCTAAAACACACAGACTGTGACAGATACAGTTTATAAATTTCACAGCTAAGCTTAAAAGAAAAAAAATTCCCGAGTTCTAGAAACAAAGCAAGAACTCAAAGCAAGAAGAGAAAAAGCTAATACTATAGTTGGCTTGGTAGGTATTAGACTTAAGTCTTAGGGTTTGGGTTTCAATATACAGGCAGACAGATAATACAGTCTGCTCAAAGTGGAATGTTGGTCCTCAGAACCTGAATAAAACCAAGACATTTGACTTGCCATTCAGTACTTGAAGATGGACGAGAAAATGTCTGCCCATAGACAGAGAATGATAATAATATTCTCTTGGATTTCTAGATATTAAAAAAAAAGCATATCAGAAATTGAAACCACAAGGCTGTGCTAGACATAGGGGAAAACTCCAAATTACGCTACCAAATTAGTAGTGTAATCTAAAGCTAAGAAATTAATAATGGGAAAATCTAACTGGTCTCATACTTACATAACCACTGGAAACATATCAGAAAAAAAATACTTCTCTAGGAAAACTACTGTGATACATAGATTCATTATGTAGGAAGGGCAGAGGTAGAGTCACTGAAGAAGAGTTCATAAATAATTGTATAAATCACCCAAGGAAATAAATCATAAAGAAGGAAATTCAGCAAAACAACAAGTGGGAGAATTCCCTCCCCCAATTTTTAGTAATAATGGAGTAATATGAAAGAGACTATGAAGTTAGCATGTTTATAAGGAAATATAAGTAATAGAGTTCAAAGAAAATAATGTAAAAAAGAAAGAGGACTTTATGACAATAAGACACATTATTCACAATTAATTGCACACATTAATGCTAACTGTTTGAAAAGAAAAACAGATTTTCAGATTGGATTTCAAAACAAAACAAAAAGAAAATACATGGATTTCTGGTTGTGTTTATGAGTGAAAAACTTGTGTTGGACTCATCCTTCTATGAAAAACAAATAGAGAGATATGGGACAAAATTACATATAAAACAACTTGAAAGTTGATGGGGAAAAAAAAAAAAACAGTGCAGGTAGGATTTGAGGGGCTATGATCCTGAGAGAAAGGAATTTCATGGAAGGATCCAAATTCTCACCAGGATTTTCCCTGAGGGAATTTTCCAATTTGTGGCACAGAGGTAGAATCTAAGAGAAATTGGCATTGTTATTGGGTTGAGAATAGAGACTGGAGTTTTGAGGTCAATTTGCTGGAACTTGAGGGGCAAAATCCTAATAAAGAGGAAATCATATAAAAATGAGACTAATAAAATATGTCTTCAAATTCTCAAGTGAGTGACAGTGTCTTAGGTTGTGATGTGCAGTGCAAGACTCCAGGATACCCAGCAGAATTTGCAGAAGGGAGACTAGAGAGATGGCAGAGGTTTCAACAGCCATTTAGTACTAGGGAAACAGAAATAGAAGTTCAAGGTGTAGTTTAACCCTGCCAATACTCAGTCTCTTTCAGTTGAGACCACATAAGGGTCTACCCTAAGAGCAATAACCACACCAAAGAAGTTAAGCCCACACCCAAGAAGTTAAAGGGCAAAGAACAACCGCTAAAACTAAGGGCAAAACTGAAACAGACCAACCATAATAAATCCTAAATCTACTCCTTACTGGATAAAGATTATCAGTTGATTCTCTATATGTCTGCCAGAAAAAGATTTAACCCTCATTGAAGAAATATAGCATTTTGCAGACTTTCTTAGTTTTCATCTACAATGTTCAGTATTTAATTAAAAATTACAAGGTATGTTAAAAAACCATTATTGCATGACTGAAAACCGAGAGGGGAAAGAAAAACCAATAGAAATAAAACCACAATTGATTCAGATATTGAAATTATTATATAAGAACATTAAAATAATCATGAGTAAAATGTTCAAAAATAGAGGAAAAGATAAATACTTTTACTAGGGACTTGGAATGTACAAAAACAGAGTGAAATGGACACTTGGGGGCTAAGAGAATACTATAAATTAAGAATACAATAGATGTGTTTGATAGCAAATTAGTCGAAGCAGAAAATAGAGTTGATAAATTGATAGACATCAGTAGATATTATTCATATTGAAGAGAATCAGTGATGGAAAATGCAGACAATAAGGGTAGACAATAATGGGGCATGGTCATGTGCTCTAGTATATGTGTGATTGGAATGCAAGGGGGAAAAAGGAATTAATGGGACAGAAGCAATATCTGAGGAAATATTTGCTGAGAATTTTTTAAAACTGAAAAAAGACATGAAATTACATTTTCAAGAACCTTCATGTACCTTGAGAAAGATATCTACAAAGAAAACCACAAATGGGCATGTGGTACTACAATTATTTAACAATATAGTAAAAGAAAATCTTAAAAGTTGCCAGAGAAATAATACACATTACCTTCAAAGAAAAACAGTTAGACAAAGATGACATACCAACCAAGAAAAAAAAAATAAAAAAGCTAGAAGACCATGGAGTTACATGTTTAAACTGTTCAGGAAAAGAAAAATGAGCTGTCAATCTATATTTTTCTACACAATGACAATATCTTTCAAATATGAAAGCAAACTAAAAGTGGTTTAAAAAAGCTGAGAGAATTTATCATGTGTAGATCTCCCCCCACCCCACCCCCCAAAAATGTTGTTTTTAGGTGTCCTCAAGTTGGTTCCAACTCATAGCAACCCTATATATAAACTGAAAGAGATGTTGCTGGATCCTGTGCCTTCCTCACAAAAGTAGGTATATTTCAACCCATTGTTGCAGTCACTGTGTCAATTCATCTCATTGAGGGTCTTCCTCTTATTTGCAGACCCTCTACTTTAGCAAGCATGATGTTTTACTTCTTTTCCCTTCTCCAGGGACTGATTCCTCCTGATAACATGTCCAAAATAAGGGAGATGAAGACTTTCCATCCTTGTTTCTAAGGAGCATTCTGGCTGTACTTCTTCCAAGACAGATTTGTTCATATTTCTGGCAGTCCCTGGTATACTCAATAGCCTTCGCCAACACCATAATTCAAAGGCATCAATACTTCTTAGGTCTTCCTTATTCATTGTGCAGTTTTCACATGCATATGAGGTGACTGACAATAAAATGGCTTGGGTCAGACCCATCTTAGTCCTCAAGGTAATATTTTTGTTTTTTAACACTTTAAAGAGGTCTTTTACAGCATATTTGCCCAATGCAATATACCATTTGATTTCCTGACCACTTGGTCCATGGGTGTTGATGTGGATCCAAGTAAAACTAAATCCTTGACAACTAG
The DNA here is from genome assembly GCA_030035585.1 of Dugong dugon. Taxonomy (NCBI): domain Eukaryota; kingdom Metazoa; phylum Chordata; class Mammalia; order Sirenia; family Dugongidae; genus Dugong; species Dugong dugon. The sequence continues at coordinate 74,422,856 of CM057483.1, forward strand.
AATGTTTTCTCCCTTTATCATGATGTTGTGTATTGATCCAGTTCTGAGGATTTTTTCTTTTCTTTATGCTAAGGTATAACGTTAATGTTGAGCTATAGCTTTTTTTTTTTCTTTTTGTTGTGCTTTAAGGAAAGTTTACAATTCAAGTTAGACTCTCATACAAAAATTTATACATACATTGATTGCTGATCCTACTTGCTCTCCCTATACTGTAACCGCACACTCTTCCTTTCCACCCCATATTTCCTGTGTCCATTCAACCAGCTCCTGACCTCTCTGCCTTCTCAGCTCACCTCTGGACGAGAGCTGCTCATTTACCCTCATGAATCTACTTGAGCTAAGAAGCACAATCTTCACGAGTATCATTTTATGTCCCATAGTCCAGTCTAATCTTTGTCTGAAGAGTTGGCCTCGGGAACGGTTTTAGTTTTGGGCTAACGGAGAGCCCGGGGGCCATCTCTTCCAGGGTCCCTCCAGTCTCAATCAAACCATTAAGTCTGGTCTTTTTACTAGAACTTGAGTTCTGCACCCCACTTTTCTTCTGCTCCATCAGGGACTCTCTGTTGTGTTCCCTGTCAGGGCAGTCAGTGGTGGTAGCTGGGCACCATCTAGTTCTTCTGGTCTCAGGCTGATGAAGTCTCTGGTTTATGTGGCCCTTTCTGCCTCTTGGGCTAATACTTTCCTTGTGGCCATTATCCTTACTCCAGGTGGGTTGGGACCAATTGAGGCATCTTAAATGGCCGCTTGCTAGTTTTTAAGACTCCAGATGCCACTCACCAAACTGGGATGCAGAATGTTTTCTTAAAAAATTTTGTTACGCCAATTGACCTAGATGTCCCCTGAAAGCATGGTCCCCAAATCCTCACCCCTGCTACTTTATCCCTTGACGTGTTTGGTTGTATTCAGGAAATTTCTTAGCTTTGGTTTAGTCCAGTTGTGCTGAATTCCCCTGTCGTGTGTGCTGTCCTTCCCTTCACCTAAGATAATTCTTGTATACTTTTTAGTTAGTGAACAGCCCTCTTCCTCCCTCCCCACCCTCGTAACCATTAAAGAATGTTGTCTTCTGTGTTTAAACCTTTTCTTGGGTTTTTATAATAGTGGTCTTATACAATATTTGTCCTTTTGTGACTAAGTTCACTCAGCATAATACCTTCTAGATTTCTGCAGGTTATAAGATATTTCACGGATTCATCATTGCTCTTTATCCTTGCATAGTATTCCATTGTGTGAATATACCATAATTTGTTTATCCATTCGTCTGTTTATGGGTACCTAGGTTGTTTACATCTTTTTGCTATCGTGAACAATGATGCAGTGAACATGGGTGTGCATATTCGTGTGACGGCTGTTAAATCTCTAGGATATATTCCATGGTTACAGGATAGCTGGATTGTAAGGTACTTCAATTTCTAGCTTCTTAAGGAAGTGCCAAATCTATTTCCAAAGTGGTTGTACCATTTTACATTCCCACCAACAGTATATAAGTGTTCCAGTCTCTACATAACCTCTCCCACATTTATTATTTTGTGATTTTTGGATTAATGCTAGCCTTGATGGGGTAAGATGCTATCTCAATGTAGTTTTGATTTGCATTTCCCTAATGGCTAATGATCGTAAGCATTTCCATATGTGTCTCTTAGCCGCCTGAATGTCTTCTTTGGCGAAGTGCCTGTTTGTATCCTTTGCCAATTTTTAATTGAGTTGTTTGTCCTTTTTGTTGTTGAGGTTTTGCAGTATCTTGTAGCTTTTAGAGATTAGATGCTAATCGGATTTGTCGTAGCCGAAAATTTTTTCCCAGTCTGTAGGTTGTCTTTTGACTCTTTTGGTGAAGTCTTTTGATGAGCGTAACTGTTTGATTTTTAGGAGCTCCCAGTTATCTAGTTTCTCTTCTGGTGTTTGTGCACTTTTACTTATGGTTCGTCTTCTGTTTATGCCATGTATTAGGGCTCCTGGTGTTGTCTTTATTTTTTCTTCCATGATCTTTATTGTTTTCGATTTAAGTCTTTGATCCATTTTGAGTTAGTTTTTCTGCATGGTGTCAGGTATGGGTCTTATTTCAGTTTTTTTGCAGATGGATATCAAGTTATGCCAGCACCATTTGTTAAAGAAACTGTCTTTTCCCCAATTAATTGACTTTGGGCCTTTTTCAAATGTCAGCTACTCATAGGTGGATGAATTTACATATGGATTCTCAATTCTGTTCCACTCATCTATGTATCTGTTGTTGTACTGGTACCGGTCTGTTTTGACTACCGTGGTGGCATAATAGGTTCTAAAAGCAGGTAGTGTGCGGCCTCCCACTTTGTTCTTCTTGAGTAATGCTTTACTTATCCAGGGCCTCTTCCATTTCCATACGAAGTTGGTGATTAGTTTCTCCATCTCATTAAAAAATGCCGTTGGAATTTGGACTGGGATTGCATTGTATCTGTAAATCACTTTGGGTAGAATTGACATTTTTACAATGTTGAGCCTTCCTATCCATGAGCAAGGTATGTTTTTCCACTTATGTAGGTCTCTTTTGGTTTCTTGCAGTACTGTCTTTTAGTTTTCATTGTATAGGTGTTTTACATCTCTGGTTAAATTTATTCCTAAGTATTTTATCTTCTTGGGGGCTATTGTAAATGGTATTGATTTGGTGATTTCCTCTTGAAGGTTCCTTTGTTGGTGTAGAGGAATCCAAGTGATTTTTGTATATTTATCTTGTATCTTGATACTTTGCTGAAATCTTCTGTTGGTTCCAGTAGTTTTCTTGTTGATTCTTCGGGGTTTTCTGTGTATAAGGTCATATCATCTGCAAATAGAGATACTTTGACATCTTCCCTACTAATTTCAATGCAGTTTATTTCTTTTTCTAGCCTAATTGCTCTGTCTAGGACCTCCAGCACAATGTTGAATAAGAGTGGTGATAAAGGCATCCTTATCTGGTTCCCGTTCTCAAGGGAAATGCTTTCAAACTCTCCATTTAGGATGATGTTGGCTGTTGGCTTTGTATAAATGCCCTTAATTATATTGAGAAATTTCTCTTCTATTCCTATTTTGTTGAGAGTTTTTATCATGAAAGGGTGTTGGACTTTGTCAAATGCCTTTTCTGCATCAGCTGATAAAATCATGTGATTCTTGTCTTTTGTTTTATTTATGTGATGGATTACATTGATTGTTTTTCTAATGTTCAACCATCCCTGCATACCTGGTATAAATCCCACTTGATCATGGTGAATTATTTTTTTGATATGTTGTTGAATTCTAGTGGCTAGAATTTTGTTGAGGATTTTTGCATCAATATTCATGAGGGATATCAGTGTATAATTTTCTTTTTTTGTCATGTCTTTACCTCGTTTTGGTTTTTCTTTTGTCAGCTTGGCCAGTGGTTTATTGATTTTGTTGATCTTTTCAAATAACCAGCTTTTGGTCTTGTAAACTCTTCAATTGTTTTTCTATTCCCTATTTCATTTAATTTTGCTCTAATTCTTATTATTTCCTTTCTTTTGGCATCAGAGGGCTTCTTTTGCTGCTTTCTTTCTACTTGTTCAAGTTGTTGGGTTAATGTTTTGATTTTGGCCCTTTCTTCTTTTTGGATGTGTGCATTTATTGGTATACATTGACCTCTGAGCACTGCTTTTGCTGTGTCCCGAAGTTTTTGGTAGGATGTGATTTTATTCTCGTTTGATTCTATGAATTTCTTTATCCTATCCTTAATTTCTTCTATAGCCCAGTAGTTTTTGAGCAAGGTGCTGTTCAGTTTCCATGTGTTTGATTTTTTTTTCTTGCTATTTCTGTTATTCATTTCTGCTTTTATGGCTTTATGGTGAGACAAGATGCTTTGTAATATTTCAGTGCTTTGGATACTGTTAAGGTTTGCTTTATGGCCTAGTATGTGGTCTCTTCTGGAGAATGTTCCACGTGCATTGGAAAAAACAGTATACTTAGCTGCTATTGGGTGGAGTGTTCCGTATATGTGCATGAGATCAAATTGGTTGATTGTAGCATTTAGATCTTCTGTGACTTTATTGAGCTGCTTTCTTGATGTTCTGTCCTTCTCTGAAACTGCAGTGTTGAAGTCTCCTAATATTATTGTGGAGCTGTCTATCTCTGTTTCCCATGCTGTTAGATTTTTTTTTTTTTAATGTATTTTGGAGCCCTGTCATTGGGTGCGTAAATGTTTATTATAGTTATGTCCTCCTGGTGTACTGATCCTTTAGTCATTATATAGTGTCCTTCCTTATCCTTTGTGGTGGATTTTTCTTTAAAGTCTATTTTGTCAGAGATTAGTATTGCCACTCCTGCTCTTTTTTAATGTGGTTTCCTTGATATATTTGTTTTCCATCCTTTGAGTTTTAGTTTGTTTGTGTCTTTAAGTCTAAGATGTGTCTCTTTTAGGCAGCATATAGATGGATCATATTTTTTTACCCATTCTGCCACTCTCTGTCTCTTTATTGGTGCATTTAGTCCATTTACATCCAGCATAATTATTGATAGGTATGAATTTAGTGCTGTCATTTTGATGTCTTTTTTTGTGTATTGCTGACAGTTTCTTTGTTCCATTTAATTTTCTGTGCTAAGTCGTTTTTCTTTATGTATTTTCTTTGCATCTTTTTCATTGTTGTTGATTTTGTATTTGGTAAACATTTATATTTTTCTTGTTTTTTATTTTGATGTGTAGGATTGTTAGTTTCCTATGTGGTTACCTTAATATTTACCTCTATTTTTCTAAGTTTTAACCAGCCTTTTATTTCTTTATATTGCTTTGACTTCCTCTCCATATGAAAAATCTATGACTACCTTTTTTAGTCCCTCTTTTTTGTTTTAATGTTGTCATCTTTTGCATATTGATATCTCCGTTTCCCTATTTTCAGTGTTTTAGGTTTGATTTATTTTTGTGACTCCCCTATCTGAGTTGATAATCTTGTTGCTCTGTCCTGTGTTCTAGTCTTGGGTTGTTTTTCATGTTATTGATTTTCTAGCTGAGGACTCCCTTTACTATTTCTTGTAATTTTGGTTTGGTTTTTGCAAATTCCCTAAACTTCTGTTTATCTGGAAATGCCCTAATTTCGCAATCATATTTGAGAGACAGTTTTTCTGGATATATAATTCCTGGTTGGCAATTTTTTTCCTTCAAGTGTTTATATATGTCATCCCATTGCTTCCTTACCTGCATGGTTCCTTCTGAGTAGTCCGAGCTTAGTCTTATTGACTCTCCTTTGTAGGTGACTTTTTGTTTATCCCTAGCTGCTCTTAAAATTCTCTCTGTCTTTGTTTTTGGCAGGTTTGATTATATTATTTCTTGGTGACTTTCTTTTGGGATCTACCTTATTGTGGTTCGATGAGCATCTTGGATAGGTATCTTCTCATCTGTCATATTATCAGAGAAGTTTTCTGTCACTAAATATTCAACAATTTTCTCTGTATTTTCTGTCCTCCCCACCCCATTCTGGTACTCCAGTCACTCATACGTTCTCTTGATAGAGTCCCACATAACTCTTAGAGTTTCTTCATTTTTTAAATTCTTTTCTCTGATTTTTCCTGAAATAAGTTGGTGTCAAGTCCTTTATCTTCAATCTCACAAATTCTGACTTCTACTGCCTCAATTCTGCTCCTATGACTTTCTATTGAGTTGTCTAATTCTGAAATTTTATTGTCAGTCTTCTGGATTTCTGATTGCTGTCTCTCTATAGATTCTTGCAGCCTATTAAATTTATCATTATGCTCTTGAATAACCTTTTTAAGTTCCACTACTACTTTGTCTGTATGTTCTGTGGCTTTGTCTGCATTTTGTAGGATTTCCTTCCTAATTTCTTGAGCAGTTCTGTATATTAATCTTTTGTATTATGCCTCTGATAATTCCAAGAAGTTCTCTTCCTCCGAAAAATTTATTAATTCTTTATTTTGGGAGCTTGCCGAAGCCATCATGGTCTGCCTGTTTATATGATTTGATACTGACTGTTGTTTCTGAGCCATCAGTAAGTTATTATAATTCTTTTGATTTTGTGTTTGCTTACTGTGTCCTAGCTTCTTCTGTTTTGTTTTGATATGCCCAAATAGGCTGCTCATGTGTGCTAGTTTGATTATTGACACCTTTGAAGCTGTAACGTCCTGTCACCAGTGATTACATCTGTTACTATGTATATGAGCCTAGGAGTCCATTAAATTTTCTTGTATGTATTCAGTTCAGGTTTCCAGGTAGTCATTAACCAAGTGGGTGCTGCAGGCTCTCACCTACAGTCTTAGAGAGGCATGGGTGATTGGTATAGACACAGGTATCTGGCTGTAATAGGGGGTCACGCGCTGAGCAAGGCAGGGGGCTGATGGCTGCGCCTGAAGGTCTGAAAGGAAAGTGTGTTCCTGTTCCCTAGAGCGAGTAGGTAGGTGAGTTTTGCAGCTGGACTATGAGCACCCAGGGCTGTTGGCTGTAAGGACTGGGGGGCACCACTTATTCTTAGTCCCCTGTTGCAGGCGGCTAGGTGGCGTGGGTGGAGCCACGAGCCCTGAAGCCCCTGATGTGGGCAGGTGAGTAGCTTGCTTAATGGGCAGAGCAGTGTAAAACGTCACAAACCTGCCACTTCACAGCTGAAACAGATGAAGTGAGACTTCAGGTATATACCCTGTTGTACTGTGGTAGTGAGGGCTTATGCTGCTGAAATGGGCCCACACAAGTCTATACATGTGTGAAAGGCATTCAAAGTCTGTGGACCCCTCATTTCTGTGCCTAGGCAAAGGAGCTGTGTGAACCCTGAGGTCCTGGCTTAGGGGAGCTGGCAGCTTATTTTTTCCCTATTTATTAATTTGTTCCCTCTCCAAGGCTGGGAGAATAGCTCAGGGCACGTTAAGCATCCTATGTCTGGCCCAAGAGACTCAGCAATTGCTGAAGGCAGCCCAGGACCCAGTGTAGAGCGAGGAGGGGGGAGGTAAAGGGAGAAAGGTGCTGCTTGAGTGCTGCTTTTCACTGGTTCTGGATGGCCAGACTCTCTGCTGCTGGGCCTCTCCCAATGTGGAAAATGCCTCCCAAGCACCACTGCTAGCCTCATTGCATGCAGGAGCTGATCCAGCCTGAAGGTTTCAGGCTCCCGCTGGGTCAGGTCTGGCAATTCCTCGCTGCTTCCGAACCTTCTCTCCCTTCCCCGCCACTCAGTCCAATTCCTCAACTTTGCCTTTGATGTTCAGGGCTCCGGGATAGTCATATACAATCAATTCACTTGTTTTTTTCAAGTTTTTGTTGTAAGAGGGACCACAGGAAGCATCTGACTACTCCGCCATCTTGGCCCCGCCTCTCCTGAGCTATAACTTTTGATCTTCATCAGTAAGTGTTTCAAATGATCTTCACTTTGGCAAGCAAGGTTGTGTCATTTACATATCACTGCTTGTTAATGAATCTTCCTCCAATCCTGATGCTGTATTCTTCATATAGTCCAGCTTCTCAGATTATTTTCTCAGCATACAGACTCAATAAGATTGGTGAAAACATACAACCCTGGCACTAGCATTTTCTGATTTTAAGCCATGCAGTATCCCCTTGTTCTGTTAAAACAACTGCTCTTTGTCTATGAACAGGTTCCATATAACCACAGTTAAGTGCTTTGGAATTCCCATTCTTCCCAATAATTTGTTATGATCCACACAGTCGAATGCCTTTGCATAGTCAATAAAACACAGGTAAACGTCTTTCTGGTATTCTCTGCCTCCAGTCCTGGTCCATCTCACATCAGCAATGATATCCCTTGTTCCCTGTGCTCTTCTGAATCCAGCTTGAATTTTTGGCATTTCTGTGTCAAGGTACTGCTGCAGTCATTTTTGAATTATCTTCAGCAATATTTTGCTTGCATGTGATATTAATGATACTGTTTGGTAATTTCTGCATTCTGTTGGATCATCTTTCTTTGTAATGGGCATGAATATGGATTTCTTCTGGTTGGTTGGCCAGGTAGCTGTCTTCCAAATTCTTGGCATAAATGAGTGAGGGCTTCCAGCTTGCATCTGTTTGTTGAAGAATTTCAGTTGGTATTCTGTAAATTCCCAGAGCCTTGTTTTTCGCTGTTGCCCTCCAAGTGAAGCTTGGACTTCCTCCTTCAGTACCATCAGTTACTGATCATATTTTAACTCCTGAAATATTTGAACATCTACCAAGTTTTTTTGTACAGTGACTCTGTGTATTCTTTCTATTTTTTTTTTTTTTTGATGCTTGTTTTGTCATTAAATTTTTTTCTCATACATAAAAATAAAATAAAATCTATTGCGGTTGAGTCAATTCTGACTCATAGCTACCCTATAGGACAGAGTAGAACTCCCCCATAGGGTTTCCAAGGAGTGACTGGTGGATTTGAACTCCCAACCTTTGAGTTAGCAGCCAAGCTCTTAACCACTATGCCACCAGGCTCCTAGACTGCTTCAATATTGCAACTCGAGGCTTGAATTTTTCCTTCAGTTCTTTCAGCTTGAGAAATGCAAGGCATGTTCTTCCTTTTTGGTCTTCTAACTCCAGGTCCTTGCACACTTCCTTATAATATTTTCCTTGTCTTCTCGAGCTGCCCTTTGAAATCTTCTGTTTAGCTCTTTACTTTATCATTTCTTCCTATGTTCAGGAGCAAATTTCAGATTCTTTTCTAACATTTTGTCTTTTCTTGTGCTTTCTTCATGTATGATGTCCTACCTAAAAAATAGGGTAGTTCTTTATGCTGGAGGAGAAAGACTCCAGAGAGAAGCACAGAACAAAAGGAAGAATGAAGAATAGCAGAAAGTGTAAATATGTGGGTAAATACAAATAAATCCTGATTGGTTAAAACTACAATAATAACGTGTGATTTAAAACACATGTAGAAATAAAATATATTACAACAAATGCACAAAATTTGGAAAGGAATAAAGTTAACATGTAATAAGATTGTGGCATTTTGGGGAAGTGGTAAAAGTTCAAATTGAAAAGACACTATATTAACCAAAGGATACATATTGTAATCTCAAAATTAACCATTAAATTAATAATAAGATAGCGTGTACCTAAAAGCCAATATAGGAGAAAAATGGAAAGAAAAATAAATGTTTTATCCAAAAGGAGGCAAGAAGAATGAATACAAAAGCAAAGAACAAATGAGGACAATAGAAAATAAATAGCAAGATGTTAGACTTACACTCAAACGTATGAGTGATTACCTAAAGTATTTAAGGAAATAAGCACTCCAATTAAAAGAAAAAAATTAGACAGGTGAGAAATAAAATTCAGCTGTATTTCTATTTAGAATAACCATGTTTTGAATATAATGGCACAGTGAGTTTTAACCCTTTCAGTACCCAATTATTTTCCACTTTGTGTTTTTTGTTGAACCGAGTGTATTCTGTAGTGGAATGCATACTGAGTCATTGAATGTGTTTAAATGTTTGTTTGATAATATAGATTTTGAGGGCCCTGATGGTGCAGTGGCTAAGTGTTTGGCTGCTAACCAAAAGGCTGGCAGTTTGAATCCACCAGCTGCTCCTTGGAAACCCTATGGGGCAGTTCTACTCTGTCCTATACGGTTGCTATGAGTCAGAATCAACTCAATGGCAACAGGTTTGGTTTTTCTTTTTTTTTGACTATAGACTTTAAGATACATTATGTGAAAATATATGTTTTTTGGGAGCTTGTCTGGCCCAATGGTGTTTGGTAGGAGTCTTTATTGCATGGTGCTTTCCATTTGGGTACATGGGACACCTCTGGTTTTGCCTAATACCTCAGCTATTTTGCTTCAATGAACATTTCTTTTGCCTTTCACTGTTACACAAGTTCCCACTGGAGGGAAGCAAATACTTTCAGTGGTAAAAGTATACTCCCAGAGAACTCCAGAGGCATAAAAAGTGGGTGGGATACCATCTGTTCCAAGAGTCACAAAAAGGTTAAAGTAAAATAATGGAAAATATATACCATGTAAGCACTAAATAAAAGAAAGTATAGCTGTATTAATATTGGACAAAGAAGGCTTTAAATTAAGAAATATTACTAGAGAAAAAAATTTTTTCATAATGATAAAAAAATCCATAAATGAGTAAAACAATCCTAAATTCTTATGAATTTCATGAAGTAACTTCAAAATGTCTAAACCAAAAGTTGACAGAACTGAATCTAGTACTAATATGAAATTTTGACCCACAGTAGCTGAGAGAATAATTAGATATAAAATTATTAATCATACAGAAGATTTCAATGAACACTCATATAAAGAGCCCAACACCAAACCACTGTCTGATAAACATATTCTTTTGAATTGTGCATGGAACATATGTCATATTCTGAGCTTTAAGTACCTCAGTATGTTTCAAAGTATTGAAATAATAAAGATTACGTTCTCTGATGACAGTGGAATTAATGTAGAAGTCAATAATAGAAAGATAACTAAAAAGCCACCACCTTTGTAAATAAACAGCACACATCTATATAATCCATAGGTCAAAGAACTAATGACAATAGAAATTGGAATTTAAACTGAATGAAAATGGAAATAAGACTTATAAAAATGTGTAGGATACAGTCATAGAGAGCTTGTAGAGAAATGTATGTCTTTAAAAAATATATTAAAATTAAGGAAAGATTTAAAATCAATTAAGCTTTATTTCCAAGAACATAGAGAAATAACAGCAAATTTAAACCCAGAGAAAGTAAAAGGAAGAAAATAATAAATATCAGAACAGAAGTAAATAAAACCTTGACATAACAACAGGGAAAATTTAAAAAGCCAAATGTTTGTTCTTTGAAAAGATCAAAAAAGATTAAACTCTTCACAAGACAAAGAGAAAGAAAATACAAATTATCAATATTAGAAATTACATAGGCAGCATCATTAAAGATCCAATAGACATTAGAAAGAGAATAATTGAATATTATGAATACCTGTTTACAAATAAATTTGACAATTTAGAAGAAATTGAGAAATTCCTCGAAAACTTAAGTTACAGAAACTGACAAGGAGAAATTGAAAAACCTGAATCGCCATATATTTATAAAATAAATTTCTTCAGAGAAATTCCTCCCACAGAAAATTGCAGGCACAAATGACTTGCTGGTGAAATTTTCCAAATATCTATTTCCAAATGAAACAAGAATAACAAATTTACACAACTCTTATAGAGAATAGAAAATTATGGAACATTTCCTACATTGTTGTATGAAGTCACAGTAAGTTTGACATCAAAATCTGAGAGGAATATTATAACACAAAATCTTCAGGCCAATTTCTCTTATATATATAGATACAAACAACCTAAGTGCAATATTGGTAAATCAAAACCGGAATATATAAAATGAATTCAGTTCTAGGAATTAAAGGTTGATTTAGTAGAAAATCAATCAATGTAATTCACCACATTAACAGAACAAATGAGAAAAGTCATACAATCACCTCAACAGCTGCTATAAAATCATTTGATAATTCCAACATTTTTTTTTTGTTAAAAAATAAACTCTGCAAATTAGTAATATAAGGTCAAATCTTAATTTATTAAATGGTATCTACAAAAACCTACAGTTGACATCATATGTAATTATGAAATAGTGAATGATCATGCCTTGAAATCAGGAAAAAGAGAAAGATGTCCACTTTATATATTCTTTTCAGGCCTGTACTGAAAATCCTTTCCAGTACAATAAAATCTATCATTTTTCTAGATGACCTGATTTAGTACCTAGAAAACACAAAAAAGCTCACAAAGTTAATATTAGAATTAATGAGTGAATTTATCTAGTGGCAGAATATAAGGTGAATATACAAAAGTCAATAGCACTTATACAGCAATAAACAATTAGAAAATGAAATATAAAAATACAGTAGTATTAAAAATATCAGATATCTAAGAATAAATGTAAGGAATTAGGTCCAAGACCTTTAAACTGAATACTACAAAACACTGTTGAGAGAAATTAAACAGAATTTAAAGCAGTGGAGGGATATTACAAGTTCATAGATTGGAAGATAATATCTTTAAGATGACAGTTCTCTCCATATGGCATTATAAATTAAATGCAGTTCTAACCAAACTCCACAATGTGCATGTGTGTTTGTATGTAAATTGAAAATCTGATTCTAAAATCCACGTGAAAATTTAAAAAAAGAAATCCTTAGGATGACAACATGATCTTGAAAAAGAATGAAGCACAATGCACCACACAATGGATGTCAAGACTTAGTATAAAACTATATAGGTAAGAGATGTGCTACTGGCAAAAGAATAGAAAAAACAGACCAACAGAAGAGAAGAGAGTCCAGAATCAGATCCTCAAATATACAGATGTCTTATTTTCTAGAACATCTCCATGAAATTTAATGGAGAAAATATTGATCTTATCAAAAAATGGTACAGAGTCAATTGGATGTTGATATGGTGGAGGAAAAAGAACTTTTTCCTTACTCTACTGCATACACAAAAAGTATTTCAAGGTAGATCATTCTAATTGTGAAAGATAAAGCCATAAGACTTCTGGAAACATACGAGACTATCTTCATGATCTTGGGATACACACTTTTTAAAATAGGACACGAAAGACACCAACCATAAAAGAGCAGATTGAATAATGGTATGTCATTAAACTTAATAGCTCTGTATATCAAATGAAACCATTAAGAGAGTTATAATGCAAACTGCAGAGTGATAAAAATATTTATAATGCATTTTCTGACAGAGAAATATTACTCCAAATATATAATTACTACAAATCAGTAAGACAAACAAAAACAACCAGATTGCTCAGAGAGGACATTCAGATAGTCACCAAACCACCAAACACATGAAAAAAATGCTCAGTGTCATTAGCCATCAGAGAGATGCAAATCAAAACCACAATGAGATACCATTTCACTCCCACTGGGATGGCAAAGATTAAAAAAAAAAAAACAAATTAACATATGTTGGTGAGGATGTGGGGAAATTGGAACACTTATTCTTGCTTGTAGGAATGCAAAATGGTACAAACATTGTGAAAAACAGTATGGCACTTCCTCAAAAAACTAAAATAGAACTACCATATGACCCAGCAATTTCACTCCTAAGTATATACCCAAAAGATATGAAGGCAGAAACTCAAACAGAGACTTGTCCAACAATGTTCATTGCAAAAGAATAGAAAAAACTGGCCAACGAAGAGAAAAGAGTCCAGAATCAGATCTACAAATATACAGACATCTTATTTTCTAGTAAAGTCTCCATTAAATTTAATGTAAAAAAGGTTGATCTTATAAAAAAATGGTACATTTTTATTCATTACAGTACTATTCGCAAAAGCCAAAAGGTGGAAACAACTTAAATGCGCATCAACAGATGAATGGATAAACAAAATGTGGTACATACATACAATGGAATACTACTCAGCCAGTAGGAGAAATGCAGTCTTGATACATGCTACAAGATGGATGGAGCTTGAAGACATTATGCTGAATGAAATAAGTCAATCACAAAAGGGCAAATATTGTTTGACCTAACTTCTATAAAAAGACAAGAAAAGGCAAATGCACAGAGATCAAAGTTTATTAGTGGTTGCCAGGGGCAAGAAGGAGGGGGAAAGAGTTACTGCTTATGGAGCACTGAGTTTCAGTTTATGGTGATGGAAAAATTGCATTGATTCAGGGTAGGGTTGCACAGCTGATTATTGTTAAGTGCTGTCAGTAAGTTGTACACCTGTAAAAAGCCAAATTGGCAAAAGTTATGTAATAGATATATTTACAACAACAACAACAAAAAGAGTAGCTGTTGAGGCTGCTTAGGTACGACCAAACACAAAATAAATAAATAAATGGGCAACACACAGAAGCACTTCACAAAAGAGGATTTGCAAATGGAATTAAACATATGAAACGTGCTCAATTCATTAGCTACCAGAAAAATACAAATGAAAACCACAATAAAATGCCACTACACTCCTACCAGAAAGGCTAATATTTATTTAAAAAAAGAAAAAAGGACATGTAATATTAAGTGTGGAAAGACTTGAAACATTGAAACTCTCATGCATTGCCCATGAGAGTATAAAGAGGTATAACCACTTTGGAAAGCTATTTGGCAGCATGTACAAAATTCCAACATAAATATATAAATATACACTGTGACACAACAATTCCACATTATCTAACAGAAATTAGTATTTCTAGCCACAAAAAAATGTCAATATAAGTTTTTTTTTATAACAGCCAGAAACTGGAAAGAACCTAAACCTTCATCAATGGTAAAATGAATAAATACATTTTTTTTGTATTTTTTCCAACAGAAAATGATAAACTATTGTTATATGCTACGATATAGATGAATCTCAATGATATAAGTTTGAGTAAAAGAAATCAGGCATAAGATGTTGAATACTGTGTGTGTCCATTGATTTGAAGGTCAAGAATAGGCAAACTACTCTGTTTCTAAAGGTCAGAATAGTGATTTCCTTTAAGGGGGCATTGACTGGGAGGAGGAATGAAGGAGTCTTCTGTTATGGTAGAAATAGTCTATATCTTGATTCAGGAGATGGTTATATGATTGTATGTATATATATATACATATATATATATATATATATAAATTAATTTAGCTGCAATCTTAGGAGTATCAGACTTGCCTCTGAGGTCAACTAGAAAAGCAGGAGAATTTTTAAAAAATAAACAAATAGCCATTTGAAGTCACTAGAGAGTTACCAAACCAAACCAAACCCCGTTGCTGTCGAGTCGATTCCAACTCATAGTGACCCTACAAGACAAAGTAGAACTGCCCCATAGGGTTTCCAAAGAGTGGCTGGTGGATTCGAACTGCCAACCTTTTGGGTTAGCAGTTGAGCTCTTAACCACTGTGCCACCAGGGTTCCAGAGAGTTACCAACACAGTAAAAAATTGTCATTCATTATTGCAGTGCTGAAAAAAGCCTGAGAAAAGAGCTTGGTATTTGTGTCTAGATTTCCTCAGAGTTATCAGCTTGTTCCCAAAGAGGCTAAAAAGTGTTGGAGAAGCTGAGTAGAATTTTTCAGTCTTTCAAATCTAGAGAGACAAGAATTATAGCTGGAGTTCAGCACTTGACAAGGAATGGAAGCCCAGGTAAAACCACCAGGATCTGGATTGTGCTACTGAAGGGTTACCTCCTAGATATAAATTCGAACCAGAAATAGACTGGCGTCAAAATTCTGAAGCTCAACCTCAAATCCACTCATTCCCATAAATTACATTAAAGTGATCTAATTGCTAATACTTCCAATCACTTGCAAGAAGAACAGGTAAGTTCTGTATGGAGAAATACAAAGTAATACAAGGCCTCAAATTATTTTGACAATTTTTCATGTATAATCTTCAGGTTTTAATAAAAAATAATTAGGCACATAAGGCAAAATAATGAAAAAGAGGCACAATAGATAATAAAAGCAGATTTAAAAGGGTAAAAGACATATAAGACACAGTGAGAAGGTGTAACATAAATTTAATTTCACTCCACAAAGAAGAGGAGAGAAAGAGTGGGACAGAAGCAATATTTGAAGAATTCATAGCTGACTATTTTCCAAAACTGGTAAAAGACATAGAGTTTCAGTTTCAAGAAGCCCTGAAAACATCGAGGATAAGAAAATAGCAAAAATGATGAAAATCAAATAAAAAGAGAAAATATTAAAATTACCTAGGAAAGAAGGCAAATTACCTTCAAAGCAACAGAATAAGAATGATATGCACTGATGTGTTTTAAAATATTTAACATTGGTGTCTTGATCACCTAGTTCTGCTCTAACAGAAATACCACAAGTGGATGGCTTTAACAGAGAGAAATTTAGTTTTTCACAATTTAATAGACTAGAAGTCGGAATTCAGGGCGTCATCTCCAGGGGAAGGCTCTCTGTCGGCTCTGAAGGAAGGTCCTTGTCATCAATCCTTCCCTGGTCTAGGAACTTCTCCATGCAGGAATGTCAGGTCCAAAGACGTGCTCTGCTCCCAGCACTACTTTCTTGGTGGTGTAAGGTCCCCTACTCTCTGCTCCCTTCCCTTTCCTTTTATCTCTTGTAAGGTAAAAGGTGGTATAGGCCACACCCCAGGGAAACTCCCTTCACATTGGTTCAGAGATGTGACCTTAGTCAGGGTGTTACAATCCCACCCTAATCCTCTTTAACATAATCTAATCTTGCCTCATTACCCACAGGCAGAGATTAGGATTTACAACACATAGGAAAATTACAATCACAAAATGGAGGACAACCACACAATACTGGGAATCATGACCTAACTAAGTTGACACATATTTTAGGGGGACATTTCAATCCATGACAATTGGTGACTGCTCAAACACTGGAATAATAGTCAAAAGATCTGAATTCTAGTCTTGGCTCTACCTCTAAGTAGTAATATGGGCAACATTCAGTTTCTCCATCTATAAATTGAAGCCAATTCTTTCCTCTTTTAAAAATGCATAGTGAGGATGAGAAAAAAATGTTAGAGAATAATTTGTTCTGGAGGTGATTGGAAAGGGGGACTAGGATATTTAGTTCACCAACACCTTATGTGTAGAAAGTTCGATGCAGCTGCTAAATAAGCTAATAAAATATTAGACTTGATTAAAAGAAATAGTAACCAAATAAAGGGAGGTGATGGTCTCAATATATTCTCTTTTGGTTTGGGTACGTAAAGCATGTCCAGTTCTGAGTGTGACTTATTAGGAAGGACATTTGGATGAGTGGACTTTAAAAAAAAATATGTCAAAATAGGAATTGAAACAATTTGGGATTTTACCTTGGAGAAGAATGTATTTGGAGAATGAATTGGTTTAACCCATAACCCATTGCCATCAAGTCGATTCCGACTCATAGTGACCCTATAGGACAGAGTAGAACTGCCCCATAGGGTTTCCAGGGAGCGGCTGGTGGATTTGAACTGCTGATCTTTTGGATAACAGAATGTCATGGATTGAATTATGTCCCCCAAAAAATGTGTGTATCAGTTTGGCTGGGCCGTGATTCCTGGTGTGATTTTCCTCTATGTTGTAAATCCTGCCTCTTTGGTGTTAATGAGGGAGGATGGGCAGCAGTTGTGTTAGTGAGGCAGGACTCAATCTACAAGATCGGATTTTGTACTGAGGCAATCTCTTGAGATATAAAAGACAGAAGTGAGCAGAGAGATGAGGGGGACCTCATACCACCAAGAAAGCAATGCCAGGAGCAGAGCGTGTCCTTTGGACCCAGGGTCCCTGCGTGGAGAAGCTCCTAGTCCGGAGGAACATTGATGAGAAGGCCGACAGAGAGAGAAAGCCCTCCCCTCGAGCTGGTGCCCTGAATTTGGACTTTTAGCCTACTTTACTGTGAAGAAATAAATTTCTCTTTGTGAAAGTCATCCACTTGTGGTATTTCTGTTGTAGCAGCACTAGATGACTAAGACACAGAGGAATGCTTAACCACTGCACCACCAGGGCTCTGGAGTTGTTTTAGGAGGATACAATTACTATTTATAAGGTTTTGACAACCTGTCAAATGAAGATGCAGTCTATACTTATTCTGCATTGTTTCAGAGAGACGCAAATGGAAGCTCTAGAAAGGGAAATGAAAACGTAGCTTGAGTTCAAAGCTTAGCTCCCTCACTTGTGATCTGAAGCAAATTGCTAAACTTCTGTATTTGTTTCCTGCATCTATATAATGGAGCAAATATTAATACTTATCTCACATGGTCATTGTGAGTATTGAATGATAACAAATTTTCTCTGGAACATTGCCATTCTCAATAAAAAAAAAGGTAATATTGTTTTTAATGCTCAATATAGTCTTCAAATAGTTATAATAATTTAATATAATACTTTAAAAGTCTATGAATCAGAGTGCAGATGCACTTTGACCCATTCCAAATTATTGGTATAACTGTATTTAACAGTATTTACGGTACCGTAAGTTATATCTGATAAAGCTATAGAGAGAATTGAGTTTTAATTTTACTACAAAGTAAACAAAATTAGATGGTTCCAGCTATTTTGAATCAGTAAGAAGTTGGATTTTAGAATAACTTAAAATAAATGTATTTTTATCACATTGAAGTTCAGAGCGTAATACAAAATAACTAACATATTGTCAAATACGGTCCTATCAGGTTTCCTTGAAAGAAGATGAAAAAGCCATTTGCAATTACCAGGAGACCTTTTGCTGTACATAATTAAAGTTCTAAATGCTTAAAGAACAGCTAATTCTCTTCACTAAGTTAAATATTTTTCCCTTGTTATTTTCTCAGGTTTCTTCATAACAGGTTTTTATTTTAAGCTACTGTCTGCCAAATCAGTCCCAGACTCAAGGTGACCCCATGCACAACAGAATGAAATGCTACCAGTCCTGTGCCATCCCTATGCTCCATTATGGCTTTGACTTTTGTGACCCGTAGGGTTTTCATTGGCTGAGTTTTTGGAAGTAGATCACCAGGCCTTTCTTTGTAGTCTGTCTTACTTAGTCTGAGAGCTCTACTGAAACCTGTTCAGCATCATAGCAACATGCAAGCCTCCACTGACGGACTGGTGGTGACTGTAAATGAAGTGCACTGGCCTCAAATCCACTGCCCTCAGTTCAGCCTGGCAAAGCATGACTTGAATCACTAAAGTACTTTAATGATATTTTAATATAGGAAAGAAAAAAAGCATAATTAAATGTAGAATTTTAATGGAACAAATAGTTTTTGTTCTAAAAGGATGATTCTTTCAAGTGTATCACCCAGAGTGAGAATTTGCAAAAGGTTTACTTCATTCAGTTATTTTCTTCTTTCATTTAAAATACCTACTTTCATGTTGATACTTTGTTGCATTGGTTGTGACATTGTAATGCTATACAGTATGGATGTCATCTCAGGAAGTATAAACATTGAATGAATTGTTATTAGATGCAGAGAATGGCCCCATTCTGTCTAAATTTAGGCATATCACAAGTTGTCATACCTAATTTACTGTTCGATTTATATCAAAATTCCATTTGATACCTGATATCAAACACTTTATTTTTTTATTTTTTCAGGATCAGCCTATCTTTTTTTTAAAAATTTTTTACTGTACTTTAGATGAAGGTTTACAGAGCAAACAAGTTTCTCATTAACAATACACATATTGTTTTCTGACATATGCTGTCAACTCCACTGCATGTCAAACTCACCACTTCTTGGGTTCCCCGTTACCAGCTTTCCTGTCGCCTCCTGCCTTCTCGTCCTTGCCCCTGGGCTGGTGTGCCCATTTAGTCTCATTTTGTTTTATGGGCCTGTCTGATATTTGGCTGAAGGGTGAAACTCAGGAGTGACTTCGTTACTGAGCTAAAAGGGTGTTGGGGGAGCCATACTCTTGGGGTTTCTCCAGTCTCTGTCAGACCAGTAAGTCTGGTCTTTTTTTTCTGTGTGTGAGTTAGAATTTTGTTCTGCATTTTTCTCTAGCTCTGTCTGGGATCCTCTATTGTGATCCCTGTCAGAACAGTCGGTGGTGGTAGCCAGGCACCATCTAGTTGTACTGGACTCAGTTTGGTGGAGGCTGTGGTAGTTGTGGTCCCTTAGTCCTTTGGACTAATCTTTCCCTTGTGTCTTTGGTTTTCTTCTTTCTCCCTAGCTCCAGACGTGGTGAGACCATTGGCGTATCTTAGATGGCCACTCACAAACTTTTAAGACCCCAGATTCTACTCACCAAAGCAGAATGTAGAACATTTTCTTTATAAACTATGTTATGCCAGTTGAGCTAGATGTTCCCCAATACCATGGTTCCCAGAGCCCTCAGCCCAGTAATTTGGTCCCTCAGGGAGTTTGGATGTGTCTATGGAGCTTCTATGACCTTTACTTGGACAGGTTGTGCTGGCTTCCCCAGTATTGTCACTTTCTTTAGAATTTCAAGAAAACACAACCTCATTCAACTTTGAGGACATTTTCTGTCTTCCCACTGATTATATATTGTTGTTGTTGTAGTTAGGTTCCGACTCATAGCAGCCCTATAGGACAGAGTAGAACTTACCCATAGGGTTTCCAAGGAGCAATTGGTGGATTTGAACTGCTGACCTTTTGATTAACAGCCAAACTCTCAACCACTGTGCCACCAGGACTCCCTAATTATATATATATATGAAAATCTGATTATTTTACCCCTTTGTAAAGTGAAAATAAAAAG
This sequence comes from Dugong dugon, assembly GCA_030035585.1. Lineage (NCBI taxonomy): Eukaryota > Metazoa > Chordata > Mammalia > Sirenia > Dugongidae > Dugong > Dugong dugon. The sequence continues at coordinate 74,442,914 of CM057483.1, forward strand.
CTATGCAACTACTTGCTTATGATTGCTTCTTCACCTCGCACCACGCCACCACCACCCCCAGCCAAGAAAAAGCAGACCGCAAAGGAATATGAGACTTTTAATAATCAATATGAAAACTTTTTTTTTTTAATGCTATCATATTATGTTTCAAGACAGTTTTACCATGCACATGTTAGAAGACAGTGGTCCAAGGAGCACATGAAAGATTGGGAATCTGAAATTCAATAAAGTCACAGTAGCTCCCATGCTGCTATGAAACTAGTTGCCACGGAGTAGATTCTGACTCATGATGACCCCATATGTGTCAGAGTAGAACTGTGCACCATAGGGCTAATATTTGGGAGTAGATCACCAGACCTTCCTTCTGAGTCACCTCTGGGTGTACTGTAACTGCCAACCTTTATGTTAGCAGTTGAGCATGTTAACTGCTTGCACCACGCAGGCACCCCCATTCTGCTATAGTCATATTAATGTGAAGAGTGTTATCGTAGGCCTATAAAATACTTAGTATACATTTAAACATCTTCAAGGAAGCTTCATTTGGTGTTTTCAAACTACAGAGACTACCACAGAGACTCACTGAAGTTCTTTGGAAATATATCTTAATGGCTTCTTAATGGTTTCGCCCTTCTTCCTTCAGCCCAACTCTAATCACATTTATTCTGTTTGTTTTTTGTTTTTCCTGCTTTTCATACAATGTTTATTCATGAGATTTTACTTAAAGGCAACAACATAACCAAAGAAAGAGGTGGGCAATCAACCCAGTCAGGAACAAGAAGCTGCAAATTGCTTCTGGACTCTAGGGTTCAGGGAGGGAAGAATTACTTTTGTGAAGCAAATCCATTAGGCTTTAAAAACCGAATGCTAACACCCCTTAACAGTATCCAACTCTCTTTTTGATTGTGCAGCTGAGGAGACTCAAGTGTGAGGGATAGCAAGCTTTGAGGTGTGGGATAGTCAATCCTGCCTCCCTTCTTGATCAATACTACACTTTCTAGCTATATATTTTCTATAATCTACAATAGCAATCTTATGGGTTTTTTATATAATAGTGATTACTGAAGAAAAAGAAATCGCAAACTTTTAGATAATAGATCTATAAAGAAACTTACGAGACCATGATAATATAGTTCAACCCTTTATTTTAAGATGAAAAGCCAAGGCTTGTCCAGTTATCCAAGGTCTTCTGGCTTCCAGTTCCATGCTCTTTCCATTATATCTCCCTGCCTCCAAATTCTAAACTCTTAGATGTTTTTAAACAATATACATTCTTCGTTTCTCATTTCAGAAGCAATATTGACATAATGTATTTGAAAATAATTCCAGCGTCTGAAATCTACAGGTCCTTCTGTGTATAAAGCACAAACCAGGGTTGTGTGTGTGTCTCTGTGTGTTTCATTCTTGTTTACATAAACTTTGCTTAAAATGTTTTTCTGCCTGTCATTTTTATGTATTCTTCCAAAATTGGTTTCTTTCCCAAGATGAAATGACTGTTTCTGGCAGTAATAGTTCCCATATTTTTTAACTGCTCTCTTCCAAACATTGTAACTCTAGCTTTTCTCATAGGCTATCGCTTAAGCACTTAGCTACTAACTGAAAGGGCAGGGCTCGAACCCACCAGTGGTTCTGTGGGAGAAAAGACCTGGCAATCTGCTCTTGTGAAGATTACAGCCTAGGAAACCCTGTGGGGCATTTCTATTCTGTCATATAGGGTTACTGTGTGTTGGAATCGACTCACCAGCACATAAAAACAGCAACATACTATTCTAGTACAACTAGAATGTCTGGGAGTGTAATTGTTCATAACATTACTGAAGCATGAGTGCAGATGATCCATTTGCATTGTGCGGTTTAACTGACAACCAGCTATCAAAAACAAAACAAAACAAAACACATTGTTCAAAAAAAGAGCCCTTTTAGGAAACCTAAAAAGCTGGCTTCTTTTAAGAATGTGTTACTGAACAATCCTGAAACTCTACTTAGGAATTCAGACACTTAATGTCAACATTGTTTTCAGTGTAATTGCTCAGTCAGTAAGTACATGTCTATTACAGTGCTATCTGTGTTGGTTTGAAGTTACATGGATGCTTGCTTTGATTTATTATTTTTGTGTTTGTAAACTGTGTTGTTGCAGGGTTTCCATTTTGTTTTTGAATGTTATGCACAAACTGGATTATACTATATCAGGGAAGCTAGCTTTGGAAATATAACAGCAGTTTGCTGGATACAGCTTAGCCATTAGAAAATCTATTTTTGGAAAAAAAAGAATATTATGCTATGACATAAAAAATTTATAATTATATTTTACTTATACACCAGGGACAAGTTATATAATTATATTCCTTTTGTATTTGGAATTTCTCTGCTTAAAGTATACAGGTGACAACACTTAATTTGATGATATTCTTTTAATGTAGAGAAAATTTTTCAACACTTTTAAAACACTGAAAATAAAATGGAAGGTGAAGTGTTTAAAAAGGTCCCCTACACTAAAATGAAAGGTTTGAAATTACTTCCCAGTATATAACTGAATGCTCCTATTTCAAAAATTCAAATATTTTAATATAAAAGCAACATATTCAATTTGAAGTGTTTCATTTTGATCTATAATTATATTATTGAGATATTTTAGCATTTCTTTACAATCAGCATTCAAATATGTGTACATTTATCACATAGAACAATTCTCTGGGTAAGCTATACTCTAACTACATTTAGCTAGGGTTTGCTTAGGATGGGTAGTCTTATGCATTGTCTACCTCAATTATAATGATAGAACGCTATTTTAAAATTAAAACAATATATATTAGGAATTGAAAAGAAAATATAACTAACTCATAAGACAGATCTTGACGTTGTTAGAATGTGGGCTTTATAACTTTACTAAGGGTCACTAAAAGCTACTGGTCTGTTTATCACAACAGCCTGCCACAAATACCCAAATTTTTGCTTTTGGGAAGTTCTTCATTTTAAGCTATCAAATTTGAGTTAATACATTAATGTTATTTGATACCATACTAAGGTGATTTAGTTTATTTGGCTGGTTAGCCAAAAACAGGCCGTAGGTGAAAGCCCTGGCCGAATATCTACAGTTGGGGCCTACAGGCTGCCAGGACTAAGCAAGAGGCGAGCAGGTATCTATGTGTGGGTATCAATCAAGATAGAAGAGTGTCAACAGGAAATTAAGTAACAGAGAATCTACTTGCTGTCATTTCTTATATTGCTGGAGATTAAATATTTTGACTGCTCAGCATGAAGCAGTAGAGTGGTAAATTCTGCCCCTGCTGAAAATTTTAGGACTTTAGTTGCTTTGGAGCCCTGTTTGGAGCCCTGTCTTCTCCTGCCTCAATCCTGCAACTTACAACCATTCTCAGTCTTCAGGTATAGACAGAGGAGGAAGGTTGAGAGCAAGATGTTTCTGTTTTCAAGGCTTTGTTCAAAGGAACTGAGAAAAAAAAATTGTAACAGTCATAATAAATTTAATTTCACTTTTTTATATGATTTTCGGCAAAATTGTCTCCGTGTGTGGGTGGGTAGGTGCATGTGTGCGTATGTGACACTTATTTAAATCTATGACTCTCTTTTGAGTCCACAGCTCATAGGCTGTGCTCCACTGTGGATCCACTACTTTAGGGTATACTTGGTTATTTTGGGAAATCATGTTTATATATTCAGGGTGTGTTTAGATGGTCTGGGAAAAATAAAAAAGAAACAAAACATTTTTAACACAACAAAACCATACATTGATCATTGAGATTAGGTGTCTTAATCCACTAAATGATTTTTTTTTAATGATCATCAGAACAATATGACAAACTTTTTCCAGTATCAGTTCTTGAGGATTATGGCACACACATATGCACACACACACACACTTAAGTCCAGTATTAGTTTTGATGGCAACCTGCCAGCACAAATTCATATTCTTGAAACAAAAAAAAGTATATATCATTTTAAATAAATTATTTACACATCTGAAAATAGTTTAAAACATACATACAAAATGCATATCCTATAACCATTTCCTTACATTAGTCTTAGGAAAAATGGGGAATAAATTTGATTTCCTGTATGGCTAAGGCCTTTAATTACCTACTATTTTCTCAACCGGGAGGGAACATACTTGTAATTATTAGAGAACAAAGTAATTTGATTAATGCATTTCAATGAAAGTAGTCATCTGTCTAAAAACAATAGCAGAATAACTCAAGGAAAATTTAGTGGAAACTCATGACTCTTCCCTTTGTGTCAACAGATGATATGAATATTTCTGCAAGCTTGCTTTCAAAGATACATAAAAATTATTTGGAATCCATGTGATGTTAATTTATCATCATACAGACAATCTTAATCTATGACAAGTGTGAAGTTCATATGAGTCACTGATCACTGAAATACATGAATGGAATTTTTGTTTTTTCAGTTTTTGTTAAAAATATGAAGGAAAGATTATTCTTACATTTCTGCAGATATAATTGAATTTCATAGAACTATACAATGATTTTTCATTAAAATATAGCTTATTTAAATCAGAATATATTATTCACATATATTGAAAGAGAATTTCTATAGTATTTAAAAATACTTGGGAAAGAAGGAATATTTCTGTCTTGGACGTACAGTGCATTTAAAGTTTTTTGTTTTTTTTTTTTTTTTGTACTTCAGGTGAGAGTCCACACAACAAATATTTCCCCATGAAACAGCAGTACACACAATTGTTCTACGACATTGGTTAACAACCCCACAACATGTCAACTCTCTCCGTTCTCAACCCTCCCATTTTTTTTCCTTTTTGGTGAAAACACGCATAGCCAAAGACACACCATCTCAAAAACCTCCACATGCACAGTTCAGTGACATCGACCATGCTCCTACAATTGTGCTGATACTCTCACTCTAGACAAAGGCCCACAGAACAAAATAGTTCCTCATTCAACAGTTAGTACACATGTTGCCCTATGACAATGGTCAACGACCTCACAACACATCAACACTATCCTAACTCAACCTTGGGTTCCCTATCAACTGCTTTCCTGTCCCCTTCTGCCTTCTGGCCCTTGTCCCTGGACTGCTGTGCCTCATTAGTCCCATTTGGTTTTATGGGGCTGTCCACTCCCTGGCTGAACGGAGAATCTCAGAAATGACTTCACCACTGAGCTAAAAGGGTGTCTGGGAGCCATACTCTTGGGGTTTCTCCAGCCTCCTTTAGACCAGTAAATCTGGTCTTTTTTGTGAGCTAGAATTTTGTTCTACATCCTTCTCCAGCTCCATCCAGAACCCCCTGCTGTGATCCCAGTCAGAGCAGTCAGTGGTGGTAGCCGGGCACCATCTAGCTGTACTGGACTCAGTCTGGTGGAGGCCCTGCTAGCCGTGGTCCATCAGTCCTTCAGACTAATCTTTCCCTTGTATCCTATTCTCTTCATTCTCCCTTGCTCCTGGAGGGATAAGACAAGTGGAGTATCCCAGATGGCTGCTCACAGGCTTTTAAGACTCCAGACCCTACTCACCAAGATAGAATCTAGAACATTGTCTTTACAAACTGTGTTATGCCAATCGAGCCAGACGTTCCCCGAGACCACGGTCCCCACAGCCCCACCCAGCAATTCAGTCCCTCAGGGAGTTTGGATGTGTCTATGGAACTTCCATGACCTTTCCTTGTACAAGTTGTGCTGGTTTCCCTGTATTGTGTACTCTCTCACCCTTCACACAAGATACCGCTTATCTATTGCCTATTTAGTATTTCTCCCCCACCCCTCCAATCCCTGGTAACCAGCAAAGATTGTTACTTTTTGTGTGTGAACTTTTTCATGGGTTTTCACAATAGAGGTCTCATACAATATTTGTCCTTTTGTGATTGACTTATTTCACTCAGCATAATGTCCTCCAGTTTCATCCATGTTATGAGATGCTTCACAGACTCATCATTGTTCTTTCTCGTTGCATAGTACTCCATTGTGTGTATGTACCATAGTTTGTTTATCCATTCATCTGTTGATGGGTATCTACGTTGTTTCCATCTTTTTGCTATTGTGAGCAATGCTGCCATGAACATAGGTGTGCATATGTCTATTCGAGTGATGACTCATTTCTCTAGGATATATTCTTAGCAGTGGGATTGCTGGATCGTATGGTATGTCTATTTCTAGCTTTCTGAGGAAGCACCATATCATTTTCCAAAATGGTTGTATCATTTTGCATTCCCACCAGGAGTGCATAAGAGTTCCAGTCTCCCCGCAGTCCCTCCAACATTTGTTATTTCCAGTGTTTTTGATTGGTGCCAGTAATGCCGGGGTGAGATGGTATCTCATTGTGGTTTTAATTTGCATTTCTCTAATGGCTAGTGATCGCGAGCATTTCCTCATGTGTCTGTTGGCCACTAGAATGTCTTCTCTGGTGAAGTGTCTGTTCACTTCCTTTGCCCATTTTGTAATAGGATTATTTGTCTTTTTGATGAAGAGGTGTTGGATTTTCTTGTAGATTATGGAGATTAGACATTTGTCTGACTTGTACTGTCCAAAAATTTTTTCCCAGTCTGTGGGTTCTCTTTTTACTCTTTTGGTGAAGTCTTTTGAAGAGCATAAGTGTTTGATTTTTAGAAGATCCCAGTTATTTAGCTTATCTTTTGAGGTTTGTGTTTTGATAATTATGGTTTGTATCCTGTTAATGCCGTGTATTAAGGCCTGTAGTGTTGGTCTTATTTTTTCTTCTGTAAACTTTATTGTTTTAGGCTTTATATTCACGTCCTTGATCCATTTTGAATTAGTTTCTCTATATGGCATGAGGTATAGGTCCTGTTTCCTTTTTTTGCAGATGGATATCCGGTTTTGCCAGCACCATTTGTTAAAAAGACTGTCTTTTCCCCATTTGATGGACTTTGGGCCCTTGTCAAAGATCAGGTGACCATAAGTGGATGGATTTACATCTGGGTTCTCATTTCTGTTCCATTGGTGAATGTATCTGTCGTTGTACAAGTACCAGGCTGTTTTGACTACTGTACCTGTATACTAGGTTCTGAAGTCAGGCAGTGTGAGTCCTGTCCTCCAACTTTATTCTTCTTCAGTAGTACTTTACTTATTCGGAGCTTCTTCCCTTTCCATATAAAGTTAATGATTAGTTTATCCATCACTTTGAAGAATGTCTTTGGTATTTGGATCGGGATTGCATTGTATTTGTAAATTGCTTTGTGTACAATTGTCATTTTCACAATGTTGAGTCTACCTATCCATGAGCATGGTGTGTTTTTCCATTTATGTAGATCCCTTTGGGTTTCTTGCAGTAGTGTTTTGTAGTTTTTTGTATAGGTCTTTTACATCCCTGGTTAGATTTATTCCTAAGTATTTTATTTTATTAGGGGCTATTATAAATGGTATTGTTTTCTTGATTTCATTTTCACCGTTCTCCTTATTGGTATATAGGAATCCAATTGATTTTTGTATGTTTATCTTGTATCCTGCTACTCTTCTGAATCTTTCTATTAGCTCCAGTAGATTTCTCATGGAGTCTTTAGGGTTTTCTATGTATAGTATCATATCATCTACAAACAGGAACAGTTTAACTTCTTCATTACCAATTTGGATGCCCTTTATTTCTTTTTCTTGCCTTATTGCTCTAGCTAGAACTTCCAGCACAATGTTAAATAGGAGTGGAGATAAAGGGCATCCTTGTCCTGTTCCTGTTTTCAAGGGGAATATTTTCAGCCTCTCTGGATAAAGAACAATGTTGGCCATTGGTTTTGCATAGATGCCCTTTATTATGTTGAGAAATTTCCCTTCTATACCTATTTTACTGTGAGTTTTTAATAGGAGTAGGTTTTGGACTTTGTCAAATGCCTTTTCTGCGTCAATTGAGGTGATCATGTGATTCTTTTCTTCCCTTTTATTTATGTGGTGGATTATGTTGATTGATTTTCTAATGCTGAACCAACCTTGCATACCTGGTGTGAATCCTACTTGGTCGTGGTGTATTATTTTTTTGATATGATGCTGAATTCTATTGGCTAGAATTTTGTTCAGAATTTTTGCGTCTATATTCATGAGAGATATTGGTCTGTACTTTTTTTTTGTGGCATCTTTGCCTAGTTTTGGTATCAGTGTTATGCTGGCTTCATAGAATGAATTTGGAAGTGTTTCTTCCTTTTCCATGCTCTGAAAAAGTTTCAGTAGTACTGGTACAAGCTCTTCTGTAAATGTTTTGTAGAATTCTCCAGTGAAGCCATCTGGGCCAGGGCTTTTTTTTGTTGGGAGTTTTTTTAATTACCTTTTCAATCTCTTCTCTTGTTATGGGTCTGTTCAGATTTTCAATATCACTTTCTTGTAGTTTGGGTAGGCCGTGTGTTTCTAGAAATTTATTCATTTATTCTAGGTTTTCAAATTTGTTGGAGTATAGTTTTTCACAATAATCTTTTCTAATCCTTTTTATTTCAGTTGAGTCGGTTGTAATGTCACCCATTTCATTTCTTATTTCGGTTATTTGCATCCTCTCCTGTTTTTCTTTTGTCAGTCTGGAAAGTGGTTTGTCGATTTTGTTGATTCTTTCAAAGAACCAACTTTTGGTTTTGTTGATTCTTTCTATTGTTTTTCTGTTCTGTATTTCATTTATTTCTGCTCTGATATTTTACTATCTCCTTTCTTCCGGTGGCTGTGGGCTTTTTCTGCTGTTCTCTTTCTATTTGTTTGAGTTGTGTAGTTAATGTTTTGATTTTGTCCCTTTCTTCTTTTTTGATGTGTGCATCTATTGCTATAAATTGTCCTCTGAGGACTGCCTTTGCTGTGTCCCAAAGGTTTTGGTATGATGTGTTTTCATTCTCATTTGATTCTAGGAATTTTTTAATTCCATCTCTGATTTCTTCTATTACCCGGTGATGTGTAAGCAGAGTATTATTCAGTTTCCATCAAGTTGATTTTTTTTCCTTGCTCTTTCTATTGTTAATTTCTACCTTGATGGCACTGTGGTCAGAGAAGATACTTTGAATTATCTCTACGTTTTGGATCTTGTTGAGGATTTCTCTGTGGCCTAAGATGTGGTCTATTCTGGAGAACGTTCCATGTGCATTGGAAAAGAATGTGTACTTTGCAGCAGTTGGATGGAGTGTTCTATATATGTCTATGAGGTCAAGTTGGCTGATTGTGCCCTTTACGTCCTCTGTATCTTTGCTGAGTTTCTTCTTAGTTCTGTCCTTTACTGAGAGTGGTGTGTTGAAGTCTCCTACTATTATTGTGAAACTGTCAATTTCTCTTTTCAGTGTTGTTAGAGTTTGTTGTATATATTTTGGAGTCCTGTCATTGGGTGCATAGATGTTTATTATGGTTATGTCTTCATGATGGATCATCCCCTTAATCATTATATAGTGTCCTTCTTTGTCTTTTATGATCGACTTTGTTTTAAAGTCTATTTTATCTGAGATTAGTAATGCCACTCCTGCTCTTTTTTGGTAGTTGTTAGCTTTGTATATTTTTTCCCAACCTTTGACTTTTAATAAATTCACATCTTTCTTTCTAAGGTGTTTCTCTTGTAGACAGCATATTAATGGATACTGTTTTCTTATCCATTCCTTCACTCTCCATCTCTTTATGTGTGCATTGAGTCCATTTACATTCAGTGTAATTATTGATAGATGTGAGTTTGTTGCTGTCATTTTGTACTGCTTTTTTTTTTGTCCTGCTGACGTTTTCTTTGTTCTTCTTACTCTCCTGTGCTGAGTTACTTTTGTTTGTGGATTTTTTTTTTCATTTCTTTTGTTTTTGTAAGTTTTCTTTTTGTTGAGACTGTACTTTTTCCTCTTTATTTTTATGAGTATGTTACCTTTCTTTGTGGTTACTGTTAAATTTACCCATATCTTTTTAAGTTTTAAGCAGTCTATTATTACTTGGTATCGCCTTGCCCTCCTCTCCATTAGAAGGTTCTACACCTCCACCGTTTATTCCCTCTTTTATTGTTCTGATGTTGTTGTCCCTTACTGATTAACTGCTCTGATTCCCTGTTGTATTTCTTTTGGTTTTGGATCATCCTTGAGAGTTCATTTCCTAGATTGTTGTCTGGCTGGTACAATCCTACATCCTAGATTCTGCCTGTGAGCTGAAGTTCTTTGTTCTCAGATTGAAGAATTCCCTTTAATAATTCTTGTAAGTTTGGTTTGGCTATTATATATTCCCTTAATTTCTGTTTATCTGAAAATGTCCTAATTTCACCATCGTATTTGAACGAGCATTTTGCAGGATATATTATTCTTGGCTGGCATTTTTTTTCTTTCAAGGTTTTATATATGTCATCCCATTGCCTTCTTGCCTGCATGGTCTCTGCTGAATAATCTGAGCTTAGTCTTATTGTTTCTCCTCTGTATGTGACTTCTTGTTTTTCACGAGCTGCTCTCAGGATTCTTTCTTTGTCTTTGGTTTTGGTGAGTGTGATTATGATTTGCCTTGGTGATTTTCTTTTGGGGTCTCTCCTATATGGGGTACATTGAGCTTCTTGTATGGCCAGCTTTTTATCTTTCATGATATTGGGGAAGTTTTCTGTCAGCAGTTCTTCAATGATCCTCTCTGTTTTCTGTTTTCTCCCCGTGTTTTGGAATTTCAAGCACGTGAAAATTTTTGTTTTTCATTGTATCCCACTTAACTCTCAGGGTCTCTTCATTTTTATTTGTTCTTTTTTCTGAGTTTTCCTCAGTATTGTATCCATGTGTTTGTCTTCAATTCCACTGATCCTATCTTCCACCATTTCAAATCTGCTCCTCAGCCCTTCTATGACACCATCCATTTCTGAAATCTTGTTATCTTTTGGATTTTTAATTGTTGTTTTTGTATAATTGCTAGTTGTGAATTTATTTTGGCATTTCTTCCTGCATTAGTTTCCTGAATTCTTCCAATTTTTTGTCTGTATTTCCATGAATTTGTCTATTTTTTCCTCATTTTTGTCTCCTTTTTGCTTCAACTCTTGGATAATTCTGAGTATTAGAGATTTTAATTCCCTATCAGGTAGTTCTAGTGCCTTTTCTTCCACTGGAAAGTCATGTGGTGTTTTATTCCGGACGTCTGCTGGAGGCATTTGTCCTGTTTTTGTAAGTGTTTTGATATTGTCTGCTGTCTTCAGGGCATTCAGTAGTTATTTTTCTCATTTATTGATTGTAGATTTGTTTGTTTTGTCCTTTTTTTATTTGGCTATGTCTGAGCAGGCGGGTTGTGTGTTCTTTGTGGTTTGCTCATCTGTGGGCACGATACTTTTCACCTCCTTCAGTTGGCAGTGTCAGTCACTCAGATATGGCACATTAGGGCAGGTCTAGCTGAAGAGGAGTTACTGGGACGGGTTGTTTGTGGCACTTACTACAGCTACCAGGGCAGGTCTTTAATCAGTGCAGGGTAGGTTCCAGTAGTCAATGCCTGTGCTGCTTGGTGGTGTGATGTTAAGTGCATGGTGAAGGTAGGCAGGATGTAGGAGGGAGATTGTTATGTGTGGAGCTAAGATGGGTATGGGAGAGAGGAGAGAGGAACATAAGCCAAAATCATAGGAAAAAAAAAAATAATGCTAGGGGAGCTTGCCATTGGAGTGGAGAGATGAGAGATTATGAAATGGAGAAAAACATAATGGGGAAAAAGAAGACGAAAAAAGACAAAAAAAAAAAGGAAAGAATGAATAAATAAAAATCAGAAAGGGAAAAGAACAGCAAATTTCCCAGGGATCTCACCGGTGCGTGTATGAGGTCTGGGGAAGTTGTTCTTAGGTGTTGCAGTACAGCCTGGCTAGAAGACGTAGAGGTATTCAGCACCAGGTATTCCGGGAACAGAAAGAGAAGGATGGTATAGAGAGATGAGAAACTGAGTAATTAAGAAAGACAAAAAGGGAAACAGACTGAAAAGAAAACAATACAAATTTAAAAAAAAAAGAACAATAAAAGCCCCCCCAAAAAAACAGGAAAAAAAAACCACAAAAAAAGAAATGCCCTCAGGGATTCCTCTGCGCATCTGCGCAAGCCAAGTGGGTAGGTTCCAAGCCAAGCAGCACCGCCTGGCCAGACTGGTCTCCCAACTCAAGAAAAGGAAAAGAAAACAAAAAACAATTCAAAACAAACAAACAAAAGCCCCAGGATCCCACCAGCGTGGCAGCCCAGACCAGGAAGCAGTTCCTCACTCGAATGGAGCTCCGCAGCCCCTAAGGAAGAAGGAAAGATGGCACATGGAGCCCGGTATTTGAGCGAAAGGTGGGGGAGGTGGTGAGAGGTAAGGAAGAAATCAAAAGAAGCAGATAAAAAAGCAACACCAACTGCCAACAAATGGCACTCAGAGAGACATCTAGTGCAGGCTGGTGGAATCCAAGCAGCCAGTGCTTCCTGGACAAGAGACTGTGTCCGCGGGAAGCAGAGGAGGCCAAGTGTGGGTGAAGAATGGTGGGGGTGGGAAAGCGTATATCACAAATTACCGGAGCTCCGCATCCCCTCAGGAAGAAGCAAAGATGGCGCACGGAGCCAGGTATTTGTGCAAAATGAGGGGGAGGTGGTGAGAGGTAAGGAAGAAATCTAAAGAAGTGGAAAAAAGTGACACTAGCAGCCAACAAATGGCACTCAGAGAGCCAGCCAATTCGAGCAGATGGAATCCAAGCATCCGGTGATTCCCGGACAAGAGACTGTGGCTGCAGGTAGCAGAGGAGGCCGAGTGGGGGTGAAGAAGGGTGGGGGGTGGGAAAGTGTGTATCACAAATTACCGGTTGTTTTCTATCCTGCTGGAGGCTCCGTGAAGCTGCTTTGTCATACCCACTGTTTGCTGGTCTCCGATAGGAGTCCATTATGGCAGATCCACTCTGCATTAGCTGATTGGAGACCTCTGCATGAAATCTCTCCTTGCTCTCCATTCTCTGTCAGTTTTCTCACTCCATTTGGTGCTTGGCTGAGTTCTTTCTCTTCATTTGATGTTTTAGGGTTTCAGGATTGCTGTTTTCTCTGTTTGGCTTAGTTTTTCGGATCTTTGCTGTGGAGGGATGGCGTGGTGCTTCTGCCTAGAGCGCCATTTTGCCAGAAGTCTAAAGTTTTTCTTGTATAGTCATTTTCAAATATATATTCAAACAGGAAAATAATCAGATAGTATAACATTGTGTTAAAGCTCTTGGAAATGTATCATAATTGTTTTTTAACTTAACCCTTCAGGACAATTTGGGACATTATGAGGAGAATCGTTAACAACTTTATATATATTTTTTTAATTATGGCTCTGTTATGTAGACTTAAAACATCAAAGACAATTTTCAAACTAATCACAGTTTAACACAGTTATAATCTAGTTCATTGAACATCGTTTACTAAAGTATATGACTTTAAATTAGAAAGCTGGGATGCATATATATATATGTATATATTCATATATATTTAAATATCAGCAATGGCAAAGGGTATATTGGCACAAACACTAAAGCTATTCAAACACCACTGAGCTAATATATAAGAAAATTTTGAAGAAATGGAAAAAATATTGAAAATAGAAATTACCAAATTTTACCCAAGAGGAAGTAAAAATAATGAACAGATCAATAACTATGGAAGAAATGAATGAAATTTTTCAAATAGTTACTTAAAGTGTTAAGCTTATGAAATTTTATAGTATATTATTTCAAAGAACAGATTATTTTCATTCTAAATAAATTCTTAGAGCATGGAAAAAGATTGAAACTTTCCAATTCATTTTATAAATCTGTAATAACCTTATGAAAACATCTCATAGTACAACAGTCAACAGATTAATTGATGTATAATTAAAGATATCAAATTCTAAATTAAAATATTACAAAAACAGATTCATCAATGCATGAAAGGAATAACATCTTGATCAAGGAAGGATCATTCATGGAGGGAGTTTTGACATGAGTTAGTGTAAGGAAATCTCTCACTATTTTTTCAGTATGCTAAACATGAAAAATAAGCTCATACACAGTATTTCATTAAATCTAAGAAACATAACTTCATAATAGATGCATGTAAATTACAAATTTATTGATAGTTCAACATAAACCAGATTATATCTCTGCACTACTCAAAACCCTCACTGACTTCACTCTCAGTAAAAATTAAAGTTTCTAAAATTTCTTATAAAGCCCTATATGACCTGCCTTGAAGCCCCCTGTTTCATGTTATGTACTATTGCCCCTGATTTTCTCTACTATAGCTACATTGGCATTCAAGTTTTTCCTAGAACATGCCAGGCATTCTCCTATATTCTGTTGCAGAAATGGAAAAGCTGATCCACAAATTCATATGAAATTTCAAGAGGCCCTGAGTAGCCAAAAAAATCTTTGAAAAAGAAGAACAGAGTAGGAGGATTAGATGCTCAGTATCATTAGTCATTAGGGAGATGCAAATCAAAACTAAAATGAGATGTCACTTCACCCCCACAGGATGACTATGATCAAAAAAACCTGAAAAAAAAAAAAAACAGGTGTTGGTGAGGCTATGGAGAAATTGGAAACTTCATCCATTGCTAGTGGAAATAGAATAGATACAGCTGAAAAAATATAGAGAAGCAAAGTGAGAGTAGCAAGCAAAATGAAATTGAAATGACTGAATAAATAAAAAAGATTAAAGAATTAAAAAGAAAAAAATCAATTCTCCATAGATGTATGGGATAATGACTAAATTCTCAATTCTATTCCTTTGCTCTATATGTCTATCCTTATACCAGTATCACACTTCATTCTTCTTTTTCAAAATTATTTTTGGCTATCCAGGACCACCTGCAATTACATGCGAATTTGTAGGTCAGCTTTTGCATTTCTGCAAAATAGGCTGTTGGAACTTTGGTAGAGATTGTGTTTAAACTGTAGATTGCTTTTGTTAATATTTACAACTTTACAGTATTAAGTCTTCCAATCCATGAACATGGGATGGCTTTTCATTTTTTTAGGTCTTCTTTAATTTTTTTTAGCAATGTTTAGTTTTCATTGTACAAGTCTTTCACTTTTCTGGTTATATTTATTGCTAAGTATTTTATTTTTTTTAGATGCTATTGTAAATGGAATTGTTTTCTTAATTTCCTTTTCAGGATGTTTATTGATGGTGTGTGGAAACACAACTGAGTTTTATGTGATTTTGTATCCTGTGACTTTGCTGAATTTACTTATTAGCTCTAGTAGCTATCTTTTGGATTCTTTGAGGTTTTCTATATATACTATCACGTCATCTGCGAATAGAGACAGTTTTCCTTTGTTATTTGAATACCTTTTATTTCTTTTTCTTGCCTAATTGCTCTGGGTAGAATTCTGCACAACATTGTATAGCAGTGATGAGGGAGAGCATCCTTGTCTTGTTCTGATATTAAGGGAAAGCTCTCAGTCTTTCTCCATTGAGTATGATGTTAGCTCTGGGATTTCCATAAATAACCTTTATCAGATTGAGTAATTTCCCTTCTATTCCTTCTTTACTGTTTTTATCTTGAAAGAGTGTTGAATTTTTTCAAATGCCTTTTCTGCATCAATTGAGATGATCATGTGTTTCTTTTCTTTTGCTCTATTAATGAGATATATTACATCGACAGAGGTACACTCATTTGGATTCAAAATTTTAAAAATCTTTTTACATAATTCAGACTCTTGGGTAGCCCAGATTTTCAGGTTTCCTCCCCTTTTCTCTTCTCTTCAAGATGGTGACTATGTATATAGGGGGCTGATTCAACCTTGTGGCTTTTTGTTGCAAGGAACCCTTAGCCTTATGCTGGGCATTTAGTACACAGTAAATAACTAGTGGTTATTTATGAGGTGTCATTTTTTCCAGTCCTGTTGCTGGGCATTTTGGTGAGAATCAATGCTAGGTTCTGCTGCTGGTATAGTTTAGAGTTTGTTCTTTATTAATTTACACAGTATCCTTTAGTCCTTTGTTATGTATGCTTCTGAAACACTCTGAAGCCACATAATGTGTAAGTCACTTACAATGTGAAGTTAGAAATAGAAAAATTCTGAACTAAGAAAAAAATATGTGAAGTATGTTGTAAACCACCTCCCTAAATTGGCTTTTTACCTGCATGCTATAGTAAAAGAAAATGTAATATGTAAATAAATCTCTGTAAGTTAGCCTTGAAGCATGAGTAGGTCATAAATAATCCCCTTAATATCTATCCTTGATAAAAAGATGCAACATATGGCTAATCTATGACCTGGGAGAGAAGATGTAACACACTAGTCTTTGTAAAACATAGCATTACCTGGCCCTTATTGTGTGAGGCCAAGCTGGTAAAATCATATATAAACTTTGGATTTCTGCCCACTCAATGAGATAAGGCAAAAGTAGAGACTCTCTCTAGTCTCTGACTCCAAAGATTGAGACTCAGCCAGAGACTGCTTGTTGCCGCCATCCTCAGGCACCAGCAAAGAGGAACCTGCGCTGTGCATGAGCTGCAGTCAAGCCTTCTTCCCAAGACCACTCGTTAAAGGTAAAAGCTAAAGATTTGGACTTTAACCATCGGACTAATCTTACTTTGCCATGGTTCTCCAGTATTAATTAAATGTATTGTGGTCTTACCTGTGTGCCTTTCGATGACTACCTTGCAATAAACTAAATGAGTTTGTGCATGATAAACTTGAGGATTTCTTTTCTTATTTTAAAATTATATCCCAAAAGACATTCTTTTTCCTGACCTGGCTGTACCTAGACTCTGATGGTTTTGTGAACCTCCATCAGTCTGATATGGTTGTGTCTCCCATTTGGTTTGTAACTCAGGCAGTTTCAAGTTACTTCAATGTTGCTCCCACCCTGACACCTCTGGCTGGCTCATCAACCAGATGTTCAACTTTTGGGCATGCAGGAGCTTCAATGTCTTTTTTATATCACGTGAAAGCTAAAAGCAGCTCAGGAACATAAATGCAGGCTCTCTCCTTGCCATATTTTATTTTGATGCAGTTACCCCAATGAAAGGAAAAATTTAAAGGTGGTTTTCTCCCAGAGTCCTGAAAAGGAAACAAGGAAAAAGCTTTCTATCAATCCCCTTTAGGCTTTTTTGTTTCCCATAACACACTGTGCTAGAAAGTGAGGGCCTTACTCTCACCTTTGAGACTGAGATATCCCTTATGTCACTCTTCTTTCTTTCTGAATCCTTAGCATTAATAGTAGATATGGTCAAGGCAGAGAAATTATTTTAGTAGTTAAAGAGCAAAAAATAAGAGTCATTTCAGAATATTATCACTTTTAAAGTATTCATAATGACTTAGTGATTCCATTTCTAGGAATTAATACTAATGAAAAAATGTATAAAATAAATTTTTATGAATAATATTCATCATGATATTATTTATAAAAACCAGTATAAATATCTAACAATGCTGCATCAATTAAATATATTATGATAATATATACAGATGTGTATTCATTATTAAAAAACAGAAGGCAGACTGGTAAATTGAGAACATAAAATTTAGAGCTAGACTGGGTATAAATCATGTTTATGTAAATTATGACCTGCGTGACTTGAGACAAGTTAGTATTTCATCAAATATTAAATTTAGTATTAGTACAAAGTTCTCTATGAGGGTTAACTTAATAATGTATATGTCTATAATAGAATATGATCAGCCAAAAGTAAAAGAAGACCCACTAAAAGTAACCTAAATATAAAGGGATATGTTAGCTCACACAAGAAATGTATAATTAGAATGGTACTAAGTTTGGTTTATTTATCAACTCAAGAATGTTGTCAAACATCAGCCTTTTTTTTTTTTTTTTTTTTTTTTTCATTTTTTCTGCTCTGCCATCGTCAGGTGAGTGGTATCTCCCTTTGTGGCTGCAGGATAGCTGCAGAAGATCAGATGTCACATGCTAGCATGATGATTTCTAATGAAAGAAAGATGCGTTCCCTCTCATGGGAGTCTTTATTAGTGATGAAAACCTTTTTTCAAGGCACTACAGGAGACTTCTCCTTAGGTCCCATTGGAAAAAACTTGGTTGTGTGCCCATGGTTAAAGCAACCACTGGTAAGAGAAATGAGATCATCATCATTGTATTTGACTTATTCATACTCTGGAACTGGGGAGGGGAGCAGTTTTCTTGAACACATAGCTGTATAGAGTGTGGATACAGAAATAAAATTTGGGCCATGCTAGTGAGAAAGAGAGCATGAAGCAGAGAAGGGGGA
The DNA here is from genome assembly GCA_030035585.1 of Dugong dugon. NCBI lineage: Eukaryota > Metazoa > Chordata > Mammalia > Sirenia > Dugongidae > Dugong > Dugong dugon. Next base: position 74,461,009 of record CM057483.1, read on the forward strand.
TGTGACTATGGTAACCAACATCATTTGCCAGAGTTTTTAAATACTTTAGCACAGAGCTCGATGTATAGTAAAAATAAAAACCAACATGTAAACAAAAGATAGTTATATTTGGTAATTCAAATAAAACAAATGAAAAATATTTAATGGAATAGTAACATTTTCTCAATTTATTTTGTTAGAAAGTATGATTATAATCTTGTTTTAAGATGAATTAATAAATATAAAGAGCAACAGAAGGAGAGTCAGGAATAGGAGGAAGATATGGAATGTGTAGCTAATTGTCTCCATGATCAACTGCCACCTTTGCCATGAGACCAGAAAAACTGGATCGTGTCCAGCTACCATTACTGAACATTTTGATCAAGGATTCTGTAGAGGAAGCCTGATCAAAAGAGAGAAAATGCAGAACTGAATTTTAAATTCTCATGGACTCCAGATTTTCTGGAGCCATGAAAGCAGGATGAACCACTGAAAACTATTGCCCTGAGATAATCTTTAAACCTTAAACCAAAAATATCCCCTGAAGTCTTCTGAAAACCGAACAATGTTTTAGCTTAAATAGTAAAAAATGTCTTCCTTGAGCACTATGCTCTTTTAAGAACTATCAATATGGGATCAAAGTGACAACAGCCATTCAAAAGATTAGATAGAAAATGTATGGGGCAGTGTCTTAGTTATCTAGTGCTCCTATAACAGAAATACCACAAGTGAGATGGCTTTAACAAACAGAAATTTATTCTCTCACAGTCTAGGAGGCTAGAAGTCCGAATTCAGGGTACCAGCTCCAGGGCAAGGCTTTCTTTCTCTGTTGGCTCTGGGGGAAGGTCCTTGTCATCAATCTTCTCTTAGTCTAGGAGCTTCTCAGCTCAGGGACTCTGAGTCCAAAGGAAAAGCTCTGCTCCTGGCTCTTGCTTGGTGGTAATGAAGTCCTTGCACTGAGTCTATAGAAGAGAATCCATTCCTTGCCTTCTGACCTCCATAACTATAAGATAATTTTGTTTTGTTTTGTTTTAAGCCACTAAGTTAGTGATAATTTGTTACAGCAGCAATAAGAAATTAATATGAGACATTTCTATACTTTGGTACATTTTTGGTAGTTTTCCAAGTTTGTAGGAAATAATAGTGTTAAGTAATTTTATGTCTCTCTTTCTAATGGAGATAAATACATCTACTTCTCATGTATCGGCTGTCTCATTATTTGACATTTTGCATTTATGACAAAGTAAAAACCCTTCTATGTGACTATTTTATGAACTAATGACATACATCTGGCAGTAACAAATGCCGAGGTGCAAGGCAGGAATAACACTGACTGTCATGGTTAAGGTTATGTGTCATTTCGGCTGGGCCATGATTCTCAGTGGTTTGGCAGTTCCATAATGATGTAATTTGGTAGTTATGTAGATGTAATTTGCAAGTTATGTAATGATATGATTTGGCAATTATGTAGTGATGTAGTCATCCTCCATTTTGTGATCCAATGTGCTCATCCTCCATTTTTACATAACGCCAATTTACATATAACGACCTGGCCTTTGGAACCTTACCATGTCCATAATTGATGAGTTGGTGTAATGTCTTTGTCTTCTTAGAATAGCTCTTTCTTGTCTTGATATATGAATCACTTTCTCTCCTGATGGTCATAATTTAGAAAGTGTTAGCCTTGGTAGAGAGAACATTTTTTGAACAGTGTTCAATTCAGTTACTATTTATGAATCTAGTCTGTTTTCCATGTGAGATATTGTTTTTCTTAATACGCATATTGTATATATTTGCCTTCTACATGCAAAATAGCGTGCCCTGGAAGCATTATTTTCCTAAAAATAATCACTTGAATTCATATTATAACAAACATAATTCTGAATGGCCAAGTTTCTGGGCTATTCAGTATACCTTCTCTGTGATATCAGCTGGTAAGGAAGTATTTTTGAAAAATTAGAGTGCACTAATAGATTTTTGGGAATTGTTCCAAGCCTTAGGGGATTATTATGAGAAATAAGGGATATTATATGTGTTAAACCTTTTAAAATACATACTGTGTGAAGCAAATATAATTTATTATCATTTAAAATAATAATCCTTTCTGAATTAAGTTACCTAAAGGTCCCTATATTATAACTACATTGATTTTTGATGTGATTTTAATTTAAAAAGAACAAATTTAGTAAAAATTAAAAAGAATTTTCTACTTTAAGTGGAACAAGTTTTCAGTCTGTCTTTATGCTTAATTTTGGTAATAGAGGAATTTGTAGAGGTGTGATTTTTGAAGTCCTACTCCATAGACTTGTGGCTCAGAGGAAGTTATTGTTAGTGGTTTCTGGAAGGAAGAGAACAGAAGAGAAGGGATGATAATAAAAGATAGCTACGCTGACAAGGAGTGAATGGGAATAAATCTACAGATTAAAAGTAGTTATTTTTTTCATGCATATTCCATTTTATTTGGGGATGTGGCTACAACTGTAGGGGGCTTAATATGACTACAGCCACAGGAGCAGGCAACAACCCTGTTGTTTTACAGTTCAGGCCGGTGGATAACTCTTCAACTCCTAATCCCACCCTCTTACCGTTCTTGGCTCTCTCTAATAAAACTTAAAATGTTAATGAATATTTGAGTGCATCAAATGAAAATGGAGATTTTGTAAAATATTAGACCTTCATCTGTAATCTGCCTATTTAGTTATTATGTAGCTTCTCTTTATTAACATCTTTGTACAACCTCAACTAAAATTCCTTACAAAATCTGTGTTTCTCTTTGTGTCTATGTGTACTGATGTACACACCGAGTATGCTAGCTATGTACTAGAGTAGGTATATCTAATACTACTGAGAGGGGCTGTACCAGATGTTTATGATTCTAAAACTCGTGGCTTACCCTCTTGGATGAATGTAGCAAGAGTTACACATATAATATAAATGTTTTTAATACTTATTTAAATGTATCTAATATTAAGGTGGTTAAGAACTCGCCTGCTAACCAAAAGGTCGGCAGTTTGAATCCACCAGCTACTCCTTGGAAACCCTATGGGGCAGTTCTACTCTGTCCAATAGGCCACTGTGAGTCAGAATTGACTCAACGGCAATGGGTTTGATTTTTGTTTGGAATACTAAGGTAATTGTGTGTGTGTGCATGCTTTCTCACCTGAAAGAGCTCATTAGAAGAAATATCTTCCTAGTAGGCAATCAGAAATGTACACACGAGGTTGAAGGAAAGGTGATTATACCTCTTCTGTTCTCCTTGAGTCATCTTTCAGCCCACATCAAATAAGTTTTTCCTGGGTTTGCAGAAATAACCCCATTTCTTGATCTCCCTCTAATCATGTTTTTCTGACCTTCTATTCTCTCATCCATGATTCTTGCTTCATTATGTCACTGCTCGTTCTGTCTAAGTGAGTAACTACAAGAATACCTACAAGAAAAACAAAATAAAATTTTGCTAATATTGATATTTTCTCATAGCGTAATCTTGATATGTTATGATTAAAGACCCGTTTTCTACCAGTGGTAAAGTTGAGCACGAGAAAAGTGGGCAAATGAAACAGAGAACACCCCAATTGCCACCACTGACTCCTCCTCAGGTAGAACATTTTATTATGTTAATATTTTTAGGCTGAAGGGATAAATCTTTAACCTTCACTTCTATAATTTAAAACACATGCATGTATGCGCACATGCACACACACACACAAACATACGCACATATCTTTCTAATCTCAGGTAAGATGATGATTAACCCTTTGTATTTTGGAAAATATAAATCAATGTTGAGTATGCTTTTGTCTTCACTTGTGATATTAGCTAATCAAATGCCTTACTCTACAAAAGAGACTTTTGTTATTTGTAGTTATTTTTCTATCACGCGACTTCTATGGAATGCTAATTTTTAAAAAAGCTTGGCATTAGGTGCCTGTGAGTTACAGCCAAGTTGGTGGTGAAATGATAGTATTTTCTGAAAATCAAATTTTTAAGAGAGGCTGATGATACTGTGTGTTGGAAAGTGGATGAAAGAGCAGCAAAGTTAAAATCAACACAAGCAGAGTAAATGAAACAGGTGTTTGGCATTCTGACTAAGTAAACAAAGGCTTAACATTGCCACCCATGCCAAAATTTTTGAGTATCTATTGTTCAGATAATCTTGTTCATGCATCTGACTAAAAATAAACATTGGAAATGCTCCTAACATCATGAGTTAACCTGGAAATAGAAAAATAGAGTCTCTCTCTAGCTCTGCCTCTCTCTATGTGCCTCTCTCTCTCCCTGTATGCTGTGTACATGTGTCTGTGTGTATACATATAAATATACACAGAAACATAAATATATATAGGTGTATAGATACATATGCATATATTGTTGCTGTTAGTGGTTGTGGAATTGGCTCTGACTCATGGCAACCTTATGTATAACAGAACGAACGAAACGTTGCCTGATCCTGCACCATCTTCATGGCTGTTGGTAGGTATATGCACATACACATTAAAGGAGATACCATAGTCATTGCCAAGAATGAGATGTGTGTATTCAAATTTATCTGTTGCAATTATTAAGGTATGAGCACTGGGGTATGAGTGTTCTTGTTATGACAAAATAGGTGTTATGAAGTTATTAATTGTAAAGAACCATGGAGTAAGGTAGATATAATTTAAGATTTCATCAATAAAATCATTTTCTGATACTGTTAACTCAAATGGAGATAGATGTTAAAAAAATAGCTGGATTTAAATAAAACTTGGCTACTTCTATCCGTAAAAATAATCAATTTGGACAGATGTCAATCTTCTGAACTGTTGTTGCCTCAGGTTTTTAATGAAGGTGGAATACATCAACTCAAACCATCTAATCTGAATGAGATTAGAAAGGTTATAGCTTTAAGAGATAAAGACTCTAGTTATAGATTATCCATAACAGATTGTTAGAGAAAAGATAAGGTAGAATAAGTTAGAATCAGTTCCTATGGGGCTTCTTAACCACCAAGCAAAACACACTTGTTAATTCACCTCCTAATTACAGTGATTCCAGCTGACCACATTTTCAGTTTGACCACTTAATAAAATTACTTGTTAAGACCTTTGAATTAATTTTGTTGTGTTTGCTCTTTAGCTCTTGCTTTGGGGTATGTTTCTTAGGTTACACATTCTGATTTGATAGTCTGCTCTCTTTGGAAAGAGCTTACATAATTTGTTACAAGTAGATTTTATTGAAGACAATGTCATTATTTGGAAGGCCAGTATATAAAAAAAAAGTTGTGATTTTTAAAATTCTAAAGAAATGATCTTCTTATTTCAAGAAATGATCTGTAGGATGAACTTTAAGAACAATGAAATAATTTAGACAAGCTGTTGTGTATATTTTAAAGGCTCCTGCTTTCTTATACAAAGTCGACTGAAAGGTGGTTTACCTAATTTTGGTAAGGTGATTTTCAAAAGTAAGACATTTGAAAGGACTCTAAATTTTTTGACTATTTTTTTTCCTTAAAATTTTTTTTATTGTACTTTAGATGAAGGTTTACAGAAGAAATAGTTCGTCGTTAAACAGTCGGTAGACATACTGTTTTATGATACTGGTAAACAACCCCACGACATGTCAACACTCTCCCTACTCGACCGTGGAGGACTTTTTTTTTGGTGAAAATATACATAGCCAAAGTTACATCATTTCAAAACTTTCTGCATGTACAATTCAGTAACATCAATTACATTCTTCCAGTTGTGCTGCTATTCTCGCTATCCTTTACCAAAATATTCCATCACCATTATCTTCAATTCACTGCCCCCTAGGCTTCCCATCAAACCTTTTGAGTTGCTGTTGTCAATTTAATCTCACATAGATAATTCTTTTTTTTTTTTTTTGTACCTTAGATGAAGGTTTGCAGAACAAATACTTTCTCATTAAACAGTTAGTACACATACTGCCCTATGACAATGGTTAACAACCCCACGACGTGTCAACACTGTCCCTTCTCAATCTTAGGTTCCCTATCACCAGCTTTCCTGTCTCCTCCTGCCGTCTAGTTCTTGTCCCTGGACTGCTGTGCCTCATTAGTCCTGTTTTGTTTTATGAGGCTGTTCAGTCCCTGGCTGAATGGTGAACTTAGTGAGTGATTACACCACTGAGCTAAAAGGGTGTTTGGGGGTTTCTCCAGTCTGTCAGGCCAGTAAATCTGGTCTTTTTTTGTGAGTTAGAATTTTGTTCTACATCCTTTTCCAGCTCTGTCCAGGACCCTCTATTGTGATCCCTGTCAGAGCAGTCAGTGGTGGTAGCCGGGCACCATCTAGCTGTACTGGACTCAGTCTGGTGGAGGCCATGTTAGCTGCGGTCCATTAGTCCTTTGGACTAACCTTTTCCTTGTATCTTGTTATCTTCATTCTCCCTTGCTCCCAAAGGGGTGAGACCAGTGGAGTATCTCAGATGGCTGCTCACAGGCTTTTAAGACCCCAGATGCTGCTCACCAAGGTAGAATTTAGAACATTGTCTTTATAAACTGTGGTATGCCAATTGAGCTAGATGTTCCCCGAGACCATGGTCCCCACAGCCCTCTGCCCAGCAATTCAGTCCCTCAGGGAGTTTAGAAGTATTTATGTAGCTTCCATGACCTTTCCTTGTACAAGTTGTGCTGGCTTCCCCAGTATTGTGTACTGTCTTACCCTTTACCAAAGTTACCACTTATCTATTGTCTATTTAGTTCTCCCCCAACCCCTCCCATCCCTCATAACCAACAAAGATTGTTTCTTCTTTGTGTATAAATTTTTACATGAGTTTTTACAGTAGAGGTCTCATACAATATTTGTCCTTTTGTGATTGACTTATTTCACTCAGCATAATGTCCTCCAGTTTATCCGTTATGAGCTGCTTCACAGATTCATCATTGTTCTTTATCTTTGCATAATACTCCTTTATGTGTATGTACCATAGTTTGTTTATCCATTCATCCGTGGATGGGCATCTAGGGAGTGGGATTGCATTTTGTAGTGCTTTTTTTGTGGTGCTGACATTTTCTTTGTTCCTCTTACTCTCCTTTTGTTTGTGGATTTTTTTTTTCATTTCTTTTGTTTCTTTAGGTTTTGTTTTTACTAAGACTTTGTTTTTCTTCTTTATTTTGATGAGTAGGTTTGTTAACTTTCTTTGTGGTTACCTTGAATTTTACCCTTATCTTCCTAGATTTGAACCAGTCTGTTATTACTTGGTATCTCCTTGCCTTCCTCTCTATTAGAAGGTTCTATACCTACACTGTTTATTGCCTCTTTCATTGTTCTGATGCTGTCATCATTTACAGATTAACCTCTCTGTTTCCCTGTTGTAATGCTTTTGGTTTTGCATAGTCCTTAAGAGTTCATTTCCTAGGTTGGTATCTGGCTAGTACAATCCTGTGTCCTACATTCAGCCTGTGGTCTGATGTTGTTTGTTCTCAGCTCGAAGGACTCCCTTTAATAATTCTTGTAATTCTAGTTTGGTTTTTACATAGTCCCTTAATTTCTGTTCATCTGGAAATGACCTAATTTCACCATCATATATGAACGAGAGTTTTGCTGAATATATTATTCTTGGCTTGCAATTTTTTTTTCTTTAAAGGTTTTATATACGTCATACCATTGCCTTCTTCTCTGCATGGTTTCTGTCAAGTAGTCTGAGCTTCGTCTTATTGTTTCTCCTCTGTATGTGACTTTTTGTTTTTCTTGAGCTCTCAGGATTCTTTGTCTTTGGTTTCAGTGAGTGTGATTATTATATGCCTTGGTGATTTTCTTTTGGGGTCTATCCTATATGGGGTTCATTGAGCTTCTTGGATGGTCAGTTTTTCATCTTTCATGATATTGGGGAAGTTTTCTGTCAGCAATTCTTCAATGATCCTCTTTGTGTTTTCTGTTTTCTCCTTCTGTTCTGGAACTCTGATCACTTGCAGATTTTTGCTTTTGATTGTATCCCACATAATTCTCAGTGTTTCTTTATTTTTCTTCATTCTTTTTTCTGATTTTTCCTCAGAGTTGTATCCAAGTGTTTGTCTTCAATTTCGCTGATCCTATCTTCCATCATTTCAAACCAGCTCCTCAGTCCTTCTATGACACTGTCCATTTCTGAAATCTTGTTGTTTCTCTTTTGGATATCTGATTATTGTTTTTGTATGATTTCTAGTTGTGAATATATTTTGCATTTTGTTCCTGTATTATTTTCTTGAATTCTTCCATTTTTTTGTCTGTATTTTCCATGAATTTGTCTGCATTTTCCATGAATTTGTCTATTTTTTCCTCATTTTTGTCTGCTTTTTGCTTCAACTCTTGGATAATTTTGAATATTAGAGATTTGAAATCCCTATCAGTTATGTCTAGTGCCTTTTTTTCTACTGTAAGGTCATCGGGTGTTTTGGACGCCTAATGGAACCATCCTGTCCTGTTTTTGTAAATGTTTTGATACTGTCTGCTGTCTTCGGGGAATTCAGTAGTTATTTTCCTCGTTCATTGATTGTAGATTTGTTTGTTTCATCCTGCTTTTTTGTTTTATTTGTTTATGTCTGAGCAAGCAGGCTGTGCATTCTTTGTTGTTTTCTCATCTGTGGGCACGATACTTTTCACTCCTTCTCCAATGGGCAGGGTCAGTCTCTCAGGTATCATACAGCGGGGCAGGTCCAGATGAAGGGGAGTTGCTCGGATGGGTTGTCTGTGGCATGTATCAGGGCTGACAGTGTGGACAAGGAATCAGTGCAGGGCAGGTTCCAGTAGGCAGTCTCTGTTCTGCTTGGGAGTGTGATGTTCAGTGCATGGTGTCATTAGTCAGGAAGAGGGTGTAGACTGTGATGTGTGGAGCTAAGAAGGGTATGGGAAAGACGAGAGAGAGGAGAGAGGAACAGGAGCCAAAAACATACACACAAACAAAAAGTAGTGCTAAGGGAGCTTGCTATTGGAGTGGAGATTTGAAAGACTGAGAAATGGGGAAAAACAAAAATGAAAAAAGAAAAAGAGTAAAAAAAAAATGAATAAATCGAGAGACTGGAAATGTAGAAAGACAGAAAAGGAATAAGACAGGGAAGAAAACAAAACCAAGAAACAACCAAAAAACAAAAATAGTAAAAGAAAACAAGAAAAAAGAAATGTCCACAGGTATGTCCCTGTGCGTGTGCACAGAGTAAGGGAGTAGCTTCCAGTCTGCGGGGTACTGCCCAGCTCAAAGGGGCCCCCAAGGCTAGAAAAGAAAAAGACAACAAACAAGCAAATCAAAACAGAACAGGGGGCAAGATGGCGCTCTAGGCAGAAGCACCACGTCGTCCCTCCACAGCAAAGATCCGAAAAACTAAGCCTAACAGAGAATCAAAAATCCTGAAACCCTAGAACACCAAATGAAGAGATAAAGAACTCAGCCAAACACCAAACGGAGTGAGAATACTAAAAGAAAACGGAGAACAAGGAGAGACTCAGGCAGAGATTCCTCACCAGCTAACGCAGCACGGATCCACCATCTTGGACTCCTATCGGAGACCAGCGAACGGGAGAACAGCCTTGAAGAGCATCTGGTCGGAGACAGAATGACCGGTAAACTGTGGAGCGCGCTCTCCCACTCCCCACCCCTCTCAGCCTCAGCTGGGGATCCCCTGCTTTCCGTGGCCAGGGTCCCTGGGCTGGGGGGCGCCGGTGCTTGTATTCCACGCGCCGGGCTGGCGGCTTTCTGGGGGCCGTTTGCTGGCCGCTGGCGAGGTTTTTTCTGCCGCCTCCCCCTCCTTTTGCGTGGGTGCCTGGTTCCGAGTGCCATCTCTGCTCTCTCCTGCGGGGCTGTAGGGCTGCGTTCGGGCGTGTGGCTGTTTCCAGGTCTGGGCTCCCGCACTGGTGGGATCCCGGGACCTTTGTTCATTTGCCCCTCTGCTTTCCGTGGCCGGAGTCCCTGAGCTGGGGGGCGCCGGTGCTTGGATTCCACACGCCCGGGCTGGCGGCTTTCCGGGAGCCGTTTGCTGGCAGCTAGCGAACCTTTTTCTGCCACCTGCCCCTCCTTTTGCCTGGGTGCCTGGTTCCGAGTGCCGTCTCTGCTCTCTCCTGCGGGGCTGTGGGGCTGCGTTCGGGTGTGTGGCTGTTTCCAGGTCTGGGCTCCCGCACTGGTGGGATCCCGGGGCCTTTGTTCGTTCGCCCCTCTGCTTTCCGTGGCTGGAGTCCCTGGGCTGGGGGGTGCCGGTGCTTGGATTCCACGCGCCCGGGCTGGCGGCTTTCTGGGAGACGTTTGTTGGCCGTTGGCAGGGCTTTTTCTGCCGCCTCCCCCTCCTTTTGCCTGGGTGCCTGGTTCCGAGTGCCGTCTCTGCTCTCTCCTGTGGGGCTGTAGGGTGGCGTTCGGGCGTGTGGCTGTTTCCATGTCTGGGCTCCCACGCTGGTGGGATCCCGGGGCCTTTGATCGTTCGCCCCTCTGCTTTCCGTGGCCGGAGAACCTGGGCTGGGGGGCGCCGGTGCTTGGAATCCGCGCACCCGGACTGGCCGCTTTCTGGGATCCGTTTGCTGGCAGCTAGCGAAACTTTTTCTGCCGCCTCCCCCTCCTTTTGCCTGGGTCCCTGGTTCCGAGTGCCGTCTTTGCTCTCTTCTGCGGAGCTGTGGGGCTGCATTCGGGCGTGTGGCTGTTTCCAGGTCTGGGCTGCCACGCTGGTGGGATCCCGGGGCCTTTGTTCGTTTGCCCCTCTGCTTCCCGTGGCCACGGTCTCTTAACCGCGAGACTGCCGGCTTCTTGGAATTCACGCCCCTGAGTGGGGGCTCTCTGGGTCCCATTTGTAGGCACTGACTGCTGGTGTTGCCTTTTTTTTTTTTTTAATTTTATTTTTCTTCCTTTTTTGATTAGTTTTGTCATCTTTTCCCTCTTTTTCCCTTTTGTCTTTCTTCATTGCTTAATTTCTCGTCTCTCTATCTCTTCCTTCTCTTTTTGATCTCTGAATACCAGGCGATGTATACCTCTATACCTTCTGGCCAGGCTGTGCTGTGAAAATTGACACCGACTCCCCCAGACCTCATAGCTGCATCGGGGGGATCCCTGGGAACTTTGCAGTTCTTTAACTTTTCTGATTTTTATTTGGTCATTCTTTCCTTTTCTTTCTCTTCCCCCTTCTGGTTTCCTCCATCCCATAGTCTCTCATCGATACATTCCAAGGACAAGCTCCCCTAGCATTCTTTTATATTTGTATGCTTTTTGCTCCTGCTCCTCTCTCCTCTCTCCCATATCCAGCTTAGCTTCACACATAACCATCTTCCCGCTGCACCCTACCTACCTGCACCGTGCACTAGACATCACACCACCAAGCGGTGCAGGCACGCCCTATTGGAACCTGCCCAGCCCTGACTACCGACCGTCCTTGTGGCTACAGTGAGTGCCACAAGCAACCCGTCCCAGTGGCTCCTCCTCAGCTAGATCTGCCCAGCTGTACCACAAGGACGAAACAAAAAAAAAAAAAATCTACAATCAATAAACGAGAGAAATATCTACTGAATGCCCCGAAAACAGCAAACAATATCAAAACATTTACAAAAACAAAACAAGATGGCTCTAATAGGCGTCCAAATTAAAACACCAGATAACTCTCCTGTGGAAGAAAATGCACTAGAAGTACCTGATAGGGAACTCAAATCACTAATACTCGGAATTTTCCAAGAACTGAGGCAAAAAGCTGACAAACATGAGGAAAAAATAGACAAATTTATGGAAAATACAGACAAAAAATTGGAAGAATTCAGGAAGATGATGCAGGAACAAAATGCCAAAATAAATCCACAACTAGAAATTATACAAAAACAACAATTAGAAATCCAAAAGATAAACAACAAGATTTCAGAAATGGACGGTGTCATAGAAGGGCTGAGAAGTAGATTTGAAACCATGGATGACAGGATCAGTGGAACTGAAGACAAACACTTGGATACAACTCTGTTTCAGGAAAACTCAGAAAAAAGAACAAAGAAAAATGAAGAGACCCTGAGAGTTATGTGGGACACAATTAAAAGCAAAAACTTACGAGTGATTGGCATACCAGAACGGGGGAGAAAACAGAAAACACAGAGAGGATCATTGACAAACTGCTGACAGAAAACTTTCCCAATATCATGAAAGATGAAAAGCTGGCCATCCAAGAAGCTCAACGAACCCCATATAGAAGAGACCCCAAAACAAAATCACCAAGACATATCATATTCACACTCGCTAAAACTAAAGACAAACAAAGAAATCTGAGAGCAGCTTGTGAAAAACAAGAAGTCACATACAGAGGAGAAACAATAAGACTAAGCTCAGATTATTCAGCAGAAACCATGCAGGCAAGAAGGCAATGGGATGACATATATAAAATCTTGAAAGAAAAAAATTGTCAGCCAAGAATAATATATCCTGCAAAACTCTCATTCAAATTTGATGGTGAAATTAGGTCATTTCCAGATAAACAGAAACTAAAGGAATATGCAAAAGTCAAACCAAACATACAAAAATTATTAAAGGGAGTTCTTCGATCTGAGGACAAACAGCTTCAGCCCTCAGGCAGGACCTAAGACCTAGGATGCAGGTTCACATGAACCAGATACCATTCTAGGAACTGAACTACAGAGGACTCTCCAAAAACAAAAGATATACAACAGGGAATCAGAAAAATCAATCAAAGGATCACAACAACATCAAAACAATGAAAGAGGGAACAAACGGCATAGGTATAGAACCTTCTAAAGGAGAGGAAGGCAAGGCGATACCAAGTAACGGTAGACTGCTTCAAAATTATAAAGATAAGGGTAAAATTCATGGTAACCACAAAAAAAGTTAACAAACCAACTCATAAAAATAAAGACGAAAAACATAAAGTCTCAACAAAAACAAAACCTACAAAAACAAAAGAAATGAACACAAAATCCACAAACAAAAGGAACTCAGCACAAGAGAGTAAGAAGAACAAAGAAAACTTCAGCATCACAAAAAAAAGCACTACAAAATGACAGCAACAAACTTCCATCTATCAATAGTTAAACTGAACATAAATGGACTCAATGCACCCATGAAGAGACGGAGAGTGGCAGAATGGATAAGAAAACAGGATCCATCAATTTGCTGTCTACAAGAGACACACCTTAGAAACAAAGATGTGAATTTATTAAAAATCAAAGGTTGGAAAAAAATATATCAAGCTAACAACTATCAAAAAAGAGCAGGAGTGGCAATTCTAATCTCAGATAAAATAGACTTTAAAACAAAATCTACCATAAAAGACAAAGAAGGACACTATATAATGATTAAGGGGATGATCCACCATAAAGACATAACCATAATAAATATCTATGCACCCAATGACAGGGCTCCAAAATACATAAAAAAAAACTCTAACAGCACTGAAAAGAGAAATTGACGGTTCCACAATAATAGTAGGAGACTTCAACACACCACTCTCAGTAAAGGACAGAACAACTAAAAAGAAACTCAGCAAAGATACAGAAGACCTAAAGGACACAATCAGCCAACTGGACCTCATAGACATATATAGAACACTCCATCCAACCGCTGCAAAGTACACATTCTTTTCCAATGCACATGGAATGTTCTCCAGAATAGACCACATGTTAGGCCAAAGAGCAATTCTCAACAAGATCAAAAATGCTGAGATAATTCACAGTATCTTCTCTGACCACAATGCCATCAAGGTAGAAATTAACACTAGAAAGAGCAAGGGAAAAAAATCAAACACATGGAAACTGAATAATAATCTGCTTACACATCAATGGGTAATAGAAGAAATCAGAGATGGAATTAAAAAATTCCTAGAATCAAATGAAAATGAAAACACATCATACCAAAACCTTTGGGACACAGCAAAGGCAGTCCTCAGAGGACAATTTATAGCAATAGATGCACATATCAAAAAAGAAGAAAGGGACAAAATCAAAACATTAACTACAGAACTCAAACAAATAGAAAGAGAACAACAAAAAAAGCCTACAACCACTGGAAGAAAGGAAATAGTAAAGATCAGAGCAGAAATCAATGAAATAGAGAACAGAAAAACAATAGAAAGAATCAACAAAACCAAAAGTTGGTTCTTTGAAAGAATCAACAAAATCGACAAACCACTGGCCAGACTGACAAAAGAAAAACAGCAGAGGGTACAAATAACCCAAATAAGAAATGAAATGGGGGACATTACAACAGACCCAACTGAAATAAAAAGGATTATATCAGAATATTATGAAAAACTATATTCCAACAAATTTGAAAACCTAGAGGAAATGGATAAATTTCTAGAAACATACGGCCTACCCAAACTACAACAAAGTGATATTGAAAATCTGAACAGACCCATAACAAGAGAAGAGATTGAAAAGGTAATAAAAAAACTCCCAACCAAAAAAAGCCCTGGCCCAGATAGCTTCACTGGAGAATTCTACCAAAGATTTACAGAAGAGCTCGTACCAGTTCTACTCAAGCTATTTCAGAGCATAGAAGAGGAAGCAACACTTCCAAATTCATTCTATGAAGCCAGCATAACGCTGATACCACAACCAGGCAAAGACAACACAAAAAAAGAAAATTACACACCAATATCTCTCATGAATATAGATGCAAAAATTCTGAACAAAATTCTAGCCAATAGAATTCAGTATCATATCAAAAACATAATACACCACGATCAAATAGGATTCATACCAGGTATGCAAGGATGGTTTAACATTAGAAAATCCATCAAAGTAATCCACCACATAAATAAAAGGAAAGAAAAGAATCACATGATCATCTCAATTGATGCAGAAAAGGCATTTGACAAAGTCCAACACCCATTCCTGATAAAAGATCTCAATAAAATAGGTATAGAAGGGAAATTTCTCAACATAATAAAGGGCATCTTTGCAAAGCCAATGGGCAACATCATTCTTAATGGAGAGAGGCTGAAAACATTCCTCTTGAAAACAGGAACAAGACAAGGATGCCCTTTATCACCACTCCTATTTAACATTGTGCTGGAAGTTCTAGCTAGAGCAGTAAGGCAAGAGAAAGAAATAAAGGGCATTCAAGTTGGTAATGAAGAAGTTAAACTCTCCCTGTTTGCAGATGATATGATACTATACATAGAAAACCCTAAAGACTCCACGAGAAATTTACTGGAACTAATAGAAAGATTCAGCAGAGTAGCAGGATACAAGATAAACATTCAAAAATCAGTTGGATTCCTATACACCAGTAAAGAGAACGATGAAAAGGAGATCAGGAAATCAATACCATTTTCAATAGCCCCTAAAAAGATAGAATACTTAGGAATAAATCTGACCAGGAATGTAAAAGACCTATACAAAGAAAACTAAAAAACACTGCTGCATGAAATCCAAAGGGATCTACATAAATGGAAAAACATACCATGCTCATGGATATGCAGACTCAACATTGTGAAAATGGCAATTCTACCTAAAGCAATCTACAAATACAATGCAATCCCGATACAAATACCAACAGCATTCTTCAAAGAGATGGAAAAACTAATTATTAACTTTATATGGAAAGGGAAGAAACCCCAAATAAGTAAAGCACTACTGAAGAAGAAGAATAAAGTTGGAGGACTCACACTACCTGACTTGAGAACCTACTATACAGCTACAGTACTCAAAACAGCCTGGTACTGGTACAACAACAGAGACATTGACCAATGGAACAGAATTGAGAACTCAGATATAAATCCATCCACCTACAGTCACCTGATCTTTGACAAGGGCCCAAAATACATCAAATGGGGAAAAGACAGTCTTTTTAACAAATGGTGCTGGCAAAACTGGATATCCATTTGTAGAAAAATGAAACAGGACCCATACCTCACACCATATACAAAAACTACTTCAAAATGGATCAAAGACCTGAATATAAAGCCTCAAACTATAAAATTCATAGAAGGAAAAATAGGACCAACACTTCAGGCCTTAATACATGGCATTAACAGGATACAGACCATAAACATCAACACAAAAAACCCAACAGATAAACTAGATAACTGGGATCTTCTAAAAATCAAACATCTATGCTCTTCAAAAGACTTCACCAAAAGAGTCAAAAGAGAACCTACAGACTGGGAAAAAATTTTTGGACAGTACAAGTCAGACAAAGGTCTAATCTCCATAATCTACAAGAAAATCCAACACCTCTACAACAAAAAGACAACCAATCCTATCAAAAAATGGGCAAAGGAAATGAACAGACACTTCACCAAGGAAGACATTCAAATGGCCAACAGACACATGAGGAAATGCTCGCGATCACTAGCCATTAGAGAAATGCAAATTAAAACCACAATGAGATACCATCTCACCCCGGCATTACTGGCATGAATCAAAAATACTGGAAATAATAAATGTTGGAGGGGCTGCAGGGAGATGCGAACTCTTATACACTGCTGGTGGGAATGCAAAATGATACAACCATTTTGGAAAATGATATGGTGTTTCCTCAGAAAGCTAGAAATAGACATACCATTCGATCCAGCAATCCCACTCCTAGGAATATATCCTAGAGAAATAAGAGTCATCACTCGAATAGACATATGCACACCTATGTTCATGGCAGCATTGTTCACAATAGGAAAACGATGGAAACAACCTCGATGTCCATCAACAGATGAATGGATACACAAACTATGGTACATACACACAATGGAGTACTATGCAACGAGAAAGAACAACAATGAATCTGTGAACCATCTCATAACATGGATGAAACTGGAGGACATTATGCTGAGTGAAATAAGTCAATCACAAAAGGACAAATATTGTATGAGACCTCTATTGTAAAAACCCATGAAAAAATTCACATGCAAAATGTAACAATCCTTGTTGGTTACCAGGGATGGGGGGGGGGAAATACTAAATGGGTAATAGATAAGTGGTAACTTGGGTGAGAGGTGAGATAGTACATAGTACAGGGGAAACTAACACAACCTGCACGAGGAAAGGTCATGGAGGCCCTATAGACACATTCAAACCCCCCGAGGGACTGAGTTGTTGGACGGAGGGCTCTGGGGACCATGGTCTCGGGGAACATCTAGCTCAATTGGCATGACACTACTTATAAAGATAATGCTCTACATTCTACCTTGGTGAGTAGTGTATGGGGTCTTAAAAGGCTATGAGCGGCCATCTAAGATACTCCACTGGTCTCATCCCTTCGGGAACAAGGGAGAATGAAGAGAACAGGATTCAACGAAAAGATTAGTCCAAACGACTAATTGTCCACAGCTACCAAGGCCTCCACCGGACTGAGTCCAGTACAACTAGATGTTGCCCGGCTACCACCACTGACTGCTCTGACCAGGATCACAACAGAGGGTTCTGGGCAGAGCTGGAGAAGGATGTAGAGCATAATTTTAACTCCCCCCCCCAAAAAAAAGACCAGATTTACTGGCCGAAAGAATACTAGAGAAACCTCAAGAGTGTGGCCCCCAGACACCCTTTCAGCTCAGAGGTGAAGTTACCTTCGAGGTTCGATGTTAAGCCTGGGAATGGACACCCCAGTAAAACTAAATGGGACTAACGAGGTACAGGAGTCCGGTGACAAGGGCCAGAAGGCAGAGGGGGAGTAGGAAACTGATGATAAGGAACACAAATTGAATAAGGACACTGTCGATGTATTGTGAGATTGTTGACCACTGCTATAGGGCAACATTTGTAGTAACTATTAAATGGGAGGCTGTTTTGTCCTGTAAGCCTTCATCTTGGGCGAGAATGGCAGCACAATTGGAAGAGCATAGTCAATATCACCTAAATGTGTAAGTAAAAAGTTTTGAAATGTTGTTTAAATAAAATAAAAATAAATAAATAAATAAATAAACAAATGAGACTAAAGAGGTACAATAGTCCACTGACAAGGTCCAGAAGACAGAAGGGGACAAGGAAGCCCCCTGGTGATAGGGAACACAAGGTGGAGTAAGGATATTCTTGATGTGCTGTGAGATTGTTAACCATTGTCATAGGGCAACATGTGTAGTAACTGTTAAATGAAAAACTATTTTGTTCTGTAAGCTTTCATCTTAAGTGAGAATAACAGCACAGTTGGAAGAGCGTAGTCAATGTCACTGAACTGTGAATGTAGAAAATTTTGAAACGGTGTATCTTTGGCCATCTGTAATTTTCATCAAAAAAAAAGGTTGAGAATTTAGAGGCTTAATACGTTGTGGGGTTGTTAACCAATGTCAAAAAAAAACAACATGTGTACTACTATTTCATGAGAAATTATTTGCTCTGTAAGCTTTCACCTGAAGTACAATAAAATATATATTAAAAAAAAAAAATGAGACTAAAGAGGTACAATAGTCCAGTGACAAGGTCCAGAAGACAGAAGGGGACAAGGAAGTCCCCTCGTGATAGGGAACACAAGGTGGAGTAAGGATATTCTTGATGTGCTGTGAGATTGTTAACCATTGTCATAGGGCAACATGTGTAGTAACTGTTAAATGAAAAACTATTTTGTTCTGTAAGCCTTCATCTTAAGTGAGAATAACAGCACAGTTGGAAGAGCGTAGTCAATGTCACTGAACTGTGAATGTAGAAATTCTTGAAATGGTGTATCTTTGGCCATCTGTAGTTTTCATCAAAAAAAAAAAAAAGGTTGAGAATTTAGAGGCTTAATACGTTGTGGGGTTGTTAACCAATGTCATAGAACAACATGTGTACTACTATTTCATGAGAAACTATTTGCTCTGTAAGCTTTCACCTGAAGTACAATAAAATATAAAGAAAAAAACAACAGAACAAATCAGAGCAAAGAAACACACAAAGAAAAAACCCCTCGGGTCCCACCAGCGTGATGGCACTGGCTGGGAAGCAGTTTCATAGATGAGCACTGTTTTGCAGCCTTTCAGGAAGAAGCAAAGATGTTGCATGGAGCCAGATATTTGAGAGAAAGGAGGGGGAGGTGGTGAGAGGTAAGGAATAAATCTAAAGAAGTGGAAAAAAGCAAAACCAGCAGCCACCAAAAGGCACTCAGGGAGCCAGCCAGTGCGGGCAGGTGGAATCCATGCGACACCAGGGTGAAGCTGGTGCTTCCTGGCCAAGAAACTGTGGCTGTAGGAGGAAGAGGAAGCTAAGTGGGGGTGAAGAAAGGTGGGAGGTGGGAAAGCCTATATTGCTGGTTACTGGTTGTTCTGTCTCCTGCTGGAAGCTCCTTGAAGCTGCTTCCTCATACCCCTTGTTCGCTGATCTCTGATAGAAGTCCCAGGTGGCGGATCTGTGCTGCGGTAGCTGATAGGGAACCTCTGCATGTATCTCTCCTTGCTCTCTGTTCTTGGTCAGTTTCTTATTCCATTCAGTGCTTGGCTGAGTTCTTTATCTCTTCATTTGATGCTTATGGTTTCAGGATTGAGGTGTGACACTGTTTGACTTAGTTTTTCTGATCTTTGCTGCGGCGGGATGGCGTGGTACTTCTGCCTATACCACCATGTTGCCCACAAGTCCTCTTTGACTATTTTTAAAAATCAGTTTTCATGTATTCATATGTTTTGACATTTCACAATCTCTATTCTACTTCTTCCTATGGCTTATTAATTATATTTGACGTCATACACTGTAAAGGAGAAAAAAACATGATTAATTCAATACATTCAGAAAAAAAACTGTTGATTAAAACAGTAAACTTGTCATTTTTAAAAACTCTGGGCAAACTAGGCATATAAGAAACTTCCATCTACTGATAAAATTTATTTATCAAAAACATACCACTAATACTTTACTATTAAATTTTAAAATAATTTCCTTTAATGTCAGAAACAAGACAAGTGTTCTCCTTATTATCATTTCTACTCAACTTTTCAGTTGTGTTCCAAGTCAGTGAGATATGTTAAAAAATGAAAAAAGTTAATATTTGCAGATTGCAATGCTGCTTACATAAAAAAATCCAAGAAATGAAATATCACTTCACGTCCACTAGGATAGCTAACATTAAAAAAGAAATGGAAAGCAGCAGGTGTCAGTGAGTATGTGGAGAAATTGAAAGTTTCATTCGTTCCTGGTTGGTTTGTAAAATTGTGTAGCTGCTGTGGAAAGCAGTCTGGTGGTTCCTCAAAAAGTTAAACATAGAATTATCATACTATCCAGGATTCCCAATCCTGAGTATATACCCAAAATAATTGAAAACAGGAATGCAAACAGATACTTGTACATCAATGTTCATTGCAGCAGTGTTCACAATAGTCAAAAGATGGAAACAACGCAAATGTCCATCAACAGATGAATAGACAAAATGTGGTACATACATACAATGGATTGTTACTCACCCATAAAAAGAAATGAAGTCCTGATACAGTCTGCAACATGGGTGAACCTTGAAAACATTATGCTCGGTTAAATAAGTCAGTCACAAAAGGGCAAATATTGCATAATCCCACTTGCATCAAATATGTAAAATAGGCAAGTATATAGAGACCAAAGATTGTTTAGTGGTTACCAGGGGCAAGCAGGAGGGAAAGGGAAAGGAAGATCCAATGCTTAAGGGGACATTGAGCTTATCTTAGGGTGATAGTATTATTTGGGAATGAATGAGAGTGATGGTTGAACATGGTGAACATAATTGATGTCACTGAACTGTACATGTGAAGACTGTTGAAATGTCAAATGGTTTGTTACATACATATTCACCATAATAAAAAAAAAATCCAAGTAATGGTTTGACAAATTAGCAGGCACCAAAAGAGATTTCTTATTCCTAAATACCATAGAAAAGTACCATTTACAATTAAAATAAATGTTACCTTAAGATCCATTTTAAACTAAATTCCTGACTTGAGCTTTTTGAACTGCTCAAATGATATGAATTTGGACTTTAAATTTATAGAAAATCTTATTTAGTTTGATTTCATGCTTACCTTGAAAGTGTAGGCTTTTGGGTTGTTAACTTAAAGTGGAGAGTTTTTCCTATAGACTCTTACAGTTCAAGGCCATTTAAATTAAAGTTTAATTTTATCACTCACAGCGACACTATAGGACAGAGTAGAACTTCCCCATATGGTTTCAAAGGCTGTAATCTTTACAGAGGCAGACTTCCACATAGTATGCCCACAGAGCAGCTGGTGGGTTCAAACCACTGACCTTTCAGTTAACAGCCAAGCTCTTAACCACTGTGCCACCAAGGCTCCTTCACAATCAACAAATGCCCTGAGGACAAATTTGGCTCAAGTGCTTTGCTGCCCTATCTGAGTTACTACTTGTCATTCAATTGTGGTCACTTAATTATTTACTATTTTGTTAGATTTTTTAAAGTCTTCAGTAAAATTTTCACATTTTTAAGTACTTTTAATTATTTTCAGCAGTAGGATTGATCCAGAAAACTTATCTCCAGTATGATAACTTCAAACTGCTTATTAAACAGACTTTTAAGCAATCCTTTTTTTTTTTTTTTTAGCTACATCCTCACTACACACTTCTAGATGTACATTGCATAACCATCATCCATTATTGAATCATTTTGAAACATTTGGGCTTTTTGTGATATAAATTGAGATATTCTCAATTTTTTCTACTAGTAGCTTCAGTTGCAATTCTTTGGGGTTTCTAAGTTAATTAGTCCATATGCTTTGCAGCTTCCAAATTGTGTTTCAGCTGCTCGCCCTAACTCCCTTTCATTGATCTTTGATTTATACATTTAAAAATGAATTTAATATTATTTTAGTTCAGTTTAAGGGGAATTGAGCTAAATGTACTTGGCCAATCTACCTTTTATAATAAATTCTTGGTACCATTTATACATAAAAGCAATCTTACAGCATTTTGCAGTCTTATAGAAATCTTGTAGCAATCTTATAGCATTTAAAAGCATAATGTAGCATTTTGAAGGATTTTAATTTTAAAAATCTCCTAATTTTCATTCATGTTAAAGCAGCACTGTTATATATAAATTGATAATACTAATGTCTTAGGCTGGGTTCTCTAGAGAAGCAGACCAAGTGAAGCACAGACACACACATACTAAGAGCCTTGGTGGCACAGTGGTTAAGAGCTTGGCTGCTAACCAAAAAGTTAGCAATTTGAATGTTCAAATTCACCAGCTGCTCCTTGGAAACCCTATGGGTCTGTTCTACTGTGTCCTACAGGGTTGCTATAAGTCGGAATCAACTAATGGCAGCAAGATATATATGTGTATATACATCTACACACACATAGAGAAAGAGAGATTTATCTCAAGGAAATGGCTCATGTGGTAGTAGAGGCTGGCAAATTCAAAGTCTGGAGGCTTCTCCTGATAAACATACCTGCAAGGGATGATGAACCAAAGATTGTCAGGTTACGACAGTAGGCTGCTGGCTCACAGGCTGCAAAGGCTAATGAATTCCAGATAGGCAAGCAATACACCAAGCAGCTGGTTAAAGTCCCAAGAACCAGAGGTCAGATGATGACAAACTGGGTGCAGTATCCAGAGCAAGCAAGCCAGCTTTGCCAGAAAGTCCATATATATAGTGGATACAGGCCACACCCCTGAGGTAACTCCCCTTACAGCTGATTGGCTGATTACATCAGATCATATCATGGAGGTTGACTACATCATTATATAACTGCCAAACACTGAGAGTCATGGCCCTGCCAAGTAAACACACAACCTTAACCATCAAAGTGCACCCCTTGTCAACATGGCAAATGTACACATCTCCTTAAACCATACACAACCTCTAAATAAATACAATTACGAAGCTATACTTGTGCCTAACATGATACAACTAACATGCATACAACCAAAAACACACTAGCCCCATTTACATCTTACATTTTATATGTGAAGAAAACAAAAATATTTGATACACATGTACAAGGAGGAAATAATCATAACAATTACAGTCCTTGTTTCTGCAACTGATCACATGATTGTAACTGGTATTTAGAACTACCTTCTTCCACGACCCATTCTGTATCCCCTTTACCCTCAGCAAGCACCTCAGCTGGTCATGGTTTTTTGCTTGGTGGAATCACCCAAACCTTGATACATGAAGGGTTTAGGCTATTAGTAGTATGTCAGAATTGGATTGGTGTAGTTTTTCATTGACTTCAATCACAGGGCATGGTAGTACTAAGAGACATCCTAAGGGATCTCCTGTATTCCAGACATACTCTTCTTTACCTCTATTACACAACCTCAATCAGATTTCCCCTTGGTAGTCAGGGTTGATCAGACCAGCCAATATGGTAACTCCTTTCTTTGCCTGTGTATCCAGAGTCATAATCAGCCCAAAGTGGCCGGGTTGAATTCTTAACTTCCAGTTCAGTGGAATCCGTGGTGTCTCGCCAGGTGGGAACATTCCTCCCTTTGGAACTAAGACCTCTAGATCTGCAGAACATGGGGTGGTGGGGAGAGGAAGCAAAAATTTTGCAAGTGGGTCACAAGGGAAAATAGTGTGTGGTGCTACTCCCATCTCCACCTCTGAATTCTTGGAACTGTGAATCCTGGCTATGGGAGAAACAGCACCATATATTGAATGCTGGTTTAGAGCATATTAAAGATTGAATTGTGCCCCCCAAAAATGTGTGCCAACTTGGCTATGCCGTGATTCCAGGTATTGTGTGATTGTCCACCATTTGGTCATCTGATGTGATTTTCCTGTGTGTTGTAAATCTTACCTCCATGATGTTAATGAGGCAGGATTAGAGGCAGTTATGTTAATGAGGCAGGACTCAATCTACAAGATTAGGTTGTGTCTTGAGTCAATCTCTTTTGAGATATAAAATAGAGAAGCGAGTAGAGAGATGGGAGGAACTTCATACCATCAAGAAAGCAGCACTGGGAGTGGAGCGTGTCCTTTGGAACTGGGCTTCCTGTGCTGAGAAGCTCCTAGACCAGGGGAAGATAGATGACAAGGACCTTCCCCTAGAACCGACAGAGAGAGAAAGCCTTCCCCTGGATCTGGCACCCTGAACTTGGACTTCAGACCTCCTAGACTGTGAGAAAATAAATTTCTCTTTGTTAAAGTCATCGACTTGTGGTATTTCTGTTATAGCAGCACTGGATAACAAAGACAGAGCATACACAGGCTGCTGGAGAACATTGACCAAATTCTGAAAGATATTTCCACCCAGCTGGAGCAATAATTGTGTCTTTAGAAGGCCATTCCATTGTTCTGTGAAGCAAGATGCTTCAGGATGACGGGGAATATGGTAAGACCATTGAATTCCATGGCATGTGCCCATTGCCATACTTCATTTGCTGTGATTTGCTGTGTCCCCTGATCCAAGGCGATGCTGTGTGGGATAGCACAACAGAGGATAAGGCACTCTGTGAGTCTATGGATAGTAGTTTTGGCAGAGGCATTGCATACAGGGAAGGCAAATCCATATCCAGAGTAAGTATCCCAGTAAGAAACACTGCCTTTCCGTGATGGAAGTGGTCCAGTGTAATCAGCCTACCACCAGGATGCTGATAGATCCCCCTGAGGAATGATGCCATATCAGGGACTCAGTGTTGGTCTCTGCTGATGGCAGGTTGGTTACTCACCAGTGGCAATAGCCAAGTTGGCCTTGGTGAGTGGAAGTCCATGTTGCTGAGCCCATGCATAACCTCTATCCCTGCCACCACTGGGCAATGAAGGGAGTAGCATGGGAAAGAGAATGACTGATTTCAACAGAACGCATCATCATATCCACTTGATCGTTAAAATCCTCTTCTGCTGAAGTCACTCTTTGGTGAGCATTCGCATGAGACACAAATATCTTCACTTCTTTCACCCATTCAGAAAGGTCTATCCACATACCTCTTCCCTATACCTCCTTGTCATCAATTTTCCAATCATGTTCCTTCCAAATCCCTGTCCATGCAGCCAAACCATTGGCCACAGCCTGTGAATCAGTATACAATCGTATATCTGCTCATTTCTCCTTCCGTGCAGTGAACAACCAGGTGTACTGCTCGAAGTTCTGCCCATTGGGAGGATTTTCCTTCACTATTTTCCTTCAGGGAGGTCCCAGAAAGGGGCTGCATTGCTGCTACTGTCCACTTTAGAGTGGTGCCTGCATATCACACAAAACCATCTGTAGAGCAGGGACAAGTTTTCTCTTCCTCAGTCAGCTGATCATAAGGAACTCCCCATGAGGCCATGGATGCAGACTGGGAAAGGGCGGGTAATGTGACAGTGGTGGAGAACCAGGGCATTTGGGCCACTTCCCCATGCAACTTACTTATGCCTTCAGGTCCTGCTCAGGCACGATCTCATATATACCACTTCAACTCAATGATGGAGAGCTACTGTGCATGTCTGCCTTTATGACTGTGGGTCAGACAACACCCAGTTCATGATGGGAAGCTCAGGCCGCATGGTGACTTGGTGTCCTACAGTTAAGCATTCAGTCTCTACTAAGGCACAGTAACAAGCTAAAAGCTGTTTCTCAAAAGTAGAGTAGTTATCTGCAGAGTACGGCAGGGCTTTGCTCCAAAATTCTAAGGGTCTGCTCTGTGATTCGCCAATAGGGGCCTGCCAAAGACTCCAAACAGCATCTCTATCTGCCGCTGACCTTCCAAGCACCATTTGATCTGCTGAATCATATAGCCCAGGTGGCAGAACAGCTTGCACGGCAGCCTGAACCTGTTGCAGAGGCTTCTCTTGTTTTGGGCCCCAAACAAAGCTGGCAGTTTTTTTAGTCACTTGATAAATAGACTCACAAATGAGGAATATGTTACCTCCAAAATTCAAACAGGCCCACCAGGCATTGTGCCTCCTTTTTAATAGTATGAGGGGCCAGATGTAATAATTTATCCTTCACTTTAGAAGGAATATCTTGACATGCCTCATACCACTAGTCTCTTAGAAATTTCACTGAGGTGGAAGTACCCTGAATTTTTGTGAAATTAGCTTCCCACCCTCTAACACACAAATGTTTTACCAGTAAGTCCAGAGTCATTGACACTTCTTCCTTACTAGGTCCAATCAGCATAATGTAATCAATGTAATGGACCATTGTGATGTATTGTAGAAGGGAATGTTGATCAAGGTCCCTGTGGACTAAATTATGACACTGGGCTGGAGAATGATATACCCCTTGAGGTAGGACAGTTAAGGTGCATTGATGGCCTTGCCAGCTGAAGGCAAACTGCTTCTGATGTTCCCTTGAAACCGAAATCAAGAAAAAGCCATTGGTCAGATCAATAGCTGCATACCAGGTACCAGGAGATGTATTGATTTGCTCAAGCAATAAAAGCACTTCTGGAACAGCAACTACAATTGGAATCACCACTTGGCTAAGTTGACAATAATCCACCGTCATTGTCCAAGATCCATCTGTTTTTTACACAAGCCACATAGGTGAGTTGAATAGGGATTTGGTGGGAATCACCACCCCTGCATCTTTCAAGTTCTTGTTGGAGGCAGTAATCTCTGCAATCCTTCCAGCAATGTGGTATTGTTTTTGGTTTACTACTTTCCTAGGTAGAGGCAATTCTAATAACTTCCATTTGACCTTTCCTACCATAATAGGCCTTACTCCACTTGTCAGGGATCCAATGTAGGGGTTGTTTAGTATATCTATTCCAATTACACATTCTGGAACTGGGGGAATCATTACAGGATGGGCTCGGGGACCCACTGGAACCACTGTGAGATGAAACTGAGCTAAGACTCCATTAATAAGCTGACCTGTATACACTCTGACTGGTGGACCACAGTGACGTTATGGGCCTCCTGGAATTAGTGTCAATTCAGAGCCAGTTTCCAGTAATTCCTCAAAAGTCTGATTGTTTCCTCTTCCCCAGTGAATAGTCATTCTTGTAAAAGGCTGTAAATGCTGTTGGGGAAGGCTAGGAGAAAGAATAATGGTATAAATTTTTGGCAGTGTAATGGGTTCCTTCCTCAAGGTGACCCAGCCTCCCCTTTATACAAAAGGTTGTGGGTCTGTAAACTGGCTCAAGTCTGGGAATTGATTGTGGGACCATGACTGTCTATTCTGGTGATTTGAGTTAGACTGCCATTCACATGATATTGAATTCCTCCATTTGTACTGATCAAGTAAATATTTAATATATTTCCCATCTTTTTCACTCCTAGAGATACTATGACTAAGTAACCAACTCCATAAGTCTGTACTTGTCAGACTGTTCTGATTACTGCTTTGACTCCACTGTCCATTACAGTAAACACGCCCAGCTTGTATTTGCTGATTGAGTGCCACCACTTGAACCTTACCACCTTGGGGTCCAATCAGCCCCATTGTAGTTAGGTGTCTTAATTCAGTTAGGGCACTTCCCACTGTCAACTCTGACTTGCATAAAATAGTAATCACAGCAGTCTTTAAGGATGCTGATGCTCTGATCACGAATTGTTCCTCACCATTGTGGTAAAGGGCATGACCTCTGGGCATTCCATGTGTGGGTCTGTGGGTCTCACCTGATAAATCTACTCTAGCATGCCAACTTCCCTAAGGCTTTAGATACCTTCTTCTACAGTATACCAAGACATGTCTGCTTCTTCAACTTGATTTAATTTAGGCCATAGCATAATTCAGAGTCCTAGTGGCACAGTGGTTAAGAGCTCATCTGCTAACCAAAAGGTTGAGTTTGAATCCTCTAGCTGCTCATTGGAAATCCTATGGGGCAGTTCTACTCTGTCCTATAGGGTCACTATGAGTTGGAATCAGCTCAATGGCAATGGGTTTTCGTTTTTATCGCATAATTCATGCTTCAGCAAACCAATCAAACTATTAGATTCTTTGTTAATCTCTTGAGCTAAAACTTTGAATGAAATATCTGTGCTTTGGGGACCATATCAATAAACCCAGACTGATCCAACTTTATGTTTCTTGTACCATTATCCCACACCCTTAATAAACATTCTCACACATATTCTCCAGGTTTCTGTTTGTACATATTAGAAAAGTCAAGCTGTTCTTTTGAAGTGTAGCATACTGCCTTCTGTGTCACATTTTGTACTTCACCTTTTGGGTCTCTCTGGACCTAAGTCTAGTTATAGGTCTAGAAGCAAAAATAGGTAGTGGGTGTGGGTCCTGAGAACATTCAGCCATGTTTTTTAAGGCATCTACCTCAAGTGATCCGAGGTAATACGTCAGACAAACTCTTCAGACACAGCTAAGTTAATCTCATAAGATGGTGTGGAAAGGATAATGATTTTATTGTGGAAGTTGGCTTAGCAGATAAAAATGGAGTAATCTCTTCAGATGGGAGTGAGAGAGCTGGTTGTGTTGACAGGAGTGATTCAACAGAATTTAGGGGCTCACCGTCCCGTTTCCTGATTATCTTCCCTTATGTCCCCATCCCAAGTTTCAGGATTGATCTCATTTCTTCCCAATCAATGCTCTCACTTTAACTTCAGACACCATTCGAGGTTGGGAATTCAATTGGCTTTATAATTCAGCCACTCTTACTGTAAAACTCTGGGTTTGATTTTCAGCAATATCAGCTCTGTTACTATAAAAAATAAAGCTTTTTTTTTCCCCAAGGCAAAAATGGCAGGTTTTAGGTCTTTTATGCAGTGCTTGAGCTGTGGCTCTAAAGACCTGAGCCCATCTCTTTCTTTCAGCACTTCGTCTAGCGAAAGTTGAATCAATCAACCAGCTTCCTTATACTTCTCATTCTGACAAAATTGTAGAATAGAATTAAATATATGAACACCCAGAGCCTCGCTTGTCACCAATTCTTGCTCTTTTGGTGGTGATATTTTGTGTATTAATATTGCCATCTCACACCATGGATTAGCAGCTTCCTCTTTACTGCTGGAGGCAGAGTCTTCAGTGCCTTCAAGACTAGTCAGATTTGAGAACCAACTCATCCTTAGGATTTTGTTTCTCTAGAATGACTCTTGGTACCAAGTGTCTTAGGCTGGCTTCTCTAGAGAAGCAAAGCCATTGAAGAGTACACACACACACATATATATAATATATACATATACATGTATATAGAACTTTATCTCATGTAATAGAGGTTGTAGAGGCTGCCACATGGTTGTAGAGGCTGCCACAGGCCAAGTCTGTGGATCACGCATCAGGCTAGAGGCTTCTGATTCACATGGCTGCAGGGGCTGATGAATTCAAGATCAGCATGTCAGATGGCAAGGCACTAGTTCATGAGCTGCAGAGGCCGACAAATCCAAGATAAGCTCGTAAGATGGTAGGCTGCTGGCTCAGAGGCTGCAGAGGCTGACAGATCCCAAGACTGGCAGGCAATACAGCAGGCACCTGGCTCAAGTACCAAGAACCAGAGGTCAGATGATGACAAGCTGGATGTAGGATCCAGAGCAAGGAAGCCAGCTTTGCCAGAACATCCTATATATATTGGATGCAGTCCATACCCATGAGGAAACTCCCTTTACAAGTGATTGGCTGATCACATCAGATCACATCAGGGAGGATAACTACATCATTACATAACTGCTAAACTACATTATTACTTAACTGCCAAAGTACATCATTACTTAAATGCCAAACCACTGATAATCACGGCCAAACCAGGTTGACACACAACCTTAACCATCACAACTATCAAGTGAAGTGAATTAGTGTGGTAACTCACATTCAATATTGACAGGAAACAAATTGTAGCTCAGATGACTACTGCTAATAAACACTTGCAAATAAGTATGTGCTAATTGGAGAGGGTTTCCAAGGATGTGATCTTTATGGAATATGCCTGTCACATCTATCTCCAGCAGAGTGGCTGGTGAGTTCAAACTGCCAATCTTACAATTTGTAGCCGAGCACTTGAACCTGACTCAAGATGGTATTTTCAATCACCTCATATGCAAATGAAAGTTAGACAATGAATACGGAAGACAAAAGAAGAATTGATGCATTTGAATTATGTTGGTGAAGAATACTGACTATACCATGAACTGCCAGAAGAACAAACAAATCTGTGGTGCAATGGATCATTTTGTGTGACCTTTCTAGCCATGGTCTTATAACTCCCACTGAAGCGATTGGGCAGGACCTTGTGATAGGGTAATTGTGACCCACCAAAGTGATTGGTCAGTTTTACCATCCCCCTGGGCTTGAAATGAGTGAGTCCAGAGGTGGGAAAGAGAAGATCCCACCACCACCAGGGAAGAACAGCCAGGATCCAGCACATCCTTTGGACCCAGGATCCCTGCACTGAGAAGCTCCCATACCTAGGAGACAGACAGGGAGCTGTAACCCTGAAGAATGAGACCCGGTGGCAGGAGAGACCTGCCAGCAGAAACCCGGCAGCAGGAGACAGCATGGTGGGCTTCCCAGCCCACTGAGAAAGCTGAGTGCCTTTGGGAAGAGGCCAAGGGCCAGGGAGAGGCGTGCCTGCTAGCATGGCTGGGAAGAGGCTATCCTGATGGAAGAATTGTATCCTGAGTGTTTCTGAACACGAATTGTAATCTGTTAATTCCCTAATAAACCGCATAATCGTGAGTATTGTCTGTGAGTTCTGTGTGGCCGTTGCAATGAATTGTCAAACCCAGCAAAGAAGTAGAGAGTTCCATGGGAAGGACGACTGGTGTCAGAATTGGTAAAGATGGCGGAGAGAGGAGGCATGTATGACCTCTGCATCTTAGGAATCAGCCTTGGGCTGTTGATCTGGGTTCTCCTTCCCCCTTGTGAAGTTAGGGGAGGTCAGACACTGCCTCCATGCTGTTTTTACAAAACCTGTCTTGAGAGAAATATAGCCTGAATGCTCCTTAGAAGCAAGGATGGAAAGACTTCGTCTCACTTACCTTGGACATATTATCAGGAGGACCAGTCCCTGGAGGACATCATGCTTGGTAAAGTAGAGAGTGAGTGGAAAAGTGGAAGATCCTCAACGAAATGGATTGACACAGTGACTACAACAATGGGCTCAGACATAGCAACGATTGTGAGGATTGTGCAGGGTAGGGTCCCCATGAGTCAGAACTGACCTGAAGGAACCTAACAACAACAATTGTGGAGAGGGGTATAAATGTTAGCAGTTCACATATTTGGATTTTTTAAATAATTATCTAATCAAAATAATTTTTAAAATTACTCAAACTAAATGAGAAATTTTAAATTCTGTTTTACAGTGAGTTACAATGTCATGTTCTTCAGAATAAGTAACACTTTATAAAATATTTAATATTGACATGTATTTTGTGTATATCAGAAACAGGTAATCCCAAAGACTGTCTTTATCATAATGAGAATGAATCAATGACTTTCTTATCAACTCAAGACAAGCAGTTGCTAAACATTTGATCTGTTATTTTTTAATTCAAATTTCTAAAAACCATTTAGCATATATTCAGCTTATAAGCATGAATAACATTTTTTAATGTAATGCACTGTTATGATTGTTCATGTTAACTATTATGATTGGATGATGTCCTGTCATTCTATTTGTTAATTATTTTGGATAACATGCATGCATATAGCATCACTTTTGGGGGGCTGCTTTTCTTTATATCTTTTCTTTTCTTTCTTTTGGTCCGGCAGATATTGTAACAAATCTTCTAGTTCTCTACCTTCTTCATTACTAATTTTCTTCCCTACTCATCCTCCCATCATCAGAAGGAGGGTGGATTTATTTTTCCTGTCCAATAAGGTCAATCACAGAGTGAGAAAAAATATAAATGTAATTTTTTTAAAAGCCAAAGAAGTTTAGAGATTTATTAATCAAAGCCTTTCTATTAGTTAGGTTTTTTGGCTATCAAATTGGTAGGATATACGTATTGTTCTTTCCATTATATTCCTGTTGTAAGGATTAATGAGATAATGTTCATAGGAAAATACAGCAATCTAAACATATGTGACTAAATAATAGTTCTTCTTTATCTGAGACTGTCATCCTCACTAGCTCACTTTTATAGAAGAAATGCTCTTGGAGTGGCCAGATTATCTGAATCAAATACGTTAACAATCAAGAGACAGATATTATAGTTACTTAAAAGGCTTTGCCATCCATATCTGTAATTATTTCAATTGTTGCCATAATCTGTTCTGAGAATGGTGAAGACAGCTTAGAAAGTGTATACAAATTTACTTTCCTAAGATACCTTAACAGTCAATCTTTTTGTTGTGATTCATATGAGGCAAATAAGAAAAACAAAAACTTCAGGTGACTGATGTGATATTATACTTTATTATTGATTTGGGAGTAAATAAAAATTATAATTTAAAAAAATTTATAGATCACTTCCTGTAAGTAAAGATGAGGTAGTTATAGATAGCTGTCTATACATATATCAATAATCTAACTTTAAGCAGATTTCAATTTGAATTCTTTTACATCATTATATACAGTAAAATTTCAAAGTAGAGGAACTCGGTTGACAAGAAACCTCAAACTGGCAGAGCTCCACCTTTAGAAAACATAAAGAGGGATCAAAAACAAATTTTCTGATATATACTGTATTTAGGACACATTCAGCTCAGTTTGAAGAGATTAAGATTACTTGATTAATGACAGGAGAAGTGAAGATTCAGAATCACATGGCCCTGCAAGCTCTTCAGTCATTAAATAAAATATCAAACTGCATTACACTGAGCAAGATGCTTAATCCCTCCAGCTCTCAGTTACATTATCATAAAAATGGCAATAAACTATTTCACTTATCTAAAGTCAAGGGGAAGACCTATATTTTTGAGATGTCTTTGTATATTATTTTATGATTCTGATTGCATGGAACTGCAGGAAGTATAGTGATAGATATTAAAATAACAATGCTTAAGACAAACAGTTTATATCTCTTTCTCAACTGACAGTGTTCAGTTATCTATAACTAAACACAACCGCCATTTCTGGAATCATTTTCTTTTTCTCTATCTTTGGCTATTATTTTCCTGTGGGCTAGATAAGAGCATGCAATCCTATGACTATCTTACTGATGCTAATAGCTGATAATGTTTTAAATAAAAGATTCTAAACCAGAGGTATATATCAGAACTACCTGGGCATATTTTTTTAAGTCATACACACCATGGCTTCAGCCCCAGAAATTCTGATTTCATAGCCTGGGTTGGACATTGGGATATCTTTGTTTTTTAATGCTTCCAAGATGATTGTTATGAGCATCTTAATTTTAAGCAACTCTAAAGAAAAATATTTTGGATATTTGAATTTTAGCAGAAAACTGCTAGTGCCACATTGCTTTAATCCAAGCAAAAAGATGTCTTTTAAGTGGTAAATATTAGACATTATAGTTAGCTGATAGAGGTAGATATTTTAAGGAAAGCTTTTCAAGCTGCTCCTGAGACAATAATTTGAGATGCCAGATTTTTCACTGGCTTAGTTGTATCTAAAAAGATGTAAAAGATGAACATGGTGCTATAGACAGAAGCATCACATCATCCCTCCAGAGCAAAGATCAAAAAACTAAGTCAAACAGACACAAATGACAATCCTGAAACCTTAAGCATCAAATGAAGAGATAAAGAACTCAGCCAAGCACTGAATGGAATAAGAAGCTGACAGAGAACAGAGAGCAAGGAGGGATACATGCAGAGGGTTCCTATCAGCTAACGCAGCATGGATCCGCCATCTTGGACTCCTATTGGAGATCAGTGAGCCGGGGGTATGAGAAAGCAGCTTCATGGAGCTTCCATCAGGACACAGACCAGTAACCAGCGGTATATGCTTTTGCACTTCCCACATTTCTTCACCCCCACTCAGCCTCCTCTGCTTCCTGCGGCCACAGACTCTTGGCCAGGAAGCACTGGCTTCACCCTGGTGCCACTTTGATTCCACCTGCCCACACTGGCTGGCTCCCTGAGTGCCATTTTTTGGCAGCTGGTGTTGCTTTTTTCCACTTCTATTGATTTCTTCCATACCTCTCACCACCTCCCCCTACTTTCTTTCAAATACCTGGCTCCATGTGCCATCTTTGCTTCTTCCTGAAAGGCTGAGAAACACCGCTCGACTGTGGAAGTGCTTCCAGGCCTGTGCTGCCACACTGGTGGGATCCCCAGGGCTTTGTTTTCTTTGTTTGTTTTGATTCTTCTATTTGGATTTTTTTTTTTATTATTTTCATGGCTTGGGAGCTGCTTCTAGCCAGGCAGTACTGCACGACTTGGGAGCTACTCCCCAAGTTTGCGCAGACATGCAGTGAGATCCCTGGTGGCAATTTTTTTCTTGGGTTTTTTTGTTTGTTTGTTTGTTTGTTTTCTTTTCTCTTTTTCCCTTTTTGTCTTTCTTCATTTCTTGTCTCTCTATACTTACCTTCTCTTCCTGTCTCCTGAATACCTGGTGCTGTGTGACATCTCTTCCCCTTCTAGCCAGGCTATAGTTCACGGCCTGGAAGAAACTTCCCCAGTCCTCGCAGTGGCACTGGTGGGATCCCTAGGGGCTTTTCTTTTTGTTTTATCGTTTTTATTTTTTCATGTTTTTCTTTTACCCTTGTTTCTTTTTTTTTTTTTCTTTTTGTTTTTCTCCATTTCTCAGTTTCTCATCTCTACCCTCCAACAGCAAGTTCCCTTAACACTCTGTCTGTTTGTACGTTTTTGGCCCCTGTTCTTCTCTCTTCTCTTTCCTCTTTCCCATACCCATCTTAGCTCCATATATCACAATCACCCGCCTCATGCCTGCCTACCTGCACTGTGTGCTAAACATTACACCTCCAAGAAGCACAGGCATAGCCTATGAGAAACCTGCTCTGCACTGATTCCTGGCCCACCCCGTCAGCCCTAGTAAGTGCCACAAACTGCCCATCCCACAAACTCCCCTTCAGTTGTACCTGCCATGCTGTACCATACCGGAGTGACTGACCCTTCTCATTGAAGAAGGAGGCGAAAAGTATCTTGCCCATAGATGAGCAAACGAAGAACGCACAGCCTGCCTGCTCAAACATAACTGAACAAAACCAAAAAGGAGGACAAAACAAACAAAGCTACAATCACTAAATGAGGAAAATAACTACTGAATGTCCCCAAGACAGCAGACAATATCAAAACATATACAAAAACAGGACAGGATGGTTCCAGTAGGTGTCCAAGATAAAATACCACACGATATTACAATAGAAGAAAAGACACTAGAACTAATAGGGAATTCACATCTCTAATATTAAGAGCTAGCCAAGAGTTGAAGCAAAAAGTAGACAAAAATAATGAAAAAATAGACAAATTCATGGAAAATACAGATAAACAATGGAAGAATTCGGGAAAATAATACAGGAACAAAATGCCAAAATAAATTCAAAACTAGAAATCATACAAAAACAATAATTAGAAATCCAAAACATAAACAACAAGATTTCAGAAAAGGACAGTGTCATGCAAGGGCTGAGGAGCACCTTTGAAACTATAGAAGACAGGATCACAAAAATTAAACACAAACACTTGAATAAAACTCTGAGGAAAAATCAGAAAAAAGAATGAAGAAAAATGAAGAAAGCATGAGAATTATGTGGGATACTATCAAAAGCAAAAATTTGTGAGTGATTGGAGTTCCAGAACAGGGAGAAAGCAGAAAACAGAGAGGATCATTGAAGAACTTCTGACAGACAACTTCCACAATATCATAAAAGATGAAAAGCTGACCATCTAAGAAGCTCAATGAACCCCACATATGATAGACCCCAAAATAAAATCACTTAGGTATATCATAATCAAACTCGCTAAAACCAAAGACAAAGAATCCTGAGTGTAGCTCAAGAAAAACAAGAAGTCACATACAGAGGAGAAACAATAAGGATAAGTTCGGGTTATTCAGCAGAAACCATGCAGGCAAGAAGGCAATGAGATGAGTTTTATATAAAACCTTTAAAGAAAAAAAAAATTGTCAGCCAAAAATAATGTTTCCTGCAAAACTCTCGTTCAAATATGATGGTGAAATTAGGTCATTTCCAGATAAACAGAAATTAATGGATATGTAAATACCAAACCAAACTTACAAGAATTATTAAAGGGAGTCCTCCGGTTTGAGAACAAACAACATCAGACAACAGGCTGAATATAGGATGCAAGATTGTACCAGCCAGTTACCAACCTAGGAAATGAACTCTCAAGGACTATCCAAAACCAAAACAATTACAACAAGGAACCAGAGAGGTTAATCTGTAAATGACAACATCAGAACATTAACAGAGGGAATAAATAGAGTAGGTATAGAACCTTCTAATGGAGAGGAACACAAGGCAATACCAAGTAGTAATAGACTGCTCCAAAAGTAGGAAGATAAAGATAAATTTCAAGGTAACCACAAAGAAAGTTAACAAAACTACTTATCAAAATAAAGAAGAAAAACATAAATCTTAGTAAAAACAAAACCTACAAAAACAAAAGAAATGAAAAAATAATCTAGAAACAAACAGAATTCAGCACAGGAGAGTAAGAAGAACAAAGAAAACGTCAGCACCACAAAAAAAAAGCACTACAAAATGAGAGCAATAAACTCTCACCTGTCAATAATTACACTGAATGTAAATGGCCTAGATGCACCCATAAAGAGAGAGTGACAGAATGATTAAAAAAAACAGGATCCATCAATATGCTGTATACAAGAGACACACCCTAGAAACAAAGATGTAAATTTATTAAAAATAAAAGGATGGAAAAAAATATATCAAGCAAATAACTACCAAAAAAGAGCAGGAGTGACAATACTAATCTCAGATAAAATAGACTTTAAAACAAAATCTACTGTAAAAGACAAAGAATGACACTATATAATGATTAAGGGGATGGTCCATCATGATGACATAAATGTACTAAACATCTACACACCCAATGACAGGACTCCTAAATACATAAAACAAACTCTAACAGCACTGAAAAGAGAAATTGACAGTTCCACATTAATAGTAGGAGACTTCAACACGCCACTCTCGGTAAAGGACAGAACATCTAGAAAGAAACTCAGCAAAGACATAGAAGACCTAAAGGGCACAATCAGCCAATTTGACCTCATAGACATATATAGAATACTCTACCAAACAGCTGCAAAGTACACATTCTTTTCCAACCCACAGGGAATGTTCTCCAGAATAGACCACATCTTAGGCCACTGAGCAATGATCCACAAGATCAAAAACATTGAGATAATACAAAGTACCTTCTCTGACCAAAACGGCATCAAGGTAGAAATTAACATCAGGAATAGCAAGGAAAAAAAATCAATTACATGGAAAGTGAATAACACCCTGTTCAAAAAATTCCTAGTACAAAACGAGAATGAAAACACATCATACCAAAACTTTTGGGACACAACAAAGGCACAGTACTCAGAGGACAATTTATAGCAATAGATGCACATATCAAAAAAGAAGAAAGGGACAAAATAAAAACATTAAGTACATAATTGGAACAAATACAGAGAGAACAGCCAAAAAAAAACCCACAGTCACTAGAAGAAAGGAAATAATAAAGATCTGAGCAGAAATGAATGAAATAGAGAATCGAAAAACAAGAAAGAATCAACCAATCCAAAAATTGGTTCTTTGAAAAGATCAACAAAATCGACAAACAACTGGCCAGACTGACAAAACAAAACAGGAGAGAATGCAAATAACCCAAATAAGAAATGAAATGGGGGACATTGCAACAGACCCAACTGAAATAAAAAGGATCATAAGAGAGTATTATAAAAACTATACTCCAACAAATTTGAAAACCTTGAGGAAATAGATAAATTTGTAGAAACACACTACCTACCCAAACTAACACAAAGTGATGTTGAATATCTAAACAGGCCCATAACAAGAGAAGAGATTCAGAAGGTAATAAAAAAGCTTCCAACAACAACAAAAAAAAAGCCCCGGCCCTGATGGCTTCACTAGAGAACTCTATTCAGAGAAGAGCTTATACCAGTACTACTCAAAGTATTTCAGACCTTAGAAAAGGAAGCAACACTTCAGAATTCATTCTATGAAGCCAGCATAACCCTGATAACAAAACCAGGCAAAGACACCACCAAAAAAAAAAAAAAAATCACAGACCAATATCTCTCATGAATATAGATGCAAAACTTCTCAACAAAATTCTAGCCAATAGAATTCAGCATCATATCAAACAAACAATACACCACCACCAAGTAGGATTAATACCAGGTATGCAAGGATGGTTCAACATTAGAAAATCAATCAACATAATCCACACATAAATAAAAGGAAAGGAAAGAATCATATGATCATCTCAGTTGTTACAGAAAAGGTATTTGACAAAGTGAACACCCATTCCTGATAAAAACTCTCAATAAAATAGGTATAGAAGGTAAATTTCTCAACATAATAAAGGGCATCTAGACAAAACCAATGGCCAACATCATTCTTAATGGAGAGAGGCTGAAAACAGTCCCTTTGAGAACAGGAACAAGACAAGGATGCCCTTTATCACCACTCCTATTTAATATTGTTCTGGAACTCCTAGCTACAGCAATAAGGCACAAAAAAGAAATAAAGGGCATCCAAATTGGTAATGAAGAAGTTAAACTGTCACTGTTTTCAGATGATATGATTGTATACATAGAAAACCCTAAAGACTCCATGAGAAAACTACTGAAACTAATAGAAAGATTCAGCAGAGTAGCAGGATACAAGATAAACATACAAAAATCAGTTGGATTCCTATACACCAATAAAGAGAACGATAAAAGGAATTCAGGAAAACAATACCATTTATAATAGTCCCTAAAAAAATAAAATAATTAGGAATAAATCTGACCAGGGATGTAAAAGACCTATACAAAAAAACTACAAAACATTACTGCATGAATCCATAAATGGAAAAACATACCATGCTTATGGATAGGCAGACTCAACATTGTGAAAATGACAATTCTACCCAAAGCAATTTACAAATACAACACAATCCCGATCCAAATACCAACAACATTCTTCAAAGAGATGGAAAAACTAATCATTAACTTTATATGGGAAAGGAATAAGCCCCAAATAAGTAAAGGACTACTGAAGAAGAATAAAGTTGGAGGAATCCCACTACCTGACTTCAGAACCTACTACACAGCTACAGTAGTCAAAACAGTCTGGTACTGGTACAAGGACAGATACATTGACCAATGGAACAGAATTTAGAACCCAGATGTAAATTCATCCACCTACAGTCACCTGATCTTCGACAAGGGCCCAAAGTCCATCAAATGGGGAAAAGACAGTCTTTTTAACAAATGGTGCTGGCAAAACTGGATATCCATCTGCAAAAAAATGAAACAAGACCCATACCTTACGCCATATACAAAAACTACTTCAAAATGGATCAAAGACCTGAATATAAAGCCTAAAACTATAAAGTTCATAGAAGAAAAAATAGGACCAACACTACAGGCCTTAATACACGGCATTAACAGGATACAAACCATAACCATGAATGCACAAACCCCAACAGATAAGCTAGATAACTGGGATCTTCTAAAAATCAAACACCTATGCTCTTCAAAAGACTTCACCAAAAGAGTAAAAAGAGAACCTACAGACTGGGAAAAAATTTTTGGACAGTACAAATCAGACAAGGGTCTAATCTCTGTAATCCACAAGAAAATCCAACACCTCTACAACAAAAAGACAAATAATCCTATTAAAATATGGGCAGAGGAAATGAACAGACACTTCACCAAAGAAGACATTCAAATGGCCAACAGACACATGAGGAAATGCTCACGATCACTAGTCATTAGAGAAATGCAAATTAAAACCACAATGAGATACCATCTCACCCCGGCATTA
Organism: Dugong dugon; assembly: GCA_030035585.1. Taxonomy (NCBI): domain Eukaryota; kingdom Metazoa; phylum Chordata; class Mammalia; order Sirenia; family Dugongidae; genus Dugong; species Dugong dugon. Next base: position 74,500,523 of record CM057483.1, read on the forward strand.
CTGGCATGAATCAAAAACACTGGAAATAAAAAATGTTGGAGGGGCTGCGGGGAGATCGGAAAACTTATGTACTGCTGGTGGGAATGCAAAATGATACAACCATTTTGGAAAATGATATGGCACTTCCTCAGAAAGCTAGAAATAGACATACCATTCAATCCAGCAATTCCACTCCTAGGAATATACCCTAGAGAAATAGGTGTCGTTACTCGAATAGACATATGCACACCCATGTTCATGGCAGCATTGTAGCAAAATGTTGGAAACAACCTAGATGCCCATCAACAGATGAATGGAGAAACTATGGTACATACACACAATCGAGCACTATGCAATGAGAAAGAACAACAGTGAATCTGTGAAGCATCTCATAACATGGATGAAACTGGAGGACATTATGCTGAGTGAAATAAGTCAATCACAAAAGGACAAACATTGTATGAGACCTCTATTGTAAAAACCCATGAAAAAGTTCACACACAAAATCTAACAATCTTTGTTGGTTACCAGGGATGGGAGCTGGGGGGGAAATACTAAATAGGCAATAGATAAGTGGTATCTTGGGTGAAGGGTGAGACAGTACACAATACAGGGGAAACTAGCACAACTTGTACAAGGAAAGGTCATGGAAGCCCCATAGACACATCCAAACTCCCTGAGGGACTGAATTGCTGGGTGGAGGGCTGTGGGGACCATGGTCTCGGGGAACATCTAGCTCAATTGGCATAACACAGTTTATAAAGACAATGTTCTACATTTTACCTTGGTGAGTAGTGTCTGGTGTCTTAAAAGCCTGTGAGTGGCCATCTAAGATACTCCACTGGTCTCATCCCTTCGGGAGCAAGGGAGAATGAAGAGAACAGGTTACAAGGAAAAGATTAGTCCGAAGGACTAATGGTCCACAGCTACCAAGGCCTCCACTGTACTTAGTCCAATACAGCTAGATGGTCCCTGGCTACCACCACTGACTGCTCTGACCAGGATCACAGCAGAGGGTTCTGGACAGAGCTGGAGAAGGATGTACAGCATAATTCTAACCCACAAAAAAAGACCAGATTTACTGGCCTAAAGAAGACTGGAGAAGCCCCGAGAGTGTGGCCCCCAGACACCCTTTTAGCTCAGTGGTGAAGTTATCTCCAAGGTTCACTGTTCAGCCTGGGAGTGGACAGCCCTGTAAAACCAAATGGGACTAATGAGGTACAGTAGTCCAGTGACAAGGCCAGAAGGCAGAAGGGGACAAGGAAGCTGGTGATAGGGAACCCAAGGTTCAGTAAGGATATTGTTGATGTGTTGTGAGATTGTTAACCATTGTTAAAGGGCAACGTGTACTAACTGTTAAATGAGAAACTATTTTGTTTTGTAAACCTTCATCTTAAGTGAGAATAACAGCACAATTGGAAGAGCGTAGTCAGTGTCACTGAACTGTGCATGTAGAAATTTTTGAAATGGTGTGTGTTTGGCTATGTGTATTTTCACCAAAAAAAACGTTGAGAAGTTAGAAGGTTGACATGTTGTGGGGTTGTTAAGCAATATCATAAATCAATATGTGTACTACTGTTTCATGAGAAACTATTTGATCTGTAAGCCTTCACCTGAAGTACAATAAAATAAAATAAAATATCTAGGAATAAATCTTACTGGGGATGTAAAAGACTTATACAAAGAAAACTACATAACACTACTGCAAGAAACCCAAAGGGATCTACATAAATGGAAAAACATACACTGCCCATGGATAAGTAGACTCAACATTGTGAAAATGACAGTTCTACTCAAAGCAATTTACAAATACAGTGCAATCCTGATCCAAATTCCAAGAACATTCTTTAAAGAGATGGAAAAACTAATCATTAACTTTGTATGGAAAGGGAAGAAGGCCCGGATAATTAATGCACTATTGAAGAAGAAGAATAAAGTAGGAGGACTCGCACTACTTGACCTCAGAGCCTACTGTACAGCTACGGTAGTCAAAACAGCCTCGTACTGGTACAATGACAGATATATTTACCAATGGAACAGGATTGATAACCCAGATATAAATCCAACCACCTATGGTCGCCTCATCTTCGACAAGGACCCAAAGCCCATTAAATGGGGAAAAGACAGTCTTTTTAACAAACGGTGCTGGCATAACTGGATGTCCATCTGCAAAAAAATGAAACAGGACCTATACCTCAAACTATACTCAAAAACAAATTCAAAATGAATCAAAACCTAAATATAAAGCCAATAACTATCAAGTTCATAGAAGAAAAAATAGGATCAACACTACAGGCCCTAATAAACAGCATTAACAGGATACAAACCATAACCAATAACACATAAACTCCAGAAGATAAGCTATATAACTGATACATTCTGAAAATTAAACACTTATGCTCATCAAAAGAGTTCACCAAAAGAGTAAAAAGAAAACCTACAGACTGGGAAAAAAATTTTTGGACAGTACATGTCAGACAAAGGTCTATTCTTTGGAATGTATGAGGAAATTCAACACCTCTACAACATAAAGACAAATAATCCAATTAAAAAATAGGCAAAGAAATGAAGACACGTCATCAAAGAAGACGTTCAAGCAGCCAACAGACACATGAGGAAATGCTCGCGATCACTAGGCATTAGAGAAATGCAAATTAAAACCAGAATGACGTACCATCTCGCCCCAGCATTACTGGTACGGATCAAAAACACTGGAAATAACAAGTGTTGGAGAGGCTGCGGGGAGACTGGAACTCTTATGCGCTGCTGGTGGGAATGCAAAATGATTTTGGAAAATGATATGGCACTTCCTTAGAATGGTAGAAATAGACGATACCGTATGATCCAGCAATCCCACTCCTAGGAATATATACTAGAGAAATAAGAGCCATCACAGGAATAGACCTATGCACACCCATGTTCATTGCAGCATTGTTCACAATAGCAAAAAGATGGAAACAACCTAGATGCCCATGAACAGATGAATGGTTAAGTAAACTATGGTATATACACACAATGAAGTCTTATTCAATGATAAAGAGTAATGATGAATCTGTAAAGCATCTCATAACATGGATGAAACTGGAGGACATTATGCTGAGTGAAATAAGTCAATCACAAAAGGACAAATATTGTATGAGACCTCTACTCTAAAAATTCATGAAAAAGATTACGCACAAGAAGAAACAATCTTTGTTGATTATGAGGGATGGGAGGGCTGGGGGGGAATTACTAAATAGACAATACGTAAGTGGTAACTTTGGTAAAGGGTAAGACAGTATACAATACTGGGGAAGCCAGCACAACTTGTACAAGGAAAGTCGGGGAAGGTCCATAGACACATCCAAACTCCCTGAGGGACTGAACTGCTGGACTGAGGGCTGTGGGGACCATGATCTTGGGGAACATCTAGCTCAACTGGCATAACAATTTATAAAGAAAGTGTTCTACATGCTACCTTGGTGAGTAGCATCTGAGGTCTTAAAAGCCTATGAGTTGCCATGTAAGATACTCCACTGGTCTAACCCCTATAGGAGGAACGGAGAATGAAGAAAACAAGATACAAGGAAAAGATTAGTCCGGTGGACTAATGGACCACACCTACCACGGCTCCACCAGACTGCATCCAGTACAACTAGATGGTGCCCGGCTACCACCACTGACTGCTCTGACCAGAATCACAACAGAGGGTTCCAGACAGAGCTGGAGAAAACTGTAGAACAAAAATCTAACTCACAAAAATAGACCAGACTTACTGGCCTGACAGAGACTGGAGAAACCCCAAGAGTATGGCCCCCGGACACCCTTTTAGCTCAGTAATGAAGTCACTCCCGAGGTTCATTGTTCAGCCAAAGATTCGACAGCCCCATAAAACAAAATGAGACTAATGGGGCACAACAGTCCAGGGACAAAGACTAGAAGTCAGGAGGGGACAGGAAAGCTGGTAATATGGAACCCAAGGTTAAGAAGGGATAGTGTTGGCATGTCGTGGGGTTGTTAATCATTGTCATAAAACAGTATGTGCACTGTTTAATTAGAAACTCTGTTCTGTAAACCTTCATCTAAAGTACAATTTAAAAAAAAGAAAGGAAAAAAAATAAAGATATAAAAGAGGACGCCAGTGTGCTTCAGAGTCTTACAGATTGGCATTGGTGCATCACCCTGGGGTTAAGGCTTATTCTCAGATGTGCAAGTCTTGAAATGAGTTTTTCAGTTCAGCATGAATAATGACAGTGTAGAGAACTGCTTCACACTCAGGAAACTTGACAAACAGGATTTATAATAGGAGAGGCCAAGTTCTTCATGTAGAATGGGACATTTATTTTTTGGGGTACCTAACTTTGGTCATTTGGTTAGGAATCTCTCACTTCCAGTGTTTTTCATCAATTCAGATAATTTTCTTGAAATTAGAGGTCACCAACTTTCTACAAATAAATTGTTTGCTAGGAGGAAGTAGCTTCATAGAAATAGGATGTTTTCTGAAGGAGAGAGATTAAAAACTGGGGAGAAAAAGGGGCTTTTTGTCTCTATTATGTAAAGTAAAATGAAGACTAACAGTTCGATGGGGTTTCCAATTATCATCTGTGTAAACAGAGTCCTGGCATGGAAGAAAAAAATATAGATAAAAAGTGAAATCTTACCCTTCAGGAGTTAATTGTATAGTCCTGGAGAAGAACTCATAAAGAAGTCCTTTTATAATAATATTTTAGTTACAATGATAGACCTATTTCTAGCATCTAATAAAAAAATAGAAGATGAACACTATTTAATAGGGTAAAATAAAGGTGGAGGCTGGTGGGGAAAATTCTACTTTAACATTAACAAATGGTCTTTTATACTATGGATGTATTTTTTTTCTATAGAGAGTTAATACATTTTGTTTTATGGTTTGACTGCTTAGCTTTAAATTCAGGTAGTGCATTTTTCCTTTTATATTGTTTCCATATTCTAAAGGATTTCAATATGTGCTTATTATAAATTTGGCCCTAATTAGAAAAGTTTTCTGCAAAATAATGTGAAAACAATTCTCAGCACATCTAGACCTTGCATGTAGTCTACTCTTTAGTAAGAATTGTATGCTTAAAATGGCTATAAGATATAGTTGCAATTCTACATTTCTCATGGTGAACAGATTAACATCTAAATCTGAATTATATAGATTTAATCTAGCAGAATGCTGTGAAAGACAACCTAAGAATTCATTTACTGTTTTTTGAATTAGAAGAAAAGTATTCTTGAAGGAAAATAAATCTGTTTCTTGGAAGTGACACTTAGCTTCCAAATTTTCCATTATTTTAAGAAATGTTTTTCCATATACTTTTATTTTAAAAATACAACTTAATCAGAAAATATCTAATTGTCTCTTCAAAAATGCATTTTTATGCATGATAATAATTCATAATGGCAACTAATTTCAATTGAGTATTAGAAAGGATGGAATGATTTGATGTTTGAAATATAGACCACAACATATTTGGAATGGTGGACATATATAAATACAAAGTAAAATAATCAATAGATTTTACTAACACACAAAACAAAATTCATATATGGTTTTAAGTTTCAACTTATTTTTTTCCTGTAAAGCAGATGAGATTTCACAAATGAAATATTCCATATGCAAATAAAAGGCATGAGAATTAATTTCTATTCAAAGAAATTGCATACCATAAGAAAAAATTCATACTAGGTTCTCTCCTCTCCACTCATGTGTCAGCTTGTTGTACTGTGGGGCTTGTGTGTTGCTGTGATGTTGGAAGCTATACCACTGGCATTCAAACACCAGCAGGGTCACCCATGGAGGACAGGAATATTAGCTGAGATGTTCCAACAAATGGATGCATTCGACTGTGTGGATCATAACAAATTATGGGTAACATTGCAAAGAATGGAAATTCAAGAACACTTAATTGTGCTCATAAGGAAACTGTACATAGATCAAGAGGCAGTCGTCGGAACAGAACAAGTGGATACTGAGTGGTTTAAAATCAAGAAACATGTTCATCAGGGTTATATCCTTTCACCATACTTATTCAATCTGTATGCTGAGCAAATAGAGAAGCTGGACTATATGAAGAAGAATGAGGCATCAGTGTTGGAGGAACACTCATTAACAGCCTGTGCTATGCAGATGACACAACCTTGCTTGCTGAAAGTGAAGAGGACTTGAAGCACTTACTGATGAAGATCAAAGACCACAGCCTTCAGTATGGATTACACCTCCACATAAAGAAAAAAAAAATCCTCACAACTGGACCAATAAGCAACATCATGATAAACGGAGAAAAGATTGAGGTTGTCAAGGATTTCTTTTACTTGGATCCACAATCAACACCCATGGAAGCAGCAGTCAAGAAATCAAATGACATATGGCATTGGGCAAATCTGCTGGAAAGACCTCTTTAAAGTGTTGAAAAGCAAAGATGTCACCTTGAAGACTAAGGTGCACCTGACCCAAGCCATGGTGTTTTCAGTCACCTCATATGCATGCGAAAGCTGGATGATGAGTAAGAAGACTGAAGAAGAATTGACGACTTTGAATTAAGGTGTTGGCAAAGAATATTGTATATAGCATGGATTGCCAAAAGCATGAACAAATCTGTCTTTGAAGAAGTACAACCAGAATGCTCCTTAGCAATGATGGCAAGACTTTGTCTCAAATACTTTGGACATGTTATAAGGAGGGATTAGTCTCTGGAGAAGGACATTGTGCTTAGTAGCAGGTCAGCGAAAAAGAGGAAGGCCCTCAATGAGATGGATTGACACAGTGGCTGCAACAGTGGGCTCAAGCATAACAATGATTGTGAGGATGGCGCAGGACCAGGCAGTGTTTCATTCTGTAGTACAGAGGGTCACTATGAGTTGAAACTGACTCGACCACACCTGACAACAACAATAGGTTTTCTCCAACACAATGAAAACCAAGCTATACATCTCAAAATAGTTTATTTCTTTCAAAGACTTCCTCCTCAAATTGAGTCATAGTTTTCAGGATATGTCAGAGAGCTGAATATTAATATTGACTTATGATGTGCACAGCACTCAGCAGGACCTAAGCAAAGAGTTCAATATACAGGCAAAAAAGAAGTATAAAATATAGTTTACATTTTCTAGAGAGTTCTGGTTGCTTTAGAGCACTTAGAGAAAATTTGAGAGAAACACCTTTCAAAGGAATTCAGAAGCTATATAGGGGTTTATTTAACAACTAGAAGCCAGGTGTGAGCTTTAATGTTGTGTGTCAACTTGGCTGGGCCATGGATCTCAGTGGTTTGGCACTTATGATGTAGTTTGGTAGTTGTATGATGTTGCAGTCACCTCCATGATGAGATCTGATATGAAGTGATCACCTCTGTGATGGTATGTGCTGTGAGTAGCCAGTCAGTTGAAAGGGAGTCTCCTTGGGGTGTGGCCTGTATCCAGTATAGGTGGACTTTCTGGCAAAGCTCACTCTGGATCCTGCAGCTGGCTCCTGTTCATCTAACCTCCAGTTTTTGGGGCTTGAGCTAGCAGGTTACCTGCCTTCTTGCCTGCCGATCTTCGGATTTGTTGATCTTCACAGCCTGTGAGCCAGAGCCCTGCTCTCTCACCTGCCCATCTTGGGTTCACAAGCCCCTGTGGCTACTTGAATCAGGAGAAGCCTCCAGCTTAACCAATGGACTTGGGAAGTTCTAGCCTTTACAACCACATGAGCCATTTCCTTGGTATAAATCTCTCTATATATACATGTATTTATACACTTTACTAGTTTTGCTTCCCTAGAGAACCCAGCCTAAGACACCAGTGCATTTGATTTTAAAAAACCATTGGCCATGATTATTATTGTTTATAAAATAGGCCTTAAAAATAATAAGTTCTAGGGATTCCAGCTATCCTGAGGCTCATGTGTCTTTTTGAAGAATCAGCTATATGGTTTATCAAATTTACTCTTTCTTATTTTACAATTCATTGATTTCAGCATTTATCTTTTTATTCCTTGCCCTATGACTTCTTTTTTTAATTCTTTTTTTTTTCTTGTAATATTTTTATTTAAGACTATTATTTTCTCTCTAGGTACTGCTTTTTTGTGTATTTTATTTTTGGTAAAAATATGCACAGCAAAGATACACCATTTCAACAAATTCTACATGTACAATTCAGGGTCATTGTTTACATTCTTCAAGTTGTCTAACTTTTCTCACTCTCCTTTTCCAAATTATTCCACCACTATTAACTTAAACTCTCGGCCTCATAAGCTTCTCGTCTAATATTTTGGGATGTTGTCAGTTAGATCCTACATAAATAAATCTAAAGCATTGTAGCCTTTACAATAAATCAGTATGCTTTTATTGAGGCATAATTTGTGCTCAGCCTTATGCTCAGTACTGCACAATGCTCAAGGTAGACACACTTTACTAATTAAGGTAAACTATTGTTTGATTCAGAGCAGACTTCTGGGGGAAGTTTTGGTTTGAGGTATTAGGTTTAAAGATTATCTTAAGGCAGTAGTTTCAGGTATTCATCCAGCCTCAATGACTCGAGAAGGTCTGAATTTCATTGAAAATTTGAAATTCTGTTCTAATTTTTCCCCCTTTTGATCAGAATTCTTCTATAGATCCTCACTTCAAAATGTTCAGTAATGATAGCTGGGCACCATCCAGTTGTTCTGGTTTCATGGCATAGGAAGCAGTTGTTCACAGTGGCAACATTTCCTTTCATTCCTGACTCTCCTTCCTCTGCTACTACAGGTGGATAGAGACCTGTTGTTGTAGTTTGGTTGGCTGCTTATAAACTTTAAGACTCCAGGCAGTGTGCAACAAACTGGGAGGCAGAACAGAAGCACAGAAAAACAGTACTAGGCCAACTGACTGAGATGTCCCATGAGATTATGACCTTATTTTGTAATTCATAAGACAATCTTTCTTCTTCAATAATAAAATTTTGAATACTATGAAATTTTCTCTGAATACTTTGTATTTTTGTTTTGGTATGTGGTATTCATGTTTTTTATGATTAATAAATGATTTGTAGTTTCAGTTCTTATTTTTATTTTTTTAATATCCAAGTGGTTGAATTTTTGTTGGTTTGTTTGGATTTTTTTTTATATATAAACTCATATTGGTCACTGTCTTAGACATCTAGTGCTGCTATAACAGAAATACAAGTGGATGGCTTTAACAAAGAGAAATTTATTTTCTCACAGTCTAGGAGGCTAGAATTCCAAATTCAGGGTGCCAACTCCAGGGGAAGGCTTTCTTTCTCTGTCAGCTTTAGGAGAAGGTCCTTGTCATCAGTCTTCCTTGGTCGAGGACCTTGTCAGTGCAGGGACACCAGGTCCAAAGGAGACGTTACTCTCCTGGCTCTTCTTTCTTGGTGATATGAGGTCCCCCACGTCTCTCTGCTCGCTTCTGTCATTTATATCTCAAAAGAGATTGACTTAAGACTCAACCTAATCTTGTAGATTGAGTCCTGCCTCATTAATATAACTACCTCTAATCCTGCCTCATTAACATCATAGAGGTAGGATTTACAGCACATAGGAAAATCACATCAGATGATCGAATGGTGGACAATCACGCAATAGTGGGAATCATGGCCTAGCCAAGTTGACACACATTTTTGGGGTACACAATTCAATACATAACAGTCATAGAATATTATCTATAAGATTTTTACTTTTTAGAAGTTGTTAAGGCATTCTTTGTGACCAAGTGCATAGTATGTAATATTTCAAGAGCATACAAGACTGTTTATTGTACATCCTGTTATAGAGATATATTACTTCAATAAGCAGTATGTGAATGGGATTTAGAGTCATAGGAGTAGATGACCTTCTCAAGGCACTAAGTGACGATAGTGAAAAAAAGATGTTCAAGAAAGAAGGCCTTCCACTATGTAAAGGTCAGATTATGAGTATAAAACACAATCTTTCCAGCTGGTGTTGATGTAGTAGGAGATAAGTAAACCTAAGATGGAAAAAGTGGAAGATATTTTCCACAAACTCCATGAAACCTTCCCCAATTGTATTGGTCTATAATAATCACTACTTTAAACTTCCTAAATACCTCAAGGATACCTGGTGGCCCAGTGGTTAAGTGGTCAGCTGCTAACCAAAAACACGGCAGTTCGAATCTACCAGCCACTCATTGGAAACCCTATGGGGCAGTTCTACTCTGTCCTATAGGGTTGCTATGAGTTGGAATCAGCTCAACAGCAACGGGTTTAAGCACCTCAAAGTATATATCATATATCTAGAACTTTCTTGTATGTGCGATATTAAAAAAAAAATCTATTCTTTGAATTGTCCCGTAGTAATGAGTATAAGGCTGAGTACAAAATATGACTCAATAAAAATATACTGATTTATTGTAAAAGCTTCAAAGAAATAGATAACAAGTCAGTAGATGAGAAATTGGGTCTTGAGTTTTGAAAGAAAGCTAAAGCATTATATACTGGGTGATTTATATTGTGAAAGTGTTATCTACTAGTTAAACTAGCATTTACATAATGGATCTGCTTTTGGTTATGTGGTGAAAAACAACCACATAATGAGTATTGACAATTGATCAAAATCAATTCTCTTAGATAAAATAATTGCCAGTAGGAACATTCCTGATGACTTGGTCATTACTCAGATATCATATTTGGTAAATAAGCCATGGGAATCAAATCAAATATTTCAAGAAAATTTAAATTTAAAAATTTTATGTCTACAAACCACTGGAGTTTTCTGACTCTTAGGATTAAAAATATACTAAGTCTAAGTGAGTTAGAATTATTTACTCTTATGAACCATGTATTTTCAAATGCAGAAAATACTATACAAATGATTTGATAAAGACTAAAAGAAAGAAAATGATGGAAGAGGAAAGTAAATGGAAAAGGAGAAAGGAATTGGGGAGAATAAAAGTATAAGAAAATAAGTCAATTAGATGGTGATTGTTTTGGCAAAACATTGTCACTGTCCAAGAGGAATATAGGGCTACAGAGAATAATGTGCTTAAAAAGAAGTGATATAAGAGGGAGTTTGTTGCTAAAGGAAAGCCAGAGAGCTCTCACCCAAGAGACCTCACAGGATGCCATTTATATATGTTGGTGAATTTACCACAGTCCAGTCTTTAAGTCTCTCTGACTTTATCCTCCAGCAGTATAACACAGTATTTAATATAAAATTTTTGGAAGAATGGGAACCACACTAATTGTGATATTTCATAGAACAAGTATGCTAAACTGTAAGGCACCAATCAGATGATTGGATTTAGCCTCTTCATTTGTAGAGATGACTAATATGAGGAAGAGATAAGTTATATGATTTGACCAGGAATAATCAGCTGTCAGTGATAGTACTTGGAGATCTCCGTTTTTAAAAATCATCGAAGGCAACATTTCAGGGAGTAGGTATAGTGATTGCTTAGAAAAATACTATTTGCCTTTCAAGAAGCATCACAGAGCAATGCTGCCACAATCTCATTTCTACGGCCCGTTATCTGCCTCTCAGTCTTGGAGGCTTAGAATAATAAGTCTGTCAGAACAAAAAAAACAGATCCATCTCTCAGGAATGGATTCACATTATTCAAGGTCATGAGAGAGATGTGTAAGATCATAATGCCAGAGTTATAAGAAATGTCCCAGGGCAGATCTTAGCTCATTGACACGTAGTGTTCTTATTACTTCCATTGGTTATTGAGTCAGTTTCTTTGCATACAGCAAATCGGGCATCTTTTCTACATCTAAGGAATTTTTATGAAGAAAATCCAATGAGTTAAACACAATAAAATATTATTTTCAGAAAATCCAGTGGGTTACTTTGATAGCATTTTCCATCCCTCACTATTTCATGATATAAAAAATAGCTGCCTTGATTTTCAGCCAAATGAATTTCTTTCTTTGGTGGGCAAAGTGGGTTAAGACATATTTGAGGATTTCTCATGTACTTCATCTCACGTACTTTGGACAAGTTATCAGGAGGGACATCATGGAGAAGGACATCATGCTTGGTAAAGTAGAGGGTCAGCAAAAAAGAGGAAGACTCTCGATAAAATGGATTGACACAGTGGCTGCAACAATGGGCTCAAGCATAAAAAGAATATGAGGATGGCACAGGACCGGGCAGTGTATTGTTCTGTTGTACATAGGGTCTCTGTGAGTCGGAACTGATTCGACAACACCTAACAACAACAACAACATAGAATGTCATAAGGTGTTCTGGTGGTGCAGTGGTTAAGCGCTTGGCTGCTAACCAAAAGGTTGGTGGCTGAACCCACCAACTGCTCCGCGGGAGAAAGATGTGGCAGTCTGTTTCCATAAAGAATACAGCTTTGGAAACACTATGGGGCTGTTCTACTTTATCCTATAGTATCGTAATGGGTTGGAATCGACTAGACAGCAACAGGTTTACTTTTCTGGTTTATAGAATCTCATGTAACCATGGATTGGATGGTAGAATCTGAGCTGCTTACAACATATGTGAACAAAACTTACATCTGAATAAAACTCCTGCCCTAGTTAGGAACTTTTGAAGGTAAGATAAAAGGGTCTCCCTCAGTCCACTTAAAACAAAAAGTGATTAAATATATTAGTACAATTTGGCTGGAAGTGGAAAGGAATCTTGTTAATATAATTGTGTTAGGAAACCAAAATTCTCTTGGGATAGGTTAAAGTTTTTTTTTCTCCTTTATTCTCTCTAGCCCTTGTATTTATTATGATCTTTCAGTTTTAACTACTGATGTTAACTGTCTTATGCTCTTTTTTTTTTCCAAATTCCCAGGAGAGGAATTTGGGTTGGTTTGGTTCATTTGGGGAAGGGAGGAGCAGGCTAGTCAATGTATTATTACCTGCCCTTTGTTTAGGTGACTAATCTTGAATTGGAAATGACAGAATTTAGTCTATGGCTACTTCTGTTTGGGGTAAAGATGAGGCATAGTTGCCTAGAAATGCAATAGTCATGGCAATTACCATGATTTATGTCTAGTATGCTACCACATTCCAAAGATCCATTATTATAATAGAAGTAACATTATTGCTTTTCACTTTATTTCATTAGAGCATTACTGGTAGTTATAATAATATTTCTATCTAATTTTACATAGTAATATTTTACATTTATATAGAACTATTTAGTTGACAAAGTTATTTCACATACATTATCTCCTTTGACTGTTACAATAACCATATGAAGAAAATGAAACTGGTTAAACTATTCCCAATTTTAGAGTTCTAAGAGCTGAGTTTGAATGGGATATAATGAAATAAAAATTCAACTAGCAGTTATGAAAATGTTATTCTAATTCTTTCTATGATACTAGTTAGTTGCAGGATTGCTCAAGTTACTTTCTGAGTTTCAGGTTTCTCACTGAAAATGAGAGAATAAGACTGAATCATCTATATATAAGCTTTCTTTTTTCATTTTTTAGGTGAAAGTTTAGCACAAAGTAGTTTCATATTAAAAAATTTATACACAAATTGTTTTGTGACATTGGATACAATCCCTGCAATGTGTCAGCACTCTCCCCCTTTCCCTTTATACCCTGATCCCCATGTCCATTTGTCCACTTTTCCTGTCCCTTCCTGCCTTCTCATCTTTGTTTTTGGGCAGGTGCTGCCCATATGGTCTCGTATACTTGATTGATCTAAGAAGCACATTCCTCACGTGTGTCATTGTTTGTTTTATAAACCTTTTATTTCCCTTTCTTGCCGTATTGCTCTGGCGAGGACTTCCAGTACAATGTTGAATAGAACTGATAAAGGACATCCTCGTCTGTCTCCCGTTCTTAAGGAGAATATTTTCAGCCTCTCTCCATTGAGAATGATGTTGGCTGTTGGTTTTGTATAGATGCCCTTTATTATGTTGAGGAATTTCACTTCTATTCCTATTTTGCTGAGAGTTTTTATCAGGAACCATTGTTGAACTTTGATATCAAATGCCTTTCCTGAGTCAATTCAGATGATCATGTGATTCTTTTCTTTTGTTCTGTTTATGTGGTGGATTACATTGATTGATTTTCTAATGTTGAACCATCCATGCATACCTGGTGTGAATTCCACTTGGTTATGGTGTATTATTTTTTTGATATGATGCTGAATTCTATTGGCTAGAATGTTGCTGAGAATTTTTACATCTGTATTCATGAGAGATATTGGTTTGTAGTTTTCTTTTTCTGTAGTGTCTTTGCCTGGCTTTGAATCAGGGTTATGCTGGCTTCATAGGATGAATTTGGGAGTATTCTTTCCTTCTCTATGCTCTGAAGTAGTTTGAGTAGTATTGGTGTGAGCTGTTCTTTGAATGTTTGGTAGAATTCTCCAATGAAGCCATCAAGGCCATGGCTTTTTTTTTTTTGTTGGGAATTTTTTTATTATTATTATCCCTTCTTTTGTTGTGGGTCTGTTCAGATTTTCTATCTCAGTTTCTGTTAGTTTAGGTAGGTAGTATGTTTCTAGAAATTCGTCCATTTCCTCTAGCTTCTCAAATTTGTTGAAGTACAATTTTTCATAGCATTTTGTTATGATCCTTTTTATTTGAGTTGGGTCTGTTGTAATGTCCCCCATCTCATTTCTTATTTGGGTTATTTTCTTCCTCTCCCATTTTTCTTTTATCAGTTTGGCCAATGGTTTGTCAATTTTGTTCATCTGTTCAAAGAACCAACTTTTGGTCTAGATGATTCTTTCTATTATTTTTCTGTTATCTATTTCATTTATTTCTGCTCTAATCTTTATTTCTTTATTCTTTTCTGGTGCCTATGAGCTTCTTTTGCTGTTCTCATTCTGTTTATTCAAATTGTAGGGCTAATGTTTTGATTTTGGCCTGTTCTTTTTTGATGTGTGGGTTTATTGCTATAAATTGACCTCTGAGCGCTGCCTTTGCTGTGTCCCAAAGGTTTTGGTATGATGTGTTTTCACTCTCCTTTGATTCTAGGAATTTTTTTATTCACTCTTTGATGTCTTCTATTATCCAGTTGTTTTTAAGCAAGGTGTTATACAGTTTCCATGTATTTGATTTTTTTTTTCTTTGCTCTTCCTGTTATTAACTTCTACTTTTATGGTGTTGTGATCAGAGAGAATAGTTTGTATTATTTCGATGTTTTGGATTTTACTTAGGGTTGCTATGTGGCCTAAAATGTGATCTATTCTAGAGAATGTTCCATGTGCATTGGAAAAGAATGCATACTTTGCTGTTGTTTGGTGGAGTGTTCCATATAGGTTTATAAGGTCAAGTTGGTTGATTTTGACCTTTAGAGCTTCTGTGTCTTTGTTGAGTTTCTTTCTAGATGTTTTGTCCTTTACTGAGAGTGGTGTATTGAAGTCTCCTACTATAATTGTGGAACTGTTTGTATTTTCAGTGATATTTGAGTTTGTTTTATGTATTCTGGATCCCTGTTATTGGATGCATAGATATTTAATAAGATTATGTCTTCCTTACTGGGGAAACCAGCACAACTTGTACAAGGAAAGGTCATGGAAGCTCCATAGACACATCCAAACTCCCTGAGGGACCGAATTGCTGGGTGGAGGGCTGTGGGGACCATGGTCTCAGGGAACATCTAGCTCAATTGGCATAACATAGTTTATAAAGAAAATGTTCTACATTATACGTTGGTGTGTAGCATCTGGGGTCTTAAAAGCCTGTGAGTGGCCATCTAAGATAATCCACCGTTCTCACCCATACAGGAGCAAGGGAGAATGAAGAAAATAAGATACGAGGGAAAGATTAGTCCAAAGGACTAATGGACCACAGCTACCACAGCCTCCACCAGACCAAGTCCAGTACAACTAGATGGTGCCCAGCTACCACCACTGATGACTCTGACAGGGATCACAACAGAGGGTCCTGGACAGAACTGGAGAAAAATGTAGAACAAAATTCTAACTCACAAAAAAAGACCAGACTTACTGGCCTGACAGAGACTGGAGAAACCTGGAGAGTATGGCCTCCAGACACCATTTTAGCTTGGTAATGAAGTCACTCCTGAAGTTCACCCTTCAGCCAAATATTAGACAGCCCCATAAAACAAAACGAGACTAATGGGGCACAACAGCCCAGGGACAAGGATTAGAAGGCAGGAGGGGACAGGAAAGCTGGTAATAGGGAACCCAAGGTGAAGAAGAGAGAGTGTTGACATTTCATGGGGTTGTTAACCAATGTCATAAAACAATATGTGTACTAACTGTTTAATGAGAAACTATTCGTTCTGTAAATCTTCATATAAAGTACAATAAAAAAAAAAGATTATGTCTTCTTGGTACATTGTCCGTTTAATCATTGCATAATGTCTTTCCTTGTCTTTTATGGTTGATTTTGCCTTAAAGTTTATTTTATTTGAGGTTAGTATTGCCACTCCTGCCCTCTTTTGGTTAGTATTTGCTTGATACATTTTTTATATTCTCTGATTTTTTTAATTTATTTATGTCTTTGTGTCTAAGGTGTGTCTCTTGTAGACAGTATATTGATGGGTTGTGCTTTTTTATCCATTCTGCCACTCTGTCACTTTAAAGGTGCATTTAAGCCATTTATATTCAGTGTGATTATCAATAGGTATGAGTTTATTGCTGTTATATTGTGCTTTATTTGTGGTGCTAACGTTTTCTTTGTTCCTCTTACTTTCTTGTGCTGAGTTACTTTTGTTCATGGATTTTCTTTTCTTTCTTTATTATAGAGTTTGTGTTTACTGAGCCTTTATGTTTTTCTTCTTTTTTATTCTGATGGTTTGTTAACTTTCTTTGTGGTTACTTTGAAATTTACCCTTATTTTTCTTAAGTTTGAGCCAGTCTTTTATTACTTGATATCACCTTGACTTCCTCTCCCATTTGAAAGTTCTATTACCTATAACGTTTACCCCCCTTTGTTTTGATGTGGTTGTCATTTACAGATTTACATCTATGTTTCACTGTTTTAAGTCTCAGCTTTATTTTATTATAGAGAGTTCTTTACGTATGTTTGTATCTGGATGATGCTGTCCTATGTCCTAGACTACAGTTGTTGTCTGATAACTAGTAAAGGGAAAATGACTTCTCTGTGTTTTGATAACAGATGTTAATTATTCAAATAATTGTATTTATTTAATGGGATGTAGTGTAGTTTTAAAATAAATGTTAGTTTTGGTTCCCTGGGAATGCATATTTTTTCTTCATTTTCTCCAATTTAAGATAGTAATAGAATATTTACAAACAAGTAAACGAAGGACTGCCTTTAATTTTTCTTGTAAGTTTGGTTTGGTTTTTATGAATTCCCTTAATTTTTGTTTATCTGGAAATGTCCTAATTTCACCATATTGAGAGGTTTTCAGGGTATATTATTCTTGGTTGACAATTATTTTCTTTCCAGGTTTTATATATATCATCCCATTGCCTTCTTGTGTGCGTAGTTTTTGCTGAGTAATCAAAGCTTAGTCTTATTGTTTCCTCTTTGTAAGTGACTTTTTATTTTTCTCGAGCTGCTCTCAGGATTCTTTTTTTATCTGGCTTTGGCGAGTGTGATTATGGTACGTTTTGGTGACTTTCTTTTGGCGTCTATCCTATATGGGGTTTGTTGAGTTTCTTGGATGGTAGCTGTTCATCTTTCATGGTATTTCAGAAGTTTTCTGCTGGCAAATTTTCAACAATCTTCTCTGTGTTTTCCATTTTCTTCCCTGTTCTGGAACTCTGATCACATGCAAATTTTTGCTCTTGATTGTGTCCCATATAGTTCTTAGATTTTCTTCATTCTTTTCTCTGATTTTTCCTCAAACAAAATGGTGTCCATGGATTTGTCTTCAGTCTCGCTGATTTTGTCTTCACTGTTTCAAATTTGCTCCTAAAATCTTCTATTGACTTGTCCATTTCTGAAATTTTGTTGTTTATCTTTGGATTTCTGGTTTCTGTTTTTATATCATTTCTAATTGTTTATTTATTTTGGTATTTTGTTCCTGTATTATTTTCCTGAATTCTTCTATTACTTTTTATGGTTTTCCTTGATTTTGGTTATGTTTTCATTGGTTTTGTCTGTGTTTTCCAAGATTTTGTCTATTTTTTCCTTGTTTTTTTCTATTTTCCTTGGTCTCTTTCCCAATCTCTTGGAAAGCCCTAAATATTAGTCTTCTGAATTCCATATCAGTAGTTCCACTGCCTTTGCTTCTACCAGAAGATCATCTGATTATTTTGTTCACTTGCTGGAGCCATCTTGTCCTGCTTTTTTATATGTTTTGGTATTGTTTGCTGTCTCCAAGACATTAAGGTTTGTTTTTCCTTATATATTGATTGTATGTTCATTTGCTTCATCCTGCTTCTTTGTTTTATTTTGATATGTCAGGGTGGGCAGGCCAAGTGTGCTTTGCTGCTTGCTCCTCTGTGGGCATGATAACTGTCACCACCTTGTCTGGGTAGGCAGGGCAGCAGCAGGCAGGGCAAGCCCACTTCACTGTACACTGGTTTGGCAAGGTGGCTGAGGGCAGACTAGGCACTGTCTTTCTCCTGATGTTGGTCCAGCGATGTGGGAGTGTTCATAGCCCCTTGCCAGATAGGCAGGGGTGTTGGACAGGGAGTGCCATGGGCTTGCTTCCTGCTGCTCAGCAGCTTGTCAAATGGCGGGAGGCCAAGGCCTCCACCAGACTGAGTCCAGCACAGCTAGATGGTGCCCGACTACCACTACTGACTGCTCTGACCGGGATCACAACAGAAGGTTCTGAACAGAGCTGGAGAAGGATGTAGAACAAAATTCTAACTCACAAAATAAAGACCAGATTTACTGGCCTAAAGAAGACTTGAGAAACCTCGAGAGTATTGCCTCCAGACACCCTTTTAGCTCAGTGCTGAGGTCACTTCCGAGGTTCACCGTTCAGCCGGGGAGTGGACAGCCCCATAAAACCAAATGGGACTAATGAGGCACAGCAGTCCAGGGACAAGGGCTAGAAGGAAGAAGGGGACAGGAAAGTTGGTGATAGGGAACCCAAGGTTGAGTAAGGATAGTGTTGATGTGTTGTGAGGTTGTTAACCATTTTCATAGGGCAACATGTGTACTAACTGTTTAATGAGAAACTATTTTGTTCTGTAAACCTTCATCTAAAGTGAGAATAGCAACACAATTGGTAGAGCGTAGTCGATGTTACTGAACTGTGCACGTAGAAATTTTTGAAATGGTGTATCTTTGGCTATGTATATTTTCACCAAAAAAAAAAAAAAAGGTCGAGAAGGGAGAGAGTTGACATGTCATGGGGTAGTTAACCGATGTCATAAAACAATATGTGTACTACTGTTTCATGATAAACTATTTGTTCTGTAAACCTTCATCTGAAGTACAATAAAAAAAAATGGTGGGAATGGAGGGGAGTATGGTCCTGGTGCAGCAGAGGGCCTCAGTCAGGGATGCTTTAGCTGCAGCCACATGGTGAGGGCTGATGGGAAGGGAGGGGTGATGTATGGAGCTAGGTGAGGGGAAGAAAGAAAATAATAGAGAGAGAAAGAAAAGAAAAAGGGTAGCTGGTGGTTATACATATCTACTTTTGATCAACTCAGACATTCTGTTTTTCTAAGTGACTTGGCCAAGATCATAAAGCAATTATTTTTGTAGTGTTCCAGTTAATATCCTAACTTCAGCTTATGAGACTTTCCTTCATATTTTCAAAGATGAATTTAAAATTCTGGGCTTCGAGTTTCTTGAGTGTCCCAAGATGAGACTACCATATGATCCAGTCATGTTTGCGTTTAGATGGCCAATGTACATTACATAGTTTTCCTCCCAGAATATTAATGGTTTCTAGATGATAGCAGTGATAATCTTGTGCCTAAAATGTATTTTCATTACATTTTGCATTTGTCGTTGTGTAATATTGATTTTTTAATTAAATATTGAATTATATAAGCATTAAATATTATGCATGTTTTACTTGTGAAAGTAGTGTTAGGTATATAATTCATAATCGCTACAAAAAAGCTTAATGAGAGCAGATGAATTTTCATATTTAATAATGACTAGTAAAGGGAAAATGCCTTCTTTCTGTTTTGATAACAGATGTTAATTATTCAAATAACTGTATTTATTTAATGGGATGTAGTGTAG
Source organism: Dugong dugon (assembly GCA_030035585.1). Taxonomy (NCBI): domain Eukaryota; kingdom Metazoa; phylum Chordata; class Mammalia; order Sirenia; family Dugongidae; genus Dugong; species Dugong dugon. The sequence goes on from CM057483.1 coordinate 74,520,504, forward strand.
TTTTAAAATAAATAAGTTAATTTTGGTTCCTTGGGAATGCATATTTTTTCTTCATTTTCTCCAATTTAAGATAGTAATAGAATATTTACTAACAAGAATTTGTCCTGTGTGGAGTTTTTTCAAGAAATAGTTACCCTCATAATGGTAATTTTTCTTTCTTCTTTATTGCTTCAATTATCTAATACAAAAGCATTCTTAAGTACTTAATTATGTTGAATAAATGTGATAAAATAAACTTTTAATTATGGTAAGTATAAAGTTCACTTAAATATTCTACTAGTTTGAAAATTTAGAAATATTCTCCTATCTATGAACTCAAAAACAGAAGTCTAAATCTAGTACTCAATTGCATATTTAAAATGTTACTGACAAATCTAAATATAATATTATGTATATGTATTTATATAATGTATATATGTATACCTATATATTACAAAAGACTAAATATTAAACTTAAGACCAAAATATAAATACTATAGAGCTTTTTTATATGCCATCATATCTATTGTTAATTTGAAACTTATCCCATGGTTAGAAACATAGTAAAAAAAAAAAAAAAAAAGGAGTAACAATTTTATCATTCTAAATGTGCTAGGGTTACCATTCCATCTGGCTAAGTTTACAAAATGATAAGAGACTCCTAGCTGGAATCTAAAATTTTATTCTTACATACAACATATATGGAAGTCATTGAGTTTTTTTTTTTAATATATAATTGCTGTGACAGGATCTCTATACTGTGCAAAAATGTTAGGTTCATGACCCATGTTCCTAAGATTAAATTTTATTGTTCCTTCAGATTTGAGTTTGCAAAATCTCCTTCCCTGGTTGTTGCAAATTACTCATTCTTTCACTTCATTGTTTCTTTTTGTAATTATTTTACTCTGTTAAGTTATTTTACTTATTTTTCCTTTATGATTCTAGAGACATTTTAAATACAGCAAACTTGTCTTCAAAATTTAACTAAATGCCAAGTTTGAGGCACATTTTTCTGCTCAACGACTATTTAAATTGAAAAAAAGAAAAAGTTTGTTTGAATAAATGAAATAGTCCAGGGATTTTCTTCAGATTCCTGTACTGCAACAACACTGCCCCAAAACTTTCATTTTTAATCTGAAATGTATTAATGCACAGCAAAACAGTCATTTATTTTATCTGAAGGCAATCTATGGAATGAACCACTGGATAATGACAATGCTTCCATTACTGCTGCCTATATTAATACATTGCATTAGTGTTCCCTGTAGTTTCCAGTCTTATACTTCCCTGGAAATTATTAAGTCTAAAATTATATTTGCCCTCTTTCTGGAAGAAATTCAGTAGCTTACTTTCACATTATAGCTATTCATTTATTTGTTTAGGAGAAATGGGTACTATAGTTAAATGAATCAAAAACAGGATGAGGGTATTACCTTGAATAATGATGCTTTTCCAAAGCATAAAGTAGTTGACAATCAGTTAATTGAATAGTAGAAGTATGATTGGCTTAGCTTCCATGCCACACTATACCTACATATCTCATATTTCCAATACCTGTTTCTTTTCTGGGCTTTCAAACAATTCTGCCCTTAAGGATATTATCAAAACTCCAGCATCAATGAGGGCTGGGTAAATTTTTCTTTTCTGTTGCCTCTGGTGTGATCTCATTCTGTTTTAACATCAATTTATATATAATGTTAATACATTTTAATATGATTGTTAGCTGTTGTTTGGAAAGACCAAAAGAGATATTGTGGATTTTACTATCTTGAGGTAGAGGTGGGGATGGCAGTGGTGGAAGTTAAAATCAGACCTTAAATTAATGCATGCATTTTGTGTTTCTGCTGTGTCTCCATCTTCAAAATTTAGGATGCAAATAATAGTCCCCAGTAGTGTTGCAGGGTACAATGCCTCTTAGATGTCTGTATATGTGTTTTTCCTGACAAATTGATCATATGTGGATGTCAAAGTTTTATTTCAAATTTGCTGTGAGGAAAGAGTCTCAAAACAGGTACATTTGAAGATTTCCTCTAGTAAGAAAGTTATATAGAAAAAAAAGGTTAATTAAACTACAATTAAAAAGAAAAAGAAAATCTGTTTATAAAGCATTAGATTCATTGTAAAACTGGTTAAAGGGCATTGGGCTCTAGGAGAGGCTGATAGTCAACTCTGTGGGATTCCCAAAGGGAGGTATTGAACTCATTAAAGTCTACAAGAATTTTGTCTAGAATGTTAATTTCTTCCTATGAGAAGCAACTAATTGCATCAGAGGTCAAAATTCTGTCCCAGCTCAAGGTTGGGACAATTCTCTCTCTGTATCCTCCTTCTGACCAAAATAATATTTAAAGATTTGCCTTTATCAAGGAAATGGTATATTTCATTGTGTTATTGTGCTAAGATCATTAATTTATAGCTTAGTCAATTATGTTTTACATCTCTTGTTTATCGTAGACATTTTAGAATTGGCTTAATTTATACAATACATACATAATTATAATTGCTAGCATTATTTGTGTACATGATGATTTTATCCCTTTAAATCAGTTTTGTATGCTAGGGAAGAATTCCCAAGTAAATTTCTATAAAGACTTAGTTTTAGCGATAGCTACTGCAGATTGTGTATAGATCTGAGCCTTTATTTTGTGATGTTGTATTGGGCCATCAATTCGATTCTGACTCACAGAGACCCCCATGTGTTACAGAGTAGAAATGATCTCCATAGGATTTTCTTGGCTGTAATCTTTAAGAAAGCAGATCGTCAGGCTTTTTCTTCCTTGGTTCTGCTGAGTGGGTTCAGGCAGACAAAATTTCAGTTAGCAGCTGATTGCAAACAATTTGTGCCTCCCAGGAACAATATTTTGTTTTATTTGCATGGGTACAATAAAAACCACACAAACCTCCTTATTTATGGCCAACTAATTTAGGGATAACCGAGTTTGCTGAGAAACAACTAAAGTTTAAGATGGAAGAGTTAAATTCCTTCTTGAACTTTCATTTACAAAATCCAGGGCTATATTCTAAGATTATTTCTCAGAGTATTTAAGATATCTCAGATTATTGGGTCCAATAAATTCTTGTTTCTTTATTTCTCCCATATCACTACCTCTGCTTGGATACAGTAACAATGGCTTCAGTGGCCCTTCTCTGGGTTTCAAATACTGTATCTATAAATATTCTTCTTTTGCAAATTCTTAAGTCTGATAGTGTTCCGAGTCTTTCAGAAGTGGCAAGTTTTTCTGCCTGTAAGATTATTACTCATAAAGAAGTTGCCAGATTAATTTCCTGGAAAGAATTTATAGGCATTCTTTCCACAGATTAAGTATAGTTCTATTTTTTAATAGTAAGATTTTCATTCCTAATTTAATAAACTTGATCATTAAATGTGACCTTCTGTCAAGGAAATGTTAACAAATTTTTTTCCTATTCTGATAGAAAGACTGAGCCTATGAAGTATTTAAATGTAACTTCAATGCCACAAAAAATAAAGGGAGCCAATAAAGGTAATTTGTATAATCTCCAACTAGTGACCTGCGTAGTTTTGTATTAAAGAACAAAATACATATATAACTTTTTGTATACTATCTGATATGTACATATCAGATAGTATATAAAATCATCATATACTACCAGTGGCATTATCTAAAAATAAGGTTGGCTTGATTACCCTATTTATATAGTTAGAATAAGTAAAATTTAACCAAACATCCCTCATAAAATGACAATTCTAATTTTACTAAGCCTAAATCATTACACACTGATAATTACTGATGATTGGAATTTAAAAGAAACAAAGAACAAGGATCAGTAGTTGGAAAATACTGCCTTGGTGATAGAATTGATGCAAGAGATGGCATCATAGAATTTTGCAAGATCAACAACTTATTTACTGCAAATACATTTTTTCAATAACATAAACAGCAACTATACAGTGGACCTCGCCGAATGGAATACACAGGAGTAAAATCAACTATATCTGTGGAAAGAGACAATGGAGAAACTCAATATCCCCAGTCAGAGCAAGGGCAATGGCCGACTGTCAAACAATCAATTACTCATATGCAAGTTTAAGTTGAAGCAGAAGAAAATTAAAACAAGTCCACAAGAGCCAAAGAATGGCCTTGAGTATATTCTACCTGAATTTAGAGACCATCTTAAGAATAGGTTTGACGCATTGAACACTAACGACCAAAGGCCAGACTAGCTGTGTGATGATATCAAGGACATCATATGAAAAGAAAACAAAAGGTCACTAAAAAGACAGGAAAGGAAGAAAAGACCAAAATGTATTTCAGAAAAGACTCTTAAACTTGCTCTTAAACATAGAGTAGCTAAATCAAATGGAAAAAAATGATGAAGTAAAAGAACTGAACAGAAGATTTCAAAGGGTGGCTTGAGAAGACAAAGTAAAGTATAGTAATGAAATGTGCAAAGACCTGGAGTTAGAAAACCAAAATGGAAGAATACGCTCAACATTTCTCAAACTGAACTGAAGAAAAAAGCTAAGCCTCAAGTTGCAATATTGAAGGATTCTATGTGCGAAACAACGCAGGAAGCATCGAAAGAAGATGGAAGGAATACACAGAGTCACTGTACCAAAAAGAATTGGTCGACATTCAGCCGTTTCAGGAGGTAACATATGATCAAGAACCGGTGGTACTGAAGGGAGAAATCCAGGCTGCGCTGAAGGCATTGGCAAAAAACAAGTCTTCAGGAATTGAAGGATTACCAGTTGAGATATTTAAACAAACAGACACAATGCTGGAATGCTTCTGTGCCAAGAAATTTGGAAAACAGCTACTTGGTCAACCTACTGGAAAAGATCCCTATTTGTGCTCATTCCAAAGAAAGGTGATCCAACAGAAGGCAGAAATTATTGAACAATATCATTAATATCACACCCAAGTAAATTTTTGCTGAAGAAAATTTAAAAACAGTTGCAGCAGTATATTGGCAGGGAACTGCCAAAATTCAAGCAGAATTCAGAAGAGGGCATGGCACTAGGGATACCACTGCTGATGTCAGATGGATCCTGGATGAAAGAAGAGAATACCAGAAAGATGTTCACCTGTTTTGTTGACTAGGCAAAGGCATACGACAGTGTGGATCATAACAAATTGTGTTTAACACTGTGAAGAATGGGAATTCCAGAACACTTAATTGTGCTCACAAGGAACCCGTACGTAGACCAAGAGGCAGTCATTAGAGCAGAACAATGGGATACTGTATGGTTTAAAGTCAAGCAAGGTATGTGTCAGGGCTGTATCTGTTCATCATACTTACTCAATCTGTATGCTGAGCAAATAATCCGAGAAGCTGGACTGTATGAAGAAGAACACAGCATCAAGATTGGAGGAAGACTCATTAACAACCTGAGATATGCAGATGACACAACTTTGCTTGCTTAAACTGAAGTGGACTTCAAGCACCTACTGATGAAGATCAAAGACTATAGCCTTCAGTATGGATGGCACCTCAACATAAAGAAAACAAAAATCCTCACAAATGGACCAATAAGCAGCATCATGATAAATAGAGAAAAGATTGAAGTTGTCAAGGATTTCATTTTACTTGGATCCACAATCAATACCCATGGAAGCAGCAGTCAAAAAATCAAATTATGTATTGCATTGGGAAAATCTGCTGCAAAAGACCTCTAAATTATTGAAAAGCAAAGATGTCACTTTGATGACTAAGGTGTGCCTGACCCACACCATGGTATTTTCAATTGCCTCATATGCATGCAAAAGCTGGACAATGAATAAGGAAGGTCAAAGAAGAATTGATGCCTTTGAATTATGTTGTTGGCAAAGAATATTGGATCGCCAACAATGGACTGCCAAAAGAACTAACAAATCTGTCTTGGAATAAGTACAGCCAGAATGCTCCTTAGAAGCAAAAATTAGAAGACTTCATCTCACGTACTTTGTACATGTTATCACGAGGAACCAGACCCTGGAAAAGGACATCATGCTTGGTAAATTTGAGCATCATGGAAAAAGAGGAAGATCCTCAAGGAGATGGATTGACACAATGGCTGCAACAATTGGCTCAAGCATAACAACAATTGTGAGAATGGCACAGGACTAAGCAGTGTTTCATTCTGTTGTACATAGTGTCGCTATAAATCAGAACCAGCTCAACAGTGCCTAACAACAACAGCAACATTCAATCTATATGCTGAGCAAACAATCGTATAACCTAGACTATATGAAGAAGAGCCCAGAATCAATATTGGAGGAAAACTCATTAAAAACCTGTGATATGCAGATGACACAACCTTTCTTGCTGAATGTGAAGAGAGGACTTGAAGCATTTACTGATGAAGATAAAGACTACAGGCTTCAGTATGGATTACCTCAACATAAAGAAAGCAAAAACCATCACAACTGGACCAATAAGCAACATCATGATAAACAGAGAAAATATTGAAGTTGGCAAGGATTTCATTTTACCTGGATCCACAATCAACCACCATGGAAGCAGTAGTCAAGAAATCAAATGACATATTGCACTGGGCAAATCTACTGCAAAAGACTTAATTAAAGTGTTAAAAAAGCAAAGATGTCACTTTGGGTACTAAGGTGTGCCAGACCCTCAAGGAGATGGATTGACACGGTGGCTGCAACAATGGGCTCAAACAGCAATGATTGTGAGGATGGCACAGAACGGGACAGTGTTTCACTCTGTTATACATAGGGTTGCAATGAATCTGAACTGATTGGATGCTGCCTAACAACAACATTAGTCAGCATAGGCTACATTAAGTTGCTGAAACTTAAAAAAAAAAAATCCTGAATTTCAATGGACTGGCAGGTAAAGTTTCTTACTCAAGCAAACTACATTGTAAATTTTGTGATTCACCAGAGAAGTTCTTCTGTATAAAATGACGCACAATCCTAGCTGCTTGGATCTTGGATCTTATGACTTCACCAACTCAAGCAAAATTTCTATATTCACCATGATGGGGGGAAAGAGATTGGAGAACTCATATTCTCTATTTTACACTTCAGCCTAGAATTGACATGCATCACTTCTGTTCACATCTCATTGGCAAGAATTACTCACATGGTTCTGTCTAACTACAGGAAGCTGAGAAATGAAGGAAAACACAAGACATAATCATCTCTGCTACAACCACACAGCCATTTCTCTTGAGTGCAAATCTGTTCTAGGAGAGCTATGTAAGGGCAACTTTCACAATCTATGATTTTACAAACTCAGAATGACCTTCTGTTTTCTGTCTCATCTAATTCAATGCCAGAGAAATCCCACTTTATCCTGTCTTTCTACCTTCTTATTATTTTATCTTAGGTTTCTCATTTGTATATATACCTTCTCTGTGTATGTGTGTGTGTATCATACAGATTTTAAAATAAATAAGAAAAAATGATCATCAGTAGAAAAAAAGAGACAGTGAGAAGTAACTAAAAAAAATGAAAAGGGAAGAAATTAAAATGGCCCAAAAGTACATGGAAAAAAACTGTTCAAGTTGATAGTAAGAACAAAATGGAAAATTAAATGAGGTGCTATCTTTCTTTGATAAAATTCTCTTTAACTTGGCCTTAATCATATCCTTCTTGGTGGATACCAACTCCCTCATTCCAAACACTGTGAAGAAAAATATGGAATATTAGCCTCAGAGTGCTTGGATCGCCCTATTCAAAATGGCCCAATTCTTCCTCCAGATTTCTGAATAGCATAGGGTGGAGCTAGCTTTGTAAAGTCAAACAAAATATGTTATTATCTTTTATTCCCAGGAATTAAAATCTTCTTCAATTAATTTACATAAAGGGATGTGATGAGAAGAATATCTACTCCATCATTGACTTTGTTCCCTGAATACACAAAGAATCAATTCTGGCTTATTTTTCAGGAGAAAAAATATCTATCTGTCTATCTATCTATTTATGTTTTGTTTGTTTGTTTCTTCTTTCCTTCACTTCCACGTTGGTTGTTAGTGATTTTTCCCCTTAGTTAATTAGAGGTATCCATCTAAATTAAAATTGAAGTAGGAATTTTATTGAAAGAAACAAAGTATATTTATTTGTTATTTACAAAACAGGGTTATGAGATACGAAAGGAAAGAGCAGGGAATGAGGGCTATGTTTATACCGTAACAATAACGTTTTAAAGAGAATGAAGAAATTGGACACTATCCAAGATTTCTGAAAGATTAGCAGAGTGTCAACCGGACTGAGAGATGAACAAAGGAGTCTTCATTTAAGAGGATTTAGTGATTTGGGAAAAATAAATGAGGCCTGGAAAGCTGAGAGCACAGAAGCAGGGATTACCATTGGGAGAATTTCTAAGTAACTTTACTTTCTGTGCTTTGGAGCTGTGAAGGAGCCTAGTCAATGCTTGGATACCACACTAATGCCTGCAGATTATAGAAAGGACCCCAACAAACAAAAATTCCCACCTCATTACTGAACACACACACACTGTGAGGAAGACCTCTGTTAGCTCTTTCTCTGTCTCCCTCCCTGTTATGTGAGTTTTCCATTAAAAGAGACCTTAAGGTCCAGTGTGGCTACTACCTATGGTTGTTCATGAGGTCCATTCACAGTTCTAGGGGTTTTTATTCACATATATTATAATGAGGAATGCCAGTCCAGAGAGCTGTGCAGTGCACAATCTGTACAACCACATGTGGGGGCCCTGGAAACTCCCCATACCTGGAGTTATATCAGAATTTCATCCAGACTAACCTATATGTGCATCTCATTAGGAATAGCACAAGGTACTTGTAAACACCCCAGAACAGAGGGGAATAGAGGGACACATGATACCACGATTGCCAAAAGAGAAAGCCCTAGCACTGGAACTTGGTTGGGTGTTTGAAGTGGTGCTGTATATACAGTCATGCACCACATAATGTCTGTTCAGGCAACATCTGACCACATATATGCCTGTGGTCCCATAAGGTTATAATAGAGTTTAGAAATCCTGATTGGAGAATGGGATGTAGCGGATGTAACCAGACATAGCCAATGGAACAGCTTCCCGCACACAACACGTGTATCCCATGTCTCTTGCATACAAAGCGATTGCACTGCCAAGCGTATAATTGTATGGTACATATATAACCTGTAATACATATGTCTTGATAGTCATAATAAATGCCTATGTTACTGGCTTACGTATGTACTGTGCTTTCTATCATTATTTTAATGTGAGCTTTCCCTTCTTACAAATAAAATGTTTAACGTTTAACAGCATATCTTTTGACTCATAGGCAGCAGCATCCAATCTCCTGTATCGTGGTGTCTTGAGTGTTGTAGCATTACCTCTCTATTTAATGTTCTTTCAAAAATATTTCCGTGGAGTGCATCATGGCTCTGGAGTGCAGCAAAACCGGTGCTACTGACAGCGGTAGCAAGAGGCAAAGGAGAAATATTGATCTGGAAGTTGTCATGGATTGAATTGTGTCCCCTCAAAATATATGTCAACTTGGCTAGGCCATGATTCCCAGTATTGTGTGATTGTCCACCATTCGATCATCTGATGTGATTTTCCTATGTGCTGTAAATCCTGCCTCTATGATGTTAATGAGGCAGGATTAGAGGCAGGACTCAATCTACAAGATTAGGTTGTGTCTTAAATCAATCTCTTTTGAGATATAAAAGACAGAAGCGAGCAGAGAGACGTGGGGGACCTCATATCACCAAGAAAGAAGAGCCAGGAGGGTAACGTGTCCTTTGGACCTGGTGTCCCTGCACTGACAAGGTCCTCGACCAGGGAAGACTGAAGACAAGGACCTTCCCCTAAAGCTGACAGAGAAAGAAAGCCTTCCCCTGGAGCTGGCACCCTGAATTTGGACTTCTAGCCTCCTAGACTGTGAGAAAACAAATTTCTCTTTGTTAAAGTCATCCACTTGTGGTATTTCTGTTATAGTTAGTCATCTGACTAAGACAGAAGTGAAACAAAATGCTGCTAAACAACCAACCCTTTGCCATCTAGGCAATCCCAACTCATAATGACCCTATAAATCAGATTAGAACTGCCCCATAGTGTTTCCAAGGAGCTACTTGTGGATTCAAACTGCTGACCTTTTGGTTAGCAGCTGAGCTCTTAACCACTGTACCACCAGGGACCCATTAAACAACAAGAAGGTGGAAAATCAGTGAATGCTACTGCTTGCAATTTAGGCATGTTCATACAGTATCCAAGTCACATAACGTCCTATTTCACAGGACACATCATGGACATTAAGTGACGCGTGACTACATCTGTATCTATATCTAGGAGCCCTGGTGGAGCAATGGTTAAGCACTCAGCTCCTAACCAAAAGGTTGGCAGTTCGAACCCACCAGCTGCTCCTCGGGAGAAAGATATGGCAGTCTGCTTCCATAAAGATCACAGCCTTGGAAAACATATGGGGCAGTTCTACTCTGTCCTATAGAGCTGCTATGAATCAGAATCAACTCCTGCAATGGGTTTGGTTTTTAGGTATATCTATATTTATATCTGCATCTGTACATCTACCTGTACTTGTATCAGTTTCTGTATATAAATCTATATCTAATCAAAATGTGTACCTATATATGTATCTTCACTTATATTATTAACTTAAATATATTATCCACAATTGGATTATTTAAAAAGTAGTTTTAAATGCATTTATATTCCTCTTTTGAGAGTATAGGGACCCTAGTGTCACAGTGGTTAAGTGCTTGCTGCTAAACGAAAAGTTGGTGGTTCAAACCTACCAGCCGCTCTGCGGGAGAAAGATGTGGCAGTCTGCTCCCATAAAAATTTGCAACGTTGGAAACCCCATGGGGCAGTTCTACTCTGTCTGCTATGAATCGGAATAGATTCAATGGCAATGGGTTTGGTTTTTATTGAGAGTATGCATACAAAGAAATGCTTCAAAGTTCCCGCTTTGTCTTATATAATTGATACCTTTTGTTCTTCTTCAGCATGTTTGCTAACAATGAAATTCAAAGTTCCTAATTAATTTTTTTTAAATATTAGTAGGTGACAGGTTTGTTTAAAAAATGGTCATAAATTGTAATAGTTAAAAGTTGTAATGCATTTGGGGATTTCTATGTATGTGTTATAGGTTTATATATAAGTGTGTTTGGAAACTTAGGTCTATTTATAGGATAAAACTCCATCAGGGAGATGGTGTTTATTTATGCATAAAAATACAAATAAGGCAAGACTTTTTTTTTTTTGCCGGTAGATGATGATGTATAAGTGGCACTTGTTTTCAAAGTTCAGCATTCATTTTGATGAGAATGACTATGATAAATAATTCTTAGCATCCTCGGAGATTAAAAAAATAAGCAAAAATGAAAAGGAAGATCATGTCTTGACTTTTAATGCATAAAACCATAGAAATATGACTAAAGAACACATGGAGTCTTATTCTTTGGATAAAATTTTCCATATCTAAAATCAAGCACTGGCCCTCAATTCTTGGGCCATTAATTCTTTGCCTTAATGTAGGATATTGTGTCAAATGATCTCCTGAGCTCCTCATCAGCTTTGCGTGTTTCATGATTCTGAAACTTGATAGAAATTAAGATGTTTCAAATTATCCATAATTTTTGCTTCCTGAGAAGGAAATAATTTGTAGAGAAAATTTTACTGCAACCATCAAAAAGGAATGAATTTACAGTGTAGTAATTATCTTATATAGTTTTATGAATTGTTTTAAAGAAAAAAAAGTTCACTGAATTTACCTTTAGCAACTAGTAATGCAAAATATACTAAATACATATCTTTGAACCCAAATGTGTATTTGCTTTACTCATAATAATGATGAAGCTCCCTTTTGACTGCTTGACCTTACAAAAAAGTTAAAATAAGTATTTTAAATTTACAAGTAGAAATTATTTTACTAAACACTAAAATAGAGATGTGTTAAATGATAACTGAGTTCTCAGTGCTATTTAATTAAACTACCAATAATCCACCCTCAGACTTAGAAAAAATTCAAAACCGCACAAGATGACATGCTTTCATTTGCCAGTGTCTTGCTGTGAATCTGAGTTGTCAGTGTGTCATGTTGAGAAAAATGTGGAATATAATAAAGTGAACTTTTACAAAACCAAGTGGAACACACGCAGAAATGTTTAGCATTCCAGAAGTTGTTCTGTAACAGATGCTTTACAAAATTAAGTGGTTGGACACATTTCAAAATTCATCAAAACACTGTAAGCATTTCACTAAATCTGAAGTTTTGGCATTTGACGATGCCAAGCCTTTGTCAATAAAATTAGTTTAGTGCAAACATTAAAACTCTGTTTTGTTTATCACAGAGCAATGAAGATTAACAGATTTTAATTAGCATTTAAAACTTAAATTCATAATTAGTTAATGATTTCTTTTGGAAATATCTCTTTAAGCTTTTCACAGAGCATGAGGAACACAACACATTTTACTCCCTAAATTTGAAGGAAAATTTTTCTCATTGAATTTCATAATATGAAAATCTATCCTGCAGCTAAACTTATAAAGCAAATAAGTTAACAAGCCTTAGAATAATGGTTCTAAAGAGTCTGTTTGCTCATATTAATGATCCTCAATATATCTATCTAACCATAGCTGTATTTTGCACCATAGCATACAGTAATTACGCTCTCAGATGAGAACTTCTCAATAATAAATGTGCAATAGATATAGTTTGTGCCTGAGTTGAAAATGATTAAGAACTCGTTATGTGCCAAGCATTTATATCAGAGAGAAATCTGAAGTGGTTGAGAATTCTTTGAGTTAAATTTTGTTGCCTCTGAGAGCTGTCATTTTGCACATTTTGGTAGCGATTTTTTCTTCACGATGACTTTTCCCTGAAAATCTCGGTTCTCCATATTAAGTAGAGCAAGGAAAATAATCTCCATGTCTACCAAATTTTCAAGGCAATTACCGAAACATAGACAAATTACATGATTAACTTTTGCTTCCATTCAGTTACTCTGTCTATCCTGTTGAGAAGATGGTAATGAGGACTGAGCAGGCAATGTAAGCAGTGGGAGGGCTAGAAGCATGAGGCCAGAGGACTGCATAATCTCAGAACTGGCGAATCAATTCTTAAATAAAAAAGCATTAACCAAAACGGTACATATATTTGGAGTTCCATCAAAGGCTCAGATGAAATGGAATAGAAATAGTAACTCTATTAGGATAATGAAAATCAAAATGTGTTTTATGTAAAGAACAAGGAAAAACAAATTGCAAAAAGTTTATGCACTTCAGGTTGAGTAAACTGTATCTACATCAGATGTGAAAGAAACAGTCATTCTTATTTACTTATTTTTAACTATTAATTACATTCACACTTATTAATAATCAGTGTATGTGGGTTAGAATTGGTAACAACTGTGTGGATCCTAACTGATTTGTCAGCCATTTAGAATAAACTGTAGCCATATTCTCAAATTTTAGTGTGTTGATTGCTTCTGCATAAAAAGGACCACAGGAAGTGTACACTGTGTTACAGGGAAGGAGAGGCTAGAAGAGATGTCACCTGTTTTAATTAGATGGCTATTATCCCTTTAGTTACTATTGGTTTAATGGTATACCAGCCACTTTTTATGCCTCTAGACCTCTTAGGGGAGCCCTGGTTAAGAGCTTCAGTGAGCTACAGCTGCTAACCAAAAGGTCCAGTCGCTCTTTGAAAACCCTATGGAGCAGTTCTACTCTGTCCTATGATGTTGCTGGGAGTTGGAATCGACTTGCAACAGGTTTGGTTTGTCTGGGGTTTTTTTGGACCTCTTAGGTAGTAGTAAGTGGAAACCCTGGTGGCATAGTGGTTAAGTGCTATGGCTGCTACCCAAAAGGTTGGCAGTTCAAATCCACCAAGCACTCCTTGGAAACTCTATGGGGAAGTTCTGCTCTGTCCTATACGGTCGCTATGAGTCAAAATTGACTCAATGGCAATGAGTTTAGGTAGTAAATTATTGGGTTCTGATGCATTTAGCTTCAAGGTGGGTCCCTTTTGAAATGCAGGAAGCTGATCAGACCAGAGTTGGAGTCTCATTGTTGTGTAGATTGAGCATTCTATTACGTGATGCTTCCTAGATGTGTTAGCTTTGTAACCTTTTGTCATATTTTGCCTTTTTCCCCCCTTATTTCTGTGAGATAAGGCTTGTAAGCATAATTATGGCTTTCCTGTGTGTTAGTTAGGGAGCCCTGATGGGTTTGTTTTAGTTTTTCTGTGTCATATTTGGAAAACTAGAGGTTCCCCATGTAACCTAATGGAAAGGCACCAACAATAAATTCTCTATTTAGTTCTTATTGGTATATTGTCATATCACAGATCAGTGGTGCCAGAGTGATGCCAGAGTGCCACTTGCCTTATTGGTGGATTGTAATACCACATCATATTTCTCAAAATTCCTATTACCAACCAAAAATTTAAGCACACTCAATTAGTAAGCATTACAATACTGAAAACACATGCTATTAAAAATTTTTTTTCTTAAATAAAAATTTTGTAACTAAAGGGTTATGCAGAAACAACTGTCAGGCTGATAATCTATTCTATTTCTTTCTAATAATTAATACTTCTGGGGACATTATAAGTGATTCATTTTCATTTTTCTTACTTGGTTTTCAATGCCCTCCATTAACTTTCCTTACACTAAAGTAAATTCTACTATTAATCAAGCAGCTATTTACCCTTTGCCATTGAGTTGATTCTGACTCATAGCAACCCAAACTGCCAACCTTTTGGTAAGTAGCCAAACTCTTAATCACTGCGCCACGAGGGCTCCAAGCAGCTGTTTAGGTACTGACTTTAGGTATTTTACATATATTTTCTCACCTAACTCTCTGTGGTCAATTGTATTTTGCAAATATGACATTCCTTCCATTCTATATGATCTTCTTAGAATGTGATGCTGATATCTTCCTTCAAGAGTGAGGTCTATAGTTGAGACAGCTAGGGACAGAAAAGGACTTAAACAACAAGTTATGTCAGTTAAAAATTTTTCTAGAAGAATGGCATCAACCACAAAACATTGTTTACCTTACTCGCGGCTAAAGTTTGAGCTGCTCCCTCCTAATATTCCTGCTTGCAGCTGTCTTTCAGACCAGCCAGTTAAAACTAGAATCCTGAACATGCACGGTAAGAGACCAGGTTGACCGCCAGATGGCCCCATCTCATAATACGTATTGCCTAGGAACCAAAAGACCCATGCCAAGGAACCAAAATCACCAGACATACATCATCAAGCGATGACCAAGCCCATTTCAAAAGCGAGAAGTCCATCAGCCACTTCTGTGCCAAATCCTAGTGCTACCGCTTTTTGAATATTTATGAAATTAATAAACATGTATGACTTCTCCTTTCCCACGTAGTACAAAACTTTATACAACACTTTGTTTGGCGAGAGAGTGTTTTGGGACTGATCCCCCATCTCCTTACTCATTGGGAATAATAAACTATGCCTTGCTTTAAATCCACTTGACTCAGTTATTCTTAACGAGAGTACAAGCAGTGAACCCATTGCGTTTGGTAACATATACCATTTCATTGAACCTGAGGCTTAGGATGGTAGCTTTAGACCATGCGGTATCAGTTGACCTGGAGCTTGAGATAAACTGTATTAGCAATCAGTCAATCATGCCTACATAATGAAGCACCAATAAAAACTCTGGACACTGAAGTTCAGTTAAACGTCCCAGTTTGGCAATACTCCTTGTGTATTGTCATACACTGATTCCAGGAGGAATTCACAGGGAGAAGATAACAGAGCTCCGCATTTGGTACTTCTCTTGTACTAAGCCTTATGTAATTCTTCCCTTGACTGATTTTAATCTGTATCTTTTCCTTGTAATGGACCCAAACCGTGAGTATAATAGCTTTCAGTGAGTTCCATGAGTCCTTCTAGTGAATTATCAAAACTGAAGGTGGTTTTGGGAAACCCCCTAAACTTGTGGTTGTGTGTCAGAAGTGAGGGCGGTCTTGGGAACTGTGCTCTCTAAGTTTTTAGTTGGCCTAAACTTTCACAGGTGAGAACCAGTCTTCAGTTATTCTGGTAGTTAATGTTATGTGTCAACTTCTCTAGGCTATAATTCTCAGTGGTTTGGCAGACATTGGACTGATTGCAGGGAGCTCTGGTTGCACAGTGGTTAAAGCACTCTGCTACTAACCAAAAGGTCGATGGTTCAAACCCACCGTCTGTTCCATGGGAGAAAGATGTGGAAGTCTGCTTCCATAAAGATTTACAATCTTGGAAACCCTATGGGACAGTTCTACTCTGTCCTATAGGGTCGCTAGAGTCAAAATTGACTCGAAAGCAGTGGGTTTTTTTTTTTTTTTTTTTTTTCTTTTTTTGGTTTTGGACTGATTGATCTTCCATAATGTAATATAATGTAATCACCTCCATGATGTGATATGATATGATCATCCAATCAGTTGAAAAAGAAGTTTCCTTGAGGGTGGGGCTTGCCTCCAGGATATAAATGTATGTTCTGGCAAGCCTTGCTCTTTCTCTCAACCCTACACTCTTCTGGTTCCTAACCTCCAGTTCTTGGGATGTTTGCCTGCAGAAGTCTTCAGCCTACAGCCTGACTTGCAGATTGTGGATTCACCAGCCCCTGCAACCCAGCCAGCAGAGGCCTCCAGGCTGCCCCTTGACCAGCAAATTATGGGTTAGTCAGCCCTTTGAGTTAGTCAGCCTGTGAAACCATGTGAGCCAGCAGAAGCCTTCAGCCTGCTGCCTGACCCATGGATTTGGGACTTGCCAGCCCCCACAATAGCATGAGCCATTTCCTTGAAGTTAATCTCTATATATATATTTACATGTGCTTCACTGGTTTTGCTCCTCTAGAGAACCCTGACTAAGACAGTTATACAAATGAGGAAAATGAGGACTAAGGAAGATAAATTACTCAGTCAAGCCCATACAACTAGCCCTTAACAGGGATGGGGTTGTAATCCAGGTTTCTTTGTCCTCAAAGAAAGCCATCTTTCTACTGGAGCATTCCTATTGATATTTCCCCAATTTCTCACTAATACCTTACACCCACCACATACACTTTTACAAACAAGGATAATATTCAAAATTTTAAGAAGCCAGCACTTCATAGTGTAATAGTAATCTATTGCTACATAATAAATTATCGCAAACATTCAAAAACCAAAAACCAAACCCACTACCATCAAGTCGATTCCAAGTCATAGCAACTCTATAGGACAGAGTAGAATTGCCCCATAGAGTTTCCAAGGAGTGCCTCGTAGATTCGAACTGCTGACCTTTTGATTAGCAGCCATAGCTCTTAAACACTACGCCACCAGGGTTTCCTCACAAACCTTAGTGTCTTAAAACAGCAAAAAGGTATTGATTTTTCTCATAATTTCGGAGGGTCAGGAAGTCAATGTAATTAGTTAAATTAAGATGAGATCATTATAGTGAACCCTAATCTCTTCATGACTCTGTCCTTATAAGAAGAGGAGAAGAGACACAGAGGAAAGATGACCATGTGATGACAGAGGCACAGAGGCAGAGACTGGAGTTCAAAACCAAAAAACTAAACCCATTGCCATCGAGTCGATTCCAGCTTATAGTGATCCTATAGAACAGGGTAGAACTGCCCCATAGGGTTTCTAAGAAGGCAATCTTTATGGAAGCAGACTGCCACATCTTTCTCCTGCAGAGGGACTGGTGTGTTCAAACTGTTGACCTTTCAGTTCACAAGCTGAGCACTTACCACTGCACCACCAGGGCTCCTTGAGATTAGAGTTAGACAGCTACAAATCAAGGAATGCTTGGAGCTGAAGCTGGAGAAACAATAAAGGATCTTTCCCTAGAGCATTCTGAGAGAGTATGGCCTGCCAACACTCTGAATTCAGACTTCTAGCCTCCGGAACTGTGAGAAAATATATTTCTGTTGTAGTAATTTGTTATGGCAACCCTGAGAAACTAATACAGAGAGCAAGATGGAGGCTTCAGTGTTCTTTATGACCTAGTCTTAGCAGTCATATATTATTACTTCTGTTATATACTTTTGGTCACGCAAACCAGTCACTTGATTTAGGAGGAGACTACACAAAGACATGACTACCAGGAGGTGAGGCTCATTGAGAGTCTGTCTTAGAAGCTAGCTACCACAGTCTGCCCTCTTACCCTCAATTAATCAAGTACCTCCACACGCAAAAACATTCACACACAACTCTCATTCCATTATAGCATCAATTTAATGTCCAGGATCCAGTCATTTAAGTGTCAGAGCTAAGTTGTTCTGAACATTGCAGCTGCTAAGCTGCTAGAAACTGCAGGGAAGGGTGTCCAGTTTTACTATCACAGAAACATGTTCTGTACTCCTCTCTGATCCCTCATACCCTTTCTACCCTGGTTTCAGCCTCTTTAAGGGTTGGGGCAGCCCCACTTGTCTGGTTGTGCAGGGAAACAACAAGAAAGGAGAGTTGAATGTTGATAGCTTTGTTGGACACTGGCACACATGTGCCTGTGTGAGGAAGGGATGCAGGATGCAGAGGTGGATGGAGATGCTGAGAAATGTAAGGTGAAACCTCAGGGGCATGCACGGAGAGGGCAGAAAGAAAGAACCCTGAAAACTTCCAGAACCAACTAAATGCCAAAAGGAAAAATGAGCAGTGTAAAAGGCTGCACTGCAGCTGCATTCCACATCACATTTGTATTCCTCTGCCCAGACCAGAGGAGCCCTGTTGACACAGTGGTTAAAATCTCTTCTGCTAACTGAAAGTTAGGCTGCTGGAACCCACCAGCCACTCCATGGAAGAAAGATGTGGCAGTCTGCTTCCTTAAAGATTATAGCTTTGGAAACCTTATGGGGCAGTTCTACTCTACCCTATAGGGTCCCTATGAGTTGGAGTCAACTGAAGACAAAGGCAATGAGTTTTGGTTTTGGCCCAGAACAGGGAGATAACAGCTTTATTTGACAGTTGTGATTTTAACCCTGTAAATACTGAGTTTAGCTGCTAGGGGTTTGAGCAAAACTCGCAATGGAAAGAAAGTTTTCTTTTTTTTGTTGTTGTTATTGTTTTGTTCTGTTTCGTTTACACAGCTTTGTCTTGTTCCCCATGCTATTGCATCTGGATTATGTAAGGTATAAATTGATGTTACATGTTATGTGCTCCTGGTAAGTGCTGAAGATGGATCATACTGTTCAGAGAAAGCTGCAAAAAGAAGTGTTAATGGGACAAACTGCTTTTTGCCTCTGATGGGTAGGACAAATGCCTCTTAACCTCTGAACTTCTGGCAGTCAAGAAAAAAAACTGCTGGTTTCTTATTATCAAAAAGAAGGCCTGAAATCGTATTAGAATTTAGGTATGGGAAATAGAACAACTTTCTGTGATGGATTTTTGCTATGATTTCTGCCTAAGGGAAGGCAACGTGCAAAGGGAGATAGCTGGAAAGAGGGAGACAATCTCCAAATGAAGGTACATTTGGAGTTTTAGATAGGCTACTACCTACCACTGCCACCCATTGCTGTCGAGTCGATTTGGACTCATAGTGACCCTATAAGACAGAGTAGAACTGCCCCATAGGGTTTCCAAAGCTGTAATTCTTAATGGAAACAAACTGCCACAGCTTTCTCCTGTGGAGCACCTGGTGGGTTCAAACCACTGACCAGCTGAGTGCTTAACCACTGAGCAACCAGGACTCCTGGACAGGCTACTTGAAAAGCAGCTTTGAAGCTTGCTAATGAGCTCTTATGAATGGTGAAAGTATGGTGAAAGGATACAACTCTGACGTACATCAAGCAGTATCCCCTTCTTCTTTTCAAATGACTGCCTCTTGTAAAACTTACAGACTGGGAAAAAATTTTTGGAAGGTACAAGTCAGACAAAGTTCTGATCTACATAATCTACAAGAAAATCCAACACCTCTACAACAAAAAGACAAATAATCCTATTAAAAATGGGCAAAGGAAATGAACAGACACTTCACCAAAGAAGACATTCAGGCAGCCAACAGACACATGAGGAAATGCTCCCGATCACTAGCCATTAGAGAAATGCAAATTAAAACCACAATGAGATACCGTCTCACCCCGGCATTACTGGCACAAATCAAAAACCCTGGAAATCACAGATGTTGGAGAGGCTGTGGGGAGATCGGAACTCTTATGCACTGCTGGTGGGAATGCAAAATGATACAACCATTTTGGAAAATGATATGGCGCTTCCTTAGAAAGCTAGAAATAGAAATACCATACGATCCAGCAATCCCACTCCTAGGAATATATCCTAGAGAGATAAGAGCCGTCACTCGAATAGACATATGCACACCCATGTGCATGACAGCATTGTTCACAATAGAAAAAAGATGGAAACAACCTAGATGCCCATCAACAGACGAATGGATAAACAAACTATGATACATACACACAATGGAGTACTATGCAACAAGAAAGAACAACAATGAATCTGTGAAGCATCTCATAACATGGATGAAACTGGAGGACATGCTGAGTGAAATAAGTCAATTACAAAAGGACAAATATTGTATGAGATCTCTACTGTAAAAACTCATGAAAAAGTTTACACACAAAAAATAACAATCTTTGTTGGTTACGCGGAATAGGAGGGGTGGGGGAAGTACTAAATAGACAATAGATAAGTGGTATCTTTGGTGAAGGGTGAGACAGTACACAATACTGGGGAAACCAGCACAACTTGTACAAGGAAAGGTCATGGAAGCTGCACAGACACATCCAAACTCCCTGAGGGACTGAATTGCTGGGTGGAGGGCTGAGGGGACCATGGTCTCGGGGAACATCTAGCTTAATTGGCGTAATACAGTTTATAAAGACAATGTTCTACATTCTACCATGGTGAGTAGTGTCTGGGGTCTTAAAAGCCTGTGAGCAGCCATCTAAGATACTCCACTGGTCTCACCCCTTCGGGAGCAAGGGAGAATGAAGAGAACAGGATACAAGGAAAAGATTAGTCCAAAGGACTAATGGACCACAGCTACCATGGCCTCCACCAGACTGAGTCCAGTACAGCTAGATGGTGCCCGGCTACCACCACAGACTGCTCTAACCGGGATCACAATAGAGGGTCCTGGATGGAGCTGGAAAAGGATGTAGAACAAAATTCTAACTCACAAAAAAAAAAAGAAAAAGACCTGATTTACTGGCCTGACAGACTGGAGAAACCCCGAGAGTATGGCCCCTGGACACCCTTTTAGCTCAGTGGTGAAATCACTCCCGAGGTTCACCATTCAGCTGGGGATTGGACAGCCCCATAAAACAAAACGGGATGAATGAGGCACAGCAGTCCAGGGACAAGGACTAGAAGGCAGGAGCGGACAGGAAAGCTGGTGATAGGGAACCCAAGGTTGAGTAAGGACAGCGTTAACATGTAGTGGGGTTGTTAACCATTGTCATAGGGAAACGTGTACCAACTGTTTAATGAGAAACTATTTTGTTCTGTAAACCTTCATCTAAAGTGAGAATAGCAGCACAACTGGAAGAACGTAATCGATGTCACTGAATTGTGTGCGTAGAAAGGTTTGAAATGGTGTATCTTTGGCTACATATATTTTCACCAAAAAAAAAAAAGGTCGAGAAGGGAGAGGGTTGACATGTCATGGGGTTGTTAACCAATGTCATAAAACAATGTGTGTACTGACTGTTTAATGAGAAACTATTTGTTCTATAAACCTTCACCTAGAGTACAATAAGAAAAAATATAGAAAAAAATGACTGCCTCTTGATCTACATACAGGTTCCACATGAGCAATGTTATCCATAGTTGTTATGATCCACACAACCAAATGACTTTTTTTTTTTAATTTTTTTAATTTTTTTTTATTTTTATATATTTTATTGTACTTCAGGTGAAAGCTTACAGAGCAAATAGTTTCTCATGAAATAGTAGTACACATGTTGTTCTATGACATTGGTTAACAACCCCACAACGTATTAATCCTCTAAATTCTCAACATTTTTTTTGATGAAAATTACAGATGGCCAAAGATACACCGTTTCAAAAATTTCTACATTCACAGGTCAGTGTCATTGACTACGCTCTTCCAACTGTGCTGTTTATTCTCACTTAAGATGAAGGCTTACAGAACAAAATAGTTTTTCATTTAACAGTTACTACACATGTTGCCCTATGACAATGGTTAACAATCTCACAGCACATCAAGAATATCCTTACTCCACCTTGTGTTCCCTATCACCAGGGGGCTTCCTTGTCCCCTTCTGTCTTCTGGACCTTGTCAGTGGACTATTGTACCTCTTTAGTCTCATTTGTTTATTTATTTATTTTTTTAATTTTATTTTGTTTAAACACCATTTCAAAACTTTTTACTTACACATTTAAGTGATATTGACTATGCTCTTCCAATTGTGCTGCCATTCTCGCCCAAGATGAAGGCTTACAGGACAAAACAGCCTCCCATTTAATAGTTACTACAAATGTTGCCCTATAGCAGTGGTCAACAATCTCACAATACATCGACAGTGTCCTTATTCAATTTGTGTTCCTTATCATCAGTTTCCTACTCTCCCTCTGCCTTCTGGCCCTTGTCACCGGACTCCTGTACCTCGTTAGTCCCATTTAGTTTTACTGGGCTGTCCATTCCCAGGCTTAACATCGAACCTCGAAGGTAACTTCACTTCTGAGCTGAAAGGGTGCCTGGGGGCCACACTCTCGAGGTTTCTCTAGTATTCTTTAGGCCAGTAAATCTGGTCTTCTTTTTTTTTTTTTTTTTTTTTGGGAGTTAAAATTATGCTCTACATCCTACTCCAGCTCTGCCCAGAACCCTCTGTTGTGATCCTGGTCAGAGGAGTCATTGGTAGTAGCCGGGCACCATCCAGCTGTACTGGGCTCAGTCCCATGGAGGCCTTGGTAGCTGTGGACCATTAGTCCTTCGGACTAATCTTTTCCTTGTATCCTGTTCTCTTCGTTCTCCCTTGTTCCCGAAGGGATGAGATGAGTGGAGTATCTTAGATGGCCGCTCATAGGCTTTTAAGACCCCAGACACTACTCACCAAGGTAGAATGTAGAGCATTATCTTTATAAGTAGTGTCATTCCAATTGAGCTAGATGTTCCCCGAGATCATGGTCCCCAGAGCCCTCCGTCCAACAACTCAGTCCCTCGGGGGGTTTGGATGTGTCTATAGGGCCTCCATGACCTTTCCTTGTGCAGGTTGTGTTAGTTTCCCCTGTACTCTGTACTATCTCACCTCTCACCCAAGTTACCACTTAACTATTACCTATTTAGAATTCCCCCCCCCATCCCTGGTAACCAACAAGGATTGTTACATTTTGCATATGAATTTTTTCATGGGTTTTTACAATAGAGGTCTCATACAATATTTGTCTTTTTGTGATTGACTTATTTCACTCAGCATGATGTCCTCCAGTTTCATCCATGTTATGAGATGGTTTACCGATTCATTGTTGTTCTTTCTCGTTGCATACTACTCCATTGTGTGTATGTACCATAGTTTGTGTATCCATTCATCTGTTGATGGACATCGAGGTTGTTTCCATCGTTTTGCTATTGTGAATAATGCTGCCATGAACATAGGTGTACATATGTCTATTCGAGTGATGACTCTTATTTCTCTAGGATATATTCCTAGGAGTGGGATTGCTGGATCGAATGGTACGTCTATTTCTAGTTTTCTGAGGAAACGCCATATCATTTTCCAAAATGGTTGTATCATTTTGCATTCCCACCAGCAGTGTATAAGAGTTCCCATCTCCCCGCAGCCCCTCCAACATTTGTTATTTCCAGTATTTTTGATTCGTGCCAGTAATGCCGGGGTGAGATGCTATCTCATTGTGGTTTTAATTTGCATTTCTCTAATGGCTAGTGATCGCGAGCATTTCCTCATGTGTCTGTTGGCCATTTGAATGTCTTCCTTGGTGAAGTGTCTGTTCATTTCCTTTGCCCATTTTTTGATAGGATTGGCTGTCTTTTTGTTGTAGAGGTGTTGGATTTTCTTGTAGATTATGGAGATTAGACCTTTGTCTGACTTGTACTGTCCAAAAATTTATTCCCAGTCTGTAGGTTCTCTTTTAACTCTTTTGGTGAAATCTTTTGAAGAGCATAGATGTTTGATTTTTAGAAGATCCCAATTATCTAGTTTATCTGTTGGGTTTTTTGTGTTGATGTTTATGGTTTGTATCCTGTTAATGCCATGTATTAAGGCCTGAAGTGTTGGTCCTATTTTTTCTTCTATGAATTTTATAGTTTGAGGCTTTATATTCAGGTCTTTGATCCATTTTGAAGTAGTTTTTGTATATGGTGTGAGGTATGGGTCCTGTTTCATTTTTCTACAAATGGATATCCAGTTTTGCCAGCACCATTTGTTAAAAAGACTGTCTTTTCCCCATTTGATGTATTTTGGGCCCTTGTCAAAAATCAGGTGACCGTAGGTGGATGGATTTACATCTGAGTTCTCAATTCTGTTCCATTGGTCAATGTCTCTGTTGTTGTACCAGTACCAGGCTATTTTGAGTACTGTAGCTGTATAGTAGGTTCTCAAGTCAGGTAGTGTGAGTCCTCCAACTTTATTCTTCTTCTTCAGTAGTGCTTTACTTATTCGGGGTTTCTTCCCTTTCCATATAAAGTTAATAATAAGTTTTTCCATCTCTTTGAAGAATGTTGTTGGTATTTGTATCGGGATTGCATTGTATTTGTAGATTGCTTTAGGTAGAATTGCCATTTTCACAATGTTGAGTCTGCCTATCCATGAGCATGGTATGTTTTTCCATTTATGTAGATCCTTTTGGATTTCATGCAGCAGTGTTTTGTAGTTTTCTTTGTATAGGTCTTTTATTTTCCTGGTCAGATTTATTCCAAAGTATTTTATCTTTTTAGGGGCTATTGAAAATGGTATTGATTTCCTGATCTCCTTTTCATCGTTCTCTTTACTGGTGTATAGGAATCCAACTGATTTTTGAATGTTTATCTTGTATCCTGCTACTCTGCTGAATCTTTCTATTAGTTCCAGTAAATTTCTCGTGGAGTCTTTAGGGTTTTCTATGTATAGTATCATATCATCTGCAAACAGGGAGAGTTTAACTTCTTCATTACCAATTTGGATGCCCTTTATTTCTTTCTCTTGCCTTACTGCTCTAGCTAGAACTTCCAGCACAATGTTAAATAGGAGTGGTGATAAAGGGCATCCTTGTCTTGTTCCTGTTTTCAAGGGGAATGTTTTCAGCCTTTCTCCATTAAGAATGATGTTGGCTGTTGGTTTTGCATAGATGCCCTTTATTATGTTGAGAAATTTCCCTTCTATACCTATTTGATTGAGAGCTTTTATCAGGAATGGGTGTTGGACTTTGTCAAATGCCTTTTCTGCATCAATTGAGATGATCATGTGATTTTTTTCTTTCCTTTTATTTATGTGGTGGATTACGTTGATGGATTTTCTAATGTTAAACCATCCTTGCATACCTGGTATGAATCCTACTTGGTCGTGGTGTATTATTTTTTTGATATGATACTGAATTCTATTGGCTAGAATTTTGTTCAGAATTTTTGCATCTATATTCATGAGAGATATTGGTCTGTAATTTTCTTTTTTTGTGATGTCTTTGCCTGGTTTTGGTATCAGCATTATGCTGGCTTCATTGAATGAATTTGGAAGTGTTGCTTCCTCTTCTATGCTCTGAAATAACTTGAGTAGAACTGGTACTAGCTCTTCTGTAAATGTTTTGTAGAATTCTCCAGTGAAGCCATCTGGGCCAGGGCTTTTTTTGGTTGGGAGTTTTTTTATTACCTTTTCAATCTCTTGTTATGGGTCTGTTCAGATTTTCAGTATCACTTTGTTGTAGTTTGGGTAGGCCGTATGTTTCTAGAAATTTATCCATTTCCTCTAGGTTTTCAAATTTGTTGGAATATAGTTTTTCATAATATTCTGTTATAATCCTTTTTATTTCAGTTGGGTCTGTTGTAATGTCCCCCATTTCATTTCTTATTTGGGTTATTTGTGCCCTCTGCTGTTTTTCTTTTGTCAGTCTGGCCAGTGGTTTGTCGATTTTGTTGATTCTTTCAAAGAACCAACTTTTGGTTTTGTTGATTCTTTCTATTGTTTTTCTGTTCTCTATTTCATTGATTTCTGCTCTGATCTTTACTATTTCCTTTCTTCCGGTGGTTGTAGGCTTTTTTTGTTGTTCTCTTTCTATTTGTTTGAGTTCTGTAGTTAATGTTTTGATTTTGTCCCTTTCTTCTTTTTTGATATGTGCATCTATTGCTATAAATTGTCCTCTGAGGACTGCCTTTGCTGTGTCCCAAAGGTTTTGGTATGATGTGTTTTCATTTTCATTTGATTCTAGGAATTTTTTAATTCCATCTCTGATTTCTTCTATTACCCATTGATGTGTAAGCAGATTATTATTCAGTTTCCATGTGTTTGATTTTTTTCCCTTGCTCTTTCTAGTGTTAATTTCTACCTTGATGGCATTGTGGTCAGAGAAGATACTGTGAATTATCTCAGCATTTTGGATCTTGTTGAGGATTGCTCTGTGGCCTAAGATGTGGTCTATTCTGGAGAACGTTCCATGTGCATTGGAAAAGAATGTGTACTTTGCAGCGGTTGGATGGATTGTTCTATATATGTCTGTGAGGTCCAGTTGGCTGATTTTGTCCTTTAGGTCTTCTGTATCTTTGCTGAGTTTCTTTTTAGTTGTTCTGTCCTTTACTGAGAGTGGTGTGTTGAAGTCTCCTACTATTATTGTGGAACTGTCAATTTCTCTTTTCAGTGCTGTTAGAGTTTTTTTAATGTATTTTGGAGCCCTGTCATTGGGTGCATAGATATTTATTATGGTTATGTCTTCATGATGGATCATCCCCTTAATCAATTAATAGTGTCCTTCTTTGTCTTTTATAGTAGATTTTGTTTTAAAGTCTATTTTATCTGAGATTAGAATTGCCACTCCTGCTCTTTTTTGATAGTTGTTAGCTTGATATATTTTTTTCCAACCTTTGATTTTTAATAAATTCACATCTTTGTTTCTAAGGTGTGTCTCTTGTAGACAGCAAATTGATGGATCCTGTTTTCTTATCCATTCTGCCACTCTCCGTCTCTTTATGGCTGCATTGAGTCCATTTACGTTCAGTGTAATTATTGATAGATGTGAGTTTGTTGCTGTCATTTTGTAGTGCTTATTTTTGTGATGCTGAAGTTTTCTTTGTTCTTCTTACTCTCTTGTGCTGAGTTACTTTTGTTTGTGGATTTTGTGTTCATTTCTTTTGTTTTTGTAGGTTTTGTTTTTGTTGAGACTTTATGTTTTTCGTCTTTATTTTTATGAGTTGGTTTGTTAACTTTTTTTGTGGTTACCATGAACTTTACCCTTATCTTTATAATTTTGAAGCAGTCTACCGTTACTTGGTATCGCCTTGCCTTCTTCTCCTTTAGAAGGTTCTATACCTATGCCGTTTGTTCCCTCTTTCATTGTTTTGATGTTGTTGTCATCCTTTGATTGATTTCTCTGATTCCCTGTTGTATATCTTTTGTTTTTGGAAAGTCGTCTGTAGTTCAGTTCCTAGAATGGTATCTGGTTCATGTGAACCTGCATCCTAGGTCCTAGGTCCTGCCTGAGGGCTTACGCTGTTTGTCCTCAGATCGAAGAACTCCCTTTAATAATTCTTGTAAGTTTGGTTTGACTTTTGCATATTCCTTTAGTTTCTGTTTATCTGGAAATGACCTAATTTCACCATCAAATCTGAATGAGAGTTTTGCAGGATATATTATTCTTGGCTGACAATTTTTTTCTTTCAAGATTTTATATATGTCATCCCATTGCCTTCTTGCCTGCATGGTTTCTGCTGAATAATCTGAGCTTAGTCTTATTGTTTCTCCTCTGTATGTGACTTCTTGTTTTTCCCGAGCTGCTCTCAGGATTCTTTGTTTGTCTTTAGTTTTAGCGAGTGTGAATATGATATGTCTTGGTGATTTTCTTTTGGGGTCTATTCTATATGGGGTTCGTTGAGCTTCTTGGATGACCAGCTTTTCATCTTTCATGATATTGGGAAAGTTTTCTGTCAGCAGTTCCTCAATGATCCTCTCTGTGTTTTCTGTTTTCTTCCCCTGTTCTGGTATGCCAATCACTCGTAAGTTTTTGCTTTTAATTGTGTCCCACATAACTCTCAGGGTCTCTTCATTTTTCTTTGTTCTTTTTTCTGAGTTTTCCTGAAACAGAGTTGTATCCAAGTGTTTGTCTTCAGTTCCACTGATCCTGTCTTCCATGGTTTCAAATCTGCTTCTCAGCCCTTCTATGACACCGTCCATTTCTGAAATCTTGTTGTTTATCTTTTGGATTTCTAATTGTTGTTTTTGTATAATTTCGAGTTGTGAATTTATTTTGGCATTTTGTTCTTGCATCATCTTCCTGAATTCTTCCAATTTTTTGTCTGTATTTTCCATAAATTTGTCTATTTTTTCCTCATGTTTGTCAGCTTTTTGCCTCAGTTCTTGGAAAATTCCGAGTATTAGTGATTTGAGTTCCGTATCAGGTACTTCTAGTGCATTTTCTTCCACAGGAGAGTTATCTGGTGTTTTAATTTGGACGCCTATTGGAGCCATCTTGTCTTGTTTTTGTAAATGTTTTGATATTGTTTGCTGTTTTCGGGGCATTCAGTAGATATTTCTCTCGTTTATTGATTGTAGATTTTTTTTTTTTTTCGTTCTTGTGGTACAGCTGTGCAGATCTAGCTGAGGAGGAGCCACTGGGACGGGTTGCTTGTGGCACTCACCGTAGCCACCAGGACGGTCGGTAGTCAGTGCTGGGCAGGTTCCAATAGGGCGTGCCTGCACCGCTTGGTGGTGTGATGTCTAGTGCACGGTGCAGGTAGGTAGGGTGCAGCGGGAAGATGGTTATGTGTGAAGCTAAGCTGGATATGGGAGAGAGGAGAGAGGAGGAGGAGCAAAAAGCGTACAAACAAAAGAATGCTAGTGGAGCTTGTCGTTGGAATGTACAGATGATAGACTATGGGATGGAGGAAACCAGAAGGGGGAAGAGAAAGAAAAGGAAAGAATGACCAAATAAAAATCAGAAAAGTTAAAGAACTGCAACGTTCCCAGGGATCCCACCGATGCAGCTATGAGGTCTGGGGGAGTCGGTCTCAATTTTCACAGCTCAGCCTGGTCAGAAGGTACAGAGGCATACATCGCCTGGTATTCAGGGATCAGAAAGAGAAGGAAGAGATAGAGAGACAAGAAATTAAGCAATGAAGAAAGCCAAAAGGGAAAAAGAGGTAAAAGATGACAAAACTAATCAAAAAAGGAAGAAAAATAAAATTGAAAAAAAAAAAAAAAAGGGCAACACCAGCAGTCAGTGCCTACAAATGGGACACAGAGAGCCCCCACTCAGGGGCGCGAATTCCAAGAAGCCGGTAGTCTCGGGGTTAAGAGACCGTGGCCACGGGAAGCAGAGGGGCCAACCAACAAAGGCCCCGGGATCCCACCCGTACGGGAGCCCAGACCTAGAAACAGCCACACGCCCGCACGCAGCCCTACAGCCCCGCAGGAGAGAGCAGAGACGGCACTCGGAACCAGGCACCCAGGCAAAAGGAGGGGGAGGCGGCAGAAAAAGGCTCGCTAGCCACCAGCAAACGGCTCCCAGAAAGCCGCCAGCCCAGGCGCGCGGAATCCAAGCACCGGCGCCCCCCAGCTCAGGGACTCCGGCCACGGAAAGCAGGGGATCCCTAGCTGAGGCGGAGAGGGGTGGGTGGTGGGAGAGCACGCACCGCAGTTTACCGGTCGTTCTGTCTCCGACCAGATGCTCTTCAAGGCTGTTCTCCCATTCGCTGGTCTCCGATAGGAATCCAAGATGGTGTATCTGCGCTGCGTTAGCTGGTAAGGAATCTCTGCCTGAGTCTCTCCTCGCTCTCCGTTCTCTTTTAGTATTCTCACTCCGTTTGGTGTTTGGCTGAGTTCTTTATCTCTTCATTTGGTGTTCTAGGGTTTCAGGATTGTTGATTCTCTGTTAGGCTTATTTTTTCGGATCTTTGCTGTGGAGGGACAGCGTGGTGTTTCTGCCTAGAGCGCCATCTTGACCCCTGAGTCACAACCAAATGACTTTTGCGTAGTCAACAAAACACAGATAAACATCTTTCTGGTATTCACAGCTTTCAGCCAAGATCTATCTGACATCAGCAATGATATACCTCATTCCATATCCTCTTCTGAATCTGGCTTGAATTTCTGGGAGTTCCCTGAAGAAGGACATCATGCTTGGTAAAGTACAGGATTAGCAAAAAAGAGGAAGACTCTCAGTGAAATGGACTGACACAGTGGCTACGACAATGGGCTCAAACATACCTACTATTGTGAGGATGGCATGGGGCTGAGCAACATTTCCTTCTGTAATACATGGGGGGTCTTTATAAATCAGAGACAACTTGAGGGCACTTAAGAACAATGACCTCTTGTGTTATTCAGATTTGCCAAATTTGGGGGTGGGTCAGTTTGGACTCTATGAATCACAAAGTTAGGTGGGCTCAAAAATAATAAAACCTTGCAAGAAAAGCCCCTGCTTTCCCAGCAGAGTCTCAGATTTACATGAGAAAGGGCAGCTACCCCTTCTGCTTCCTGAAGCAAAGAATTGCCAAGGTTTTTGATATTCCAGATTCACAAGATGTTTCTTTAATTGCCTGGGCCTGTTTCATGCATTGTTCCCTGCTGTGACTTTCAGCTATTCAAAGCTGAAAGCAGGCATGATCATGCTCTCAGTACACAGATCTAGGACTCAGACTATTGACATACACCCCTTTATGGGGCTGTGAGTTGTACAAATGGATCTTGGATATTGGATAAACCGTCTGGATCCCATGCAGATGCCCGCAGAAAGGACTGTTTAACTGGTGAGACCACTGCTAATCAAGCCTGTCTCATTCTTGACTTGTGATTTCTGCCAAAAGCTGCAAGGTGGGGGAGGACCAAATCTCAAAGGTGAAAGGACCCCCCACCCCCCGAAGAGTGAATCAAGTGAGACTTCCAATCCTCCTCTCAGGAATTTCTCATTACTGTTGGCTTTTTGTGTTCAAACTATGTGAAGTCTAAAATGTGTGCCTTTTATGGCACAGTAACTTAACAACGATCTGATAGTCTTACTCTACACCCTCACCTTTTTCCTGGTGCACACACCTTAATAAGGTAGCTTGGTTATTAAATACAGCTGTCATCAGAGACAGCTAATCTCTCTAGATGTTTGTTTGGATCATGATCAGGACAAAAACGGTGGGCGGGGAGGGATGGTATAGATCTATTTTGAAAAATTTGACAATTCCAAATTTTGCCCTAATCATTCATCTGGACATGGTGTGTCTTTGTTTCGTGTAACAGTAACCCAAGGTCAGCTTGCTTTTATACTGTTTAAGTTGTATGAAAATGTTCTATAAGAAAGCTTTTGTCTCTCTTCTACCCTACTGTTCTAGATGAAAAGTCTGAAAATAGAGGATGGCTGGGAAAAATAACGTAAAAGTAGAGCTGCTGAAATGGGACACATATTTTTTCACTCTGAAGGGAAAGTAGAAATCATAGCTTTGGGGATGAGTAAAGTCAAAACCCTAGGAAGCATGGGGGAAGGGAAAGGGGCATTAAAGATCTTTGTTTTTCAGAAACTGCTTCTGGAACCGTGCTTCCAGAAGGAAAATGACCTGCGCTGCTCTCCCAACTTGCTGCCCTGCTACAGCTTTTCAAAACTTGTTTCCATGCTGTTGCTAGCTTTTCTGAAACCCTGGTGTCGTAGTGGTTAAGTGCTACAGCTGCTAACCAAAAAGTCAGTAGTTCGAATCCACCAGGCACTCCTTGGAAACTCTATGGGGCAGTTCTACTCTGTCCTATAGAGTGACTATGAGTCAGGATCAACTCGATGGCAGCAGGTTTAACAGGCTAGCTTTTTGAATTCAAACTGACTGCTCAGCTAACCACCCTCCTCAAAACAGCAGAGTGGCCCCAGCTCCTGACTTTTCCACAGGAGACACCTACAGATGTCATCCACACCTCACAGAACAGTTGAATTGGTGTAATGGTCAAGCAGAACTGCCTGAAACTGACTTCCTTCAAGTTTGTTGTTAGTTGACAATGAGTAGGCTCTTACTCGTAGTGACCTTACATTTAACAGAACAAAATGTTGCCTAGTCCTGCACTGTCTAGCATGTTTGAACCCATTCTTGTGGTTATTGTGTCAGTTCATCTCATTGAGGGTTTCCTTAGCTTTTGCCAGCCCTCTGCTCTATCAATCATGAAGTCCTTTCCTAGCAGTTGATCTTTCCTCGTGATATATTCAAAGTAAGTGAGCCAAAATCTCACCATCCTCGCTTCTAAGGAGTATTCTGGTTTTATCTCTTCTAAAACTGATTTGTTCATTCTTCTGCCAGTCCACGGCATATCCAGTATTTTTCACCAACACAATTAAAATATATCAATGCTTCTTATGTCTTCTTTTTTCATTGTCCAGCTTTCCCATGCTTAAGAGGCCATTGAAAAGACCATGTCTTGGGTCAGGCACACCTTAGTCATCAAAGTGACATCTTTGTTTTTTTAGAACATAAAGAGGTCTTTTGCAGCAGATTTGCCCAATGCAATACATTGTATGACTTCTTGACTGCTGTTTCCAAGGGCATTGATTGTCAATTCAAGTAGAATGAAATCACTGAGAACTTCAATATTTTCTCCATTTATCATGATGCTGGTCCAGTTTTGAGGATTTTCGTTTTTTTCATGTTCAGGTGTAATCCATACTGAAGGCCATAGTCTGACCTTCATCAGTAGCTGCTTCAAGTCCTCTTGGCAAGCAAAGTTATATCATCTGCATATTGCATGTTGTTAACAAGAGGCAAACCCATTGAAACCAAACCCATTGTAGTCAAGTCGAGTCTGACTCATAGTGACCCTATAGGACAGAGTAGAATTACCCCATAGGGTTTCCAAGGCTATAAATCTTATGAAAGCAGATTGCCACATCTTTCTCCCATGGAGCAGCTGGGGGGTTCGACCTCCAACTTTTCGGTTAGCAGCCGAGCACTTAACCACTGTACCACGAGGGCTCAGTTCCTCTGAAGTCAAGCACTGAATGAACTGAATTATTCAAACTGAACTCGGGGGTGGGGGGACTAAAACTTACCAACCACTATGAAATTGTGAGGCCAGATTGGAGACTCCATCAACTTGTTCTGCCCAACTGATGTATGTCCCACCTGGGACCCTTAAGGATAAATTATTTGTGTGAAGGGGGGTGCTTGAGTACCCTCTGGGTTTATGTTTATTGTGTCCTTTATGTGAAAGGCAGGCATTAACTTGCCTCTCTCTCATGAAAGCCAAACACTATGATTTACATCTAGGTATGGTTATCAGAAAGTTATAAGTATTCAAGGAAACACACCTGGTAGATCAAGTAGCCCTCAGATATGTACTCTGTGGGATGTTTACTTACAGTGGAAATTATTCCATTAGAAAAGTAGTATGGAATTTGTCCTTGACTTTAGCTCAAGTGATTCATGACCCCGCTTCAGTCTGGCAAGCATGGAGGTCAGTTTCAACATACTGGGCAGAACTTGCCATAGATTTCTTCTTTGCATGTCGAACTGAAGTTTGTTCAAATTATTAATATGTCTTATTCTTCCTAGGTATATAGGAGTGTGTGGGTGGTGCAAATGGTTAAGCACTGGACTGCTAGCTAAAAGGTTGGAGGTTGCAACCCACCCAGAGGCACCTCAGAGGACAGGCTTGGTGATCTGCTTCTGAAAGGGCACAGCCTTTAAGACCCTTGGAGCAGTTCTACTCTGCACACATGGGGTCACTATGAGTTGGAATCAACTTACAGCAACTAACAACAACAACAACACCTACGTGTACGCCTCTACTTAGTTGGACAAAGTTAATACAGGAATCTTCACGGTAAATGAGATTTGTTTAACCAAGTAAACCCAGGACCCTTAGAGGATGTGGCTGAGATCAATACTGCAGAATTGACCTCATTATATCTTTGAAATGCTGCTGGCGTTAGCAGTATAAGTGTTGTTTAAGACAAACTGAATGGATTTGGACTTTGCCCCTGTAGGTCATAGTAAAATAAAATGACCAATGGAGTGGCATATTATGAAAAACTAGCCAGAAGACAATGGAGAAACACAAGCAATAGAGTTGTGGGATGTAGAGAAAGTATTTTTTGTTTTCTGCAATGTTGGGTCATTTTGAATAAATTTTGCTAAAAACTTGTGATCCTAGGCTAAGAGCAAGCTTTGGAAGTTGATTTAAAACTGTATAGTGAGAGAATTACAGAAAGATTTACCTCACTTTGAAGGTACATGTTTACATTTCAAGGAAAATGAGGCCTAGAACCTTGGAGCCAACTTTATGTCATAAAAGCAAGACACTAGAGCTCAAGGAAAGTGTATTTATGTCCCAAAAAGTTAGAGTGAGAACCCAGGTTTCTCTCCATCCCCTATCCAGGAGTTAAAGTTTTTATCCCTCTTTTTGGGAGGGAAGGGGAAGCAGCTACCTCTTTCTCCTGTATATAAGCAGGAAAAATCCATTTTCTTAATTCCTCATCTTTGAAGTATCTGGACACTTGTGAAGGAGATTTTTACACTTGGTTTTCATTACATCACCCCAGAGGTGAGGACAGGTGCATCAGAAACCAACACAGCTATTATTATGTAAATGTTAATAGCTAATCTATATTCTGTACAGAACACCGTGTATGCACATTTAGATATAATTAATTAAAATGAATATTAAAAAGCCAACAGTACAACACAGAAGAAGCCAGGTGGCATTTTTAACAATGTTCTTGGAAATCTCCTTGGCTAGATCATCGGGTTCATTAGGTACATATATTACCTTTCATGTTAACATACACTACAGCATGACTCAACTTTTTTTTTTTTAATATATAACAAGTAATTTTAATGGTGATTTGAAAAAGCTTGAAAAACATATGAATAAATAAAGCTTAGTAAGTTAGGATTTACTTTCATAAAAGCATTTTGACAAATACTAAAAGATTATACTTGCGTCTTAAGCATTACAATATAAAATTCAAAACATCCAACATTAACTACTGATCTCCCATGCCTGACTTGGATTTAGATACTGAGTATTTTATATTTTACTGAAATGAAATTTCAAAGTTTTGTCAATGTTTAGAGTATATACTACCACTTCCCACTGAAATCTTTATGAAATCTAAAAGGCTGTTATTAAAAGTAGTCATTTTTTCTTCTTGAATATTCTAAAACATGCCAATTTTGATTAGTCATCAGATTTTCCGGATATAAAAGTTACAAATAGAATACCCAAGAAAATGTTTTAACACATTAAGGATAAGTTTGTGAACAGGAATGATAGAAACACCTTCAACTTTCTAATCTTGGGGGAAAAAAAAAAAAAACCTTAAGCAAACATAAAAGGTATCATGGGCCAAGTTACTTTAGCAAAAATAATACATCACGTCAATCAATTTTTAAACCAAATTCTTAAAAGCACTGAACAAACATGTGTCTTCTAATTGTCAAACCATGTATTCCTGTGGTGGAAGAAGAATACAAGACAACTAATGGAAATAAAAAATCTCAAACTAAAATAAGAAACTTACAAAATAAGAAATTATAGTTGTTGCTTGGAAAATAGTCCTCTTTTTAATCTCAAATTCATTTTAAATGCTTGACATATAATTTAATACCTAAAAATACTCTAGCTAAATTATCTGATAATATTTATAGACTGTAACTTCTCTGGATAGACATGTCTCACACAACAGTTTTCTATTAATCCTGAAAAAAAATCACTTGATGATTTTAATCACTATTAATGATTGACTAATTAATGGATTAACAGTTTATTCAATAACACAGATGGCATTGGACCAATAAAGTTAATAATCTGATAATAATTGCTCACTGTGCAATTCTGCCCATTAGAAATAGTAAGCCAAGGACTTGATATATTTGATATATATTCCACTCAGTTGCATTACATGTTTCTGTATGCTATTTGATCAACAAGAAAACAGGTACAAAAGGTCAAACTTTCTTCCTCTCTTCTATCTTCTAAAGCAGCTCAATGATTTTTGGGGATTGGTTAGTACAATACAAGAACATAAGGGGAAAAGTTCAAAATGGCACTTACCACCAATGCCAGTACTCATGTCATTATGGCTATATTTAAGGATATTATTGATTTTTGTGTTATTCACTTTTCTTTAGAACATAAGTCAAAGCCATTAACTTGAACTTGAGGTATATACACAATACATATGCAACCTTATGCAAAATACTTTCCATAAGTAGCATTACATTTTAAAATATTGGAAACTGAGTATCTGTGCTGATTTGTACTCTGACTTAATGGAACAAAAAGAGAGTAACATTCATCTAGGGAGGGTTATACTGACGATAAAGTTCTCAAACTTAAAATTGTCTTCCTCTCCCTTTGTACTTATCACAGGCTACACAATGTCCTGAGAGGATTCGTTATGAGAAAAATGTCAATCACAGCTTTAAGACCTTACTTTGGAAGGAACTAATGAGAAAGCAAATTGGAAGGTGAGACTTCATCTTTGTTTTCAAATAAGTGGTCTTAATTTTTCTTCTTATAAAAAAAGTTTAAATCAGTTTATTATAAATATACCTAAACCATTAATTTTTGCAGCTTTCAGGTAAAGTCCAGCACTTCGTTTATACAAAGTCTATGAGAAGAGGTCAGTAGCGCTCATCTAATCTTAAGTCATGACATCATCCATTCAAGTCCTTGGCACAATCCCTCGCCAGTTTAAGAGCACAGCATGCCTGGATATGCCACTGATAAACTTTAATAGAAGTGTGTTTCAAAAACTGGGAGATTTCTGCTACAGTCATGCATTCTTTAACATCTTGTTTATTAGCAAAAATCAGCAATCCAGCTTTCCTTAGGGTCCTCATGTGCTAACATTTTATAGAGTTCTTCTCTAGTTACTGAAATCCTTTCTCTGTCTGTACTGTCCACAACAACTATTACAAACTCAGTGTGAGTACAGTAAGTGTTCCAGGAAGAACGAAGAGATTCTTGGCCACCAATGTCCCACATTAGGAAACGTGTATTATTAATCACTATCTCTTCTACATTACTTCCTATTGTAGGGGATGTATGTACAACTTCATTCATAGAAAATTGGTAAAGGATGGTAGTTTTCCCTGCATTATCCAGCCCAACAATAACTTTGTGCTCTTGGTGATTGAACAGTCTCCATATCCTGGTGAAGAGAATTCCCATTCTCGGGCAGCGGACCCCCCTCCAGCCACCAGGGCCGCCTGGCCTCCCCTGGCTCAGGCTGAGGCGGAGGAGAGAGACGTGCCAGAGCCTCCGCCTCTGCCGCTGCTGTTGCTCCCGTGCTTGCCGCCAGTCCGCTTCCCTGGAACCGGAGGGAGGCCGAAGCCCAGGCCGCCCTGCCGCGCGTGAGGCCACGCCACTGCCGCCGCGGCGCTCGCCTGGCTCGCAGACATTGCCTCCGCGTTGTCTGGGACGAGTCTCGCGGGCCACAGTCCTCCCCCAGCTCCATGACTCAGCTTTTTGCCACTACAAAACAAGGATCTTCTTTCCTCTACTTTCCAATAACATTTTCTTCACTTCATTTTAACCTTCACCAACAGACTTTTCTAGGGTTATTAGGCTTCTGCTAAGTCTCCTCAACGT
This sequence comes from Dugong dugon, assembly GCA_030035585.1. NCBI lineage: Eukaryota > Metazoa > Chordata > Mammalia > Sirenia > Dugongidae > Dugong > Dugong dugon. The sequence continues at coordinate 74,558,067 of CM057483.1, forward strand.
TTTTAGGCTTTCAGTAACATTCTTTTCAAGATCCTTCTGGCTTGTACCCATAGGCCAATCCTAAAGCCCCCTCCACATTTTAAGGTTTTGTTTTGGCATCATACTAGTTTAAAATACAAATATTTATATTATTTATTGCTGTGTAACAAATTTTCCCAAACTCAGTGGCTTAAAACAGAAATAAACATGCATTATCTGTCACAATTTCTATGATTCAGGAATTTGGGAGTGATTTGGCAGAGAAGTTCTGTACTGAATCTCTCATGAGATTGCAGTTAGATGTCTACCAGGTAAGCTGTCAATTGAAGGCTTGACAAGGGCTGGAAGATCTGTTTCTAAGGTGGCTCACTCACATGGCCAGTAGGTTGATGCTGGCTGTTGGTGGAAGGTCTTAGCACATTTCCGTGTGGGTCGCTCCACAGGGATGCTTGAGTTTTCTTTATGGCATGGTAATTATCCTTCTCCAGAGCAAGCGATCTGGAAGCTAAAATGCCCTTTATGATCTAGCTTCGAAAGTTACACACTGTCACTTCAGCATACTCTATTGGTCTCAAAGGTCAGTATTGCTTTAATGTGGGCAAAGATTAAACAAGGCCATAAATACTAGAATGTGAGAATCATTGGGGGCATTTTAGGTGCTGGCTACCACATACAGAAATGATCCAAGAAGAACACTTGCATATTCTAGCATGTGAGCATAGTTCCAGCGGTCCCTGTGATCTTGACCCTATAGTCATTGAATTGTGAGGTCTGAGGAATTTGCAAGGAAGAGCATTGGAGGTCTTGGTGCTGAATGGTACTTGTGGATAGGACCCAGGCAGAGGTTGTTTACTGATGAGAACAATCAGCTGAGAAGGAGCCTGGGTGGTACAAATAGTTTGTGATCGATTGCTAACCTAAAGGTTGGTGGTTCAAACAGACTCAGTGACTCCATGGAAGAAATGCCTGGTGAACTGCTTCTGTAAAGATTACAGTCAAGAAAACCCTATGGAGCACAGTTGTACTCTGTAACACATGGGGTGCCCATGAGTCAGAGCCAACTCAATGGCACCTAACAACAGTCAACTGAATAGTAGCTGCATAAAAGTGTGCACGCATGTGTGCACCCCCCCCCACACACACACAGACACATACATACACACAGAGTGTTTTGACCCCAGAGTCAATCAATAAAAAAAGGAATGACACATCCCTTTTAGGGTTGTTGTGTGAGGAAAAAAATATATATATATATACACAAAAACATTTCACAAAATAAATGTTCATTGTATTTTAGTTCTCTTCACCTTCACCAGGCTATCAAAGTTTAACATTTAATTGTTCTCTAACTCTTAAGCTCTTCTGTGTGATCATTTTGCCTCCCCTCTGGGTTGTTCATTCTTTTGAAAATAGAATCCCTATCTTAAAAGCTCTTTTTAAAAATATCCATATATATGAATTATTGATGCTGGACACATAGCCTATTATTGAATAATCTTCTTTATTGAACTGGGTTAACTCCTCTATCTCCTTATCGTTTACATAATTTTTTATTAATTGTCTACTGAATTTAGAGCCTTTATTTTAAAAAAATTGGATTGAGGCCTTGCCTCAAGAATCACTGACTTTTAACCAAATGATAAGAATTTAGAGATTACAAAATGTATCAGGAAACATTTTTTCTAGTAGGGTTATATGAGGGGGGCATCCTATCACCACTCGAATAAGGACAGCAAAATTATTTGAGGGATACTTTTAAAACTGTACAAACCCTCTGGAATTTCAGTCACTACTTACTAAGGATTTCTGACTTTGCCCACCAAAAACCTCTGTTTTCTCCCTCCTCCTTCAGTGTACGTCCAAGTAGCCATTTTTTAAAAACATGGATCTAGAAAGTAGCTACAGTTTAGTGGCTTTTTATACATTAAATACTCAGTTTTGTTTTTTCAGGAGTTGAGAAAAACCTTCTTGGTTTGGCATGCATGTAAGCTTTTATTTGGTTGTATTCTTTTAGAATAGAGCTCTGAGTGTCTATGAGAATTAACTCGTAGATCAAAACCTTTAAATGCAGTTCCTAAACTTGACAGACTAGAAAAAAGTCAGTTGCTCACAAAAAGTAAATGGAGGAAGTGGAGTCAACATTATGCCCATTATGGATTCAATTGTGTCTCCCCAAAATATGTGTTAACTTAGCGAGGTCACGATTCCCAGTATTGTGTGGTTTGTCCTCCATTTTGTGATCTAATGTAATTTTCCTATGGGTTGTTAATCTTAATCTCTGCCTATGGTGAATGAGACAAGATTAGGTTATGTTAAAGAGGATTAGGGTGGGATGCAACACCCTTACTCAGGTCACAGCCCTGATCAGATGTAAGGGGAGTTTTCCTGAGGTGTGGCCTGCGTCACCTTTTATCTTACAAGAGATGAAAGGAGAGAGAAGCAAGCAGAGAGATAAGGAACCCTTCTATCAAGAAAGAAGAGCCAGGAGCAGAGTACATCATTTGGACCCAGGGTCCCTTCTCTGAGAAGCTCTTAAACCAGAGGAAGATTAATGACAAGGACTTTCCCCAGAGCTGACAGAGAGAGAAAGCCTTCCCCTGGAGCTGGCACCTCGAATTCAGACTTCTAGCCTCCTAAACTATGAGAGAATGAATTTCTGTTTGTTAAAGTCATCCACTTGTGGTATTTCTGTTATAGTAGCACTAGATAACTAAGAGAGCACCCTAGACAGACGTATCATGCCATGCCTCTGCAGCAAAGACTTGAAAATCTAAGTAAAACAGATACAAATGTCAATCCTGGAACTCTAAGCATCAACTGTAGGGATAAAGAACTAGCTCAAACACCAAGTGGAAGAAGACACTAAAGGAGAACAGAGAATCAGGAGAGATACGGAGTGGAGGTCCCCTGCCAACTAACATGGCAGAGTGTCGCCATCTTGGAGCACAGCCAGTAATGATCTCAGACAACGAGTACGGGAAGGCAACTTCATGGAGCTCACAACAGAAGACAGAGTATCCAGTAACCAGAGAAATACACTTTCCCACCCGTCACCCTTCTTCCTTGTACACCACCGCTGCCCCTTCCAGCAGGGCCATGCCATGCCACCTTGGCTAGAGTGCCACTGGCCCACTGCAATCCTGAGTCTGCCCTACCCTCACCCGCTGGCTCCTGCCATGCCATTATTTTTTTCCCTTTCTTCCTTTTCTTTCTCTCTCCCACCTAGCCCATATGCCATCTTCTCTCCTTCCCTTCAGACCCTGATGCACCACCATGACTAGAGAGCCACCAGCTCATTGGCCCACCACTATCCCAGATCTGTCCCAACCCTACCCACAGCCCTTACCATGCCACCATTTTTTTCTTTTTCTTTCCTTTATCCCTCCCACCTAGCACTGTACATCATCTCCCCTCCCTTCCCACCAGCCCCAAGATCCACCCCGCTCCCACTCTCCAGTCCCCATCATGCTGCCATTTTCTTCCTTTTTTTCTTTTTTCTTTTCCTTTCTTTTCTTTCTCCCGTCCACCTAGCCCAGTACGCCACCTCCCCCCACTTCCCACCAGGCCCACTGCACCACCGCAAATAGAGTGCCAGTGGCATACCAGCCCCCCCCACCTGTTAGCCATAACCATGCCATCACTTATTTTATCTTTTTTCTTTTCCTTTCTTTCTTTTCTTTCTACCTCCCACCTAGCCCTGCACAGCACCTCCTGCCCTTCCTACCAGCCCCCAGGTCCACCCTGCCCCCACCCACTGTCTAACTTTTTTCTTTCTCTTTTCTTTCTAACCCTACCTAGCCCCCCATTCTCACCAGCCCTCACCATGCCACCACAGCTAGTGCATTCCCCAACTCTCAGGCCCATGGAAATAAGTCATTGTAGATGTAAAGTCTCAAATGTAATTGTCATGGAAACCAATAAAAAAATACTTTGAAAATATGCACAGACAGTAAGATGGAAGAAACCAAATAGACTTAACACAAGAAAGGAAATTCACACGAATAATGACAAAAGTATTTTAAAATAAGTAAAACAAAAAATTATAAGACACACAAAAAACAAGTAACAAAATGACAGACGTTATTCCTTATTAGTAATTATCTTAAATGTAAATGGATTAAACTCTCCGTGCAAAAGGCAGAGAGTGGCAGAATGGATAAGAAAATATGATCCATCTATATGCTGTTTACAATAGACATATCTTAGGTACAAGGACACCAACAGACTGAAAGTGAAACAATAGAAAGAAATATTCCATGCATGTAGTAACCAAAAGAGAGCAGAGATAGCCATATTGATATCAGACAAATGAGACTTTAAGTCAACATCTATTATAAGAGATGAAGAAGGAATAATATGTTAATAAAAGGGACAATCCAGCAAGAAAATATAACAATCACAAATATATATGCACACAATATCAATGCACCAAAATACATAAAGCAAATACTGACAGAACTGAAAAGAGGAATAGACAATTTGACAATAATAGTAGGAGACTTCAATGAACCATTGTCAGTACTGGATAGCACTTCCAGAAAAAAGATCAGTAAAGAGATAGAGGACTTGAATAATACCATGAACAAATTAGATCTAATAGACATATATAGAACTCTCCACCCGACAGCAGAACAATACACACTTTTTCCAGTGCTCATGGGAAACTCTTCAAGAGAGATTAAAAAGATTGAAATGATACAAAGTATCTTCTCTGACCACAAAGATAAAATAAAAGAAATTAACCACAGATGGAAAAATAGAAAACACATAAACATGTGGAACTAAATAACACACTATTAAGCAACCAATGAGTCAGGTAAGAAATCAAAAATGAAATAAAAACTATTTGGAGTTAAACAAAAATGAAAATACAACATACCAAAACCTATGGGATACAGAGTAGGCAGTCATCAGGGGGAAAATTTATAGCAATGAAAGCCTACATCAAAAAAGAGGAAAAATCTGTTAGACACATCCAAATTCCCTGAGGGACTGAATTGCTGGGCAGAGGGCTGTGGGGACCATGGTCTCAGGGAACATCTAGCTCAACTGGCATAACACAGTTTATAAAGACAATGTTCTACGTTCTACCTTGGTGAGTAGTGTCTGGGGTCTTAAAAGCTTGTGAGCAGCCATCTAAGATACTCCACTGGTCTCACTCCTTTGGGAGCAAAGGAGAATGAAGAGACCAGGATACAAGGAAAAGATTAGTCCAAATGATTAATGGACCACAGCTACCACGGCCTCCACCAGACTGAGTCCAGTACAGCTAGATGGTGCCCAGCTACCACCACAGACTGCTCTGACCGGGATCACAGTAGAGGGTCCTGGATGGAGCTAGAAAAATATGTAGAACAAAATTCTAACTCACACACACAAAAAAAAGACCAGATTTACTGGCCTGACAGACTGGAGAAACCCCGAGAGTATGGCCCCTGGACACCCTTTTAGCTCAGTGGTGAAGTCATTCCTGCAGTTCACTGTTCAGCTGGGGTTGGACAGCCCCATAAAACAAAATCAGACTAATGAAGCACAGCAGTCCAGGGACAAGGACTAGAAGGCAGGAGGGGACAGTAAAGTTGGTGATAGGGAACCCAAGGCTGAGAAGGGACAGTGTTGACATGTCATGGGGTTATTAACCACTGTCATAGGGCAATATGTGTACTAACTGTTTAATGAGAAACTATTTGTTCTGCAAACCTTCATCTAAGGTACAAAAAAAAAAAAAAAGAATTATCTATGTGAGATCAAATTGACAACAGCAACTCAAAAGTTTTGATGCAAAGCCTAGGGGGCAGTGAGTTGAAGATAATGGTGATGGAATAATTTGGAAAAAGATAGTGAGAATAGCAGCACAACTGGAAGAATGTAATCTATGTCACTGAGTTGTACATGTAGAAACTTTTTAAATGGCGTAACTTTGGCTACGTATATTTTCACCAAAAAAAAAGGGTCCTCCAAGGTCGAGAAGGGAGAGTGTTGACATGTCATGGGGTTGTTAACCAATGTCATAAAACAATATGGGTACTGACTGTTTAATGAGAAACTATTTGTTCTGTAAACCTTCATCTAAAGTACAATAAAAAATATATATGTATATAAAAATAAAAAAGAGGAAAAATCTGAAACCAACAGTCTAACTTTACAACTTGATGAACTAGAAAAAGAAGATCAAACTAAGCCCAGACATACCTGAAGAAAAGATACAATAAAGATCAAGTCATAAATGAATAAAATAGAGAATAGAAGAACAATACTGAAAATCAACAAAACCAAAACTTGGTTCTTTGAAAAGATGAATAAAATTGACAAATCTTTAGCCAGACTGACAAAAAAAGTGAGAGGAAGTAAAAACCCAAAATAAGAAATGAAATAGGAGACATTACAACAGATTAACAGAAATAAAAAGGATCATAACAGAATACTATGAAAACTTATACCCCAACGAATTTGAAATCCTAGATGAAATGGGCAAATTCTTAGAAGTACATGATATACTTAACCTAACACAAAAAGAGAGAGAAAATCTCATTATACCCATATTAAGAGAAGAGATTGAATCAGTCATCAAAAAGCTCCCAACAACAACAACAAAAAATCCCTGGACTAGGCAGCCTCACTGGGGAATTTTACCATACATTCAGAGAAGAATTGACAGCAGTCCTGCTCAAACATTTCCAAAATATTGAAGAGGAAGGAATACTCCCTAACTCATTGTATGAGCCATCATTCCATTGACACCAAAGCCAAAGACATCAAAAGAAAAGAAAACTACAGAACTATATCCCTCATGAATATAGATGCAAAAATGCTCAACGAGATGCTAGCAAACCGAATCTAACATATTGAAAGAATTATACACTATGACCAAGTGGGATCTATTTCAGGAATGCAAGGATGGCTCAACATTAGAAAATCTATCAATGTAATGTAACACACTAGTAGAACAAAAGAAAAGAACCACATGATCATCTCAGTAGATGCAGAAAAAGTATTTGATAAAATTCAAACCCTTTCCCAATAAAAAACTCTCAGTAAGATAGGAATAGAAAGGATATTCCTCAACAAGATTAAGAGCATCTATGAAAAATCGACAGCCAACATTATACTCAATGGAGACAGACTGACTTACCCTTGAGAATGGGAATTAGACAAGGATGTCACTATGATCACTTCTATTCAATATTTTAATATTGTACTGGAAGTCCTAGCCAGAGCAATAAGGTAAGAAAAATAAATCAAATGTATCCAAATTGGAAAAGAAGAAGTTAAATTATCTCACTTTGGAAATGACATGATCCTATATATATATATATATATAAAACCCCAAAGCATCGACAAGAAAGCATCTATAATAGAAGAATTCAGTAAATTTTCAGTGTACAAGATCAATACACAAAAATCAGTTGGTTTCTATACACCAACAAAGAGAATTCTGAAATTTAAAAAAAGAAAAATCCATTTACAATAGTATCTAAAAGAATAAAATACCTAGGAATAAACCTAACCAGGGGTGTAAAGGACTTACACAATGAATACTGTAAAACACTGCGGCAAGAGGCTAAAAAAAGACCTAAAAAATGGAAAGACATTCCATGCTCATGGATTGGAAGACTTAATATTGTAAAAACGTCAGTACTACCTAAACAATCTACAGATTCAACACAATCCTGATAAAAATTCCAACAGTATTTTTACAGAAATGGAAAAGCTAATTCTCAACTTTATATGGAAAGAAAAGGGGCCCTAAATAGCCAAAGCAATTTTGAAGAAGAAGAAAGCAGGAACCCTCACACTTCCCATTTTCAAAACATACTATAAGGCTACAATAATGAAAACAGCCTGGAACTGGTTTAATGATAGACACATGGATCAATGGCATAGAACTGAGAGTCCAGAAATAAAACTGTACATCTATAGTCAACTGAATTTCAACAGGGGTCAATTCAATGGTGAAGAAACAGTCTCTTCAACAAATGGCATAAAAATGAAGCAAGATCCATACTTCACACCTTACACAAAAACTAATTCAAAATGGATCAAGGACCTAAACGTTAAATCTAAAGCCATAAAGTTCTTGGAGGAAAATATAGGGGTGAAGCTACAGGACCTAGTTTTTTTGTTTTGTTTTTTTTTTTAATGATAGATTATCAAATACATCAACAAATCCATGAGCAATAGAAGACAAAGTAGATCACTGAGACTTCATTAAAATTCAATACTTACGTTCATCAAAGAACTTTATCAAGAGTGAAAAGAAACCTACAGACTGGGAAAAAAATCTTTAGGAACCATATATCAAATAATAGTCTAATATCCAAATATTTATATAACTGCCACAACTTAACAACAAAAAGACAAATAACCCAATCAAAAAATGGCCAAAGGATATGAACAGACACTTCACCAAAGAGGATATCCAAGCGGCCAACAAACATATGAATAGATGCTCATTATCAATAGCCATTACTGATATGCAAATCAAAACTACAATATCACTTCACTCATATTAGAATTGCAATGATAATTTTTTTTTTAAAGGAAAAAGAAAGTTTTATTCAGCATATATTCAAAAGGGCAGAAGTGGGAATCAGAGAACCATGCTGCCAGAGCCATGTCTGCCCGAGTCCAAGGAAATACCACAGAACAGACAAAAGTGGGAAAATGGACAAGCATGCTGCTAGAGCCATGTCTGCCTGAGTCTAAAGAATATTACAGAATAGGTGAGAATGGAACAATGGACAAGCATGCTGCCACAGCCATGTCTGCCAGAGTCTAAAGAAGGTTATAGAATCATCAGTATATATCAACATCACAAAATGGGTAGAATCATTGAAATCGTCACCTTTTCACTGATTGGCTAGAAATTGTAATCTTACATTTTAAATCATCTTTCTTAACAATCATTGGTATGGGTTTCAGTTATGAAAGTCAAGAAGGTCTTCACTGGTCTAACAAATTCCTATTCACTAAATGTTAATAGATAAAAACAAAAAGTGAGAAGTCCTTTGGGTTAGGTTTTATTGCCCTTTTGTGAAAACTTCCTTAAGATAATTTTTGAGATTGTCCCATCTATTGTCTTATCTCAGGGCCCAGTTGATGTGTCTTTGTGAGTCTGTGAGGGCCCAGCCCCAGCTGGGTCACATTTCTCCATGCTCATGGTCAGGGAACAATGATTCCAAATATTATTTATAAATCATTCCCTCCTTTTGATCAGAGATTGGAGGTAACACATCGATGATCAATACCTGGACTTAGTCGAGCTCCTAGATGGCGGCCATGGTAGGCTCTTTAAACTCACGGTGCTGGTTTTCCACTGGATACCATCTGGTTCTTCACCAGGTTATTAAGTAAGAGCAATGCTCCCATCAATCGCTTTGCCGGAGTGAGCAGACTCAATGTACATCAACATTTTAGCCAGAGGCCTTCTTTTGCCTTTTACGTGTGTAAGACAATAGAGGATAAATTTCATTATACCTAATACTATCAGGATGTAGACTAAGAATATTACTATTCCTTGTAATACTGATGTAGCCCACATATTTATTCCTGATGGTAACCAACCAAGCAAATCTGGTGCTTGTAAGAGCGTGACAATGTGTAACCAAGTAGCTTGCTGTCTAATTCTGTGTATATCTTGTCTACAGCACAGACTACACTAATAAAAAAAATCTAAGGCTATTTTGTTATGTCACCTTGGCTTATGAGATCAGAGCTCACTATTGTGCTTCCATCTCATCTGTTATTTGTCCCATAGTGACTGACAAATTTTGTTAAAGATTTCTCCAATTCAACTATACCATGAGTAGGAATTAAAGCTACCAACAATATCCTGAGTGTTGGACCAATGGGTTTTCTTCCGACTTTCATTTTACAATGCGTAACAATTTAACATTACCTTTCCAGTATTTACTAGCATTGTTACTATGAATAAAGATAACCCTAAAGTTTTCAAAGTGCATTGTCCATGCATTCGTCAGTAATTTAAACAAGATTGCCAATGTAAATTCATTATCAGTTGGGAAGGATCATCTAAATTAGTATAGTTGGATCTATCACACAGAAACATATATCCTTAAAGAGCACTCAAAGTTTGTCTAGAAGAAACAGAAAAATTTACATGGGACAACAAGTTTTCATTAGAGAAAAGATAACACAGGATGTACCTCTCCTGTTGTAGGTCTTCAGTTAGTCTGCTTAAAACATACTAAGTGTTCTTCCCAAGGGCAAGCTGCCCCTCCTTGGTTTACCTATTAACAGTCATGAGTCACTTTCTCAGAAGCAGAATGGAACCAAAGACAAAACGGAGTCTGAGCCACGAGGTCGAGCTCCTCTGAGAATCTGGTTTCTTTAAGATACATAATTTTCTGCATCGTAAGAGGGTGAAAGTTTGATTACAAACATTAGACAGGTATTTCATATGACATTGTCTTAAAGACTGATTAAAATAATTACTGATTTACCCTAAACATAACTCTCAGTCTGATCTTTGAAGTTAATTTCCTAAAACAGACTGAATTCTTCAAAAAAAAGCACAAAGCCCAGAGCAAAATGGTCTTACTAATTTATCTGGACCACTGTTTGATTAAAAGTTGCTTCAGGAACCAGTTTTTTCCTCAAAGCTCGAGGTTCAAAAGGATACCCAAAGACAATAGCCTGTGTGGGTTACCTCAACCTCCATGAAAACCAGAAATCTGGATTCCAGGAGAATTGCATACAACTCTCTCATCATTCTTTCCTTTGGATCATGATCTCGCTATAGAATCTTTTATCAAAAATGTTCAATAAATGGTAATTGGACATCATCTGGTTTTTAAGATCCCAGGCACCATACAGTAAACTAGGAAATAAAACAGAAACACTAACAATTATATTAGGCAGTTGTCTGAAATAACCAATGAAACCATGACCCTAAGGTCTTTGAACCAAGGAAACAAATCTCATGAGGTGTTTGTCTCCACATAAGCAGCATCAGTAACTGCTTTTCAGGTGCCTCAACAGCAACTACATTCTGCAAAACCTCAGATTGAGTATTAATATAAATACAGCAACATTGATCTATTAAAGCACAAAACTGTTTCTTAAGAGACTAACAGGAAATCTAATGCTGTTCTGTTTTGTAAAATCATAGCTCAAATTTCAAATACTTCTATGGTTATGATACTTACAATTTTCCTAAGTTTACCAACAGGAACTTCTAATTCAAGACTTACAATATCTACGCCCATTAGTTAGATAATTAAGGAGAAAGGACAATAGTTTCTTATATCCAGAAAGTAGGACCTTAAAACATCAGCAATATTAAAAAAAAAAAAAAAAAAAAGTTTCCTTTCGTTTACTCAGTCTTATGTAGTTAATTTCTGTTCCACGTGATTCTGGATCAGCCGCAGTCTATGAAATTATCACCTTCTGCATAGGAGTTCTGGAAATTTTATTCAGTCTAGTCACAGACTTTTTAGCAAGTCCAATATACTCCATCTTTTTGTTGCTATATTTTGGTCAAACTTTTTCAGCAAATCAGCAAAGTAAAAACTTATCTGCAGATGACAAAACTTAATATGGCCATAATTAATTCATAAACATAATATTCTTAATAGTGAAAGACCTGATAGAAATTAATTATAAGCATAACGTAAAGGCCAAATAAAATCAGTTAAAAAAAAACTTTAGATAAAAATATTTCTATACTGTTACATGAGAAACTGTTCTGTAAGCCTTCGACTGAAGTACAATAAAATATTAAAAAAAAAAAAAGAAAAAAATATTTCTAAATATAGCCATTAACCACATTCAAAGAGCTTCAGATATAAGGCATAATAATTTTGAGACAAAATACCATACAGTCAGGATATACCAAAAATATACCAAGATTATCAACTCTCTAAATACCTGAATTGTAATAAAAAAACTTCGTAGGTAAATGATGTGAATTCCCCAATCAAACCATTGGCTTTGATGATGCTAGATTCAAAAAGATAAAGTTGGGACAAAGTAAACAATAAATAAATAATAATATTATAGGGTACTGTGAAACAATACTTAAGTTATTTAACCAAAGATCTTAAAGTTAAAACCTTAGCATTCTTTTCTAAAAGCCATGCAGCTTAGTATTCAGACTCAGGAATCTTATTCTAATGAGAGGCCAAACCTTTGTCTTCCAGGCAGATTACACAAATAATAAATTAACCCTTTAACTGAAATCTTAAAAAAATTTGTTATTTCAACAGAGAAAACCAATTCTTTGTTTTATATGCTACTTAACATTAAAACTCTTAAAAAATCTCATAAATTAAACCATTAAACTTTAGTCAGACAGATGAAACTTGACCATATCAAATAAATTTCTTTTTCAATAAACCTCTTAAACGTTGCCTTTGTTGCATACCTCTTATAGTGTATCCCTTTAAGTGGCAAAAATGAACGTTCATTGGCAGACTTAAATATATGTATCTGTCTATCCTTTTTCTTGTGGCATAAAAAGCCAAAGTATATAAGCTTAAATTATGACAAATATCTATTAACTCAATTTAACATCAATAAGTTACCTAAAATGTCTTTGTAATTATTTTAAGCCTGTATACCATAAAACATAACTGTTGTTGAAAGAAAAGTCTATTTAAATATTCTAAGATTTCATTCAACTTTTACTACTTCTGGTATTTTTCCCAGTCTAATTTTAGCTCTTAAAGATTGTATCAACTGGCTTTGGAAATCACAAAGTCTCTGCTCACTTGACCAATTCATTGATATGGATATAACCTTAAGTGTTTGGCTACTGCTGGAAACATTTTTCCAGGCCATTTCAAGTGTGTCTCATTGTGATTTCTATTTTTTTTTTTGACTTCTTAAAGTTCCCCTATAATAGGGAGAACTTGTTTACAGTTTTATGATTAGGATCTACCCAATTTATGATAACTATAGCAAAGCAGCAATTTTTCTTATCTTTTGCCTTAAAAGAGTCTCCACCTAGCTGGAAAGGAAGGGTCTTTCAAAAGCGTCCCTGGAGCTACAGGACCTTGGAGACTGGGAGGTGGGGAGGCCTGATCCTGCCCCGCCCTCACTCTCTTGACTCATGGAAGACATTTACATATGTTTAAATTGATGGAAGCATTTTGAAAGACAAAAGATAGCTAATTTCTTTCTTTTTTACTGTTCTGGAACTGCTACTTTAAGACAAAACTATCCTTTTTCCTTAAATAAAACACATTTCATATAATATCTAGCTTAAGTTACTTAAAAAGGTTTCACTTTTAAGACTGACATAGTATAACACGTAAAGATCTTAGTGTACTTTTCAAATAGACCAATTTATATCAAAGTTTCTCCAAGTAGCTATTAAAAATCTGCATCACAAAACAGACACAAGATGCAGTTTTTTCTGGACAAAGAAAGAACTGAGCTTCTTCTATGACTAGCCTTACAAAAAACAGCAATTCTTAGCCATAGCCACCAATCTAATATAAGACAAACTTAGACACAATGCTCTAGACCAGAAGCAAGTTCTTAGAACAAAAGGAGACAGAAAGACCACATAAACTCACCAGATAATACCACACAAAACAAGGATATTAGGATCTTAGTTTCTTAAAGTGTATATAGCAATTTTTGGTAAGATCGACTCAATTCAATGGAAAAAAACAGGTACAGAACTACCACTTCTCCCTTAAATATCAAAACAGGTCAGGAGCTGCCACCTTCCCCTAAGAATCTGGCAAAAAAGGCAAGAGCTGCCACCTCTCCCTGTGAATTTTGCAAAGCAGAGCACTATTTTCCAGGTTTTCTCTGAGCCACAAAAAGGCCAGAATTTTGTGGTTTATGGTGACTCAAAGCTCTTTGAAAATAGAATTACCTCTTCAAACGCCTGAATCCAGGCCTAAACTATAGTTTACTTAAAGAGTTACTAAATGTCACTCTTAACCAAACGATCAAGCAAAACTCTAAGAAAGATTCTCCTTAATCAATCAATCGGTTTTTCAAACAAATATGCCAAACAAAACTTAAGAAAACATAAAAAAGAGAACAACAAGAATAAGCCAAGGTTCATTTTCCAAGAGCAGTCACCCCGTCAGTGTCGAAGGGACATGGAGTGGGAACACATGGGTCTAGAAGATAGTACCTTTCTTTGCTGGCTTCTGTTCCGCAGTCTAGGTCTCTCCGAGGTTGACTGGATTCGTAGCTTCAGATCCTTGACGACTACGCCATTAACTGTTGTAGAGGAAAAACATCACAAAGTTTAGTAAAGCAAAAAGAAAGTTTTCTTCAGCATACATTCAAAAGGGCAGAAGTGGGAATCGGACAACCATGCTACCAGAGCCACCTCTGTCCGAGTCCAAGGAAATATCACAGAACAGACAAAAGTGGGAAAATGGACAAGCATGCTGCTGGAGCCATGTCTACCTGAGTCCAAAGAATATTACAGAATAGGTGAGAATGGAAAAACGGACAAGCATGCTGCCACAGCCATGTCTGCCTGAGTCCCCGCAATGATAATTTTTTTAAAAAATCAGGAAATAAATGTTGGTGAGGATGTGGGGAGATCAGAACTCTTATCCATTGCTGGTAGGCGTGTAAAATGGTATGTTGTGGAAAACCATATGGTGATTCCTCAAAAAGTTAAAAATAGAATTACAATATGACCCAGAAATTCTATTTCTAGGTATATACACTAAGGACATAAAAGTAGCAACATGAATATGTACACCTATGTTCATAGCAGCACCACTCATAATAGCAAAAAAGTGGAAACAGCCCAAGTGCCCATCAATGGAAGAATGGATAAACAAAATTTGGTACGTATATACAATGGAATACAACTCAGCCATAAAGAGAAATCAAGCCCTGATGCATGCTACAACATGAGTAAATCTGGAAGACATTATGCGAAGTGAGATAAAGTTAATTAGAAAAGGACAAATACTGTATGACTTCACTTATATGAAATGCAAGAATAGGTAAATATAGAGAGACCAATGTTTATTAGTGGTTAGTTGGGTTGGGAGGAAGGAGGGAGACAGGGAACCATTCTCTGGGAAGTAGTGATTTTATGTCTCTGGTGATGGGAAAATTGGCATAAATTAAGGGTAGTGGTTACACAACTTGACTAATGTAACTGATATCACTAAGTTGTACACCAAAAAAGGGGTAAAATGGCAAATGTTGTGTTAGATATAATTTTACAACAGTAGCAACCCCAAAAAAAAAAAAAAAAAAAGATGATGCAGTTACCAAAACTACTTAGGTACAACCAGTCACCTCTTGGGATTAGTTCTCTTGGTTCGAAGGCTTAGGGTCAAGGCTTCATGGGACTGTCCATCCAAATGACCTAACAACTGTTTTTAGATTTTCTGTTTTACCCTCCAATGCAGTGAGTAATGCCTGGGGTCTTAAAAGCCTGTGAGTTGGTCTCTATTTGCCTGGAGCAGCAGAGGAAGGAGACCCAGGAATCAGAGAAGGAACTGGACTGCAGATCTGGTTGCATCCATAAACTACTGCCTCCTTTGCCATGAGACCATAAAAACTGAATGGTGCCCAGCTACCATTACTGAACTTTTTGATCAAGGACTCAATAGATGAATCTTGATCAAAAGGGGAATAAATGTGTGAAGCAAGGTGGCTGCTTTCTAGAGTGAGATTCTCTTCCCATCATCTCCATCACTATCCATGAGCATTTAATTGTACTAAAGTATGCACCCAAGGGAAGGTAGTTTCTCCTAGTAACTTTTAACCCACTACATCATTAATCAGAAAATGCAGGCTTACACAATTAATCTTGTAGCTAGTGGGGGAAGAAATGTTCTTCCTAGTCATGAATTCATGGCCACAAGACTGTTGTGCTGTTTGAGTTTGAACAAAGACGCTTTCTTGGTAACAAAATGGTAACAGGATGGTCAGGTTAGTTGTAGCTAAACAAAGGCCTTTTCCTCTTACCCCATTTCCCTGTTCCCATGCACTCTGAGGTAAAAAACCCCTACACCTCTTTGCCTCACAGTTTTTCACCAACAACATAGTCTTGGAACTTTGCATGTGCAAAAGAGGTTTTCTATGTCAGCTCACCCTGGGACAGGGATCTGAGGGAGACCACAATGAACCTTACCCCATTCACCTGTGTCCTAACTACATATGTAAGTAAACAAAAGTTTGTGAGCTCATCACTGGGTAATGTCAGTTAATTACTGAGAGTTATATCCCTCTATGTGTCCATTTTTCATCTCGGCTCACCACAATGTGGAACACAATTTCACATTTCTTATAGAATCCAGACTTCTGGACCTATTGAGGCTGGAGGAATCCCCAAATCTGTTGCCCTGAGAAAATTTTTGAACTATCCCTGAAGTCACCTTCAAACTAAACAACAGTTTAGATGAATTAGTAAAGAATGTTCACCTCAAGCATTGTGTTCTTTTAAAGAATTATCTATATCAGATCAAATTGACAAAACTAACTCTAAAGCATAGATGAGTAGTTCATGGGGTTCTCAGTCTAAGTCAATGGGGGTGAAAAAATATGGGGAGAGATAGCGAAAATAGTGACAAAGCATGAAGAACGTTAGTAAAGTAATTGAAATCTTACCAAACCCAAACCAAACCAAACCCAAACCCATTGCCATAGAGTCAATTCCAACTCATAGCAACCCTATAGGACAGAGTAGAACTGCCCCACGGGGTTTCCAAGGAGCAGCTGGTGGATTCAAACTGCTGATCTTTTGGTTAGCAGCCAAGCTCTTAACCACTTTACCACCAGGACTCCAATTGAACTGTACATGTAGAAATTGTTAAAGGAATGTATGATCTGCTCTGTATATTTTACCAAAAATAAAATAAATATTAAAAAAAAGAATGACTTAAGAACTGGATATAAATAGCCATCGTCTAGTTTCTATGCTAAATAGTTTGGCACAAGTTTATCATAAGGTATAAATAGAGGTATATCAAGAAGGAAAATGACTAATCAAATTAATACAAATTTGTGAAAATGTATAGGCTTTACAGGACATATGAGTTGTTTCTCTAAATGTATTTCTACCCCACACTGGCTCCTTCAAATGTTAGGCATATTCACACTGATGCTATTGCTCTGTTATATAAATATAGATGTTCAGACAAATATGATTGTTTTACTGTAAAAAAATCATGGGTCGGGGGTGGCCTATGCAATAAAAGATTAACTAAGCAAGTCTGAGTTTTACACACCCTGAATATTAAAGATTGGGTCCTTGACCAGCTCCTGTGAAGTAACAAATAAGCCCTTGGAATATCTTGCCTGATAAGACTGTCTTCCTTTACCCCTTTCAAGACCTAATTGTTTTCTGCTTTGAATTTTTCGTTGATACCATGTGTTTTCATTAATGGAATGCATACTGAATCATTGAGTGTATTTGAATTTTTGGTAGGTGCTATAGATTTTTTTCCTTGCCTCATTCCACCAATTCTACCCTCAGAGTCCAGAGGGACATATGTGTCCCACTAATTCAACTCCCCCCTGCCCCGAGTCCAGTGAGACATATGTGTCTCAAAAACTTTGAATCAAAATCCATATTTCTCATACCAAAAACATTGTTTCAGCACAACCTCATACCCTGTAACGAGCAGCACATGCTCGTTTTTTCTGTTTCAAACTGTCATACACACTGTCAGTGGGAAAGCAACTTCTCAATAAACTCCAGAGGTAGAAAATACAGGAGGGTAACCATTTATCCCAATGGTCATGAAGAGGTTAGCTGGGGACTTTGGGCCATGCCACATAATCTATGCTCACAGTGTGATTTATGATGGGGGCCTTGGGTCATGTAGTGTACTTGTTGTTTTTAGGTGCCCTGGAGTCAGTTCCAACTCATAGTGACCCTATGTACAACAGAAGGAAACACTGCCCAGTCCTGCGCTGTCCTCACAATTGTTGTTATGCTTAAGCCCATTATTGCAGCCACTGTGTCTATCCATCTCTTTGAGGGTCTTCCTCTTTTTCACTGACCTTCCATTTTACCAAGCATGATAGCCTTCTTCCACTTTACCAAGCATGATGTAGTGTCCTTAAGATATACTTTTATATCCCAAAATGTTGGGTCCTCGATAGTAGCTTAGATGAATGGTAATCACCAAATGTAATTTAGTTTGATTGTGTTGTAAAGCCTCTCACAGGCTTCTTCATCTCAGGGGCTCTTCCCTAGGAAAATTTGGGTCCACTATGTGATGCCCACTGCTTTAATCCCATCAGAAACCTATTGTTTTCCTCTATTCTATTTAATAATTTTCCATCTACAAAATCAATAGTGATATGTTTTTGTGCATAGAACACTGTGGCATATTGGGCATGCTGCAGCTATATTTTGTCCATTATAATCAGGAACCTTTCTAAACATATGATCATCAAGATTTATAGTTACACAGTGATTAGCCTGCTGAGATTTGTACACTACACAGCATGATTGCAGCAGGGAGTAGTTTCTGGAATGTCCTCTCCAGATGATATCTTGTGTATAGATGTAACCTGAAAAATAAAAGTAAAATGATACTGGCCTGTTACTGAGCTCCATTTAGTCATTGACATTTGATATAGTTTATTACCATATCATATGACTAAAATGTCTCTCATAGTGATGCTACTCAGGTTTGTATGCTTCCATTTGACCTTGTCAGTTTCTAAAAGCAGGGATAATCTTGGCAAACACATAGCTTCACACTTGCAAGCATCTTGTATATATTGAAAAGACACTAGTATTGTCTTGCTTTAAACCTCTTGAAGTATCAATGTAATAATAGATTTTTCTCATTGTATAACCCATTTATTTATTCCTTTACCCTCAAGCACTATTTCTCCTTCTCTACATTTGTCATTGATTTTTACCCAAACTTTCCTACCTTAGGAAGGAACATTAGGTTTGGCCACTGTGCTAGTCCACATTGGTGGAAAAATATTAGTCTATCAAGTACCTCCTCCTCAGTTCACTCCAACTCATAGAGTAGAATTACACTGGTACAAAACTAGTGGGTTATCTTGACAACTGGGCAATACAACTGCATTCACTATACCTCCAATTTTGCAATATGAGATGAAGGCACAATCCACCCCATGAAGCCCTTAGGAATCTGACACGAAATGTAAAGATTTAGATGGACTTTTTGCTTAGGGATTATCTCTGCTTCCAGCACCCACAGTTTCAGCCCTGATCCCAGCATCACACATCAGGTAGGAAAAAAAAAGAAAGTTGAAGTGATGTGGAGAGAAAGTATGTAGTTATGCCAGCATCCTCCCCTGCTCCCTCTTCTGTAGATCTCTCAGAAAAGCAGAAGAATCTATCTTGTGGGAACCCTCTCTTTGCCCCCCTCATGAATGTGAGCACATACCAATGAAGGCATGCAAGCCATTCCTTCATGCCTTTATCCCATCCACCATTTTAGACAACAGATATCTTTAGTATTATTTAATAAGTATTTATTTAGTATTATTTATTCAGTATTTAGTAAGTATTATTTAGTAAATAATTATTTAGTAACTATTTAGTATTAAATAGTATTGTTTAGTAAGTCTTTACCTAGTAAGTGTAATGTCTTGGCTTCCTCAGGGATTATTTCCATCAGTTTATTTCATTTCTATGAAATTTCTATAAATAGGCTATCCTTTCATGTTTCTTTGTATGTTTTGTGATTTTTGTTGAAAACTGTACATTTGAATATTAAAATGTGTTAATTCTAGAATCAAATTCTCCTCCTTCCCCAGGGTTTACTTTTTTTTTTTTTCAATCATTGAAGGATGTAGTAGTCCATTGATTTAGTGACTTTTCCAAACTATTTCTGCAAAGACTTGCGTTCTTTTGTATGTATAGTCACTGAAGTTCCTTTAGCTTGTATTCAACTAATGTTTCCGTAGAAATTTCCTTTAAATCCAGGAGCTCAATAACCTCAAAAAGCAAACAAATAAACAACCACCACCACCACAACAACAAAAAAAACCCTCTCCACATCTTTGAAGATGGGCTCTGCGTTTTGACACTCCTTCAACTCTTAGCCAGGCTTACACTGAGCCTAGAGATCAGCCCAGTATGGAAGCTTAAGGTTTGATTAGGTCTTTTCTGAGTATGTGTCTGCCCTGGGTATGCATGTTGTTTTCTTAATTCCACTATATACACCAGTGTTTTTGAATGCCCTAATTTCCCAAAGAAACTCTCTTCTCTCACTTTTCCTCCCAGGCCTTAGACAATCTATTGTATGTGTGAATCATACTCTTTTGCCCCAGATGGCTATAGGTTGTTCATTCACCTTACAATGTTTTAGATAAATGCCTGCCAATTTTCCACACTGAGTAAATTTTGAGATAGGCAAAATAGAGATGAGTGCCTTGTGGCAGTCCTTCAGGTAGCCACCAGACAGGTTAAAGCAGACAAGCTCAATAATTTCTGAATAAAGTCTGTTCTGCTCCCTCCAGAACCAAGGACTAGGATCCCTTACAGGGAATGTGGGCTTCTGTCTTTTAGTCAGCTGCTGTGCTGAGGAGACTTGGAGTATAGGCAAGTAAAAATGTCACAAAGCTTTTCTACCATTTGGAAGTTGTCTTTTTCTATATTCGGTATTTCCTTGGTTGCTATAAACTTTGATTGTTTTCCTGATTTTTGACAAAATTGCTTCTGACAGTTTCTGCTCGTTTTCCAATGTTTCTGTGGGAGTACCAAAGCTATGAGTACGCTGCTTTGCAATCTTGCTGACACCATTCTGTCTATTCGTCCCATTTCTTAATATATGTTTAAAGATTTTCCACTCGATGGGATGAGAGTCCTATGACTTTCTACTGTGTCTTCCCCATTCTCTTGCAAATGACTAGTTTTCTTAGCTACCTTTTGTTTTAAGGAGTCCTGGTGGTGCAACAATAAAGCACTTAGCTGCTGACCAAAAGGTTAGCTGTTCCTATCCACCTAGCTGCTCCGCAGGAGAAAGACTGGGCAATCTGCTCCTATAAAGATTACAGCCTAGAAAACCCTATAGGGCAGTTCTACTCTGTCACATGCGGTTGCCAGGAGTTGAAACTCGTCTCAACAGCACCTGACAACAGCAACACCATCTTTTGTTTTAGCATAATTCTTCCCCTTGACAGTGACCCTGAAGCTAGCAGCTCTATCTCTGGCCAACTGAAATCTGAGCATGAACCAGCCTCAGGATCTGTCCCAACACTCTCTTTTACTTTTATTTTAGCTATTATAGGTAACAATAACCAAGGAATTATATACAGTGAGAGCCAGAATTTGACAGGACTGCCTTGTTTTTCTGGTTCTTGCAAGTTTTCCACCTTTGATGGGATGCAGTCTTACCACTTTTCTATCACTCATTTTGGTGGATATTTGTGTTTTCTTTCTCCAACAGGTTTCTGCCTTACACAGGTTCCAGCTTCTGCAGGTTTTACTGTATTTAACATTTTTCACATTATTTTGCATTACTTGTGTATCCAGTGAGCCAACTTCTTGGGTGTTAGATCTATCATTTATAAATTTTGTTGGTACCTTTTACCTCCAGTAACTGATCACAGTGCAGCTTCAGTTTCATACGATGTGTGACCCAAAGGCTATCCATGAAACTAACATTTATCAACCCCCACCATATTGTCTTTCTTCTCCCAAACTACATTTCTCCATGTTTTCATGAGTCAGAGTTGTTTTACTGAATCCTATTTCCAGCATCAAATGTGTTTGTGCTTACTCAAGACCAGACTTAGGTTCACAGATTCAGTAGAAGAACTTATAGATCTGAGAAAAGCCACTATAATTACAGTTACTGTTCATTACAGTGAAAGAATACAAACTAAATTCAGCAAAGTGAGGGGACACACAGGGCAGAGTCCAGGAGACACCTGACACAAGCTTCCACTTGCCTTGTCCCAGTGGAACCATGCAGACAGTGCTTACTTCTCCCAACAATGATATGTGGCAATGCATATAAAGTATTGCCAGCCATGGAATCTCACCCAATCCTTGGTGTCCAGGGTTTTTATTGGTGGTTGATCACGTAGGCATGGTTGAATGCATACATCACTGACCTTAGTCTCCAGCCCTTCCAGAGATCAAGCTGATTCAACATGACCCAATGCCCCCACCATAAATCACATTGTTGGCATAGACTATCTGGTGTAGCCCAAGTCTTCCAGATAAAGAGACACTTTTATCAGGGTAAACGGACACTTTTATCAGGCAGGATATTGTAAGAACTTATGGGTTACCTCCCAGGAGCCAGTCAAGGGCCCAACTTTTAATGTTCAGAGTGTGGTCAACTCAGACTTGCTTAGTTAATCCTGTACTAATATTAGTACAGCCTCACAGCACTAATATTTATGTGCAAAATATGGACAATCTCATTCTATCAATTTTTAATGCCATATTCTTTTAAATAGTTATTTTGGTTTTGAAATTACTTCTTTATATTTTGTATGTAAATGCCACATAAAATTTGATGGTTTTATTGCTTCTTTAAACCAAGCTCACTGCCGTTGAGTCGATTCCAACTCATAATGACCCTGTAGGACATAGTAGAACTGCCCCATAAAATTTCCAAGGCTGTCATCTTTATGGAAGCAGACTGACACATCTTTCTCCCATGGAGCAGCTGGTGGGTTTGAACCACTGACCTTTGGGTTAATAGCCTAGCGCTTAACGACTGCACCACACCAGAGCTCCATTGAAGCTGGTTGAATTAAACATTTTTGTCTGACCCCTTTCCATACTTTTTGGGATGTTTGGATTGTGGTTACATTGTTTTAGCCAAGAAAGATCATTTGGGGATTATTCTTCACATCTTTGTATAGTTGCTACTTCTTTCACTCCAAAAGGGGTCACAACTCAAAAGTATTTGCTATTACTTAAAATGCAGTAGTTAAAACACTATTTCAAGGTTGTTCTGAGTTTGCCACTGGCCTGATACTAACATAGAAAGAAATTACTGGGTGTATAGAGTATTCATGCAAATTTTTTTATGTCTGAGGATACTATGCAGATGTCCTTTCATGGTTTTCCGTGGTCTCTCTAGGCCCAAATTTAAAAAGGTGTTACTCTAAATGTCACTTCAGTAAGTTTTAAAATATTGTTAGGACTTACTCCTTAATCGTTTGTCAGAATCTAACTTATAAACCAGGAGCCAAAAGAAGTGGCAATAGTCAGCAAGACAGCTTCAAGAATAACAACAAAAACCTCCGCCTATTTTCCATGTCTTATCTCTTTTGTATGTGATTTTCTTTTCTCTTTTGTAAATATTCCATTTCTTTAGACACATACGCCTATATAGTTTTATATAAATATATAAATGTGATTCCTACATTTGCCTCCTCCTTCACATTAACCCCACCCCAGCTTTCCTGAAGATAACTAATGCAAATAATCTAGTGTGTATCCTAACATATTTTTATCCATGCTAATTATATCGAATGGGATTAGGTTTATATGAATGTGACAGAAAAATCTAAATAACAGTACCTTAAACAAAACAATGTTTATTTCTCTATTAGGTAAATTAAGTCCATAGCTGGGGAAATAAAAGCAGGCATGCTAACTCTGTGTCAAGAAATCATCACGGAGTGATACAATTTTTGGCTTATTGTTCTGCTTTTCCTATTTTAAAGCTCTTACAGTCATGCTCTATTGTGGTTGTTACAACTGCAGTCATTACATCTGTGTTTGGCAGCAAGATAGAGAGAGAAAAAAGAATGGTCAACCTCTTGTTTTGTAATTAATATTTTATTATGATGATCTTAAAACTTAAAGTAGAAGAAAAAATAAAATGAACATCTATATACCCTCCACTTATGTTAAAAATTGCTAATGTTCATAGTGAAATTACTGAATATTTCAAAGAAAATTGCACTCATAATGATCCTTCCTTTCTAAATATTTCTGCATGCGAGAAAAACTATGTGAAACAGAGTCACACGCCAATCCTGAAACCCTATGCATCAAATGAAGAGGTAAAGAACTCAGCCAAGCACCAGATGTAATAAGAAACTGACTGAGAACAGAGAGCGAGGAGAGATACATGCAGCAGTCCCCTACCAGCTACCGCAGCACGGATCCCACATCTTGGACTCCTATCAGAGATCAGCAAACAGGGGGTAGGAGAAAGCAGCTTCACGGAGCTTCCAGCAGGACACAGAACAACTGGTAACCAGTGATATAGGCTTTCCCAACTCCCACCCTTCTTCACCCCCACTTAGCCTCCTCTGCTTCCTGCAGCCAGTCTCTTGGCCGGGAAGCACCCCGTTGTCTCTTGGATTCCACCTGCCCACACCGGCTGGCTCCCTGAGTGCCTTTTGTTGGCTACTGGTATTGCTTTTTTCTGCTTCTTTAGATTTCTTCCTTACTTCTCACCACCTCCCCCTACTTTCTCTCAAATACCTGGCTCCATGTACCATCTTTGCTTCTTCCTGAAAGGCTGAGAAACACTGCTTGACTGTGAAACTGCTTCCCAGCCCGTGCCTCCACACTGGTAGGACCCCTGGGGCTTTTGTTTGTTTTTTTGCTGTGATTTGTTTGTTTTCTTTTTCTTATCTCCACTTGGGAGCCCCTTCTAGCCAGGCAGTACCACGCGGCTTGGAAGCTACTCCCTTACTCTGCGCAGACGCAGAAGAACATCCCTGGGGGCATTTCTTTTTTCTTGTTTTTTTTTTTCCCTTTGTTTTGTTTTCTTCTCTCCCTTATTCCCTTTTTGTCCTTCTTCATTTCCAGTTTCTCGATTTATTCATTTTTTTCCTTTACCCTTTTTCTTTTTTTTTATTTTTGTTTTTCCACATTTCTCAGTCTCTCATCTGTCCACTCAAATAGCAAACTCTCTCAGCAGGCTTTTTTTGTGTGTGTGTATGTTTTTGGCTCCTGTTTCTCTCTCTTCTCTCTCATCTCTCGCATACCCATCTTAGCTCCACACATCACAACCTACCCCCTCCTTCCTGCCTACCTGCACTGTGCACTTAACATCACACTCCCAAGCAACACAGGCATGGCCTACTGGAACCTGCCCTGCACTGATTCCTGGTCTGCACTGTCAGCCCTGGTACGTGCCACAAACAACCCATCCCAGCAACTCCCCTTCAGCTGGACTTGCCCTGCTGTAGCATACCTGAGTGACTGACCCTGCCCATTGGAGAAAGAGGTGAAAAGTATCGTGCCCACAGACGAGCAAACAACAAAGAACGCACAACCCGCCTGCTCAGACATAACCAAATAAAACAAAAAAGCAAGACCAAACAAACAAATCTGCAATCAATAAACAAGGAAAATAACTACTAAATGCCACAAATACAGCAGACAATATCAAAATATTTACAAAAAGAAGACAGGATGGTTCCCGTAGGCATCCAAAATAAAACACCAGATGACCTTCCAGTAGCAGAAAAGGCACTAGACCTAACTGATGGGGAATTCAAATCTCTAATATTCAGAATGATCAAAGAACTGAAGCAAAAATCGGAAAAAAAGGAGGAAAAAATAGACAAATTCATGGAAAAGGCAGACAAAAAAATGGAAGAATTCAAGAAAATAATGCAGGAACAAAATTCTAAAATAAAATCAAAACTAGAAATCATAAAAACAACAATTAGAAATCCAAAAGATAAACAAGATTTCAGAAATGCACAGTGTCATAGAAGGGCTGATTAGCAGTTTGAAGCGAAGGAAGACAGAATCAGAGGAATTGAAGACAAACACTTGGATACACCTCTGTTTGAGGAAAAATCAAAAAAAAGAAAGAATAAAAATGAAGAAACCCTGAGAATTATATGGGATACAATCAAAAGCAAAACTCTGAGAGTGATTTGGAGTTCCAGAACGGGGGAGAAAACAGAAAACACAAAGAGGATCATTGAAGAATTACTGACAGAAATCTTTCCCAATATCATGAAAGATGAGAGGCTGACCATCCAAGAAGCTCAACAAACCCTATATAGGATAGACCCCAAAAGAAAATCACCAAGGCTTATCGTAATCACACTTGCTAAAATCAAAGACAAAGGCTCCTGAGAGCAGCTCGAGAAAAACAAAAAGTCACATACAGAGGAGAAACAATAAGACTAAGCTCGGATTACTTGACAGAAACCATGCAGGTGAGCAGGCAATGGGATGACATATATAAAACCTTGAAAGAAAAAAATTGCCAGCCAAGAATAATATATCCCGCAAAACTCTTGTTCAAATATGGTGGTGAAATTAGGTCATTTCCAGATAAATAGAAATTAAGGGACTATGTAAAAACCAAACCAAACTTACAAGACTTATTAAAAGGAGCCTTTCGATCTGAGAAGAAACAACATCAGACCACAGGCTGAATATAGGACACAGGATTGTACTAGCCCGATACCAACCTAGGAAATGAACTCTTAAGGACTATGCAAAACCAAAAGAATTACAACAGAGAACCAGAGAAATTAATCTGTAAACGACAACAGCATCAGAACAATAAAAGAGGGAATGAACAGTGTAGGTATAGAACCTTCTGATAGAGGGGAAGGCAAGGCGATACCAAGTAATAACTTTTTTTTCTCCAAAAATAGAAGAGAGGACAATTCTTAATTCATTTCATGAGGCTAGTATTACCCTGTTACCAAAACAAAAAAAAAATAAATTATAAGAAAATAATTTAATACCAATATGCAACATGAAATACATGCAAAAAAATTAACAAATTAAGTTTAATGATAATATAAAAAAAAATAAACTATGACCAAGTAAAGTTTATGCCAGAAATGTAATGTTGATTTAACACTTGAAAATCAATCAGTGCACTTCAACATATTAAGAGAATGAAAGTGAAGATACATGTAATATTCTCAATGTATCGAGAAAAGCAGTTGACATATATCAACACCTATCTATCCATGACAAAAACTCATAGAAAACTTGGAATAGAAGAGAATTACCTCAACTTCTTAAAGTGAAAGAAAGAATCCTACTTAATGAAGAAAGATTGAAGACTTTCTGTTAAGATTAGCGATAAAGCAAGCGCATCTACTTTCTATTAAAAATTGAACTGGAGTTTCTAGCCATTTCAGTACCATGAGAAAAGTATATAAAAGGCATACTGATTGATTGAAGACAAACAAGTTAACTCTATTTACAGATGACAAAATCATATATGATGAAAGTACTAAGGAAGCTACAAAAAAAAAAAAAACTACTAGAACTAATGGGTGAATTTCACAGTCACTTAATACAACGTCAGTATACAAAATCAGATGTATTTCCATATACTAGAAGAATAGAATTGGAAATTTAAAAACACAGCATCGTTTACAATAGCATCAAAAATGTAAAATATTTAGTATAAAACATTGCTGAGACAGATAAAAGTAGATCTAAATAAACACAGTTATACTTTGTTCTTGTATTAGAAGAATCACTATGGTTAAGATGTCAATTCTCCCAAATTGATATATTGATTCAATGCAATCTCAATCTTTTTTCGTAGGTATTGACAAGCTGATTATAAAATTTATATGGAAATGCAAAGGACCTATAGAATATCCAATATCATTAAAGAAAAAAAAAGTTTAGAGGATTTACATTACCTGATTTCAAGACTTAACATCAAAAAACAAACAAACCCGTTGCCATGGAGTCAATTCCAACTCATAGTGACAATAATATAGTATGGAATTGATATAGGGGTAGACAAATAGATCAATAGAAAAAAAATAAAACATGTAGAAATAGTTCCACACATATATGACCAATTGCCTTTTGACAAAGGTGCCAAGGTAATTCAATGGTGAAAAATAGTCTTTTCAACAAATGGTTCTAGAACAACTGAATATCTTTACCTCACACCACACACAAAAGTTAACTCAAAATAGATCATAGATCTAAATGTAAAAGCTAAGTAATAAAACTTCTAGGAGAAAATCTTCACAAACTTGGAATAGGTGAAGATTTTAATAGGTGAAGATTTTTTTAATTAATATGAAATGTGATAACCATTAAAGATCAGATTGATAAATTGCACTTCATCAAAATTTCGTCTTACAAATTTCAAAAAAAAAAGTAAATAAACAGGCTGTAGATTGGCAATAAATACTTACATAAAATTTATCTGAGAAAGAATTTGAATCCAGAATATATAAAGGACCCTTAGAACTAAAAAAAAAAAATTAAAATAAACTTCCCATTAAAAAAATACAAAGGATTTAAACAGACACATCACAGAGAAGATATATGTATGGCAAGTAAGCACAAGATATAAGCTTTGTCATTACAGAAATATATAGCTATCATGAGAGCACTACACCCCCAAAGTTCATACTGTTACCTCTGATTCCAGTCAAATACCACAAGCTGTACTGTAGTTATTCCCTTTCAATATTTGTAACTGCTTTCCATAATAATGAGAAAGGAGGCTCCACCTTGAATACTAAGAAGATAAATTCAGATTTGCTAATTCATACCACTGCTTAAAATAAATCTCCAAGGGTGAGTTCATTGTATGTTTACAGTTCTTTCTCCTTTTGTATGAGATAAAGTTTTCACAAATCTTAAGTGTATGTTTAGACAGATTTTGATAAAAGCATACACTCATGTGACCTATGCTCATATCAAGATATGCCCTATGCTCATATCGAGATTTTCATCACTCAAAAAGTTACCTTGAATTCCTTCCCTGTAAATTTCCAGTTAGTAACATTACATAGTGTAAAAGAACTGTAATTTATCCTGCCATTGTTATTATGGACGTTAACTTTTTTTTTTCCTTTTTTTTTTAATCACCGAAGGTGAAATAAACTAAAATAAACATTCTTGTAAATATGTTTTTATAGGATGGTGCTTTTATTTTCAACAGGTAGATTTCCGTAAGTACATTTTGCCAGACTGAATTTCCAAAAAGTCTCTAACAGTTTCCACAAGCAATGCTCTTATCTGCCCATTGCTGTCAGCAATAGATGCATAAAGCAGCCACTAACCATAACTTGGAGCCCTGGGGTGCAGTGGTTAAGAGCTATGGCTGCTAATCAAATGGTCAGCTGTTCAAATCCACTGGCCGCTCCTTGGAAACCCTATGGGGCAGTTCTACTCTGTCCTGTAGGGTCACTATGAGTTGGAATCGACTCGAGACAGCAAAGAGTTTGGTTTCTGGTTTTGGAACCATAACTTTACCTTCCATTTTGTTGACTACTAGTGAGTATGCTAATTATTTAAATATTCTCCACTCTTGCATTCTAGTATTAAATATCTGCTTTTACAGTTTCCACCACTTGTCTGTCAGTTTGTCGTACCGTGGGGTCTTGTATGTTGCTGTGATGCTTGAAGCTATGCCACCAGTGTTCAGATACCAGCAGGGTCACCCACAGCAGAGAGGTTTCAGTTGAGCTTACAGACAAAGACAGACTAGGAAGAAGGACCCGGCAGTCTACTTCTGAAAAGAATTAGCCAGTGAAAACCTTATAAATAGCAGTGGAACATTGTCTGATACAGTGCCAAAAGATGAGCCCCCCAGGTTGGAAGGCACTCAGAAGACAACTGGAGAAGAGCTGCCTCCTCAAAGTAGAGTCAATGTTAATGATGTGGATGGAGTCAAGCTTTCGAGACCTTCATTTGCTAATGTGGCACGACTCACAATGAGAAGAAACACTTGCAAACATCCATTAATAATTGGAACGTGGAGTGTACAAAGTATGAATCTAGGAACATTGGAAATTGACAAAAATGAAATGGAACGCATAAATATCGATATCCTAGGCATTAGTGAGCTGAAATGGACAGGTATTGGCCATTTTGAATCAGACAATTATATGGTCTACTATACCAGGAATGACAATTTGAAGAGAAATGGTGTTGCATTCATAGTCAAAAAGAACATTTGAAGATCTACCCTGAAGTACAATGCTGTCAGTGATAGGATAGTATCCATATGCATACAAGGAAGACCAGTTAGTACGACTACTATTCAATTTTACGCACCAACCACTAAGGTCAAAGATGAAGAAACTGAAGATTTTTACCAACTTCTTCAGTCTGAAATTGATCGAACATGCAATCAGGATGCACTAATAATTCCTGGTGATTGGAATGCAAAAGTTGGAAACAAAGAGGAAGGACTGATAGTTGGAAAATATGGCCTTGGTGATAGAAATGATGCCGGAGATCCCATGATACCATTTTGCAAGACCAATGACTTCTTCATTGCAACTACCTTTTTTCACCAACATAAACGGCAACTATACACATGAACCTTGCCAGATGGAATACACAGTAATCAAATTTACTACATCTGTGGAAAGAGACAATGGAAAAGCTCAATGTCATCAGTCAGAACAAGGCCAGGGGCTGACTGCAGAACAGACCATCAACTGCACATATGCAAGTTCAGGTTGAAACCAAAGAAAATTAGAATAAGTCCACGAGAACCAAAGTACTACCCTGAGTATATCCCACCTGAATTTAGAGACCGAAGACCAGACAGGTGTGGAATGACATCAAGGACATCATACATGAAGAAAGCAAGAGGTCATTAAAAAGACAGGAAAGAAAGAAAAGACCAAAATGGATGTCAGAAGAGACTCTGAAACCTGTTCTTGAACGTCAAGTAGCTAAAGGAAAAGGAAGAAATAATGAAGCAAAAGAACTGAACCAATGATTTTAAAGGGCTGCTCTAGAAGACAAAGTAAAGTATTACAATGACATGTGCAAAGAGTTGGAAATAGAAAACCAAAAGGGAAGAACACGCTCAGCATTCCTCAAGCTGAAAGAACTGAAGAAAAACTTCAAGCCTCTAGTTGCAATAGTGAAGGATTCTATGGGCAAAATAATAAATGATGCAGGAAGAATCAAAAGAAGATGGAAGGAATATACAAAGTCATTGTACCAAAAATAATTGGTCGACATTCAAACATTTCAAGAGGTAGCATATGATCAGGAACCAATGGTACTGAAGGAAGAAGTCCAAGCTGCACTGCCGGCATTGGCGGAAAACAGGGCTCCAGGAATTGACGGAATATCAATTGAGATGTTTCAACAAACAGATGCAGCACTGGAAGTGCTCACTCCTCTATGCCAAGAAATTTGGAAGACAGCTACCTGGCCGACCAACTGGAAGAGATCCATATTTATGCCTATTTCCAAGAAAGGTGATCCAACTGAATGTGGAAATGATCGAACAATATCATTAATATCACACGTAGCGGGGTTCGAGCTAGTGACCCAGCTCTAGAACCTGAGCGAAGCGGAAGATGCCGCGGCCAGGTGCCCGGTGGCGCAGACCCCCGGCCAGAGATGTGGTAAGAGCGGCGCGCGCCAGAAGCCCGGTCCCCAGCGCCACCAACCCATCGCCCAGTCCATGGCGAGCCCGGGCCTGGGGCTGTTCCTCGCGCTCGGCCTGCCGCTGCTGCCGGCCTACTGGGGCCAGGTCTGGGGACAAGCACAGGTCTCCCCAGTAAATGACAACAGTACGAGTACACCCACTGGCCCTGGCTCCAGTGGGGCGTGCCCCAGGAGGCCATCACCGCTATCATCATTGTCTCCTCCATCCTGGGTGCCCTGCTCCTGGCCGTGGGGTTGGTGCTGCTGGTGCGGAAGCGGCGAGAGAAGCGGCAGACGGAGGGCACCTACCGGCCCAGCAATGAGGAGCAGGTGGATGCCCGCGTGCCACCGCCCCCCAACCTCAAGCTGCCGCCGGAGGAGCGGCTTATGGCCCACCGCCGCCGCCGCCACTGCCCAAAACTGCCTGGTGTTCGCCGGCACACAGCAACCACGAGATCAGCCTCTGATGGCTCAGGAGGACTCAGGGGGCTGGGAGGCACCGCAGCATGCCGCCTCTGCTTGACTTCACCTGGAGCTGGGGTGCGGGGGCTGGGGACCCGCCGCCCTGCTTGCCGCACCATCTTCTCTGCCGTCTGTCCGGCTGCCAAGTTGGTCCTCCAACCCCTTCTCCTTTCCTTTCAGTTGTCCCACGCAGCTGAGGCCCGGCCCCCCCGTGACTCGAAGGAGACGGTGCGGGGGCTGCCTGTCCATCTAGGTCCCCTCCCTCCACCCTTCCCTACCGTCTTCCATCTTCCTGGCTGTGTGGCCTTGGGGGAGGCAGAACCCTCTCTGGGTAAACGGACCCACCCAGTGCTTAAGAATAGAAGGGATGAAGGTGCTTCAAAGACTCTGCCCTGAGTGCCAGGGAGGGTGGGGCTGCTCACTTTTTATTTTCTTTTTTATAAAAGTGGTAGTGAGAGATAATAAAAAACCAAAAAAAAAAAAAAAAAAAACCCAACAACAACAAACCCGCTGCTGTTGAGTCGCTTCTGACTCATGGCAACCCCATGGGTGACAGAGTAGAACTGCTCCATAGGGTTTTCTTGGCTGTAATCTTTACAGAACCAGATCGCCAGGCCTTCCTTCTGCGGTACCATTGGGTAGGTTAGGAGCCAGCGAGAAGGAGAGTAATGAGTGGTGGGGATTTCTAAACAGAGAGAGGGACTCACCAGGAAAAAACTAGCTTTGGACTCTTGTGGCTTTATTGAGGGGCTGGGGTCTCCTCCAGATCCCTGAACTTTAACTCTCAAAACACTTCTTAAGCTTAGCGACTCAAGGTCGGCTTCTGGCCTTGGGCTCTGGCCAGTTGCTGATGGGCGCAGCAGGGTGTCTAGGGGCTCCCAGCTCTTTGAGGGGCTGGAGGTGAGCCTGCTCTGCTAGCAGCTCCTGGGAAGGCTGGGCTCTGGGCGTCGCTGGGTAACTGGGATCCGAGGAAGCACCTGGAGGCTGGGACGAGCAGGCAGTATCAAGGTTGGACTCTGAGAAGGGCATAGATGGGGGGCTTTCTGGAGGGTTGCGCTGGGTGGGCGTGGTGGAAAGCCAGGAGCAGGGGCTCTCCTGGACTCTAGATTCTTCCGCTGCCTTGTTGGGAGGGGAGAGGTGTAGGATTAGGGGGTTGGGCTCGGTGAGAGGAGTGGATTCTGAGTCCCCTCAGCTGCTGGGGTCTGCAGAGGTGGTTAAAGGCTGGGATGGAGAAATGATGTCTTGGCTGGCCTCTGAGGGCAGCTGGGAGTTGGAGTTCTTTGAGCAGCCTGAGGCATCCAAGGTCGGGGGGTCTTGGAAAGACAGCAGGTTGGTGGGCAGGGAAAGGGGTTGGAGTTCTGGTGTCTTCTCATCCTCCAGGTACCATCTCGATCTTCCTGGTACCTCGAGCTGGATGGGGATGGGGAGAAGACAGACAAATTGCTGGCCCTTAGAGAGGGAAAGTTGGCTAGGCAAGTGAGGGAGGGTGGGGTGAGGGCTCTCACCAGGCTGAAGCCACCGTCCACGTCCCCTCTGTGACAACAGTCCAGGCTCTGGCTGGGTCGCAGTCTCCCCGTGCTCTTGATTCCCACGCTCAGACTGCCCAGAATCTCTCTCAGCAAATCCAGTTCTTCTCCAGACCCCAAGAAGCTGCTGTCCAGCGCTTCCTCTGCCCACGAGCCCCCGGCATCGTCAGAGCTCAGAGGGGGTGTCCTGGCTGAAGGTGGGCAGCCTCAGGTATCTACCTGAGACACCCCCCCCCCCCCAGCCCTGGTCCTGTGGCTCTGGGGTATGGGATTCATCCACCCCATCAGTCCTGGCCTCCGACCTCCAGCCCTTACCCTGGGGACTCAGAAGGTCCTTCTTCTTGCCGGAGTCTCTTGCTAGGGCGAAGGGGCCGGTTCTGCAAAGGACAGATTTGGAAGGTGGGGTGGAGAGAGGAGCTGTAAAG
Source organism: Dugong dugon (assembly GCA_030035585.1). Taxonomy (NCBI): domain Eukaryota; kingdom Metazoa; phylum Chordata; class Mammalia; order Sirenia; family Dugongidae; genus Dugong; species Dugong dugon. The sequence goes on from CM057483.1 coordinate 74,591,699, forward strand.
ACAGGGAGCCAGGGCTTTTGGAAGAAGATGGTGAGTCTAGGGATTGGTGAGGAGGGAGGCAAGGTCCCTGCATGGAGATCAAGGATGGGAAGATAATTCAGTGACGATTTTGGGGCTGTGTGTGTACCTACAGAACCCCTGGGTGGTGGAAATGGTTAACGCGCTCGGCTGCTAACTGAGCAGTTGGAGGTGCCTTGAAAGAAAGGCCTGGCAATCTACTTCTGAAAAATCAGCCATTGAAAACCTTGTGGATCACAGGTCAACTGTGACACACATGGGTTCTCCATGAGTCAATGGCAACTGGTTACTGAGGTGTGTGTAGGAGCAGGGGGTGAGGGGTCCTCTTACCTTTCCAAAGTACTGTGTGATTGGCAGGCGCTGTTGCAGACCATCTGAGCGGCTGGCGAGAGGCAGAGTCCTCAGGGAGCCGCCCTTTTGCAGGCCAGAGTCCCCATCCTAGGGGGAGGGTGGGTAAGCTGGGAGCCCCCTCCCCCACTCTTCCCTACCCCTTGGCCCTTGGTCTTACCTTGTACATCAGAAGGCTCTGCATCCCCTTCAAGCCACTCTTGGCCTACGGAGAAGCCAAGAGGGAGTTAGACTCGAGGGTGGTTTGACGCTGTGCATTTGAGAGCTAAGCCTTCTGTTCCCTAGGACAGCTGTAATCCTCCTGTCTTGCCATCTGTCCGTTTCTTTTTCACACATCTGTCCACTATTGCCTCACATACCACCTCAGTGCCAGCTTTTTGCCTTTTGGCTAATTCAGAAGTATTCCTGGAGGAGGAGTCCCTGGGTGGAGGTTTGAGTCCACCCAGAGGCACCTCAAAAGAAAGGCCTGGCAATCTACTTCCAAAACAACAAAAAATCAGCCATTGAAAATCCCATGGAGCACGTTTTACTTTGACACACACGGGGTTGCCATGAGTTGCAGTCAACTCAACAGCAACTGTTTTTTAAATTATTCCTAGAGAGGGAAAAAAAACACCAAAATCAAATGGGGCATGGCAAAAACAGAAGAGTGGAAAACGTGTCAGTGACTAAAAGGTGAGAGAAGAAAATCTAACGGCCAATTTTGAGCTGTAAAAGTTGGCCCCTGGGGAAACTGGACTTGGGAGAAAAAACAGGAGGACAGAAGCTGGGATTGTAGGATCTGAGGACAAAAGGTGTTTGCCAATGAATCTTAGTTGTACATTTTATAGACAAGGAGTGATTCCAACCCAAAGAAGTAGGGTAAAATGGAAAATAAATGTGGGAAGGATTGTTAACAGTTTAACTGCTTCTGCAGTTCTGATAAAAGTATTTGCACTTAAAATGTCTGTGGGGTTAAAATGTCCTGTGTCCCCTCCCCCTTGTCACCCCACAAAGTATGGCTTGTCCACTTGTCTTACCAAGTGGTGCATGTTCTTCACGGCTGGTTGGGTCTTAGCCTTGACTGAGTGCAGGGGGGCACCACCACCTTTCTGGATAGATAAGGGAGAAAAGTGTGGGGCCCTGGGGTCCTGGGGGCTGGATCCCAGACCCTGCCTCCCTACCCCATGCTGTGTGATGCTGGATAAGCCCTTCTCCCTATCTGAGCCACAATTTCCTCATCTGTATAAATGCACATAAGGATGGCCCTACCTTGGGACTGTGGTGGGATTAAATTAATTCAATAACAGAAAAAAAAAAAATCACACGCAGGTAAAATTTTGCTGAAGATCATTCAAAAGCAGCTGCAGCAGTATGTTGACAGGGAACTGCCAGAAATTCAGGCTGGATTCAGAAGAGGACGTGGAACCAGGGATATCATTGCTGATGTCAGATGGATCCTGGCTGAAAGCAGAGAATACCAGAAAGATGTTCACCTGTGTTTTATTGACTATGCAAAGGCATTCAATTGTGTGGATAATAACAAATTATGGATAACATTGTGAAGAATGGGAATTCCAGAACATTTAATTGTGCTCATGAGAAACCTGTACACATATCAAGAAGCAGTTGTTCGGACAGAACAGGGGGTTACTACGTGGTTTAATGTTAGGAAAGGTGTGCGTCAGAGTTGCATGCTTTCACCGTACCTATTCAATCTGTATGTGAGCAAATAATCTGAGAAGCTAGACTATATGAAGAAGAAAGGGGCATCAGGATTGGAGGAAGACTTATTAACAACCTGCGATATGCAGATGACACAACCTTGCTTGCTGAAAGCGAAGAGGACTTGAAGCACTTACAGATAAGATCAAAGACCACAGCCTTCAGTATGGATTACGTCTCAACATAAGGAAAACAAAAATCCTTACAACTGGACCAATAAGCAACATCATGATAAACGGAGAAAAGATTGAAGTTGTCAAGGATCCACAATCAACACCCATGGAAGCAGCAGTCAGGAAATCAAAAGACACATTGCATTGGGCAAATCTGCTGCAAACTTTAAAGTGTTGAAAAGCAATGATGTCACCTTGAAGACTAAGGTGCGCCTGACCCAAGCCATGGTAATTTCAATTGCATCATATGCATGTGAAACCTGGACAATGAATAAGGAAGACTGAAGAAGAATTAATGCCTTTGAATTGTGGTGTTGGCGAAGAATATTGAATATACCATGGACTGCCAAAAGAACGAACAAGTCTGTCTTGGAAGTACAACCAGAATGCTCCTTAGAAAGAAGGATGGTGAGACTATGTCTTACATACTTTGGACATGTTGTCAGGAGGGTTCAGTCCGTGGAGAAGGACATCATGCTTGGTAAAGTACCAGGTCAGTGAAAAAGAGGAAGCCCCCTCAGCGAGATGGATTGACACAGTGGCTGCAACAATGGGCTCAAGCATAACAACAATTGTAAGCATGGCGCAGGACCCAGGGAGTGTTTCGTTCTGTGGTGCATAGGGTCGCTATGAGCTGGAACCGACTTGATGGCAGCTAAGAACACAACAACAACATTTACAGTTTACAAAGTTTTTTTGCTTCCATCCTCTCATTTGACTCTCGCAATAAAACCACTGAATGAACAGGGCAGGTCCTATTATTAGCTGCATTTTACAAATGAGAATAGATACTTAAAGGTGAAATTACTTACCTAAGGCTTCCCAGGAATTATACAGAAGAGCCAAGAGAGAACTTCGAGTTCAAAATTCTTTCCACTCTTAATTTTGCCTTTCTGTCACTATGACAATACATTTAGAGAAATATGTCTGTACTTTTCTGAAATCAGAGGATGCCAATTTGTGAACCAGGTAAAAAATAGCCAAATTTACTGATATATTCAAGTCCTTTTATGTTCTCTAGCTCAATTTTTCAGGCATTCTCAAAATCACTTTCTCCTTCCTAAAAAGACTAATTTATTTGATGAATTACCTTTTTCCATTACATATTTTACGAGATTGTTGTCCTGAGTCCTAGACACTATTAGTCAAGTGTTATAACCCAAGTAAAGAGATCAGATGTTTTCTCTTACAATTTGAATCTTGAGAATGGGGACACAGAGACTAAAAATGGGTGTAGATCAGTTGAATCTCCTCAGTAGGGACTTGACTAAGCTCTTCGTATTAAGAAACTACAAACTGTTACCTCTGTCCGAATTGTTTTCTACACTCGTGTTGACCCTGTGTTGGTTTATTTAATTAATATTTAATCAAAAGCGTAAGTCTAGGATGGTTTTTCAAATACCTATGGGCATGTTTTGTTTGTCACAATCATTAGGGAGAACTACTGGTCATTAATGAGTGAGGCAGGGATAGGACTAAGGTGAAACAAGTATTTACTTTGGGTACAAAATCTAAGGTGGCACAAAAATTCATTAGTCAATATAAGTAATATTTTAATGCAATATTTAAAAACATCAAAATTGAGAAACATCCTAGAAAAGCAATTTCATGCTCCTGTCCTCCTACATGATCACTGAGAAAAACAACCAAGAATTGAATAAATCAACTCTGTAAGAACACTAACAAGCAATCAGAGGGTTGCAACAACTAAACAAATGCTGACGTAAAAGGTAACTTTTAAAAGGTAAGAAAACATTTTTTTTTTTTTTTTTGCAATCTACTGCCTGCACTCCTCCTGATAGCCAATGCATCCAGGAGCTGCTTGCCTGCTCCTCCTGCCCATTAGCAAACAAAAGTTTAGGTGATGGCGATGGGTGTAGCTCAATTGGGAGCTGCTCAGACCAAGCTGAACCTGCCCCTTCCTGTCCATTGTCCTCAAAGTGCTGGGTGTGGCTCAAGCCAGTCAAACCCAGTATACTAGCCTACATGCCAAAGAAAAAAATGCAATTTGTTTTTCTGCACCTGCACACCACGATAACCTATGTAGTCCATAATGTTTGTACGTACTTCCTTGTGAGACACAGTATAAAATGTTCTGCCTCCCTTTGTTCAGGGAACTTGATTTAGGTATACACCTCCTTGCTCCTTGCCTGCGGCTTACAATAAGTGCTCTTCCTCCCTCCTCACCTCGGTGTGTCTTTAGTGACAAGAAGCTGCACCGAGCAGGACCTGGTTTGGGTAACACATGGGTCACACCAGATGGGACTAGAGCTGCCCAACTCCTGAGATCATGTCCAGCCAACAGGAACTGACCACTTCTCCCACATGCAAGCCAGTAGTAATCTTTCTCTTAGAGAGATTCATTTTAGCCCTTGATGCTGGAGCCAACCTCGTACCCTGTGGTGGTGAACTACGTGAGGAGGAGAGAGAACAGTGTCAGGTGCCCTGGGAGGAGGGAAAAAACTCCTTTGGTGAGTACAGAAATAAGTCCTAATGTTCAGACAGTGGATAGACCTTAGATCAGGTAATGCTTAGCCAGTGAAGTTCGGGTCAAATATTTTCATTTTAAATTGGGGTTCTGTAGTTTTATGCTTTGGTACCATGGGAGATAATTTGAGCATTCTGGAATGTAGTCGTCTAGGATTTATTTTATAAAAAATTGGTCTTATTTTGGATATGACCCAATGGAAAAGTCTAAAATGAAAATTTTTTGTAACACCACTTGGCCTGAGAATTGATCTTTAAATCATAACACCATACTGCAGTTAGATTTGTGAGGTACTAAAGAAAGTGGGATGAGAAAATGTATGTCGAAGCTTTTATGTCACTGGGGCAAAATAAGAATTTGCAGGAACAATGTAAAATCATGGTTCAAGCCAAGGTTAAAACCTTTGTTTTGTGTAGTCCTCTGGAAGAGGACCCAGTTTTAACCATAAGTCATAGACCTCCCCTTTATCCTGTAAACCCTTCATTAGCCCCTGAGGCCTCTGGTGCTGAGATTCTTTCCCCGGCACATACTCTAAGTGGTGCTGGATTTGGTTCAGGGGCCCCAGAACCCTCAGCAGGGCTAGAGCTGAGACCAGCTAGGGACAGAAAAGGCCTTAAATGACAAGTTATGTTGGTTAAAAATTTTGTCTAGAAGAAGGGTGTGAACGTTGTTTGCTTCCTCCTAATCTGTCCACTTGTAGCTGTCTTTCAGATCAGCCAATTAGAACTAGAATCCTGGGCATGCGCAGTAAGAGACCAGGTCGACTGTCAGATGGCCTTATCCCATACATGTTGCCTAGAAACGAAAATCACCGGACATACGTCATCGAGCGGTGACCGAGCCCATTTCCAAAGCGAGACGTCCGTCAACCACTTCCATGCCAGAATCCTACCCCAACCTCTTTTTTTGAATATATGTGAAGTTAATGGATATGTATGACTTCCCCTTTCCCGTGTGATATAAAACTGCACCCCCAGCCCCTTGTTCAGACAGTGCTTTTGGAGAGGATCCCCCGCTCCTTACTTGCCATGAGTAATAAACTGCCTTGCTTGAAGTCCGCTTGACTCATTCTTAATGAGAGTACAAGCAGCGAACCCATTGAGTTTGGTAACAAATTTCCTGGCACCCCAGATGGGATCCTACTTGGGATCCCCCCCCAAGTTAACTATTAGAGCAGACAGACTTTCCCTGGACGGGCTTGTGGCCACCTGAACTCTTTTTGTTCAGTGCCCCTCGGGCTTGATAAGTTCGAACTCCGAGAGTTTACTTTCAATTTGGCTCAAAAGAAAGCATAGAATTGCGCGCGCACGTGTGTGTGTGTGTGTGTGTGTGTGTGTGTGTGTGTGTGTGCGTGTTTTTCTCGGATAGTCTGTTCTAGTTGCTGCACCCTTAATCTGAGAGGTTGGCATAGACATCTCTATTCAGATTGAGAGATTGAAACACCTCCAGCCTAGCCTGGCTCTGAGGAATGGGCGGGAAATTCTCCGATTGGTACCCAATTGAGAGAGTGAGGTTAGAAGTCCCTCCATCTGGTTTTGGGAATAGAGGGTATCTGGAAGATTGAAGTGGAGGCTAAATCCCACTAAAATCTTGTTCGTTTCCCTTTCCCTCTCTGGCTTGTTTGGTGTGGGCACTCTGTCCATCTGTTTGTCTGTCTCTCTTATGTGTATAGTATTGGGAAATTGATTGGTAGAAAGGAATTCAGGTTGAATTAGAACATACATATAGAGATTTCCTAGGAGCTTATTGATTGGGTTAAAGAAAGAGATATACGAGGAGAGCAGATTTTCAGTCTAGACTGGGATTTGGATCACAATACAGGGAATGCTCTGGACGGAGTGTTAAGATTTCAAAAATAGGGTTTCTCCAGAAGCTGGGAAAACTGTAGGCTTCAGAGTGAGAGACAATAAATTTCTATTGGACTAGGAAGAAAAAGCTGATGGTATTAACTATCCATAAAAATAAAAAGCTAGATTCTTGGGACCTTTTCATTGGACAGAATGGGAAATCAGAAAAGCATACCAGCAGATTCACCCCTAGGGTGCATTCTTAAACACTGGCAGTTTTTTCTTATGATCGATTAAAGAAAAAGAAACGTTTTTCTGCAACACTGCCTGGCCTCAGTATACTCTCGCTGACCAGGAGAAGTGGCCTTTGTATGGGTGTCTAAATTTTAATACTATTTTACAGCTGGGTTTATTTTGCAAGAGGGAGGAAAAATAGGATGAAATCCCCTACGTACAAGCCTTTATGGCCCTCTACCAGAATAAGGGGCTACAAACAAAATGCAAATTGACCCACCTAGCTCTAGCTACCAAAGTTCAATCTAAAAAGACTCCAAAGGAATCTGGGGAACCAGATCTTCTGGAGGATCCCCTCTTGAATTGAGGTCTGGCACTGACCTCGCCAGTGTCTCTGCCTGAACCTCCAGCATACCTCTCTCCCAGCTCCCCTTCCCCTACTGTTTCTGATCCCATCCTCAACATTCCTTCTGCCCCCCCTTCCCTTACTCCTCATTCAGGACCCCAGCCTCTTTGATGATGGGTCCCAGCGAGCTTCCCTCTACCCCTATGGTCCTCCGTCCTCACAACCTTTATCCTCCCCTCTCAGATTCTAAAAAGACCTCAGGGGGGCTGTACCCCTGCAAGAGGTGGTAGATGAACAGGGCAGGATGGTTGGGGTACAGGTCCCATTTTCTGTTTCAGATTTAAGTGTGTGTAAAGAGAAACTGGGTAAGTTTTCAGAAGACCCAGAGAAATTTAGAGAAGAATTTGTTAATCTTAGTCTTAACTTTGTTCTCAGTTGACAGGATGTGATAGGAGTTCTGACCACATGTTGGTCTACTGATGAGAAGAATCGAATAGTAGCTAAGGCAAGAGAGCATGCTGACAGCTTCGTCCCCACCAACCCCAAACACAATATTTTGAAGCCACTTGATGAGGCAGTTCCTGGAACCGACCCACAGTAAGATTACCAGGACCAACTGGATTGGGCAAAAAAGAAACATTTTATAACCTGTATGGTTGAGGGAATGAAAAAGTGTGTCCATTCACCAGTTAACTGTTTAAAGGTCAAAGAAATAACCCAAGGAAAAGATGAGAACTCTGCAGCCTTCTTGGATAGGCTGACAGAGAACTTTAAGAAATTTACCAACATAGATCCAGAAGCACCAGAGGCCGCCTCTCTGCTGGTTCTACATTTTGTAACCCAGACTGCCCCAGACATTAGAAGGAAACTTCAAAAGTTAGAGGCTGGCCCCCAGACCGCATTGTCCAAATTAGTGGAGGAAACTTTTAAGGTTTTTAACAACAGAGTCATTGTGGAAGAAGATAGAAAGGATAAGAGGATGGAAAGAAAGGCCCAGTTGTTGGTCTCAGTTATTCAGGGGCCACCTCAAAGTAACCCCTGGGGGCCTGGGCCATCATAGGTAAGCGACCAACCTGACAGACCTTGGAGCTGCCCTTCAGGACCGCCAGCAAAGCTGGGGCCCCAACAGTGTGCATACTGCAAAAAAGAGGAACACTGAAAACAGGAGTGGCCAGACCATCCTTAATCGGGAAGGCCGGGACAGTACCCCAGTTGTGACACTAAGTTGCAGTTGCCACAACTGTCTGAGTGATGAGGCCCAAAGGACTGCCCAGCTCCCGCAAAACAATGACAACTGATCTCCATCACCCCTGCAGAACCTCAGGTTACTTTCAACGTGGCAGGTAGGAAAACTGAATTTTTACTTGATACAAGATCCACCTACTCTGTCTTAAACAAGCTTATTGGCAAGCTCTCTAATCAAGATTGTGTGATAATGGGAGTCTTGGGAAAGTCACAGACTAAGAAGTTTACTTTCCCTTTATCTTGTGAGGTAGGTACATGCATCTATCTCGCTCTTTCCTATACGTACCTGAGTGTCCTTTCCCTTTGCTCAGTAGGGATCTATTAACCAAATTAGGGGCTACTGTTTTTTTCTCCAGGGATCAAGTTGCTGTAGAAATAGAAGTCAAGGGGCAGGACTCCTAGCATTCCTTGAGAAAGGGGTTTCTACACAAAAGACATCTAATATTCCTCAGTATATTTTAACCAAAGTGAACCCTTTAGTTTGGAATGTAAACCAACTAGGAAGGGCCAACAATGCTAATCCTGTCCGGGTTGAACTAACACCTGGAGCTGCTCTCCCTTGGCGTAAGCAATATCCACTTAAGCCAGAGGCGAGGTCTGGGATTAAACCAGTATTAGAAAAGCTCCACAGACAAGGACTTATTGAGCCTTGCCAGTCCCCTTGCAACACTCCCATTTTACCTGTTAGAAAACCTAATGGAGACTACCTTTTTGTGCAAGATTTAAGAGCAGTGAACGGGGTTGCAGTAAAAGTCACCCACTGGTCCCCAACCCGTGTACTCTGCTTACCCAGGTACCCACTGCTGCCACCTACTTTACTGTACTAGATTTAAAGGATGCTTTCTTTTGTGTACCCCTGCACTCCGGCTCCCAGGAATTATTTGCTTTTGAATGGGAGGACCCAGATACTAGAGCAAGAACCCAGTTTAAATGGACAGTTCTTCCCCAAGGTTTCAAAAACTCCCCCCACCTGTTTGGTTCAACCTTGGCTAAAGACCTTAGGTATTTAAAGCTGAAAAAAGGAATATTAGTCCAGTATGTAGATGACTTATTGATAGTTAGTGAAGAACAAGATAGATCAGACAAGAATACAATAGAGACCCCGAATCATTTGGCAAATCGAGATTACAGGGTTTCTCTTGAAAAGGCTCAGATTACACAAAAAGAAGTGAAATATTTAGGGTTTCAGCTTTCTCCTGGTGTCCGACAACTACTGCCTGAGAGAAAACTAGCCATAACTTGCCTTCCAGCTCCCACCACGCAGAAACAATTACGAGGCTTCTTAGGTATGGCTGGATTTTGTAGAAGCTAGATACCCAACTTTGGGTTAATAGCAAAACCTTTATATGAATCTCTAAAAAGGGAAGAAAGCCAAACTTTAGAATGGACTCAGAATGCCTAAGAGCATTTGAAACCATTAAACTAGAGTTGGGTAGAGCCCCCTGCATTAGGCCTTTCAGACTTAATGAAACCTTTTAGACTACATGTTCATGAGAGAAGGGACAGGCCTTGGGAGTACTCACCCAACAGACTGGCCCTGTTACTAAACCAGTTGCCTATTTCTCTAAACAATTAGGCCCAGTAGCACAAGGTTGGCCGGCCTCCCTGCGAGCGGTCGCGGCCACTGCAATCCTGGTTAAAGAAGCATCCAAATTTACTTTAGGACAACCTATGGAGATGCTGACAGCCCATCAGATTCAGACTGTTTTAGAAGTTAAAGGAGGGAATTGGCTCTCAGGAGGCAAGACAACCCAATACCAGGCCATATTATTAGATTCCCCTGAAGTGACTTTAAAGGTTTGTCAAGTTTTAAATCCTGCCACACTCTTACCTGCTACAACCTCCAAAGAACCTGAGCTAGCCCCTAACTGTACTGAAACAATAGACCAAGTTTATTCCAGCAGGCCTGATCTGAAAGACAGTCCTTTAGAGAATGCAAATGAGGATTGGTTCACTGATGGAAGTAGTTTTGTAGAAGAAGGTACTAGCAGAGCAGGATATGTCATAGTGCATTTACATTACATTATAGAAGCCTGACCTTACCTCCCCAAACCTCTGCACAAAAAACCAAGCTTGTCACCCTCACTCGAGCACTACAATTAGCAAAAGACAAGAAAATTAACATATATACAGATTGTAAGTACCCCTTCTCCATCATCTGTGCTCATGGGGCTATTTGGAAAGAAAGAGGGCTTTTAAACTCAAAGGACTCACCCATTAAGTATGGTAGTCTCATTTTAGAACTTCTAGAGGCAGTACGACAACCTGCTGAAGTGGCTGTTATACACTGTAGGGGATGTCAAAAAACAACACCCCAGTTCCGTGGGGTAACAGCAAAGCAAATGCTGTAGCAAAGAAAGCAGCTCAAGTATAGTCCCCGGTAACTCAGATGGCTCTCACTCCTGACATTAAACTTTCAACCCTTAAACCCCAGTACAGCTCAGAAGATATTCAGGATGCAGAAACTCAGGGATTTGAGAAACAGATCAATGGTTGGTATCAGAATGAAAATAAAAGGGTCTACATCCCTGGCAGTCAACTCTGGAAAGTGGTTAAGGTGGCCCATGAGGCCAGTCATTACAGCCAAGAGACGTTACATCTTCAGCTTAAAACTCTAATACAGGGAAGGAACTTAAAAAATGTAATACAACAGGTTTCTAAAAGCTGCGAGATATATTTAAGAAACAATCCAAATACTCACCCCATATCTCCTCCATTGACAAAACCTGTACAACATCAGGGAACATACCCAGGGGAGGATTGACAGATTTTACGGTGGTGCCTCCATGCCAAGGATACAAATACTTGTTGGTTTTCGTAGACACCTTCACAGGATGGATAGAGGCCTTTCCTGCCAGGACTGAGAAGGCTACCAAAGTATGCAAATGGCTTCTAAAAGAAATCATACCCAGGTTCAGCCTGCCTTGGTCCCTCCAGAGTGACAATGGCCCTGCCTTTATGGCTCAGATAACGCAGAGTTTATCCCAATCCTTAACATTGCATATAGGCTCTACTCAGTGTGGAGACCTCAGGCCTCAGGAAAGGTTGAGAGAATGAATCAAATTCTAAAAAGGACTCTTGTAAAATTATGCCAAGAAACTCAAGAAATCTGGAATAAAATGTTACCCATTGCTTTGATTAGGGTATGAGCCACCCCTAGAGGAGCTTGAAAGCTAAGCCCATTTGAATTGACTTGCGGAAGAGCTTTTCTCAATGTAGATGATCTTTTAGATCAAGAGAAACAACAAACATTAAAATATATCATTAATCTGGGAGAAGTACAGAAAGCACTCCACGAATATGGCAAGCAGATACTCCCCAAACCTAAGAAAGGTGACTTGCTCAATTTCCAGCCAGGAGACTTAGTACTTTTAAAGACTCGGTGAGAAGGGAGCCCAGGAGAGCAACTGACTGAAAAATGGGTGGGCCCATACCAAGTATTATTAACAACCTCCACTGCCCTCAGATTAGAAGGAGTCACTCCATGGGGCCATCACTCCTGGACAGCCTGATGAACTCCCTACAAGCCAAGACTCCTACACCTGTGAACCGGTTGAAGGCCTCAAGTGGCTGTTTAAAAGCCAAAACAAGGATCCATGGATAAGTATCACGAAAATAAGTGTAGAAAAAATACTGGGAGTTGTCTTCACCCCGGCCATTCTCTTAATCTTTATTTTAGCTGCAGCCTGTGTGATTTCCTTTTTTGAACCAACTTATGCGCCTTAGTATATGCTTTAATGAGTCTGGGCTGACACTAGGTTTGGTAAAGATCACCACCTAGTATTAACATGGGAAGTCCTAGTTGGAAACTCGTTATCCTTCTTAACATGGTCACAGCAAGCTTAGCTGTACCATTAACCCATTCAGCTCTAACATCCAGTAATGCCAACTATTTAATTAATGCTTCCTAAGCCATTGCTTCAGGAAACAATTTGACACATTGCTGGATCTGTTATCAAACCCCAACAACTGTTGAACAGGAAGCCCAGATCCCTTGGGTAGTGTTCACCCCTATACACAATATTAATCTGACAGTCTTTGGAACAGCTTTTGGAACAAAGCAACCCCTTCCTATATCTCCATTTCAAGTATCTCCCATACCTATACTTTATGAAAGTAACTCCTGCTTCCAAATTTGAGGCTTGCTAATGTGGACCAATTTTGTTCCTGAACTAGTCCAGGCCCCCCGAGTGTCCTGGGAATGCCTTTTCCTTCACATGATGATTAATTTCCCTGAGAGGCACAACCCAGTGCCTCCAAAGGAAAAATAATAATTTTACTAATTTCAGGAATAAGGTCAATAAAATCCAGAACAAAAAATAAAATATACCCATTAGGAACCTACCCTGGCTGCAACCCACTGAATGCAGTCAGTGTTACACTATCACCACTTCAAGAGTCCTGGCTAAAACCAATCCTAACCATACTAGTTTGTTTAACAGTTTGACAGGTATTATCTATGTGTGTCTCCCAAAAGGCTTGATGTTCCTTTGTGGAAACACCACACTAGCATGCATCAAGCCATTACATGAAGATGGAAATATGTACCATTGGGTTTTCTCATCCCAACCCAGACCTCATTCAAATATGTAGAGCCCCTAATCAGGTAGAAGGAGGAATGAGGCTAATAATCGCAGCGATAGTAGCCCTCTTTGGAACCATCAGAGGAACCACAGCCAGGTTCCTGTATCAGGGATCAGTAATTTCAAACATCACTGCAATCACAGATACAGTTGCTCAAGATTCAGGGGAAGGAATTAGAGCCCTCAACCTATCCTTAAATTTGCTGGCCAAAGTAGTCTTAGATCATCAAATAGTTCTGGACTTCCTTCTGGTTGAGCAGGAAGGAGTCTGCCCAGTCGTCAACATTAGCTGTTGTACCTATGTAAATACAGGATGGTAGAAATTAGAGCAAAAAACCTACTTGACCAGGCTGAGTGGCTTCATAAGTTTAGCCAGGGATCAGGAGCCCAAGACATATAGCAAGCAGTAAAAAATGTACTTCCCTCTGTCACACAGTTCCTACTTCTCCTGGGACCCTTATTTGTTATTTTACTATTGCTCCTCTTCTGTCCCTGTTTATTCAACTTGTTGGTCAAATTCATTACTTCCAGACTTAAGAAGTTTCACCGTCAGATGATGGTTGCTCAAGGATTACAACCTATTCCATGCCAAGATCAAGAGGAAACACAGCCACCCTATGAAGGGCCTTTTGAGATGCATAGAAAATACAGTAGTTTAGCTCAGGCAGCAAGAGAATTCCACACCTCTAATCAATAAAACCCTGCATCCCTTATCATCAGGAAGCAACTTCAGAAGAAGAGACCTCTGTCCCTAAACCCCTCAAGAATGAGGAGTGTGAATTTCTCAGGGGGGGAGTTGAGACCAGCTAGGGACAGAAAAGGACTTAAATGACAAGTTATGTTGGTTAAAAATTTTGTCTAGAAGAATGGTGCAAATATTGTCTGCTTCATCCTGATCTGTCCACTTGTAGCTGTCTTTCAGATCAGCGAATTAAAACTAGAATCCTGGGCATATGCGGTAAGAGACCAGGTCTATTGTCAGATGGCCTCATCCCATAAGTGTTGCCTAGGCATGAAAATCACCGGACATATGTCACTGAGCAGTGACTAAGCCCATTTCCAAAGCAAGATGTCCGTCAGCCACTTCCATGACAGAATCCTACCCCACCCCTTTTTTGAATATATATGAAGTTAATGGATATGTATGACTTCCCCTTGCCCACGTGATATAAAACTGCATCCCCAGCCTTTTGTTCGGAGAGAGAGTGTTTTCAGGGAGGATCCCCCCTCCTTTCCTTACTCGCCACAAGTAATAAACTGTGCTTCGCTTTAAATCTGCTTGACTCTTATTCTTAATGAGAGTACAAGCAGCAAACTCATTGTGTTCAGTAACATACCCATTAAGGCAACTTCTTGAGCTAGGTGGAGGAGGTCAGACAAGCCATTTTTACAGTTGACATCAGGACCAGGATTGTTTGCAATGGCTCCAGACTCATGAAAGCATGGGGCTTTGTAAGAGAAAGAATAAAGAGCCTTGGGAAGTGAAACTTTTGATTTTCAAATGGTTGTTACCAGTGATGGTTGAAGGGAAGGTTATGCTGCAGCTGAGGGGAGTAAAGCCCCACCTGGAGTGGCCTGGGGCCAAAGCCAGGTTAGATAAGCAGGATGATTGATAGGGGGCCAGGGTCTTCTGGTTCCACCTAGCCAGACACCCAAGTCCATATGCATTTGAATGAAAAGATAGTCAAGTAGAAAAGACTAAACTGGAATGTTTTTAAAAAGTTATGTGTTTAGGATTATGCATTTATCTGAATGTACTATGGATATTGAATGTTTCTCCTACTTTGTGTTGTAAAGCAGACCTAAATGTATGGTAGAAATGAATATTGGGTATTATAGATTAAGAGAGTGTGTAACTCTTCCTTCAGCCGATACTTAATTGGATATGCAAAAAGAAAAACTAGGATTTGCTAGGGAAAAACACAGGCTTTTTGTTTCAAGCCAGTGGCCCTGTGTATAGAATGGGGGTTTAGGTAAAAAACCTGAGTGCCACCCAGATTTGCATTTGAAAAGACATGCAGAACCACCCAGAACTGCTGAGAGAACAGAAGATTTGCTTTTGAAGGAAGAATTTACAGGGGAAAAAAAAAGTGTCTATTTTGCTTTTTGAATTTCAAGCAAGCAGTTTGCTGTTGGATGCATCAAAGCAGGAAAAGTCAGTGTCTATCAGAAGGAGCCCCCTTCCAGGACTGGAAGTTAAAAGGAGTTGGCTAGTAGACAGCTTGGTCAGCTTGCTTGTGGTGACTACCTGAGTTCACTAATGAGTGGAAGAGGGAGAAGTGAAGCAATGAAGAGACGGGCTGAGTTTGGACATGTTCCATTGGCATATGTTAACCCAGCCCATGGGGGCTAGGGAAAAACCAGTGCACATGGTATAAATGAGAAGGGCCTTGGAAGAGAGAATGACCTAAGAGATAGAGGACCCTGAAGGAACCTGAAAAGGCTATGATACAACAAGGGGAAGAGTCAGACTGAGGGGGACCGGGGCCAATCTTATTCTGGTTTCCCCGATGAGTCTCTGGTTTAAGTAAAGGTTGGGGGAGAAATGATTAACTTTTTATTGGATACAGGAGCCACCTATTCAGTTATTAACAATCCGAAGGGACCTTTATCAAAGAAATCAATATCAGTGGTGGGAGTTATGGGAAGAATGGTTACTAAGAATTTTATCCAATCCATGGAGTATTTGGATTACCTGCTTCCATAGGAAGTGATAATGGACCTCACTTTATAGCTGACATAACCCAAAAAGTCTCATGTTTCCTGGACATCAGATGACAGCTACATGCAGCCCAGAGACCATAATCCAGTGGAAAGGTTGAAAGAATGAACTAGACACTTAAAAGACACATAGCAAAGGTGTGTCAAGAAGCAAAATTAACATGGATACAGGCTCTCCTTATAGCCTTGCTTAAGGTTAGGGCGGCTCCCAGAAGCAAGCTCAAATTAAACCCTTTTGAGCTAGTCTACCGGGAAGCCCCTCCTGAACGCCTGGAAAATCATGAGTTCACGAATGGTGACCATTTAACTGTATTAGGTGAAAAAATGGTACAAGAGTTTTGCGTTCTTTGTCTACTGTCCTTTATTCTCTCCACAGATACACCCTTGCCAGACAAGAACACCCTCCTGAGGTGATGGTTCACTCATTTCAACCTGGAGATTGGGCCATGCTGCATGCCTGGAAAGCGAGCCTCTCCAGCCCAAGTGGAAAGGACCTTTTGAGGGCTTCTCATCACCCATAGGGTGGTCAAACTGAAAGAAGTCAAACTTTGAATTCACCACACCTGGCTGAAAGCGGCACTTGCCCCAGACTCCAACCTTACAACGACAACTCTTCATAATAACTGGAACTGTGAGCCATTACAGGACCTGAAGTATCTGTTTAAGAGACTCTGAGTTTGTAACCTACAGAGTTTGTTAACTGTGGCTTTTTCCCTTCTGTTCATATTTCACCTGTTTAAGATAGTACGTCTCTTAAGCTAGATCCTGTTTCAAGCAAATATGAAGCTTTAGTACCTCATCTTCATTCTTCTGCTAACTCTGTCTCTCACAGGGTCTTGGCATAGTAACGTTTTTGTCAAATTAGCACACTCAGTAGCAAGGGCGATCAACATGACTAAATGTTGGATTTGTCAATACGTCAGAAAGCTACTTGGCTTCATGTTCCTAACTGAGATAGGTCAAATATCTTTGGCTCAACTCCTGGTTATCTAACTATAATTGGCTAAAGCATTTGTTTACTATTTTTATTTTCTTTAATTGTAGCATTGTAGCAGGAAATGTTGTCTGCTGTTCTATACAATAAGATCCCCTACATCCCGGAGCTGCTGCCCTTTAGAGGATGCTCTCCACAACCCAGGGAATATGGCTTATCGTCATATCCCCAAAGAGAAGGAGGTATTGATAGCCAGTGCAGCCAGGAGCTGCTTAGCTGCTTCTCCTGGCCATTAGCAAACAAAAGCTTAGGTGATGGCAATGGGTGTGGCTCAACTGGGAGTGCTCAGACCAAGCTGAACCTGCCCCCTCCTGTCCATTGTCCTCAACGTGCTGGTTGTGGCTCAAGCCAGTCAAACCCAGTTTACTAGCCTACATGTCAAAGAAAAAAATGCAATTTGTCTTTCTGTGCCTGTGCGCCATGATAACCTATGTAGTCCATAATGTTTGTATGTACTGCCTTGTGAGAGACAGTATAAAAGATTCTGCCTCCCTTTGTTCAGGGAGCTTGATTTGAGGTATACACTTCCTTGCTCCTTGCCTGTGTGCTTGCAATAAGTGCTCTTCCTCCCTCCTCACCTCGTTGTGTCTTTATTGACGAGAAGACACACTGAGCAGGACTTGCTTTGGGTAACACTCCCACTCACCAACTCCACAGAGGCAGTAACAGCAGAGAAGGCAAACTGGAACTAAATTAAGAGATCAGGAGTGATCGCTGGTCCTAGAATAAGCAAAGCAAACTTTGCTAGTAGATTATTGTGTGTGTCTTTGCTGATCTGTCTGGGGACTGTCTAAAGGACTAAAGTAGGGCACTCCTTTTGATCTGGCCTGCCTTGAGGCTCAAAAAGGTGTGTGTGTGGGGAGGGGGAGAGTTATGAACAACTCCTGAAGTCTACAACCACCATTAACCATCAGAGACTAAATAGTGTGATTGGAGAATATAATTAATTCCTAGGGGCTGAGGAAAAGGCAAGAATGAGATTTTCTTGCAGAAATTAGCACTTTCAAAACACCGTGTATACAGGGGAATTGAAAAAGCCACACACAGGCTTGCATCAAAATGCATTCATAGTAAACATTTAAGAGGACCCTACACTTTCACCTCAGGCTGATCCCTAAACATATTTCTCCAAAGAAGTCTGAGTGTTGAAGGAGGGCCAGCTTGCGAAAACTGGGAGAGGTGTTTAATTTTTATTTTAATTTTATTTCATTTTACTTAATTTTTTTCTTTTTCACTAGAGTACAAAGACATTTCTTTCAAGACACCAACTGGGCATGGGCTGGGGAACACAGTCCTCTGTCCGTGCACATCTAGGGCAGTGATTGTAAAAATAGTTAGGGGAGGTCACTGAGTAAATGGATTATTACAGCCTTCAAGAATTAAAAAAAAAAAAAAAAAAAAAAAAAAAAAACAGTTTCCAAACCCTAGAGAAGAGGAAGAATCTGAGTATCAGAGCTAACACATAATGATATTCAAATATCCTTGTTGCAAAAAAAAAAAAAAAAACAAAAAAAAAAACCACAAGACTCAAAAAGAAACAAAGTGTGGCCCATTCAAAGGAATAAAATGAAACCATGAAAACCTTCTCTATGGAAGTCCAGATAATATACAGAATAGAAGATTTTAACATATTGGTATTATTAAATATACTCAAAGAACTAAAGGAAAACATAACTAAAGGAAACCAGGAAAACAATGAATGAACAAAATTAAATATCGATAATGAGATGTTGTTGTTGTTGGGTGCCGCTGAGTCGATTCCAACTCACAGAGACCCCATGTGACAGAGTAGAACTGCCCCATAGGATTTTTGACCATAATGTTTACAGAAGCAGATAGCCAGGTCTTTCTCCCGCAGAGTCATTGGGTGGGATTGAACCACCAATCTTTTAGTTAGCAGCTGTGGTGCAATGAATTATTTAATATGGCCCTTCTCATCATGGTCTCTGTGATTCACACACAATGATTAGGACTATGCAAATAAGGTATATGGAACCTGTGATGATTGGGGTTATGTGTCAACGTGGCTAGGCCATGATTCCTAGTATTGTGTGGTTATCCTCCATTTTATGTGTTGTGGATCCTGACCTCTACATGATTAGGCAGGATTGGTGTAAGGTGTGTTTTGGGTCTCAGCCTTGCAGGAGGGCATGACTCAAGCCCCACCCTTACTAAACTTATGCCCTTCCCTGGGGTGTGGCCTGCATCTAAGATATATGTGTGTGTCCTGGAAGGCTATCTCTCTCTGCATCTCAATCCTGCATCCAGTTCATGATCAATTGACCTCCCCAGAGGCCTGCTGTCTGACCTGTTGATTCTGGGATTCGCTGGCCTCCACAGCCCCCTGGGCTGGTGGCTTATTGTGTGACCTGATTTGCAAGCTTCCACAGGCTTGTGAACCAGCAGCCAGTGGTCTGAACTGCCAGTTTGAGTTTGTCAGCCCGTACAGCCACATTTGTTGGGAGAAGCCTATGCCTGACCCACAAATTTGGGACTTGCCAGCCTCCACAACTGCATGAGCCATTTCCTTTATAAGGTTCATGAGTTCTGTGAGATGTTGCAGCAAATTAGGGAACCCAAAGACGGGAAGGAAAGTACTGAGGGAAGAGGGAGTAGTTGATGTTAGAGATGATGGAGTGGTACAGAAGCTTGTACATTTGGGATATCTTTAAGCTCTGCCTTATAGGAACCAGCTTTGTGCTGATCTTCATAAAAGAAATTATTCATTTAGCACCCAAGTGCTTAATCTTTACACCACAAGAACCACTATAAAAACAAACCAAACAAAATTACTGGAGTAGAAAAATACAAAAACTGAAATGAAAAATTCTCTGGAGTGTCTCAACAGCAGATTTGATTTGGCAGAAGAAAGAACCTAGAAATTTATAATGGAAAGCAAACTGTAAAATATAAAAAATATGTGGAAATTGAATAACACACTATTAAACAATCAATGAGTAAAAGAAAAAATCTAAAAGGAAATCAGAATGTACTTAGAAATGAATGAAAATGAAAGAACAACATACCAAAATTTAAGGGATGCAGTGGAGACAGTGCTCAGAGGAAAATTTATAGTTGTGAATACCTAAATTGAAAATTTAAAAAACCTCAAATTAATAACCTAACTTTACAACCTTAGAAACTAGTAATAAGACAGCAAACGAAACCCAAATTTACTAGAAGAAAGGACACAAAAAAGATTAGAATGGAGATAAATGAAACATAGAATAGAACATTACAGAGCATCAACAATACCAGAAATTGGTTCTATGAAAAACTCAAAAAAATCAACAAATGTATAGCTACACTGACAAAGATAAAAAAAGAGAAAAGATGGACATATTTAAAATCAGAAGTGAAAGTGGGGTCATTACTACTGATGTTACAGAAACAAAAAGGAGCATATGAGAATTCTATGAACAATTGTATGCCAACAAACTAGATAATTTGATGAAGTGGAGAAATTCTTATAAACATATAAACTACCTAAAATGAAGAAACATAAGATCTCTACAGACCCATAGTAAGTCAAGTGATTGAATCAATAATCAATAACCTAACAACAAGGAAATTTTCTGGACCAGATGACTTCAATGAGGAATTCTACCAAACAGTTAAAGAAGGATTGACACCAATCCATCTTAAACTTTACCAAAAATAGAAGTGAAGGGAATACTTCCTGACTCATTCTATGAGGGAAGCATTACCCTGATACTAATGCAAGACAAAACACTACAAGAAAATTACAGGCCCAATCCCTTATAAACATAGATCCCCAAATTCTCAACAATATACTAACAAAAAGAACCAAAAAAAATACTAAAAAGATTATACACCATGACCAAGTGGGATTTATCCCAGGAAATCAAGGGTGGTTTAATGTAAGCAAACCAATCAATGTAATACACCACATTAATAGAATAAAGGAATATAACCACACATTCATCTCAATTGGTGCAGAAAAAGCATTTGACATAATCCAACATCCTTTCATGATAAAAAAGTTAAAAAAAAACAACAACAAAAAAACCCACCAGTCTAAGAAAGAATAGAAAATTCTCAGCATGATAAAGCGAACCTACAGACTGGGAAAAAATTTTGGCTAAGACATATCTGACAAGGGTTTAATCCCTAAAATCTATAGAATATTTCAACACTTCAATAACAAAAAAAAACAACAACAAATAATCCAATTAAAAAATGGGCAGAGAATATGAACAGACACTTCATCGAAGAAGACATCCAGGCAGCTTACAGACATGTGAGGAAATACGTTCATTAGACATTAGAGAAATGCAAATCAGAACTACAGTGAGATACCATCTCATCCCAACATTACTGGCACGAATCAAACAGAAAACAAATGCTGGAGAGGTTGTGGGAAGATCAAAACTCTCATGCACTGCTGGTGGGAATGTGAAATGGTACAACCACTATGGAAAACAATATGGCACCCCCCTTAGAAAACTAGAAATAGAAATACCATATGATCCAGCAATCCCACTTCTAGGAATATATCCTAGAGAAATAAGAGCCTTCTCACGAATAGACATGCACACCATGTTCATTACAGCATATTCAAAATAGCAAAAATATGGAAAGAAACTAAGCATTCATCAACAGATGAATGGATAAACAAATTATGGTACATACATACAATGGAATACTACACAATGATAGAGAACAATTATGAATCCACAAAACATCTCACAACATGGATTAATCTGGAAGCAATATGTGAGTGAAATAAGTCAATCAAAAAAGGACAAAAATTGTATGAGGTCACTGTTATAATAACTCGAGAAAATGTTTACACATAGAAGAAAATAATCTTTGATTGTTATGAAGGGGTAAGGAGGGAAAATCACTAACTAGATAATAGAAAAGTTTTAACTGTGGTGATAGGAAAGACAGCACACAATGTAGAGGAAGTCAGCACAACTTGACCAAGGCAAAGCCATAAAAGCTTCCTAGACATATCCAAACACCTTGAGGTATGAGTTACTGGGGCTGAGGACTGGGGGCCATGGTCTCGGCGGACATGTAGGTCAACTGGCATAACATATTTCATAAAGAAAATCTTCTACATTCTACTTTGAAGAGTATCTCCTGGGGTCTTAAAAGCTTGCTAGTAGCCATCTAACATATATTTATTGGTCCCATCACGTTTAGAGCAAAGAAGAATGAAGAAAACCAAAGTCACAAGGAAAATATCAGTCCAAAGGACTAATGGACCACATGAACCACAGCCTCCACCAGCCTGAGCCCAGAACCAGATGGCGACCGGCTACCACCACCAACTGCTCTGACAGAGATCACAATAGAGGGTCCTAGAAAGAGCAGGGGTAAAATATAGAACAAAATTCAAATTCACAAAAAAAGACCAGGCTTAGTGGTCTGATAGAGACTGGAGGAAACCCTGAGACTATGGCCCCAGGACACCCTGCTAACTCAGAACTGAAGCCACTTCGAAGTCCACCTTTCAGCCAAAGATTAGACAGACCTATAAAACAAACAATAACACTTGTGAGGAACGTTCTTCTTTGTTCATTTAAGTATACTAGACCAAATGGGCAACACCTACCCCAAAGCAAAGAAGAGTTTTCAGGAAAGGACAGGAAACCTGGACAAATGGACACAGGGAACCCAGGGTGTAAAAGGAAAGGGGGAGAGTGCTGACACATTGCGGGGATTGCAACCAATTCACAAAACAATTTGCGTATAAATTTTTGAATGAGAAATTAATTTCCATTGTAAAAATTCACCTAAAACAGTAAAATTAATTTAAAAAAATTCCACAGCTAACATCATAACCAATGAAGCAACACTGAAACGTTCCCCTATAAGATCATGAACTAGACAAGCGTACCTACTTTCACCACTGCTATTTATTATTGTACCGGAAGTTTTAGCCAGAACAATTAAGCATGAAAATAATTAAAAGGTGTACATATTAGGAAGAAAGAGGTAAAACTATATTGACAGATGACATGATCCTATATATATACCTAACCTGTTGCTATTGAGTCGATTCTGACTCCCAGTGACACCATAGGACAGAGTAGAACTGCCCCATAGAGTTTCCAAGGAGCAGCTAGTGGATTCAAACCGCCGACCTTTTGGTTAGCAGCCGAGCTCTTAACCACTGCACCACCACAGCTCCTTATACATAGAAAACCTCAAAGAATCCACAATAAACTACTACAGCTAATAAATGAATTCAGCAAACTCGCAGGGTACAAGACCAACACCCCAAAAGCAGTCCTGTTTCTAAACATGAGAAATAAACAGTTGAAAATGAATTTAAGAAAACACTTCCACTTGCAATAGCATCTAAAAGAATAAAATACCTAAGAATAAACCTAATGAGGAAGGTGAAAGACTTTTACACTGAAAACTATAAAACATAGTTGGAAGAAATAAATGTCTAAATAAATGGAAAGACATTCTGTGTTCGTAGATTCAAAGACTCAATATTGTTAATATGCCAATACTACAAAAAGTAATCCATAGATTCAATTCAACTCCTAACACATTTCCAATAGCCTTTGTTGGAGAAATGTTAAAGTTATTGCTCAAATTCATATACAATTGTAAGGGACCCCAAATAGTCAAAACAACCTTGAAGAAAAAAAAAAAAAAAAGGGCAAAGTAGGAGATCTCATGCTTTCAATTTGTAAACATACTATAAAGTTAACAGTAGTCAACACAGTCTGTTACTGATATAAGGATCAACATACAGACCAATAGAATAAACTTGAGAGCCCAGAAATATACCTATACATCTATGGTCAGTTGATTTTAGACAGGGATATCAAGTCCATTCAATAGAGAAAGAATAGTCTATTCAATAAATGGTGCTGGTACAACTGGATCTCCACATGCAAAAGAATAAATTTGAACCTATGCCTCACACCATACATTAAAATTATCTTAAAATAATCAAAGGCCTAAGTATAAGAACTAAAACCATAAAACTATTAGAAGAAAATATAAAACTAAACTATGGGGTCTTGTTTTTGACAATGGATTCCTAGGTATGGCACCAAAAGCTAGAGTAACAAAAGAAAAATAAATAAGACATCATGAAAAGAAATCTTTCGTGTATCAAAGAACTTTTCAACAAAATGAAGAGACACAGAATGGGAGAAAACGTTTAGAAATTATATATCTGAAAAGGGTTTAATATCCAGAATATATAAGGAACTCCTACAACTCAACAACCAAGTGGCAAACATTCCAGTTAAAAAATGGCCAAAGGACTTAATAAACATCTCTCCAAAGAAGATATACAAATGGCTAATAAACACATAAAAAAATGCTCAATGTTATTAGTCATTACGGAGATGAAAATCAAAACCACAAGGAGATATCTGTCATACTCTCTAGAGTGGCTATTATCAGAAAAACAGAAAATAACAAGTGTTGGGAAGGATGTGGACAAATTGGAACTCTTATCCATTGGTGGTGGGAATGAAGAATGGTGTAGGCTGCTGTGGGAAAACAGTTAGGTGTTTTCTCAAACATTTAAACATTGAAATGCCATTTTAGTAATTCCATTCCTAATTATATACCCAAAATAATTGAAAGCAGAGACTCAAACAGACACTTGTACATCAGTGTTCATTGAATTATATTTTCAATAACCAAAAACTGGAAACAATCCAAGTGTCCATGAGCGTATTGATGGATAAGCAAAATGTGATCTACCCACTCTTTGCTTATCTACATGGTTAGGTTCCAAAGACCAAGTTGTTATGTGAAAATCTATGTTATGCAAAAACAGAAGATGACACTGTCAAATCACTAAATGGAAGATGACTACATCATTACATAACTTCTAAATTACATCATTACATAATTTCCAAACTACTGAGAGCCATGGCCCAGCCAAGTTGACACATTACCTTAACCATTACAGCCAGCATTACTCTTGCCTTGCACCTCAGCATTCATTACTGCCATATGTACATTGTTAATCCTCAAAATAGTCAGATAGTAAATTTTTTACTACTGTCATAAATGCAAAATGTTGGATAACAAGAGAGTCAATAAGTGAGGAGTAGGTGTGTATATATATGATGGAATATTATTGAGTCATGAAGAGAAATTCTGATACATGCTACAACATGGATGATCCTTGAAGACATGCTGAGTGAAATACGTCAGACATAAAAGGACAAATATTGTCTGATTCCATTTATACAAAATGTCTAGAACAGAAAAATGCATAGAGACAAAAGTTTAATAGTGGTTACCAGGGGCTAGGGCAAGCAAAAAGGCGAGTTATTGCTTAAGAGGTACTGACTTTCCATCTAGAATGTTGAAAAATATTTGGAAGTGTATGGTGGTGATAGTTGTACCACAAGGTGAATGTAATTAATGTCATTGAATTTATACTTAAAAAAGGTTAAAATGGCTATTGTTATATGTATTTTACCGCAATAAAATTTGTAAAAATCAAGATTAATTTTAAAAATTCATGATAAAAAATACCAAAGTTTTCAGTGAAGTGAAGTTTTGACCTTGTACTTGCATGACTCACCTTACTTGCTGTGATGGTTAAGATTGTGTGTCAACTTGGCGGGCCATGATTCTCAGTGTTTTGACAGTTGTATAATGTTGTGATCACTTCCCTGTTGAGATTTGATAGATGATTACCCCCATGATGGGATCTGCTGTGAGTAGCCAATCAGTTGAAAGGGAGTTTCCTTGGGTACGTGGCCTGCAACGAATGTAAGCAGATGTTTTGGCAAGGCTTGGGGGCTTTTGCTCATTCTGGATCCTGCAGCTGGTTCCTGTTCGTCCGACCTCTGGCTTTTGGAACTTGAGCTAGCAGCTTACCTGAAGACTTGCCTGCTGATCTTGGGATTTGTCAATCTTCACAGCCTATGAGCAAGAGCCTTGCTTTCCAACCTGTTGATCTTGGGTTCACCAGCCCCTGCGGCTACGTTAATCAGGAGACGCCTCTATCCTGACCCATAGACTTGGGACTTTCAAGCCTCTACAACCTTGTGAGCCATCTCCTTGATATAAATCTTTCTAAGTATATATTTATACACTTTACTAGTTTTGCTTCTCTGGAGAACTCAGCGTAAGACACTTGCCTTACTCTAACATTGACCCTATCAGAATCCTTAAAGTTTGCATCCAGGATGAATGTATCACTTATCTCACCCTATTTCTTGCCTTGGCATAGTGGTTGACATAACTGCTAATTTTCCTGCAATGCCTAAGATAATTCTGCACTATTGTCTGCCTTACCCACATGCCAGTACAATTCTTAATGAAAAACACTAAGCTTGATCTATAATTTGTTCCATGTAACCAAAAAGCCATAACATATATATCCCTACTTATTAAAAAATAAAATTCCATGGGGATTTTTTAATTATATGTATTTGTTGAATAAATAAATTGTCATAGTGAAATAAAAATTCACCTTCAAATAATTTTAAATGTTCTTTGGGGTATTTCAAATGTTTCATTTTATTAGAAATGCTAGCAAATAATTTCAATAGCTATCATTTATAAAGAGCCAAGAACAATGAAAAAATATTTAAATCACACTCTCCATTCTCATTATATATGTTACCTCATCCTCAAAGTTACAGATACTCACAATGCTTATTGGATTTACCTAATATATTATCAATAGAATAAAGTTTAAAGATTTTTTGATTTAGTCAGATAAATTTATTAAAATATATAGCCTATTTAAAGAATAACAAAAGGGGGACTGATGTGTTTTGTAGATTTTTTTCTATAAACTCCGTATACACATCAAATACATACTGAGTAGCTATTTTGACCCACATTTTGTCACCATTTCATATTATTCTGAGAAGTGCCTTGTCTTTTTTTATACTGACTTTCAAGAAGTGAGGAGCCCTGGTGGTGCAGTGGTTAAGAGCTTGGCTGCTAACCAAAACATCAGCAGTTCAAATCCACCAGCCACTCCTTGGAAACCCTATGGGGCAGTTCTATTCTGTCCTATAAGGTCACAATGAGTTGGAATCAGCTAGATGGCATCTGGTTTTCAGAAGTGTCATCAAGCTTAGGAATTACATAAAAATACATCAGATTCAGCAGAGATATGAAATATTATTTTGTTTTAATGACTACAATTAAATCACTACATATTTCAATCTGTGTTACGTATCAGTTGATATATAAGTTACCTAAATCTTACAAGCCGTGACTTACCATTCATTTTAAGGCCAAAATAAATATTGCAATTAGCATCCTAACATTAGAAGTGCACCCGACTTCTTCAGTTTCTTTATGAAGGAAAGAAGCGCTTGCTCCTGCTTTATATATACTTCTCAAGATTGCTTCTTTCAAAAGGACCATGGACCTGATAACACTTGCTATTATGATTTCTAACCTTTTTAATGACAGTACCAAATTTTCATGATAAGAAAGGTCACTTAGGGTGAATTTAAAGGTATCATTACAAGTTATCTTTTCAGACATAATATTCCACTAAAATACATTATGTCTCTATTAAGAGCTCATGTGACATGCCTTCTCTCTTCTTAACAGGTGTTAACTTGTTGTCATTGGGTTGATTCCAATTCATAGTGACCCTATAGGACAGAGGAGAACTGCCACATAGGGTTTCCTAGGATGTAATCTTTATGGAAGCAGACTGCCACATCTTTCTCCCACGGAGCGGCTGATGGGTTCAAACCACCAACTATTGTTTAACAGCTGAGCGCTTAACCACTGAGTCTCCAGGGCTCCTTGAAACCTACAGGAGGATCAATACAAAACAAAGTAAGTAGTATGTCAGAAGATGATAAGTTCTATAAAAATATAGTAGGGTAAGGGAGTTTGGAAGATTGGTATTGGGGGACTGGAATTTAAATGGTATGCTCAGGGTAGTCTAGACTCATATTTTGTGTTTCAACCTGAATTAGATGAAGCATAATTATTATTTTTCATTTTTATGAAGATTTCTTTCCATGGTTTTCATTTTAGCATATTTATACTTTTTTCCCCCGTGGTGGCACACTTCCTTTCAGTTAAGTTGAATTTCATGTTATGCAACAATTTATAGGCCACTTAATAAGATTTTCCATTATAATTGTGAAAGAAATTCACAATTATAATGTTTATAAATTAGCAAACTGTCTTGTAATGCAATAATCATCAGCGGGGATTCCCAGATTTTATCTGCCTTGGAATTCAAGCAATATCTCCCCCTACCCATTATTGCATGATATCTGTATTTTGAAATATTACCTGTGTTGTATTTTTGCACCCTTTTTATCCTCAGTCCAGCTCAACCTATTTGCCATAAATGTCAAGGTGACCAACTGTAAGAGTGAAATAAAAACATTTTCAGACATGTAAACATTCATAAAACACGCTACCTGCAGATTCACTTATTCTCTCTAAAAACAATTACTAGAGGATGTAATCCAATAAAAAGAAATCTGATTCTAAGAGGGATAACGAAGCTATAAGAAGCAATTGAACAATAAAAAACTGATTAAAATTTATTTTTTTAGTCTCAATTAAAAATGAATTTGGAAGAAATATGAATAAACTGGAACTAAATTTCTATTTACTATTAACATGGTAAGTGTAGAATGATGAGCTTACAGAAGTTAATATGTTCTAATCCGAGAGGATAAAGATTGATAATCTCTAGTTACGGATAGAGAATATAGATATTAATTTTGTCTAGTCATTGTTGAAAAAATATGAATTTAAGTATGTGTGTTGAAAATTTAACACCTTTATTAGATTAAGATAACAGAGGAAAATCTTCTCAGAAATTCTGTCTACCAATACCTAATAAACAAAAAATAATAAAAACAATCAATGTAATTCACCAACGGCAACAACATAGGGGGAAGCATAGACTAGTACAATGAACTTTAAAAAACTAGGAAGAAGTGAAAAATGAACATTTCTAATAAACGGTGGAAGATTGCAGTATAACTCTGCTCTAAATCTTGCCATTAAACTGAAAACAATACAGGTGAATGGATAAAATCCTGAGAATTCTTATTAAGACTCATAACTTGTAGAGCACAAATTGAATGTGTGTGTTTATCATTTTCCTCTTCTGATTGAGACATACTTGAAATGTCACTTCTCTCTGATTAAAGTGAAAAAAACATGTTACAAACTGAATTGGAGAGGAAATATTTACAATCCAATGAATCTTCTGATTGGAATTGTATACTCCCTCAAAGGGGTGGAGTGATTGGTATAGAACAATAGCATCTCAGAAGAGAAGACAGAGATCATATATCCAATATCTTATCAAAGACTTCACACAGTTCAGCTGAGCACTTCCTACACTTCCCGCTTGATTTCCTCAGGTTAGAGGCAAATGTATAGAAAACAAAATATCCAGCCTTCTAAGTGTGGGTGAGAGGAAAAAAACAAACCAGTTGCTGTACAGTAGGAGAGAGTCACTCACATTACCTTAGAGCTTGTAGAACCACTGTGTAGAGCTCTCCAAAAATGAACAAAATAAAGAGAAATAATAAATTAAATATGCAAATATAACAACAACAAGAACAACAAAAAACAGACAGAAGTTAGACAAAAAATTTCCAACAAATCTTCAAGGTCACATAATCTTTATTATCTGTTACAAAACATAGAAAATAACAAAAAAAAACTATCCAAATTACTTTAAGAGAGTAGCATAACCCTAGTATCGAACCAGAAAAATTGCAAATTACGAGCCTGAATGCTAAAATTCTAAATAAAATATTAATGAATAAAATCAACCAATATATTGAAAAAATATAAAGATGGTGTTATGGATTGGGTTGTGCCTCCCAATATAGACTTCCAGCAACATGGCGCTCTAGGCAGAAGCACCACTCTGTCCGTCCTCATCAAAGATCCGAAAAACTAAGCCAAACAGAGGAAACAGCAATCCTGAAACCCTAAACATCAAATGAAGAGGTAAAGAACTCAGCCAAACACCAAATGGAATAAGAAACTGACAGAGAACAGAGAGCGGGGAGACATACATGCAGGGGTCTCCTGTCAGCTAACACAGCACAGATCCGCCATCTTGGATTCCTATCAGAGACCAGCCAACAGGGGATACGAGAAAGCAGCTTCATGGAACTTCCAGCAGGAGACAGAACAACCGGTAAACAGCAATATATGCTTTCCTACCCCCCTTCTTCACCCCCCTTTGGCCTCCTCTGCTTCCCGCAGCCACAGTCTCTTGGCCAGGAAGCACCGATTGCTTAGATTCCACCCGCCAGCACTGGCCAACTCCGATTGCCATTTGTTGGCTGTTGGGGTTGCTTTTTTCTGCTTCTTTTGATTTCTTCCTTACCTCTCACCACCTCCCCCTCCTTTCACTCAAATACCTGGCTCTGTGCACCATCTTTGCTTCTTCCTGCGGGGCTGTGGAGCTCGGTTCGAGTGTGGAACTGCTTCCCGGTCTGTGCTGCCATGCTGGTGGGATCCTGGGGCTTTTGTTTGTTTGTTTTGAATTGTTTTTGGTTTTCTTTTTCTTTTCTTGAGTTGGGAGCCCGTTCTGGCCAGGCAGTGCTGGACAGCTTGGGACCTATCCCCTCAGCTTGCGCAGACGCACAAAGAGATCCCTGAGCACATTTCTTTTTTCATGTTTTTTTTTTCTTTTCTGTTTTTTTGGTGGTTTTTCTCGTTCTTTTTTTTTAAATTTGTTTTGTTTACTTTTCCCTTTTTTTCTCTTTTTGTCTATCTTCATTACTCAGTTTCTCATCTCTCTATACCTTCCTTCTCTTCTTGTCCCCCGAATACCTGGTGCCGAGTGACACCTCTATGAGTTCTTGCCAGACTGTACTTCAACACCTGGGAACAACTTTCCCGGACCTCGTAGCCACACCAGTGGGATCCCTGGGAGCTTTGCTGTTCTTTTTTCTTTCTAATTTTTATTTATTTATTCTTTTCTTTTCTTCTTCTTCCCCTTTTTGTTTTTCTCCATTTCATAGTCTCTCATCTCTCCATTCCAACAGCAAGCTCCCTTAGCACTCTTTTTTGTTTGTTTGTATGTTTTTGGCTCCTGTTCTTCTCTTCTCTCTCCCATACCCACCTTAGCTCCACACATCACAATCTCCCCCCTCCATCCTGCCTACCTGCACCGTGTGCTTAACATCACACCACCAAGCAGCACAGGCACAGCCCACTGGAACCTGCCCTGCTCTGATTATCAATCCACCCTGGTGGCTATAGTAAGTTCCACAAACAACCAATCCCAGCAACTCTTCTTCAGCTAGACCTGCCCTGCTGTACCATATCTGAGCAACCGACCCTGCCAATTGGAGAAGGAGGCAAAAAGTATCGTGCCTACAGATGAGCAAACAAAATATTTGTTGAAATCTTAACCCATATACCTGTGGAAGGAGCCCTGCTGTCACAGTGGTTAAAGCACTAGGCTGCTAACTGAAAGGCTGGTGGTTACAACCTACCAGCTGCTCCATGGGAGAAAGATGTGATAGTCTGCTTCCAAGTTTTCAGCCTTGGAAACCCCATGGGGCAGTTCTACTCTGTTACATGGAGTTGCTATGAGCTGGGCTTGACTCAATGGCAATAGGTTTGGTTTATACCTGTTGTTGTAATACCGTTTGGGAATAGGGGTTTTGTTATTGTCATGAGGCCATAACCATGTAGGGTGTGTCCTAAACTTAATCATGTTCTGATTATAAAAAGAGCAGATTAGACACAGAAGAAAGCACAATTTGGGGAAGAAAAAGACACCACCTGAGTATTGACCAAGAACCAAGGAACACAAGAACACAGAGGCTACAGAATCTGAATGAGACAAGGATCTTCCCCCACCTCCCACAGAGAGAGCTTTCCCCTGTAGCAGGTGCCCTGAATTCAAACTCTAGCCTCCTGAACTTGAGAAATAAATTTTTGTTCTTTAAAGCCACCCACTTGTATTTCTATTGCAGCAGCACTAGGAAACAAAGACAGATTGTTTTACCTTAGAAAACATGTCTGTGTATTTGACTACAAAAAGATTGTTGACTAAAAATCATGCAGTCATATCAATAAATGCCTTTCTACAAAGTGCATTTGATGAAATTCAAAATATATTAAAAAATAAATGGTTTTTCATTAGTCAGGATTCTTGCTAGGATTTAAAATAATTTAATATATTGGTTGTTGTCATGTGCCATGGAGTCGGTTCTGACTCATTCAACACAACAAAACACTGCCTGGTCCTGCTCCATCTTCACAATCGTTGTTATGCTTGAGCTCATTGTTGCAGCCACTGTGCCAATCCATCTCATTGAGGGGCTTCCTAATTTTTGCTGATCCTCCACTTTGCCAAGCATGATGTCCTTCTCCAGGGACTGATTCCTCCTGATAATATGTCCAAAGTATGTGAGAAGTCTCACCAGCCTCACTTCTAAGGAGCATTCTGGCTGTACTTCTTCCAAGTCAAATTTGTTCATTCTTTTGGAAGTCCATAGTATATTCAATATTCTCCAACAACACCATAATTCAAAGGCATCAATTCTTCTTTGATCTTCCTTATGCATTGTCCAGCTTTTGCATGCATACGAAGCAATTGAAAATACCTTAGTCTTCAAGGTGACATCTTTGCTTTTTAATACTTTAAAAAGGTCTTTTGCTGCAGATTTGCCAATGCAGTGTGTCTTTTGATTTCTTGACTGCTACTTTCATGGGTGTTGATTGTGGATACAAGTAATATGAAATCCTTGACAACTTCAATCTTTTATCCATTTATCATGATGTTGCTTTTTGGTCCAGTTGTGATGATTTTTTGTTTTCTTTATGTTGAAGTGTAATCTATACTGAATGAAGGCTATGGTCTTTGATCTTCATCAGTAAGTGCTTCAAGTCCTCTTCACTTTCAGCAAGCAAGGTTGTGTCATCTGCATATCACAGGTTGTTAAAGAGTCTTCCTCCAAACCTGATGCCACATTCTTCTTCATATAGTCCAGTTTCTTGAATTATTTGCTAAGCATACAGATTGAATAAATATGGGGAAAGGATACAACCCAGACGCACACCTTTCTTGACTTTAAATCATGCAGTATCCCCTTGTTCTGTTCAAACAACTGCCTCTTGATCTATGTACAGGTTCCTCATGAGCACAAATAAGTTTTCTGGAATTCCCATTCTTCCCAATGTTATCCATAATTTGTTATGATCCACACAGTCAAATGGCTTTGCATAGTCAATAAAAGACAGGTAAACATCTTTCTGGTATTCTCTGCTTTCAGCCAGGATCCATCTGACATCAGCTATGACATCCCTGGTTCCACGTCCTCTTCTGAATCCAGGATTCATCTGAAGTCACAATGGTATCCCTCCTTCTATGTCCTCTTCTGAATCCGACTTGGATTTCTGGCAGTTCCCTGTCGATTTATTGCTACAGCCACTTTTGAATGATCTTCAGCAAAATTTTACTTGGATGTGATATTATTGATATTGTTCAATAATTTCTGCATTCTGTTGAATTACCTTTCTTTGCAATATGCATAAATATGGATCTCTTCCAGTTCATTGGCCAGATAGCTGTCTTCCAAATTTATTGGCATAGGCAAGTGAGCAGTTCAAGCGCTGCATCTGTTTGTTGAAACATCTCAATTGATATTCCAACAATTTCTGAAGGTTTCTGAATGCCTTCATTGCAGCTTGGACCTCTTCCTTCAGTACCATTGGTTCCTGATCAAATGCTATCTCCTGAAATAGGTGAACATGGACCAATTATTTTGGTATGGTGACTCTTTGTATTCATTCCATTTTCTTTTGATGCTTCCTGCATAGTTCAATACTTTCCCCTTAGAATTCTTCAGTATTGCAACTTGAGTCTTGAATTTTTTCTTCAGTGCTTTCAGCTTGAAAAATGCCTAGTGTGTTCTTCCCTTTCGGTTTTCTAACGCCGGGTCTTTGCACATGTCATTATAATACTTTACTTTGTCTTTTCAAACCGCCCTTTGAAATTTTCTCTTCAGCTCCTTTACTTCATCGTTTCTTCCTTTTGCTTTAACGTTCAAGAGCAAGTTTCAGAGTCTCTTCTGACATCCATTTTGAACTTTACTTTCTTTCCTGCCTTTTTAACGACCTCTTTCTTTCTTCATGTAGGATGTCTTTGATGTCATTCCAGAACTTGTCTGGTCTTTTCAAAAGAATACTGGGGAAGGGCTGCCTCCTCAAAGTAGAGTTGACCTTAATGATGAGGATGGAGTCAAGCTTTTGGGACCTTCATTTGCTGATGCGACACTACTCAACATGAGAAGAAATAGCTGCAAACATCTATTAATAATTGGGACGTGAAATGTACAAAGTATGAATCTAGGAAAATTGGAAATTGTCAAAAATGAAATGGAACGCATAAACATTGATATTCCTAGACTTAATTAGCTGAAATGAACTTGTATTGACCATTTTGAATCAGACAATCATATGGTCTACTATGCTAGGAATGACAACTTGAAGATGAATGGTGTTGCATTCATCTTCAAAAAGAACATTTGAAGACCTATCCTGAAGTACAACGCTGTCGGTGATAGGATAATATCCATACGCCTACAAGGAAGACGAGTTAATACAACTATTATTCAAATTTATGCACTAACCACTAAGGTCAAAGATGAAGAAACTGAAGATTTTTACCAACTCTGCAGTCTGATCAAACATGCAATCAAGAAGCATTGATAATTACTGATGATTGGAATGCAAAAGTTGAAAACAAAGAAGAAGGATTTGTAGTTGGAAAATACTGCTTAGTGATAGAAATGATACAAATGATGCTGGAGATCACATGATAGAATTTTGCAAGATCGACTTCTTTATTGCAAATACCTTTTCTCACAAACATAAAGGTGACTATGCATGCGTACCTCACCGAATGGAATACACAGGAATCAAATCGACTACATCTGTGGAAAGAGTTGATGGAATAGCTCAATATAATCAGTCAAAACAAGGCCAGGGGCTGACTGCTGAACAGACCATCAAGTGCCCATATGCAAGTTCAAGTTGAAGCTGAAGAAAATTAAAACAAGTCCACGAGAGCCAAAGTACAACCTTGAATATCATATGTTGATACATATCAGTAAATGTTCATAGATACTGGTGGTTTAAACAAGGTATGTTCAAGGCACTCAAATAATATAATATATGTTCAGTCTTTAAATTTTATCTTCATGCTGGTTTTATTTCCATCTCATTTAAGCTGTTTCCATTTGTTATATCTGGTATTTCTAGATACATATTCAATATATTAGACAATAACAGAACTTGGTGCCTCTAATCTAGAGCTCAATAAAAGTCCTAGGATTAACTTTCATAGCTTTCATTCATATTTGCTTGCACTGTGGCCTCAATCATTGTGTCCACAATGATGCAATTTTCTCACTGGCAAGGTCTGCTGTACTCAGTGAGAACCATTGGACAGTGGTTGTTTTCCCAGAGAAAAACTAGTGCTTTTACCAGACATGAGGATGGACTGTGGAAAATATACACATTTTCCATATTTATTAAAGAAGAAAAACAAATAATCAATAAACAAAGGCAAATTTTCATACCCACACCAGTAATATGGATAATGCGAATTTAATAAGAAAAAGCATTCCACAACCATTTGGCTGGCAAAAATTAATCCCATTGGTTAACACCAGCATTTCGAAAGGATTTTGGGAAAGGAATGATCATTCACTATTGGTGGAAATATAGTTTGGTAAATCACATGGGAGTGTATAGAATCTATTAAATTAAAAATATTTATATAAAGCTGTGATTTAACCATTTCACTTTTAAATTCATATCCCCATGAAATTCGTGCACATGAGTACAACGATGCATGTATAAGTATATTAAAATCAGCATTTATAATAGTAAAACTGTAATATTAATAAAAGAAAAAAACCAAAATGTCCATCAATAGGGAAAAAAACTAAAGGATGGTTTAGATATAGTATGGAATACTATGCATTAGTTACGAAGAAAACAGTGTTTATCTATGCAGAGAAGACATTGTTTGAAGGCTTTTTAAAAGAGATTCATAAACATCTGAGATATTTTAATTTTTCAAATAGAATGAATTAATTATGCAATTAAAACTTAATAAAAATGTTTCATAGAGACTTTCTCTTCTACTGTGAAATAGCAATTATTTTTCTTAAGAGCTACTTAGGGACATTGATAGTAACAAAATCAGTTGAGTATATTTTGTCTTGTATGGATAAATTTAAGGTTAAAATTAAGGATATGCCTGGTTGCCCTCCACAGACTGCTAAGGAATATTATGTTGAAAAACATTCACCCATCTTGCTCAGCTGCGTTTCTTCTTTCTGCCATTCCTGTTCCATTAGAACTGAGGTAGAATTAAGGATGGGCTTTCTCAGAGGATAACAACTGAGATGATGTGGGGAATGTTTTGAGTTATTAAGCCAGTGAACTTGATAAATCCTTGGAAAAATATTTGTCAGTTTTTCTTCCTGCTGGCATGTTTTAAATTAACATAATTAAACAAATATTCCCAAACCCATATACTCTTACCTATTCTATTAGCTCAATGGAATGGAGAAAAATTTGGCCTGGTATAAGTAGAGCTGATTCTCTCAGTGACTTTTGTAACTTGAGTATGATTTGTTAATGATTGGAGCAGTCTGCTTCCTCAATTGTATTCCTTGTCCACTATCTTTTCAGTTTATTGCGTTTTATTCATTTATTTATTTTTATTGTACTTCAGGTGAAGGCTTACAGAACAAATAGTTTCTCATGAAACAGTAGAACACATATTGTTTTATGACATTGGTTAACAAGCCCACAACATGTCAACCCTTTAAATTCTCAACCTTTTTTTTTGGTGAAAATACACATAGCCAAAGATACACCATTTCAAAAATTTCTACATGCACAGTTGAGTGACATTGACTACGCTCTTCCAATTGTGCTGTTATTCTCACTTAAGATGAAGGCTTGCAGAACAAAATAGTTTCTCATTTAACAGTTACTACAAATGTTGCTCTATGACAATGGTTAACAATCTCACAACACATCAACAATATCCTTACTCAACCTTGGGTTCCCTATCACCAGCTTCCTTGTCCCCTCTGCCTTCTGGCCGTTGTCACTGGACTCCTGTACCTCGTTAGTCTCATTTAGTTTTACGGGGCTGTCCACTCCCAGGCTGAATGGTGAACCTCGGAGATAACTTCACCACTGAGCTAAAAGGATGTCTGGGGGTCGTACTCTCAGGGTTTTTCCAGTCTCCTTTAGGCCAGTAAATCTGGTCTTTTTTTTTTGTGAGTTAGAATTATGATCTACATCCTTCTCCAGCTCTTTCCAGAATCCTCTGTTGTGATCCTGGTCAGAGCAGTCAGTGGTGGTAGCCGGGCACCATCTAGCTGTACTGGACTCAGTCCGGTGGAGGCCTTGGTAGCTGTGGTCCATTAGTCCTTGGGACTAATCTTTTCCTTGTATCCTATTCTCTTCATTCTCCCTTGCTCCAGAAGGGATGAGACCAGTGGAGAATCTCAGATGGCCACTCACAGGCTTTTAAGACCCCAGACACTACTCACCAAGGTAGAATGTAGAACATTGTCTTTATAAGATGTGTCATGCCAATTGAGCCAGATGTTCCCCGAGTCCATGGTCCCCACAGCCCTCCGCCCAGCAATTCAGTCCCTCAGGGAGTTTGGATGTGTCTATGGGGCTTCCATGACCTTTCCTTGTACAAGTTGTGCTAGTTTCCCCGTACTGTGTACTGTCTCACCCTTCACCCAAGATACCACTTATCTATTGCCTATTTAGTATTTGCCCCCCACCCCTCCTATCCCTGGTAACCAACAAAGATTGTTACTTTTTGTGTGTGAACTTCTTCATGGGTTTTTACAATAGAGGTCTTATACAATATTTGTCCTTTTGTGATTGACTTATTTCACTCAGCATAATGTCCTCCAGTTTCATCCAAGTTATGAGATGTTTCACAGATTCATTGTTGTTCATTCTCATTGCATAGTACTCCATTGTGTGTATGTACCATAGTGGGTTTATCCATTCATCTGTTGATGGGCATCTAGGTTGTTTCCATCTTTTTGCTATTATGAACGATGCTGCCATGAACATAGGTGTGCATATGTCTATTCGAGTGACAGCTCTTATTTCTCTAGGATATATTGCTAGGAGTGGAATTGCTGGATCTAATGGTATGTCTGTTTCTAGCTTTCTGAGGAAGCACCATATCATTTTCCTAAATGGTTGTATCATTTTGCATTCCCACCAGCAGTGCATAAGAGTTCCGATCTCCCCGTAGCCCCTCCAACATTTGTTATTTCCAGTGTTTTTGATTCGTGCCAGTAATGCCGGGGTGAGATGGTATCTCATTGTGGTTTTAATTTGCATTTCTCTAAAGGCTAGTGATCGTGAGCATTTCCTCATGTGTCTGTTGGCCATTTGAATGTCTTCTTTGGTGAAGTGTCTATTCATTTCCTTTGCCCATTTTTTTAATAGGATTATTTGTCTTTTTGTTGTAGAGGTGTTGGATTTTCTTGTAGATTATTGAGATTAGACCTTTGTCTGACTTGCACTGTCCAAAAATTTTTTCCCAGTCTGTAGGTTCTCTTTTTACTCTTTTGGTGAAGTCTTTTGAAGAGCATACGTGTTTGATTTTTAGAAGATCCCAGTTATCTAGCTTATCTATTTGGGTTTGTGCGTTGATGCTTATGGTTTGTATCCTGTTAATGCCGTGTATTAAGTCCTGTAGTGTTGGTCCTATTTTTTCTTCTATGAACTTTATAGTTTTAGGCTTTATATTCAAGTCTTTGATCCATTTTGAAGTAGTTTTTGTATACGGCATGAGGTATGGGTCCAGTTTTATTTTTTTGCAGATGGATATCCAGTTTTGCCAGCACCATTTGTTAAAAAGACTGTCTTTTCCCCATGTGATCGACTTTGGGACCTTGTCAAAGATGAGAAGACCATAGGTGGATGGATTTACATCTGGGTTCTCAATTCTGTTCCATTGGTCAATGTCTCTTTTGTTGTACCAGTACCAGGCTGTTTTGAGTACTGTAGCTGCATAGTAGGTTCTGAAGTCAGGTAGTGTGAGTCCTCCAACTTTATTCTTTTCCTCAGTTGTGCTTTACTTATTTGGGGCTTCTTCCCTTTCCATATAAAGTTAATGATTAGTTTTTCCATCTCTTTGAAAAATGTTGTTGGTATTTGGATCAGGATTGCCTTGTATTTGTAAATTGCTTTGTGTAGAATTGTCATTTTCACAATGTTGGGTCTGCCTATCCATGAGCATGGTATGTTTTTCCATTTATGTAGATCCTTTTGGATTTCTTGCAGTAGCGTTTTGTAGTTTTGTTTGTATAGGTCTTTTACATCTCTGGTCAGATTTATTCCTAAGTATTTTATCTTTTTAGGGCTATTGGAAGTGGTATTGTTTTCCTGATTTCCTTTTCATTGTTCTCCCTATTGGTGTATAGGAATCCAACTGATTTTTGTATGTTTATCTTATATCCTGCTACACTGCTGAATCATTCTATTAGTTCCAGTAGATTACTCATGCAGTCTTTAGGTTTTTCTATGTATAGTATCATATCATCCGCAAACAGAGATAGTTTAACTTCTTCATTACCAGTTTGGATGCCCTTTATTTCTTTTTCTTGCCTTATTTCTCTGGCTAGAACTTCCAGCACAATGTTAAATAGGAGTGGTGATAAAGGGCATCTTTGTCTTGTTCCTGTGTTCAAGGGGAATGTTTTCAGCCTCTCTCCATTAATAATGATGTGGGCCGTTGGTTTTGCATAGATGACCTTTATTGTGTTGAGAAATTTCCCTTCTATACCTATTTGATTGAGAGTGTCTATCAGGAATGGGTGTTGGACTTTGTCAAATGCCTTTTCTGCGTCAATTGAGATGATCATGTGATTCTTTTCTTTCCTTTTATTTATGTGATGGAGTACGTTGATTGATTTTCTAATGTAGAACCATCCTTTCATAGCTGGTATGAATCCTACTTGGTCGTGGTGTATTATTTTTTTGATATGATGCTGAATTCTATTGGTTAGAATTTTGTTGAGAATTTTTGCATCTATATTCATGAGAGATATTGGTCTGTAATTTTCTTTTTTTGTGACGTCTTTGCCTGGTTTTGGTGTCAGCGTTATGCTGGCTTCATAGAATGAATCTGGAAGTATCGCTTCCTCTTCTCTGCTCTGAAATAGCTTGAGTAGTACTGGTGCAAGCTCTTATGTAAATGTTTTGTGGAATTCTCCAGTGAAGCCATATGGGCCAGGGCTTTTTGTGGTTGGGAGTTTTTTTATTCCCTTTTCAATCTCTTCTCCTGTTATGGGTCTGTTCAGATTTTCAACATCACTTTGTTGTAGTTTGGGTAGGCCCTGTGTTTCTAGAAATTTATCCATTTCCTCTAGGATTTCAAATTTGTTGGAGTATAGTTTTTCATAATATTCTGTTATAATCCTTTTTAGTTTGGTTGGGTCTGTTGTAATGTCCCCCATTTCATTTCTTATTTGGGTTATTTGTGTCCTCTGCTGCTTTTCTTTTGTCAGTCTGTCCAGTGGTTTGTCGATTTTGTTGATTCTTTCAAAGAACCAACTTTTGGTTTTGTTGATTCTTTCTATTGTTTTTCTGTTTTCTATTTCATTTATTTCTGCTCTGATCTTTACTATTTCCTTTCTTCCGGTGGTTGTAGGCTTTTTTTGTTGTTCTCTTTCTATTTGTTTAAGTTCTGTAGTTAATGTTTTGATTTTGTCCCTTGCTTCTTTTTTGATATGTGCATCTATTGCTATAAATTGTCCTCTGAGGACTGCCTTTGCTGTGTCCCAAAGGTTTTGGTATGATGTGTTTTCATTCTCATTTGATTCTAGGAATTTTTTGATTCCATCTCTGATATCCTCCACCACCCAGTGATGTGTAAGCAGGGTATTATTCAGTTTCCATGTAGTTGATTTCTTTTCCTTGCTCTTTCTATTGTTAATTTCTACCTTGATGGCATTGTGGTCAGAGAAGGTACTTTGAATTATCTCAACGTTTTGGATCTTGTTGAGGATTGCTCTGTGGCCTAAGATGTGGTCTATTCTGGAGAACGTTCCATGTGCATTGGAAAAGAATGTGTACTTTGCGGTGGTTGGATGGAGTGTTCTATATATGTCTA
Organism: Dugong dugon; assembly: GCA_030035585.1. Taxonomy (NCBI): domain Eukaryota; kingdom Metazoa; phylum Chordata; class Mammalia; order Sirenia; family Dugongidae; genus Dugong; species Dugong dugon. Next base: position 74,632,476 of record CM057483.1, read on the forward strand.
TGAGGTCAAGTTGGCTGATTGTGCCCTTTAGGTTTTCTGTAGTTTTGCTGAGTTTCTTCTTAGTTGTTCTGTCCTTTACTGAGAGTGGTGTGTTGAAGTCTCCTACTATTATTGTGGAACTGTCAATTTCTCTTTTCAGTGTTGTTAGAGTTTGTTTTATGTATTTTGGAGCCCTGTCATTGGGTGCATAGATGTTTATTATGGTTATGTCTTCATGATGGATTGTCCCCTTAATCATTATATAGTTTCCTTCTTTGTCTTTTATGGTAGATTTTGTTTTAAAGTCTATTTTATCTGAGATTAGAATTGCCACTCTTGCTCTTTTTTGGTAGTTGTCAGCCTAATATATTTTTTCCCAACCTTGACTTTTAATAAATTCACATCTTTGTTTCTAAGCTGTGTCTCTTGTAGACAGCATATTGATGGATCCTGTTATCTTATCAATTCTGTCACTGTCTTTCTCTTTATGGGTGCATTGAGTCCATTTACATTCAGTGTAATTACTGATAGATGTGAGTTTGCCGCTTTCATTTTGTAGTGCTCTTTTGCGTGTTGCTGAAGTTTTCTTTGTTCTTATTACTCTCTTGTGCTGAGTTACTTTTGTTTGTGGATTTTCTTTTTCATTTCTTTTGGTTTTGTAGGTTTCGTTTTTGCTGAGACTTTGTTTTTCCTCTTTTTTTTTATGAGTATGTTTGGTAACTTTCTTTGTGGTTATCATGAATTTTACCCTTATCTTTCTAGGTTTGAAGCAGTCTACCATTACTTGGTATCGCCTTGCCTTCCTCTCCATTAGAATGTGCGATACCTATGCCATTTATTCCCTCTTTCATTGTTTTGATGTTGTTCTCATTTTTGCTCTGATTCCCTGTTGTATTTCTTTTGTTTTTGGATAGTCCTTGAGAGTTCATTTCCTAGATTGGTATCTGGGTGGTACAATTCTGCATCCTAGATTCTGCCTGTGAGCTGAAGTTGTTTGTCCTCAGATCAAAGAACTCCCTTTAGTAATTCTTGTAAGTTTGGTGTGACTTTTACTTATTCCCTTAATTTCTGTTTATCTGGGATTGACCTAATTTCAACATCATATTTGAATGAGAGTTTTGCAGGACATATTATTCTTGGCTGGAAATCTTTTTCTTTCAAGATTTTATAAATGTCATGCCCTGCCTTCTTGTCTGCACGGTTTCTGCCGAATAATCTGAGCTTAGTCTTATTGTTTCTCCTCTCTATGTGACTTCTTGTTTTCACGAGCTGCTCTCAAGTTTCTTCGTTTGTCTTTGGTTTTGGAGAGTGTGATTATGATATGCCTTGGTGATTTTCTTTTTGGGTCTCTCCTATATGGGGTTCATTTAGCTTCTTGGATGGCCAGCTTTTCATCTTTCATGATATTGGGGAAGTTTTCTGTCAGCAGTTCTTCAATGATCCTCTCTGTGTTTTCTGATTTCTCCCCCTGTTCTGGTATGCCAATCACTCAGAAACTTTTGCTTTTCATTGTATCCCACATAACTCTCAGGATCTCTTCATTTTTCTTTGTTCTTTTTTCTGAGTTTTCCTCAGAGTTGTATCCAAATGTTTGTCTTCAATTCCATTGATCCTGTCTTCCACCATTTCAAATCTGCTCCTCAGCCCTTCTATGACACCGTCCATTTCTGAAATCTTGTTGTTTATCTTTTGGATTTCTAATTGTTGTCTTTGTATAATTTCTGGCTGTGAATTTATTTTGGCATTTTGTTCCTGCATTAGTTTCCTGAATTCTTCCAATTTTTTGTCTGTATTTTACATGAATTTGTCTATTTTTTCCTCATGTTTGTAAGCTTTTTGCCTCAACTTTTGGAGAATTATGAGTATTAGAGATTTGAATTCCCTATCAGGTAGTTCTAGTGCATTTTCTTCCACTGGAGAGTCATTTGGTGTTTTATTTTGGATGCCTCCTAGAAGCATCTTGTCCAATTTTTGTAAATGTTTTGGTATTTTCTGCTGTCTTTGGGGCATTTAGTAGTTATTTTTCTCCTTTATTTATTGTAGATTTGTTTATTTCTTCCCCTTTTTTTAAAATTTGATTATGTCTTAGCAGGCAGACTGTGTGTTCTTTGTTGTTTGCTCATCTGTGGGCACAATACTTTTCATTTCCTTCTCCAATTGTCAGGGTCAGTCACTCAGATATGGTACTGTAGGGCAGGTCTAGCTGAAGAAGAGTTACTGGGATGGGTTGTTTGTGGCACTTACTATAGGCACCATGGCAGGTTGGTAATCAGTGCATGGCAGGTTCTAATAGGCTGTGCCTGTGCTGCTTGGTGGTGTGATGTGAAGCACACGGTGCAGGTAGGCATGATGCAGCAGGGAGATTGTTATGTGTGGAGCTAAGACGGATATGGGAGAGAGGAGAGAGGAACAGGAGCCAAAAACAGAGAAACAAACAAAAAAGAATGCTGGGGTAGTTTGCCATTGGAGTGGAGAGATGAGAGACTATGAAATGGGGAAAATCAGAAAGGGGAAGAGGAAGAAAAGAAAGGAATGAATAAATAAAAATCAGAAAATTTAAAGAACTGCAAAGTTCCCAGGGATCCCACCAGTGCAGCTTTGAGGTCTGGGGAAGTCGCTCTCAGGTGTTACAACACAGCCTGGCTAGAAGGTGTAGAGGTATACAACGCCAGGTATTTAGGTAACAGAAATAGAAGGAAGATATAGAGAGACGAGAGACTGAGCAATGAAGAAAGACAAAAGGGGAAAAAGAGGGAAAAGAAAACAAAACAAATTTTAAAAAAAAAGGAACAAGAAAGACCTCCAAAAAAACAGAAAAAAAAAAAAAAACCAAGAAACAGAAATACTCTCAGGGATCCTTCTGCATTTCTGTGCAAGCCGAGGGGGAATCTCCTTGCCACACAGCACTGCCTGGCCAGAAAGTGCTCCCAACTCAAGAAAAGGAAAAGAAAACAAACAAACAGTTCAAAACTAACAAATGAACAAAAGCCCCGGGATCCCACCAGTGCAGCAGCCCATACCAGGAAGCAGCTTCAGACTTGAATGGAGCGCCACAGTCTCTAAGGAAGACGCAAAGATGGTACACGGAGCCAGGTATTTGAGCGAAAGGCGGGGGAGGTGGTGAGAGGCAAGGAAAAAAATCAAAAGAAGCAGAAAAAAAAGCAACTTTAGCAGCCAACAAATGGCACTCAGAGAGCCAGCCCGTTCGTGTGTGTGGAATCCAAGCAGCTGGTGCTTCCCGGACAAGAGATTGTGTCCACGGGAAGCAGAGTAGGCTGAGTCGGGGTGAAGAAGGGTGGGGGGTGGGAAAGCGGGTATCGCAAATTATCGGTGGTTTTGACTCCTGCTGGACTCTCCGTGAGTCTGCTTTCTCATACCTCCTGTTTGCTGGTCTTCGATAGGAGTCCAAGATGGTGGATCGGTGCTGCGTTAGCTGGTAGGGGACCTCTGCATGAATCTCTCCTCGCTCTCCATTCTCTATCAGTTTTCTCACTCCATTTGGTGCTTGGCTGAGTTCTTTATCTCTTCATTTGATGTTTTAGGGTTTCAGGGTTGTTGTATTCTCTGTTTGGCTTAGCTTTTTGGATCTTTGCTGTGGAGGGATGGCATGGTGCTTCTGCCTAGAGTGCCATTTTGCCAGAACTCTCAGGAACATATTTTAGTTTATTGCATTTTTGAGCTCTTATACTTTTCCTCATAGTCTGCACTACTCAGAATGTACTTCCCTAATAACTTCAAACTTCCCTTCAACTATTTTCTTCTTCTCATAATTGACTATCTCCCATTCTCTATCTAGACCACTGCATTAGTTTCCTAGGGCTGCCATAACAAAGTACTACAAACTAGGTGGCTTAAAACAACAGAAATTTATTCTGTCACAATTCTAAAGGCTAGAAGTCTGAAATTAATGTCTCCTCAGGGCTATGCTCCCTCTGAAGGTTTTAGGGCAAGATCTTTCCTCTACCTAGCTTCTGGCAATTCTTTGCATTCCTTGGATTGTAGATACATTACTCCAATCTCTGACTTATTGATCATATGATGGTCTCCCTTGTGTGTGCCACTTTCTCGCTGATTTCTTTTCTTATAAAAACAATAGTCATTGAATTTAGGGCCCACTCTAATCAAGTCCGTCCTTATCTTATTTGAACTAATTATATCAGCAAATTCCCTATTTCCAAATTAGGTCACAATTTGAGGTTCTGGGTAGACAAGAATTATGGTGGCTAATCTAAAGCCTAAAAACACTTTAAAGACTAATCTAAATTCTCTATACACTTTCTCCCTTCCACTCACTTTTCTGCCTATTGTCCTATGGCTTCTGCCACCATAATTTCCCTACAAAGTTTCTAACTAAATTCACCGATGGTGTCTAAATTGCCAAAGGCCTTTTTAAAGCCATTATATGAAAATACTTACTGTGAAGAATCAGACAATTTTAATAACTACTTCTTCCTTAAGAATTAATAATTCCTTGACTCCCATAGCATCACTTTCTCAAGATTCTTCTCAACCTCTTTTCTTGGCCTTTCCTGTCACTCTATGTTCCATAGATTTCAGCCCTAAATTTCTTTTTTGTCTCACAGTACAGCTTCTCCATGGGTAATATAATTCCTTCTTGTGTTTTAACTGATATCTCTATGCTGAATTTTCAAACTTATATCTCCATCTAGCTTACTATTTAACTTCCAACTTGTATTCAAACTTTTTTTTGATAGGCATCTAACCGAGAATATCACACAGTTAACAACTTGGAATGTCTAAAACTGAACTCTTCAACTTCATTATGCTTAATCCTATCTTATTTCTCCATTTTTTATGTCAGTTTTTGATACTATCACAAACTAAGTTGTTTAAATCTGGGTGTCTTCCTTAACAAGTCAATCTTCCTCACCCTACACTTCCATATAGACAATCACTGAATTATCTTGATTTTAATTTGTAAATATTCCCAAATCTTTCCCTTCATCTATTGTACAACTAATTCCCTAGTTCAAGTCATCATTACGTCCTCCTTAAATATTAAAACTTCATTAATCCTCAGAACAGCAGTATTGACATTCTTGTCCCTCCCCTCAAAGGTAACATTTAATGTTACTGCTTAGTGACTCTATATGAAACTTACAAATGATCCTGTCATTTTCCTCCCTGTAATTTTTTTCTGACTCTTCATAGCCTTAGATTATAATCCAAACTATTTAACGTGGCATCCAAGACAGTCTTGATACTCTAAAGGCTTCAGAAAATTTCAAAGCAGCTCTTATGCACTGAAAACATTAACAATTCTGCCTAGCAAGATTAATTTTCAGTTCCCTATTACTTTTTGGGTAACATACCATTTAAGACTCTCCATGAACTGCTCCATACCTGTCTTACTAGCCTCATGAACTGTCATTCCCTCTCACATTTGTTATCAAACAATACCAAACTACATTCATTCACTTAATAGCTATCAAGAACTACAATATACATCACTATGCTTTGGCTCATGGTGTTTGTTCATCCTTAACCTACGTATATTTATTCAAGTAACAATTATTGAACATTTATTATATCCCAGGCACTGAGGATACATTGCTAAACAAGACATATAATTTCCCAGCTCTCATAATCTCATATTCTAATGGGGATACATAAAATAATCATGAAAAATAAATGATAGTCTATGTAAAAATCTCATGGATTTTACAAAATAGCTGCTAGAACTAATAAGTGAGTATAATAAGGTTTCAGATTACAAGGTCAATATAGGATATAAATTTATATATTCAAGCAGCAATAATAATAAATACCATTTGCAATAGCATCAAAAAATATGATTTATATACTGAAAACTACAAAACACCGTTGAGTGAAATTATGGAAAGTTCTAAAAGAATGGAGAGATTTATCAGGTTCATGAGTTAAAGACAATATTTTTTAAATGTCAATACCTCCCAATTTGATCTATAGTATTGAATACAGGCACAATGAAAGTGTCAGTAGGTATTTTTGTAGAAATTGCTGAGTTGATTTTAAAATTCATATGGAAATGCAAAAGACTGATAACAATTTTGATAAAAGAAGAAAAATTTAGAGGATGAACATTGCCCAATAGATAAATAGATCAACGGATCACAGTAGAGAGTACAGAAATAGATCCATACATATGTCTACAACTGGTTTTTGACCAAGTTGAAAAAGCAGTTCAGTGGAGAATGGATAGTCTTTCAACAAATGGTGTTGAAACAATTGGGTATTCAGATCTAAAAAAAAAAAAAGAGCTTTGATACACACTTCACACTATATTCAAAAAGTGATAGAAACTTGATTATAGGGAGGCAGAGCTAACATCGTGCTATAGACAGAAGCACCGTGCTGTCCCTCTGCAGCAGACCCAAAAAACTAAGTAAAACAGATACAAACGTCAATCCTAGAAAGCTAAGTACCAAATGAAGGAATAAAGAACTCAATCAAGCACCGAATAGAGTAAGAAACTGACAGAGAAGAAGGAGACATACAGAGTAGAGGTCCCATAACAGTTAACGTGGCCGATTTGCTGTACTGGGATACAGCCATCAAAGAGCTCAGATGGAGTACGGGAAGACAACTTCACAGAGCTCCCAAAAGGAGAGAGAGCACCCGGTAAACAGGGATACACGATTTTCCACCCCACATCTTTCTTCCCTGTACGAGGCCTCTGCCACTTGCAAATGGGCCACGGTCGCTCTGCCGGAGAAATTGCAGGTCATTGTTGTCTGGATTTGCCATCTTGGATCTCAGCCACCAGGGACTTCGGACAGGAAGTATGGGAAGGCAACTCCAGGAGCTCCCAGCAAGAGATAGAGCACCCAGTAACCAGGGATACATGCTTCCCCCCCCCCCCCCCCATCCTTCTTCCCTCTACACAGCCTCCACTGCTTGCCAATGGACCATGGCTGCTCGGCTGGAGAGATACTAGCTCACTGTCGCCAGGGTCTGCCCTACTCCCACCAGCTGGCCCTTTCAGCACCATTTTTGTTTGTTGTGTATTTTTTAATATATTTTTTGGGCCTTTCTTATGTTTCTTCTCTCTCTCTCCTTTCCTTCCTTTCCTTTCTCCCATCCACCCAGCCCTGTGCACAGCCCTCAAATTCTTGATGGGCTGTGCTGTACCACTTGGCTAGAGAGCCTCTGGCACATGACCTTCCTGGGTCTGTGCCACCCCCACAGGCCAGCTTACTCATTGCCATATTTTTATTTTTCTTTAAATGTCCCTTTCTCCTTTTCCTTCTCCCTCCTACCTAGGCCCTGTGCTGCTTCCGCCCCTTCCTGATGGGCTGTGCTGTGTCACCCAGCATGAGAGACGTCAGCTCACTGCCACCCCAATTCCATGCCATCCCAATAGCTGGCACCCTCATCACCATATTTTTTTAAAATTTTTATTGTTGGTGTTTTTATTTCTTGTATTTTTGTTTCATTGTTGTTTTCTTATCTCTTTTTCTCCTCTTTCCTTTTCTTTCTCCTGCCCACCTAGCCCCGTGTGTAACCCACACTGCTTCTCAACAGGCCGAGCCACATTGCTTGGCTAGAGAATCACCAGGACATGGCCTTGCTGGGTCTGCCCCACCCCCACCCACCAAATCCTACTACTCTGCCATTTTATTTACTTTTTTCTTATTATTTTCTTCTTTTTTACTTCATTATTTGTGACTTTTTGGTCTTTGTTTCTCTATCTTCTTTCTCGTCTTTTACCCACCCACTTAGCTCTGCACATCACATCCTCTCATTTCCCTCCTGCTTATCTGCACTGTGTGTTGTGCACTGACTGCCATGCCCTTAGTAGTACTGATGTGGTCCCTCAGCCCCACCCCATCACCCCCCAGTTTGTGCCACAAACTACCTATCCCCATTGTACATAGTGTCACTATGAGTCAGAACCAACTTGATGGCAACTAACAGCAACAACAACATACAAAATCTTTGTTCCAATGTGCAGTAGTTCCTCCTTACCTGTAAAGGATATGTTCTAAGACCCCTGGTGGATGCCTGAAACTGCGAATTGTACCAAATCCTATATATATGTATGTTTTTCCTATACATACATATGTACAATAAAGTTTAATTAATAAATTAAGCACAGTAAGAGATTAACAACCATAGCTAATAATAGAAAAATTATAACCAGATTAACTCTTACCATAGATCTTAGCAACCTCAGCATACAATTTTTTTTTCTTTCCTTATTAAGTCAAGAACTTCCACCTTTTCACTTAAAGGAAGCACTTTATGGCTTCTCTTTAACATACCCAACTTGCCAGAATCACTACTCTTACACTTTGGGGCCATTATTAAGTAAAATAAGGGTTACTTGAACACAAGCACTGCAATACTGAGGCAGTCAATATGGTAAACGAGAAGGCTTCTAACAGACAGGTAGCATATACAGTGTGGATACACTGAACAAAGGGATGTTTCATGTCTCGGGCGGGATGGAGCAGGCTGGTGTGAGATTTCATCACAGTACACGGAAGAATTCACAATTTAAAACTTGTGAATTGTTTATTTCTCGAATTTTCCATTTACTATTTCTGGACTGTAGGTGATTGCAGGTAACTGAATCTGTGAAAAACAAAACCGCAGATAGGAGGGGACTCTTGGAAACCCTGGTGGCATAGTGGTTAAGAGGTATGGCTGCTAACCAAAAGGACGGCAGTTCAAATCCACCAGACGCCCCTTGGAAACCATATGGGGCAGTTCTACTCTGTCCTATAGGGTCGCTATGAGTTGGAATTAACTCCACAGCAATGGGTTTGGTTTTTTTTTTATTGTAGCTTTGATTCTGGCCCCTCTCCCCACTTTGTATTATTGTCATACAAATTGCAACTTTCTTATGCCTATAAGCTCATCAAAAAAGTTTTTAAATTATTGCTATATGCAGTTGTCTTTTAAATCAAATAGGAGACAAAAAGAGTTACAAAAAAATATTGATAGTGTCATATATTTATTTAAGTATTTACCATTACCAGTGCTATTTATTTCCTCATGGGAATTCTAGTTATTGTGTAGTGTTCTTTCATTACATTTTAAAAGCTTCCCTTTAGTATTTCTTCTAAGGAAGTTTTGCTAGCAACAGATTATCTCTGTTTTTGTTTGTCTCCATTTTGGAAATAAATCTTTGCTATATATAAACTTCTTGGTTGACAGACTTTTTCTTTCATCACTTTATATGTGTCATCCCCTAGCCTTCTGACTTCCATGATTTCTGATGGTAAGTTAAATGTTAATCTTATTTAGGATCACTTGTACATGATGAGTCACTTTTATTTTGCTGCTTTCAAGTTTTTCTGTTTGTCTTTGTCTTTGACAGTTTGACTTTAATATGTTCAGATGGGGATCTCTTTCAGTTTACTTTACGTGGAGTTTGTTGAGCTTCTTATATGTGCTGACTAATATTTTCTTCAAATTTGGGAGGCTTTTGGCCATGATTTCTTTAAATATTATTTCTTCTCCTTTGTCTTCCCTTTCTTAACAAGACTCTTATTATGCGTGTGTTGGTATGCTTGATGATGTCCCAGAGGTCTCTGTGGCTCTGTTAATTTTCCTTCCTTTTTACTCTTTGTGTACCTCAGACTAGATGAATTTCAATCTCATATTTCTTGATTCTGTCTTCTAACAGTTCTAAACTGTTGCTGAGCCCTTTAGTGAATATTTTTCATTTCAGTTATTGTACTTTTCAGCCCCAGCATTTCTATTTTTACTTTTATATAATATCTATAGCTTTATTGATATTCTCTATTTGATGAGACATTGCTTTCCTACTTATTTTAAATTACTTATAAATAGTTTCCTTTTTTATTTTTGTAACACTGATCATAGTTTAATTTTAGTTTCTCTATTAAATCCAGCGTCTGGACTTCCTCAGTGTCACTTTTTATTAACTGTTTTATTTTTCCCTGTGTACTGGCAAAACTTTCCTATTTACATGTCTCATACTTTTTTTGTAGAGCACCGGACATATTAAAATAAATTTTCAAATTTAGAAATCAGATTTCTCTCTCTTCCTCTGGCTTTGTTGTTGTTCCTGCTTATGTTTTTTAAATTTTGTTTATTTTTACTGTTCATTTGTTCAGTGAGTTTACTAGACTAATCCTGTAGAGTTTGTATTCTTTGTCTTGTATGTCAACCCAAGGCTGTTTTCAGTTAGCTTCCCGGGCAGCTAGCAATTGTACATATTTCCTTAAATGTCTTGAACCAATAAGTCATCCAGGCTTTGCTGTGAGTTTCTCTGTGTGTGTTAGAATATGTCTTTAATGTTTTATTAGGCAATTAACAACTCTGCCTTAGTCTTTACAACATGCTTGAATAGAGCCTCAAGGTCAGTCAGAGGTGAGATTTTTTTGCTGTCTTAGTTCATTTTTGGGCAAGTGCACAGTGCTGAAAATGTGAATGCCATTATAGAGTCCAAAAAATATGATGGAAATTTTCAAAACCCTTTATGGACATCTCATTCCCTAGATTTTCCTCTTAAGAATTTTGGTCAGAGCTTAGTTAACCCCATCTGGTAAAACCACTTGAAGCAGCTATGATGTTAAACAGTTACCATTGATTTTTTTTTTTTTTTTTGATAAATACACTGGGAATAAAGAGGGTTATTTTTACAGAATGAATCAGGTCAAATAAAGAGAAGTCCTGAGAATGTGGCATTTTATTAAGCTGCCAAACAGGTGAGATAGTGGTAGTTCTCTGGGGTTAGGGTATTAGGGGAGCTCCATACACTTTCTCCCACCTCTAGTGGCTGCTAAACCGCTAATTTTCACAACTACCATCCTGTGAATCTATTGGTTTTCAAATCTTCTGAGGAGCTGGGGAGAGAGCAATGGAAGTAGGGCAAGTTAAAATGTCACAAAACTCACTGCTCTTACTGAGATTCAGCTTTTTTCTTGATGAAATGGTTCTCAGATTTTTGCAACTCTTTAGTTAATTTCCAGAGTTCTGAAAAAGTTGAATTTTAACACTTTTTACAGTGTTCTCATAAATTTTAGTAAGAAATGGATTTTCAAAGTTCTTACTATGCCATTCCAGATATGCTTCCTTTCAATATCATTTTAATTTTGGGTATTTTATTTATAGTAGTCAAGAGCTTAGACCATTTAAGCCACTCAGGGAATCCACATGATTTTTACCAGTAACCATTATATAGTGTTATTTCCCCCATAGTTATAATGCATGGGTCAGAGATCCAAGGGGTAGAAATAGAAATAGAGCAGAATATCACAGTGTTACAACAAATGATTCATTCACTCATAGAATTTTTAGCTTTCTGTCCCTGCTCCTTTGGGATCTGCTGATTTTAAAGTTTTAGAAGCCAAGATAGGAAGGCTTATATTAGGAAACACTACAGTGATCCATTGAAGCAGATGTGGATACTGCAAATTGAGGATTTTGGTTTCTTATGCCACTTAACCAATAGCAAGAAGAGGAAAAAAAAAAGAAGTTTGTTTCAGTTATTGCTCCTTTCTCTTTTTTCCTCCTTTTCTTTACCCTTATTATTTCATATAAAGATGGTAGTGATGATTAAATTAAAGTTTTAGTCCCTAGGTCAAAAGTTATTGAAGTGGAATTGTTATTGAACTAGAAGAGGAATGAACATCACCAAGTTGATTAAACAGATTAGCAGGATTTTTAGTCTTTCCTTTTGAGGAGTAAAAAAAATTCAGTTTTGTTAAGTAGGAGAATTATGTATTGCTATTGTTGTTTGTACTGTTAAGCTTAAGTAGAAAAAAAATGTATGAATGTTTTGTGTCCAAAGGCATAGATAGTGGTGGATATAGTGGATTGACACACAACAACCATTCTCTGTCTAGGGTGCCTTCCTGTACTGGAGAACTTGAAAACTAACAGCTATCTATCCTAGATTTTATTGAAGGTGGAGTACTGTAAGGGGCCCTGGTGGCACAGTGGTTAAAGAGCTCATCTGCTAACCAAAAGGTTGGCCATTCAAACCCACCAGAGTCCTGTAAACATACTAGAATTAAGTATACTTGCATGAGATATGGAAGGTAGAAGTGAGCCAGAGTCCTTCTGTCTGCTACTTTAGGTTTTTCTGCTGGCAAGAACTGTTGTAGAAACATCGGGGTTTTTTCCAAGTTTATAGGGTCGAGAGATAGTTATAGCAGCTATGGTGGTATTTTCATGATCCTGGGATCTCAGCAATTGCGTTTTCCAGATTCTTCATTATCTGGTTGTGGCAGAGTAGCTTCTCTCCTGGAAGGTCATTTCTGAAGTATCATTCTGTGTATCATTCTTAGAGGTTGATGTTAAAATCCACTTCTCCAGATCTTTCAATGATACTTAAGAATTATCTCCATTTATTTTTTAAGAGCTATAAAGGTTTATTGTTTGTTTGTTTTCTGAAACTAAACTGTGACTATTACACTTGCTGAACAGGATTCTGAGGTGATAATAAGGAGGTAGACAGGAAAAGAAGAAGGAGTAATGATAGATAGTATGGTTAGAATAATGAATAACAACATTGAAGAATCATAATTCTCATATTTCATCTGGATAACTTGCTTTATCCAGGTGAAACATATGAGGTTTTTGATAATACTACATAATAAAGTGGGATTAGGAGTGTGAGAAGGTGAAGAAAGCAAGGCAAGCATGGATCAGGCCATGGAGAAATATGAATGTCACAGTATGGATTTTTAATTTTGTGTAAAGGATAGGGTGACCACACATCCTAGTTTTCTTGTGACAATGCTAATGTATACCTGTTTTCCAGTAATAATTTTATTAATATTTCCTCTTTAACTCTCAAAAGTATACTGGTTTATAAAATAAATCATAATTACTCTAGAATAGGTAATCTTCAAAGAATTTTAAATAGATAGTTGATACAGTCAAATTTTCTTGTCAGATCTATCACAGGTTAATGAGCAACTGGACAATGAGTTGCAGGCTGATTATATTGTTGGTAGGATGACCAAACTGCACACTAGTACAATACTATGGGTAAGAAATACCGAGGGCTTTCAAACATTGCTGGTGGGATTATAAAATGGTGCAGCCACTTTGGATCAATTTGTTATCTCATTAACATAGTCACCATATTACTAGCAACTCCACACTTAATAATACATCCAATAGAAATGAAAACATATGTCCACACAAAAACTTGTACATGAATGATCCATTTAAGTATTATTCATAATAGCTCTGAAGTAGAAACAACCTAAATGTCTATTAACTTATGAGTGGATAAACAAATGGTTTATCCATACAATGGAGTATTAATCAACAATAAAAATAAAGTCCTGATACATGCTACAACCTGATACATGCTAGATAAAACTTGAAAACATTATGCTAAGTTAAAGAAGTCCATGAAAAAGATCACATATTGTATGAGTCTACCAATATGAAATATCTAGAAAAGGAAAATATATAGATACAGAAAGTAAATTAATGCTTGTCAAGGCCTGAAGGAATAGAGAGTGACTGCTAAGAGTTATAAGGTTTCTTTTCAGGGTGATGAAGTGTTCTAAACTTAGATTGTAGTAAAGGTTGCACGACTCTGTGAATATACTAAAAACCAATGAATTGTACATTTATACATGTTCAGTTTTATTGTATGTGAACTGTGTCTCAATAAAGCTGTTAAAAAGCAAGTATGTGTAGGAGAAATATGGTACATTTTATAAAAGAGACGATGATTAAAGTGCTCTTCATTATCATTACCAGCACTCTAAAAATTTGAAATAATGTTTTGCTCTACCTAGAATATTACATTTCTTCTTGTCTAGATATTATTCTTACTGTTGTTACTATTTAATGTCATTTAATGAGCATTTGATATTTGTCAAAACAATATTAGGTACGTAACCTATTTCACCGCTAATTATTACAACAACTCTACAAATCCTAAACAATAAAGGCCACATCTTGTATGATTCCAGTTACAAAAAAATGTCCAGAAAAAGCAATTCCACAGAGACATATATAAATTAGTAGTTTTGAGGAATTAGTGGTGGTGTGGAGAGTTACTGCTAATGAGTATGGGGTTTCTTTTGAGAAGCTAAAAAATGTTCTAAAGTAAGATTGTGGTGAAGGTTATACAATCTGTGAGCATACTAAAAAACATTGAAATGTACACATTAAATAGGTAAATTTTATTGTATAGGAATTATAACTTATTTGAGATGTTTTTATAAAGACAATTAAAAAATAATAAACAGCTCTTCATAAAATATTTTAGTTGTGTCAGCATATAACTTAAATGCTAATAATAAATATTTTATACATTGAAAGTGGTCCATGGCTTATCATAGTCATAGCCAGACTTTAGATTTTCTCCCAGTATAAACTTGCTGTGCAGAAAAAGAAAAAGTCAAAACAAACAAAACAAAGCCTCACTTACCTAAAATAGGGATATTGACTAAAAGTGAAGTTACTACACAATTTTGATGGCAAAGCTGTTTCATTAGCCTGATTGCTCTTTCTATCACAACATGCAAGATTATCATTACTGAAAAAGCCAAAATTATATTTTACTTTAGTGTTCTAAGTTTAATGTATACATTTCTCATTTAGACAACAATAAATATTTTTCCTTTTCAGTGAGGATAACTGAAATAGTCCAGACAAGTAAAAAATGCTAAGGTTCCAATGACTAGTGTTTTAGTATAATTGTAGTCAATAAAACCTGCAAAAGCCAGAATCTGTGTAAAATAGAAACGTGTCAGAGAAGGAAAACTCAAATATTTTTCGTTAAAACAAGTGATAGAAAAATGGTGAGACTGCACTCTGTCAAAGATGGAAAATTTGTGAGACCCAGAAAAACAAAGAAGTTCTGTAAAGTTGTGGTTCTCACAGGTTTCACTGTAGTTAATAGTTTAGAAATATATTATTCATGCCATGGTGGAGTAACAGGGATTTTATTTATCTTTTTGAATTAAACAACTAGAAAACCAGACAAAATTTATGAAGCATTTGTTTTTAGTTATTGGATACCAGATAACACAGAACTGTAATAACAGAGAAATAATGCAAGTGGTAAGGTTTATGATTGCCCAGTTACAGCCTGGAGACAATTTCTAGACTTGGTCCCAGGGAGGGGGAACTCAAACAGATTCCCATTTTGTAGCTGAGTTGAAAATACAGATATTAGACTTTGGGGAGGCCAAGTTGGCTAGAATGTGTGGGACAGAGTACCACAGGAAAGGGACGTGCACTGAGAGTGAAAGTTCAAGAGATTTGCAGAGGGGTCCCCTTGAGTCTTTGCCTGAGTGAGGATCTGTGCATTTGTGAGAGGAAATTATCCACAGCAAGGAAAAGAATGAATTAAAAGCAGTAGGCTGAAAAATTACAGAGCTCAGGCAGGGCTGAGAATGTGTTATGTTCCCATGAGAATGGAAAAACCTTGTAATACACAGAACATCAGGTATTATCATCAGAAGGGTGCTGCCTTAGTAGTTAGAAAAAATTAGCCTAAGAATAATGTTATTCTTGACTCATACTGACAAAGGTCAAAAGCAGTCATAGAAAGGATCCAACTGATTCCAATTAACTTAACTGCATTCCATTATAAAGTCTAACACTATTCAGAAGAGTACAATAAAATCCATTAATATAATGAAAGATTAATAGTATCTGGCATCTAATCTAAAATTACAATATATAAGAAACAGGAAAATATGTCACATAACCAGGAAAAAAATCAATGAAAAGAAAAAGACACAAAAAATAACAGAGATGATGGAATTAGCAGACTAGGATCATAAAGCAGTTATTATAAATCTGCACCCATCTTAGAGTAGGTAGAAAAAAATGAACATTATCAGGAGAGACAGGGTACATGTATAAGGTCTAAATGGAAATTATAGGGGTAAAAAAATACAGTATCTAATTTGAAAAATACAACATCTAATTTGAAAAATACACTGAATGGTATTAACAACAGATTAGACACTGTGCAAGAAGAGATCAGTTAAATTGATTATCAATTAAATAGAGACTATCCAAAATGAATCCTGGAAAGATAAAAACTGAAAAAAATGGTATTTGTGTAAGGATAAGCATATGGATCAATACAACAAAATAGAATCCTGAAATATACTCACATACATAAGGATACTAAGCCTATTAAATGGAAAAAGGATAGTCTTTTTTAAAAATGTTGGAACAATTAGTTACCCATATGCAACAAACTAAACATCAACCTTTCTTAACACTGTATAAATTTAACTCAAAATGGATCATAGAAGTAAATTTAAAAGACAAAACAGTTGGACTTTTAGAAAACAAATCATAGATTTTTTTATGATGTTGACTTAAGCAACAATATTTTAGATTGCTAACAAAAAGCATGAAGAACAACAACAAAACTTTGATAAATTGCATTTTATCCAAATGAGAAACTTTTGCTTTTCAAAAGATACAGTTAGGAAAATGAAAATAATAAGCTATAGATTGGAATATAATACTTTATATATATACATATATATGAAGAAAGACTTGCATATACAATATATAAAGAATACTTTCAATTAATAGGAAGTTGTACAACTTGATAAAAATGAACGGGAAAAAATTTTGAACATAAAATTCACCAAGAAGATATGAATGGCAAATAAGCATTTGCAAAGATGTTCAACATTGGTCTCATTGTTAGGTGCCATGGAGTCGGTTCTGACTCATAGCCACCCTATGAACAACAGAAAGAAACACTGCCTGGTCCTGTGCCATCCTCACAACCATTGTTGTGCTTTAGCCCATTGTTGCAGGCACTGTGTCAGTCCATCTTGTTGAGGGTCTTCCTCTCTTTTGCTGACCCTGTACTTTACCAAGCACGATGTCCTTCTCCAGGGACTGATCTCTCCTGACAACATGTTCAAAGCATGTAAGACATAGTCTCGCCATCCTTGTTTCTAAGGAGTATTCTGGTTGTACTTCTTCCAATACAGACCTGTTCGTTCTTTTGGCAGTCCATTGTATATTCAATATTCTTCACCAACACCACAATTCAAAGGCGTCAGTTCTTCTTTGGTCTTCCTTATTAATTGTCTAGCTTTCATATGCATATGAGGTGATTGAAAACACCATGGCTTGGGTCAGGCACACCTTAGTCCTCAAGGTGACACCTTTGCTTTTCAACACTTTAAAGAGGTCTTTTGCAGCAGATCTGCCCAGTGCAATGCGTCTTTTGATTTCTCGACTGCTGCTTTCAAGGGTGTTGATTGTGGATCCAAGTAAAGTGAAATCCTTGACAACTTCAATCTTTTCTCCATTTATTAAGATTTTTGTTTTCTTTATGTTGAGGAGTAATCCATACTGAAGGCTGTGGTCTTTGATCTTCATCAGTAAGTGCTTCAAGTCCTCTTCACTTTCAGCAAGCAAGGTTGTGTCATCTGCATGTCACAGGTTGTTAATGAGTCTTCCTCCAATCTTGATGTCCTGTTCTTCTTCATATAGTCCAGCTTCTCAGATTATTTGCTCAGCATTGTTAGTCATAGGGGAATGCGAATTGCAACCAATGAGACACCTCTAAACACCTACTCGACTGGCTAAAATTGAAAATTGATAATACCAAGTGCTGAGAAGGATATAGAGCAATGGGAACTCTCACACATTGCATCTCATCATCTTACATTTTTATCCCATTAAATACAAAAGGGCACAGTCACTTTCAAAAACCTTTGTTATTATCTTATAACATTAAATATGACCAATGCCTAAGTATTACCAAAGAGAAATGAAAGTGTATGTCCACACAAAGATTTGTATGCAAATGTTAATAAAAAATAATAGTTCCAAACTGGAAACAAGCAAGATGTCCGTCAATTGGTGAATAGATAAACAAATTATGGTATATCTATATAATGAAATATTACTTGACAATAAAAAAGAAAAATAGCTTCAGGTTTTACATAAACTCATTTCTCCTTGTTTATGCCCACTAAGTACAATTGAAACCCTGAAAATAAACTACAAGGCAAACTGACTTAGAAGTCTGAAAAGTGGTAAGAGGAAGGTCAGCTGGATTGTGACCCCAGGACCTGAGGAACAACATAGTGACAGGGTGTCTTATGATCCACTTCCCAACAAAGAGTCAAACAAAGGTAATTTAAACCCGGCGTTTCTCAAACCCAACTAAGCAAAGGAAGGATGCTTAGAAAGACTCATATCTCCCCTGGAGCTATCTGGAGCTCCTCCATACTACAAGGCAAGCCTAGTACAACTGTCAAGGGAAATAGATTGTGAGCCCCACCAGTGTAAGTGCCAGAGGAAGGTCTCTCCTTCCCTAATAGGCCTGAGACTCCTCTTTTTCAAGGAGAGATTCAGAGAAACAGACAAGAATGATACAATCACAGCAAGTGGCCTGGTCCAGGAAGCCTCTTTGTCCCTGCTGGCCTGAGACCCTCCTCCCCTGCCCAGAGAGACCAGGATGGGCAGGCAACATCAGCAAATGGGATTTAGTTTTACATAGAATCCAGGTGAGGAAGCCTTATTATCTCCAAGGCCCAATTCGTCTGCTCAACCCAGAGACACCAGCGAAAATGAGCAGGGACGAGGTCACAGTAAGTGGTCCAGTTTGGAAAGCCTCTTTAACCCTGCAGGCCTGAGGGCCTGAAACAATTAGATTTTCTTCACACACCAGGAGGCATTGGACCAGATGGGCAGTTTCTTAAAAAACTAAACATGTAACTACCATACAACTTAGTAATTGCACTCCTGGGTATTTTTCCCAGAAAAATGGAAATTTATGTTCGCACAAAAACTTGTACATGAATGTTTATAGCTGCTTTATTCATAATATCTAAACATTGTAAAAAGCCCAAATGTCCTTCAAAGAGTGCATGAGTAAACTGTGGTACATCTATATCATGGAATCTATACTATGGAATACTACTTAATAATAAAAAGGAATACAATTGTTACTTACTGTCAGCAACTTGGATGACTCTCCAATGAATATGCTGTGTTATAAAAAGCCAATCCAAAGGTGACATACTGTATAATTCCACATACATAATGATTTTGAAATGACAAAATTTTATAAGTGGAGAACAACGATGGGTATTGGGTGGTATATAGGTGAGCGTGGCTATAAAAATGATCATGAGGAAGCCTTGCTGTGATTGAACTGTTCTGTATGTTGACTGCGGTGGTGGATACATGAACCTACCCATGTGATATAATTGTATAGAACAACACATACATACACACACATAAGTACAAGTAAAAGGTAAAATCTGAATAAGATTAATGGATTGCATCAATGTCCATATTCTGATTGTGATATTGTAGCATAGTTTTGCACATTATTACCATTAGGGGACATGGGGTAAAGGCTGCCTGGAATCTCTCTGTATTATTTCTTACAACTGCATGTGAATTTAAAATTACCTCAATAAAAATTTCAATTAAAAATGATTACTGATAAGACTACATGGATTTATCTAAAAAACATTAAGCTAAGTGCAAAAACCTAGGCGAATACAGACTACATATTGTATGATCACATTAAATTCTAACAAACACAAAACTATCATGACAGAAAGAAAATCAGTCATCAGATGGGAGCAGTGATTTCAGGGAGGGGAAGATTCTGTATCTTGATATTAATGGCAATTAAATAACTCTATACATTTTTAAAAACTCATTGAATTGTGCATTTAAAGTATATTAAGTTTACTGCATGTAAATCTTATCTTATAATTTATTAAAATATTTAATAATTTACAACTATATTTAAGTACCAATTAAAAGTAGATTGCATAGTGAAAGCATACTTTTTGATTTGAGAAGGAATCTTTTACCTTTAAAAATATATACCATCTCTCTTCCTCCTCTAAAAACAATGCTCCACTATATTTAAACTCCGTGTACTTTGATATCATTTTAATGCACATAAATACTAATATTTTTCCCCCTTGTTTTCCAATACTGACCATTTATAAAGGTGTGCATATAGACTGTTTCCTTTTAAGTATGCACTGCTTACAAAAGTTTACCTCCAACTGGGAAGGTAATCTTTGACATTGGTGTTGTAAATGTGTGTTTGAATGTGTATATGTTATAACCTAATTTTTACTAGTCGCAGGATTGTGTTCTTACTTCCATAACCATTTCTGTCTTCTCTTACAGTGACACATTTTATTTTTTCTATTCTGTTTTTTAAAAATTTTTATATGGGCTAACATATTTACATTGCATTAAGAAACCATGGCATAACTTTCTGAAGAGTTATGGAACAGTCTTCTTGTATTTAGCAAATTCCCTTTGGCATATGTACATGTTATAAAAAGGTATGCAAAGACTAACACTGCTTCTTGGCATGCTTCAGTGTAGAGTTATTCAGCAGGGGGAGAAAAAGTTCAGAGGAGATAATAAGTAAATTATAAATTAGTGCAGCTTCTAAGAGAGGCAAATCATGGTTTGAATTAATGTACACTTTATTGATTAAATACAAGTTTTTCATTTAAGAGAATAAGCTTAAATGACAAATCTTAACGTTGTTTCAACAACAACAACAAAAAACTTAATTTGATCTTTCAGTACACATGTCAATCTATCAACCTATGCCTTTTTCCAATTGTCTGTGTAGCAAGGAAAGAATCAGATTTTCTTACCTTGCTTCTAACTACATTAAAAAAATCATTAAGGGGAGAGAGAAAACATGGCACCCTAGACAGATGCATCATGCCATCCTTCTGCAGCAAAGACCTGAAAAACTAAGTAAATCAGATACAAACGTCAATCCTGGAAACCTAAGCATCAAATGAATGGATAAAGAACTAGATCAAACACTGAATGGAAGAAGAAACTGAAGGAAAACAGAGAAAAAGGAGAGATACGGAGTGGAGGTCCCCTGCCAACTAGCACGGCACAGTGTTGCCATCTTGGAGCACAGCCAGCAACAACCCTGGACAGGGAGTACAGGAAGGCAACTTCACAGAGCTCCCAACAGGAGATAGACCACTGAGTAACCAGAGAAACATGCTCTCTCACCACTCACCCTTCTGCCCCATATGCCACCCCATCCCTTCCTGATGGACTAAGCTGCACTACTCAGCTAGAGGGCTACCTGCCCACCATCAACCTCAGCCCCTGCAGCCACCACCTGCTGGCTCCCATCACAACATTTTTTCCCCCTTTCCTTTTTCCCTCCCAAGTAGCCCCATATGCCGCCTCACCCCTTCCTGTCAGGCCATACCATGCTGCCTTGGCTAGAGGCCACTGGCCCACTGCCACTGCGGGTCCCAACCACCCCACTTGCCAGCTCCCACCATGCCATTTTTCTCTTTCTTCCTTTTCATTCCCCCCTCCAGCTATCCCCATACACCACTATTACCACTTCCTGCTGTGCCATGCCACTCTGATGCAGCTAGAGAGCCACCAGACGACTGCCACCTCATGTCTGCCCTATCACCACCCACCAGCTCCTGCTGTGCTTTTTTCCCCTCCTTTTCATTCTCCCTCCCACCTAGCCCCCTACACCACCTTCTCCCCCTTCCTACTAGCACCCAGGTCTGCCCTTCCCCCACCCACTGACTACCCCTTTTCTTTCTTTCTAATTCTTTTCTTCTTTCTCCCCAACTAGCTCCATATGCCAAACGCCCTTCCTGCCAGCCCTCACTGTGCCACCACGGCTACAGTATCCCCGGCTCAGGCCTGTCACTACACTGGGCCTGCACTGTCCCTCCTCTCCCATGCATTGACCAGTTGGTGAACAGTGGGAAGTGAGTCCATAACACTCCTGACACACTTGCCTATCTGGCAAGGAGCTGTGGGCACTCCCACACAGGTGGACCAAATCAGGAGACAAACAGAAACCACCCAATCCACCCTCAGCCACTTGACCAAACCAGAGTACAGTGAAGCGGGCTCACCCTGCCTGCTGCTGCCCCACCCGCTCAGACAAGGTGGTGAGAGCTATTGTGCCCACAGATGAGCAAGCAGCAAAGTATGCCTGGCTCACAAGCCCTAATATATCAAAACAAAACAAAGAAGCAGGACAAAACAAATGAACATACAATCAATAAATAAAGAAAATAATATCTTAATGTCTCAGAGACAGCAGAAGATTTCAAAACATATAAAAGAGCAGGACAACATGGCTCCAGCATGTGAACAAACTAAAGAATCAGATGACCATCTAGTAGAAGAAAATGCAGTGGAACTACTGATATGGAATTCAAAAGACTAATATTTAAGGCTCTCCAAGAGATTAGGAAAGAGATCAAGAAAAACTCAGTAAAAACAAGGAAAAAATAGACAAATCATGGAAAACACAAAGCAATAGAACAATTCTAGAAAATAATACAAGAACAAAATGTTAAAATAAATAAACCATTAAAAATCATATAAAAACGCAAATAGAAATTCAAAAGATAGAGAACAGAATTTCAGAAACGGAAAACTCTATAGGTTTTAGGAGCAAATTTGAAAAAAATGGAAGACAGAATCAGCCAGATGGAAGACAAATCCATGGATGCCATTTTGTTTGAGGAAAATCAGAGAAAAGAATGAAGAAAACCTAAAAATTATGTGGGACATAATCAATAGTGAAAATTTTCATGTGATCGGAGTTATAGAACAGGGGGAGAAAATGGAAAACACAGAAAAGACTGCTGAAGACTTGCTGGAAGAAAGCTTCCCAAATATGAAAGATGAAAAGCTGACCATCAAAGATGCTCAACGAACCCCATATAGGATAGACCTCAAAAGAAACTTACCAAGACATATCACAATCACACTTGCCAAAACCAAAGAAAAAGAAAGAATCCTGAGAGCAGCTCAAGAAAAATGAAAAGTCACTTACAAATGGGAGATAATAAGACTAAGCAGAAACTGTGCAGGCAAGAAGGCAATGTGATGATATATATAGAACCTTGAAGGAAAAAAAGTGCCAACCAAGAATAATATATCCTGCAAAACTCTCTCTCAAATATGATGGAGGATTTAGGACATTTCCAGATAAACAGAGGAAGTCAAGGTGATACCAAATAATAAAATACTGGTTCAAACTTAGGAAAATAAGGGTAAATTTCAAGGTAACTACAAAGAAAGTTAACAAACCTAATTATCAGAATAAAAAAGAAGAAAAACAAAGTCTCAATAAAAACAAAATCTACAAAAAGAAAAGAAAATCCACAAACAAAAGGAACTTATCACAGAAAAGTAAGAAGAAAATGTCAGCACCACAAAAAAAAGAGCACAACAATATGACAGCAATAAACTAATAACTACCAATAATGACACTGAATGTAAATGGCTTAAATGCACCTTTAAAAAGACAGAGAGTGGTAGAATGGATAAAAAAGCACAACCCATCAATATGCTGTCTACAAGCGACACACCCTAGACAAAAAGACATAAATATATTAAAAATCAAAGGATGGAAAAAATATACCAAGCAAATAATAACCATAAAAGGGCAGGAGTGGCAACACTAATCTCAGACAAAACAGCCTTCAAGGCAAAATCAACTTTAAAAGACAAGGAAGGACATTATATAATGATTAAAGGGACGATCTTCCAAGAAGACATAAGCTTAATAAATATTTACACACCTAACAACAGGGATCCAAAATACATTAAAAAAAACCTCTAACAGCACTGAAAAGAGAGATTGACAGTTCCACAATAATAGTAGAAGACTTCAACACACCACTCTCTGTAAAGGACAGAACATCTAGAAAGAAACTCAACAAAGATACAGACGATTTAAAGGCCACAGTCAACCAACTTGACCTCACAGACATATAGAACACTTTGCCCAACAGCAGCAAAGTATACATTCTTTTACAATGCACATAGATTATTCTCCAGAATAAACCACATTTTAGGCCACAAAGCTACCCTCAATAACATCCAAAACATCAAAATAATACAAAGCAATCTCTGATCACAATGCCATAAAAGTAGAAATTGATAACAAGAAGAGCAAGGAAAAAAAAAAATCAAATACAAGGAAACTGAATAATACCTTGCTTAAAAACAACTGGGTAACAGAAGAGATCAAGTACGGTATAAAAAAATTCCTAGAATTAAATAAGAATGAAATCATATCATATCAAAACTTTTAGGACATAGCAAAGGAAGTGCTCAGAGGTCAATTTATAGCAATAAACACACACATCAAAAAAGAATGAGCCAAAATCAAAATGTTAGCCCTACAACTAAAACAAATAGAAAGAGAACAGCAAAAGAAGCCCACAGACACCAGAAAAACGAAATAATAAAGATTAGAGCAGAAATAAATGAAATAGAGAACAACAACAACAACAAAAAATAAAATCGACAAGACCAAAATTTGGTTTTTTGAAAACAGCAACAAAATACAAACCATTGACCAAACCAACAAAAGAAAAACAAGACAGGAAGCAAACAACCCAAAAAAGAAATGAGATGGGGGCATTACAAAAGACTTAACTGAAATGAAAAGGATCATAACAGAATATTAAGAAAAATTGTATTCCAACACATTTGAGAACATAGAGGAAATGGACAAATTTATAGAAACACACTATCTACCTAAACTAACACAAGCTGAGATAGAAAATCTGAACAGACCCATAAAAACAGAATATATTGAAGAGGTAATAAAGAAATTCCCAACAACAACAACAACAACAAAAAGCCCTGGCTTAGACAGCTTCACTAGAGAATTCTATCACACATTCAGAGAAGAGCTCACACTAGTACTACAAAAACTATTTCATAGCATAGAAAAGGAAGTAATAATCTTGAATTTATTCTATGAAGACAACACAACCCTGATACCAAAGCCAGGCAAAAACACCACACAAAAAAAAAAGAAAATTACAAGAATTTTCTCTCAGGAATATAGATGCAAAAATTCTCAACAAAATTCTAGCCAATAGAATTCAGCATCATATCAAAAAAATAATACACCACAATCAAGTAGGATTAATACCAGGTATGCATGGATGGTTCAACATTAGAAAATCAATCAATATAATCCACCACACAAATAGAACACAAGAAAAGTATCACATGATCACCTCAGTTACCACAGAAAAGGCATTTAATAAAGTCCAACACTCATTCTTGATAAAAACTCTATATGAAGTAGGAATAGAAGGGAAATTCCTCAACATAAAGGACATCTATACAAAACCAACAGCCAACTCCCTTCTCAATGGAGAGAGGCTGAAAGCATTCCCCCTGAGAATGGGAACAAGATAAGAATGCCCTTTATCACCACTGCTATTTAAAATTGTGCTGGAAGTTCTAGCAATAAGGCAAGAAAAAGAAATGAAGGGCATTCATTTTGAAAGGAAAAAGTAAAACTATCCCTATTCATAAATGATGTTATCTTATACATAGAAAACCCCAAAGATTCCAAAGAATACTACTGGAACTAATAGAAAGATTCAGCAGAGTAGCAGGATACAAGATCAACATATACAAATTAGTCAGATTCCTACACGCCAACAATGAGAACTTCAAAAAGGAAATCAAGAAAATAATACTATTTATAATAGCTCCTAAAAAACATAAAATACTTAATAATAAATCTAACCAGGGATGTAAAAAACCTATACAAATAAAACTACAAACACCATTGCAAGAAACCAAAAAAGACCTACAGAAATGGAAAAACATACCATGCTCGTAGATAGGAAAACTCAACCTTGTGAAAATGTCAATCCTACCCAAAGTGATCTACAAATACAATGCAATCTTGATCTAAATATCAACAGAATTCTTTAATGAGATGGAAAAACCACTTACCAACTTTATACAGAAAGGAAAGAGGCCCTGGGTAAGCAAACTTTATTGAAGAAAAGTAAGGGGCCTCACACTACCTTACCTCAGAACCTACTATACAGCCACGGTAGTCAAAACAGCCTGGTACTGGTATAACAACAGACACATAGACCAATGGAACAGAATTGAGAACCCAGCTGGTCTTTGACAAAGAACCAAAGTCCATTAAGTGAGGAAAAGACAGTCTTTTTTAAAAAAATGATGTTGGCAAAACTGGATGTCCATCTGTAAAAAAATGAAACTGGATCCATACCTCAAACCATACACAAAACCTGACTCAAAATGAATCAAAGACCTAAATATAAAACCTAAAACGATAAAGATCATAGAAGAAAAAATATGGACAACACTAGGGGCCCTAATACTTGGCATAAATACAATACAAACCATAACTAATAATGCAAAAACAACTGAAGATAAACTAGATAACTGGGAGCTCCTAAAAATTAAACACGCTCATCAAAAGACTTCACCAAAAGAGCAAAAAAAAAAAAAAAGTACAGACTTGGAAACAATCTTTGCCAAGGACATATCTGACAAGGGTCTAATCTCTAATATCTATAGAATACTTCGACATCTCAACAACAAAAACACAATTAATCCAGATAAAAAATGGGCAAGGAATATGAACAGACACTTCACCAAAGGTGACGTTCAGGTGGCTAACAGACACAGGAGGAAGTGCTATCAATATTAGCCATTAGAGAAATGTAAATCAAAACTACACTGAGATACCATCTCACCCCAATATTACGGGCACTAAGAATAATAATAAAAAAACCCCCAGAAAATAGCAAATGTTGGAGAGGTTACAGGGAGATTGGAACTCTTGTGCACTGCGGTTGGGAATGTAAAACAGTACAACCACTATGGAAAACGATATGGTGCCTTCTTAAAAAGTTAGAAATAGAAATACCATAAAATCCAGCAATCCCATTTCTAGGAAATTATCCTAAAGAAATAAGAGCCATCACACAAATAGACATATGCACAGCTATGTTCATTGCAGCATTATTCACAGTAGCAAAAGATGGAAACAACCTAGCTTCCCATCTACAGATGAATGGATGAACAAATTATGGTACATACATACACACAATGGAATTCTATGCAACAGCAAAGAACAATGATGAATCCATGAAACATCTCACAACATTGATGAATCTGGACAACATTATGCTGAGTGAAATAAATCAGCCAAAAAAAGGACAAATATTGTATGAGACCACTATTACAAAAAAACAAGAAAGGTTTACACACAGAAAAAAAAAAAATCTTTGAGTTACAAGGGAATGGAGGAATATGCAGGGGAAATCGCTAACTAGATTAAAAAACTCATTGCTGTCAAGTTGATTCTGACTCACAGCAACTCAACAGGAAAGAGTAGAATTGCCCCATTGAGTTTCCAAGTAGCAGCTGGTGCATTCAAACTGCTGACTTATTGGATAACAGCCGAGCTCCACTAGATAATCGACAAGTATTAAGTTTGGTGAATGGAAAGACAACACATGATATAGGGGAAGGCAGCACAACTTGACTAGGGCAAAGTCATAGAAACTTCCTAGACACATCCAAACACCTTGAGGGACCAAGTTATGGGGGCTAAGGGCTGGGGTCCATGGTCTCCAGGGTCATCTAGGTCAATTGGCATAACATAGTTCGTAAAGAAAGTATTTTCCATCCTACTTTGGTGAGTAACGTCTGGGGTCTTAAAAGCTTGTGATCAGCCTTCTAAGATACATTCATTGGTTCCATTGTGTTCAGAGCAAAGGAGAATGAAGAAAACCAAAGACACAAGGAAAATATTAGTCCAGAAGAACTAGATGGTGCCTGGCTACTACAACCCACCACTCTGACAGGGATCACAATACAGCGTCCTGGACAGAGCAGGAGAAAAATGTAGAACAAAATTCAAATTCCCCAAGAAAGAACAGGCTTCCTGGTCTGACAGAGATTGGAGGAACCCCAGAGACTATGGCCCCTGGACACCTTGCTGACTCAGAACTGAAGCCACTCCCGAAGTCACCTTTGCCAAAGGTTAGACAGGCTTATAAAACAAACAATAACACATTGCGGGGATTATAAACAATACCACGAAACAATTTATGTATAAATATTTTTGAATGGAAAACTAATTTGCCCTGTAAACTTTCACCCAAAGCACAATAAAATTTAAAAAAAAAAATCATTTAATTATGTTGTCCTTTAAGAGTCATATTTTAATCTTTGGTCTGTTACCTAAAAATGGCTTAATCTTTTCTAATCCACATCTAATGAGAGTAGTGTTATTAAACTTGGATTAAAAATATATTTACTATGTAAGAATTGGAGTTGTTCCAACCATGACTATATATGGGCAGGTATTAGTTTTCATCTGCACAGGTATTTTTGCTAGTACTCTTTTTTTTTGTCCCTTTAAAATTTTTATTTATTTATTTTTGTTGTGCTTTAGGTGAAAGTTTACAGAGAAAATTAGTGTCTCATTAAACAGTTAATACACAAATTGTTTTGTGACATTGATTGCGAACCCCAGGAGGAGTCAACACTCTCCCCTTCTTCTTCCCAGTTTCCCTGTTTCCATTTGTCCAGTTTTCCTGTCCCTTTCTGCCTTCTTATCTTTGTTTTTGGGTAGATGTGCCCATTAGTCTCGTATATGTGATTGAACTATGAAGCACGTACCTCATGTGTGTCATTGTTGGCCCTATAAAACAAAATCCATTGCCGTCGAGTCATTTCTGACGCATAGTAACCATAAAGGACAGAGTAGAACTTCCCTATAGGGTTTCCAAGCAGTGGCTGGTGGATTCGAACTGCCGACCTTTTGGATAGCAGCTGTAGCTCTTAACCACTGCGCCACCAGGGCTCCCTAGGCTCTCTGTACCTCTAAAACTATTGATTTTTTTTGAAAAATTTTGACCTGGAGAATTTTTGAGGATCACAATAGACGGTCCTAATTTTTGGCTGAAGGGGGACCCTCAGGAGTGACTTCAGTACTTCAATACTGAGTTAAAAGGGTGACAGGGGCTATACTCTTGAGGTTTCTCCAGTCTTTGTCGGGCCAAGCAAGCCAGTTTTTCTGTGTGTGTGAATTTGAATTTTGTTCTACATTTTTATTCTACTCTGTCCTGGACCTTCTACTGTGATCCTCAAAATTCTCCAGGTCAACACTTTTTCAAAAAAAAAAAAAAAATCAATAGTGTTAGGGATATAGAGATTCATTAATCCTTATAGTTATTCACAAAATACCCACTGATAATATAGTTTGTGTGAAATGCCTTGCTTTATGAGAAAACAAAAAGGTGAATTTTTGGAAATTAAAACAATATATATCATTCATAAGAAAAAATTAAAAAGTTTTAGATGAATGAAGTTACAAAATGAAATCCGGTCTTTTTGACAAAGAAATAGAAAGTATGATAGAAAAGACAAAATCGACTGCTGTTGAGTCAATTCGGACCCTTAGTGGCTCTATAGGCAGAGTATAACTGCCCCATAAGGGTTTCCTAGGCTGTAATTATTTAGGGAAGCAGATTGCCATATCTTTTTCCTGCACAGTGGGTGGTGGATTCAAACCACTCGCCTTTTGGTTAGCAGTCGCGCGCTTAACAACTGCTCCACCAGGACTCCCTTTAGGAAAGATAAAACCAAAGCCAACCCCCTTGCCGTCGAGTCGATTCTGACTCAGCAACCTTATAGGACAGGGTAGAGCTGCCTCATAAGGTTTCCAAGGAGCAGCTGGTGGATTCCAACTGCCCACCTTTTGGTTAGCAGCTGAACTCTTAACCACTGCACCCCAGGACTCCAGCAAGGAAAGATAACCAACCAACAACTGACTTGTTGCCTTCGAGTGGATTCCGACTCATAGCGACCCTATAGGACTGGGTAGAACTGCCCCATAGGGTTTCCAAGGAGCAGCTGGTGGATTCTATCTGCTGACCTTTTGATTAGCAGCTGAACTCTAAACTTTGCACCACCAGAGCTCCAAGGAAAGATAAGGGGTTTAAAATATCATTCTAGAAGATATTATATCTGGCATACAGGCATTTCAGTAAAAGAGACCAGAGTAAATATAGTGGAGGAAATAATTATAACAATAATAGAAGTGGACCCTCTGAATTGAAGGATATCCTGGTCCTTCAGAGTGAAAGAATGGAGAGTACTAAGCAGGTTGAAAACCAAAACAAAACAATGTATCAAAACACACATACAAAATTTTAGAATTTTAGGCAGCTAAGCAATAATGGGGAACCCTGTTGGCACAGTGGTTAAGAGCTCCTCTGCTAACCAAAATTTTGGCAGTTCGAATCCACCAGCTTCTCCTTGGAAACCCTATGGGGCAGTTCTACTCTGTCCTGTAGGGTTGCTGAGTTGGAATTGACTCAAGGACAATGGGTTTGGTGGGTTTTTTTTGGTTTAAGCAGTAAAGAAAAAATTATAAAACTTCTCAGACTCCTGGGGAGGCATGAGTGTGTGCGGACACAAATGAAAAATATTTACTTTCTATCTTTTGTTGTGATTATGAACAATACCCAACTCTCGGTGGCTTAACAATACAGTTCTTTATATCTCTCAAGCAAAGTCTACTGAAATATCTGGATACTCTCCAGGGCAGCTTCCCTCTATGAAGTGACAGCATTTCAGATGGTTTTGATCTTGCAGCTCTAAACATGAGGTTTCCTACGATTACCATAGTAGGCATTAAAAACTAACACTCACACTTCTATACTTCAGTCTGTGACAGTTTATTTCTATTTACACTCTCTTGGCCAGAACTTGCCATATAGTTTCTGCTTATTTGAAAAGGGCCGTGGAGAGAGATGAGCAAATATTGGCAAAACATTGCCAATTCCTATTTTCTGGGAGCCTTCTTATTTTCCAATCCATCTGAATGTTTTAAAACTTTTTCATTAAAAAACATATTTTTAAATTTCTAAGAGCCTTATTTTAATTCTCTCATTGTTCCTTTTTAAAGCAATTTGTTCTTGTGTTGTTATAGAGATAACTAGCTGGCAGGCTTCTTCTTGTATGAGTGGAGAGGAAACTTGAGTTTATAACTGTTGAAAGCAGGACCACAAACAGAAACCTGTACATCAATGTTCATTGCAGCATTCACAATAGCCAAAAGGTGGAAACAACCAAAATCTTCTCCATCAACAGATAAATGAGTAAACAAAATGTGGTAAATACAATGGAATACTTCTCAGCCATAAAAAATAAATGAAGTCCTGATGCATGCCACAACATGGATGAACCTTGAAATCATTATGCCGACAGAAATAAGTCAGTTGATAAAGGACAAATACTGTATGATCTCACTCACATGAAATAAGCAAATATATAGAAACCAAAGTGTATCAGTGGTTACCAGGGATGGAGGGGAAAAGGGAAAATTTTTGCTTAGGGTAAATTGAGTTTATGTTAATTGTGGTGAAATAATTTGGAAAAGAATAGTGATAAAGGTTGCAAATATGAATAATATAACCAAAGTCATTGAAATATACATGTGTAAATCGTTGAACTGGAAAAAAAAATGAAAAAAAACTGAAAAAAAACCATAGTAGTACCTATGACTTGGCAGTGGTATAAATACCTAATATTTTCATATTACATTAGAGTTGTTACAGTTGTTGAAATATCATTTATTCTTATCATGACTTTGAAATTATAGTAAATACTAGAATCAGTGCCAGAATTTTGTCAATGTTATTAAAAAAAAAAAAAAAGAATGTTAATACTGGGGAAGTCAGCATAACTTGATCAAGGTAAGGTCATGGAAGCTTCACAGACACATCCAAACTCCCTGAGGGACCCAAATTACTGGGCTGAGGTCTGGGGACTATGGTCTTGGGGGACATCTAGCTCAATCGGTATAACAGTTTATAAAGAAAATGTGCTACATCCTACTTTGATGAGCGGTGTCTGGGGTCTGAAAAGCTTGTGAGCAGCTATCTAAAGTACTCCACTGGTCCCATCCCATCTGGAGCAAGGGAGAATGAAGAAAACCTAAGACTCAAGGGAAAGATTTGTCCAAACGACTAACGGACCACAAGTACTACAGCCTCCACCAGACTGAGTCCAGCACAAAGAAATGGTGCCTGGCTACCGCCACCGACTGTTCTGACAGGGATCACAATCTAGGGTCCCGGACAGAGCTGGAGAAGAAAGTAGAACAAAATTATAATCCAAGAAAAAAGACCGTACTTACTGGTGTGACAGAGACTGGAGAAACCCCGAGTGTATGACCCCCAGACACTCCTTTAACTCAGTACTGAAGTCACTCCTGAGATTCACCCTTCAGCCAAAGGTTAGACAGGCCCATAAAACAAAACGAGACTAAATGGGCACACCAGCCCAGGGGCAAGGACAAGAAGGCAGGAGGGGACAGGAAAGCTGGTAATGGGGAACCCAAGGTCAAGAAGGAGAGAGTGTTGACATGTTGTGAGGTTGGCAACCAATGTCACAAAACAGTATGTGCATTGATTATTTAATGAGAAACTAATGTGCTCTGTAAACTTTCATCTAAAGTACAATAAAAAAAAAAAAAAGATTGCAGCCTAGAAAGAAAAAGAATGTTAAAAAAAATAGTTTATAAACATCAGAATATTTAAGTTTATTTTTTTTCCTGGAAGGCCAATTTCTAAACAGAATAGATTTCCTAACAGAATAATTCAATTTATTTTAGGAATAAAAACAACAAAGTATACACAAAATCTTTAAGGTGAACTATAAGACTTTTATGAAGCGCGTAAAAGAACACCTAACTGAATGAAAAGACCATATTTTTGGATTAGGAGATTCAATATAGTAAAGGGTAAATTCTCAAAGATTAAAATAGTAATTCAATACAATTAGCATCTGAATTCTGCCATGTATATGATAAGCTTGAAAACACAATTCCAAAGTATATTTTGAAGGCAAAATCAAAATATTAGCCTAGAAAATTAAGAAGGGTGATTTGTGCATGAAATTATATCTCGTGGTGGTTTTGATTTGCAATTGTAATAAGTGAGATAGATTGTATTTTCATAAGTGTATTGCATATTTCGGTTTCCTCTTCTGTGAATTGCCTATTCATTTGACTATGTTTTTTTTTTTTTGCTGTTGTATGTTTACTGACATTATATCTCGCTTTTACCTTTGTTCCTCTTTTTTTTCTCCTACTGTCTTTAAATGTAATTTGATACTCTTTTGTAAGTTAGATATGGGTCATTGATTTTTCACCCACTCTTCTTTTCCAATATATGTATTTCAAGCCATAAGATTTCCCTTTAAGCCGGCTGTAGCTACATCCAATAAGTTTTGACATGCCATATTTTCATTATCATTCATTTGACAATATTTTCTAATTTATATTTTAAGTTTTCTTTGTTCTGTGTGTTATTTAGGAGTCTATTGCTTAATTCCAAGAACTGTGAATTTATATTTTCCTTTGTCTTATTGATTTTTAGCTTAATTATGTTGTGGTCAGAGAACATATTCTGAATGATTTCAGGACATTGAATTTTTTTTTTTTTAGATTTGCTGTATGGCCTGCCATATGGTCAATTCTGGTAAATTTTTTATGTGCACTTGAAAAAAATACGTTCTTTCTCTATTGACTGCAACGTTATACATATGCCAATTAGGTCAATTTTGTTAGTTGTGTTATTTAAATATTTTGCTTGTTTGCTTGTTTATTTAATTTGTTCTACCAATTACTGAAAGATTTCTCGAAATCTTCCATTATGATTAATAAATTTGCCCATTTTTTTTCCTTTTACTTCAGCAAAAATTTAATTAAGATTTTTGAAGGTTTATATTATATTTAGATGTGTGAGATGGAGCAGGACTGGGCAATGTTTCCTTTTGTTATATATAAGGTTACCATGAATCTGAGCCAACTCAACAGCAAGTAACAGCAACAACTTACTTCCTGGTGACTTAACATGTTCATCCTAATGAAATGTGCCTCTTTCTCTCTAATAAAATGCTTCTTGCCTTATCTACTTTGTGTGATATTCGTATATCTATGTTGTTATTTCATGCCCTTGAATCAATTCCAACTCATAGTGATCCTATATGACAGAGTAGAACTGCCTCCCCCTCATAGGGTTTCCTAGGCTGAAATCTTTCAGGTCGGTACTCCTGGAGAGGAGCTGGTGGAATTGAGCCACTGACCTTTTGGTTAACAGCCGAGTGCTTAACCACTGCCCCACCAGGGCCCTTAGCATAAACTGTACCAACTTTCTTTTGGTTGGTGTTTATGAAATGCGTTTTTTCTCATTATGTTACTTTCATCCTGTGTCTTTATATTTAATTGTATGACTTACAAGCAGAACGATTTTTTAAATTGATTCTATCAATCTTTATGTTGTATCTAGAATATTTTGTATATTTTATTTAGTAATAGCAAGATCGTAGATAAAAGCCAAAATATGTCTGAAATATTACTGTTTGCTTTCTTGTTTCTCCTTTTCTATGATCCTTTTTCTTTCCTTGGTTAACTTTTCAAATAATCAAATATAAATTTAAGACCATTTACCTATCTAATAGTTTGTTATTTAAACACCAATTTACTACTGATTTAGTGGATGCCCTAGAGAATGTTACAACTTATACTCTTTCTTATTTAAGATATAAATTGGTTCTTTTTACAATTTCTGAACCACTCAAGGACTTTAAAACACTTAGTTCCATTTATCCTCATCTGCCTTTTTTGTTACCTTGCCATGTATTTTAATTCTACATAAATTTTGTATCTCACAGTACTAGAATTATTGCTCTTTAGAGTCAATATTGATTTAGATGTATTCATATATTTGCCCTGTTTGGTTTTTAGTTTTCTGGATTTATATACTTCTTTCTGCTATCATTTTCTTTGTACCTGAAGAAACCCTTTAGCATCTCTTTTTTAAAATTTTATTTATTTTATTGTTGTTGTGGTTGAGAATATACACAGCAGAACATACACCAATTCAACAGTTTCTACATGTACAATTCAGCGACATTGATTACATCCTTTGAGTTGTACATCCTTTCTCACTCTCCTTTTCTGAGTTGTTCATCCTCCATTAACATAAGCTCATTGCCCTCTAAGTTTCCTATCTAATTTTTAAATTTCTGTTGTCAGTTTAATCTCAAATAGACAGATCTTGAAAGAGCACAGTGCTCAAGGCAGACATTGTTTAATAGTTAAGCTAAAGTATCCTTTGGTTTTAAGAAGATTTCAGGGGATATTTTTGATTTAAGGTTTAAAGATTATTTTAGGGCAGTAGTTTCAGGGGTTCATTCAGACTCCATGGCTCCAGAAATTCTGGATTCCATGAAAATTTTAAATTCTGTTCTGCATTTCCACCCTTTTGATCAGGATTCTTCTATAGAATTTTTGATCAAAATATTCAGTAACGTAGCTGGGCACCAGCCAGTTCTTCTGGTCTCATGGCAAAAGGGGAAATTGCTCTTGGAGAAAATTAGCCACACATTCCATATCCTCCTCCTAGTCCTGACTCTCCTTCTTCCTCTGTTACTCTCAGCAAATAGAAAAAAGATTGTTGTGCCTTGAATGGCAGCTTGCAAACTTTTAAGACCCTAGGCACTATGCAATGATCTAGGAGGTAGAACAGAAGCAGTAAATACTTTATTAGACCAAGACAAATGAACAGCTGTGTAAGTTAGAGTTCTCCCGAGAAATAGAAGAAATGAAATATATATATATGCATATATATGCGTGTGTGTGTTTTAAGGAATTGTATATGATTGTGGGGGCTGACAAGTCCTAAATTTATAGGGCAGGGTGGAAGGCTAGAAATTCATGCAGGAGTTGATGCTTAAGTCTTGAGGCAGAATTTCTTCTGCAGGAAAACTCAGCTTGCGCTCTTAAGGCTTTTCATCTGATTTTATGAGTCCCACCCACATTATCAATGGTAATCTCCTTAACTTAAAGTCAACTGATTGTAGATGTTTGTCATATCTACAAAATAACTTCACAGAAACACCTAGATTAGTGTTTGATTAAATAACTAGGTACTATACCCTAGCCAAGTTGGCACATAAAAATAACCATCACAGCAGTCAAGAAGGATATTGCTTAATTTATACAACCAGATGATATCTGAAATTAATGGCCAAGAGCGAGGGCAGCAAACCACCCAAAAAAATCACAATACTTTGCCCAGTTTTCAGACCTGTGTCAGATCTCTGGGCTAGTTCCCTGAGAAAGACTCCTTCAATTCTATAAGAAGTGTACATTGTAATACTTGTTGTTTTTGTTAGTTGCTGTCAAGTCAATTCTGACTCATGACGACACCAAGTGTGCAGAGTAGAACTGGTCCATAGGGTTTTCAAGGCTGTGATCTTTCAGAAGCAGATCACCAGGCCTTACATTCAAAGCATCTCTGGGTGGGCTTGAACTACCACTTTTTTGTTAGTGGTGAAGCACTTAACCATTTGCGCCACCAAAGGACTCCACATGGTAATACTACTACTAGTCTTATAGGGACAAGTGGTCATTTACTCAGTTAACTGTGTTTGGAGACTGTTAGACACAGGGTCATAATTGACATTGATACCTAGGTACCTGAGGCCTCATTATAGTCAATGTGGGAGCATATGGAGGGCAAGGTAATGAAGTCCTGTGCCAGTTCTAGCTCAGAGTATGTTCACTGGGTCCATGGATCAATACAGTATTCATTCCCCAGTCTGTAAATGCACTATCATAATGGATATACTTGGTAGTTATCAGTATGCCTATATTGGTTTTTGGCCTTTGGGGGAAAGCTATCATAGTGGATAAGATCAAGGGAATGTCTCTAAAACTGTCCTCTCCCTGACCAAAATGGCACATTATAAAAAATATCACATTGAAGTGTGTGGGTGGCAGAGAATAGTGCTGTACTTAAAGATCTTAAGCATACAGGGGTGGTAGTCACCTTAATATCCCCATTTAATTCACCAGTCTGGCTCCTATGATAACCATATGGAATCTAGCAGATGACAGTGGATTAGCACAAACTCAACCAAACACTAACCTCAATTGCAGCTGCTGTGCCAGACATTGTGTATTTGCTAGAGAAGATCATAGTGGTTTCAGGTACATGGCATTTGACTATTGAAGTCCACTAAACATGTTCTTTCCAATCCATATTAGGAAGAAGGATCAGAAGTAGAAGGATCACATTTAAATAGATGAACAATATTATATAATTATGTTCTTGTCCCAGAGCTATGTTAAGTCTCTGGACCTCTGTCACAATATAGTTTAAAAGTACCCTGACCATCTGGACATTCTACTGAACAATCTCCTTTGTCCACTACACCGATGACATCATGTTAACCAGATTTAATGGGCACAATTGGCAGGTGCATTGGAGACCTTGGTAAGACATGTGTGCTCCAAAGAACGGGAGATAAATCCTAAGAAAATTTAAGGGCTTACCACATCAGGTAAGATTATAAGGGCCTAATGGTCTTTAACAAAGGGCACTTTATGGCATCATGTGACTACAACCAATAAGAAGAAAGCATAACATCTAGTAGGTATCTTCACTTATTAGAGGCAGAATATTCCACAATAGAGAAAGTTACTCTGACCATTTACTAAGAAACAAAAAGTGTTGCCAGGTTTGTGTGGGGTTCAGAAAATAAAAGATCTCTACTCAGGTGAAAGCAGGTCTCCCATAGGACCCAGAAGATCCTATGATATTAAATGTATCTGAGGTGGGAAAAGATGCTATGAAGAGCTTATGGTAAGTCACAATAGGAGAATCACAACACAGTCACCTAAGATTCTGAATCAAGTCCATACCATCTACAGAGTTGAACTATACACTATTCACAAAGTAGCTCCTTGTGTGTCACTTGGCTTTGGTATAAATGGAATAGCAAATTCTCATACAAACAGACATGCCCATTATGGGCTATATTTTGTCAGACTTATTGTATTAGTTTCCTATTGCTACTGTGGAAACCTGGTGGCATAGTGGGTAAGAGCTACAGCTGCTAACCAAAAGGTAGGCAGTTCGAATCCACCAGGTGCTCCTTGGAAACCATATGGCGAAGTTCTCCTCTGTTCTATAGGGTTGCTACAAGTCAGAACCCACTCGACGGCAACAGGTTTGGTTTGGTTTTATTTTTATTGCTGCTGTAACAAATTACCAGAAACTGTGACTTAAAAGGACACAAATTTACTTTCTTATAGTTTTGGAGGTCAGAAGTCCAAAATCCATCATTGGGATACACTTACAAGGTGTCAACAGGACTGGTCCCTTCTAGAGAGGAAAGACTTCAATTCCTTATCATTATCACCTTCTAGAAGCTGCCTGTATTCGGTAACTCCCGGCCCCTTCCTCCATCTTCAAAGACAGCAGTGTAACATGTCCAAATACTTCTCTAATTCTGACCATCTGCCTCCAGCACCTTCATCTTTTAAGGACCCTTCTGATTACATTGAACACACCATGATAATCCAGGATAATTTCTCCACCTCAAAATCCTGGATTTTATCTCATCTGCAAAGTCCATTTTGCTATGTAATTTATTTACAAGTTCTATGATTACGATGACCATGTGTCTGTCAGAACGGGGCATCAGGATTGGAGGAAGACTCATTAACAACCTGTGTTACACTGATGACACAACCTTGCTTGCTGAAAGTGAAGAGGACTTGAAGCACTTACTGATGAAGATCAAAGACTTCAGTATGGATTGTACTTCAACATAAAGAAAAGAAAAGTCTTCACAACTAGACCAATAAGCAACATCATGATAAATGGAGAAAAGATTGAAGTTGTCAAGGATTTCATTTTACTTGGATCTGCAATCAACACCCATGGAAGCAGCAGCCAAGAAATCAAAGGACGCATGCATGGCATTGCGCAAATTTGCTGTAAAAGACCTTTTTAAAGTGTTAAAAAGCAAAGATGTCATTTTAAGGAGTAAGGTATGCCTGACTGAAGCCATAATGTTTTCAATCACCTCACATGCATGTGAAAGCTGAACAATGAATAAGGAAGCCCAAAGAAGAATTGATGCCCTTGAATTATGGTGTTGGTGAAGAATATTGAATATACCATGGACTGCCAGAAGAGTGAACAAGACTGCCTTGGAAAATGTACAGCCAGAAAGCTCCTTAGAAGCAAGGATGGTGAGACTACGTCTCACATACTCTGGACATGTTATCAGGAGGGACCAGTCCCTGGAGAAGGACATCAATGTTTGGTAAAATAGAGGGTCAGTGAAAAAGAGGAAGACCCTCAATGAGATGGACTGACACAGTGGCTGCAACAATGGGCTCAAGCATAACAACGATTGTGAGGATGGCACAGGACCGTGCAGTGTGTTATTCTGTTGTACATAGGGTCTCTGAGTCAGAATTGACTCAATGGCACCCAAGAACAACATGATTAGGACATGGATATCTTTGAGAGAGGGCATTATTTAGCTGACCACACCCCATTTTCTTTTTCTTTTCTTTCTGAGACTAGAATTAAATATATTTTAGATCTTCTCGCTATATTCTCTCTATCTCTTTTATCTATCCCTTTAACTCCTTCTGCTTCAGTGTGGGTAGTTTGTTCTGACATATCTTCCAATTCATTAATGTCATTTTCAGCTCTTTATAGGCAATAATTACACACATTTGTTAAATTCTTAATTTCAGTTATTGTAATCCATCTCCTGTGGAATTTTTCCTCAGTTCTTTTTTTCAACTCTGCAGTGTCACATTTTAGATTTCTAATTTCTTGCTGAAATTTAGCTTTTATCTCCATGAACATAGTAAACATAATTATTTTATAGTGCATGTCTCTTACTGTATTTTTATTGTGGAACTGTCAGTTTCTCTCTCAGTGCTATTAAAGTTTGTGTTATGTATTTGGGAGCCCTGTCATTGGGTGCTTAGATGTTTATTATGGTTATGTCTTCATGATTGATTGTCCCCTTAATCATTATATAATGTCCTTCTTTATCTTTTATGGTAGAATTTGTTTTAGTATATTTTATCTGAGATTAGTATTGCCATTCCTGCTCTTTTTTGGTAGCTGTTTGCTTGATAAATTTTTTTCCATGCTTTGATTTTTAAAAAATTTACGTCTTTGTTTCTAAGGTGTGTCTCTTGTAGACAGCATAATGATGGATCCTGTTTTCTTATCCATTCTGTCACTCTCCGTCTCTTTATGGGTGCATTGAGGCCATTTACTTTCAGTGTAATTACTGATAGGTGTGAGTTTATTGCTGGCATTTTATAGTGCTTTTTTTTGTGGTGCTGATGTTTTCTTTGTTCTTTTTACTCTGCTGTGCTGAATTACTTTTGTTTGTGGATTTTTTCATTTCTTTTGTTTTTGTAGGTTTTGTTTTTGCTGAGACTATATGTTTTTCTTCTTTATTTTGATGAGTAGGTTTGTTAGCTTTCTTTGTTCTTACTTTGAAATTTACCCTTATCTTTCAAAGTTTGAAGCAGTCTATTATTACTTGGTATCGCCTTGCCTTCCTCTCCATTAGAAGGTTCTATACCTACACCATTTATTCCCTCTTTTGTTGTTCTGATGTTGTTGTCATTTACAGATTAACTGCTCTGATTCCCTGTTGTAATTCTTTTGGTTTTGGATAGTCCTTGAGAGTTCATTTCCTAGGTTGGTATCTGGCTGGTATGATCCTGCATCCTAGATTCAGCCTGTTGTCTGATGTTGTTTGTTCTCAGATCGAAGAACTCCCTTCAATAATTCTTGTAAGTCTGGTTTGGACTTTACATAGTCCCTTGGTTTCTGTTTATCTGGAAATGTCCTAATTTCACCATCATATTTGAATGGGAGCTTTGCAGGATATATTATTCTTGGCTGGCAATTTTTTTATTTCAAGGTTTTACGTATTTCATTCCATTGTCTTTTGGCCTGCAGGGTTTCTGCCAAATAATACGAGCTTAGTCGTATTCTTTCTCCTCTGTATGTGACTTCTTGTTTTTCTAGAGTTGCCCTCAGGATTCTTTGCCTTTGGTTTTGGCGAGTGTGAATATGATATGTCTTGGTGATTTTCTTTTGGGGTCTATCCTATATGGGGTTTGTTGAGCTTCTTGGATGGCCAGCTTTTCATCTTTCATGATATTGGAGTTTTCTGTCAGCAGTTCTTCAATGATCCTGTCTGTGTTTTCTGTTTTCTCCCCCTGTTCTGGAACTCCAATCACTCGAAAATTTTTGCTTTTGATTGTATCCCACATAATTCTCCGGGTCTCTTCATTTTTCTTTGTCCTTTTTTCTGAGTTTTCCTCCAACAGAATTGTATCCAGGTGTTTGTCTTCAATTCCATCGATTCTGTCTTCCACCATTTCAAATTTGCTTCTCAGCCCTTCTATGACACTGTCCATTTCTGAAATCTTGTTGTTTATCTTTTGGATTTCTAATTGTTGTTTTTGCATAATTTCTAGTTGTGAATTTATTTTGGTATTTTGTTCCTGCATTATTTTCCTGAATTCTTCCATTTTTTTTGTCTGTATTTTCCATGAATTTGTCTATTTTTTCCTCTTTTTTGTCTGCCTTTTGCTTCAACTCTTGGATAATTCTGAGTATTAGAGATTTGAATTCCTTATTGGGTAGTTCTAGTGCCTGTTTTCCAGCTGGATAGTCATCTGGTGTTTTATTTTGGATGCCTACTAGAACCATCCTGTCCGGTTTTTGTAAATGTTTTGATATTGTCTGCTGTCTTCGGGGCATGCAGTAGTTATTTTTCTCGTTTATTGATTGTAGATTTGTTTGTTTCATCCTTTTTTTTTGGCTATGTCTGGGCAGGCGGCTGTGCATTCTTTGTTGTTTTCTCTTCTGTAGGCATGATACTTTTCTCCTCCTTCTCCAATGGGCAGGGTCATTTACTCAGGTATGGTACATCAGGGCAGGTCCAGGTGAAGAGGAGTTGCTGGGATGGGTTGTTTGTGGCACATACTAGGGCCGACAAGGTGGGCTGGGAATCAATGCATGATAGGTTCCAGTAGGCCGTGCCTGTGCTGCTTGGGGGTGTGATGTTCAGCACACAGTGCAGGTAGGCAGGAAGGAGGTGGGAGATTTTTATGATTGGAGCTAAAATGGGTATGGGAAAGAGGAGAGAGGAACAGGAGACAAAAACATGCAAACATACAAACAAAAAAGAGAGCTGAGGGAACTTGCTGTTGGAGGGGAGAGATGAGAGATTTAAAAAGGAGGAAAACAAAGAGAAAAAAATACCAAAAAAAATAATAAAAGAAAAAAATGAATAAAGAAAGTTTAGAAAAAAAGAAAGAAAAGCCCCCAGGGGTCCCACTGGTGCAGGTGTGAGGACTGGGGAAGTTACTCCTAGGTCGTGAAGCACAGCCTGGTTAGAAGGAGTAGACATGTCACACAGCACCAGGTATTCAGGAGACAGGAAGAGAAGGAAAGTATAGAGAGACGAGAAACTGAGAAATGAAGAAAAACAAAAAGGGAAAAAGAGAGAGAAGAAAACAAAATAAAGAAATGAAAAGAAAAAACAAACAAAAAAAAATAGACAAGAAAAAAGAAATATTCTCAAGGATCCCACTGCAGCTCTTTGAAGAGAAGGGAGTAGCTCCCAAGCCATGCAGTACTCACTGGCTAGAAGGGGCTCCCAAGCAGAGAGAGAGAAAAAAAAAAAGAAAACAAACAAACCAATCAAAACAAAAATAAGAGCAAATAAAAAACAACAACAACCAAAACCCTGGGGATCCCACCAGCATGGTGGCACAGGACAGGAAGCCGTTTCATAGTCAAGCGGTGTTTCGAAGCCTTTTAGGAAGAAGCAAAGTTGGCACACCAAGGCAGGAATGTGAGAGAAAGGAGGTGGAGGTTGTAAGAGGTAAGGAAGAAATCAAAAGAAGCAGAAAAAAGCAACAGGAGCAGCCAAAAATGACACTCAGGGAACCGGCCAGTATGGGTGGATGGGATCCAAGCAGCACAGGGGTGAATCCGGTGCTCCCTGGCCAAGAGACAGATGCTGCAGGAAGCAGAGTAGATGGAGTGGGGTGAAGAAAGGTGGGGGGTGGGAAGGTGTATATTGTTGATTACTGGTTGTTCTGTCTCCTACTGGAAGCTCTGTAAAGCTGTTTTCTCATACCGCCTGTTCACCGATCTCCGATAGGAATCCAAGATGGCGTATCCATGCTGTGTTAGCTGCTAGGTGACCTCTGCACGTATCTCTCCTCGCTCTGTTCTCTGTCAGTTTCTTATTCCATTAGGTGCTTGGCTGAGCTCTTGATGTCTTCATT
Source organism: Dugong dugon (assembly GCA_030035585.1). Lineage (NCBI taxonomy): Eukaryota > Metazoa > Chordata > Mammalia > Sirenia > Dugongidae > Dugong > Dugong dugon. The sequence continues at coordinate 74,675,431 of CM057483.1, forward strand.
TGATGCTTAGGGTTTCAGGATTGACATTGTTTCTGTTTGACTTAGTTTTTCAGATCTTTGCTGTGGAGGGACTGCGTGGTGCTTCTGTCTATGGTGTCATGTCACCCAGAAGTCCTAATTTGTTCCATTTTTATCCTGAGATGGGATGCTGAGTTGTTTCATGAAATAAAGATTTTTGTTTGGTTTGGTGTCATGGTTTGAATTATGTCCCCCAAAAAATGTGTGTATCAATTTGGCTAGGCCATGTTTCCTGGTACTGTGTGATTTTCCTGTATGTTGTAAACCTGCCTCTATGATGTTAATGAGGGAGGATGGATGGCAGTTGTGTTAGTAAGGCAAGACCTGATCTATAAGACTGGATTGTGTCCTGAGGCAATCTCTTGATATATAAAAGACAGAAGTGAGAAGTGAGACAGGGGGACCTCATACCATCAAGAAAGCAGTGCGGGGAGCAGAGTGCTTCCTTTGGACTTGGGTCCGTGTGCAGAGAAGCTCTTAGTCCAGGGGAGCACCGAAGAAAAGAAGGCCGTCAGAGAGAAAAAGCCTTCCCCTGGACCTGACGCCCTGAATTTGAACTTTTAGCCTACTTTGACTGTTAGGAAGTAAATTTCTCTTCATTAGAACTATCTACTTGTGGTATTTCTATTATGGCAGCACTAGATGACTAAGACATTTTGTTTAGCAAAATTCATTCCTTCATTAGAGATCTCTTTTTGAGAAGTAATAACTTTTTAAGAGCTAGCTAAAGAGGACAAAGCAAAACAATTTATTTCTGTATCCTTCAAAGAGGTGTTAACTGAAAAGAATCTACGATATTTGTCTTAGTTATCTAGTAATGCTATGACAGAAATACCACAAGCGGGTGGCTTTAACGAACTGAAATTTATTCTCTCACAGTCTAGGAGGCTAGAAGTACGAATTCAGGGCACCAGATCCAGGAGAAGGCTTTCTTTCTCTGTTGGTTCTGGGTAAAATCATTGTCACCAACCTTCCCCTGGTCTTGGAGCTTCTCTGTGTAGGGAACCCGGGTCCAAATGACATTCTCTGTTACCAGCACTTATTTCTTGGTGGCATGGGTCCCTCTCCTCTCTGGTAGATTCTCTCTTTTATGTCTCAAAAGATACAAACTAATCCTGTAGATTTAGTCCTGCCTTATTAACATCATAGAGGTTAGGATTTACAGCATGCAGGATAATCATATCACATCACAAAATGGTGGTCAACCACACAGTACTGGTAATCATGGCCTCGCTAAGTTTACACACATTTTTGGGGGACACGATTCAATGCCTAATAACCATAATTAATAAATATCAGTTGCAAGTTATACATTCATGCTAATAATATCATTTATCTCACTTGTTGCTTCTTGTCATAATATGCTTGTATTTCTCATGGTTTTTTTTTTGGGGTCATTATCTTTATCTTGACAATACTTTTCCATGTTATTTATACACTTTCTGGCCAAAACAAAGAATAGAGAAACTCATAATAATTATCATCTTTCCTTTGACAGCCTCAGTATGTATTACAAACATGATTTAAACATCATCCTTCTCTAAAGAGACACACAGCTTAATTGAATGTAATGGAACAGTATATTTCCTGGTTATGCCATGAAATAATAATGTAATTCACTGACAGTTAACAGTAGATAATGAAATAAAGTGACTGGTTCCAGGTTATCTAGCAAAACAGGTGTAGGCACTATGCTAAAATGGCTGATTTCATAGTCACATTTTATAATCAATTAGGCTAAATTCAATTGTTACATGATTTCCATAGTTATACAGAGTGTGAAGATTGGAGAAATCTGAATTGATTTTCCTATATTAAATGAAAGTGGACTACACAATAACAATATGAATTTTGTTGACTGACAAAAATTATTAAGTAGCTTCAATCTTTTTATTCTAGCATAAAGCACCACAAACTTAAAAAGTACAATGACAGCAAATAAGGATTTAGATATCAGATTTTTGGTTTCTTTTCTTACTCTGTATTTCCTAGAGACTGAAAAGGATTGAATCATCTGGAATTGTACCTTGAAAAATTAAGGTAGATATTTGGAAAAAATGCATGACAGAAAACTTTATAAATTACCTGAGCGTAAAACAAAGGATTGTCATTTGGCTAATGAATTTGAGCCAAATTCATTATAGATTATATAATAATTGTCAAATAAATTATTTGACAAATAATTATAATTTGAAGCTGAGACTACAAGTCTCAAAGTGATTAAATGCATTAAAAGAAAGCTATAAAATAATCTTCTTCAGACTTAATAGGATACCTATCTACCTGTAGTAGTTCAAATAAAACCTCTGTTTATACAAAAGTTATAGCTTTATAACCCTGGAAGCTGCTGATATTCTGAGATCTTATAAAAATTATAGGTGTCATCTATACATCAGAATGCAGTGTGTTAACTTTGGCAATTACTTTATGAATTTAATTTGTGATATATCCCATCTAGATAAACACTGAATTCAAATGAAATATTGCTGAACTCTCTACAGAGTTCTCAGCAAAATTTACCTCAGAATTCTATATGGATTCCTTCAATTGTCCTATATTCAAATTTGCTGATTATTTCTTCTGCAAGCTCAAATATACTGTTGAGATCCTCTAGTGAATTTTTCATTTCATTTATTGTATTTTTCACATCCAAAATTTCGGTTTGGTTTCTTTTTATAATTTCTGTCTCTTTATTCATATTTTCATTTTATTCATAGACAGTTTTCCTGATTTCCTTTACTTCTGAGTACGTGTTTTGTTTTAGCTCTTTGAGCATATTTAAAAAAAGTGTCTGAAAGTCTTCATCTAGTAAGTTCAAAGTTCTATCTTTCACAGAAACAAGAATGGTTTCTGTTGCTTTAGTTTGTTTCTTTGAATCAGCAATCCTTCCCTGTTTCTGTGTATGCCTTTGTTGAAAATAGAACTCTTGAGTAATATAATGTGGTAACTGTGGAAATTAGACACCCCCTCTTCTTCTTCATAGGTTGCTGATTTCTTGATTTTATTTAACTTTTTATCATTAAAGGCTGTAGTAGTGTGTTGAATTACTGAGTTTTCCATACTGTTTTTGCAAAGACTGGATTATTTGATGTATGTTCATTGAAGTCTCAATTAAAAAAAAATCACCTGCAGTCTTTTCTGATTGGTTCTGTGTTGAAGTACTCCTTCAACACTTATCCTGGTTTATTCTGGGTCTAGAGACAATCTTATGGTAAATGTTTGGAATTTCCTCAGATATTTTGTGGCATGAAACTCTTTTCCAGGCTTTTTTCCCCCAGCAAAACTTCACAGTCCCTGCTTTATTCTCCTTTAGTCACACATACTTTTAAAACACACACACACACACACCTCACAAAATACCAAATATCAGGAATTAGAAGAGTATAAAACAAGCTTAACAGGCTGAAGGAATATCCTAGGTTTCAGAACAAACAATACCAATTAACTATTGAAAATTTTGTTCAAAATACAAAGGTGTTTTGTTTTTAATGGGATTTCTTTGTTTTTAAATTTAAAAGAAAAGGAAAAGAGAGATTTAGGGACAAGAACTAAGCCTCTTGTGTTGCCTGAGACAGGGCCGAGCTTCTCATCCTTGAAGGTCTTTAGAAAATACAGAGGTCCACATTCCCAGATTAGTACTCAACTTAACTCCACTTCTGCCAACCATCTGAAACTGCAGGCACTCTGGCCAACCCTGAGCATGAGGGACAGAGGCTACAGTGCATCTAGAATGTGGTCGATCTTGGTGACCAGCTCATGCTGTTTTCCCAAGACAAGCTTCTCATTCTTGATGTACGTCTCTTTCTTGAGCTAGCCTGTCACCAGCTGCTCAGCTTCCACCACCGACTTCAGCACTAGTTCTTTTACCTGAGCATCCAACTTCTGCATTTCACTCACTTTACTGCACATGGCAGAGCCCTCTGTCTTCAGCCTATATTGCAGCAGTGCAATTTCACTGATCAAGGCGTTGTGTTCAGTCTACAGGCTCTTCTTGCCACTGTTGAGGGTGGAGACATCACATAGTTGCTTGTACCTATTAATGGTCTTGTCAAAGTGATGGTAGAGACCTGTTCTCTTGTTGACCAGGGTTAGGACCTGCTCTATGATGCAGGTCACCTTCATCCTAGCTTCAGTGGCGGCATCCTTTGTGATGGAAAAGTCCAGCCTGACATAGATGATGATGGTAAAGAACAAGATGTAGAAAGAAGCCACCACCAACAAGGACCTTGTTAAATGTGTAGTGGATCACGCTATCCAAAATGTGCTGTTCTACCAAATTTTTCTGTAGGCAACAATCACAGGGTGACCAAACATGTCCAGTAGGTGTAGTGCAGCTTATCTGGGTCCTGGTTGATTTCATAAGGACTATCAATCCAGATGTTCTTGTCTCCTTTGGGTAAGATGGTCTTCACAGTCAGAGAATCTGTCACTTGTTCATCAAACACGTGATCCACAAACCTCATCTTCAGTGCATGCTGGTCACTCAAATTATAGAAGTACTCATAGCTTGAGAGGTTGTAGCTAATGAAGTAATGGGACTTCCATCCACCAAAGAGAGGGAAGAGAGGCTGGATTTCCATCTTCATAGTGTCATCCAAAATAAGGAGGTGACTGGAGAAAACATTGCCAATCTCATCCCGGTAATAACCATCCTAGGCAGTGGCAGGAAGAATGGTCTTAAAAGAATGGGTGGAGCCACCAAGCTGTGCAGGCATGCCCTATTGGAACCTGCCCAGCACTGACTACCGACCATCCTGGTGGCTGTGGTGAGTGCCACAAACAACCCGTCCCAGTGGCTCCTCTTCAGCTAGACCTGCCCAGCTGTACCACAAGGATGAAACAAAAGAATCTACAATCAATAAACGAGAGAAATATCTACTGAATGCCCCGAAAACAGCAAACAATATCAAAACATTTACAAAAACAAGACAAGATGGCTCCAATAGACATCCAAATTAAAACACCAGATAACTGCCTGTGGAAGAAAATGCACTAGAAGTACCTGATAGGGAACTCAAATCACTAATACTAGGAATTTTCCAAGAACTGAGGCAAAAAGCTGACAAACATGAGGAAAAAATAGACAAATTTATGGAAAATACAGACAAAAAATTGGAAGAATTCAGGAAGCTGATGCAGGAACAAAATGACAAAATAAATCCACAACTAGAAATTATACAAAAACAACAATTAGAAATCCAAAAATTAAACAACAAGATTTCAGAAATGGATGATGTCATAGAAGGGCTGAGAGGTAGATTTGAAACCCTGGAAGACAGGATCAGTGGAACTGAAGACAAACACTTGGCTACAACTCTGTTTCAGAAAAACTCAGAAAAAAGAACAAAGAAAAATGAAAAGACCCTGAGAGTTATGTGGGACACAATTAAAAGCAAAAATTTATGAGTGACTGGCATCCCAGAACAGGGGGAGAAAACAGAAAACACAAAGAGGATCATTGAGGAACTGCTGACAGAAAACTTTCCCAATATCATGAAAGATGAAAAGCTGGCCATCCAAGAAGCTCAACAAACCCCATATAGGATAGACCCCAAAAGAAAATCACGAAGACATATCATATTCACACTCGCCAAAACTAAAGACAAACAAAGAATCCTGAGAGCAGCTCGTGAAAAACAAGAAGTCACATACAGAGGAGAAACAATAAGACTAAGCTCAGATTATTCGGCAGAAACCATGCAGGCAAGAAGGCAGTGGGATGACATATATAAAATCTTGAAAGAAAAAAATTGTCAGCCAAAAATAATATATCCTGCAAAACTCTCATTCAAATTTGATGGTGAAATTAGGTCATTTCCAGATGAACAGAAACTAAGGGAATATGCAAAAGTCAAACCAAACTTACAAGAATTATTAAAGGGAGTTCTTAGATCTGAGGACAAACAGCTTCAACCCTCAGGCAGGAACTAGGATGCAGGATCATACGAACCAGATACCATTCTCGGAAATGAACTCTCGAGGACTATCCAAAACCAAAAGAAATACAACAGGGAATCAGAGCAGTTAATCAGTAAATGAGAACAACATCAAAACAATGAAAGAGGGAATAAACAGCATAGGTATAGAACCTTCTAACGGAGAGGAAGGCAAGGCGATACCAAGTAAGGGTAGACTACTTTAGACTTATAAAGATAAAGGTAAAATTCATGATAACCACAGAGAAAGTTAACAAACAAACTCATAAAAATAAAGATGAAAAACATAAAGTCTCAGCAAAAACAAAACCTACAAAAACAAAAGAAATGAACACAAAATCCACAAACAAAAGTAACTCAGCACAAGAGAGTAAGAAGAACAAAGAAAACTTCAGCACCACAAAAAAAAGCACTACAAAATGACAGCAACAAACTTCCATCTATCAATAATTACACTGAATGTAAATGGACTCAATGCACCCATAAAGAGACCGAGAGTGGCAGAATGGACAAGAAAACAGGATCCATCAATATGCTGTCTACAAGAGACACACATTAGAAACAAAGATGTGAATTTATTAAAAGTCAAAGGTTGGAAAAAAATATATCAAGCTAACAACTATCAAAAAAGAGCAGGAGTGGCAATTCTAATCTCAGATAAAATAGACTTTAAAACAAAATCTACCATAAAAGACAAAGAAGAACACTATATAATGATTAAGGGGACAATACATCATGAAGACATAACCATAATAAATATCTACGCACCCAATGACAGGGCTCCAAAATACATAAAAAAAACTCTAACAGCATTGAAAAGAGAAATTGACAGTTCCACAATAATAGTAGGAGACTTCAACACACCACTCTCAGTAAAGGACAGAACAACTAAAAAGAAACTCAGCAAAGATACAGAGGACCTAAAGGACACAGTCAGCCAACTGGACCTCATAGACATATATAGAACAATTCATCTGACTTCTGCAAAGTACACATTCTTTTCCAATGCACATGGAACGTTCTCCAGAATAGACCACATCTTAGGCCACAGAGAAACCCTCAACAAGATCCAAAACATTGAGATAATTCACAGTATCTTCTCTGACCACAATGCCATCAAGGTAGAAATTAACACTAGAAAGAGCAAGGGAAAAAAATCAAACACATGGAAACTGAATAATAATCTGCTTACACATCAATGGGTAATAGAACAAATCAGAGATGGAATTAAAAAATTCCTAGAATCAAATGAAAATGAAAACACATCATACCAAAACCTTTGGGACACAGCAAAGGCAGTCCTCAGAGTACAATTTATAGCAATAGATGCAAATATCAAAAAAGAAAAAGGGACGAAATCAAAACATTAACTACAGAACTCAAACAAATAGAAAGAGAACAGCAAAAAAAGCCCACAGCCACCAGATGAGAGGAAATAGTAAAGATCAGAGCAGAAATAAATGAAAATGAAAACAGTAAAACAATACAAAAAATCAACAGAACCAAAAGTTGATTCTTTGAAAGAATCAGCAAAATCAACAAACCACTGGCCAGACTGACAAAAGAAAAACAGGAGAGGACGCAAATAACCCAAAAAACAAATGAAATTGGGGACATTACAACAGACCCAACTGAAATAAAATGGATTATAACAGAATATTTTGAAAAACTATACTCCAACAAATTTGAAAACCTAGATGAAATGGATAAATTTCTAGAAGCACAGAACCTACCCAAACTACAGGAAAGTTATGTTGAAAATCTGAACAGACCCATAACAAGAGAAGAGATTGAAAAGGAAATAAAAAAAAAAAACTCCCAACCAAAAAAATCCCTGGCCCAGAAGACTTCACTGGGGAATTCTACAAAACATTTAAAGAAGAGCTTGTACCAGTACTACTCAAGCTATTTCAGAGCATAGAAGAGGAAGCAATACTTCCAAATTCATTCTATGAAGCCAGCATAACGATACCAAAACCAGGCAAAGACGTCACAAAAAAGAATATTACAGACCAATATCTCTCATGAATATAGATGCAAAAATTCTCAACAAAATTCTAGCCAATAGAATTCAGGATCATCTCAAAAAAATAATACAACACGACCAAGTAGGATTCATACCAGGTATGCAAGGATGGTTTAACATTAGAAAATCCATCAACGTAATTCACCACATAAATAAAAGGAAAGAAAAAAATCACATGATCATCTCAATTGACGCAGAAAAGGCATTTGACAAAGTCCAACACCCATTCCTGATAAAAGATCTCAATAAGATAGGTATAGAAGGGAAATTTCTCAACATAATAAAGGGCATCTATGAAAATCCAATGGGCAACATCATTCTTAATGGAGAGAGGCTGAAAACATTCCCCTTGAAAACAGGAACAAGACAAGGATGCCCTTTATCACCACTCCTATTTAACATTGTGCTGGAGGTTCTAGCTAGAGCAATAAGGCAAGAGAAAGAAATAAAGGGCATCCAAATTGTTAATGAAGAAGTTAAACTCTCCCTGTTTGCAGATGATATGATACTATACATAGAAAACCCTAAAGACTCCACAAGAAATCTACTGGAACTAGTAGAAAGATTCAGTAGCAGGATACAAGATAAACATTCAAAAATCAGTTGGATTCTTATACACCAGTAAAGAGAACGATGAAAAGGAAATCAGGAAATCAATACCATTTTCAATAGCCCCTAAAAAGATAGAATACTTAGGAATAAATCTGACCAGGAATGTAAAAGACCTATACAAAGAAAACTACAAAACACTGCTGCATGAAACCCAAAGGGATCTACATAAATGGAAAAACATATCATGCTCATGGATAGGCAGACTCAACATTGTGAAAATGGCAATTCTACTAAAGCAATTTACAAATACAATGCAATCCCAATCCAAATACCAGCAACATTCTTCAAAGAGATGGAAAAACTAATTATTAACTTTATATGGAAAGGGAAGAATCCCCGAATAAGTAAAGCACTACTGAAGAAGAAGAATAAAGTTGGAGGACTCACACTACCTGACTTGAGAACCTACTATACAGCTACAGTAGTCAAAATAGCCTGGTACTGGTACAACAACAGATACATTGACCAATGGAACACAATTGAGAACCCAGATGTAAATCCATCCACCTACGGTAACCTGATTTTCGACAAGGGCCCAAAGTCCATCAAATGGGGAAAAGACAGTCTTTTTAACAAATGGTGCTGGCGAAACTGGATATCCATCTGCAAAAAAATGAAACTGGAACCGTACCTCACGCCGTATATAAAAACTACTTCAAAAAGGATCAAAGACCTGAATATAAAGCCTAAAACTATAACGTTCATAGAAGAAAAAATAGGACCAACACTTCAGGCCTTAATACATGGCATTAACAGGATACAAACCGTAACCATCAACACACAAAACCCAACAGATAAACTAGATAACTGGGATCTTCTAAAAATAAAACACCTATGCTCTTCAAAAGACTTCACCAAAAGAGTCAAAAGAGAACCTACAGACTGGGAAAAAATTGTTATACAGTACAAGTCAGACAAAGGTCTAATCTCCATAATCTACAAGAAAATCCAACACCTCTACAACAAAAAGACAAACAATCCTATCAAAAAATGGGCAAAGGAAATGAACAGACATTTCACCAAAGAAGACATTCAAATGGCCAACAGACACATGAGGAAATGCTCGCGATCACTAGCCGTTAGAGAAATGCAAATTAAAACCACAATGAGATACCATCTCACCCCGGCATTACTGGCACGAATCAAAAATACTGGAAATAACAAATGTTGGAGGGGCTGCGGGGAGATGGGAACTCTTATGCACTGCTGGCGGGAATGGAAAATGATACAACCATTTTGGAAAATGATATGGCGTTTCCTCAGAAAGCTAGAAATAGACATACCATTCGATCCAGCAATCCCACTCCTAGGAATATATCCCAGAGAAATAAGAGTCATCACTCGAATAGACATATGCACACCTATGTTCATGGCAGCATTGTTCAGGATAGCAAAACGATGGAAAGAACGCAGGTGCCCATCAACAGATGAATGGTTAAACAAACTACGGTACATACACACAATGGAGTACTATGCAACGAGAAAGAACAACAATGAATCTGTGAAGCATCTCATAACATGGATGAAACTGGAAGACATTATGCTGAGTGAAATAAGTCAATCACAAAAGGACAAATATTGTATGAGGCCTCTATTGCAAAAACCCATGAAAAAGTTCACATGCAAAATGTAACAATCCTTGTTGGTTACCAGGTATGGGAGGGGAGATGGGGGGAAATACTAAATAGGCAATAGATAAGTGGTATCTTGGGTGAAAGTTGAGACAGCACACAATACAAGGGAAACTAACACAACCTGCACAAGGAAAGGTCATGGAGGCCCCATGGACACGTCCAAACTCCCCGAGGGACTGAGTTGCTGGATGGAGGGCTCTGGGGACCACGGTCTCGGGGAACATCTAGCTCAATTGGCATGACACTACTTATAAAGATAATGCTCTACATTCTACCTTGGTGAGTAGTGTCTGGGGTCTCAAAAGCCTGTGAGCGGCCATCTAAGATACGCCACTGGTCTCATCCCTTCGGGAGCAAGGGAGAATGAAGAGAACAGGATACAAGGAAAAGATTAGTCCAAAGGACTAATTGTCCACAGCTACCAAGACCTCCACCGGACTGAGTCCAGCACAGCTAGACGGTTCCCGGCTACCACCGCTGACTGCTCTGACCAGGATCACAACAGAGGGTTCTGGACAGAGCTGGAGAAGGATGTAGAGCATAATTCTAACTCACAAAAAAAAAAAAGACCAGATTTACTGGCCTAAAGGAGACTCGAGAAACCTCAAGAGTATGGCCTCCAGACACCCTTTTGGCTCAGTGGTGAAGTTACCTTCGAGGTTCACTTTTCAGCCTGGGAGTGGACAGTCCAGTAAAACCAAATGAGACTAACGAGGTACAGGAGTCCATTGACAAGGGCCAGAAGGCAGAAGGGGAGTAGGAAGCCGATGATAGGAAACACAAGTTTGAGTAAGGATACTGTTGATGTGTTGTGAGATTTTTAACCATTGTTATAGGGCAACATTTGTAGTAACTGTTAAATGGAGGCTATTTTGTCTTGTAAGCCTTCATCTTAAGTGAGAATAACAGCACAATTAGAAGAGCGTAGTCAATGTCACTTAAATGTGTATGTAAAAAGTTTTGAAATGGGTTATCTTTGGCTATGTGTATTTTCACCAAAAAAAAAAAAAAAAAAAAAAGCTGAGAATTTAGAGCGTTAAAATATTGTGGGGTTGTTAATCAAAGTCATAAAACAGCATGTGTACTACTGTTACATGAGAAACTGTTTGTTCTGTAAGCCTTCACCTGAAGTACAATACAATATTAAAAAAAAAAAAAGAATGGGTGGAGGATATTCCACTATCTGGCTGTCTCTGATAATCATACCACAAAAAAGGCCCCTGCACACAGTGCCCATGTGCTTCAAGTTCACATTTTCTTCCACAACAATGTTACTCCAGTGAGAGACCTCAATGACACGTGTCGTGCTGGTCATGGTCAGGAAAGGGGTATTGTTCTTGTACTGTACATTCAAAGTTTCTTGACTATAGACAAGAATGTCTCTGAAAGGCCCATAATCCAGGAGGTCCTCAAGCACATGGGGTTCCCCAGCTTGGTGTAGCTCTCTACATTTTGGGAAGCAAGCTTCACATGTATGGTTTGTGTCTTCCTTGGATAGGAAGAGTAGAAATAATGGTTCCCCTCAAGCACCACAAACTGTTTCTCTGATTTGGTGATCTGGGTTGGATAGGCTGAAGGACATGGCTGTAGACTGTTTCCACAATGACTGAAAATTTGGCCTCTGAATCAAGAGCAAATGGGAGCTGGACCATGAAGACTCTCTTGCTTTTATCCTTAATTTTGGATTCTCGTGCTTGCTGATTGTTCTCTTCCTCATCTTCCCCTTCACCTGCACCTAAATGTCTACCAGACGAGCCTGGAGCTTGGGCTCCAGGGCCAGCAGGAAGGAGGTGGAGTGGGACCTGGAATCACAGCCCAGTTGCACCTGATCACCTCGGCAGTCACATTTGTTGGCAAGGTGCCTGCTCAGGTCCACTGTGTGCTTTGTATCCTCATTGACCAGCGGTGTTATACTTCCGAGGAGGTGCCACCTGGATCCGGGGCCCAGGCCTCAAGCAGCAGGAGCAGGAAAAGGCAGGCAACAGGCGACTCCATGACTGGTATGACTGGGACCAAGCAAAGTGGCAGGCTGGGCCCAGCACCTCTGTCCCACCTTCTGCCTTCCATGCTTTTTGATCTTACCTCTAAACTTTGTACTGTGTGTCTCAGTCTCTCTTGTCCCAGGTAGCTACGGGCATTTCAATCTGTCCTACAGTGCTATGATCTATGCCCACTGCTTCTCCACGCTATGCTGTCTCCAAGATGGATAAAACAGAGCTGCATGCTTTTTGCTTCAGTAATTTAAGCAGCCACAGGTTCTAGCACACACAACAATATGTGTATAAGGAGTGGTCTGCTCTCTTTCGAACCCAGGACCATGGTCCTCATTTGGAAATATGGGTTGCCACTTCAAGACAAGTGCCAAGCTGCCAGTTACAAACAGCCACAAAGCTTTTCTACAACTTTCTTTTTTGTTATTTTTTTTTATTGTAGTTTAGATGAAGGTTTACAGAACGAATAATTTCTTATTAAATGGTCAGTACACATATTGCTTTATGACATTGGTTAACAACCCTGTGACATGTCAACACTCTCCCTTCTCTACCTTGGAAGACATTTTTTTTTTTTTGGTGAAAATATTCATAGCCAAAGATGCACCACTTCAAAAATTTCTACATGTACACTTCAGTGACATTGGTTTCATTCTTCCAGTTGTGCTGCTGTTCTCACTATTTTATTCCATCTCCATTATCCTCAACTCACTGCCCCCTAGGCTTCCCATCAACCCCCCTGAGTTGCTGTTGTCAATTTTATCTCACATCGATAAATCTTTTTTTTCTACTTTAGATAAAGGTTTACAGAACAAATAGTTTCTCATTAAACAGTACACACGTTGCCCTATGACAGTTGATAACCCCACGACATGTCAACACTGTCCCTTCTCAACCTTGGATTCCCTATCACCAGCTTTCCTGTCCCCTCCTGCCTTCTAGTCCTTGTCCCTGGACTGCTGTGCCTCATTAGTCACATTTTGTTTTATGGGGCTATCCAATCCCCGTCTGAATGGTGAACATCAGGAGTGACTTCACCACTGAGCTAAAAGGTAGTTTAGGGGCCATACTTTTGGGGTTTCTGTAGTCTGTAAGGCCAGTAAATCTGGTGTTTTTTTGTGAGTTAGAATTTTGTTCTACATCCTTCTCCAGCTCTGTCCAGGACCCTCTATTGTGATCCCAGTCAAAGCAGGTCAGTGGTGGTAGCCGAGCACCATCTAGCTGTACTGTACACAGTCTGGTGGGGACCCTGGTAGCTGTGGTCCATTAGTCCTATAGACTAATCTTTTCCTTGTATCCTGTTCTCTTCATTCTCTCTTGCTCTTAAAGGGGTGAGACCAGTGGAGTATCTTAGATGGCTACTCACAGGCTTTTAAGACCCCCGAAGCTACTCACCAAGGTAGAACGTAGAACATTGTCTTTATAAACTATGCTACGCCAATGGAGCCAGATGTTCCCTGAGACCATGGTCACCACAGCCCTCCACGCAGCAATTCAGTCCCTCAGGGAGTTTGGATGTGTCTATGGAGCTTACATGACCTTTCCTTGCACAAGTTATGCTGTCTTCCTGAGTATTGTGTACTGTCTTACCCTTCACCAAAGTTATCATTTATCTATTGTCTACTTAGTATTTCCCCTCCACCTCTCCCATCCTTCGTAACCAACAAAGATTGTTTCTTTTTCTGTGTAAACTTTTTCATGAGTTTTTACAGTAGAGGTCTCATACAATATTTGTCCTTTTGTGATTGACTTATTTCACTCAGCATAATGTCCTCCAGTTTCATCCATGTTATGAGATGCTTCGCAGATTCATCATTGTTCTTTATCGTTGCATAATAATCCATTGTGTGTATGTACCATAGTTTATCCATTCATCTGTTGATGGGCATCTAGGTTGTTTCCATCTTTCTACTATTGTGAACAGTGCTGCAATGAACATGGGTGTGCATATGTCTATTCATGTGATGGCTCTTATTTCTGTAGGATATATTCCTAGGAGTGGGATTGCTGGATCGTATGGTATTTCTATTTCCAGCTTTCTAAGGAAGATCCATAACATTTTTCAAAATGATTGTATCATTTTGCATTCCTGCCAGCAGTGCATAAGGGTTCCGATCTCCCCACAGCCTCTCCAACATTTGTTATTTCCAGTGGTTTTTTTTTTTTTTAAATTGTACTTCAGGCGAAGGTTTACAGAACAAATAGTTTCTCATTGAATAGTAGTACACATATTGTTTTATGACATTGGTTAACAACCCCACGACATGTCAACCCTCTTCCTTCTTGACATTGTTTGTTTTTTTTTTTTTTTTTTTGGAGTGAAAATGTACATAGCCAAAGATACACCATTTCAAAAATTTCTACATGCACAGTTCAGTGACATCAACTACGCTTTTCCAATTGTGCTCCTATTCTCACTTTAGATGAAGGTTTACAGAACAAAATAGTTTCTCATGAAACAGTACACATGTTGCCCTATGACAATGGTTAACAACCTCACAACACATCAACACTGTCCTTACTCAACCTTGGGTTCCCTATCACCAGCTTTCCTGTCCCCTTCTGCCCTCTAGCCCTTGTCCTTGGACTGCTGTGCCTCATTAGTCACATTTTGTTTTATGGGGCTGTCCAATCCCCGTCTGAACAATGAACCTCTGGAGTGACTTCACTTCTGAGCTAAAAGGATGTCCAGGGGCCATACTCTCAGGGTTTCTCCAGTCCCTCAGGCCAGTAAATCTGGTCTTTTTTGTAAGTTAAAATTTTGTTCTACATCCTTCTCCAGCTCTGTCCAGAACCCTCTGTTGTGATCCTGGTCAGAGCAGTCAGTGGTGGTAGCCGGGCACCATCTAGCTGTACTGGACTCAGTGTGGTGGAGGCCTTGGTAGCTGTGGTCCATTAGTCCTTTGGACTAAGCTTTTCCTTGTATCCTGTTCTCTTCATTCTCCCTTGCTCCCGAAGGGATGAGGCCAGTGGAGTATCTTAGATGGCTCCTCACAGGCTTTTAAGACCCCAGACGCTACTCACCAAGGTAGAATGTAGAACATTGTCTTTATAAACTGTGTTATTCCAATTAAGCTAGATGTTCCCTGAGACCATGGTCCGCACAGCCCTCTGCCCAGCAATTCAGTCCCTTAGGGAGTTTGGATGTGTTTATGGAGCTTCCAAGACCTTTCCTTGCACAAGTTGTGCTGGTTTGTCCAGTATTGTGTACTATCTCACACTTCATCAAAGATACCAGTTATCTATTGACTATTTAGTATTTTCCCCCCACCCCCCATCCCTCGTAGCCAACAAAGATTGTTAGTTTTTGTGTGTAAACTTTGTGCTTTTGTGATTGACTTTTTTCACTCAGCATAATGTCCTCCAGTTTCATTCATGTTATGAAATGCTTCACAGATTCATCATTGTTCTTTCTCATTGCATAGTACTCCATCGTGTGTATGTACCATAGTTTGTTTATCCATTCATCTGTTGATGAGCATCTAGGTTGTTTCCAGCTTTTTGCTGTTGTGAACAATGCTGTCATGAACATAAGTGTGCATATGTCTATTCAAGTGACTCTTGTTTCTCTAGGATATATTCCTAAGTGTGGGATTGCTGGATCTTATGGTATTTCTATTTCTAGCTTTCTAAAGAAGCGCCGTATCATTTTCCAAAATGGTTGTATCATTTTGCATTCACAGCAGCAGTGCATAAGAGTTCCGATCTCCGCGCAGCCTCTCCAACATTTGTTATTTCCAGTGTTTTTGATTTGTGCCAGTAATGCCGGGGTGAGATAGTATCTCATTGTGGTTTTAATTTGCATTTTTCTAATGGCTGGTGATTTGCTCATGCGTCTGTTGGCCACTTGAATGTCTTTTTTGGTGAAGTGTCTGTTCATTTCCTTTGCCCATTTTTTAATTGGATTATTTGTCTTTTTGTTGTATAGATGTTGGATTTTCTTTAGTGATTAGACCTTTGTCTGACTTATAATCTCCAAAGAATGTTTTCCAGTCTGTAGGTTTTCTTTTTACTCTTTTGGTGAAGTCTTTTGATGAGCATAAGTGTTTAATTTTTAGAAGATCCCAAATATGTAGCTTGTCTTCTGGAGTTTGTGTGTTGTTGCTGATGGTTTGTACCCTATTAATGCCATGTATTAGGGCCTCTAGCGTTGATCCTATTTTTTCTTCTATGAACTATGTAGTTTTTGGCTTTATATTTAGGCGTTTGATCCATTTTGAATTAGTTTTTGTGTACAGTGTTATGTATGGGTCCTGGTTCATTTTTTTCAAGACGGACATCCAGTTTTGCCAGCACGTTTTGTTAAAAAGACTGTCTTTTCCCCATTTGATGGACTTTGGGCCCTTGTCGAAGATCAGGTGACCGTTGGTGGGTGGATTTATATCTGGGTTCTCAATTCTGTTCCATTGGTCAGGGTATCTGTCATTGTACCAGAACCAGGATGTTTTGACTACTGTAGCTGTGTAGTAGTTTTTGAGGTCAGGTAGTGGGAGTCCTCCTACTTTCTTCTTCTTTGTCAATAGAGCTTTACTTATCAGGGGCTTCTTCCCTTTCCATATAAAGTTAATGATTAGTTTTTCCAAATTTTTAAAGAATGTTGTTGGTATTTGGATCGGGATAACCTTGTATTTGTAAATTGCTTTGGGTAGAATTGTCGTTTTCCCAATGTTGAGTCTACCTATACATGAGCACGATATGTTTTTCCATTTATGTAGATCCCTTAGGGTTTCTTGCAGTAGTGTTTTGTAGTTTTCTTTGTATAGGTCTTTTACATCCCTGGTTAGATTTATTCCTAAGTATTTTATTTTCTTAGGGCTTATTTTATTTATTTATTCCCATACAAAATTTTATACATACATTGTTATATGACTCTAATTGCTCTCCCCATACTGTGATAGCACACTCCTCCTTTCCACCCCTGATTCCCCATGTCCACTCAACCAGCTCCTCTTTCTGCCTTCCCATCTCACCTCTGGACAGAAGCTGCCCGTTTAGTCTCTTGTATCTACGTGAGCTAAGAGGCACTCTCTTAACGAGTATCACTTTACGTCCAACAGTCCAGTCCAATCCCTGTCTGAAGAGTTGGCCTCAGAAATTATTTTAATTCTGGGCTGATACAGAATCCAGGGGCCATGCTTTCCAGTACTCCTCCAGTCTCAGTCAGACCATTAAGTCTGGTCTTCTTACTATAATTTGAGTTCTACACCCCACCTTTCCCCTGCCTCATCCGGGACACTCTGTTGTGTATTCTGTCAGGGCGGTCATTGGTGGTATCCGGACACCATTTAGTTCTGGTCTCAGGCTGATGAAATCTCTGGTTTATGTGGACCTTTCTGTCTCCTGGGCTAATACTTTCCTTTTGTCTTTGGTGTACTTCATTCTCCTTTACTCCAGGTGGTTGGACCAATTGATGCATCTTACATGGCAGCTTGCAAGCTTTTAAGGCCCCAGATGCCACACATCAGAGTAGGATTCAGAACACTTTCTTAATAAGCTTTGTTGTGCCAATTGACCTAGATATCCCCTGAAAGCAAGGTCCCCAGACCACTATCCCTGTTACTCTGTCCCTCAAAGTGTTTGATTGCATTCAGGAAACTTCTTAGCTTTGGTTTAGTCCAGTTGTGCTGAATTCCCCTGTAGTGAGTGCTGTTCTTCCCTTCATCTAATTCTTATCTACTGTCTAGTTAGTAAATAACCCTCCCCCTCCCTCTCCATCCTCGTAACCATCAAAGAATGTTTTCTTCTGTGTTTTTACCTTTTCTTGAGTTCTTATAATAGTGGTTTTGTACAATATTTTTCCTTCCATCACTGACTCAATTCACTCAGCATAATGACCTCCAGGTTCCTCCATGTTATGTTTCACGGATTAATCTGTGTTCATTAGCGTTGTGTAGTATTCCATTGTGTGGATATACCATAATTTGTTTATCCATTCATCCATAGATGGGCACCTAGGTTGTTTCTATCTTTTTGCTATTGTGAACAGTGCTGCAATGAACATGAGTGTGCATATATCTATTCGTGTCACGGCTCTTATTTCTCTAGGATATATTTCAAGGTGCTGGATAGCTGGATCACATGCTACTTCTATTTCTAGCTTTTTAAGAAAGCGCCAAATCAATTTCCAAAGTGGTTGTACCATTTCACATTCCCACCAACAGTGTATAAGTGTTCCAGTCTCTCCACAACCTCTCCAGCATTTATTGTTTTGTGTTTTTTGGATTAATGCTAGACTTGTTGGGGCGAGATTGTAGTTTTGATCTGATTTCTCTAATGGCTAATGATCATAAGCATTTCTTCATGTGTGTTTTAGCCACCTGAATATCTTCTTTGGCAAAGTGCCTGTTCATATCATTTGCACATTTTTTAATTGGGTTATTTGTCTTTTTGTTGTTGAGGTTTTGCAGTATCTTGTAGATTTTAGAGATTAGATGCTGATTGGATTTGTCATAGCTAAAAATTTTTTCCCAGTCTGTAGGTTGTCTTTTGACTCTTTTGGTGAAGTCTTTTGATGAGCATAAATGTTTGGTTTTTAGGAGCTCCCGTTTATCTAGTGTCTCTTCTTGTACTCATGCATTGTTACTTATGGTTCGTACTGTGCTTATGACATGTATTAGGGCTCCTAACTCTGTCCTTATTTTTCCTTCCATGATCTTATATTTAAGTCTTTGATGCATTTTGAGTTAGTTTTTGTGCATGGTGTGAGGTATGTGTCTTGTTTCAGTTTTTTGCATATGGATATCCAGTTATGCTAGCACCATTTGTTAATGAGACTGTCTTTTCCCCGGTTAACAGACTTTGGGCTTTGTCAAATATCAGCTGCTCATAGGTGGATGAATTTATGTCTGGATTCTCAATTCTGTTCCACTGGTCTATGTATCTGTTGTTGTAGCAGTAGCAGGCTGTTTTGACTATTGTGGCAGTATAATACTTTCTAAAATGGAGTAGTGTGAGGCCTTGCACTTAGTTCTTCTTCTTGAGTAATGCTTTACTTACTTATTCAGGGCCTCTTCCCTTTCCATATAAAGTTGGTGATTTATTTCTTGATCTCATTAAAAATGCCGTTGGAATTTGGACTGGGATTGCATTGTATCTGTAAATTGCTTTGGGTAAAATTGACATTTTCACAATGTTGAGTCTACCTATCTATGAGCAAAGTATGTCATTCCGCCTATGCAGGTCTCTTTTGGTTTCTTGCAGTAGTGTCTTGTAGTTTTCATTGTATAGATCTTTTATGTCTCTGGTTAGATTTATTCCTAAATATTTGATATTCTTGGGGGCTACTGTAAAAGGTATTGATTTGGTGATTTCCTCTTCAAGGTTCTCTTTCTTGGTGTAAAGGAATCCAGCTGATTTTTGTATGTTTATCTTGTATCCTGAAACTTTGCTGAAATTTTCAAGTAGTTTCAGTAGTTTTCTTGTGGATTGTTTGGGTTTTTTTGTGTATAAGATCATATCATCTGCAAATAGAGATACTTTGACTTCTTCTGTACCAATTTGGATACCTTTTACTTCTTTTTCTAGTCTAATTGCTCTGGCTTGGCCCTCCAGCACAATGTTGAACAAGAGTGGTGATAGAGGGCATCCTTGTCTTGTTCCCGTTCTTAAGGGGAATGCTTTCAAAGTCTCTCCATTTAGGATGATGTTGGCTGTTGGCTTTGTATAAATGCCCCTCATTATATTGAGGAATTTCCTTCTATTCCTATTTTGTTGAGAGCTTTTATCATGAATGGGTGTTGGAGTTTGTCAAATGCCTTTTCTGAATCGATTGATAAGATCATGTGGTTCTTGTCTTTTGTTTTATTTATGTGATGGATTACATTGATTGTTTTTCTAATATTGAACCATCCTTGCATATCTTTTATAAATCCCACTTGATCATGGTGAATTATTTTTTTGATATGTTGCTGAATTCTATTGGCTAGAATTTTTTTGAAGATTTTTGCGTCTATGTTCATGAGGGATATTGGTCTGTAATTTTCTTTTTTTGTGATGTCTACCTGGTTTTTGTATCAGGGTTATGTTGGCTTCATAGAATGAGTTTGAGAGTATTCCATCCTTTTCTGTGCTCTGAAATACTTTTAGTAGTAGTGGTGTTAACTCTTCTCTGGAGGTTTGGTAGCATTCTCCAGAGAAACCGTGCAGGCCAGGGTTTTTTTTTTTTTTTTTTTTTTTGGTGTTGTTGGGAGTTTTTTAATTACCTTTTCAATCTCTTCTTTTGTTATGGATTTAGTTGTGCTACCTCTGTTTGTGTTAGTTTATGTAGGTAGTGAGTTTCCAGCAATTTGTCCATTTCCTCTATGCTTTCAAATTTGTTAGAGTACAATTTTTCATAGTATTCTGTTATGATTCTTTGAATTTCAGTTGGTTCTGTTGTGATATCACCGGTCTCATTTCTTATATGGGTTATTTGCTTCCTCTTCTGTTTTTCTTTTGTAAGTTTGACCAGTGGTTTAGCAATTTTGTTGATCTTTTCAAAGAACCAGCTATTGGTCTTGTTAACTCTTTCAATTGTTTTTCTATTCTCTATTTCATTTAATTCTTCTCTAATTCTTATTATTTCCTTTCTTCTGGCACCTGAGGGCTTCTTATGCTGCTGTCTTTCTACTTGTTCCAGTTGTAAAGTTAATGTTTTGATTATGACCCTTTCTTCTTTTTGGATGTGTGCATTTATTGTTATAAACTGACCTGTGAGCACTGCTTTTACTGTGTCCCAAAGGTTCTGGTAGAATGTGTTTTCTTTCTCATATAATTCTGTGAATTTCTTTATTCCATCCTTAATTTCTTCTATAACCCAGTAGTTTTTGAGCAAGGTGTTGTTCAGTTTCCATGTGTTTGATTTTTTTCCCTTGCTTTTTGTGTTGTTGATTTCTACTTTAATGGCTTTACGGTCAGAAATGATGCTGTGTAATATTACGATGCTTTGGATGTTGTTAAGGCTTGCTTTATGGCCTAATATGTGGTCTCTTCTGGAGAATGTTCCATGTGCAGTGGAAAAGAAAGTATACTCGGCTGCTCTTGGGTGGAGTGTTCGGTATATGTCTATGAGATCAAGTTGGTTGATTGTAACATTTAGCTCTTCCGTGTGTTTGTTGAGCTTCTTTCTTGATGTTCTGTCCTTCACTGAAAGTGGTGTGTTGAAGTCTCCTACTACTATTGTGGAGCTGTCTGTCTCTCTTTTCAGTGCTGTTAGAGTTTATGTATTTTGGAGCCCTGTTGTTGGGTGCATAAATATTTATGATAGTTATGTCCTCCTGGTGTATTGACACTTTAATCATTATATGGTGCCCTTCCTTATCTTTTGTGGTGGATTTTACTTTAAAGTCTATTTTGTCAGAGCTTAATATTGCCACTCCTGCTCTTTTTTGAGTGTTGTTTGCTTGATATATTTTTTTACATCCTTTGAGTTTTAGTTTGTTTGTATCTTTAAGTCTAATGTGTGTCTCTTGCAGGCAACATACAGACGGAGCGTTTTTTTAATCCACTCTGCCACTCTCTGTCTCTTTATTGATGCATTTGGTCCATTTACGTTCAGCATAATTATTGATAGGTATGAGTTCAGTGCTGTCATTTTGATATTTTTTTGTGTGTCTTGTTCACAGTTTCTTTGTTCCACTTGATTTTCTGTGCTGAATCATTTTTCTTTATGTATTTTCTTTTCATATTTTTCATTGTTGTTGATTTTGTTTCCTGAGTCTTTATATTTTTCTAGTTTTTTATTTTGACTTGTAGGATTGTTAGTTTCCTTTGTGGTTACCTTAATATTTACCCCTATTTTTCTAAGTTTATACCAGTCTTTTATTTCTTTATATCGCCTTGACTTCCTCTCCATATGAAAAATTTATGTCTACATTTTTTAAGTCCCTCGTTTTTGTTTTAATGTTGTCATCTTTTACATATTAACATCTGTTTCCCTATTTTCAGTGTTTTAGCTTTGATTTACTTTTGTGTCTTCCTTATCTGGGTTGATATCCGGTTGCTCTGTCCTGTGTTCTAGTCTTGGATTGTTTTCTGATGTTATTGATTTTCTAACAAGAGGATTCCCTTTAGTATTTCTTGTAATTTTTATTTGGTTTTTGCAAATTCCCTAAACTTCTGTTTATCTGGAATTGCCCTAATTTCGCTATCATATTTGAGAGACAGTTTTGCTGGATATATAATCCTTGGCTGGCAGTTTCTTTTCCTTCAAGGCTTTGTTTATGTCATCCCATTGTCTTCTTGCCTGCATGGTTTCTGCTGAATAGTCCGAGCTTAGTCTTATTGACTCTCCTTTGTAGATGACTTTTCTTTTATCCTTAGCCCCTCTTAAAATTCTCTCTTTATCTTTGGTTTTACCAAGCTTGATTATGTCTTGGTGACTTTCTTTTAGGATCTTCCTTGTGCGTGGTTTGATGAGCATCTTGGATACATACCTTTTCATCTTTCATGATATCAGGGAGGTTTTCTGCCAAAAAATCTTAAAAAATTCTCTCTCTATTTTCTGTTATCCCCCCTGTTGTTGTACTCCAATCACTAGTAGATTATTCCTCTTGATAGAGTCCCACATAATTATTAAGCTTTCTTCATTTTTTAAAATCCTTTTATCTGATTTTTCCTCAAATAAGTTGGTGTCAAGTGCTTTATTTTCAATATCACTAATTCTGACTTCCATTGCCTCAATTTTGCTCTTATGACTTTCTATTGAGTTGTCTAATTCTGAAATTTTATTGTTAATCTTCTGAATTTCTGATTGCTGTCTGTCTTTGGATTCTTGCAGCCTGTTAAATTTGTCTTTATGCTCTTCTCTAATCTTTTTAATTTCCTCTATTGAGTGTTCTGCATTTTGCTTAATTTCTTTCCTAATTTCTTGAAGAGTTGTGTATATTAATCTTTTGTATTCTGTCTCTGGTAATTCCGAGAAAAATTTTGCTACTCTGGAAAATTTCTAGATTCTTTATTTTGGGAGCCTGCTGAAGCCATCATGGATTTCCTTTTTATGTGATATGATACTTACTGTTGTCTCTGAGCCATCAATAAGTTATTATATTTATTTATTTTATGTTTGCTTACTGTGTCCTAGCTTCTTGTTTTGTTTTGATATGCCCAAATATGCTGCTCGTATGAGCTGGTTTGATTACTGGCAGCTTTGAAGTTCTAATGTCCTGTCACAAGGTAGTTAGATTTGTTACTAGATATGTGAGCTCAGGAGTATGCCAAATCCTCCTGTATGGATTCATCTCAGGTGCCCAGGTAGATAGCCACCAAGTGTGTGTTGTAGGCTCTCACAGTCCTAGACAGGAATGAGTGATTGGTGTAGGCACATGCATCTGGCTGCAGCAGGGAGACACATTCTGAGCAAGGCAAGGGGCTGACGGCAGTCCCCAAGTGTCTGGGAGGAAGGCGTGTCCCTGTTCCCTAGAGTGTGCAGGTGGGTGGGTTTTGCAGCCTGACTATGGGCCCCTAATGCTGTTGGCTGTATGGACTGGGGGGCACCTCTTTTTCATGGGCCCCTCTCGCAGCTGGCTAGGTGGTGTGGGTGGAGCCACCAGTCCTCAGGCCCCTGATGTGGGTAGGTGAAGACCCTGCTTAAGGGGTAGAGCAGTGTCAAATTTCAAGAACCTGCCACTTCACAGCTGAAACAGTTGAAGTTAGAGTTCCGGTATATTTTTCTGGCAGAGAAAAAACATAACTTGTCTAACATTTGAGCTTCTGGACAGGGAGTATAGTGCATGTGCAAGTGTGTATATCTGTCTGTGGTTGGTTGCAAATGGTAGCAAGGAGAAGAGAGACTGAATTACTCAATTACTCTAAAGTTATTATAGGTAGCATGTGGGCCTATGCTTTTGAAATTGGCCCACACAAGTCTATGCAAGGGGAAAGGCACTCAAAGTCTGTGGATTCCTTATGCCTATGCTTAGGCAAAGGAGCTGTGCCTACCCTGGGTTCCTGGCTTAGAGGAGCTGGCATTTTATTTTTGCCCTGTTTGTTAATTTGTTCACTCTCCAAGGCAGGGAGAATGGCTCCGGGCATGTGACGGATCCTACTTCTGGCCCATGGGACTTGGCAATTGCTGAAGCCGGTGCAAGACCCAGTCCAGAGCAGGGAGAGGGAAGGTAAATGGGAGAGAGGTTTTTCCCTAAGGGGGGTGTTTTTGATCTGTGCGGTAAGCCGTATGCAAGAACTTATCTTTCACGGAGTGCTGCTTCTTATTCTGGGTGACTGTGTAGAGTCTCTGGTATTGGGTCCCCGCCAGTGTCGAAAATGTGCCTCCTGAGCATGGCTGCTCGCCTGTGTCACTGCTCACTTCCGAGCTGATCAGGCCTGACGGGCTCAGGCTCTCTCTGGGTCCAGTCTGGCAACTCCTCGCTGCTTCCAAATTGTCTCTCCCTCCCCCTGCCACTCAGTCGGGTTCCTCAACTCTGCCTTTGACGTTCAGGGCTCCCAGATTGCCATATATAATTGAATCACTTGTTTTTTTGGGTCTTTGTTGTAAGAGGGTCCACCAGAAGCGTCTGACTACTCTGCCATCTTAGCCCTACCTCCCAGAATAGATTAATTTCTTTAAAATGTAGATTAAATTAGCATTTACTTAAATGTTCTTTGTCCTCAGCTATATTAATCTACACATTAAAGGCTTTTTGATAACAATGCATTTCTTTATGTAGACACACATTCCTCTCATTTTCATTTACTTATTATAGTTGCATATGGAACATTTATTCACTTGTATTATTCAGGGTCATAATTTCTCCTTGGACTAAGTGGGGCAAATTCTCATGATATAAAGCCATGGAGAGGAAATGTGAAAAGTATTAAAGAATTCAGTTGTAATTAAAATTATAGTTAATTATCTATTTGATTACGCTGCTACTTATAATAACTTTAGAGTAATTCAGTCTCTCTTCTCCTTGCTACCATTTGCAACCAACCACAGACAGATATACACACTTGCACATGCACTATACTCCCTGTCCAGAAGCTCAAATGTTAGACAAGTTATGTTTTTTCTCTGCCAGAAAAATATTAATGTGTACCCTAGACAAAGAGGACATGAGAGGTTCAGTGGTAGAAGTCTCAACTTCCATGCAGGAGACCCGGGTTAATTCCCCTTCAATGCACCATATGCACAGCCACCACTTGTCTGTCAGTGGTGAATTGCATGTTGCTATGATGCTCAACAGGTTTCAGAGAAGCTTCCAGATTAAGACAGACCAGGAAAAAAGATCTAGCAATCCACTTCTGAAAATCAGCCAGTGAAAACCATACGAGTCATAATGATCCAATCTGCAACCAATCATAGGGATGCCACAGGACTTGGCAGCATTTCAATCCTTTGTGCAGGAGGTCTTCTGGAGTTAGGGGCCAACTCGACGGCAGCCAATAACAACAACTCTACTTACAGGTCAAGGTACTATTTGCCTTCTTTCATATTGGTCCCTTAAATTATTTCTACTTCCCTAGGAAAAAAAAAAACTGCCTTCAGTAGTTGATTGTGTTCCCAGTAAAGAGTAGACAAAGTATTCAAATTATTTAAACTTTTAGCTATATAAGAAGGCTAATTGATATTGTAGATTCAGTTTCTTGAGGGCTTGCTATGTGCCAGGTCTGATTCTAATTAATACTTCATCTATCATTATAACATCTCTAAAAGATGCGTATTATTATTTTCTCAAATTTACTAACTAAGCAGCTGTGGCTAAATAATTTTATCAAGGGTACACAATCATTAAATGGAAGAGCCAAGACCAGAACCAATGACCAGGCTCCAACGCATGTGTGCTTAACCTCCCTGCAGGCTTTTTTTTACAGATAATAAATATGAATACAATAAAAAGTTTTTCTTTCCTCCAGTATTGCATAACATCTCATAAAAATTTACTTGATATTTCTGGAGTTAACATCTTTCCCATGAAATATTACTTATTAAGGAAGGAGAGAAATTAAGCCTTCTTGTCAGTATAATTTGGTGATAATATTAAACATAGTGGTTATGTTTTCAAAGATAATCACAAGTTTATAGTGAAACAGAATTATATATCACAGACCAGGCTGGCTCTTAAACATCAAAGAAAGACTTGTTTTTTTCCTATGAAGACTAGTAGTTAAGTTTGATATTGTTTAAAAATTTGATATTGTTTAAAAATCTATACATATTTCTAACCATGTGTTTACATTCAGAAAGCATCCAAATTAACAGCATCCAAAAGTATTGTTTTATCATCTAACCTACATGTGGTTTAAATGTTTTAGATTTTACTTAAGGCTGTAAAGTTTTATAAATTTAATATCAGCAAAACCTCAACACAACACCTGCAAATCTCTTGAGACATGAAGACATTAACATTTAATGTCTGAACAACTAAATTCACCTGTATATAAATTTCAAATTATATTAAGGAAAAGTATAAAGCCTAATAAAGTGAGATGGTTTGCAGAAGCTGTGTTAATGGGAATCTTAAACTTTAATGCATAGACTGCATTTTGATTATTAAACTTTATTAATGTGGCAAACTGAAATGATTCTATTACTCTTCAGATTCCAAAGAAATACCGTTTGTACTTTTTTGAACTTTGATTCAAATTTGTTGTGTGTAGTTGTTGCAAGTCTAAACAAATTATTTGGAAATACAAAATGACTAAAGAAAATTCAAATACTTAGTTATAAAAGTAAGAAGCTATGTCTTCTAGTAATAAGATATGTTAAACCCCTGTAAATATTGCCTGCACTACATAAAACATTACAAATTATGAATTGGGGGCAAATACCCATTAGAATTTTACTTTACAAAGAGTTGACTAGGACAGATTTTTTTTTTTTCTTATGGATAATAAAGATGCTAAAAATGCTACATTTACTTTCATAATGGGCTATTTAATAGGATACAAACAAGATCTTTCATTTTCTCCCTGAAATAAGTAGTTTTTAATGGCTAAAAGTTTGCTAGCTAGCAATTTGTATAGCCTGCACCCTTCAAAGTTAATAGGGTACTAAGCTGATTCATCTTTTCTTAAAATAATTGAATACCATCATTATGGATCATTTAATTTAGGCAATGAACACATGGAAAAGGCAGGAAAAGGATTTAGTGCCTCAATATGTAGCCATAAAATTATTATATTTTTTTCTAATATGATTTGAACATAGGGTAAAAGGACACATGCTATTTAAAAGTTTCCCTGATACAAATGAAACTGGTGGTTTAATGAAGTAAGTTAATTCAAAATAATTTACTCAAAAACATTTTATTTACCTTGGAATTTTTTAAACATGGTGGTTCATATGTCATGAATAAACTCTTAGTTTAAGAATACACTTTAGTAGTCATTAACTGCAAAGCATAAATACATTCTTGAGATCAGAGACAAAACATGCATTAACACCATCCATTTGTGATAGTTTTTTTCACATACTATGGATAGTAAATCCAAGAAATGAAGTCAAACAATGTTTAGTTTCAGTGAAACAAAAATAATTACCTTCCTAAGGGTCAATTTAAATTAAATTTAAGAAGCCACATCTTCTATAATAAAACTCTTTAAAACCAATAAAAAAATGAAGCTTACAAAGCTTTGAAACAATAAACAGAAACTTTTGTTTACAAATTTCTTATGAACACTGTGTTCTTTATTACAATTACATTTATATAGAACTGTTTTTAAAGCACTTTCATAATTGTTATTTCATTTTCCTCATTATGAAGCAAATATAACTTTATAGTTCTAAAAGCAATTTCACGTGGATTATCTCACTTAATTCTTAAAACAATCCATATCAGATTGTTGGTGATGATTCTATTATCCCTAATTTACAGATA
The DNA here is from genome assembly GCA_030035585.1 of Dugong dugon. Lineage (NCBI taxonomy): Eukaryota > Metazoa > Chordata > Mammalia > Sirenia > Dugongidae > Dugong > Dugong dugon. The sequence continues at coordinate 74,703,442 of CM057483.1, forward strand.
AAGAAACAGGCTACATGAGGTTAAGTGAGATGCATAAAGCCGTATCTAGTAAATGGCAGCTCAGGTTTCCAGACTCTGTCACTAACTTTCTTTGAGACCTTGGAAAAAGGATCTAGGTGTATATTTCCTCATTCGTAAAATAATATTTTAGCCAAGATGATCACTATGGTCCCTTCCATTTCTCACATTCCATGATTCTATGATTCATTGACTTTAATGCAGTCCTCTTTTCAACTGTAACATTTATATTTTTCAGTCAAAAGTTTTTATGAGATAATTGTAGATTCACATGCAGTTGTAAGAAATAGTACAGTGGGATCTCTTGTACACTTTGGCATTTTCCTCCAGAGGTAACAGTTTACAAAATTGTAATACAATATGATAACATATAATACAATATCATACAATACAATAACATAATGTATTGACATTGATACAATCTGCCAATTTTATTCAGACTTCTTAGTTGTACTCAGACTCTTTTATGTGTGTGTAATTTGTTCTATAGAATTTTATCACATCTGTAGGTTTGTGTATTCATTCACCACAGTCAAGATTATGATCTTTAGTTTTTTTCTGTCTTTTTCAGGTTATGTTATCAGATAATACTGAACTCAAAATATGAGTTAGAAAGTGGTCCATTTCTTCTATTTCCAGAAGAGATTGAAAAATTGGCGTCAATTCTTCCTTTCTGATTTTCCCCTTTCTTAATCTGTCTTATTCACAACACCTCTTTGTTTTATTTTACTTTAGTTTCTCAGCAGTTGCTCTCAAACTTGCAATATCCATCTTCAACTTTTTGCAGTCTACTTTCAAATAATGTTACAGCTCTCCAGATAATGCTCAAGAATCCTAAAAATTGCTCTTCAGTTTTCCTCGACTGCGTCTTTATGTTATTTTTCATCACATGTTTTACTTCTACGTGTATCATAAATTTCAAATACAATGCTGTTGTTTTTAGTTTGAACAATTATTCTTTAAGAAGTTTAAAAATGAGAAAATAGCTTGGCACTTATATTTTGCCAAATATTAAACATTTCTGATATCACTTTTCTTCTCCCTAAAGAACTTGCTTCAAAATTTCCAGTGATATAATTTTGCATTTAGTGAATTCTCTCAGATTATGATTAACTGAAGGGATTTTCATTTAACCTTCATTTTGAAAAGATACCAGTTTGACACCTTTTCATCTTCATTTTCATGCTTTAAAGATGTCAACACATTGTCTTTTGTCTGACATTCTCTCTGACAAGAAGTCTGGTGTTACTCCTAGTTTTCATCCTCTGTATGCTCAGGATGCTTTTAATATTTTCTCTTTTTCATTGGTTTTTACTGGTTTAATTTTAATGTTAAATGTTATAATTTATCTAACGTTTATTCTGCTTGGTATTTCTTGAACTTCTCAGAGAAGGGAGTTTATATTTTTTCATATTAAAAAAAAATTTAGTCATTATATTTTCAAATATTTGTTTTCACCATTACCACATCTAACATTACAGTTACATATGTGTTATACTGCTTGATATTATGCCACATGTCAGTGATGCTTTGTTCATTTTTGTTTTTCTCTGGGCTTAATTTTTTTTTTAATATTTTATTGTACTTCAGGTGAAGGCTTACAGAACAGTTTCTTATGCAACAGTAGTACACATGCTGTTTTATGACTTTGGTTAACAACCCCACAACATTTTAACCCTCTGAATTCTCAGCTTTTTTTTTTTTTTTTTTGGTGAAAATACACATAGCCAAAGATACACCATTTCAAAACATTTTACGTACACATTTAAGTGACATTGACTATGCTCTTCCAATTGTGCTGCCATTCTCGCCCAAGATGAAGGCTTACAGGACAAAATAGCCTCCCATTTAACAGTTACTACAAATGTTGCCCTATAACAATGGTTAACAATCTCACAACACATCAACAGTATCTTTACTCAACTTTGTGTTCCCTATCATCAGCTTCCTACTCCCCCTCTGCCTTCTGGCCTTGTCACTGGACTCCTGTACCTTGCTAGTCTCATTTAGTTTTACTGGGCTGTCCACTCCCAGGCTGAACAGTGAACCTCGAAGGTAACTTTACCACTGAGCTAAAAGGGTGTCTGGGGGCCATACTCTCTAGGTTTCTCCAGTCTCCTTTAGGCCAGTAAATCTGGCCTTTTTTTTTTTTTTGTGAGTTAGAATTATGCTCTACATCCTTCTCCAGATCTGTCCAGAACCCTCTGTTGTGATCCTGGTCAGAGCAGTCAGTGGTGGTAGCCGGGCACCATCTAGCTGTACTGGACTCAGTCCGGTGGAGGTCTTGGTAGCTGTGGACAATTAGTCTTTGGACTAATCTTTTCCTTGTATCCTGTTCTCTTCATTCTCCCTTGCTCCCGAAGGGATGAGACCAGTGTAATATCTGAGATGGCCGCTCACAGGCTTTTAAGACCCCAGACACTACTCACCAAGGTAGAATGTAGAGCATTATCTTTATAAGTAGTGTCATGCCAATTGAGCTAGATGTTCCCCTAGACCATGGTCCCCAGAGCTCTGGGCTTAATTTTGATCAATATGTAATATATATTTTCAAGTTAATGGGATTTTTTTTCTGTAGTATGTAAGTTGTCAATATCATTATTATCACACTTAAGTAAATTTTTGCTAAAGATAATTAAAAAATGGTGGCAGCATTATAGCAACAGGGAACTGTCACAAATTCAAGCAGGATTCAGAAGAGGACATGGAATGAGGGATAGCATTAGTGATGTCAGATGGATCTTGGCTGAAAGCAGAGAATACCAGAAAGAGGTTTGCTTGTGTTTTCTTGACTATGTAAAGGTATTTGACTGTGTGGATGATAACAAATTATGGATACCATTGCAAAGAATGGGAATTCCAGAACACTTAATTATGCTCATGCAGATCCTGTACATAGACCAAGAGGCAGTTGTTCAAAAAGAACAAGGGGACGCAACATGGTTTAAAATCAGAAAATATGTGCATAAAGGTTGTATCCTTTCACAATACTTATTCAGTCTGTATACTGAGAAAATAATCCGAGAAGCTGGAATATATGAAGAAGAATGCGGCATCAGGATTGGAGAAAGACTCATTAACAACCTGCAATATGCAGATGGCACAACCTTGCTGAAAGTGAAGGCGACTTGAAGCACTTACTGATGAAGATCAAAGACTATAGCCTTCAGTATAAATTACACATTAATATAAAGAAAAAAATCCTCACAACTCGACCAATAAGCAATATCGTGATAAATGGAGAAAATATTGAAGTTGTCAACGATTTCATTTTACTGGAATCCACAATCAAAGCTTATACAAGCAGCAGTCAAGGAATCAAATGAGGACATCATTTTACACCCATAGGATTGGAAAAAAATAAGAAATAAGATATTAATTGCTAGTGAGTATAGTCATAAATGGCAATTCTCATGCATGTCTTGTGGAATTATAAAGTGGTATGGCCATTCTGGAAAGCAATCTGACAACTAAGTGGAATAAGGGTTAGGAACAAGGGGAAAAACTAACATAAAAATGGACATTTGCCTGGACTAATACAAAAATTTTCCATGAACAGAGTGTGTGACCTTATTTCTGTGTACACAAGGCAAAAAAAAAAAAAAAAAAAAAGACTTTTCTCTGAGAACTTAAAAAAACAGAAAATAAATCAAATGACATATTGCATTGGGCAAATCTGCTCTAGACACCTGTTTAAAGTATTAAAAGGCAATGATGTTACTTTGAGGACTAAGGTGCACCTGACCCAAACCACGCTATTTTCAATTGCCTAATATGCATGCAAAAGCTGGACAATGAATAAGGAAGACCAAGTAAGAATTGAAGCCTTGAATTATGGTGTTGGTAAAGAATACTGAATATACCATAGACTGCCAGAAGAATGAAAAAAATTTATCTTGGAAGTATAGCCAGAATGCTCCTTAGAAGTGAGGATGGTGGGACTTCCTCTCACTATATGTATTTTTACTTTTTGTCTGTCCTTTAACATTCTTGCACATATTGTTAAGATTTACTTCAGTGTATTTATTTATTTATTTTTGAATGGGAGAGGGTTCCAACATTGCTTTCTTCTTCCGGTTCTGTTTTTATTGATTAATTTTACTGCTAATTATATGACACATATTTTCTTGCTTCTTTACATATTTATTAGTTTTTTATTGGATCCTAAACATGTGTTTGCATTTTAAGTGCTGGGTTTTGTTGTATTATTTTAAAGAATGCTGGACTTTGTTCTTAGATGCAGTTGTTACTTAAAATACTTTGGATCCTTCAAGCCTTGCTTTAATCTCTTTTAGGGAGGGTTCAGCACAACCCATATGCTGAAATTAGTTTACTACCTGCCCCATTACTATGTTAAGACTCTTCTGAGGACGCTACCCAATTCCCTGTGTATTAAGAGGTCTCTTTTCTCTGGATAGTAAAAATATAAAATATTTACAACACTGTGGGAAATCCAAGATTGATCAGCCTACTACTTAGCTACTTCTTGAGATTAAATTCCATTCATGCACCGATCAGAACTCTGTCAAAGACTTGGGGGGATACTTCTCATATCTCTGGGGTTCTGTCAACGTGTATCTCATACAAGTTTTATGGAGTTCTGCCCCACAAATTTTGTTGTTGTTAAGTGCCATCTAGTTGGTTCCGACTCATAGTGACCCTATGTACTACATAATTAAACACTACCTGGTCCTGCCCCATCCTCACAATAATTGCTATATTTGAGCCTATTCTTACAGCCACTGTGTGAATCCATCTTGTTGAGGGTTTTTCTCTTTTTTGCTGACTCTGTACCTTACCAAGTATAATGTCCTTCTCCAGGGACTGGTCCATCCTAATGACATGTCCAAAGTACATGAGACAAACTCTCACCATACTCGTTTCCAAGGAGCACTCTGGCTGTATTTCATTCTTCTGGCAGTAGATGGTATATTAAATATTCTTCTCCAACACCATAATTCAAAGGCATCAACTCTTATTTAGTTTTCCTTATTCATTGTCCAGCTTTCCCATACATATGAGACGACTGAAAATATCATGGCTTGGATCAGGTGCACATAAATCCTCAAAGTGACATCTTTGCTTTTAAACAATTTAAAAAGATCTTTTGCAGCAAATTTGCCCAATGCAATACGTTGTTTGATTTCTTGTCTGCTGCTTCCATGGACATTAATTGTGGATCCAAGTAAAATGAAATCCTTGACAACTTCAATATTTTCTCCATTTATCATGATGTTGCTTATTGAGGCATTTGTGAGGATTTTTTGTTTTCTGTATGTTGAGGTGCAATCCATACTGAAGGCTGTAGTCTTTGATCTTCATCAGTAAGTGCTCCAAGTCCTCTTTGTTTTCAGCAAGCAAAGTTGTGTCATCTGCATATCACAGGCTGTTAGTGAGTCTTCCACCAATCCTGTTGCCAAGTTCTACTTTTTATAGTCCAGATTCTCAGATTATTTGCTCAACATACAAATTGAGTAAGCATGGTGAAAGGATACAACCCTGGTGCACACATTTCCTGATTTTAAACCACACAGTATACCCTTGTTCTGTTTGAACAACAGCCTTTTGATCTATGTATAGGATCTGCATGAGCATGATTAAGTGTTCTGGAATTCCTATTATTCACAATGTTATCCATAATTTGTTATGATTCACACAGTCAAATGCCTTCCAGTAGTCTATAAAATAGAGGTAAACTCATCTTTCTGGGATTCTCTGCTTTCAGCCAGGATCCCTCTGACATCAGCAATGATATCCCTTGTTCCATATCCTCTCTGAATCCAGCTTGAATTTCTGATAGTTCCTTGTCGATGTACTGCTGCAACTGCTTTTGAATTATCTTCAGCAAAATGTTACTTGTGTGTGATATTAACGATATTGTTTGATAATTTCTGCATTCTTTTGGATCACCTTTCTTTGGAATGGGTACAAATATGGATCTCTTCCAGTTGGTTGGCCAGGAAGCTATCTTCCAAATTTCTTGACATAGATGAGTGAGCACTTCCAGCACTGCATCCATTTGTTGAAACATCTCAGTATTTCATTGAGTCCTGGAGCCCTGTTTTTCGCCAATGCCTTCACTGCAGCTTGGACCTCTTCCTTCAGGACCATCCGTTCTTGATCATATGCTAGTTTCTGAAATGTTTGAATACCAACCAATTTTGGTCCAGTGACTCTGAGTATTCATTCCATCTTCTTTTGATCCTTCCTGCATAATTTAACATTTTCCCCATAACAAACCCATAAACCTGTTGCCGTTGAGTCGATTCCAACTCATAGTGACCCTATAGGACAGAGTACAACTGCTTCCTAGAGTTTCCAAGGAGCACCTGGAGGATTTGAACTGCTGACCTTTTGGTTAGCAGCTGTAGCTCTTAACCACTACGCCACCAGGGTTTCCACAGAATCCTTCAATATTGCAACTTGAAGCTTGAATTTTTTCTTCAGTCCTTTCCGCTTGAAAAATGCCGAGCGTGTTCTTTCCTTTTTGTTTTCTAACTCCAAGTTTTTGCACATTTCATTGTAATAGTTTACATTGTCTTATCGAACTGTCCTTTGAAACCTGTTTAGCTCTTTTACTTCATCATTTCTTCCATTCACTTTAGCGACTCTACATTGAAGAGAATGTTTCAGAGTCTTTTCTGACATTCATTTTTGTCTTTTCTCTCTTTCCTGTCTTTTTAATTACCTTTTGCTTTCTTCATGTATAATGACCTTCTTGTCACCCCACAACTTGCCTGGTCTTTGGTCATTAGTGTTCAGTGTATCGAACCTTTTCTTCAGATGGTCTCCAAATTCAGGTGGGATATACTCGAGGTCATATGTTGGTTCTCATAAGCTTGTTTTCATTTTCTTCAGCTGCAGCTTGAACTTACCAATGAGAATTGATGGTCTGTTCTGCAATCGACCACTGGCCTTGTTCTGACTGATGGTATTGAGCTTTTCCATGGTCTCTTTCCACGGATGTAGTCGATTTGATTCCTGTGTTTTCCATCCTGTGAGGTCCAAATGCATAGCAACCGTTTAAGTTTTTGAAAAAAGTATTTTCAATGAATAAGTCATTGGTCTTGCAAAATTCTATCATGTGATCTCTGGTGTCATTTCTATCACTGAGGCCGTATTTTCCAACTACAAATGCTTCTTTGTTTCCAGCTTTCGCATTCCAATCACCAGTAATTATCAATGTATCTTGATTTCATGTTTGATCAATTTCGGACTGCAGAAGTTGGAGAAAATCCTCAATTTCCTCATCTTTGGCATTAGTGGCTGCTTTGTACATTTGAATAATAGTCGCATTAACTGGTCTTCCTTGTAGGCATGTGGATATTATCCTATCCCTGACAGCGTAGTACTTCAGGATAGATCTTGAAATGTTCTTTTTAACCATGAATTCAATGCCATTCCTCTTCAAGTTGTCATTCCTGGTATAATAGACTAGATGATTGACTGATTCAAAATGGCAAATACCAGTCCATTTCAGCTCACTAATCACTAGGATACTACTCTTTATGTGTTCCATTTAATTTCTGATAACTTCCCATTTTCCTAGATTCATACTTTGTGCATCCCACTTTCTGATTATTAATGTTTAGCAGCCTCATATTCTACAATCTTTGATCTATGTCTCCTCATCTCAATACAATTTCTGCACTGTTTGTATTTCTCCTTCCTGAACTGAGGCCAGAAACTGTCTGTACCAAGTAAGTTTGAAAAATCATAAGGATCACATCATTTGTTTCCATTCTTTTAGAAATCACAATCTTATGCTGCCTGTTGTTCAGTGTCTAGTTTATTTGTCCAATATATTTTGTCTATTTTCTAGAATATTTATGTTGGCATGGCTATTCCCATAGTAAGTAATCCTTTATAGGTGAAAATGGAAGTCCTCCACATTTTTTTAGCATTATTTTTTGTTGTTATAGCAATATACCCTGGTGATCACTACATTACGGTATATGGAACAGTTCCTCGTTTTTTTTTTTTTTTAGCTTTAGTACACCCACAGTTGTGTTGGATATACCACAAACCATAATTTATTCAGCTAGTCCCACTTAATGGGCATTTGAGTTGTCTTCTGTCTTTTATTATCAGAAATATGCTTTTAGTGATTTGCCTTAGATATTTGCATATTTCCCACTGTATTGTTGGGATAGATTCCTAGATGTAGTATTGTGGGTCAAAGGATAAATTTATGCACAACACATTTTCAGTTGAAGAGTCACATATTTTTTCAGTAAATGGCAAATGAGTATGGGCAGCAATTCCTTGAGGTCGAATTTTAATGGATAAAAGAATCATTAGACAAAAGGACGGAAGAAAAGAGAACTGTCAAGAGATGGCTATGGAGAAGCACTTTCAAAATGTTGAAGTAAAGACCTCAGAAAATTTGCTCCTCTGTAAAAGCAGTGGGGACACTGGCAAAAAACTGTCAAAACCAACCTTGCTGAAAATCTGGAAATTAGCTCAAGGAATGCAACAACTTAATGGTCACTTATTGAAATAGAAATGGCTGAATCTCAGTACTAAGAAGAAGTTTTGTGATGTTATAACCTTTAATAGTCCTAACCTTTTCTCCCAAACCAGAAGAAGGCTCGAAAAACCAACATCCTAATAGCAATGAAGATGGAAGAAAGATTGAAAACTAACAGCCTAGTAGCCAATGGAGATGGAAGAAAGGCTTGATAGTTCCTCCAAAAGCCCCTTTCTCAGATATTTATCACAATTTGGCCTGTCTGGCAGCTCCGTGAAAAGCTACATGCCCGGGGTCGTCTTTGCTTGGCCCAACAGAGCAATAAACAGCACAATCTCCAGGTTGTTTGTCAAAATGATTCATGACAATTGATTAACGTTACAGCTACCTGGGGTGGCAATGCAAGAGGCTGATGAAACAATTTAAAAGTAAGATCTAGGGAATGACATGTCCCTAGGCTTCTTGGAAACTTTCCAAAATCTTTCTTAACACATGTGCAGGGTGGTGCACATGCCCAGAAAAGACTTGTGAAGACCTTAATCTATCACCTCTGGCTGACCTTGAGGTTCTGTTTAAGCAGGGAAAGAAGGCAAAGCAGAGTTGTAAACTGTCATTTGAAGATTTGAAGTTATGTCTCTACATGGCACTGAGCCCCTCAGCATAGTCTGGGAAACACATTTCAGTAAATTGATATTTTCCAGTCTAGGAAAAAGAAAGATAAAATAATAAATAAAAATGGACGGAGTCTCAATGACTTGTGGAAGACAATCAAGTACAATAATGTATGCCTAAGATGGCTTATAGAGGAGGAAAGATTGAAAAAGATGAAAGAATGTTTGAAGACATAATGGCAACAACTTCATAAATTTGCTGAAAAACACACTAATTTACACATCTAAAAAAATCACTGAACTCAAAGTAAGACAAATTCCAAGACATCTACATCTAGACACATAATAATGAAATTGTTGAACACCAAAGACAAAAAGAAGATCTTGAGAGCTGCAAGACTAAAAACGACTCATTACATAAAAGGGATCCTCAATAAGATTAATAGTAGAGTTCTCATCAGAAATTATGTAGGCTAGAAAGTAGTGGAATACAATAATAAAAGTGGATGATAAAGACTGTCAACCTAGAATTCTATAGCCATAAAAAACTGTTTCAGAAATGTGAAAAAAGTAATGCATCCCCAGATAAATACATCCTGAGAGAACTCACTGCTAGCAGTTATACTATTAAAAAAAAAAAAAAAAAAAAAGAAAAAAGACTAAGAGAGTCTTTCAGGCTGAAAAGAAAAGGTTCTAGAAAGTAACTTGGGTTTACACAAAGGAACAAAGGACAGCTGTAAAGGTAAGTACATTGATAAATATAAAAGTTGTATAAATATATTTTTGTTTGTAACATTTTCCTTCTCTTGAATTTAAAAAAAACTGCATAAAACCATAATTATAAAACTGCTGATGGCTTATAGTATATTAATATATAATTTGTATGACAATAAGAACATAAAAGACTGATGAGAGAAGACTTGTATTGGAACAATTTTTTGTGGACTATTGAAATTGAGTTCCTGTTAATACAAAATAGGCAGTTACAGTTAAGATGTTTGTTGTAATCCAAAAGGCAGCCACTAAGAAAACAACTTCATATATTTAGTAAATGAAATAAAAAGAGAATTAAAATGTTAGACAAGAAAATACACATTTAATGGAAAAGAAGGTAGTAATATAGGAAGAGAGAAGACTTGCAATACAGAAAGTAGCAAAACGGCAGCTGCAAATCTGACATTATTAGTAATTACATTTAATGTAAAGGACTAAAGATTCTAGTCAAAAGGCAGAAATTTAAAAAATTGATTAAAAGAAAAAAAACACATCATAGGATTACGAGTCATGAGATTAACTTTATGTTCTATTTTGAATTGTGTTCCCCAAAGATATATTTGAAGTCCTAAGCCCTGTACCTCTGAATGTGATCATATTTAGGGAAACAGGCAGTGGTGTCACTAAGGGGGTCTCGGAGTTGCAGACCACTCCAGGTGACACTGTCAGAGGGGATGACACAAATACGTTTATAAAATTTTTGTGCAGTGTTTCAGCAGACATTTATTTTTTTTTATAAAAATATCCCTATAGTTAGTTATAAGGACAAAAATATTTTTCATAAGCCCAGCTTACATGTATCAATATACTTAAAAGGATAAAACTCTATGCTAATTTACTTTTTGAACCTTCTAATGTACTCCGGTCACAGCTGTCATTATTACCTGATTGGAAGGACACTTCAAACTATGTGGTTTCATCTGCATGCGCTATAGGCACATACTGTTATTTTCTTTGCTGCTGGTGTTTTTATAGTTGATGGTTTTGTCAAATTTTATGGTGTTTTAGCTACAATATTGTAATTAGCATGGGGGGTGTGACATCATGAGTTACCACACTGGGTGACACCAAACCTTTCTTTGAAAATATGTTCAGTTAAGTAAACGAGGATATATATATATATATATGTAATGAGGATATACAGTGAAACCTGTGAGAGCCTGAACTCTACGGAACTGCCTTGTTTTTCTGAGTCTTCCAGGTTTTCCGCTTTTGACAAGGTGAAGTCTTACCACTTTTCTATTGCTCTCTGTTAAGAATTCTACCTCATAAACACCCAGAAAGAGTCTTTATTAAATTTTATAGGACTAGAAAAGAAATGAAACCATTTAAAGGGAAAAAAACCCCACATGATTTGCGTATTTATTCAAATTATGTACAGATATGTGCATATACTATCCAAACAATATAAAATTCCCCTTTTAATAAAAACATCTAACATCAACTGTTTAGTTTGTTTCATTATTTTTTTGATGAAATTATTGAAAAAAATTGCCAAGTCCTTAGCCTTAACAAAAAACTTTTGGTATCCTTTAACTTTTCCAAATTCCTTCAAAGCCTTTATATAGCTGAAAAAGTGTGTTAGACTTAAAGGTTCAGGCTCTTCTAATGGTGGGTCTTCATCATCGTCACCATTGTCATCTTCAGATTGTGAGTTCACAATTTCTTGCAGGTTATAGCCTCCATTTCCGTGGCAATTTCTTTGTTATCAGTGTAATATGTGACATTGACCCTATTTTCTGAAACAGGACTATAAATAAAATTTAATGAATCCTGAATCTGCATGATGTTATCGGGCTCAATAACTGTTTCATTTTGTATACAATTGTCACTGATGAAGAAGACACCACCGTTCTTAAAGCATTTTCTTAAGATTTTTTTCCTTAATCATTTTGATTAATCACTTAAGAAGTGAAATTGCATCAAGGACATCTATTTTCCCTGAACTCTCTGATGCCATCTTGCACATCTTAATGTTTGCAATCACTTTTTGAAGCAATAGCTTCTTGTAGATTACTTTAATATTTTTGATAATGCCATTATCCAGAGGCTGTAGGACAGACCTCATGGATGGTGGAAAAAAATAATTTGATATTGGACGTGGGCAGTGGCTGATGATAAGTAGTATTGTTAATTAACAAACAAATGCTTCAATTTTGTTTTTTCATGCTATTGTTAAGTTTATTTTAATAATCTTCATAAATCTTTCCTGTCGTCCAAGCTTTTATATTCCATTTCCATTGTACTGAAAGCTGATTAATTTTTATATTCTTGAAGAATTGTGGTTTCTTGCTCTTTTCAGTTACTCGTGGTTTATCAAATGTCCCATCCACAAATGTGGTCAAGAGGTCGGTAAGCCACTTGTTCGAAAACAGATCCTTTGAGATTCTTCCCCCTTCATTTTCAGGTCCCTATTAAGCATTGCCTTTAAAATAGAGCAGTCTCATCAGAGCTTTCAATGTCTTTAGGATCATATCCCCTTATCTCTTTTAATTTTGTCAACCAGTTTTGAACATCTTTGTCAACCTTGTTTGACTCCGCACAAGCTACACTGCAACTGATTCCATGTTTTTATTTTTTAAGTTCTGAAGCCACCGGTTAGATGCTGAGAATCTATCAACTTTTAAAAGTTTTGCCATTTGCTTTGACTTTACTTGAAGAATAGGTTCTGAAACAGGAACATTTCTGACGGAAGCTTGAAGAAATCACTGAAAAAGAGATTTGTTGATTTCTGCCTAATTTCCATCCTTTCCTTTCTTGAAGGTTACTTTGTTGCTGCTCATGTAATTTTCAATTATTTTATCCTTTTCTTTCATAATTGAGTAAATTTGCATTTTGCCACACTAAAATTTAATTACGACTTCCCTGACAGTATTTTCTCTTCAGTTATCATTTTGACAATGTCAAACTTTTCTTTCACAGATAAATTTCTTACTCTCTTCCCCATGGCTGTGAAGGAAAAAACTTTTTTAAAAAAGTAAACAAAAAAGGAAATACATTATAAAAATAAGGAATTTATGATCTTCTTCAAAAATATGACTATCTCAAACACAAAGAAAAAACTGAAAACTATCAACATCATTATATGATAAAGTTAGCACACTTCAATAAAATACTTAAGAAATAAAAACACTTGAGAAGAATGTTTTGCTACTTTTACATATAATGACTGTGTTAAATGAGGAAATGCATCTCTTTTTTTGGCAAAAGAAGAAATTTTGAAGGAAAGAATTTCAAGAAATGAAGGAGTGGATTTTGAAAATTGTTGTCGTAGTTATCTAACCAAAAACCAAACCTGTTGCTGTCAGGGCGATTCTCACCCATAGTGACCTCATAGGACAGAGTGGAACTGCCCCATAGGGTTTCCAAAGTGTGGCTGTGGATTCAGACTGCTAATTTTTTGGTTAGCAGCCAAAATCTTAACCATTGAGCCACCAGGGCTCCCTTAGTTATCTAGTGCTGCTATAACAGAAATACCACAAGTGGATGGCTTTAACAAAGTGAAATTTATTCTCTCACAGTCTAGGAAGCTTGAAGTCTGAAATCAGGGTGTCAGCTCCAGGTGAAGGCTTTCTCTCTCTGTTGGCTCTGGGTGAAGGTCCTTGTAATCATTTTTCCCTTGGGTCTAGGAGTTTCTTAGCAGAGGGACCCCGGTCCCAAGAATGCACTTTTCTCATGGCTCTTCTTTCTTGGTGGTATGAGGTCCCTCCCCTCTTTGCTCACTTCTCTTTTTTATATCTCAAAACAGATTGACTCAAGATACAACCTACATCTGTAGATTGTGTCCTACTTCATTAACATAACTGCCTCTAATCCTGCCTCATTAACATCATAGAGGTTAAGTTTTACAACACATAGGAAAATCACATCAGATCACAAAACGAAAGACAGCCACACAATGTTGGGAATCAAGGCCTAGTCAAGTTGACACACAGTTTTGGGGACACAATCCAATCCATAACATTCTACCCTTTGGCACCCCCAAATTCATGTAAAATGCATTCACTTCATCATATCACCCCAAAAGTCTTAAATCAACTACAAGAATACAAGTTATCTGCTTCCAAAGTACGATGGTGGAACAGGCACAAGGTAGACATTTCCATTATAAATAGGAGAAATTGGAAGGAAAGAAGGGATAACAGGCACCAGGCAAATCAGCAGAACACATTACATTAGCTCTCTAGGCTTGAAAATAATCCTCTGTTCTCTGAGATCATTTAGGTAATGGCCCTGCCCTCCAGACTCGGGGGGTTGGCCACACTCTCAGGATTCTGGGTGGAGTATCCTTGACCCTGGGCTTCAGCTCTGTCTTCCAAGCCCAGTGGAATGGCAACTCTGCTCCCTCCCTCAGCTTTAGGAAACCCCATTCTCCTAGGCTGTCCGAGTGGCAACCCTACCACCTCGGCCCCAGCAGGCCCAGTTCTTCTGCCCCTTGGGCATGGCAGCCCAGCCCCTTCAGCTTTGCTCAGCAGATCTGGCCCTGTCCCCTGGCACTTGTGAATGGGAGCCCCACACTCCAGAACTAAGTTGGTGAAGATCTGACTCTTTGAAACCCCGGAGGCCATGGCCCCACCCTTTGAGACTCAGCAGGGCATCATTCCACCCTCTCAGACCCCAGAGGTTGTGGTTTTACCCTTTGAGACAGAGGCAGATCTGCTTCCTGTGCTCCTTGTCTCTTTAGCTTCTGCTTCCTAGTTCCTTGGCCTCTCAGCCCCTTGGGCTCTTTTCTCCCAGGTCTCTTGGGCTGGCTCAGCGTCTGTCCTACTTGTGCAAGTGTTCCAAAGCTCTTTAGCTCTACCAATAAGTTCCTGGTGGCACCCCACTCTGCCAAGAAGTCTACTGCCAGAAAGCACCCAGCTGTCTTGCTCCATGACTCAGCTCCCATACCATCTTGCACTAGTCTCCTGGGTCTGTTGTTGCCGTTTCTCTGCTGCTGCTTCTTGCTGTCTGTGTCATTCCCCAATGTTACATATCTCCTCACCTCCTTCTCATCCCTCACCAGAACTGTCTTTGATGTCCATAATTCTACCAATAGTCTCTTTAAGACAATCTAGGCTTTTACTACTAGGCACTTAAATCTCTTCCAGCCTCTACCTATTACTCCATTCCAAAACTGGTTCCAAATTTTAGTTATCTGTTAGAGCAGTACACCACTTCTGGTACCAAATTCTGTCTTAGTTATCTAGTTCTATAGCAGAAATATCACAAGTGCATGGCTTTAACAAAGTGAAATTTATTTTCTCACAGCCTAGGAGGCTAGAAGTCTGAATTCAGGGTGCCAGCTCCAGGGGAAGAATTTCTCTCTCTGTTGGCTCTAGAGGAAGGTCCTTGTCAACAATCTTCCCTTGGGCCTAGGATTTCTCAGCACAGGGACTCCAAGTCTCAACGATGCGCTCTTCTCCTGGCTCTTCTTTCTTGGTGGTATGAGGTCCCTCTCCTCTATGCTCACTTCTCTCTCTTATGTCTCAAAACAGATTGACTCAAGATACAACCTAATCCTGTAGATTGTGTCCTGCTTCATTAACATAACTGCCTCTAATCCTTCCTTACTAACATTATAGAAGTTAGGATTTACAACACATAGGCTAATCACATCAGATCACAAAACGGTGAACTACCACACAGTTCTGGGAATCATAGGCTAGCCAAGTTGACACACATTTTGGGGGGGGGGGGCACAATTCAATACATAACAATTGTAATAGCATGTATCGAAATTACAAATAGTTGAAGAGAAAACTAAAAATTAAAAATAAGAAGTAGAGTAAAACCTCTCAAGACAAGGAAAAAAGTGTGCTTTTATAGGTTTTAATGAAAATAAATAAATTTATTAGTATAAATTTATGCATGATGTTCTTTGCTGAAAAAAATTAAGGGCAAAATTTAAAAAAGGAACCAAAAAAGGGCAAAACTGTAAAGAACAGATATACTCACAGAACAGTAGTGGTGCACAGTACGCACTCACAATCAGTAACAATGCAAAAGGAAGTGGAAGACTGAGCCTTCCTCTCTGACGCTTCTACTTCTTGGAATCATTTCCGGCTTTCACCTCTGCAATTCCTCATATCTGGGCTGCAAAATCAATGATTTCTTATTCCATCTGCATCTCGAAAATTCCGGTGTTCAGAGAATATTAGGCTGAAGTAATTGTTTTAGTGAAAAATATTTGAGTTTTCCTTTCACCGGTTCAGGCTTTCCCAAGTTTTACTCTCTCTCTCTGTATATATATATATGTGTGTGTGTGTGTGTGTGTGTGTGTATATATATGTGTATATATATACACATATATATACATATATATATATACATATATATACATATATATATACATATATATATACATATATATATATATATACATATATATATATACATATATATACATATATACATATATACATATATATATACATATATATATACATATATATATATATACATATATATACATATATATACATATATACATATATACATATATATATATATATATATATACATATATATATATATATATATATATATATATATAAAACACCAACAGCCAACCAGTTGCCATTGAGTCGATTACAACTCATGGTGACTCCATATATTTCAGAGTAGAACTGTACTTCATAGGGTTTTGAATGGCTGTGATCTTTTTGAAGTAGATTGCCAGGATTTTCTTCTGAGGTGCCTCTGGGTGAATTTGAACCACCAACCTTTCAGTTAGTACCCAAGCACTTATATAAGTTGAGTAATAATCCTATATGATTGGTGTCTTATAAAAGAGGGCAGACACAGAGACGGAGTTAAACAGAGGGAAGGTGCCATGTGAAGATACATCTACAAGTAGCAAAGGAATGCAAAGGATTGCTGGCAGCCACTAGAAGCTAGGAGAGAGGCATGGGCCAGTTCCTGTCTCAGAACCCTCAGTAGGAATCAACATAGACAGTCCCTGATTTGGATTTCTAGTCTTCATAACTGTAAGACAATAAATTTCTGTTCTTTAAAGTCACCCACTTTGTGTTACTTTGTTACTGTAGTCCTAGGAAACTAAGACATTTTAGAGTCACAGATACAAGTAAGTTCAAGTTAAAAAAATACAAAAATATAGTCCATACAAATAGTAACTGAAAGAGAGTTGGAGTGGTTATATGAGTATCATATAAAATAGACTTTAAAACAAAAATTGTTACTAGAGGAAAAAAAAGGACATTGTATAATGATAAACCAAACAGAAAAAAAAAAAAAGCCAAACCTGTTGCTGTTGAGTCGATTCTGACTCATAACAACCCTATAGGACAAAGTAGAACTGCCCCATAGAGTTTCCAAGGAGCACCTGGTGGGTTAGAACTGCTGACCTTTTGGTTAGCCGCAATAGCACTTAACCACTACACCACCAGGGTTAAATGTGTCAATTTATCAGGAAGAAATAAAAATTATAAACATACATATACCTAACAAAAGAGTCCCAATATATATGAAGCGAAAATTGACAGAATTGAGAGGAAAAAAATAGACAACTCAACAATAATACTTGCAGATTACAATACTCCAACTTCAACAAATGGAGAGACCAACTAAAGAGAAAATGAAAAGGGAAATGGAAGACCTGAAAAACTTTACAAAACAACTAGAGCTTACAGACATCTATGAACACTCCACCCAATAATAGCAGAATACACATTCTTCTAAAGTGCACATGGAAGATTCTCTAGAATAGATCATAAGTTAGGTCATGAAACAAGCCTCAATAATTTTTAAAGGGATTGAGATTATACAGTATGTCCTCTGATCACAATGGAATGAAATAGAAGTCAATACTAGAAGAATATTAGGGAAATTCACAAATATATGGAAAAATCAGGAATAAGACAGAGATATGCATTCAATACTTCCATTAAGCACTCTTATAGAGATGCTGGCTAAGGCAGTCAGTAAAGAAAATAAACAAAATGAAACTGAGATTGGAAAGGAAAAAGTAAAACTATCGCTATTCATGGATAACATGATCCTGTATACTGAATATCCTAAGAAATCCACATATATGCAAAACAAAAACTATTAGAACCAATAAATAAATGCAACAAGTTTACAGAATATAAAATCAATAGATACAAAAATTGATTGTATGTCTATGTACTTCCAATAAAAGACTTAAGAATAAAATTAAGATAATAATTCCATTTATAATAGCATCAAAAAAGTACTTCAGAATAAATTTATCAAAAGAAGTGTAATATTTGTGTACTGAAAACTACAAAGCATACTTTAAATAACTTAAGACCAAAATAAGTGGAAAGATAGTCCATGTTCATAAATTAGAAGATATATTTTTTAAATTGTCAGTATTTCCCAAATTTATCTACAAATTTACCATAATCTCTATCAAAATTCCAGCTGTCTTTTTTACCAAGCTGATTTTAAAATTCCTGTGAAAATATAAATGACTCAGATTAACTGAAACAGTCTTGAAAAGGAAGAACAAAGTTGGAGGACTCATCTTGCCTCATTCTAAACATGCCACAAACCTACAGTAATCAAAACAATGTAGGAGTATTGACATAAGCATAAACATATCAACTAATGCTGTAGATTTGAGAGTTCAAAAATAAACACTTGCATTTATGGGCAATTTATTTTCAACAAGTATCCTATGACTCAATTGAGAAAGAAAAGTCTTTTCAGCATATGGTGCTGGGAAAACTGAATATCCACATGAAAAAGAATGAAATTGAACCCTTGGCTTATATCATAAACAAAAATTAACTGAAAATGGATCGTTGACTTAAATAAAAACTAAAGCTGTCAAACTTTAGAAAACATATTGATAAATCTTTGTGACCTTAATTAGATAAAGATTTCTTAGATATTACACCAACAACACAAGTAATCAAAGAAAAAAATATGAATTGGAATTAATCAAAATTAAAAAATTTTGTCCATCCAAGGACATCAACAAGAAAGTTGAAAGACAACCAACCAAATGGGAAAAAATTTTTTTTCAAATCATGAATCTGATAAGGAGCCTGTATCCAGAATATATGATAAACTCTTACAAGTTAACAACAAAAAGACAGCCATATTAAAAAATGGACAAATGATTTAAATAGACATTTCTTCAAATAAAACAAATAAATGACCAATAAGCTCATGAAAAGAGCCTCAATATCTTTAGTCATTAAGGGAATGCAAATCACAACCACAATGGCATGCCACTTCACACCCAGTAGGATACTTATAATCAAAAAGGCAAGTAATAATAAATGTTAATGAGGGTGTGGTAAAATTATAATCCTCATACACTGCTGGTGGACATGTAAAATGGTGCAGCCACTTTGGAAAACAGTCTAGCATCTTCTCAAATATTAAACATAGTGTTGCTTTATGACCCAGCAATTCTACTGAAACGATATAGCCACTCTAAAATTTGTGCATGAATGATTTTACCACCATTATTTATAACAGCCCCAAAGTGGAGAAAACCTAAAAGTCCATCAACAGGTGAATGGATAAACAAAACACGATATATCCATTTAATGGGATATATTTAGCTATAAAAAAATGAAGTAGTGATACATGCTACAACATGGATGAACTCTTGAAAATATTATGCTAACAGAAAGAAGCCAGACACAAAAGGCCACATACAATAAAATTCCATTCATATGAAATTTCCAGTAAAGAAAATTATATAGGGACAGAAAATAATGTGTTTTCCAGTTGCTAGGTGGAGAGAGGAATATGGTGTGAATCCTAACACATATGAGGTTTTTTGGGGGATGATGAAGATATTCTAAAATTAGCTATCAATGATGATTGCTTAACTCTGTGAATATACTAAAAATCTACTAAATTGTGCACTTAAAATGGTGAATTTTATGTTATGTGAATTATATTTTTAAAAGTATGATACAAAAAAAGGATGCCTACACAATTACCTCGTGATGAAAGTAATACAGAAGGGGGAGTGAGAGAGAGAGATTCAATGAAATCATAAGCAGATTGTCAGCTAGCTGGCATTTATTCATAAAATTTTAAATAAGTTAGAAAAGCTCACTCTTCTTTGTCCAATGCTTCACAATTCCAAAGTGTGTTATTCTTATTATTTATGTTATTAAACATGATTGACTTAATATAATGGAGGGTCCATGATCTGTGTTCTTTGTACTATCATTGTTGATAATGGTTGAGTTTTATATCCCACCTCACTCTTTCTGCTGAGCTCCATACTTATATCTACCACTACCTGCCAAACATTTTCACTTGAATGTCTAATAGTTATCTCACAATGAACATTTGTAAATTTAACTCTTACTTTGCAACACTTCTCTAAGCCTACTCCTTCTCTTTTCTTCATCTCAGTAAATCACACTGCCATGCACATAGGCATAAACATCAGAATAGTTTTTGACTACTATCTTTTCCCTCCAGACCACATATAAAACATTAGCAAATACTGTTGGCTATGCCTGCAGATGTACCCAAAATACTACCACTTCTCATTACCTCACCACTCCCACTTTAGTATAAAACATAAATAAAAACACATGATCTCTCACCTATTCTATGTAATAGCCTCCTAAATGACTTCAGTTCATTTCTTTTCTAAATCTTATATGTATTTTGTCTTAGTCATCTAGTGATGCTGTAACAGAAATACCACAAGTGGATTGCTTTAACAAAGAGAAATTTATTTTCTCACAGTCTAGTAGGCTAGAAGTTCAAATTCAGTGTGTCAGCTCAAGGGGAAGGCTATCTCTCTCTGTCAGCTCTGGAGGAAGGTCCTTGTCATCAATCTTCCCCTGGACTAGGAGCTTCTCTGTGCAGGAACGCCAGGTCCAAAGGATGCGCTCTGCTCCCGGCACTGCTTTCTTGGTGGTATAAGGTCCCCAAGTCTCTGCTTGCTTCCTTTTCCTTTTATCTCTTGTAAGATAAAAGGTGGTGCAGGTCACATCCCAAGGAAACTCCCTTCACATTGGATCAGGGATGTGACCTGAGCAAGGGTGTTACATCCCACTCTAATCTTCTTTAACCTCAGGAAGAGATTATGATTTATAACACATAAGAAAATCATAAAATGGAGAACAACCACACAATACTGGGAATCATGGCCCAACCAAATTGACCACATTTTTGGTGATACAATTCAATCCATGACATATTTTAAACCTGGTAGCCAGAGTTATACTTTGCAGGCAATGTCACTGTTCTATCCAAAATCCTTCGACGCCTTCCCAATAAAATCCAAATGTTTTACCATGGTAAACAATCCCTTACCTGATCTGGCTGCTGGCTACCTCTCTGGCCTCATCCCCTACCAGACTCTTCTTCACTCTGTTTCCTTTCTTCCTTCCTTCCTTTCTAGCTTGCTTGCTTTCATTCTTTCCCTCTAGTATTCCCATTATGCATATAATACAATTTTTGTTACTGTTTCACAGTTCTTAGATATTTGAAGTAATAATGGCTAAGAATTTGCCAAAATTAAAGGTACAGACCAAATCACAAATCCAGGAAATTCAGAGAACACCAAGCAGGATGAATATAACAAAGAAAACTAAACAAATTAAAAAAAAAAAAAAAAATCTGCATCTAAACATATCATATCAGGCTTCAGAAAATCAAAGACAAAAAGAAAACTTTGAAAGAAACCAGGTAGGTAGGAACAATTAAAAAAAAAAAAACTTATAGTAGAAAAAAGATAAAAATTATACTGGGCTTCTCTTTAAAAGCCATGCAACCACGAGGAAAGTGGAGTGAACTATTTAAAATGTTGAAAGAAAAAAAAAAAAACAAAAAACTTGATAAATGCTTCAAGTTCTCTTCACTTTCAGCAAGCAATTTTCGAATGACTACTTCTTGTTCTAAGTACAAGGTGTTCATGAGCACAATTAAGTGTTCTGGAATTCCCATTCCTTGCAATTCTACCCATGATTTATTATGATCCACACAGTCAAATGCCTTGGTATAGTCAGTAAAACACAGATAAATATCATTCTGGTATTCTTTGCTTTCAGCCACGATCCATTTGACATCAGCAATGATATCCCCTGTTCCACATCCTCTTCTAAATCTGGCTTGACTTTCTGGCAGCTCCCTGTTGATGTACTGCTGCAACCACTTTTGTATAATCTTCAGCGAAATTTTACTTGTGTGTGATATTAATGCTATTCAATAATTTCCACGTTCTATTGGATCACCTTCCTTTGGAATGGACACAAATTTGGATCTCTTCCAATCGATTGGCCAGGTAGCTGTCTTCCAAATTTCTTGGCATAGACAAGTGAGCACCTCCAGTGCTGCATCCCTTTGTTGAAACATCTCAGTTGGTATTCTGTCAATTCCTGGAGCCCTGTTTTTCGCCACTGCCTTCAGCGCAGCTTGGACTTCTTCCTTCAGTACCACTGGTTCTTGATCACATGCTATCTCCTGAAATGGTTGAATGTTGACTAAATCTTTTTGGTCCAGTGACTCTGTATTCATCTTCTTTTGAAGCTTGCTGCATCATTTAATATTTTCTCCATAAAATTCTTCAATATTGCAACTCAAAGTTTGAATTTTTTCTTAAATTCTTTTAGCTTGAGAAATGCTTAGCATGTTCTTCTCTTTTAGTTTTCTAACTCCAGGTCTTTGCACATTTCATTAGAATATTTTTCTTTGTCTTCTCTAGCCACCTTTTGAAATCTTCTGTTCAGCACTTTACTTCATCATTTCTTCCTTTAGCTTTAGCTACTCTTCATTCAAGAGCAAGTTTCAGAGTCTCTTCTGACAACAATTTTGGTCTTTTCTTTCTTGTCTTTTTAATGACCTCTTGCTTTATTCATGTATGATGTCCTTGATGTCATTCCACATATATGCTAATATTAATCTAATTATATAAATAACTACTTTAAATATGAATAGTCTAAATATACAAATTAAAAGACAGAGATTGTCAGAATGGATAAAAAGCGAGACTCAAATGTATATTTTCTAAAAGAAATCCACTTTAAAGTAAAGACACAGACCTATTAAAAGTAAAAAGAAGGAAAAAGATATACCATGGTAACACCAATATCTTTGGAAACCAAGTATCTGATAAGAATATAGTAATGAAAATATATGTAAAATTTTGTCATCTTAACAACAAAAAGACAAATAACCCAATCATAAAATGTGCAAAGAACTAAAATAGACACTTCAACAAGGAGGACATTCAAAAGACCACCAAATATATAAAAAGATGCTCAACATCATCAGCCATCAGAGAGATGCAAATTATAACCACAATAACATACCATTTCACTCCCAAAAGATTGTTAAAATTAAAAAAAAAAAAAAAAAGCAGAAAAGAGCAAATGTTGGAGAGGATGTGAGGAAATTGGAACCCTTATCCCTGCTGATAGAAATGCAAAATGGTAGAGCCATTGTGGAAAAGAGTGTAGCAGTTCCTCAAAAAATTAAAAATAGGATTACTATGTTCCAGCAATTCCACCCCTAAGTATATACTCAAAAGATTTGGAAGCAGAGACTCAAACAAAGATTCGTATATCAGTGTTCATTGCAGCACGATTTACAATAACCAAAAGATGAAAACAGTCTAAATACTCGTCAACAGATGAACGGATAAACCAAATGTGGTTGTTGTTGTGAGGTGCCATCAAGTCGGTTCCAACACATAGTGACCCTATGTACAACAGAATGAAACACTACCCGGTCATGCGCCATCCTCACAATTATTGCTATGTGTGAGATCATTGTTGCAGCCACTGTGTTAATCCATCTCATTGAGGATCTTCCTCTTTTTTGCTGACCCTTTACTTTACCAAGTATGATGTCCATCTCCAGGGACTGGTCCCGCCTGATAACATATCCAAAGTACGTAAGAAAAAAATTTGCCATCCTCCCTTCTAAGGAGGATTCTGGCTTCTTCCAAGACACATTTATTTATTCTTCTGGAGGTCCATGTTATATTCAATATTCTTCACCAAAACCAAAATTCAAAGGCATCAATTCTTCTTTGGTCTTCCTTATTCATTGTTCAGCTTTCACATGCATATGAAAATACCATGGCTTGGGTCAGGCGCACCTTAATCCTCAAGGTGAAATCTTTGCTTTTTAACACTTTAAAGAAGTCTTTTGCAGCACATTTTTCCAACGCAATACATCTTTAGATTTCTTGACTGTTGCTTCTATGGATGTTGATTGTGGAACCATGTAAAATAAAATCCCTGACAACTTCAATCTTTTCTCTGTTTATCATGACGTTGCTTATTGGTTGAGTTGTGAGGATTTTTGTTTTCTTTACGTTGAGGTGTAATCCATACTGAAGGCTGTAGTTTTTGATCTTCATCAGTAAGTGCTTCAGGTCCTCTTCACTTTCAGCAAGCAATGTTGTGTCATCTGCGTATCGCAGGTAGTTAATGAATTTTTCTACAATCCTGATACCCTATTCTTCA
This sequence comes from Dugong dugon, assembly GCA_030035585.1. Classification (NCBI taxonomy): domain Eukaryota; kingdom Metazoa; phylum Chordata; class Mammalia; order Sirenia; family Dugongidae; genus Dugong; species Dugong dugon. The sequence goes on from CM057483.1 coordinate 74,727,738, forward strand.
TATAGTCCAGCTTCTCTGATTATTTGCTCAGCATACTGGTTGAATAGGTATGGTGAAAGTATACAACCTTGATGCACACCTTTCCTAATTTCAAACCACACAGTATCCCCTTGTTCTGTTCAAATGACTGCCTCTTGGTCTATGTACAGTTTCCACATGAGCAAATTTAAGTGTTCTGGAATTCCCATTCTTCTCAATGTTATTCATAATTTGTTATGATCCAGAGTCGCATGCTTTTGCATAGTCAAATAAATGACACAGCACATACATTCAATGGAATATTACTTAGCCATCCGAGGCACAACTTTTTTTCTCTATTCACTGAGAGCAACAGAGGAAGAAGGAGAGCCAGGAATAGGAGGAGGAAATGGAATATGTGGCTAACTGCCATGAGCAACTGCCTTCTTTGCCATAAGCCAAGAAGAACTGGATGGTGCCCAGTTACCATTACTGAATATTTTAATGAAAGATTCTATAGAAGAATTCTGATTCAAAGGGGGAAAATGCAGAACAGAATTTCAAATTCTCATGGAAACCAGAATTTCTGGAGCCATAGAGGTTGCATGTACCCCTGGAACTATTGTTCTAAGATAATTTTTAAACCTTAAAGCAAAAATATACGAGAAGGCAGGGCCAAGATGAAGGAGTACACAGATGCTTCTGGTGGTCCCTCTTACAACAGAGACCAAAAAAAAAAAAAAAAAAGAAAGAAAACAAGCGAATTGATTATATATGACAATCTAAGAGCTCTGAACATCAAAGAAAAAGTTGAGGAATCAGACTGAGTGGTAGGCTGAGGGAGAGACGGTTCGGAAGCAGTGAGGAGCTAGCAGACCTGACCCGGCAGGAGCCTGAGCCCTTCAGGATGGATCAGCTAGTGGGACGCATCGAGGAAGGCAAGCAGCGGTGATTGGTAGAGACCCAGCGGCAGAGCGTCTACTTAGCCATCCAGAACCAGTGAGAAGCAGCCCTCGACTGGTGAAAGATAAGTACTTGTGTATGGCCTACTGCATGGATCAAAAACAACCCCCTTTGGGAAAAAACTCTCTCCCATTTATCTCCCTGTTCTCTGGTCTGCATTGGGTCTGGGATGGCTTCAGTGATTGCCGAGTCCCCTGGGCTGGAAGTAGGACCCATCACATGCCCTGAGCCATTCTCCCGGCCTCAGAGAACAGATTAACAAACGGGAAAAATAATCTGCCTGTTCCCCTAAGCTAGGAACTCAGGGTAGGCACAGCCCTTTGGCCTAGGCACAGGCATAAAGGGTCCATGGACTTTGAGTGCCTTTTCCCCTGCATAAACTTGTGTGAACCCATTTCAACAGCATAGGCGCTCATTACCACTGTACAACAGGCTATATACCTGAGGTATAACTTCAACTGTTTCAGCTATGTAGAGGCAGGTTTTTGACATTTGACACTGCACTACACGTTAATCAGGATCTTCACTTACCCATATCAGGGGCCTGAGGAATGGTGGCTCCACTCATGCAAACTAGCCATCTGCGACAGGGGCCCAATAAAAAGTGGTGCTCCCTAGTCGTTACAGCCAACAGCAACTGGTGCTCATAGTACGGCTGCAAAACACACCCATGTACGCCCTCTAGGGAACAGGGACACTCTTTCCACACAGACACTAGGGGGAAGCCATCAGCCCACTGACTTGCTCAGCATGTGACACCCTGGTGCAGTCGGAAGCCTGTACCCATACCTATCACCCATGCCTAAGAATGTAGGTGAGAGCCTGCACCACACACTTGGTAGCCAAGTACCTGGACACCTTTGCTGAATATATACAGGAGGAGAGGGCAGACTCCCGGGCTCAAATACTTAGTGACAGTTCTGGTCACCTGGTGGTGGGATTTTGGAGCTTCAGGCACACTGGTGACTGAGCTAGCTCATATGAGCAGCCTATATGGGCATATCAAAACAAAACAAGAAGCTAGGACACAGTAAACAAACATAAAATAAATGAATATAATAACTTATTGATGGCTCAGAGACAATGGTCAATATCAAATCATATAAAAAGGCAGACCATAATGGCTTCAACAAGCTCCCAAAATAAAGAGTCAAGATATTTTCTAGGGGACTTCCGGCAAAACGGCACTCTAGGCAGAAGCACCACGCGGTCCCTCCACAGCAAAGATCCGAAAAACTAAGCCAAACAGAGAAAACAACAATCCTGAAACCCTAAAACATCAAATGAAGAGATAAAGAACTCAGTCAAGCACCAAATGGCGTGAGAAAACTGACAGAGAACAGAGATTGAGGAGAGATTCATGCAGAGGTCCCCTATCAGCTAACGCAGCATGGATCTGCCATCTCAGAGAACAGCAAACACAGGGTACAAGAAAGCAGCTTCACAGAGCTTCCAGCGAGAGACAGAACAACCGGTAATTTGCAATATACGCTTTCACACACCCCACCCTTCTTCACCCCCACTCGGCATCCTCTGCTTGCTGCAGCCACAATCTCTTGACCAGGAAGCACCGGCTGCTTGGATTCCACCCACCCGAACGGGCCAGCTCTCTAAGTGCCATTTGTTGTGTTCTGGTGTTCCTTTTTTCTGCTTCTTTTGATTTCTTCCTTACCTCTCACCACCTCCCCTCCTTTCTCTCAAATGCCTGGCTCTCTCTGCCATCTTTGCTTCTTCCTGAGGGGCTGCGGAGCTCTGGTAATTTGTGATATATACTTTCCCACCCCCTACCCTTCTTCACCCCCACTCGGCCTCCTCTGCTTCCCGTGGACACAGTCTCTTGTCCGTGAAGCACTGGCTGCTTGGATTCCACCAGCCGGCACTAGCTGGCTCTCTGAGTGCCATTTGTTGGCTGCTGGTGTTGCTTTTATTCCACTTCTTTTGATTTCTTCCTTACTTCTCACCACCTCCCCCTCCTTTCGCTCAAATACCTGGCTCCATGTGCCATCTTTGCTACTTCCTGAGGGGCTGTGGAGCTCCGTTCCAGTGTGGAGCTGCTTCCTGGTATGGGCAGCCACGCTGGTGGGATCCCAGGGCTTTTGTTCATTTGTTTGTTTTGAATTCTTTGTTCGTTTTCTTTCCTTTTCTTGAGTTGGGAGTCCGTTCTGGCCAGGCAGTGCTGCGTGGCTTGGAACCTACCGACTCGGCTTGCACAAACATACAGAGGGATCACTGAGGACATTTCTTTTATCATTGTTTTTTTTTTTTCTGTTTTTTTGAGGGCTTTTCTTGTTCTTCTTTTTAAAATTTGTTTTCTTTTCTTTTCCCTTTTTGTCTTTCTTCATTACTCAGTTTATCGTCTCTCTATATCGTCCTTCTCTTTCTGTTACATGAATACCTGGCATAGTATACCTCTACACCTTCTAGCCAGGCTCTACTGCAACACCTGTGAACAACTTCCCCAGACCTCATAGCCGCACCAGTGGGATCCCTGGGAACTTTGCTGTTCTTTTCCCTTTCTGATTTTTATGTATTTATTCTTTTCTTTTCTTCCTCTTCCCCATTTTGTTTTTCTCCATTTCATAGTCTCTAATCTCTCCACTCCAATGACAAGCACCCTTAGCATTCTTTCCTGTTTGTTTCTATATTTTTGGCTCCTGTTCCTCTCTCCTCTCTACAATATCCATCTTAGCTCCACACATAACAATCTCCCTGCTACATCCTGCCTACCTGCACAGTGCACTTAACATCAAAGCACCAAGCAGCACAGGAACTGCTTACTGGAACCTGCCCTGCACAGATTACTGACCTGCCCTGGTGGCTGTAGTAAGTGCCACAAACAACCTATCCCAGTAACTCCGCTTCAGCTAGACCTGCCCTGCTGTACCATATCTGAGTGACTGACCCTGCCAATTGGAGAAAGAGGTGAAAAGTACTGTGCCCACAGATGAGCAAACAACAAAGAACACACAGCCCGCCTGCTCAGACATAGACAAATTAAAAAAAAAAGGGATGAAGCAAACAAAACAACAATCAATAAACGAGAAAAATAACTACTGAATGCCCTGAAGACAGCAGACAATAACAAAACATTTACAAAAACATGACAGGATGGTTCCAGTAGGAGTCCAAAATAAAACACCAGATGACTTTCCAGTTGAAGAAAAGGCACTAGAACTACCTGATAGGGAATTCAAATCTCTAATACTCAGAATTCCCTAAGGGCTGAAGCAAAAAGCAGACAGAAAGAAGAAAAAATAGACAAATTCATGGAAAATACAGACAAAAAATTGGAAGAATTCAGGAAACTAATGCAGGAACAAAATCTCAAAATAAATTCACAACTAGAAATTGTACAAAACAACAATTAAAAATACAAAGATAAGCAACAAGATTTCAAAAATAGTGTCATAGAAGGGCTGAGAAGCAGATTTGAAATGGTGGAAGACAGGATCAGTGGAATTGAAGACAAACACCTGGTTAAAACTCTGTTTGAAGAAAACTCAGAAAAAAGAACAAAGAAAAATGAAGAGACCCTGAGAGTTATGTGGTATACAATCAAAAGCAAAAATTGTCTAGTGATTGGAGTTCCAGAACAGGGGGAGAAAACAGAAAACACAGAGAGGGTCATTGAAGAACTGCTGACAGAAAACTTCCCCAATATCACGGAAGGTGAAAAGCTGGATATCCAAGAAGCTCAACGAACCCCATATAGGAGAGACCCCAAAAGAAAATCACCAAGGCATATCATGATCACACTCGCCAAAACCAAAGACAAACAAAGAATCCTGAGAGCAGCTTGTGAAAAACAAGAAGTCACATACAGAGGAGAAACAATAAGACTAAGCTGAGATTATTCGGCAGAGACCATGCAGGCAAGAAGGCAATGGGATGACATCTATAAAACCTCGAAAAAAAAATTACCAGCCAAGAATAATATATCCTGCAAAACTATCATTAAAATATGATGGTGAAATTAAGTCATTTCCAGATAAACAGAAATTAATAGAATATGTAAAAGTCAAACCAAACTTACAAGAATTATTAAAGGGAGATCATCAATTTCAGAACAAACAACTTCAATTCACAGGCAGAATCTAGGATGCAGGATTGTACCAGCCAGATAGCAATCTAGGAAATAAACTCTCAAGGACTATCCAAAACCAAAAGAAATACAACAGGGAATCAGAGCAGTTAGTCAGGAAATGACAACAACATCAAAACAATAAAAGAGGGAATAAATGGCATACGTATAGAACCTTCTAATGGAGAGGAAGGCAAGGCGATACCAAGTAATGGTAGACTGCTTCAAACTAGGAAAGATAAGGGTAAAATTCATGGTAACCACAAAGAAAAGTAACAAACATACTCATAAAAAAAAGAGGAAAAACATAAAGTCTCAGCAAAAACAAAACCCACAAAAATAAAAGAAGTGAAAAAAAAATCAACAAACAAATGTAATTCAGCACAGGAGTGTAAGACGAAAAAAGAAAATGTTAGCACCACAAAAAAAAAGCACTACAAAATCACAGCAACAAACTCACACTTATCAATAATTACACTGAATGTAAATGGATTCAATGCACCCATAGAGAGATGGAGAGTGACAGAATGGATAAGAAAACAGGATCCACTGATATGCTGTCTACAAGAGACACACCTTAGAAACAAAGATGTGAATTTATTAAAAGTCTAAGGTTGGAAAAAAGTATATCAAGCTAACAAATCCAAAGAAGAGCAGGAGTGGCAATACTAATCTCAGATAGAATAGACTTTAAAATGAAATCCACCATAAAAGACAAAGAAGGTTACTATATAATGATTAAGGGGAAGATCCATCATGAAGACATAACCATAATAAACACCTACGCACCCAATGACAGGGCTCTAAAATACCTAAAACAAACTCTAACAACTCTGAAAAGAGAGATTGACAGTTCCACAATAATAGTAGGAGACTTTAACACACCACTCTCAGTAGAGGACATAACAACTAAGAAGAAACTCAGCAAAGATACGGAAGGCCTAAAGGGCACAATCAGCCAACTGGACCTCATAGACATATATAGAACACTCCATCCAACCACTGGAAAGTGCACATTCTTTTCCAATGCACATGGAACGTTCTCCAGAATAGACCACATGTTAAGCCACAAAGCAATCCTCAACAAGATCCAAAATATCTTCTCTGATCACAATGCCATCAAGGTAGAAACTAACACTAGAAAGAGCAAGGAAAAAAAATCAATGGCATGGAAACTGAATAATACCTTGCTTACACATCAATGGGTAATAGAAGAAATCAGAGATGGCATAAAAAAATTCCTAGAATCAAATGAGAATGAAAACACATCATACCAAAACCTTTGGGACACAGCAAAGGCAGTCCTCAGAGGACAATTTATAACAATAGATGCACACATCAAAAAAGAAAAAGGGACAAAATCAAAACATTATTTACCGAACTCAAACAAATAGAAAGAGAACAGCAAAAAAAGCCCACAGCCACCAGATGAGAGGAAATAGTAAAGATCAGAGCAGAAATAAATGAAAATGAAAATAGTAAAACAATAGAAAGAATCAACAGAACCAAAAGTTGGTTCTTTGAAAGAATCAACAAAATCAACAAACCACTGGCCAGACTGACAAAAGAAAAACAGGAGAGGACGCAAATAACCCAAAAAACAAATGAAATTGGGGACATTACAACAGACCCAACTGAAATAAAATGGATTATAACAGAATATTTTGAAAAACTATACTCCAACAAATTTGAAAACCTAGAGGAAATGGATAAATTTCTAGACTAACAGAACCTACCCAAACTACAGTAAAGTGATGTTGAAAATCTGAACAGACCCATAACAAGAGAAGAGATTGAAAAGGTAATAAAAAAAAACTCCCAACCAAAAAAAGCCCTGGCCCAGATGACTTCACTGGGGAATTCTACAAAACATTTAAAGAAGAGCTTGTACCAGTACTACTCAAGCTATTTCAGAGCATAGAAGAGGAAGCAATACTTCCAAATTCATTCTATGAAGCCAGCATAACGCTGATACCAAAACCAGGCAAAGATGTCACAAAAAATAAAATTACAGACCAATATCTCTCATGAATATAGATGCAAAAATTCTCAACAAAATTCTAGCCAAAAGAATTCAGCATTATATCAAAAAAATAATACACCACGACCAAGTAGGATTCATACCAGGTATGCAAGGATGGTTCACCATTAGAAAATCAATCAACGTAATCCACCACATAAATAAAAGGAAAGAAAAGAATCACATGATCATCTCAACTGACGCAGAAAAGGCATTTGACAATGTCCAACACCCATTCCTAATAAAGAGTCTCAATAAAATAGGTATAGAAGGGAAATTTCTCAACTTAATAAAGGGCATCTATGCAAAACCAATGGGCAACATCATTCTTAATGGAGGGAGGCTGAAAACATTCCCCTTGAAAACAGAAAGAAGACAAGGATGCCTTTTATCACCACTCTTATTTAACATTGTGCTGGAAGTTTTAGCTAGAGCAATAAGGCAGAAAAAAGAAATAAAGGGCATCGAAAATGGTAATGAAGAAGTTAAACTGTCTCAGTTTGCAGATGATACTATACATAGAAAACCCTAAAGATTCCATGAGAAATCAACTGGATATAATAGAAAGATTCAGCAGAGTAGCAGGATACAAGATAAACATACAAAAATCAGTTGGATTCTTATACACCAATAAGGAGAACAATGAAAAGGAAATCAGGAAAACAATGCCATTTACAATAGCCCTTAAAAAGATAAAATACTTAGGAATAAATCTGACCAGGGACGTAAAAGACCTATACAAAGAAAACTACAAAACACTACTGCATGAAACTCAAAGGGATTTACATAAATGGAAAAGCATACAATGCTCATGAATAGGTAGACCCAACATTGTGAAAACGACAATTCTACTCAAAGCAATTTACAAATACAATGGTATCCCGATCCAAATACCAGCATTCTTCAAAGAGATGGAAGAACTAATCATTAACATCATATGGAAAGGAAAGAATCCCTGAATAAGTAAAGCACTACTGAAGAAGAAGAATAAAGTAGGAAGACTAACACTACCTGAACTCATAATCTAGTATACAGCTATGGTAATCAAAACAGCCTGGTAGTGGTACAACAACAGATACATTGACCAATGGAACAGAATTGAGAACCCAGATGTAAATCCATCCACCTATGTTCACCTGATCTTCTACAAGGGCCCAAAGTCCATCAAATGGGGAAAAGACAGTCTTTTTAACAAATGGTGCTGGCAAAACTGGATATCCATCTGTAAAAAAATGAAACAGGACCCATATCTCACGCTGTATACAAAAACTACTTCAAAATGGATCAAAGACCTGAATATTAAGCCTAAAACTATAAAGTTCATAAAAGAAAAAATAGGACCAATACTTCTGTCCTTAATACACGGCATTAACAGTATACAAACTATAACTATCAATGAACAAACCCCAGAAGATAAGCTAGATAACGAGGATCTTCTAAAAATCAAACACCTATGCTCTTCAGAAGATTTCCCCAAAAAAGTTAAAAGAGAACCTACAGACTAGGAAAATTTTTTTTGGACAGTACAAGTCAGACAAAGGTCTAATCTCCATAATCTCCAACAAAATCCAACACCTCTACAACAAAAAGACAAATAATCCTATTAAAAAATGGGCAAAGGAAATGAACAGACACTTCACCAAAGAAGACATCCAAATGACCAACAAATACATGAAGAAATGCTCGCGATCACTAGCCATTAGTAAAATGCATATTAAAACCACAATGAGATACCATCTCACCCCAGCATTACTGGAATGAATCAAAAACACTGGAAATAACAAATGTTGGAGGGGCTGTGTGGAGATCAGAACTCTTATGCACTGATCGTGGGAATGCAAAATGATACAACCATTTTGGAAAATGATATGGCGCTTCCTCAGAAAGCTAGAAATAGACATACCATTCGATCCACCAATCCCACTCCTAGGAATATATCCTAGAGAAATAAGAGTCCTCACTCGAATAGACATATGCACACCTATGTTCATGGCATTGTTCACAATAGCAAAATGATGGAAAAAACCTACATGCCCATCAACAGATGAATGTATAAACAAACTATGGTAGATATATACAATGGAGTACCATGCAACAAAAAAGAACAATGATGAATGTGTGAAGCATCTCACAACATGGATGAAACTGGTGGACATTATGCTGAGGGAAATAAGTCAATCAGAAAAGGACAAATATTGTATGTGATCTCTGCTATAAAAACCCATGAAAAAGTTCATACACAAAATGTAACAATCTTTGTTGGTTACCAGGGATGGGAGGGGTAGGGGGGAAATACTAAATAGGCAATAGACAAGTGGTATCTTGGGTGAAGGGTGAGACAATAGAGAATACCGGGGAAATTAGCACAACTTATACAAGGAAAGGTCATGGAAGCTCCACAGACACATCCAAACTCCCTGAGGGACTGAGTTGCTGGGTGGAGGGCTGTGCGGACCATGGTCTCCGGGAACATCTAGCTCAATTGGCATAACACAGTTTATTAAGAAAATGTTCTATATTCTACCTTGGTGAGTAGCGTCTGGGGTCTTAAAAGCCTGTTAACAGCCATCTAAGATACTCCACTGGTCTCATCCCTTCAGGCATAAAGGAGAATGAAGAGAACAGGGTATAAGGAAACGATTAGTCTGAAGGACTAATGGACCACATCTACCAAGGCCTCCACCTGACTGATTCCAGTACAACTAGATGGTGCCTGGCTACCACCACTGACTGCTCTGACCAGGATCACAACAAAGGGTTCTGAACAGAGCTGGAGAAGGATGTAGAACAAAATTCTAACGTACAAAAAAAAGACCAGATTTACTGGCTTAAAGGAGACTGGAGAAACCCCAAGAGTATGGCCTCCAGACACCCTTTTAGCTCAATAGTGAAGTCATCTCCAAAGTTCACCATTCAGCCTGGCAGTGGACAGTCCCTTAAAACCAAATGGGACTAATGAGGTACAGCAGTTCAGGGACAAGGGCCACAAGGCAGAAGGGGACAAGGAAGCTGGTGATAGGGAACCCAAGGTTGAGTAAGGATAGTGTTGATGTGGTGTGAGGTTGTTAAGCATTGTCATAGGGCAACATGTGTATTAACTGTTAAATGAGAAACTATTTTGGTCTGTAAGCCTTCATCCAAAGTAGAATAGCAGCACAATTGGAAGATCTTCATTGATTTCATTGAACTGTGCATTTAGAAATTTTTGAAATGGTGTATCTTTGGCTATGTACATTTTCACAAAAAAAAAAAAAAAAAAGGTCAAGAAGGGAGAAGGTTGACATGTTTGCATAAAATATCATAAAACAGTATGTTTCCTACTGTTTCATGAGAAACTATTTGTTCTGTAAGCCTTAACATGAAGTACAAGAAAAAAGAAAAAAGAAAAAAGATATTTTCTAGAGGAAGAGAATTTCTTGGAATTACCAAAGGCAGAATAAAAATATTAATAAAAAGAAATTTTAAAGAGATCAGGAAAGAAATTTCAAAATGCAGAACACGCAATAGAGGAACTTAAGAAGATTAGAGAAGAGCATAATGACAAATTTAACAGGCTGCAAGAATCCACAGAGAAACAACAGTCAGAAATCCAGAAGATTAACAATAAAATTTCAGAGTTAGACAACTCAATGGAAAGTCATATGAGCAGAACTGAGGCAATGAAAATCATAATACGTGAGAATGAAAATAAAGCACCTGACAGTAACTTATTTGAGCAAAAATCAGATAAAAGGATGGGGAAAAAAAAAAAAGAAGAAGAAACCCTATGAATTACGTGGGACTCTATCAAGAGGAATAACCTGCGACTGATTGGAGTACCAGAATAGGTGGGGGATAACAAAATACAGAGGGAATTGTTGAATATTTGTTGACAGAAAATGTCCCTGATACCGTGAAAAGATGAGAAGATATCTATCCAAGATGGTCTTCGAACCCCACAGAAGGTAGAGCTCCAAAGTAAGTCACAAAGACACATTATAATCAAACTTGTCAACACCAAAGATAAAGAGAGAATTTTCAGAGCCGCTAGGGATAAAGAAAAAGTAATCTACAAAGGAGAGTCAAAAAGAGTAAGCTTGGGCTACTCAGTAGTAACCATGATGCAAGAAGTGAATAGGATGACACATATAAAGCCTTAAAGGAAAAAAAAATTGTCAGCACAGAATCACATATTCAACAAAAATGTCTGTCAAATAAGATGACAAAATTAGGACATTTCCAGGTAAACAGAAGTTTAGAGAATTTGCAAAAATCAAACCAAAATTACAAGAAATACTAAAGGGGCCTCCGGTTAGAAAATCAATAACATCAGATAACAACCCAAGACTAGAACACAAGACAGAGCAACCAGATATCAACCCAGATAGGGAAGTCACAAAAATAAATGAAAACTAAAACACTGAAAATAGGGAAACAGAGATGTTAATATGTAAAAGATGACTACGTTAATACAAAAAAGAGGGGCAAAAAAATGTAGACATAGATTTTTCATATGGAGAGGAAGTCAAAGCAATATAAAGAAAGAAATGACTGGTTTAAACTTAGAAAAATAGGGGTAAATATTAAGGTAACCATAAAGGAAACTAATAATCCTACACATCAAAATAAAAAACAAGAAAAATATAAAGACTCAGTAAATACAAACTCAACAACGAAAAAGATGAAAATACATAAAGAAAAATGATTCAGCACAGAAAATTAAGTGGAACAAAGAAACTGTGAACAACACATAAAAAAGACATCAAAATGACAGCACTAAACTCATACCTATCAATAATTACACTGAATGCAAATGGACTAAATGCACCAATAAAGAGACAGACAGTGGTAGAATGGATTAAAAAAAAAAACATGATCCATCTGTATGCTACGTAATAGAGACACGTCTTAGACTTAAAGACACAAACAAACTAACAAAGGATGGAAAAATATATACCAAGAAAACGACACTCAAAAAAGAGCAGGAGTGGCGATATTAATCTCTGACAAAATAGACTTTAAAGGAAAATTCACCACAAAGGATAAGGAATGACACTATATAATGATTAAAGGATCAATACACTTGGAGGACATAACTATAATACATATTTATGCACCCAATGACGGGGCTTCAAAATATATAAAACAAACTCTAACAGCATTGTAAAGAGAGATAGACAGCTCCAAAATAATAATAGGGGACTTCAACAAACCACTTTTGGTGAAGGACAGAACATGCAGAAAGAAATTCAACAAAGACACGGAAAAACTAAATGCTACAAACAACCAACATGATCTCATAGACATATACCGAACACTCCACCCAAGAGAAGCCGAGTATACTTTCTTTTCCGACACACATGGAACATTCTCCAGAATAGACTACATATTAGGCCTTAAAGCAAGCCTTAACAGAATCCAAAGCATCTAAATATTACAAAGCATCTTTTCTGACCATAAAGTCATAGAAGTAGAAATCAATAACAGAAAAAGCAAGGAATAAAAAATCGAACACATGGAAACTGAACAACAATTTGCTCAAAAACTACTGGGTTATAGAAGAAATTAAGGATGCAATAAATAAATGTATAGAATCAGACAAAAATGAAAATGCATCCTACCAGAACTTTGGGACACAGCAAAAGCAGTGATCAGAGGTCCGTTTACAACAGTAAATGTACACATCCAAAAAGAAGAAATGGCCAAAATCAAAACTTTAACCCTACAACTGGAACAAGTAGAAAGAGAGCAGCAAAGGAAGCCCTTGGACACCAGAAGAAAAGAAATTACAAGAATTAGAGCAGAATTAAATGAAATAGAGAATAGAGAAAAAATTGAAAGAGTTAACAAGACCAAAAGCTGGTTCTTTGAAAAGATCAACAAAATTTCCAAACCACTGGCCAAACTGACAAAAGAAAAACAGGGGAGGAAGCAAATAACCCATATATGAAACAAGATGGGTGATATCACAACAGACCCAACTGAAATTAAAAGAATCATAACAGAATACTATGAAAAATTGTACTCTAACAAATTTGAAAACCTAGAGGAAATGGACAAATTTCTAGAAACTCACTACCTACCTAAACTAATACAATCAGAGGTAGAACACATAAATATACCCATAACAAAAGAAGAGACTGAAAAGGTAATTAAAAAACTCCTAACAAAAAAGGCCCTGGCCTGGACCGTTTCTATGGAGAAATCCATCAAAATTTCTGGGAAGAGTTAACACCATACTACTAAGGGTATTTCAGAGCATAGAAACGGATGGAATACTCCCTAACTCATTCTTCGAAGTCAGTGTAACCCTGATACCAAACCCAAGTAAAGTCACCACAAAAAAATAAAATTACAGACCAATATTCCTCATGAACATAAATGCAAAAATCCTCAACAAAATTCTAACCAATAAAATTCAACAACATAACAAAAAAATATTTCGCCATGATCAAGTGGGATTTATACCAGGTATGCAGGGATGGTTCAATATTGTAAAATCAGTCAATGTAATCCATCATATTAATAAAACAAGAGACAAGAACCACATGATCTTATCAGTCGATGCAGAAAAGGCATTTGACAAAGTCCAACATGCATTCATGAAAAAAACTCCCAACAAAATAGAAATAGAAAGGAAACTCCTTATCATAATTAAGGTCATTTATACAAAGCCAACAGCCAACATCATCCTAAATGGAGAGAGTTTGAAAGCATTCCCCTTGAGAACGGGAACCAGACAAGGACGCCTTATGTATCACCACTCTTATTCAGCATTGTGCTGGAGGTCCTAGCCAGAGCAATTACATTATAAAAAGAAATAAAGGGCATCCAAATTGGTAAAGAAGAAGTAAACGTATCTCTATTGGCAGATGATATGATCTTATACACAGAAAACCCCAAAGAACTCACAAGAAAGCTACTGGAACTAATAGAAGATTTTATCAAAGTATCAGGATACAAGATAAACATACAAAAATCGGTTGGATTCCTCTACACCAAGAAAGAGAACTTCCAAGAGGAAATCGCCAAATCAATACCATTTATAATAGCCCCCAAGAAGATAAAATGCTTAAGAATAAATCTAACTTGAGACATAAAAGACCTATACAATGAAAACTACAAGACACGACTGCAAGAAACCAAAAGACACCTGCATAAGTGGAAAAACAAGCTTTGCTCATGGATAGGAAGACTTAACATTGTGAAAAGGTCAGTTCTACCCAAAGCGATCTACAGATACAATGCAATACTGATCCAAATTCCAATGGCATTTTTTAATGAGATGGAGAAACAAATCACCAACTTCATATGGAAAGGGAAGACGCCCTAGATAAGTAAAGCATTACTCAAGAAGAAGAACAAAATGGGAGGCCACACACTACCTGATTTTAGAACCTATCATACTACCACGGTAGTTAAAACAGCCTGGTAGTGGTACAACAACAGATATGTAGACCAATGGAACAGAATTGAGAATCCAGACATAAATTTATCCACCTATGAGCAGCTGATATTTAACAAAGGCCAAAAGTCCATTAATTGTGGAAAAGATAGTCTCTTTAACAAATGGTGCTGGCATAACCAGATATCCGTCTGCAAAAAACTGAAACAGGATCCATACCTCACACCATGCACAAAAACTAATTCAAAATGGATGAAAGACCTAAATATAAAATCAAACATGATAAAGATCATAGAAGAAAAAAAGGGACAAATCTAGGAGCCCTATTACATGACATAAACAGAATATGAACCATAAGTAACAATGTGCAAACACCAGAAGAGAGACTAGATAACTGGGAGCTCCTAAAAATCAAACACTTATGCTCATCAAAAGACTTCAATGAAAGAGTAAAAAGACAACCTATATACTGGGAAAATATTTCTGGGTATGACAAATCTGATCAGGGTCTAATCTCTAAAATCTACAAGATACTGCAATACCTCAACAACAAAAAGACAACCCAATTAAAAAATGGGCAAAGGATATGAACAGGCACTTCACCAAAGAAGACATTCAGGCAGCTAACAGACACATGAAGAAATGCTCACGATCATTTGCCAACAGAGAAATGCAAATCAAAACTTCAATGAGGTACGAACTCACCCCAACAAGGCTAGCATTAATCCAAAAAACACAAAATAATAAATGTAGGAGACAATCTGGAGAGACTGGAACACTTATACACTGTTGGCGGGAATGTAAAATTGTACAACCACTTTGGAAATCGATTTGGCACTTCCTTAAAAAGCTAGAAATGGACGTACCATATGATCCAGCAATCCTGCTCCTTGGAATATCCTAGAGAAATAAGAGCCATCACAGGAATAGATATATGCACATCTATGTTCATTGCAGCACTGTTCACAATAGCAAAAAATGGAAACAACCTAGGTGCCCATCAAGGGACGAATGCATAAACAAATTATGGTATAGTCACACAATGGAATACTACGCAATGATAAAGAACAACGATGAAGCCGTGAAACATAACTGTGGGAATCTGGAATGCATTATGCTGAGTCAAGTTAGTCAGTCAGAAAACGACAAATATTGTATAAAACCACTATTATAAGAACTCAAGAAAAGGTTTAAAGTTGGAAGAAAACATTCTTTGATGGTTATGAGTGTGGGGAGGGAGGGAGAATGTTATTCACTAACTAGATAGTAGACAAGAATTATCTTAGGTGAAGGGAAGGACAGGACACACTATAGGGAAGTCAGCACAACTGGACTAAACCAAAGCTAAGAAGTTTCCTGAATACAACCAAACACTTTGAGGAACAGAGTAGCAGGGGCGGGGGTCTGGGGACCATGGTTTCAGGGGACATCTAGGTCAGTTGGTATAACAAAGTTTATTAAGAAAATGATCTGCATCCTACTTTGGTGAGTGGTGTCTTTGGTCTTAAAAGCTAGCAAGTGGCCATCTAAGATGCATCAATTCGTCCGAACCACCTGGAGTAAAGGAGAATGAAGAACACCAAGGACACAAGGAAAGTATTAGCCCAAGAGATAGAAAGGGCCACATAAACCAGAGGCTTCATCAGTCTGAGACCAGAAGAACTAGATGGTGCACGCTACCACCAATGACCACGCTTGTTGGAGCAGGAGAAAGGTGGGGTGCAGAACTCAAATTCTAGTAAAAAGACCAGACTTAATGGTCTGACTGAGACTGGAGGAACCCCAGAGAGCATGGCCCCCAGACTCTCTTCCAACCCAGCACTAAAACCATTCCCGGGGCCACCTCTTCAGACAGGGATTGGACTGGACTGTGGAACATAAAATGATACTCATGAAGAGTGTGCTTCTTAGCTCAAGTAGATACAAGTGACTAAATGGGCAGCTTCTGTCTGGGGGTGAGATGAGAAGGCAGAGAGGGTCAGGAGCTGGTTGAATGGACATGGGAAATCCCGGGTGGAAAGGAAGAGTGTGCTGTCACAGTATAGGGAGAGCAACTAAGGTCACAAAACAATGTATGTATAAATTTTTGTATGAGAGATTAACTTGAATTGTAAACTTTCACTTAAAGTACAATAATAAAGAAAAACTAAAAATACGTACATATATATATATGTATCCCCTGAAATCTTCTTAAAACCGAATGATAGTTTAGCTTAACTAACAAGAATGACTTGAGGATTATACTCTTTTAAGATCTATCTATATGGGATCAAACTGACAACAGCAACTTGAAAGATTAAAAAGTCACCTTAGGGGGCAGTGAGTTTATGTTAATGGGGGAGGAAGAATGCAGAACAAGACAGTGAGAATGTTGCACAACTTGAAGAATGTAATCAATAGCACTGAATGTAAAAACTTGAATTGGTGTATGTTTTTGTTGTGTATACTCTCAACAACAACAAACAAAAAATAAATATAAAGGAAGGAAAGAGTATTTTTTTTTTAATTTCAGAAAAAGCAGATTTCAGAACAAAAAAAGTTATCGGGGATTGAAAGGAATTGTACATAACAATGAAGTGATCAGTTCTTCAAAAATACATAACAATACTTAATGTGTATGTACCTAACAACAAAGCATCAAAATGTGTGAGGCAAAAACTAATAGGACAATAAAGAGAATAGAAGAATCCACTATTGTAGGTGGCGATTTCTAACAGTAATTGACAGGTGGAGAAGGCAGAAAACCAGTAAGAATATGATTGAACTGACAACACCATCAATCAACTGGATATACTTGACTTTTATAGAAGTACTTCTTGCAACAGCAGCAGAATATACGTTCTTCTCAAGTTCATATGCAACGTTCTCCAAATAGTCTATATCTTAGGCCATAATACACACTTTAATTTAAAAGAATATAAATCATGCAAAGTATGTTCTCAAAGCACAAAGGAATAAAACTAGAAGTCATAACAGAAAAACAGCTGGAAAATCCCAAAATATTTGGAGATTAAACAATCCACATGCTGAGCATGCTTTTGCCTCAAGATCTATACACCTGCTGTTCCCCCAGCCTGGAATCTTCTTTCTCCAGAAATCTGCATTCCCTTACTTTATTTGCATTTATTCTCAAGTGCTATCATATCAATGAGACTTTTTCTGACCAACTTGAATAAAATATCAACTCAACACTCACGACTTTCATTACCTTAGTGTATTTTTTGCTATGCAACTTTTAATGTGTTGGATTATATTAATTACTTGTTAAAGGAGCCTGGATGGTGCAAGCGATTTGCAATCAGTTGCTAACCAAAAGGTTGATGGTTCAAGTGGTTCTGTGAAAGAAAATCCTGGCAATCTGCTTCCATAAAGATGAAAACCAAGAAAACCCCTATGGAGCAGTTCTTCTCCGTAACACATTAAGTCACCATGAGCTGGAATCAACTCAACTGCAGCTAACAATAACAACAGTTACTTTTTTTGTTTATTGTCTATGAATTCTCACTAGAATGCTAGGTATTTTACCACTAGCAAGTTAATTTAGTTTCTGTGTTATCCCAAGTCCACAGAACAGTGCTGAAACAGATTAGGTATTCAATTTATATTTATTGAAGGAATAAACAAATAAATGACAAGAGACTTTTGGAGTGACTAGTGAGATGGGAACAGAACCAAGGATATAGTATTCCAGAGTCCAAGTGATGTAAGTGATTGAAGAAGGGGAAATTATCATCTGTGTTAAAGCTGCTAATCAGTCAACAAGGTGGTGATTGAGAAACAGCTACTGGATTTTCCAAATACAGACAACACTGACAAGAGATATAATGTACAAAGAAAAAGTAATAGTAACAGTAAACCTGTAATTTAAACCAATTTTGATAAATTGTAGGTGAGAGTGGGAACACGTAGACTGAATAATAGTATGAAAAACATCATGTCTTTTTCCGTGGAAAAAAAAGTTGAGTTCGTAGGTACTGCATAGTTATTTGGAATCTCTGGGTGGTGCAAATGGTAAATGATGAGCTTGGCTGCTCACTGAAAGTATGAAGGTTTGAGTTCACTCAAATGTGGCTCAGAAGAAAGGCCTGGCAATCTACTTCCAAAAAACTAGTCACTGAGAACCCTATGAAGCACAGTTCTACTCTGACACACATGGGGTCACCATAAATTGGAATCGACAGCAACTGGTGGTTTTATTTAATTTCTCGTATCAAGGGAGGCTCATAAACTGGATTATATTGGTCAAAATGTAAAAGTTGACCAGCAGTAGGATATACATAGAATGTAGATAAAAAAACAAACATACTAAAAATAGTATTGAAACTTGATTACTCTAATAGAAAAAAAAGGTAGCAGTAAGAATACACATTAAGAGAAAACGTAAAATAATAAGTGTGCAGAAAAGTGTTAACATAGCAGGACTGAGATTTGTTATCCTTAGAAAGGTCTGCTTTCAAAGTTGGCCCTTGGCTGGCATCTGGGAACTTGGTCTTCAGGAAGGTTCCCACCATTCCCAGAACAAACTGTGGCTCTGTGTCGAAACTGTTGGCTCAAATGGTATGGTTTATTCTAAATGGCTACTTTCTTTCTTGGTGTCTGGAATATTGTTATATGCTAGGAAGAGGGTGCTTACATGACAAATCCCCAATAAAAAACTAATGCTAAGTTGTTCATGAGCTTTCCTGGTAGACGACAACATTCCACAGATGTTGTTAGAAATAATTTCTAGGGAATTATTTGTGACTCCACTGGAAGAGGACTATCAGAAACTAGTACCTGTTTTTTTCTGGATTTAACCCCATGCACCTTTTCTCTTTGGAGATTTTGCTTTATATCATTTTTTTGTAATAAATATTAGTCATAAGTTTGATCATATGCTGAGTCCTACTAATGAATCAACAAACCTGGCAGTGATTTTAGTCTTCAACAACGCAGAGAAAAGATAAAAATTATCATGATCCCACTAAAAGGCAATAGACCAAACTTCCATATTAAAGGATAAAACAAGACACTTACATCTGGTTTTTTAAAGATTTATCTATATAAGTTTTAGAGAAGATATAACTAATACAAATGTCATCTGAAGGCTGAAAATAAAATGTTGGCAAAGAAATGCTCAACAAATTCTGCAAAGATTGAACAGGGATAAACTTTTAAAAATAAGGCAAAGCATGATTCCAGACAAAAAGCTTTAAATAAGGAACATAGTAACTATTTATTATGAAAAGTTATAATCTACAAGGAATAAAGTAATAAAAACTCTCCAGCAAACAACATATCATTGGAATACATGTATACATATTTAAAAATGAAAACACCTAAAATACAAGAATATATTACAAAATGCCAAATATTGTGTTATACTTTTAGAGACCTTTCTTAGAATTTGACAACTCAAGAAGACAAAAAGTAAAATATATATGATATTAGTAGTAGAAATAAAAACTTTGATATAATAGTTAATATAGACCATTATACCTAAAAATGTACATATTAAAAAAACTGACATATTTTACAAAATTTAGATATGTAGTAGGCCACAAATTATGCCTCAAATTTCAGAAAGGAAAATTTTTTCTAAGCTTTATTTTAATACTCAAACACAATATAACTAACATTAGCATCAGTAATGAAAATATATCTAAGAACACCATCAACAACATAATCATTAGTCTTAATAACTCTTAGGTCAAAGAGGAAGCACATCTTAAATTAAGTATTAAACTTTATTTTTGAAGAGTATATCAATTGAATTTTCTCACCACATAGCAAAACTTATAAACTATTGCTAAACCAAATCTTAGAAATTCATTTTCCTAAGTATCTTTATTATTAAGAATCTAAGGAGAAAATTTAGAGGACAGGAAAAACAGAAACAAAAAATACACTGCATTAAAATAATTTAAAGCATGGAAAAAATAGACATGTAACATTTATCAATAAAATCTGAGACCATTCATGGATAGAAGAAAATCATCAAATAAACCTCTTAAATTTGTGATGAAAAGAAAAATTAAGAAATTAAAACAGAATTATATTAAGAATGAGAAAGATAATACATTATATATTTGAAGATTAAAAATTTTATGTATACCACTGAATCCTTCGGTATTCAGTTTATGTCTTGCCAATGTCCTTTAATATCTTGATGAAAGGGATCAATTTTCTGGGAAATTTTGAATAATTAAATGGCTTTCAGAAGAGGTTTATAAAATGAATAGATCAATAATAGATCAATAAGCATAAAAGAAACAAAAAACTTCAAGGATGTGGATAGTTGAGAAAAACAAAGATAAACATTTCCTCGTTCTATTACATCAGAAACTTATAAGAAATTGTATATAGAATCTGGCCTCACTGAGACTTAATAATGAATTAGAGGGACATATCAAATAAATTAATGGCTGCCAATATTTTAGACATTTCAACCAAGATATTCACAGATACTGGGATACAGTTTTAATCTAATGTAAAACTAAAAGAAATAAATACTTAAGGAAAACTATTACCACTCTTAAATTACTACTATCATTGTTATTAATATGATGCTATTAATCTATTACAAGTGAATGTGTGAAATTTAACATAATACTTTTTCTGGTTTACAAGAAGCTGTCTTTAAAGCCTGCACTTTAAAATAAAAGCGTTCTTTTCTAAGTCTGTTAGTACTTTCTAAAATACTTACTTCAGTATGTACCTTTATATATACTGTCCACTACTGATTCCATTTGTACAATAACATAGTTGGATCATTTTCTTCTCTAGTTCATGCGCAAGTTCCTTCACATATAGGCATTTTGCACTTGGTGTCAGTAATTCATTCCTGAAACTAAAATGTTCCGCACAAAAATACTAACCAATGTCAACAACTGTGAAGGTTCTGAGATTTTACCTTACCTGCAAGCTCAAAAGTTAGTCTATCTTAGTTTCATGGATGTTAGCAGAAGATACACTACTTTTAAGAGAGAAAGGACTTTATTCCATAGACTGATAACTAGCCAGACTGTCAGCATTTTCTCAAGCCTGAGCTTCAATTCCCTCTAGGGAATGCAAGAAGACTAGGTGATGTCTGTCACACAATGAGTTGTTTTACAGGAGAGGAACCCTGAACTTAGAAAACTCAAATCTCTTTGCTCCTTAGAAAGACTTTTTTCTATATTCTAAGGCTGTTCACTATACAATTGTCCTTGAAAATGTAGTCTGGAACAAAACCTTTCAGTGCTTTTAAGATATACAGAAACTTGAGAAACCCGTGGAGAAATATCTTCCAACAATCTGAAACCTATTTTTCATTATTTTTAAAGAGAAAAATCTTAATGAGTTTCATGTCAATTCAAAACCACCTATTTCCTAAATCATAAGTAAAACATATAAACGCCTGTATATACATAACACCATATCGTGTTGACATAAAATGCTTAAAATAGTGCTTCCTGATGACAAAACAGTATTATTAACAGTTGTTCCATATGTAGTAAGTAGCATGATTGCTTGATGCTAGCAACAACCTAGATGTTCATCTCCTTTTATTGGTGCTCAATGTACTTTTCCCAACCTCAGTACTTAATTCAGACATTCTTTCAATTGTGTTTTGGAAATAGCTGAAGAATTTCCCTCTACATCTTTTTTTGCATAAATTATGTATTAATTTCTTTCCAATATTAGAATTGACTGAAAAGTTTGTATTGAGTTATATATGCATTATATGAAGTTTTAGTATTAATAACTAAGAGATACACTGTATTAACTGGGGAGATACTCTGCAGGCTATATCCCTGTGTTCATGTGTTCATGTGTTGCTTACTGAGTGCCTTGTTGCAAAAAAGCAAAAACAAAAACAAAAACCTCTTATGTAGTCCAAGCCTGCATATCTTAGTGTGAGTGGTATTTGAAAAGAACCAGATTAGCTGAAAGAGGAATGTAATGGTTAAGATTTTGTGTCAACTTGGCTGGGCCATGATTTTCAGTGTTTATATGTGATCAATCCCATGATGGAATCTGCTGTGAGTAGCCAATCAGTTGAAAGGGAGTTTCCTTGGGGGTGTAGCCTGCATCTGAATATAAATGGCTTTTTGCTTACTCTGAATCCTGCGGCTGCCTCCTGTTCATCTGACTTCCGGTTCTTGGGAATTGAGCTATCAGCTTATCTGCCAGTCTTGGGATTTGTCGATCTTCACAGCCTGTGAGTGGAGCTCTGCTCTCTGACCTGCCAATCTTGGGTTCGCCAGACCCTGCAGCTATGTGAATCAGGAGAAACCTTGTAGTCTTGCCTGCCAATCTTGGGATTTGTCGATCTTCACAGCCTGTGAGCAAGAGCCCTGCTGTCTGACTTGCTGATTTTGGGTTTGCCATCCCCTGTGGCTACATGAATTGGGAGAAGCCTCTATCCGATCCACGGACTTGGGAGGTTCCACCCTCTACCATTGCATGAGCCATTTCTTTGATATAAATCTCTCTCTCAATATATATTTATACACTTTCCTGGTTTTGCTTCTCTAGAGAACCCAGCCTAAGGAAGTATTAAGAAAAACATTTTTTTAAATGGAATATGTAAATAGATTTAGCATAAGGGCAGTGGGAGTTTCTTTTTCATCTAACCCAGTCCTTCTCAAACTTAATATACATAAGAAAGAGCTGGAGTAATTTAGTAAGTTTAGGAGGTGGGGCTTGAGATCTTGTATTTCTAAAACACTCTTAGGTGATGTCCATATTGCTGGAACAAAGTATAAACTTTTAGTAGAAAAGTTGTAACTTACTGGAAATGAGGATGATGGAGTTACGAAGAAATAACTGAAAGGGGAATATTAAACATAAGGACTTGGGAAGAATTTCTTAAAGAAAAGTAGTTACTATCTCAATATAGAAAATAAGACTTGTGCAGTGGATGTAATGTTTCCAACCCCTAAAGACAAGTAAAGATTGGGTTTATAAAGATACTGATAATAAAACGCAGTAATAATGAAAACTAAAAAAAAAAAAAAAAAAAAAAAAAATGAGGTAGTTGATTTACGTCAGAACAGACTTACAGCAGAGTCCTTGGAATGGAGCCCCATCGTAAGTCGAGGACTACCTGTGTAGCTCCAAAAAAATGAGTAAAAGCTCAGGCTACAGTTTCTGATGTACTGGGCGATTCTGAGATTGGGACCTGCCCTAAATCACTCCTCATTTCCTGCTCTCCTACCAGGTGACTCTGCTATGTAGGTTTAATAGAAAACTTTAAAGTTCGGCAGCACATCATTTACCCAATAAATGAGTGCTCCAATTAATCAGAATTCTTAAAATGCTTATGTGCAAAGCTATCAGGAACTTTTGAACAGAATTTCTGATTGGTTGACATTTACATAACTTTGCTAAACAGTTACAAGAAAATCACAAGATCAGTGAGTCTTGGTTATAAGACCCCTGAAGTTTTGAAAACAGGATATATTCTTCAATCTTGAAAACAGGATATGTTCATTAATTTTGAAAATAGGATGTTTATTAATTTCGATTGTTTTCTGAGTTTTAAGTGAAAGTTAATAAGTAATGAAACCAGCCTTTTCTGGTTTCAGTGGGCCTAGTTACCTAGCTAGTTTTAAAGGTAACTTAAAGAAATATTTATTAGTTAGTGCGCATAGATTTTACACAACATTTAACAAGATGACCTTTAGTGTCATGGGTAAGAGCATTCTTTATGTTTTCATAATGCAAAACTTATAATTTGCGACACTACTATAAACAATGAAGGATTGATTCCACTCAGACTTCAAAGGAGAGTATAGAATGCCAGAGTTGTTCACTGAAAGACTGGAGGATGGAAAATGTATCCACTATCTCTTATCCACCATTGGTTGAGGGTTGTCACTGAGGGTTTAATACTTTCCCATCCTTCTGGGCTGCACTCATATGTGCACCAAGTGCCAGAAAGAGGAACAACTTACAACACATGCTTAAGATAATCACTTTTAGTGCAAAGTGAGCCTGAGATAACACTCGGGTAGGTGACATGAAGACTAGGATACCTGTTAATATAACTTATTTTTGCCTACTGGGTTGCCCAAGCCCAATCTCAAATATACCATGTTTAACTGTTATAATCATAAGGTCAATTGCAGATATGTTCACCATACTTTTTAATGGATCTGACAATATCCAGCTTGATATGAGTGGCTTCTGTTTGATGTGCCATCTTCAGGTGCCTCTGTCTCTAATAGGGTCCAGTAGCATGCCAGGAGCTGATTTCCAAAGGAATGTAATTCTCTGCTATAGAAGACAGAATCATACTCTAGAAGTCTTAGGGATCTTCTCTGAAACTCCCTTATTGGTGCTACCAGAAACTCCATGAATACTTGTAACGCTACTGGATCTACAGAATCATATGGCTCAACTGGCAGGCCCATTTGTATCACAACCTGGATCTTCTACTGAGACTTTTCTTACTTGGACTCCATTAAAAACTGAAAGCCTTCCAAGTCACCTAATAAATGTCCTTTAGCAGTAGGCTTGATTGCAGTATATGTTGCCTGAAAATTCAAATAGATCCACCAAGTGCCTTGTCTCTTGCTTACTGGTAGGGGGTTCGAGGTGCAATAATTTCCCTTTGACTCAGAGAGGAGGTTTCTGTATGTTCTATATCATTAGAGATCTAACACATTTACAAGTGTATCAGGCATCTGAATCTTTGCAGGACTTGTATTCCACCCTCAGGCATTAAAAAAAAAGTTGCTATCAAGTCTATTCTGACTCATGGCAACCATATGTGTATCAGAGTAGAACTGTGCTTCACAGGGTTTTCAATGGCTGATTTTTGGAAGTAGATCTCCAGGCCTTTCTTAAGAGGTGCCTCTGGGAGGACTCAGTCACCCAGGGATTACCTTCAGGCATACATGTATCTTACTGAATCACACAGACTATTTGCCACTTTCTATTTGCCAGTTCTGATTATCACAATGTCAGCAACATGATGTTCCAGTGAGAAGTTCTGAGGAATAGAATATCAAAATCATTAAGGTCCTTTTAGACTCTATTGTAACAGCAGCACAGTTAACACAGATCTAAAGGAAGACTATAATTACATGTTGTTACTCTTCCCACATAATAAGAAGCGTATTTTTATCATTTTGAATGATCAAAACTGAAAACAGCACTTCTGCCATCTCAATACCTGCCTACCAAGTGCCAGAGGCTGTGTTAATCTGCTTTAGTGAAGATTCCATCTCCAACACAGAGGATGCAATTACCGCAACAGCTTCATTAAGTGTCCATCATCATCTGTCACTATCCACCAGGCTTTTTTAAAAGAGCTTTACAAATGAATGGTAATATAGTTGACATAGGGACCCTGGTGGCTCAGTGGTTAAAAGTTCTTGGCTGTTAACCAAAAGGTCGGCAGTTCGAACCCACCAGCTGCTCCACAGGAGAAAGAAGTGGCAGTTTGCTCTGCAAAGATTTACAGCCTTATAAACACTATTAGGCAGTTCTATTCTGTCCTAAAAAGTCCCTTTGAGTTGAAATCAACTCAATGACAATGGGTTTGGTTTTCAGTGGGTATAGGTGATATGATGAGGTTCACATCTTTGTGTCTTTTAAACTTGAAAGGTGGCACTTAAGTCTTCCATTTTATTCTGAATGTTATATTGGTTTTGCTTTACTTTTTTGGCCAAAGGATCCAGTGTCTGTAGCTCAAGAAACCAATGTTAGAGTTGTGTCAGTTGCTAAGTATATTCATCACAACTCTTTATGCAGGGACTGGAGAAACAACCACTAGTGTGCCTGTGGAACCACTGGACTCACTGTAAGATAAACATGGGTGTGAAGTGGTATCTCATTGTAGTTTTGATGTGCACCTCACTTATGACACAGGAAGCATCAACAACAGATGAAATACACAGAGTTACTGTATCAAAAATAATTGGTTGTTGTTCAACCATTTCCGGAGGTTGCATATGATCAAGAACTGATGATATTGAAGGAACCTGCACTGAAAGCATTGGCAAAAACAAGCCTCCAGGAATTGAGGGAAGAGCAATTGAGATGTTTCAGCAAAGGGTTGCAGTGCTGGAGTTGCTCACTCATCTATGCCAAGAAATATGGAAGACAGCAACCTGGCCAACCGACTGGAAGAGATCCATATTTGTGCCCATTCCAAAGAAAGGTGATCCAACACAATGTGGAAATTATCAAACAATACCATTAATATCATACACAGCTAAAATTTTGCTGAAGATCATACAAAAGCAGTTGCAGCACTACATCAATAGGGAACTGCAGGAAATGCAAGTTGAATTCAGAAGAAGACAAGGAATGAGGGATATCATTGCTTATGTCATATGGATCTTGGCTGAAAGCAGAGAATTCCAGAAAGATGTTTACCTGTGTTTTATTTACTATGCAAAGGCATTCAATTGTGTGGATCATAAAAAATTATAGATAACATTCTGAAGAATGGGAATTCCAGGACACTTAATTGCGCTCATGCGGAACCTGTACATAGACCAAGAGGCAGTCTTTTGAACAGAACGAGGGGATACTGAGTGGTTTAAAATCAGAAAAGGTGTGTCAGGGTTGTATCCTTTCACCATACTTATTCAATCTGTAGGATGAGCAAATAATCTGAGAAGCTGGACTGTATGAAGAAGAACATGGCATTAGGATTGGATGAAGACTCATTAACAACCTCCGTTATCCGGATGACACAACCTTGCTTGCTGAAAGTGAAGAGAACTTGAAGCACTTACTGATGAAAATCAAAGACCACAGCCTTCAGTATGGATTATACCTCAATATAAAGAAAGCAAAAATCCTCACAACTGGGCCAATAAGCAATATCATGATAAATGGAGATAAGATTGACATTGTTAAGGATTTCGTTTTACTTGGATCCACAGTCAATGCCCATGAAGCAGCAATCAGGAAATCAAATGACCTACTGCACTGGGCAAATGTGTTAAAAAGCAAGGATGTCACTTTGAGGACTAAGGTGCACCTGACCCAAGGGGTGATTCTTTCAATCATCTCATATGCATGTGAAAGCTGAACAGTAAATAAGGAAGACCAAAGAAGACTTGATACCTTTGAATTATGGTGTTGGCAAAGAATATTCAATATTCAGTATTCTGCCAGAACAAGTCTGTCCTGGAAGAAATACAACTAGGGTCCTCCTTGGAAGCGAGGATGATGAGACTTTGTCTCATGTACTTTGGACGTGTTCTCAGGAGGGACCAGTCCCTGGAGAAGAACATCATGCTTGGTAAAGCAGAGGGTCAGCAAAAAAGAGGAAGACCCTTAGTAAGATGGATTGACACAGTTGCTGCAACAATGGGCTCGAACATAACAATGATTGTGAGGATGGCGCAGGGCCTGGCAATGTTTCTTGCTGTTGTACATAAGGTTGCTATGCCGACTTGATGGCACCTAACAACAACAACAACAATGGCTAATGATGTTGAGCATCTTTTCATGTGCTTGTTGTCTATTTGTATACACTGTTTAGTGAAATGTCTATCCAGGTCCTCAGCCCATGTTTCAATGTGCTTGTTTACTTTTTTTCTTGTTAAGCTGTAGGTGTTCATTATATATTCTGGATATTAAACCCTTATTTGATATATGGTTCCCAAAAATTTACTCCCATTCTGTCGGTTGTCTCTTAACTTTGTTGATAACCTCCTTTGATGTACAGGTGTGTGTGTGTGTGTGTGTGTGTGTGTGTGTGTGTGTGTTTTAATTTTGATGAGATCCCATTTACTATTTTGTCTTTTATTGTTCATATTTTTGGTGTCATATCTAAGAATATGTTGTTAAAGACTAGGTATTGGAGCATTACCCCCATGTTTTCTTCTGAGAGTTTTATGATTTATGTCATACGCTTAGGTATTTGATCCATTTTGAGTTAGTTTTTGTATATGGTGTGAATTATGAGTCTAACTTCAATCTTTTGCAAGTGGGAATCCAATTGCCCCAGCACCGTTTATTAAAGAGGCTACTCTTTTCCCCATTTGATGGATTTAGTACCCTTATAGAAAATTAATTGACCATAGATGCAGGAGCTTAACTCTGGACTTTAAAATCTGTTCCCTGGGTCTATATGTCTATCATTATTCCAGTACAAGACTGAATTCATTACTGTAGCTTTATAATATGTTTTGAGATCCGGAAGTGAGTCCTACTCTATTCTTTTTCAAGAGTGCTTTGGCTATTCAAGGCCATTTGCAGTTTTGTATAAATTTGAGGATTGGCCTTTCATTTCTGCAAATAAGGCTTTTGGAATTTTGATGGGATTGCCTTGGATTTATAGGTTGCTTTAGGTAGTATTGACATCTTGACAATATTAAGTCTTCCAATCCATGAGAGAGTGTCCTTCCATTTGTTTAGGTCATCTTTAATTTCTTTCAGTAGTGTGTTTTAGTTTTCTTTGTACAGTTTTTTCACCTCTCTGGTTATGTTAATTTTGTTTGTAATTTTAAATAGTGAAATCACCAAAAAAAAAAAAAAAAAGCACAAACTTGCAAAATATTTGGCAGTAAATAGACCATGAAAAAGACACATGTTTATAGTATGACATCTGAAACAAGAAGGCAGCTGAAACAAGAAGGGACACCATCAGATAGAATGTGTGTGTCAGGTGATTCAAATTTTTTCCACTCTCCACAAACCTGCAAATGACTGCTAAATTGCCATGTGTATAAAGATTGGGGTTACAATTAAATTTTAGTGAGTAGTCAAATTTAGGGAGCCTTGGTGGTCCAGTGGTTAAGAACTGAACTGCTAACCAAAAGGTCAGCAGTTCAAATCTACCAGCTACTTCTAAGAAACCCTATGGGGCAGTTCTACTCTATCCTACAGGGTCGCTGTGAGTCAGAATCCACTCGACGACAATGGGATGGACACATGGATGGAGGTGAATTTACAAATATATAGTCCACAAATAATGAGGATAGACTGTATTTTTTTTTTATATATATATTTTATCGTACTTCAGGTGAAGGCTTACAGAACAAATAGTTTCTCATGAAACAGTAGTACACATGTTGTTATATGACACTGGTTAACAACCCCACAACATATCAACCCTCTAAATTCTCAACCTTTTTTTTTTTGGTGAAAATACACATAACCAAAGATACACCATTTCAAAAATTTCTGCATACACAGTTCAGTGACATTGACTACGCTCTTCCAATTGTGCTGTTATTCTCACTTAAGATGAAGGCTTACAGAACAAAATAGTTTCTCACTTAACAGTTACTACAAGTGTTGCCCTATGACAATGGTTAACAATCTCACAACACATCAACAATATCCTTACTTAATCTTGTGTTCCCTATCACCAGCTTCCTTGTCCCCTCTGCCTTCTGGCCCTTGTCACTGGACTCCTGTACCTCATTAGTCTCATTTGGTTTTACGGGGCTGTCCACTCCCAGGCTGAACAGTGACCCTCGGAGGTAGCTTCACCACTGAGCTAAAAGGGTGTCTGGGGGCCATACTCTCGAGGTTTCTCCAGTCTCCTTTAGGCCAGTAAATCTGGTCTTTTTTTTGTGAATTAGAATTATGCTCTACATCCTTCTCCAGCTCTGTCCAGAACCCTGTGTTGTGATCCTGGTCAGAGCAGAGGATAGACTGTATTTTAAAAGGAACCTCTGTGTCCTTATTCAAGGAGATATAGTCTCTCATTCAAATAATGGGCCCAAGGTCTGAGAACCATTTCAGTTTCTAGACATTGTGTAAGAGATCATAATTTTCCATTAGTGGCTGACATCAGCCTTATGCTTATCGGCTCTTCATTTTATATGATTAGACAAATCAAGTAGCATTTTAGTTAGCTGCCCATTCATCTCACCCTTAGGTCTACTTTCTACTGCTACTGATTCCTGTAAATCAGTGTATCATGGTTGACATTCTGGCCTTGCTATCCTTCATGATAACTATGTCCTCTTTGCCTCTGATAGTTAAGTGCCAACATCTGGCCTCTAATATTCCAGAAACCTATAATTGTCATTGACTAAAGGGAGTTAGGTTTTATGGTACCATCTCTTACCATCAACTCTGTTCTAAGGAAAATATTCACCAGAGAGATTCTCATAAATGACAATTCCTCCAACACTAGTGCATTCCTTTTGCCTTAGTGAAAGAAGTTTCTTCTGACACTTGAGGGAACTTGGTCAGCTGTTAAATTCTCTGATCTCATTGAACAAATTTATTCTAATATTCTCACCTCCCTGAGTCTTGTGACTTCGGTTCTGATTAAGTCAAATGTTTTTTGTTTTTTTCGTTTTCATTATTATTGCCTTTTATTATTAGTATCTTTATAAGTTCAAACTTTATTTGTCTTTGGGGGTTGGAAACATTACATATAATCTTACAGATATATTTTAATACATACATACTACTAATGATAAGATACACAAAAAAGAAAAACAGACATTCGTGAATGCAGTTCATCATAACTCAAATACGTTAGGGACTACCTGTATTCTACGGACTTCCATAAGAATGAACAAATAAATCTTAGAAGAAATACAACCAGGATGTTCCTTAAGAAGTAAGGATGGCAAGACTTTGACTTGATTACTTTCGACATGTCATCAGGGAAGACCAATACCTAAAAAAGGACATCATGCTTGGTAAAGTAGTTGTTGCTGGGTGCCATCGAGTCAATTCTGAATCATAGCTACTCTACAGAACAGAGTAGAACTGCCCCATAGGGTTTCTTAGGCTATAATCTTTATGGGAGCAGGTCGCCAGGTCTTTTCTCCAGTGGGGCTGCTGGTGGGTTTGAACCACCCACATTTTGGTTAGCAGCCGAGCACGTCAACAGTTTTGCTACCAGGGCACCTTGGTAAAGTAGAGGGTGAGAAAAAAGGAGGGAAATGCTCAGTGAGATGGATTGACACAATAGCCACAACAGTGGACTCAAACATACCAATGATCATGAAGATGGTACAGACTGACAATGTTTCATTCCTTCTGTTATATGTAAGGTCACCATGAGTCAGAGCTGACTCTATAGTAACTAACAACAAGAGCAACTACACAGCAGAAGAAACTTGAATGGTTTTAAGTATCTGAAAAGAAGTTCAATATCACTGGCAGTTAGCTGAAGACAGACTAGATGTCCATCATTTGAGGAATGGATAAGTATAATACGGTAGATTCATATGTAGAATGCTATACACAGTTTAGAATCAGCAAACTATATACGTACAGCAACATGGATAGCTTTTTAAAATATTGTATTATATAGATAAAATAATAAAAATGAAATCTATTGCATGATTCCTTTTGCATAAACTAAAAATTTATACTCTCAAAACAACATATATTTTACATGTATAACAATAAACGAGGATATACATCAAACACATTTCCGTAGGTGCATATTGGAAGAGAAGGAGAATTGGAATGGAATCTCGGATAAAAAAAGAAATTAATGAAGTGTGACCTACCCTCACAAATTTTGGACAATGCGCCATGAAATGTGGATTATTACTAATTCCACTCTCTGCCTGATTTCCTATAAGGAGAACAAAAATGTTGCTACATAGGAAATTTGGCATTAAACTTCAATCTCATAATCCTTTATGATATCTATATAGTTGATGGTATATAAAAGTTGGTTCTTAAAATAATACTCAGTCTAACAAATCATATGGGCTAGTAACTAAAGAATAAGCTAAATTTTTTCTAAAGTATTGGTCAAAGTTTTCACATAGACATGTAATTACCTATCTATCTACCTGTCTGTCTATCTCAACTATGCTGAGTATTTGCTGTTTGCTTATTATTCTTCTACAAAATTGAATTAAAAATCCATTTACTAGTGACTTGAAGCACTGATGTGTCTATTCCACAAGATAACAATTATGCCAGAAAAATGGACTTATAACTTACATTGCAAGAGGATTAACTCTGAACTTGTACGTTGCTCCAGTGAATAGCTTGTAATAGCTACAGAAAATGCACCCTTCATTGCTCATTTGACAGCTTTTATTCCAGCCAGTGGCATAGTAACAAATCTTTCATGATCAGCAACCTGGGAATTTTGAAGTCCATCTTATCTCTGAACTCTTCTAGTTCTACTTTCTTCTTTCAGCTATTAAATCACATAGTTTATTTTTGCAATAATTTCTGTCCCTATTCGTTTTGTTTCAGTGCTATGCATACACTTCTGGGGTTTTTTAGAAGCTAAAAAAAAAAAATTATTATTTATAAACTTTTACAGAAAATGAACTGTCCGTCTGTATCAGGATATAAAAAGGAAGAAAATGATGCTAGAAGCTTATATAGGCAAGAATAAAAGCCTGGTAGTTGTCATTTGGGGCATGGTTTGAAGGAAAAATTAAAAGAACATGACCTCCCTCATCTGCAAGCACATAAGATTTGTTAACATCTATATTGTAATAATGATAGTGATAATAATAGATAATAATTACAAAGTGTTTAAGGAGGCTTGGTGACACAATGGTTAAGTGCTCAGGTGCTAACCCAAAATTTTGGCTGTTCAAACCCACCCAGTGGCTCTGAGGAAGAAAGACTTGGTGATCTGCTTCCATAAAGATTACAATCAAAAAAATCCTATGGGACAGTTTTACTCTGTCACGTGGAGTCGTTATGAATCAGAGTCAATTCAACAGTGCCCAACAACAACAACACAAAGTGTTTCCTGTGTGGTGTGGACTGTTATGGGTACTTTACAAATGTTAATTAAAACCTCATATCAACCCTAAGAGCTAGGTACCATTATTTTCTCCATTTTAAAGATGAGGAACTGAGGCAGAGAGAGATTAAGAAACTTGTCCAAGACTACAAGTGACAGAGCTAGTCAATAGGGAGCCATGCTCCAGAATCCATATTATATGCATGGAAAATGAAATGAGAATACCCATTGTTTTATCTATTAAATATCAAAATAATTTTAATCTGAGTTTTGTTTTAACTGAATGGAGACGTAGGTACAATCTAAGAGCCGGAGAGATCCAAGTGGAAAGTAGTGAATGTTAAACCTCTGCAGTGCCTAATATCTATCAATTTCCATAAAAGAACTAACCTTTTAAAAAATATTGTCTGATCACAATTTTAAATTAGTTTTGATGGCAGAATATGCATATCTCCCAGTGATAAGAGGACTTCTATTACTCTACCCATAGAGATATTTATAGTAGTAGCACATTCTTTTAAAACTTGTTGAAGAATACTGCCTAGGAGATCACAAGGTCTAGTATCTACATAGAGCTGTTCAGGGAAGCAATAAAACATGTACATTAAAAGCATGGCCTCTGAGTTAGACTACCTAGATATAAATTTTAGCTTCACTGTGATTCTAGGAAAGTTATTCAATTTCCCCATACTACAGTTTCCTAAAATTGAGAACACAATGGTTTATACTTTACAGGGTTGCCCTGAGGGTTAAATAGCACAAACATTATAGAATTCTTGGTGAGATTTCTGCCACAATCAAATGTTCAGTAAACATTATCTATATTAATAGTCATTTTGATAGTGGCTGTGTGGCTTTGGGAAAATTAATATTTCTGGATTTTAGTTTCCTCATCTGTAAAATAAGGAGAATATCATTGCTTATCATGTAAGATATTTGAGTAAATTAAATGAATTAGTGCATTTAAAGTTCTTACAAAGGGTGTGACAATTAAGAATTCCTTAATAAATATTAGCTATTATTGTTTAGAACAATTTGAAGGTGGTCATAACTACGGAAATTACAGAATAATGAAAAAAGATGCAATTAACATTAACTGCATTTGTTCTATCTCTGTAGTGAAAGTGCTATATTGTATATGATATATGGAGAGCTAGGATATTTTATAAAGCAAGCCAGAAAAAAAGGCCTGATTACATAAGAATTGGTTTGTGGCCCACCCTTTGCCTCCCTCCCAAAATGCATGTTCTTCCCATGTGCAAGACACATTCATCCCATCCCACCATCCCCCAAAGTCTTAACCCATTCCAGCATGAACTTCAAAATCTCTTCTTCTGAGTCATCTACATCAAGTATGCGTGAGACTTTGAGTGTATTCCATTCTGGAGCAAAATTTCTTTCCATCTGTGGACCTGTGAAACCTAGAAAATAAGTTATCTGCTTCCAAAGCACAATGGTGGAACACATAGTATATATTTCCATTACTAAAAGGAGAAATTGGAAGGAAAGAAAGGGTCACAAGTACCAAGAAGTCCAAAACCAATCAGGGCAAATCCCACAAGCTTTCAAGGCTTGAATATAGGTCTCTCTTCTCTAGACACATCTGTGCAATGGCTCCACCCTCAGACTCTGGGCATTGACCAAGATCTCTGTTTTCTGAGTGGAGGCCCCTTGGCCCTGGGCATCAGAAGCACCCTCCAGGCTCACTGGAAAGACAATACTGCTCTCTCAGCTTTGGTCAGCCCTATCTACTGGTGCACCTGAGTGGTGACCCCCACCTCCCTACCGCTGGCCCCAGGAGTCTTCATTTTCCTGGCCCACTGACATGGCATTTCTACTTTTACTTTGGGCAGTGGCCCCATTTTCTGGGCTCACTGGAGTGGCAGTCCCACACCCTCAACTTTGGGTGGTGGCCCCATTCTCTGGGCCTACCTGAATGGCAACACTACCCTCCAGAACCAAGGTGGAAGTGATGATTTGACTCTGAAATCTAGAGGAAAGTGGTTCTACCCTTTGAAACCTAGTGGGCAGTGGCTCCACTCTTTGAAACCTAGGAGGGCAGTGGCTCTGCCCCCGTGCTCTTTCTGACACTTTTGCTGGTCGCTGAACTATTCTAAGGATGCTCCTTTCTTTTTCTTGGAGGACAACAGATGTCTGCAGTAGTAGCTCCATTGGTCTTTACCCTGCCTGTAGAATTTCAGGAGACAGACAGCTTTCTTTCCCTGTCCCTTTCAGTGTAAGCTGACAGGATTTCTGTGGAGATGGTTGATTAGATCCTTTAGTCACAGGCCTAATCTTTTTAGCAAAAGATTGTGTAGCCACACCCTTAATGAAAATTCCAGGACATGCTTTGTTAGTCTGTACAACAAAAGTTTCTAAATTTTTATATTCCAATTTCTTTTTGCACAGGTCATTTCTCAGTCTATCTCTTTCTTCCCACATTTTATTATAAGCAGCAAGAAAAAAACCACACTGCCCCTTCAAGATTTCACTTAGAAATCTCCTTAGTCAAATATCAAAGTTTATCACCTACAAGTTCTTCTTTCCACAAAACATTTGTATGTAATTCAGATAAGTTATTTTTCACTTTATAGCAAGAATTTCCCTTGCTCCAACGACCAATAATCTGTTAATCATTTCGTTTTAAAGCCTTACCAGAAGTAGATTTAACGTTCACATTTCTAGGTACATTCTGTTTATGACATTAGTTTTCTCCACATCTCTCAATTCTTTCTGAGCTCTCATCAGAATTACCTTTAATACCCATAATTCTACCAACAGTCTGTTCAAGGCAATATAGAGACTTAGTATTAAGCATGTCAAAATTGATCCCATAATAAAATTGTAAAACCACTCCCACACTGTAAATATTTGTTAGAGCAGCATCCCACTCTTAGTAGAAAATTCTGTTTTGTTACCTACTGCTGCTGTAACAGAAATACCACACGTAAATGGCTTTAAAGAACAGAAATTCATTTTCTTACAGTTATGGAGGCTAAAAGTCCAAATTAAAGCCTTGGCCATGTTGGTTCCTTTCTTGTTTGTAGCTCCAGGCATTCCTTGGTTCCTTGGCAATCCTCACATTGCATCTGTAGTCCCCTTTATGTGTGTGGTCTCTGTGTCTATGCTGTTCTATGTATAGCTCAGAAGTGATTAGGTTTAGGATCTACCTTACACTGATATGACCTCAAGTGATTGCATTACAGAAGGCTATTACGTTACATTTAATTACATTATGGAAGATAATTACATTATGTTACACTAGATGTAAGAGAATTATATTACATTAGATTACATCTAATCTAATGGTGGTTAAAAATCCCAACACACATTTGGGAGGGACACAATTCAGTCCATAACACCATCTGAAGCAACAAATATTTGTTAGCTGCAAAACTACAAGGGATGGGAAAACCAACAGTAAATCATCACTTGTTGTTAGGTGCCATTGAGTAGGTTCTGACTCATAGCTACCCTGTGTACAACAGAACAAAACACTTACAGAATCTAAAAACTAGTTGCTGTTCTTAGCTGCTGTGAAGTCGATTCTGACTCATGGCAATTCCCTGTGTCCAGAGTAAAACTGCTCCATAGGGTTTTCAAGACTGTGACCTTTTGGAAGCAGATAGTCTGATCTTTCTTCTGAGGTGGTGCCTCTGGGTGTCAACCTTTCAACTAGTAGTCAAGTGTTTAACCATTTGTGCTACCCAGGGATCCTTAGTAAAAGAGATAAACACTCATAAATATATAGATCTTTATTCTGCTGTAAAGATGTAGACATGAATTGCTGTGGTGGCATTGGAAATGTAGAGAAGTGAGCAGACTATCTTAGTTATCTAGTGCTACTGTAATAGAAATACCACAAGTAGGTGGCTTTAACAAACAGAAATTTATTTTCTCACAGTTTAGGAGGCTAGAAGTCCGAATTCAGGGTGCCAGCTCTAGGGGAAGGCTTCCTCTCTCTGTTGGCTCTGGGGGGAGGTCCTTGTCTCTTCTGAGCTTCTGCTCCTGGGCAATCTACACGTGGCTTGGAATCTCTCTTACCCTATCTTGGCTTGCTTGTTTAATAACTTTTATCTCAAAAGAGATTGACTCAAGACACATCCTAATCCTACCTCATTAATATAAAAAACATAACCTAATCCTGCCTCATTAACACAACAAAGACAACCCATTCAAAATGGGATTATAACCACAGGCACAGAAGTTCAGAATTACAACATATATTTTTGGGGGACAAAATTCAATCCACAACACAGACCTAAGACAAATTCAAGAGGTAGAATTTCTGACCATTTGATCTGGAGAGTTGAATTATTATTATTTAGGATTATTATATTAGGATTATTTTACTGATAACTCAGAAGTTTCCAGCTTGTGTGAGTGATACAGCTGGTATTCACTGAGATAGGGGTGTAAAATGAAGTTTGAACACTTAAATGTAGGATACAGAGACTTCACATGCAAAATAAATTTCACTCAGACTTTCACTGCCCTGCTAAATAATTTCTACTAATGATTAAAAACTATCATTTATTAAACTAGCACTACTTGCTTTTCCTAAAACAAGTACTACTGCTTCGCCTTGGGGAATTGATTATTTTCCCCCTTTAAGAGTTTTATTACATATTTGAATAAGATGAAATTATTTTACAAAGCAGTTCCTCCACATGGTATATAAACATAATAATTTTAAAGAAATATTTTAATTTGTAATATGTACCAATAGTGAAAACAGCTAATATTATGGATCGTTTATTATCTTTCAAGAACTACGTGGAGCATTGTATGAAAATGCACATCATCTCAATTTTCATGGCACAATCGACAGTCACAATAGGTAGTCTTCTTTTATAGATAAGGGATCTGAGGCTTAGAAAGTTAAGGAACTTCTCCAAGATCAACCAACTAGCAAGTACAAGAGGTGATATTTCAACTTAGATGACTCTTACTCCCACATTATGTTCTTATTCCTTGTAAACTACACGTGAATCATTAGACATGACTAAGAAAGAATATAGTTACTCTGGGGTTGAAAAAAGAGAGAGAGAAATTTGTTTTCCCCAAGGAAAGGAGTTCTATTGAACTCTCTGACCTCTGTTATATTAGCCAGAGGTCATCATTCTTTTGACAACTCCTAACCTACAATTGAAAAGATTGAAGTTGTCAAGGATTTCATTTTGCTTGGACCCACAATTAACACCCATGGAAAAATCAGTCAAGAAATCAAAAGACGCATTGCATTGTACACATCTGCTGCAAAAGGCCTCTTTAAAGTGTTATAAAGCAAAGATGTCACCTTGAAGACTAAGGTGTGCCTGACCCAAGCCATGGTGTTTTCAATTGCCTCGTATGTATGCAAGAGCTGGACAATGAGTAAGGAAGACTGAAGAAGAATTGATGCCTTTGAATTGTGGCGTTGGTAAAGAATATTGAATATACCATGGATTGTCAAAAGAATGAACAAATCTGTCTTGGAAGAAGTACAACCAGAATGCTCCTTAGAAGCAAGGATGGCGAGACTACATCTCATGTATTTTGGATATGTTATCAGGAAGGATCACTCCCTGGAGAAGGACGTCATGCCTAGTAAAGTAGAAGGTCAGTGAAAAAAAGGAAGACCCTCAAAGAGATGGATTAACACAGTGGCTGCAACAATGGGCTCAAGCATAACAATGATTGTGAGGATGGCGAAGGACCAGCCAGTATTTTGCTCCATTGTACGTGGGATCGCTATGAGTCTGAAACTACTAGATGACATCTAACAACAACAACAATAACGTACAATTATAATTCATCTAGAAGATCTTAGTATTGTCTGCTATTAAGACCCATTAATGCATTTTCCTGTATCAAACCTTTGGAGTGCATGTTTTAGAACTCATATCATATGTCTAATAGTATGGTATCATTTTTCAATTTCCTCATTGCCTAAAGGTATCAGTAATGTTGACTGAAATAACTATGTTTAGTCTAGAGATCAAGAGTCAAAAGAAGTCAAAATAAGGCCAGGGGCTGACTGCAGAACAGACCGTCAACTTCTTCTATACAGATTCAAGCTAAAGATAAAGAAAATTAAAACAAGTCCACCAGAGCCAAAGTACAACCTTTAGTACATCCCACTTGAATTTTGAGACCATCTCAAAAATAGATTTGACCAATTGAACACTAATAACTGAAGATCAGATGAATTGTGTGATGACATCAAAGAAATCATACATGAAGAAAGCAAAAGGTCATTAAAAAGACAAGAAAGAAAGAAAAGACCAAAATGGATGTCAGAAGAGACTCTGAAACTTGCCCTTGAATGTCGAGTAGCTAAAGTGAATGGAAGAAATGATGAAGTAAAAGAGATGAACAGAAAATTTCAAAGGGCAGCTCTAGAAGACAAAGTAAAGAATCTTAATGTAATGTGTAAAGACCTGGAGTTAGAAAACCAAAAAGGAAGAATAAACTCAGTATTTCTCAAGCTAAAAGAACTGAAGAAAATATTCGAGCCTTGAGTGGCAATTTTGAAAGATTCTATGGGAAAAATATTGAACGACACAGGAAGCATGAAAAGAAGATGGAAAGAATACACAGTCACTGTACCAAAAAGAATTGGTTGACATTCAGCCATTTCAGGATGTAACATATGATCAAGAACTAATGGTACTGAAGGAAAAATCCAAGCTGCACTGAAGGCAGTGGCGGAAAATAAAAGGCTCCAAGAATTGACAGAATACCAATTGAGATGTTTCTACAAACCGATGCAACTCTGGAAGCGCTCACTGGCCTATGTCAACAAATTTGGAAGACAGCTACCTGGCCAACCAACTAGAAGAGGTGCATATTGGTACACATTCCAAAGAAAGGTGATCCTACAGAAAATGGAAATTATCGAACAATATTATTAATATCACAAACAAGTAAAATTTTGCTGAAAATAATTCAGAAGTGGTTGCAGCAGTACATCGACAGGGAACTGCCAGAAATTCAAGCTGACTCAGACAAGGACATGGAATGAGGGATATCATTGCCGATGTCAGATAGATTTCAGCTGAAAGCAGAGAATCCTAGAAAGATGTTTACCTGTGTTTAGTTGACTATGCAAAGGTATTTGACTGGGTGGATCATAACAAATTATGGATAACACTGTGAAGATAAGGATTTCCTGAACACTTAATTGTGCTGATGAGGGAACCTGTACATAGACCAAGAAGTAGTCTTTCAAAAAAGAACAAGGAGAATATACTCCTTAGTTTAAAATCAGGAAAGGTGTGCATCAGGGTTGTATCCTTTCATCATACTTATTCAATCTGTATGCTGAGCAAATAATCCTAGAAGCTGGACTATATGAAGAAGAATGGGGCATCAGGACTGGAAGAAGACTCGTTAATAACCTGGGATATGCAGATAACACAACCATGCTTACTGAAAGTGAAGAGGACTTGAAGCACTTAATGATGAAGATGAAAGACTACAGCCTTCATTATGTATTTCGCCTCAACATAAAAAAAAACAAAAATCTTAATAACTGGACCAATAAGCAACATCATGATAAACAAAGAAAGTATTGAAGTTGTCAAGGATTTCGTTTTACTTGATTCCATAATCAACACACATCAATGCAGCAGTCAAGAAATCAAACGACGTATTACGTTGGACAAATCTGCTGCAAAAGACCTCTTTAAAAGTGTTGAAAAGCAAAGATATCACTTTGAGGACTAAGGTGCACCTGATCCAAGTCATGATGTTTTCAGTTACTTCATTATGCATGTGAAAGCTGGACAATGAATCAGGAAGACCAAAGAAGAACTGATGCCTTCGAATTATCGTGTTGGCAGAGAATATGGACTATACCATGGACTGCCAGAAGAACGAACAAATCTGTCTTGGAAGAAGTACAACAAGAATGCTCCTTGGAAGCAAGGATGGTGAGATTTTGCCTTACATACTTTGAACACGTTATAAGAAGGAATCAGTCCCTGAATAAGAACATCTTGCTTGGTAAAGTAGAGGGTCAGTGAAAAAGAGGAAGACCCTCAATGGGATCA
Organism: Dugong dugon; assembly: GCA_030035585.1. NCBI lineage: Eukaryota > Metazoa > Chordata > Mammalia > Sirenia > Dugongidae > Dugong > Dugong dugon. The sequence goes on from CM057483.1 coordinate 74,768,811, forward strand.
ATTAACACAGCGACTTCAACAATGAGCTCAAACATAGCAATGATTGTGAGGATGGCACAGGACCTGGCAGTGTTTCTTTCTTTTGTACATAGGGTCACTGTAAGTCCTAATGGACTTGACGATACCTAAGAACAACAACAGCAATCTAGATAGCTCCTTTTGTATTTAAAATTTACTGTTCATTGTGCCATTTTCTTTGACCAATGGCAACAATGAATATGCTGGCATGAAGTCAAAGTCAGAAGACTTCATATTTATTTCTGTTGTTGTTAGGTGCAGTTGGAAGAGGCTGCACAGGGCTGGCTCACTATTATTTACTCCCCATTGCTAACCACTACATTGTCTCATGATCTTGTTTCTCCAGTCTCTACAAAAGGTTTAAGATTAACCAATGTTCCTCCTTGCAGGGTGAAGACAAGTGATAATGATCTAAGGATGAAAACCAAACAAAGCACCCATCTTGGGACAAGAAAAACCAGGATGTTGCCAGATAATCCCTAAGAATGTCACCAGATAATCCCAAAATGTCACCAGATAACCCTCAAGAATACCAGTAGAAGATTAACTCATCTTAGACATGACCACCTCAAGGGGAAACTAACACAAACTTCTAACACTCACAATCCTGCCTCTATAAAACCCTTCAGCCGATCTCCAGTGGGGGAGACGGGTTTTTTTGAGGAATCTATTCCACTCTGTCTCCTATATATCGATATATAATAAACCTCTTGCTGCTCACCTCACCTCTGTCTCAGAACTGGCTATTGCAGCAGGCGGCTCCAATCCGCGTTATTGCGGTAACACAGTCAAGTCGATTTTCAACTTATAGCAGCCCCATTTGACAGAGTAGAACTGCCCCATTGGGTTTTCTAAGGTGTAATCTTTGTAGGATCAGGTTGCCAGGTTTTTCTCCTGCATAGTCGCTATGTGAGTTCAAACTTCCAACCTTCCAGTTAGCAGCTGAGTCCTTAAATGTTGCACCACTAGTGCTCCTTATAATTTAAGAAGACTTTTTTTCTAATAAATTGTGGGCTAGCAAGATATTGATACTAAAAATGCTAAACTTCTATTGTATTTTAGTGTTAACATCAGCTTAAGAATGATTTTAATATTGTAAGTGAAATAATGCAGTAATTTTTTCAATATAATTTATTTTTATTTTTAATGTTTTTATTGTACCTTAGATGAAGATTTACAGAACAAATAGTTTCTCATTAAACAGTCAGTACACATATTGTTTTATGACATTGGTTAACAACCCCACGACATGTCAACACTCCCCCTTCTCAACTTAGAGGAGCTTTTTTTGGTGAAAATATACATAGCCAAAGTTATGCCATTTTGAAAGTTTCTACGTGCACAATTCACTGACATAGATTACATTCTTCCAGTTGTGCTGCTATTCTCACTATCCTTTTCCAAATTATTCCATCATCATTGTCTTCAACTCATTGTCTGCTAGGCTTCCCATCAAACCTTTTGAGTTGCTTTTGTCAATTTGATCTCACATAGATAATTTTTTTTTGTACCTTAGATGAAGGTTTGCAGAACAAATAGTTTCTCATTAAACAGTTACTACACGTATTGCCCTATAACAATGGTTAACAACCCCATGACATGTCGACACTGTCCCTGCTCAACCTTGGGTTCCCTATCACCTTTCCTGTCCCCTCCTGCCTTCTAGTCCTTGTCCCTGGACTGCTGTGCCTCATTAGTCATGTTTTGTTTTATGAGGCTGTCCAATCCCTGGCTGAACGGTGAACTGTGGGAGGGGCTTTACCACTGAGCTAAAAGGGTGTCCAAGGGCCATACTCTCGGGGTTTCTCCAGTATGTCAGGCCAGTAAATCTGGTCTTTTTTTTTTTTTTTTGATTTTTTAAAAAATTGTACTTCAGGTGAAGTTTTACAGAACAAATAGTTTCTCATGAAACAGTAGTACACATATTGTTTTATGATATTGGTTAACAGCCCCATGACATGCCAGCCCTCTCCCTTCTCGACCTTTTATTTTTGGTGAAAATATACATAGCCAAAGATACACCATTTCAAAAATTTCTACATGCACAGTTCAGCGACATCGACTACTCTCTTCCAATTGTGCTGCTATTCTCTTTATAGATGAAGGTTTACAAAACAAAATAGTTTCTCATTAAACAGTTAGTACACATGTTGCCCTATGACAATGGTTAACAACCTCACTACACATTAACACTGTCCTTACTCAACCTTGGGTTCCTTACCACCAGCTTTCCTGTCCCCTTCTGTCTTCTAGCCCCTGTCCCTGGACTGCTATGCCTCATTAGTCTCGTTTTGTTTTATGGGGCTGTCCAATCCCTGGTTGAATGGTGAACCTTGGAAGTAACTTCACCACTGAGCTAAAAGGGTGTCTGGGGCCATACTCTCGGGGTTTCTCCAGTCTCTTTTAGGCCAGTAAATCTGGTCTTTTTTTTGTGTTAGAATTTTGTTCTACATCCTTCTCCAACTCTGTCCAGAACCCTCTGTTGTGATCCCAGTCAGAGCAGTCAGTGGTGGTAGCCGGGCACCATCTAGCTGTACTGGACTCAGTCTGGGGGAGGCCTTGGTAGCTGTGGTCCATTAGTCCTTCGGACTTATCTTTTCCTTGTATCCTGTTCTCTTCATTCTCCCTTGCTCCTGAAGGGATGAGACCAGTGGAGTATCTTAGATGGGCGCTCACAGGCTTTTAAGAGCCCAGACACTACTCACCAAGATAGAATGTAGAGCATTGTCTTTATAAGCTGTGTCATGCCAATTCAGCTAGATGTTCCCCGAGACCATGGTCCCCAGAGCCCTCCACCAAGCAATTCAGTCCCTCAGGGAGTTTGGATGTGTCTGTGGGGCTTCCATGACCTTTCCTTGTACAAGTTGTGCTAGTTTCCCCTGTATTGTGTACTGTCTCACCCTTCACCCAAGATACCACTTATCTATTGCCTATTTAGTATTCCCCCCCCCACCCCTCCCATCCCTGGTAACCAACAAAGATTGTTACATTTTGTGTGTGAACTTTTTCATGGGTTTTTACAATAGAGGTCTCATACAATATTTGTCCTTTTGTGACTGACTTATTTCACTCAGCATAATGTCTTCCAGTTTTGTTCCTTTTACTCTCCTGTGCTGAGTACCTTTTGTTTGTGGAATTTTTTAAATTTCTTTTGTTTTTGTAGGTTTTGTTTTTACTGAGACTTTATGCTTTTCTTCTTTATTTTGATGGGTAGGTTTGTTAACTTTCTTTCTGTTTACCTTGAAATTTACCCTTATCTTCCTAGATTTGAACGAGTCTATTATTACTCGGTATCACTTGAATTCCTCTCCGTTAGAAGGTTCTATATCTACACCATTTATTCCCTCTTTTATTGTTCTGATGGTGTTGTAATTTACAGATTAACCTCTCTGGTTCCCTTTTGTAATTCTTTTGGTTTTGCATAGTCTTTTAAGAGTTCATTTCCTAGGTTAGTATCTGGCTAGTACAATCCTGTGTCCTATATTCAGCCCGTGGTCTGATATTGTTTGTTCTCAGATTGAAGGACTTCCTTTAATTAGTCTCATAAGTTTGGTTTGGTTTTTACATAGTCCCTTAATTTCTGTTCATCTGGAAATGACCTAATTTCACCATCACAGTTGAACAACAGTTTTGCAAGATATGTTATTCTTGTCTGGCAACTTTTCTTTCAAGGTTTTATATATGTCATCCCATTGCCTTCTTTCCTGCATGGTTTCTGCTGAATAATCAGAACTTAGTCTTATTGTTTCTCCTCTGTATGTGACTATTTGTTTTTCTTGAGCTGCTCTCAGGATTCTTTGTATGTCTTTGGTTTTAGCGAGTGTGATTATGATATGCCTTGGTGATTTTCTTTTGGGGTCTATCCTATACAGTGTTCTTTGAGCTTCTTGGATGGTCAGCTTTTCATCTTTCATGATACTGGGGAAGTTTTCTGTCAGCAATTCATCAGTGATACTCTGTGTCTTCTTGTTTTCGCCCCCTCTTCTGGAACTCTGATCACTCTCAGAGTTTTGCTTTTGATTGTATCCCACATAATTCTCAGGGTCTCTTCATTTTTCTTCATTCTTTTTTCTGAGTTTTCCTCAAATATAGTTGTATCCTAGTGTTTGTCCTCAATTCTGCTGATCCTGTCTTCCACCGTTTCAAATCTGCTCCTCAGCCCTTCTATGACACTGTCCATTTCTGAAATCTTGTTGTTTATCTTTTGGATTTCTAATTGTTGTTTTTGCATAATTCTTAGTTGTGAATTTATTTTGGCATTTTGTTCCTGCATTATTTTCTTGAATGCTTCCATTTTTTGGTCTGTATTTTCCATAAATTTGTCCGCTTTTTCCATGAATTTATCTATTTTTTTCCTCATTTTTGTCTGCTTTTTGCTTCAACTCTTGGATAATTCTGAGTACTAGAGATTTGAATTCCCTATCGGGTAGTTCTAGTACCTTTTCTTCTACTGGAAAGTCATCTAATGTTTTATTTTGGAAGCCTATGAGAACCATCCTGTCCCGTTTTTATAAATGTTTTGATATTGTTTGCTGTCTTTGGGGCATTCAGTAGTTATTTTTCTTGTTCATTGATTGTAGATTTGTTTGTTTCATCCTTTTTTAAAAAAAATTTGGCTATGTCTGAGCTGGCAGGCTGTGTGTTTTTTGTTGCTTGCTCACCTGTGGGCATGATACTTTTCATCTCCTTCTCTAATTGGCAGGGTCAGTCACTCAGATATGGTACAGCAGGACAGGTCTAGCTGAAGAGGAGTTGCTGGGATGGGTTGTTTGTGGCACTTCCTACAGCCACCAGGGCGGGTCGGCAATCAGTTCAGGGCAGGTTCCAGTAGGCCGTGCCTTTGCTGCTTGGTGGTGTGATGTTAAGTGCACAGTGCAATTAGGCAGGATGGAGGTGGGAGATTGTTAAGTGTGGAGCTAGGATAAGTATGGGAGAGAGGAGAGAGGAACAGGAGCCCAAAACATAAAAACAAAGAAAAAAGAGTGCTAGGGGAGCTTGCCATTGGAGTGTAGAGATGAGAGACTATGAAATGAGAAAAACAAAAAGGGGAAGAAGAAAAGAATGAATAAATAAAAATTAGAAAGAAAAAAGAACAACAAAGATCCAGGGATCCCACTGGTGTGGCTACGAGGTCTGGGGAAGTTGTTCCCAGGTGTTGAAGTACAGTCTGTCTCAGAGGCATAGATGTAGTCAGCACCAGGTATTCAGGGGACAGGAAGAGAAGGAAGGTATAGAGAGACAAGAAACTGAGTAATGAAGAAAAGACAAAAAGGGAAAAAGAGGGAAAAGAAAACAAAACAAATTAAAAAAAAAAGAACAGGAACCCCCCCCCCAAAAAAAAAAAAAAACAGAAAAAAAGAAACCACAAAAAAATAAATGCTCTCAGGGATCCCTCTTCCCGTCTACGCAAGCTGAGGGGGTAGGTCCCAAGCCGCACAGCACCGCTTGGCCAGAATGTGCTCCCAGCTAGAGAAAAGTAAAAGAAAACAAACAAACAATTGAAGACAAACAAACAAAAGCCTGGGACCGCACCAGCACTGCAGCCCAGACTGGGAAACAGTTCCACACTCGAACGGAGCTCCACGGCCCCTCAGGAAGAAGCAAAGATGGCACACGGACCCATGTATTTGAGCAAAAGGAGGTGGAGGTGGTGAAAGGTAAGGAAGAAATCAAAAGAAGCGGAAAAAAGCAACACCAGCAGCCAACAAATGACACTCGGGGAGTCAGCCAGTGCAGGCGGGTGGAATCCAATCAGCTGCTGCTTCCCAGCCAAGAGACTGTGGCCACAGGAAGCAGAAGAGGCCAAGTGGGGGTGAAGAAGGGTGGGGGGTGGGAAAGCATATATCACTGTTTACCAGTTGCTCTGTCTCCTGCTGGAAGGTTCATGAAGCTGCTTTCTCATACCCCCTATTTGCTGGTGTCTGATAGGAGTCCAAGATGGCGGATCTTCTGCTGCATTAGCTTATGGGGGACCTCTCCATGTATGTCTCCTTGCTCTCTGTTCTCTGTTAGTTTCTTATTCCATTTGGTGCTTGGCTGAGTTCTTTATCTTTTCATTTGATGTTTAGGGTCTCAGGATTGCTGTTTTCTCTGTTTGGCTTAGTTTTTTGGATCTTTGCTGTGGAGGGGCAGCATGGTGCTTCTGCCTAGAGTGCCATGTTGCCGGAAGTCTCAATATAATGTATTGTATTGTTGTTGAGAATATACACAGCAAAACATACACAAGTTCAACAGTTTCTGCGTGTACAATTCCACGGCATCGATTAATTCTTTGAGCTGTGGAACCATTCTCATCCTCTTTTTCTGAGTTGTTCCCCCCATGTATAGAAACTAAGTACCCCTTAAGTTTTCTGTCTAATCTTTCTAGTTGCTGTTGTCAATTTTTTCTCATATAGACAGATCTTAAAAGAGCATCATGTTCAAGGCAAACATTCTTTACTAGTTAAGCTAAACTATTTTTTGGTTTCAAGAAGACTTCAGAGGATATTTTTAGTTTAAGGTTTAGAGATTATCTCAGGGGTTCATTCAGCCTCCATGGCTACAAAAAGTCTGGATTCCAGGAAAATTTTAAGTTTCCCCCTTTTGATCAGGATTCTTCTACAGAATCCAAGATTTTAAGACCTTAGGCATTATGAAATGAAATAGGAGGTAGAACCGATGCACTAAACATGACATTAGGTGAAATAACTGACCATGTTGTAATTTATTATTTTTGTTCTGATTCTGAAAAGAAAACATTTACTTTGCTTTTTTGTACTCACCAAGAGAAGCACTTGCTGCAGATTTTTAAAACCTTTTTCTTATACTAAGTGATACTTCCTATCTAACCAAATGATCAAATACAGCCCCTACCCTTCCAAGCCCTTGAAACACCGCATCCAGGCCAGTCTGCAAATATTTTTTGTGTTTCTCAAAAAAGTGGATTAACCTAAATGACAAAGAGAAAAGGAACAGTTAAATAAATTAAGAAGAGTTTATGTTACAAAATAAATAATAATGATGTGGGTAAAAGCTGGACTCAGGGGCCTGGTAAGACTGTATTGAAATCCTGGCTCTGTAATTTACTAACTGTACAAACTTGGATAAGACAATTTCTCTTACACTCAGGTTTACCATATTTAACATAAAAAAACATACCCATTGCCATAGAGTTGATTCCAATTCTACAGTGACCCTATAAGGACAGAGTTTAACTATCCCATAGGGTTTCCAATGAGAGGCTGGTGGATTAAAACTGCCAACTTTTTGGTTAGCAACCTGAGCTCTTAACCACTGTGCCACCAGGGCTCCATATTTAACTTAGGGATTAAACTAATATCTCTTTATTAGAGCTGTTATAAAAATACTTAATGTATACAAACTGTATGTCTAATAGTAAGCACTAAATAAATGGTAGTTTTAATGGAAGGGGTAGGGACAAAATAATTTAAGATGCTTATGCATTTCAAAGGTCCCTGGGTGACTCAAACGGTTTGCTCTTGACTATTAACCATCATGGAAGTAAGGCCTGATTATCTACTTCTGTAAGATTACAGCCATTGAAAACCCTATGGAGTGCAGCTCTACTCAGAAACACATGGGGTCATCATGAGTCAGAATCAACTGGATGGCAATGGGTTCAGTTTTTGGTTATGCATTTCAAAGCAGAGTTGATAAGCATATTACTTATATTTCTCAGTCTGAGTCTTCAAACTTATCTCAAGCATAAAGTTTGAGAACATTATATGAATGAGTTCTAGGGCAGTTCAAAATGCTCATGATCAAGGACAGATTACACAATTAAGCCCGTGAGTACCTTGCTTACTGTAAGCTTGTGCGTACCTTGCTTACTGGTTAATATGCTCCTGCTTAAGATGAATTTTTAATTCACATTTTAGTTACCACTAAGACACAGACAGTAAAAGGATTTTGGAAGAGAAACATTAAACAATAACTAACTTTGAAAGTAGAATGACTATGTTAGTTTTCTACTGAAGCAGGTGATAATCGGTCAAATTTTAATTCTTTAGCTGACTTTTATCACAGTCTGTACACTTGAAGGTTGCAGCGCTGTGAGACTAGGTTAATGAATTTTAGCAATTAAATTACTTAAAAGACTATCAAACCAAAAAAAAAAAAAAAAAAAAAAACCGTTGCCATCGAGTCAATTCCAACTCATAGCGACCCTGTAGGACAAAGTAGAACTTCTTCATAAGATTTCCAAGGAGTGGCTGGTGGATTTGAACTGTCAACCTTTTGGCTAACATCCGAGCTCTTAACTGCTGTGCCACCAGGGCTCCAGGTACCATAAAAGAATAAGGGACCTATAATGCAAAGTCTCTGAAGCAATTATTCACTCTTAGTGTAAGAAACACAAGGGTTTAAAATTTTGTCTGCAATAGAATAGAAAGTGGGTTTTAATGTATATGCTGAATTGATTATGCTTTTATATTTCCTTTTGGGTGAAAATCAAATATATGTAAAGTTAAAAATTCAAAATGTAGGTGCTTGCGAAACCATTCTAAAACCAGCCTATCAGATAGTAGTTAAAACTTCCCTACTATACAATCTGTCTCATCTAGGAAATACAGCTGAGGGTATCCACGTACCCAGTAACTTACATGATGATAATATTCATTTTGGCCAGATATTTTAGGAAATTTTTTTGAGAAATACCTAGAAGCTACCTCTTCAACTTATCGGAAATTTCTTAATTTTCTTTGCATTGATAAGTCACTGCTGCCTCTAAGATGGAATAAAATTGTCTCTGAATAATCAGTGTTTAAAAAAAATCAATAACAATTGTTGTTGAGGCAATTTTGACTCATGGCAACCCCATGTGTGTCCGAGTAGAACTCTTTTCCTTCCACAGGGTTTCAATGGCTGAATTTTAAGAGGTAGATCACCAGGTCTTTCCTCTGAAGCATCTCTGAGTAGACTTGAACCTCCAGCCTTTCAGTTAGCAGCCGAACACTTGACCGTTTGTACCATCCAGGTGTTACAATTCTCCTAAAAAATATTTTCTTAACGTATTTCAGTGGTTTAGTTATCTAGTGCTTCTGTAACAGAAATGTCACAAATAGGTGCCTTTAATAAACAGAAATTTATTTTCTCACAGTTTAGGAGGCTAGAAGTCTGAATTCAGGGTGCCAGCTCTAGGCGAAGGCTTTCTGTCTCTGTCGCCTCTAGGTCCTTGTCTCTTTTGAGCTTCTGCTTCTGGGAGATCTTCATGTAGCTTGGCATCTCTCCTCCCCCCATCTCTGCTTACTCCTGTACTTGTTTAATCTCTTTTATATCTCAAAAGAGACTGACTTAAAACACACCCTACACTAATACTGTCCTATTAACATAACAAAGAAAATCCATTCCCAAATGGGATTATAATCATAGGTATACGGATTAAAATTTACAACACATATTTTTGGGGGTCACAATTCAAACCATAACACTTGATCACTTATTACATAGTTGAAAAAATTATTTACCACCTTGGTTCTTTCAGTGGCAGAGAAGATTGATATATTTCAAATTTTATTCTGCTGCCTCTTTAATACTTACTAAAATATTATTTTCCATTTGAGGTGCACTACTAATACAGGGACTTGCTGGTACGTGTAGTCAGCAAGGGCCAAATCACTATTTTCAAATTTTTAGGGAAATCCGACTCATGGAAGATAAAGCAACTGTGTTCTTGAAAGATACATAATTGGTGCCTCTCTCCAGGCACACATGCACATGTCATTCAAAAATAATATTTTCACATAGTGACGTCTATTTATTTATACCATCACAGCCTCAGTGAAATACTATTTCAATATGAGAGCATGTTCAATTCGTGCATTAGAAATTAATGTACATAGTATTTGCCATACTGAAGTAACAATGGATTGGGCCACACAGGTTGCTTAGATATTTGGACTCAATACTTTGGGTGGATTTAGTAAAAAATGTTAATTTTTTTCCATTGTAAAATAGGTCATATGTCATACATTTTTATATAGTAAGCACACTTATTCACTCCTGATGTTAAACTGTTGTTGTTGTGTGCTGTCAATTCAATTTCAACTCATAGAGACAGAGATCCCACATGACAGAGTAGAACTGCTCCATATGGTTTTCTAAGCTGTAATCTTTACAGAAGCAGATTGCCATGTCTTTTTCTTGTGGAGCCACTGGGTGGATTCAAACTTCCAACCTTTAGGTTAGTAGTCAAGTGCTTAACCATTTCACCACCAAGATTCCTGATGGTTAACTATACCGAAAACCAAACCTCTTGCTGTCATGTCTATTCTGACTCATAGCAACCCTATAGGACAGTGTAGAACTGCCCCATAGGGTTTCCAAGGAACTGCTGGTGGATTCGAACCACCAGCCTTTGAGTTAGCAGCCAAATGCTTAACCACTGTGCCACCACAGCCCTGGAAAACCAAACCCAATGCCGTTAAGTCCGACCCATAGCAACCCTATAGGACAGCGTAGAACTGCCCCACAGGGTTTCCAAGGAGAAGCTGGTGAATTCAAACTGCCAACCTTAACTACTGCACCATCAGGGCTCCTGCATATACATAAATATATATAAATGGTGACCACTGATAAACTTTGGGGATTTTTGATATATGTATGTATCAGAGTATATATAGTATATCTGTACATTAGTATGTATATATAGTATAGACATTATCTATATACACATATTTTTAAAAATGAATGGGATCCTCACATTCAAATTATTCAATTTTATGGATAACTATACTAAATCAGTATAGATTAATCCTCACCAGTGTTTACAAAGTCCAACAAAGTCCAAAGTTTACGGTTAGTTAACAACAAAAATTTTCATTAGTATCTACTAGCAGTCCAATGTTTTCTTTCAATCTCTTGTATATTCAAGAATTGACAAGTGCATTCTTATTTCTTAATTTCCTGTTGCCGTCCAGTTGATAGGACAGAGTAGAACTGCCCCATACGGTTTCTGAGGAGCATCTGTTGGATTCTAACTGCTGACCTTTTGGTTAGCAGCCGAGCTCTTAACCACTGTGCCACCAGGGAGCCTATTTCTTGATAGTGACAGTTAACCTGATTGACTTTCATGAACTGTAGGCGGGGGGGGGGGGGGGGCGGCGGGGGGAACATGTTGTTTTACTGGCTTCTCTTCCATATTGTTTCTTCCTATCACCCATGGCCCCCATTGCAATATTCTCACTTTCAGGCTCTCTTTTATGACACCATCTACTATTCTGGAAATTTCTGTCCCATCAAAATGTTGTAGATCTCAAAACATTTTATTCAAGGCATTCCACTGGTTAATCTAGATGATTATGATTGTTTGCCTTTATTTGACATGTATTGCTATTTTATGAGTAGATAATGATGGGGATTTTTGTTTACAATTAATAGGGGCCTTTTGATTTTGTCTAACTATAATCTATAGACATAGTAAAGAGATATAGTTATTCTGTCAACCAAAAATGTAAACCAAGTGGCAACATGATATATCAGAATGAAGAATAGACTAATAAGAAGACACAAGTTGTAGTTTGCCATCTGCTAATTGACAGTCACAGTTAACCACTCTGAGCTTCTTACATTTTATGTGCAAAATCAGAATAATAATCTCTACCTTGCATACTTCAAAGATTCTTATGATAATCAATTTTGAATGTGTATATAAAAGCATTATGTCAACTGCAAATAAACTCTAAATATAACAGTTTAATTAAGCAGTATTTGGCATACATAAGATAATTCTCTTTCAGAAAATCTAGTATTAATCTTGATATCATTTTAGCCAGTAATAAAATGACTTGAAGAACCATAATACACTCTCTTAATAAATTTAAAAATTGATCATAAAGATAAACAAAACATGCTAAATGCAGTGAAAGTACAAGAATCTTAGTCTTTAAAGTGAAACTAATGAAAAAATATTTCATGTGGCAGAGTTAATTAGTACTCACCAAATATCCCCTAAGGTCTCTGTCTTAGTTATCTAGTGCTGCTATGACATAAATACCACAAGTGTATGGCTTTAACAAATAAATTTATTTTCTCAGAGTTTAGGAGGCTAGAAGTCCGAATTCAGGACATCGTCTTTAGAAGAATATTTTCTGTTTTGACTCTGGGGGAAGGTCCTTGTCTCTTTTCAGCTTCTGGTTCCTGGTTCCTTGGAGATCTCATGTGGCTTGGCATCTACCTTCCTCCATCTCTTCTTACTTTCTTGCTTAATCTGCTTTTATATCTCGAAAGAGATTGTTTTGTGACACACTCTACACTAGTACTGTCTCATTAACAACAGCAACAACAAAGAAAACCCGTTCCCAAATGGGCTTATAACCACAAGTATAGGGGTTAATATTTACAATACGTATTTTGGGGGCACAGTTCAATCCGTAACAGTCCCCTACATTTTTCAGCCTTCTTTTCAGGAAAGCTAGGGCCATTTGCCTATTACTTGTCATATTGTGAGTCACATCTAAGTTGAGACAATTTAAAGCTGCTGTGCTTCGTCCATTCCTCTTCTTCCCCTCAGTGACAACCTCATAAGACTCATAGTACAGATGACACAGCTACAAATGACAAAATATCTGTCAGGATGGGTCCATGAATGACTGTATAGAGCACATCCTCATTGACCTGTAGAGGATATGTAAAGTGAATGAAAAATAAACTGTTTTAAACCGCTGAGATTTCAGGGCTCTTGTTACTGTAGAGTAAGTTATCCTTTTATGTTTAATATATTATATAACTATCCTTAAGGGAACTAATAAGAAAAATTATGTTACCACTATATACCCAAGGGTTTGCAAATACTGTCAGAATGGATGTGGAGAACACCAATACACTTCTGGTGGGAGTATAAATTTATATTACCACTTTCGGAAACACTTTGGCACTATCTGGTAAAGTTGATGAAATACCTACACCCTAACCTAGCAATTTTACTCTTAGGTTTACACAAAACCCAAAAACTCATTGCTGTCCAGTCAGTTTTGACTCATGGTGACCCATGTGTGTCAGAGTAGAACTCAGCTCCTTAGATTTTTCTTGGCTGTAATCTTTACAGAAACAGTTTGCCAGGCCTTTCTTCCAAAACATCACCGATTGGGTTCAAACTGCCTTTAAGTTAGTAGTCATATGCAAACTGTGCTAGCCAGGGACTCTGTAGTTATATAGTCCTACAGAAATGCAGGTGCGTATTTACCAGGATGCATGTGCAAGAATGTTCACAGAAGCATTGTCAAATTACCCAAAAACCTGGAAAAATATGAATGCTTATAACAGTAGAATATATAAAGACACTTTGATACACATTAGACTTTTACAGTAATGAAAATTAATGGACTATAAATTAAAGCAATAAATTTAATACATCTTACAAACAATATCCAGAAACCCTGGTGGTGTAGTGGTTAAGAGCTATGGCTGCGAACCAAAAGGTCGGCAGTTTGAATCCACCAGGTGCTCCTTGGAAACCATATGGGGCAGTTCTACTCTGTCCTATAGGGTCGCTGTGAGTCAGAATCGACTCTACCACAACGGGTTTTTACAAACAATATCCAGTCAAAGAAGCAAGGCATACACACCAAACACATATACTTTATAATTCCATTAATGTATAGTTCAAAAGCAGACAAAATTACATGATATTTTTGATAAATGCATCCATAGGTGGAAAGTATAAAGAAAAACAAGGAAATCGTTACCAGAAAAGTCATTACTGTGGTTATCTCTGAGTGGGAGAAAATTTATCTTGACTAAAAAGAGGGACACATGTATTTTTTGAGGTGCTGATAATGTTTCATCTTGACCTATGTGGTGATTGTATAGGTGTTCATTTTATAACCCTTTCCTAAACACATGTTATATTTCAAAATTATAAAAATGTCAATACACATATGATATACCATAACATACATTTTTAATATTGAAGGCTTATTTGATCATGCTATATTTTATTAAAAGAAAAATGTCACCTTTCTATGGAAGTGAGTTAGAAGATTAAACAGTATAAAGTAACTCTGATTTCTACTACATAAAGAGTAGAATAAAGCAGATTGCAACAGTAAAGTTTTCCTGTGAGCTTGACTCTATTTATATGGATGCCAAATTTTCTCCAGTATTGTTTCATAGTCCTACTCAAAACCTGTTTTAACTTTAGCCTAGAATTTTGCATAAAAAAGTTAGGGCATTAGCAACATTTAACATGTGTCCTGTGAAAATCTAAGATTACTCTTTGTGCTTATATTGTATGCATACTTCAGTATAAATAATGAAAGTCTAAAATATAATTCTATATAAATTGACTTTAAATGTTATTCAAACGGAAACTTAGTTTCAATTCAGATGTGCATTTTCAGGAATACTGTGAAAATAAGAAATTCAAGGAAGTGTCTCAAGTAGCTACTACATAGTATTGGAAAGGGTATATAATGTTATTGATTAAGGTATAAAAATACAGTCTCCATGAAAGCAGTAAATACTTTCATGCAAAGGAAAGATATTTTGCTTTATCTTAGGTACTGAGACTTGCTCCTAAATAAAAGTTATTCACCCACCTAACCTGGTGTGATGGTTAAGATTGTATGCCAACTTGGCTAGGCCATTATTCTCCCTGTTTTAGCAGTTGTATAATGCTGTGATCACCCCCATGATGGAATCTGCTGAGTGGTACTGGTGGAGGCAGGGCCTGTGGCAGCTCACGACCCTCTCAGTTTCATCTCTCTGCCTTCCGCTGGTTACTTTCTGCCTGCTCACCTTGCCAAGGTTTTTGGCTTGCTCCAGACTCAGCAGCTGCCTCTTGTTGTCTCACCTCTGGTTCGTGGGACTTGAGCTAGCAGCTTACCTGTAGATCCTGGAATTCGTCGAACTTCTCAGCCTGCGAACAAGAGTCCAGTTCCCCGACCTGCTGACCTTGGGTTCACCAGCCCCTGCAGCTACATGAATCAGGAGAAACCTGATTGTCTTGTCTGCTGATCTTGGAATTCATTGACCTTCACAGCCTTTGAGCGGAAGCCCCTCTCCAACCTGCCGACCTTGGGTTCACCAGCTTCTGCAGCTACATGAACTGGGAGAGGCCTCTACCCTGATCTGTGGACTTGGGATGTTTTAGCCTCTATGATTTCGTGAGCTATTTCCTTGATATAAATCTCTCTATATATATAGTTATAAGCTTTATTGGTTTTGCTTCTCTAAAGAACCCAGCTTAAGACACCTGGGTTACAATAATATATTCTCTATAGAAGACAGCCAAATACAAAGGCCTTAGATCTACTTAGTGTGCACCACCATGTGACATGATCTCAGGGAGGTAGGAGAAAATTATTTTGAGGTTAGGGATCAAATGTAGATTTTGACTACAGTTTAGTGTGATGCTGGTCCTAAGGGAGGAGTGAATAAAGAATATGATTCAGAATATGGTTCTATATTAAATAGATCTGGTAACAATTTGCTTTCTTTCTGAGGTCTGTATGGAATTGTTTCTAGTGGTATAAAAACTCTGGCAGGGATATCTAGGCTAAAAACATTACTTTTGAAATATCGATTTCTGCCATGGGATGACACCACAGAGCAGAGTACTCAAGCAAGATATTGGCAATATTTACTTCAGAAGAAGGCTATGTGTGTAACTGTAATATTCTCCCTATATCCTTGACTGCTGCAAAATCATGGTGCTCTTTCATTCTCAAGACAACTCTCTAGGCAGCCGCTACCAATGTTGTCAGATCCACGTCATTATCAAGTGAATATTTGTTAACCCATTAACAAAGACTAGACACTGCTAAAAAAGACTTTATATGTATGTATTAACTGATTCAATCCTCATAAAACTTTATAGGGTAGGTACTATTTGTATTCCATTTTATAGATAAAGCAACCAAATCACATTGAGATTAAATTGCTTGCCCAATGTCAGGTCACATGGCTAGTAACTGTACAGGCCAAAACACAAATCCAGGCTACCTGATTCACTATTAATTACCACAATTTAATGGCTTCCACATAGCATGGTAAGAATATTTGGTTCTGGGGTGAGTTATATGGAGGATGAAGACAGAAAAGAGGCAGTAAATTTCTACCTAAAACTAGTAACTATATAAACGCACAGCTATTGAGTCAATTCTGACTCATAAAGACCCTATAGAACAGACTAGAACTGCCCCATAGAGTTTCCAAGGATGCAATGTTTATGGAAGCAGACTGCCACATCTTTCTTCTGTGGAGCTTCTGGTGGGTTCAGAACCACCGACCTTTCAGTTAGTAGCTGAGTGTTTAACCACTGTGCCACCAGAGCTCCTCCCCCATAAAGGTTACAGCCTAGGAAACCCTATGGGGCTGCTCTACTCTTTCTTATAGGGTCACTATCAACCAGAATTGACTAGATGACACACAATAACAATATTTGTGCTACATCATTTGTTTAGAGAACAAAAATATGTGCCAGGGATAACTTCATTAAAACACAAATAAATCAATGGAATACTAAAAATAAAAATTGCCATGATACATAATTTGAGGGAGAAAAATTTCAAAAATTACACTTTAATTAAGGTTTTTGGACTTACTTGGATAAATTTAATGTTCACCTAAACACTTTACCACTCTTCTTTTCTTGTCTGTTTACTCACAAATACCCCTAGAACACTTACTGTTGTCCCACTGATTTTAGAAGTAAAATTACATCATCAATCTAGACTTCAAGAAAGATTTTACTTTGCAAACTTATGTAAATCCTTACTCCACATTTTAGTGGGCTAATTTTTTTTTATTGTACTTTAGATGAATGTTTACAGAACAAATAGTTTCTCATTAAACAGTGAGTACACATACAGTTTTATGACATTGGTTAACAACCCCACGACATGTCAACATTCCCTTCTCAACTTTGGGTTCCCTATTACCAGCTTTCCTGTCCCCTCCTGCCTTCTAGTACTTGTCCCTGGGCTGTTGTGCCCCATTAGTCTCGTTTTGTTTTATGGGGCTGTCTAATCATTGGCTGAAGGGTGAACCTCAGGAGTTACTTCATTACTGAGCTAAAAGGATGTCTGGGGACAATACCCTTGGGATTTCTCCAGTCTCTGTCAGGCCAGTAAGTCTGGTCATTTTATGTGAGTTAGAATTTTGTTTTACATTTTTCTCCAGCTCTGTCCGGGACCCTCTGTTGTGATCCTTGTCAGAGCAGTCAGTGGTTGTAGCCGGCCATCATCTACTTGTACTGGACTCAGTCTGGTGGAGGCCATGGTAGTTGTGGTCCATTAGTCCTTTGGACTAATCTTTCCCTTGTATCTTGTTTTCTTCATTCTCCCATGCTCTGAAAGGGATGAGACCAGTGGAATATCTTAGATGGCTGCCCACAGGCTTTTAAGACTCCAGACGCTACTTACCAAGGTAGAATGTCTTACTCCATATTTTAAATGTCCTAAAAGATTCTGGGAAAATAGTTGCTCATTACCTGAGTTAAGTACGAGACTGGAAACTTACCATTTCCCAATTTAGAGTCTTTTTATTTCAAGACACCCCTAACAATCAAAACGTTTTCCTGAGTGTTAGTAATCTAGTGCTGCTATAACAGAAATACCACAAGTGGATGGCTTTAACAAATAGAAATTTATTTTATCACAGTTTAGGATGCTAGAAGTCCAAATTCAGTGCACTGGTTGTAGAAGAAGGCTTTTTCTCTCTGTCTGCGCTGGGGGAAGGTTCTTGACTCTTCAGCTTCTGTTTCCTGGTTCCTTGGAGATCTTCATGTGGCTTGGCGTCAATTTTCCCCCATCTCTGCTTGATTCTCCATGCCTAATCTGCTCTTTTTATATCTCAAAGGGAATTGGCTTAAAACACACCCAGTACTGATATGGCCTCTTAACACAACAAAGAAAATCCATTCCCATATGTGATTATAACCACAGGTCTATTGTTGTTAGGTGATCTCGAGTCTGTTCCCACTATGTACAACAGAACAAAACACTGCCCAGTCCTGTGCCATCCTCACAACAATTGCTATGCTTGAGCCCATCAGTGTAGCCACTGAATCAACCCATCTTGTTGAGAGTCTTCCTCTCTACTTTACCAATCATAATGTTCTTCTCTAGGGACTGGTGCCTCCTGAAAATATGTCCTAAGTACATGAGACTAAGTCTCGCCATTCTTACTTCTAAGGCGCATTCTAGTTGTACTTCTTCCAAGACAGATTTTTTCCTTCTGGCAGTGTATTGTATATTCAGTATTCTTCTCCAACACCATAATTCAAAGGCATGAATTCTTTTTCAGTCTACCTTATGCATTATCCAGCTTTTGCATGCATATGAAGTGATTGAAAATATCATGGCTTGGATCAGGTGCACCATAGTGCTCAGAGGGACATCTTTGCCTTTTAACACTTTAAAGAGGTCTTTTCTGTATTCTGTTGGATGTCCTTTCTTTGGAATGGGTCAAAATATGGATCTCTTCCAATCGTTTGGCCAGGTAGCTGTCTTCCAAATTTCTTGATATGCACGAGTGAGCACCTCCAGCGCTGCATCCATTTGTTGACACATCTCAACTGGTATTCTGTCAATTCCTGGCACCTCCTTTTTCCGCAGTGCCTCAGTACAACTTGAATTTCTCCCTTCAATAGCATGGTTATTGATCATGTGCTACCTCCTGAAATGGTTAAGTGTTGACCAATTCGTTTTGGTACAGTGACTCTGTATATTCCTTCTGTCTTCTTTTGATGCTTTCTGCATCGTTCGGTATTATGCCCATAGACTTCAATAATGCAACTCGAGCCCTGAATTTTATCTTCAGTTCTTTTGGGTTGAGAAATGCTGAGTGTGTTCTTCTCTTTTGGTTTTCTAATTCCAGGTCTCTGCACATGTATTATAGTACTTCACTTTGTCTTCTCAAGCTGCCCTTTGAAACATTCTGTTCAGCTCTTTTACTTCATTATTTCTTCCATCTGTGTTACCATTCTTTCAGAGTCTCTTCTGACATTCATTTTGGTCTTTTCTTTCTTTCCTGACTTTTGCTTTCTTCATGTATGATATCCTTGATGTCATCCCACAACTCCTCTGGTCTTCACTCATTGGAGTTCAATGCGTCAAGATTATTCTTGAGATGGTCTCTAAATTCAGGTGGGATATACTCAAGGTTGTATTTTGGCTCTTGTGGACTTGTTTAAATTTTCTTCAGCTTCAGCCTGAACTTACATATGAGCAATTGATGGTCTATTCCACAGTCGGCCTCTGGCCTTGTTCTGACTGATGTTATTGAGCTTCTCCATCGTCTCTTTCCACGGATGTAGTTGATCTGATTCTTGTATATTTCATCTGGCAAGGTCCACATGTATAGTCACCAATCATGTTGTTGAAAAAAGGTATTTGTAATGAAGTTCTTATTATTGCAAAATTCTTTCATGTAATCTCCACTGTCGTTTCTATCACCGATGGCATTATTTTCCAACTACGGATCCTTCTTCTTTGTTTACATTTTTCCCATTCCAATCACCAGTAATTGTGAATGCATCTTGATTGCATGTTTGATCAGTTTCGGACTGCAGAAGTTGGTAAAATCTTCAATTTCTTCATCTTTGGCATTAGTAGTTGGTGCATCAATTTGAATAATATTCTTATTAACTAGTCATGCTTGTAGACATATCGACATTTTCCTATCACTGATAGTGGTGTACTACAGGATAGATCTCAAAATGTTCTTTATTACAATAAATGAGTTGCCATTCCTCTTCCATTTGTCATTCTTGGCATAGTAGACCGTATGATTGTTGGATTCAAAATGGCCAATACCAGTCCATTTTGGCTCACTAATGCCTAGGATACTGATCTTTATATGGTCCATTTCATTTCTGATGACTTCCAATTTTCCTAGATTCATATTTCATACATTCCATGTTCTGATTATTAATCAATGTTCGCAGCTGATTTTTCTCATTTTGAGTTGTGCCACATCAGCAAATGAAGTCTCAAAAGCTTTATTTCATCTACGTCATTAAAGTTGACTCTACTTTGAGGTGGCAGCCCTTTCCCAGTCATGTTTTGAGTGCCTTCCAACCTGAGCGGCTCATCTTCTGGCACTATATCAGATAATGTTCCATTGTTATTTATGAAGTTTAGTTTTCATTGGCAAATTTTTTCAGAAGTAGACCTACAGCTCCTTCTTCCTAGTCTGCCTTAGTCTGGAAGCTGCATTGAAACCTGTCCACCATGGGTGACCCTGCTGGTATTTGAAATACTGGTGGCACAGCTTCCAGCATCACAGCAGCACACAAGCTACCACAGTACGACAAACTCACAGACCACTGGTGGAGCCACAATCTAGGGTTTAGAATTTACAACACACCTTATAACACACAATTCATTTCATAACATCCCACCCTTTTGCCCCCAAATTTATGTCATTCCCACATGTAAAACAAATTCACCACATCACATCATCCCAGAAGTCTTAAATCAACTCCAAGTACAAAATATCATCTTCTGAATCACCTAAAACAAATATGGTTGACACTTTAGGAGTATTAAATCCTGGGGCAAAATTTGTCTTCATCTGTGAACCTATGAAATCTAGACTACTAGTTATCTGTTTCCAAAGTACAATGGTGAAACAGGCATAAGTTAGAAATTTCCATTACAAATGAGACAAATTAGATGGGAAAGAAGGGATAATACATACCAAACAAGTCCAAAACACAGCAGAAAAATTTACATTAACTCGAAAGTCTTGAAAATAATCCTTTCTTCTTTGAGAACATTTGGGCAAGGCCTCTGCCCTCCAGATTTTGGGTGATGCCCATGCTCTCTGGATTATGGGTGGAGGCCCCTTGGCCCTGGGCTTTACCTTCCAGGCCCAGTGGGATGAAATATCTGCTCCCTCACCTTTGGGTGATCCCATTTTCCTAGTCTATCTGAGTGGTTACCCCACCCCTTGGCCCCAGCAGTCCTGTTCTGCTCACTGGGCATGACACCCTTGCCCCTTCACCTTTGACCAGTGGCCCCATTCCCCTGCATTGGGCAAATCTGTTTTAAAAGACCTCTTTAAAAAGTAAAGATGTCGCTTTGAGGACTAAGGTGTGCTTGATCCAAGCCATGATATTTTCAATTGCCTCAAATGTATATGAAAGCTGGACAATGAATAAGGAAGACCAAAGAAGAATTGACGCCACACACTCTAGAGAGGAGTTGGCGAATATCTGTCCCTTTGAAACTTAGGAGAGCATGGCCCCACTATTTGAAACTTAGGCAGCCCTGCCTCCTGTGTTCCTTCAGACAGTTCTGCTGATTTCCAAGCTTCTCCAGTTGTGGTACTTTTCTTTTCTTGGAAGACAACAGATGTAGCTTCTTTGGTCTGTTTTCTGCATGTAGAATTCCAAGAGGCTGACAGTATTCTCTCCTTTTGTGCTGTCTCTATCTCTTTAAGTCTAAGCTAATGAATTTTCTGCTGTGATAGTTGGTTAAATCCATCAAAGGCTTAATCTCTTTAACAAAGAATTGTGCAGCTGTGTCCTTGTTGAAAATTCTAGGAAAATGTCCTTAGTTTATACAACAGAGTTTTCTAAATCTTTAACTTTTGTGTTCATTTTACATAGTTCATTTTTAAGTACATCTCTTTCCTCTCTCATTTTACTGTAAGTGGCAAGGAGAAACCACGTGGTCCTTTTAAGCTCTTGTTTAGAAATGTCTTCAGCCAGATATCCAAGTTCACCACTTACAAATTCTACTTTCCACCAGACATTTGAACATAATTCAGACAAATTCTTTGCCACTGCATAAAAAACATTACCCTTCTTCCATTGTCTAATCACATGTTCATCATTTCCTTTTAAAGCCTCACCAGAAACACATTTAACGTCCACATTTCTAGAAACATTCTGTTGCTGGTGCCATATGAATTCCCTAAAATTATTGAGACTTTCTCTATAGTTCTCCTCTCTTCCTTCTGAGCCTTCACCAGAATTTCCTTTGACATCCATAATTCTTCCAACAGTCTCTTTAAGGTAATTTAGGTTTTTAGTATTAGGCATTGTGATGGTTAAGATTGTGTGTCAACTTGGCTGGGCCATGATTCTCAGTGTTTATATGTAAGCAATCCCATTACTGAACTTGCTGTGAGTAGCCAATCAGATGAAGGGAGTTTCCTTGGGTGTGTGGCCTGCATCTGAATATAAGCAGACGTTCTGGCTTTTTGCTCACTCTGGATCTGGATCTTGTGACTGCCTCCTGTAGCCTCACCTCTGGTTTTTGGGACTTGAGCTGTCAGCTTATCTGCTGAACTTGAGATTTGTCGATCTTCACAGCCTGTGAGCAGAGCCCTGCTCTCTGACCTGCTGATCTTGGGTTCACCAGCCCCTGCAGCTATGTGAATCAGGAGAAATCTTGCAGTCTTGCCTGCCACTCTTGGAATTCATCGACCTTCACAGCCTGTGAGCTGGAGCTCTGCTCTCCGACGTACTGATCTTGGGCTCTCCAGCTTCTGAGGCTGCGTGAATTGGGAGAGGCCTCTACCCTGATCCACAGACTTGGGATGTTCTAGCCTCTACATTCACATGAGCTGTTTCCTTGATATAAATCTCTCTATATATCTATACTCTTTACTGGCTTTGCTTCTCTAGAGAGCCCAGCCTAAGACAGGCACCTTAAAAGTCTTCCAGCCTCCATGCATCACCCAATTCCAAAACCACTTTCACATTGTAGGTATTTGTTAGAACAACCTCCCTACTTCTCAGTACCAAATTCTGTCTTAGTTATCTAGCGCTGCTATAACAGAAATACCACAAGTGGAAGGCTTTAACAAACAAATTTATTTTCTCACAGTTTAGTATGCTAGAAATCCAAATTCAGGGCCCTGGCTCTAGGGGAAGTCTTTCTCTCTCTTTATTTGCTCTAGGGCAAGTTCCTTGTCTCTTCAGCTTATGTTTCCTGGTTCCTTGAAGAGCTCCACGTGACTTGGCTATTAGCTTCTCCAATCTCTGCTTGATTCTCCATGCCTAATCTGCTCTTTTTATATCTCAAAGGGGAGTGGCTTAAACCACACCCTATGCAGATATGGCCTCTTAAAAAAGTAACCTCAGGCGGGGCCAAGATGCTGGAGTAGTCAAAGAACTTCCTATGTCCCTCTTACAAAAAAGACCTGAAAAAACAAGTGATTTGATTGTATATAAATATCTAGGAGCATGAACATCAAAGGAAAAGTTGAGGAATCAGACTGAGTGATGGGGGGAGAGAAAGATGTTTCAGAAGCAGCAAGGAGTTTCCAGACCTGACCCGGCGGAAGCCTAAGCCCTTGAGCCTGGACCAGCTCAGGGTGTGCAGTGAGGTGGGCAAACAACTGCATTTGCTCAGGAGGCACTTTCCACTCTGAGACAGACCCAGCAGCAGAGAGTCTACTCAGACACCCAGAGCCAGTGAAAAGCAACACTCAAGCGGCAAAAAATAAGTACTTGCATGTGGCCTACCGAGTGGATTAAAAAAAAAAAGGCACTTGGGAAAAACCTCTCTCCCATTACCTCCTCCTTCCCTGCTTTGCACCAGGTCCCAGGTGGCTTCAGCAATTGATGAGTCCCCTAGTCCAGAAGTAGATCCCATAAGGCACCCTGACCCATTCTCTCAGCCTTGGAGAGAGAACAAATTAACAAACAGGGAAAAAATGAGATACCGGCTCCCCAAAGCCAGGACTTCAGGGTTGGTACAACTCCTTTGCCTAGGCACAGGCATAAGGCGTATGCAGACTTTGAGTGTCTTTCACCCCTGCATGGACTTGTGTGGGCCCATCTCAACAGTGTAAGCCCTCACTACCACAGTACAACAGGGTAAATACCTGAAGTCTAACTTCAACAGTTTCAGCTGTGAAGTGGCAGGTTTTTGACATTTGTCACTGTACCTGTCTGCATCAGGGGCTTGAGTACTGGTGGCTCCAACCATGTAACCTAGCCACCTGCAACAAGGGTCCAAGAATAAGTGGTGCCCCCCAGTCCTTACAGCCAACAGAGTAGGGTGCTCATAGTACAGTTGCAAAACTCACATGCCTCCTCACTATAGGGAACAGGGACACACTTTCCTTTCAGACACTCATGGGCAGCCGCCAGCCCCCTGCCTTGCTCAGCACATGACCCCCTACTGCAGCCAGATACCTGTGCCTACACAAATCACCCATGCTTCTCTAAGACTGCAGGTTAGAGCCTGCACCACACACTTGGTGACTGACTGCCTGGACACCTAAGCTGAATCCACACAGGAAAATTTAAAGGACTCCTGGGCTCACATGCCTAGTAACAGATCTAACTACCTGGTGACAGGATGTTAGAGCCTCAAAGGTGTGAATAATCAAACTAGTGCACAAAAGCGTCCTATTTGGGCATATCAAAACAAACCAAAACATAAAGCTAGGACACACTAAGCAAATATAAAATAAAAAACTTATAATAACTTATTGATGGCTTGGAGACAACAGTCAATATCAAATCACATAAAGAGGCAGACCAACATGGCTTCAGCAAGCTCTCAAAATAAAGAATCAATAAATTTTCTGGAGGAAAAGAATTTCTTGGAATTACCAAAGGCAGAATACAAAAGATTAATATAAAGAACTCTTAAAGAAATTAAGAAGGAAATTCTACAAAAGGCAGGGAAACCCAAAGAACACACAGACAAAGCAGTAGTGGAACTTAAAAAGGTTATTCAAGAGCATAATGAGAAAATTAATAGGCTGCAAGAATCCATAGAGAGACAGCAATCAGAAATCCAGACGATTAACAATACAATTGCAGAATTAGACAACTGAACAGAAAGTCATAGGAGCAGAATTGAGGCAGTAGAAGTCAGAATTAGTGACACTGAAGATAAAGCACTTGACACCAAATTATGTGAGGAAAAATCAGACAATTTTAAAAAGTGAAGAAACTCTAAGATTCATGTGGAACTCTATCAATAGAAATAACCTACAAGTGATTGGAGTACCAGAACGGAGGGTGCGGGGGGTGGGGGGATAACAGAAAATACAGAGAGAATTGTTGAAGATTTGTTGACAGAAAACTTCTCTGATATCATGAAAGATGAGAAGATATCTATCCAAGATGCTCATCGAACCTCACAGAAGGTAGATCCCAAAAGAAAGTCATCAAGACATATTATAATCTAACTTGCTAAAACCAAAGATAAAGAGAGAATTTTAAGAGGAGATAGAGAGAAATGAAAAGTCAGCTACAAAGGAGAATCAATAAGAATAAGCTCGGACTACTCAGCAGAAACCACACAGGCAAGAAGGCAATGGGATGACATATATAAAGCCTTGAAGGAAAAAAATTGCCAGCCAACAATTATATATCCAGCAAAAGTGTCTCTCAAATATTATGACGAAATTAGGGCATTTCCAGAGAAACAGAAGTTTAGGGAATTGGCAAAAACCAAACCAAAATTACAAGAAATACCAAAGGGAGCCCTCTGGTTAGAAAATCAATAACATCAGATAACAACGCGAGACTAGAACACAGGACAGAGCAACCAGATATTGACTCAGAGAAGTCACAAAAATAAATCAATGCTAAAACACTGAAAATAGGGAAACAGAGCTATCAATATGTAAAAGACAATATTAAAACAAAAAAGAGAGACTAATAAATGTAGACATAGATTTTTCATATGAAGAGGAAGTCAAGGCAATATAAAGAAATAAAAGACTGGTTTAAATTTATAAAAATAGGAATAAATATTAAGGTAACCACACAGGAAACTAAGAATCCTACACATAAAAATAAAGAACAAGAAAAATATAAAGGCTCAGCAAATACAAAATCATCAACAGTGAAAAAGATGAAAAGAAAATAAAGAAAAATGACTCAGCACAGAAAATTAAAAGGAACAAAGAAACTGTCAGCAACACACAAAAAAAGACATCAAAATGACAGCATTAAAGTCATACCTATTAATAATTATGCTCAATGTAAATGACTAAATGCACCAATAGAGACAGAGAGTGCCAGATTGGATAAAAAAAAAAAAAAACTGTCTATATGCTACCTACAAGAGACACACCTTAGACTTAAAGACACAAACTAAAACTAAAACTAAAAGGATAGAAAAAAATATATCAAGCACACAACATTCAAAGAAGACCAGGGGTTGCAGTACTAATATCTGACAAAATAGACTTTAAAGTAAAATCCATCACAAAAGATAAGGAAGGACACCATATAATGATTAAAGGATCAGTACACCAGGAGGACATAACTATAATAAATATTTATGCACCCAATAACAGGGCTCCAAAATACACAGCACAAACTCTAACAGCATTGGAAAGAGAGACAGACAGCTCCACAATAATAGCAAGACACTTCAACACTGTCCACTATCTGTGAAGGACAGGACGTCCAGAAAGAAGCTCAATAAAGTCACGGAAGACCTAAAAGCTACAATCAACCAACTTGATCTCATGGACATATACCTAACACTACACCCAACAGCAGCTAAATATACTGTCTTTTCCAATGCACATGGAACATTCTCCAGAATAGAACACATACTAGGCCATAAAGCAAACTTTAACAGAATCCAAGGCATCAAAATATTACAAAGCATCTTTTCTGACCATAAAGACACAAAAGTAGAAATCAACAACAGAAAAAGCAAAGAAAAAAAATCAAACACATGGAAACTGAACAACACCTTGCTCAAAAACTGGGTTATAGAAGAAATTAAGGATGGAATAAAGAAATTCATAGAATCAAAAGAGAATGAAAATACATCCTACCAGAAGCTTTGGAACACAGCAAAAGCAGTGCTCAGAGGTCAGTTTATAGCAATAAATGCACACATCCAAAAAGAAGAAAGGGACAAAACTGAAACATTAGTCCAACAACTGGAACAAGTAGAAAGAGTGCAGCAAAAGAAAGGAAAATAATAAGAATAGGAGCAGAATTAAATGAAATAGAGAATATAAAAACAATTGAAAGTGTTAACAAGACCAAAAGCTGGTTCTTTGAAAAGATCAAACAACTGGCCAAACTACAAAAGAAAAACAGGAGAGGAAGCCAAAAACCTGTATAAGAAATGAGATGAGTGATATCACAACAGACTAAACTGAAATTAAAAGAATGATAACAGAATACTACAAAAAACTACTCTAACAAATTTGAAAACTTATAGGAAATGGAGAAATTTCTAGAAACTCACTACCTACCGAAACTAACACAATCAGAGGTAGAACAACTAAATAAAGCCATAACAAAAGAAGAGATAGAAAAGATGATTAAAAAACCACCCCCCCCAAAAAAAGCCCTGGCCTGGATGGTTTCACTGGATAATTCTGCTAAACTTTCAGAGAAGAGTTAACACCACTACTACTAAAGGTATTTCAGAGCATGGAAAAGGATAGAATACTCCCAAACTCATTCTATGAAGCCAGTATAACCCTGATAACAAAACCAGGTAAAGACACCACAAAAAAGAAAATTACAGACCCATATTCCTCATGAACATTGACGCAAAAATCCTCAAAAAAATTCTAGCCAATAGAATTCAGCAACATATCAAAAAAATAATTCACCATGATAAAGAGGTATTTATACTAGGTATGCATGGATGGTTCAACATTATAAAATCAGTCAGTGTAATCCATCACATTAATAAAACAAGAGACAAGAAACACATAATCATATCAATTGATGCAGAAAGGCATTTGAAAAAGTCCAACACCCATTCGTGATAAAAACTCTCAACACAATACAAATAGAAGGGAAATTCCTCAGTATAATTAAGGGAATTTATACAAAGCCAACAGCCAACATCATCCTAAATGGAGACAGTTTGAAAGCATTCCCCTTGAGAACCGGAACCAGACAAGGATGCCCTTTATCACCACTCTTATTCAACTTTGTGCTGGAGGTACTAGCCAGAGCAATTAGGCTAGAAAAAGAAAGAAATAAAGGGCATCTAAGTTGGTAAGGGAGAAGTCAAAGTATCTCTATTTGCAGATGATATGATCTTATACACAGAAAACCCCAAAGAATCCACAGGACAGCTACTGGAACTAATAGAAGATTTCAGCAAAGTATGAGGATACAAGATAAACATACAAAAATCAGTTGGATTCCTCTACACCAACAAAGAAAACTTCCAAGAGGAAATCATCAAATCAATACCATTAACGATATCCCACAAGAAGATAAAATACTTACCAATAAATCTAACCAGAAACATGAAAGACCTATACAGTGAAAGCTACAAGACACGACTGCAAGAAATCAAAAGAAACCTGCATAAGTGGAAAAACATACCCTGCTAATGGATAGGAAGATGCAACATTGTGAAAATGTTAACTGTACCCAAAGAGATCTACAGATTCAATGCAATCCCGATCCAAATTCCAATGACATTTTTTCATGAGATGGAGAAACAAATCACCAACCTCATGTGGAAAGGGAAGAGGCCCCAGATAAGTAAAGCATTATTTAAGAAGAACAACGAAGTGGGAGGCCTCACACTACCTGATTTTAGAACTTATTATACCGCCACAGTAGTCAAAACAGCCTGGTACTGGTAGAACAACAGATACATAGACCAATGGAACAGAATTGAGAATCCAGACAAAAATTCATCCACTTATGAGAAGCTGATATTTGAAAAGTCAAAGTCTGTTAATTGGGGAAAAGACAGTCTCTTTAACAAATGGTGTTGGCATAACTGGATAGCCATCTGCAAAAAACTGAAACAAGACCCATGCCTCACACCACGGGTCAAAATGGATCAAAGACCTAAATATAAAATTAAAAAATATAAAGATCATGAAAGAAAAAATACAGACAATGCTAGGAGCCCTAATACATGGCATAAACAGAATACGAACCATAAGTAATAATGCACAAGCACCAGAAGAGAGACTAGATAACTGGGAGTTCCCAAAAATCCAACACTTATGCTCACCAAAGACTTCCAAAAGAGTAAAAAGACAACCTACAGACTAGGAACATTTTTTGGCTACTATAAATCTGATCAGTGTCTAATCTCTAAAATCTGCAAGATACTGCAAAACCTCAACAATAAAAAGACAAATAACCCAATTAAAAAATGGTCAAAGGATATGAACAGGCACTTAGCCAAAGAAGATGTTCAGGTGGCTAACAGACACATGAAGAAATGCTCCAGATCATTAGCCATTAGAGAAATGCAGATCAAAACCACAATGGGATATCATCTCACTCGAACAAGGTTAGCATTAATCCAAAAAACACAAAATAATAAATGTTGAAGAGGTTGTGGACAGACTGGAACCCTTATACACCATTGATGGGAATGTAAAATGGTACAATCACTTTGGAAATCAATTTGATGCTTCCTTAAAAAGCTAGAAATAGAAGTAGCATACGATCCAGCAATCCCGCTCCTTGGACTATATCCTAGAGAAGTAAGAGCCGTCACACGAGTAGATATATGCACATCCATGTTCATTGCAGCACTGTTCACAATAGCAAAAAATGGAAACAACGTAGGTGCCCATCAACCGATGAATGGATGAACAAATGGAATGGATGAACACAATGGAATACTATGCAATGATAAAGAATAATGATGAAGCCATGAAACATAACATGGAGGAATCTGGAACGCATTATGCTGAGTGAATTTAGTCAGTCACAGAAGGACAAATATTGTATAAGACCACTATTATAAGAACTCAAGAAAAGGTTTAAACACAGAAGAAAACATTCTTTGATGGTTACCAGGATGGGGAGGGAGGGTGAGGGTTATTCACTAACTAGATAGTAGACAAGAATTATTTTAGGTGAAGGGAAGGACAGCACACATTACAGGGGAAATCAGCACAACTGGACTAAACCAAAGCTAAGAAGTTTCCTGAAAACAATCAAACACTTTGAGGGACAGAGTAGCAGGGGCGGGGGTCTGGGGACCATGGTTTTAGGGGACATCTAGGTCAATTGGCATAACAAAGTTTATTAAAAAAAAATGTTCTGCATCTTAGTTTGGTGAGTGGCGTCTGGAGTCTCAAAACCTTGCATGTGGCCATCTAAGATGCATCAGTTGGTCCCAACCACCTGGAGTAAAGGAGAATGAAGAACACCAAAGACACAAGGACAGTATTAGCCCAAGAGACAGAAAGGGCCACATATACCAGAGATTTCATTAGCCTGAGACCAGAAGAACTAGATGGTGCCCAGCCACCACAAATGACACCCAGATAGGGAACACAAAAGAGAGTCCCTAATGGAGCAGGAGAAAGGTGGGGTGCAGAACTCAAGTTCTAGTAAAAAGGCAAGACTTAATGGTCTGACTGAGACTGGACGAACCTTGGAAAGTATGGCCCCTATATTCTCTATCAGCCCAGAACTAAAACCATTCCTGAGGCCAACTCTTCAGACAAAGATTGGACTGGACTGTGGGACATAAAATGATTCTCGTGAAGAGTGTGCTTCTTAGCTCAAGTAGATACAAGAGACTAAATGGGCAGCTTCTGTCTGGGGTGAGTTGAGAAGGCAGAGAGGGTTAGGAGCTGGTTGAATGGACTTGGAAAATCAGGGGTGGAAAGGAGGACTGTGCTGTCACAGTATAGGGAGAGCAATTGGGGTCACGTAACAATGTATGTATACATTTTTGTATAAGATACTAACTTGAACTGTAAACTTTCACTTAAACTACAACAATAATAAAAAATCCAACCCCCCAAAATCAAAAGACACATTGCATTGGGCAAATCTGCTTCAAAAGACCTCTTTAATGTGTTAAAAAGCAAAGCTGTCATTTTAAGGACTAGGGTACGCCTGTCCCAAGCTATAGTGTTTTAGTCACTACTTACACGTGCGGAAGATGGACTATGAATAAGGAAGACGGAAGAAGAATTAATGCATTTGAATTATGGTGTTCACGAAGAATATGGAATATACCATGGGCTGCCAGAAGAACGAGAAAAGATCTGTCTTAGAAGAAGTGCAGCCGGAATGCTCCTTGGAAGCAAGGATGGCAAGACTTCATCTCACCTGTTTTGGACATGTTATCAGGAGGGACCAGTCCCTGGAGAAGGACATCATGCTTGGTAAAGTAGAGGGTCAGCGAAAAAATGGAAGCCCCTCACTGAGATGGAATGACACAATGACTGCGAAAATGGGCTGAAGCATAACAATGATTGCTAGGATTGCACAGGACCGGGCAGTGTTTTGTTCTGTTGTACATAGGATTACTATGAGTTGGAACCGACATAACTAACAACAACTCACGTTAGAATAGCTACAATTTAAAACACTGACCTTTCCAATTGCTGGCAAAGATGTAAAGAAAATGGAACTGAAAGTTTGGTAGAATTCTCCAGTGCGTCTTTTAATTTTCTGATGGCTGCTTCCATAGGCATTGATTGTGGATCCAAGTAAATTGTAATCCTTCACAATTTCAAACTTTTCTCCACTTATCATGATGTTGCTTATTGGTTCAATTTGAAGAATTTTTGTTTCCTTTATGTTGAGGTGTAATCCATACTGAAAGCTATAGTCTTTGATCTTCATCAGTAAGTGCTTCAAGTCCTATTCACTTTCAGCAAGCAAGGTTGAGTCATCTGAATATCACAGGTTGTTAATGAGTTTTCCTCCTAGCCTGAAGCTCCGTTCTTCTTCATACAGTCCATCTTCTGGAATTATTTGCTCAGCATACACATTTAGTAAGTATTGTGAAGGTATACAGCCTTTATGCACACCTTTCCTTGTTTTAAACGAGGCAGTATCCCTTTGTTCTGTTTGAACGACTGCCTCTTGGTCTATGTACATGTTCCTCATGAGCACAATTAAGTGTTCTGGAATTCCCATTCTTTGCAATGTTATCCATAATTTGTTATGATCCACACAGTCGAATGCGTTTGCACAGTCAATGAAACACAGGTAAACATCTTTCTGGTATTCTCTGTTTTCAGCCAAGATTCATCTGACATCAGCAATGATATCCCTGGTTCCATGTCCTTTTAGGAATCTATCTTGAATTTCTGGCAGTTCCCTGTCAATGTACTGCTGTAGTCATTTCTGAATGATCTTCAGCAAACTTTTACTTGCATGTGATATCAATGATATTGTTCAGTAATTTCTGCAGTCTACTGGATCACCTTTCTTTGGAGTGGGTACAAATATGGATCTCTTCCAGCTGGTTGGCCAGGAAGCTGTCCTCCATATTTCTTGGCAGAGATGAGAGAGCACTTTCAGAGCTGCATCCGTTTATTGAAACAACTCAATTGACATTCTCTCAGTTCCTGGAGCCCTGCTTTTCACCAACGACTTCAATTCACCTTGGTCTTCTTCCTTCAGTACCATCGTTTCTTGATCATATACTACCTCCTGAAATGGTTGAAAGTCGACCTATTGTTTTTGGAATAGTGACTCTGTGTATTCCTTCCATCTGCTTTTGATGCTTTCTGTATCATTTAAAATTTTTGCTGTAGGATTCTTCAATATTGCAACTGGAGGCTTGAAGTTTTTCTTTTCTTCTGTTCTTTCAGCTTAAGAAATGCCGAGCGTGTTCTTCACTTTTGGTTTTCTAACTCCACGTCTTTGCACATTTCATTATAATAGTTCACTTTGTCTTTGAGAGCTGCCCTTTGAAATCTTTTTTTTGTTGTTGTTGTTGTACTTTAGGTGAAGGTTGACAGAACAAATAGTTTCTCATTAAACAGTCAGTACACATATTGTTTTATGACATTGGTTAACAACCCCATGACATGTCAACCCTCTCCCTTCTTGACCTTTTATTTGTGAAATATATAGCCAAAGATACACCATTTCAAAAATTTCTACATGCAGAGTTCAGTGACATTGATTACTTTCTTCTAGTTGTGCTGCTATTCTCACTTTATATGAAGGTTTACAGAACAAAATAGTTTCTCATTAAACAGTACACATGTTGCCCTATGACAATGGTTAACAACCCCACTACATGTCAACACCATCCTTACTCAACCTTGGGTTCCCTATCACCAGCTTTCCTGTCCCCTTCGGCCTTCTAATCCTTGTTCCTGGACTCCTGTGCCACATTGGTCCCATTTTGTTTTATGGGGCTGTCCAATCCCCAGCTGAATGGTGAACCTTGGAAGTGACTTCACCACTGAACTAAAAGAGTGCCTGGGGGCCATACTCTCGGGGTTTCTCCAGTCTCTTTCAGGCCAGTAAATATGATCTTTTTTTGTGTGTGTTAGAATTTTGTTCTACATCCTTCTCCAGCTCTGTCCAGAACACTCTTTTGTGATCCCCGTCAGAGAAGTCAGTGGTGGTAGCTGGGCACCATCTAGCTGTACGGGACTCAGTCTGGTGGAAGCCTTGGTAGCTGTGGTCCATTAGTCTTTTGGACTAATCTTTTCCTTGTATCCTGTTCTCCTCAGTCTTCCTTGTTCCCAAAGGGGTGAGACAAATGGAGTATCTTAGATGGCTGCTCACAGGCTTTCAAGACCCCAGATGCTACTCACCAAGGTAGAAAGCAGAACACTGTCTTTATAAACTGTGTTAGATGTTCCACCACACCATGGTCCCCACAGCCCTCCGCCCAGCAATTCAGTCCCTCAGGGAGTTTGGATGTGTCTTTGGAGCTTCCATGACCTTTCCTTGTACAATTTGTGCTGGTTTCCCCAGTATTGTGTACTCTCTCACCCTGCACGAAAAATAGCACTTATCTATTGCCTATTTAGTATTTCCCCGAACCCTCCTATCTCTCTTAACCAACAAAGATTGTTACTTTTTGTGTGTAAACTTTTTCATGAGTTTTTACAGTAGAGGTCTCATACAATATTTGTCCTTTTGTTCTTGACTTATTTCACTCAGCATAATGTCCTCCAGTTTCATCCATATTATGAGATGCTTCACAGATTCATTATTGTTCGTTATCTTTGCATAGTCGATGTGAGTTTATTGCTGCCATTTTGTAGTGCTTTTTTTTGTGGTGCTGACATTTTCTTTGTTCTTTTTACTCTCTTGTGTTGAATTCCTTTTGTTTGTGGATTTTTTTTCATTTCTTTTGTTTTTGTAGGTTTTGTTTTTACTGAGACTTTATGTTTTTCCTCTTTTTTTTTAATGAGTATGTTTGTTAACTTTCTTTGTGGTTAGCCTGAAATTTACCTTTGTCTTTCTAAGTTTGAAGCAGTCTATTATTACTTGGTATCGCCTTGCCTTCCTCTCCATTAGAAGGTTCTATACCTACACCGTTTATTCCCTCTTTTATTGTTTTGATGGTGTTGTCATTTGCAGATTAACTACTCTGATTCCCTGTTGTATTTCTTTTGGTTTTGGATAGTCCTTGAGAGTTCATTTCCTAGATTGGTATCTGGCTGGTATGATCCTGCATCCTAGATTCAGCCTGTGAGTTGAAGTTGTTTGTTCTCAGGTGGAAGGACTCCCTTTAATAATTCTTGTAAGTTTTGTTTGGTTTTTACATATTCCCTTAATTTCTGTTTACCTGGAAATGAACTAATTTCACCATCATATTTGAAAGAGAGTTTTGCAGTGTAGATTACTCTTGGCTGGTAATTTTTTTTCTTTCAAGGTTTTATATATGTCATCCCATTGCCTTCTTGCCTTCATGGTCTCTGCTGAATAATCTGAGCTTAGTCTTACTGTTTCTCCTCTGTATGTGACTTCTTGTTTTTCATGAGCTGCTCTCAGGATTCTTTGTCTTTGGTTTCAGGGAGTGTGATTATGATATGTCTTGGTGATTTTCTTTTGGGATCTATCCTATATGGGGTTCGTTGAGCTTATTGGATGGCCAGCTTTTCACCTTTCATGATATTGGGGAAGTTATCTGTCAGCAGTTCTTCAATGATCCCCTCTGTGTTTTCTGTTTTCTCCCCCTGTTCTGGAATCTGATCGCTCGAAAATTTTTGCTTTTGATTGTATCCCACATAATTCTCAGGCTCTCTTCATTTTTCTTTGTTCTTTTTTTCTGAGTTTTCCTCTAACAGAACTGTATCCAAGTGTTTGTCTTCAATTGCACTGATCCTGTCTTCCACTGTTTCAGATCTGCTCCTCAGCCCTTCTATGACACTGTCCATTTCTGAAATCTTGTTGTTTATCTTTTGGATTTCTAATATTGTTGTTTTTGTATAATTTCTAGTTGTGAATTTATTTTTGCATTTTGTTCCTGCATTATTTTCCTGAAGTCTTCAATTTTTTGTCTGTATTTCCCATAAATATGTCTGCCTTTTCCATGAATTTGTCTATTTTTTCCTCATTTTTGTCTGCTTTTTGCTTCAACTCTTGGATAATTCTGAGTATTAGAGATTTGAATTCCCTATCAGGTAGTTCTAGTGCCTTTTCTTCTACTGGAAAGTCATCTTGTGTTTTATTCGGCTGCTTACTGGAACAATCCTGTCCTGTTTTTGTCAATGTTTTGATATTGTCTGCTGTCTTTGGGGCATTCAGTAGTTATTTTTCTCATTTATTGATTGTAGATTTGTTTGTTTCATCTTTTTTATTTTGTGCATTTGGCTATGTCTGAGCAGGCGGGCTGTGTGTTCTTTTTTGTTTGCTCGTCTGTGGGCACAATACTTTTTGTCTCCTCCTCCAATTGGCAGGGTAAGTCACTCAGATATAGTACAGCAGGGCAGGTCTAGCTGAAGAGGAGTTGCTGGGATGGGTTGTTTGTGGCACTTCCTACAGCTACCAGAGAGGGTCAGCAATCAGTGCAGGGCAGGTTCCAGTAGGCTGTGCCTATGCTGCTTGGTGGTGTGATGTTAAGCGCACAGTGCAGCTAGGCAGGATGGAGGTGGGACATTGTGATGTGTGGAGCTAAGTTGAGTATGGAAGAGAGGAGAGAGGAACAGGAGCGAAAAACATACAAACAAAAAAGAGTGCTAGGGGAGCTTGCCATTGGAGTGGAGAGATGAGAGACTATGAAATGGAGAAAAGCAAAAGGGGGAAGAAGAAGAAAAAAAGGAAAGAATGAATAAATACTATTTAGAACGAAAAAAGAAAAGAAAAGCTCCCAGGGATCCCACTGGTGAGGCTATGAGGTCTGGGGAAGTTGTTCGCAGGTGCTGAAGTACAGCCTGGCTAGAAGGCATAGAGGTGTCACTCAGCACCGGTTATTCAGGGGACAGGAAGAGAAGGAAGTTGTGGAGAGACGAGAAATTGAGTAATGAAGAAAGACGAAAAAGGGAAAACAAAACAAAACAAACAAAAAAAGAACAAGAAACCCCCCCCCAAAAAAAAAAAAACAGGGGAAAAAAGAAATGCTCTCAGGGATCCCTCTGCGTGTCTGAGAAATTGAGGGGGTAGGTCCCAAGCCGCGCAGGGTAGGTCCGATTTGAGAAAAGAAAAAGAAGACAAACAAACAATTC
The DNA here is from genome assembly GCA_030035585.1 of Dugong dugon. NCBI lineage: Eukaryota > Metazoa > Chordata > Mammalia > Sirenia > Dugongidae > Dugong > Dugong dugon. The sequence continues at coordinate 74,805,099 of CM057483.1, forward strand.
AAAACAAACAAACCAAAAAAAGCCCCAGGATCCCACCAGCGTGGCAGCACAGACTGGGAAGCACTTCCACACTGGAGAGGAGCTCCACAGCCCTCAGGAAGAAGCAAAGATGGTTCACGGAGACAGGTATTTGAGCGAAAGGAGGGGGAGGTGGTGAGAAGTAAGGAGAAAATCAAAAGAAGCGGAAAAAAGCAACATCAGCAGCCAACAAATGGCACTCAGGGAGTCGGCCAGTGCGAGAGGGTGGAATCCAAGTAGCCAGTGCTTCCCGGCCAAGAGACCTGGCCACAAGAAGCAGAGGAGGCTGAGTGGGGGTGAAGAAGGGTGGGGGGTGGGAAAGTGTATATCACCACTTACCAGTTGTTCTGTCTCCTGCTGAAAGCTCCGTGAAGCTGCTTTCTCATACCCCCTATTTGCTGCTCTCTGACAGGAGTCCAAGATGGTGGATATGTGCTGTGTTAGCTGATAGAGGACCTCTGCATGTATGTCTCCTCACTCTCCGTTCTCTGTCAGTTTCTTATTCCATTTGGTGCTTGGCTGAGTTCTTTATCTCTTCATTTGATGTTTAGGTTTCAGGATTGCTGTTTTCTCTGTTTGGTTTAGTTTTTCAGATCTTTACTGTGGAGGGACGGCGTGGTGTTTCTGCCTAGAGGGCCATGTTGCCAGAAATTCTCTTCGCCCTTTGAGATCTTTTGTTCAGCTCTTTTGCTTCATCATTTCTTCCTTTTGCTTTAGCTTCTCTATGTTCAAGAGCAAGTTTCACAGTCTCTTTTGACATCCATTTTGGTTTTTCCTTCTTGTCTTTTTAATGATCTCTTGCTTTCTTTATGTATGTTATCCTTGATGTCGTAGTGGTTTTCATTTCCTTTCTCAAGTTTAATTTCCATTCTCTAAGGACTATTGATGTTGAGCACCTTTTCTTGTACTTATTAACTCTTTGTATAGTTTCACTTCAAGAGGTGTCTATTCAAATTGCTTGCTGACTTTTTAATTAGATAGTTTTTCTTATTATTAAATGATAAGCATTACTTATATATCCTAGATGCAATTCCTTTGTCTGAATGTATGTTTATATATATACATAACTGGGTAGTTTTATCAGTTTGTGAGTTATATCAGTGGTTTATGAGTATATTTTTCAATCTATAGACTTATGATTATGCACTTTTTGATATTTTTACTACACCTAAAAACCAATTTTATATGAAAACAACAACCAAAACATAGTAATTGTAAACAACTTTATGGTAATAGATTTTAAAATTTAGATGAATTTGGTGTCTAAACAAACAAAACAGGCACAAAAATATGTGTTTTCTTTTTAAATTAATTGAATACATAATTTAAAATATTCCCACCAAGAAAACTCCAGGCTGAGTTAGTTTCATTTGTGATTTTTTTTCCCCAAATATTTACTTAGGAAACAATGTCAATGTGAGCCCCTCTTACAAAACTTACAAACCTTGAAATTATTGCCAATTTGTTTTATAGCAAAATTAACATTGACACCAAAATCTTCCATGAATGTTGCATAAAAGGAAATTCACAAGCCAATATCTCTTATTATTACAGATGCAAAATTCCTAAAAAAAATTTCAGCAAAACATATGTGGTAATATGCTAAAAAAAAAGTATAATACTTTATGATAATCCATGCTTTTACGCCAAACTTTCTTACTTGGCTTAATTTCCTCAACTACTTTACACACATTCAATCTCTGTCATTCAATAATTCTACTATCTCACTTCAGTGCTCGTTTCATGTATTAAGTCCATTAGGGATATCCTTCTTGATGTGTCTTTCTTCACTCCAATTTAAATTACTGAAACCCTACATACAATTAAATGCTTATCTTGAGCCTCTTGTTAGCAGTAATCGCTCCCCTTTTTAATTTTTATAGTCTTGCACCACTGTTGGCACATATATACCATGTATTTATTATTTTCATATATGCATTGCCTCCTAGCTAAATTTAAACCATTTTAAAGAGGATTTGTATAAAGCCTACAGTATCTAGAATAGCAGTAAAATGATTTCACGTGGGAGACACAAACATTATTAAAGATATTAATACCTTGATGTGAAGAAGTACTTGACTCAGATTTGCTTTCGGTCAGGAATGACAATCAAAATATTTGGCAACTGCTGAATTCCATAGGCAATGAAAAATCAATCAGAATGTGGAGGACTTCTTTGGGCATAGGTCTTGGAATGGTCCATGGGGTTCCAGCAAAAGAGCCCACTTATCTAGACACACAGATAGTATAATGGCCATGTTCCCTCTCGTTCAGAAGAATTAAAATTTTTTAGCAGCTAGCCATACGGGGACAAAATGTCCAAATATCATTATTGCTTATTGTGTCTGCAAATATTATTTTATCAATATTAATGTATTGGAGATATTGACCTTTAGGAAAGAAATTTGAAGAACATCTTGAAAGATAAATAGGGTTTTATAAACTAAGCAAAAGGTGGAAATAAGTAATGGGGGTATGGATTTCAGGTAGAAGAATGCATGCATGAATTAACCTGGCATTTATGAAGAAAAAGTAAATACTTCAGTTTGACTAGAGTGTGTTACGAATTGGAGACTATGTTGAAGGATGAGGCTGATTAAAATTTATAAACCTTGTTTATAAAGAGTATTATATGTCGTGATATAGAGTTGAGACTTTGGCCTATGACAAAGTGGGATTATTGTATGTTTCTTAGAAGAAGAGTGAAGTAAATGTGCTTGTATCTTTTAAAAGAGGCAAGTAGTTGGTGCAGCGTGGAGCACAGATTGGTATAAAAAAAACTGGAGATAGGAAAGTCAGGTTATAGTTTGCAATAGCTCATGAGAGATAATGAGGTCTTGAACTATGCCAATATATGGACTGGGAGAAACTGATGGTAAAAATGGAATGAATTCAAGAGTTATTTAGACTATTAGAATTTACAAGATTTTATTATGATTTAGGAAACCCTGGTGGTGTAGTGGTTAAGAGCTACGGTTGCTAATCAAAAGGTTGGCAGTTCGAATGCACCAGGCACTCCTTAGAAACCCTTTGGGACAATTCAACTCTGTCCTTTAAGGTTGCTATGAGTTGGAATTGACTCGAGAGCAACAAGTTTATTATGATTTGGATATGGTGTATGTGAAAGAAGGAAGAGAATGAAATGTTTCAGATTTCTAGATTTTACTGATAATGATGGTCTAAACTGAGATAAGGAACATGAAGCAAGCATTTTTTATGCACGGTAGCATTCAACAAACTGATGCAATGCTGGAAACACTTACTCTACTATGCCAAGATATTTGGAAGACAGCTACTTGGCCAACATACTGAAAGAGACCTATACACGTACTTATTCCAAAGAAAGGTGATCCAACAGAATGCAGATGTTATTGAACAATATCACTAATACTATATGGAACTAAAATTTTGAAGAAGATAATTCAAAAACGGTTGCATCAGTACACCTATACAGTATTGTCAGAAAGTCAAGCTGGATTAAGAAGAGGATGTGGAATAAAGGATATCATTGCTGATGTGAGATGGATCTTGGCTGAAAGCAGAGAATCCCAGAAAGATGTATTTACCTGTGTTTTATAGACTACTGGAGGGCATTTGACTGTCTGGATCATAACAAATTATGGATAGCATTGTGAAAAATGGGAATTCCTGAACACTTAATTGTGCTCATGAGGAACCTGTACATAGGCCAAGAGGCAGTCCTTCAAATAGAACAAGGGAATACAGAATGGTTTAAAATTAGGAAAGGTGTTCTTCATGGTTGTATCCTTTCATTATACTTTTTCAATCTATATGCTGAATAAATAATCCACGAAGCTAGACTATAGAAAAAAGAACCCAGCATCGAGATTGGAGGAAGACTCATTAACAACCTGTGATATGCAGATGACACAACCTCACCTGCTGAAAGTGAAGAGGACTTGAAGCAGTTACTGATGAAGATCAAAGATGACAGCCTTCAGTATGGCCTGCACCTCAACATAAAGAAAACAAAAACCTTCACAACTGGATCAATAAGCAACATCATGATAAAAGGAGAAAGAACTGAAGTTGTCAAGAATTTCATTTTCATGTCTCCACAATCAATGACCATGGAAGTAGCAGTCAAGAAAAAACAACATATTACACTGAGCAGGTCTGCTGCAAAAGACCTCTTTAAAGTATTAAAAAGCAAAGATGTCACTTTGAGGGACTAAGGTGCACTGACCCAAGCCATGGTATTTTCAGTTTCCTCGTATGCATGTGAAAGCTGGACAATGAATAAGGAAAACCAAAGAACTGATGCTTTTGAATTATGGTGTTGGGTAAGAATACTGAATATACCATGGGCTGCCAGAATAATGAACAAATCTGTCTTGAAAGAAGTACAGCCAGAATGCTCCTTAGACACGAGGATGGCAAGACTTGCATCTCATGTACTGTGGACATGTTATAAGGAGGGACCAGTCCCTGGAGAAGGCTATCATGCTTGATAAAGTAGAGGGTCAGTGAAAAAGAGGAAGGCTCTCAACAAGATGAATTGACACAGTGGCTGCAACAATGGGCTCAAACATAGCAATGACTGTGAGGATGGCACAGGAGAGGGAAATGTTTCATTCTGTTGTACATAGGGTCGCTGTCTTAGTTATCTAGTGCCACTAAAATGGAAATACCAGAAGTGTATGACTTTGACAAAGAGAAATTTATTCTCTCTCAGTTTAGGAGGCTAGAAGTCCAAATTCAGGGCGCTCCAGGGGAAGGCTTTCTCTCTCTGTCAACTCTGGGGGAAGGTCCTTGTCATCAATCTTCCCCCGGTTGAGGAGATTCTCAGATCAACCAGGGGCTTGAGTTCAAAGGACTCACTATGCTCCCGGTGCTTCTTTCTTGGTGGTATGACGTCCCCATGTCTCTCTGCTTGCTTCTCTCTTTTATATCTCAAAAGAGATTGGTTTAAGACACAACCTAATCTTGTAGATTGAGTCCTCTCTCATTAACATAACTGCTTCTGATCTTGACTCATTAACTTCATAGAGGTAAGATTTACAACACATAGGATAATCACATCAGATGACAAAATGTTAGACAATCACACAACACTGGGAAACATGGCCTAGCCAAGTTGACGGGTATTTTTGGGGGACACAATTCAATCCATGACATTCCAGCCTTTGGCCCCACAAAATCCATGTCCTTGTCCCATGTAAAACATATTCACCCCATATAATCATAGCAAAACTCTTAACTCCAAATCCAAAATCCAAAATTTCTTCATCTGTGAAATCTAGAATACAAGTTATCTCCTTCCAAAGTACAATGGTGGAACAAGCACAAGGTAGACATTTCCATTACAAATAGGAGAAACTGGAAGGAAAGAAGGGATAACAGGCACTAAGCAAGAACACATTACATTATCTCTCAAGGCTTGAAAATAATCCTCTGTTCTCTGAGACCATTTAAGCAATGGTCCTGCCCTCCAGACTCTGGGTGTTGACCACACTCTCTGGATTCTGGGTGGAGGCCCCTCAGCCCTTGGCTTCAGCTTCGTCTTCCAGGCCCACTGGGAAAGCAACTCTGCTCCCTCGAATTTGGGAGGCCCCTTTCTCCTAGTCCATCTAAGTGGCTACTCCACCCTTTGAGACTGAGGCAGTTCTGCTTTCTGTGTTTCTTTTCTCTTCAGCTCCTGATTCCTGTTTCCTTGGCCACTTGGTCCCTCGGGCCTCTCTCCCCACATCTGCCCTGCTGGAGCAAGTGTTCCAAAGCTCTTTAGCTCCACCGATAAGTGCCTGGAGGCACACCACTCAGCCAGTAATCTCTGGCTGGAAGGCACTCAGCTCTCTTGCTCCGTGGGTTGGCAAGCCTAGCTCCAATGATAAGTGTTCAGAAGCACCACTCCACCAGGAAGCCTCCTGTGCAAAGGCACTCAGCTCTCTTGCTCTGTGGATCAGCTCCAACACTGTCTTTGGCTGGTCTCCTGGTTCTGTTGCTGCCTTTTCTCTGCTGCTACCATTTCTCTCCTCACTTCCTTTGGAGTCCTCACCAAAATTGTCTGGTGTCTATAATTCCACCAACAGTCTCTTCAGGGCAATTGCTTCCACATTTTAGGTATCTATTGGAGCAGTACCCGACTCCCAGTACCAAATTCTGTCTTAGTCATCTAGTGTTGCTATGACAGAAATACCACAAGTGGATGGCTTTAACAAAGAGAAATTCTGAATTCAGGGCACCAGCTCCAGAGGAAGGCTTTCTCTCTCTGTTGGCTCTAGGGGAAGGTCCTTGTCATCAATCTTCCCCTGATGGAGGAGCTTCTCAGGGCAGGAACTCTGAGTCCAAAGGACGCACTACTTTCTTGGTGGTATGGGTTCCCCACATCTCTCTGCTCGCTTCTCTCTTTTATATCTCAAAAGAGATTGGCTTAAGGTGCAACTTCATCTTGTAGATTGAGTCCTGCCTCATTAACATAACTGCCTCTAATCTTAACTCATTAACATCACAGAGGTAGGATTTACAATACATACGATAATCACATCAGATGAGAAAATGGTGGACAATCATACAACACTGGGGAATCATGGCCTAGCCAAGTTGACAGATATTTTTAAGGAACACAATTCAATCCATGATAGTTGCCATACATTGGAACTGACTTGACGGCATCTAACAACAAAAACAGAATTCAATAAAAAGTTATCAAAGGAAGCAAGACAAATTGATACCTTCTACCTGTAGAACAAAGTTACATATAATATAATATGAAGAATTAACAATAAAATGTATATTTGTTTTCTAGTCAGAGTTTTAAAATATTTCTGTTAATTTAAGAGAACAATACTTGTATTGATTGTACATCAAGATAATTTGAATCTCAAAGTAGGTATTTAGGCAAGAATCTATTCCTATATCAATGACTCATAGGTTTATCATATAGAATATCTTTCTGTTTGAACTTGCAACATTGAATATGTCTCTAGTCTTTCATAGATTTTGTAATCCATTTCTTTCATTTATTTGACTGATAGGAAGTTTGTACATTAAGATTTTCTCCCCTCTTTCTCTAGTTAGATTTAAAAAATAAGACAACTTTTCTTGAATAAGTTTCTAAGGATAATGCAAACAAGTTTTGTTTAATATCTAAAATATGTTCAAGATAAATAACATGTTAATAGTTTTGAACTATCTTTGCAGGCAAAAGACTACAGTCTCGAATTAGGTAAAGGAGCTCAAAATTTGTCACGGCTAATTGAAATGAATAAACGCAATAATTTGGATACCAAAACCCATTGCCATGGAGTCGATTCTGACTCATAACGACCCTATAGGAACAGAATAGAACTTCTCCACAGGGTTTCCAAGGATCGGCTAGTGGATTTGAACTGATGATATTTCAGGGACATGTTATGCCATTTATATTACTAGTTTTTCTTCATTAAATTGAATAAATATTTTAGATAATTAATAAATAGCCAATTTTCTTATTTCACTATGAAGAGATAATAAAAACCTATCTACCTTATATGAGGTCTTCCATTTGTATAAGAGTATAGTTGCTAAGCTACTGAGTGATGAGAAATTCGCATGGGCAAGAGTACATACTCAAACAAAATAATCATGCTAAAATTTTCTCATTGTATATATAATTCTATGTTAATTCTCCAAATATTCATTGTTGTTGTGTGCCCTTGAGTTAATTCTGACTCGCAATGACCCTATAGGGCGGAGCTGAACTGCCCCATCGGGTTTCCTAGGCTGTATCTTTATGGGAGCAGATTGCCAGATCTTTTCTCTTTGGATCCACTGGTGGATTCAAACTGCTGACCTTTCAGTTAGCAGCTCACTATGAGTCTGAATCGACTCAAAGCCGTCCAACAACAACAAAGAAATATTACATCTAATTTAAGGAGACCTGGTGGGGCAATGGTTAAACACTTGGCTGCTAATCAAAAGGTCAGCAGTTTGAAACCACCAGCAGCTTTGCAGGAGAAAAGACCTGGTGATTTACATCTTTAAAATATTCTATATATGTCTATTAGGTCAAATTGGCTTATGGCTTCATTTAAGTCCTCAGCGTCCTTACTGATCTTTTTAGTTGTTCTGTCTAGAATTGAAAGTAGGGTATTGAAGTCCCCAACTATTATTATGGAGTTATCTATTTCTCCTTTCATATTAGACAGTGTTTGTTCATGTATATTGGAGCATTGATATTAGGTGCATATTACAGACTAGAGCTTGTGGAAATGCAAAATGGTACAGGCACTGTGGAAAACAATGTGGTGGTTCCTCAAAAAAACTAAAACTAAAACTACCATATGACCCAGAAATTCCACTCCTAGGTATATACTCAAAAGACTTGAAAGCAGAAACTCAGAGACTTGTACACCAATGTTCATTGCATTATTATTCACAATAGCCAAAAGGGGGAAACAACTTAAATGTCCAACAGTATATGAATGGATAAACAAAATGTGGTACATGCACACAATAGAATATTACTCAGCCAGTAGGAGAAAAGAAGTCTTGATACATGCTACAACATGAATGGATTGAGGACATTATGCAGAGTGAAATAAATCAGTCACAAAAGGATAAATATTGTACGACCTCCTGCCTTAGTTATCTAGTGATGCTATAACAGATATACCATATGTGGATGGCTTTAAGGAACAGAAATTTATTCCCTCATGGTTTAGGAGGCTAGAAGTCTGAATTCAGGGTGCTAGATTTAGACAAAAGCTTTCTCTCTCTGTCGGCTCTGGGGAAAGATCCTTGTCTCCTTTCAACACCTGTGGGCCTGGCTTTCCTTGGGAATCCCCATGTGTCTTTGGATCAGTCATCTCCTAGATCTAGGAGATTCTCAGCACAGGGACAGTGAAGGTGTATTGCTGCCTTTGCCAGCTGAAGGCAAACTGCTTTTGGTGTTCCTTTGAAACTGGAAATTAGAAGAAAAGCATTGGCCAGCTCAATAGCTTCATATCAGGTACCAAGAGATGTATTAATTTTCTCAAGCAATTAAACCACATCTGGAACAGCAACTGCAGTTGGAGTCACCACGTGGTTAAGTTTACGATAGTCTACTGTCTTTCTCCAATCTCCATCTGTTTTCTACACAGGTCAAATAAGCGAGTTGAATGAGGATGTGTTGAGAAACACCACACCTACCTGCATTCTTCAAGACCTTGATGATGGCAGTAATGTCTGTAATTCCTCGAGGAATGCTATATTGCTTTTCATTTACTATTTTCCTAGGTAGAAGAAGTTCTGATGGCTTCCACATGGTGTTTCCTATCATAACAGCCCTTACTCCATTTTTCAGGGATCCAGTGTGGGGGTTCTGCCAGTTGCTGAGTATATCTACTCCAATTATGCATGCTGGAACTGGGGAAATCACTACAGGATGGGTTCAGGGACACACTGGGCCCACTGTGAGATGAAATTGAGCTAAGACTTCTTAATAATCTGACCTCCATATGCCCCCACTCTGACCGGTGGGCCACAGTGACATTTTGGGTCTCCTGGAATTAGTGTCAATTCAGAGCCAGTATCCAGGAATCCCCAAAAAGCCTTATGATTTCCTTTTCCCCAATGGACAGTCACTCTCACAAAAGGCTATAGATCCCTAAGGGAAGGCTGGTAGAAAGATTAACAGTATAAATTTTTGGCAGAGCACTGGGGGCCTTCCTCAAGGGGACCTGGCCTCCCCTTCATTCAAGGGGTTGAGGGTCTGCAAACTAGCTCAAGTCTTGGAATTGACAGAGGGGCTGTGACACTCTATTCTGGTGATTCAAGTTAGACTGCTGCTCACTTGACCTAAAATTTTTCTGCTTGTACAGATCAAGTAAATATTTAGTAGATTTCCCTCCTAGTGACACTGTGACTAAGTAGTCAATGCCATTAAGTCCACATGAGTCGGATTATTCTTTTTTTAATTTTTTTATTGTACTTTAGATGAAGGTTTAGAGAACAAATAGTTTCTAATTAAACAGTCAGTACACATATAGTTTTATGACACTGGTTAACAACCCCACGACATGTCAACACTCTCCCTTCTCAACCTTGGAGGACTTTTTTTTTTTTTTTTTGGGTGAAGATATACATAGCCAAAGTTACACCATTTCAAAAGTTTCTACTTGTGCAATTCAGTGACATCGATTACATGCTTCCAGTTGTGCTGCTATTCTCATTATCCTTTTCCAAATTATTCCATCACTATTATCTTCAACTCACTGCCCCCTAGGCTTCCCATCAAACCTTTTGAGTTGCTGTTGTCAATTTGATCTCACATAGATAATTCTTTTTTTTTTTTTTTTGTACCTTAGGTGAAGGTTTGCAGAACAAGTAGTTTCTCATTAAACAGTTAGTACACATATTGCCCTGTGACAATGGTTAACAACCCCATGACATGTCAACACTGTCTCTTCTCAACCTTGGGATCCCTATCACCAGCTTTCTTGTCCCCTCCTGCCTACTAGTCCTTGTCCCTGGACTGCTGTGCCTCATTAGTCCCGTTTTGTTTTATGAGGCTGTCCAATCCCCGGCTGAACAGTGAACCTCTGGAGTGAGTTCACCACTGAGCTAAAAGGGTGTCCGGGGCCATACTCGGTGTTTCTCCAGTCTCTCTCAGGCCAGTAATTCTGTTCGTTTTTGTGTGTTAGAATTTTTTTCTACATCCTTATCCAGCTCTGTCCAGGTCCCTCTGTTGTAATCCCAGACAGAGCAGTCAGTGGTGGTAGCTGGGCTCCATCTAGCTGTACTGGACTCAGTCTGGTGGACGCCTTGGTAGCTGTGGTCCATTAGTCCTTTGGACTAATCTTTTCCTTGTATCCTGTTCTCTTCGGTCTCCCTTGCTCCCAAAGGGGTGAGACAAATGGAGTATCTTAGATAGCTGCTCACAGGCTTTGAAGACCCCAGAAGCTACTCACCAAGGTAGTATGTAGAACATTGTCTTTATAAACTGTGTTATGCCAATTGAGCTAGATGTTCCCACACCATGGTCCCCACAGCCCTCCGCCCAGCAATTCAGTCCCTCAGGGAGCTTGGATGGGTCTATAGAACTTCCATGACCTTTCCTTGTAAAAGCTGTGCCGGCTTCCCCAGTATTGTGTACTGTCGTATCTTTCACCAAAGTTACCACTTATCTATTGTCTATTTAATATTTCTCCCCCACCCCTCCCATCCCTCGTAACCAACAAAGATTGTTTCTTCTTGTGTGTAATCTTTTCTTTTTCTTGTCTTATTGCTCTAGCTAGGACTTCCAGCACGATGTTAAATAGGAGTGGAGATAAAGGGCATCCTTGTCTTGTTCCTGTTCTCAAGGGGAACATTTTCAGCCTCTCTCCATTAAGAATGATGTTGGCTGTTGGTTTTGCATAGATGCCCTTTATTATGTTGAGAAATCTCCCATCTATGCCTATTTTATTGACAGTTTTTATCAGGAATAAGTGTTGGACTTTGTCAAATGCCTTTTCTGCGTTGATTGAGATGATCATGTGATTCTTTTCTTTCCCTTTATTTATGTGGTGGATTACATTGATTGATTTTCTAATGTTGAACCATCCTTGCATACCTGGTATGAATCCTACTTGGTCGTGGTGTATTATTTTTTTGATATGACGTTGAATTTTATTGGCTATAATTTTGTTGAGAATTTCTGCATCTTTATTCATGAGAGATATTGGTCTGTAATTTTCTTTTTTTGTGGCATCTTTGCCTGGTTTTCGTATCAAAGTTATGCTGGCTTCGTAAAATGAATTTGGAAGAGTCCCTTCCTTTTCTATGTTCTGAAATAGTTTGAGTAGTACTGGTATAAGCTCTTCTCTGAATGTTTTGTAGAATTCTCCAGTGAAACCATTTGGGCAAGGGCTTTTTTTGTTTGGGAGTGTTTTTTATTACCTTTTTAGTCTCTTCTCTTGTCATGGATCTGTTCAGATTTTTAACATCACTTTGTGTTAGTTTAGGTAGGTAGCATGTTTCTAGAAATTTATCCATTTCATCTAGGTTTTCAAATTTGTTAGAGTATAGTTTTTCATAATATTCTGTTATTTTAGTTGGGTCGATTTTAATGTCCCCTGTTTCATTTCTTATTTGGGTTATCTGAGTCCTCTCCTGTTTTTCTTTTGTCAGCCTGGCCAGTGATTTCTCGATTTTGTTGATCCTTTTGAAGAACCAACTTTTGGTTTTGTTGATTCTTTCTATTGTTTTTCTATTCCCTATTTCATTTGTTTCTGCTCTGATCTTTATTATTTCCTTTCTTGTAGTGGCTGAGGGCTTTTTCTGCTGTTCTCTTTCTATTTGTTTGAGTTCTATAGTTAATGTTTTGATTTTGTCCCTTTCTTCTATTTTGATGTGTGCATCTATTGCTATAAATTGTCCTTTGAGGACTGCCTTTGCTGTGTCCCAAAGGTTTTGATATGATGTGTTTTCATTCTCATTTGATTCTAGGAATTTTTTGATTCCATCTCTGATTTCTTCTATTACCCAGTGATATGTAAGGAGGGTGTTATTCGGTTTCCAAGTAATTGATTTTTTTTCCCTTTGTCTTCCTGTTCTTAATTTCTACCTTGATGGCTTGTGGTCAGAGAAGATACTTTGTATTATCTCAACATTTTGGATCTTGTTGAGGATTGCTCTGTGGTCTAAGATGTGATCTATTCTGGAGAACATTCCATGTGCACTGGAAAAGAATGTGTATTTTGAAGCTGTTAGGTGTAGTGTTCTAGATACGTCTACGAGGTCAAGTTGGCTGATTGTGCCCTTTAAGTCTTCTGTATCTTTGTTGAGTTTCTTTCTAGATGTTCTGTCCTTTACTGAGAGTGGTGTGTTGAAGTTTCTTTCTATTACTGTGGAACTGTCAATTTCTCTTTTCATTGTTGTTAGAGTTTGTCTTATGTATTTTAGAGCCCCGTCATTGGGTGCGTAGATGTTTATTATGGCTATGTGTTCATGATGGATCATCCCTTTAGTAATTATATAGTGTTTTTCATTGTCTTTTATGGTGGATTTTATTTTAAAGTCTATTTTATTTGAGATTAGTATTGCCACTCCTGCTCTTTTTTGATAGCTGTTCGCTTAATATATTTTTCCATCTTTTGAGTTTTAATAAATTTATGTCTTGGTTTCTAAGGTGTGTCTCTTGTAGACAGCATATGTATGGATCCTGTTTTTTAATCCACTCTGTCACTCTCCGTCTCTTTATGGGTGCATTTAGGCCATTTACATTCAGTGTAATTATTGATAGGTGTGAGTGTATTGCTGTCATTTTGTAGTGCTTTTTTCACTGTGGTGCTGATGTTTTCCTTGTTCCTCTTACTCTCCTGTGGCAAGTTCCTTTTGTTTGTGGAGATTTTTCATTTCTTTTGTTTTTGTAGGTTTTGTTTTTACTGAGACTTTATGTTTTTCTTCTTTATTTTGACGAGTAGGTTTGTTAACTTTCTTTGTGGTTACCTTGCAATTTACCCTTATCTTCCTAGGTTTGAACTAGTCTATTATTACTTGGTATCGCCTTGCCTTCCTCTCTATTAGAAGGTTCTATACCTACACCATTTATTCCCTTGTTTATTGTTCTGGTGCTGTAGTCATTTACAGATTAACCTCTCTGGTTCCGTGTTGTAATTCTTCTGGTTTTGAGTAGTCCTTAAGAGTTCAATTCCTAGGTTAGTATCTGGCTAGTACAATCCTGTGTCCCATATTCAGCCTGTGGTATGATGTTGTTTGTTCTCAGATTGAAGGACTCCCTTTAATAAGTCTTGTAAGTTTGGCTTGGTTTTTACATATTCCCTTAATTTCTGTTTATCTGGAAATGACCTAATTTCACCATCATATTTGAACGAGAGTTTTGCAGGATATATTATTCTTGACTGGTAATTTTTTTCTTTCAAGGTATTATATATGTCATCTCATTGCGTTCTTGCCTTCATGGTTTCTGCCAAATAATCCTAGCTTAGTCTTATTGTTTCTCCTCAGTATATGATTTTTTGTTTTTCTCGAGCTGCTTTGAGGATTCTTTGTCTTTGGTTTTAGCGAGTGTAATTATGGTATGCCTTGGTGATTTTCATTTGGAGTCTATCCTATATGGGGTTCATTGAGCTTCTTAGATGGTCAGCTTTTCATCTTTCATGATATTGGGGAAATTTTATGTCAGCAATTCTTCAGTGAACCTCTTGCGTTTGTTGTTTTCTCCTCCTGTTCTGGAACTCCAATCATTCTCAGATTTTTGCTTTTGATTGTATCTCACATAGTTCTCAGGGTTTCTTCATTTTTCTTCATTCTTTTTTCTGATTTTTCCTTGGAGTTATATCCTAGTGTTTGTCTTCAATTTCACTGATCCTATCTTCTATTGTTTGAAACCTGTATCTCTGCCCATCTTTGAGTCAGTTTATTCTGATTACTGCTTTGACTCTGTTGTCCATTACAGTAACCATGCTCACTCTGTCTTTGTCAATTGAGTGTGGCCACTTAACCTCTACCACCATGGGGTGTAATTAGCCCTGTTGTGGTTAGGTGTCTTAATTCAGTTAGGGGAATTCGTACTGTCAAATTTGACTTACATAAAATAGCAATCAAAGCAGTCTTCAAGGATGCTGGGGCTCCCTTCACAAGCTTGTTTCTCACCATTTTGGTAAAAGGTGTGTCCTCTGGATACTCCCTGTGTGGGTCTGAGGGTTTAACCTGATAAGTCCATTCTAACTTGCCAATTTCCCTAAGCCTTTGGATACCGTCTGTAGTATACCAAGACCTGATACTTCAACCTGATTTGGTGTAGACCACTACATAATCCATGATTCAGGAAACCAATCAAATAAACTATTAGATCATTTCCTAACCTCTTGAGCTGAAACATTGAATGAAGAATCTTTGCTTAGTGGGCCCATATCAATAAACTCATATTGATCCAACTTTATGTTCCTTGCACCACTATGCCACACACTTAATAGCCAGTCTTACACATATTCCCCAGATTTCTGTTTGTACATATTAGAAAAGTCAAGCACTTATTTTGGAGTGTAGTTTACCGCCTCCTGGGTCACACTTTGTACTTCACCTTTTGGGGCTAGCTGTGACTTAAGTTTACTTGTAGATCTAGAAACAAAAATAAGCACTGGGGATGTGTTCTGAGAACATGCAGCAATGTCTTTTAAGGCATGTGCCTCAGGTAATGCCCCAGGAAATGCCTCAGATGCCTCCCCAGGCTGTGACTTGGATGCATTCTAACAAAGGCTCTTCATATATATATATATATATATATATATATATATATATATATATATATATGGAGAGAGAGAGATATTTACCTCAGGGGTACGGCTCATGAAGTTGTAGAGGCTGGCACGTTCCAATTCATGGGTCAGGTGTCATGCTGAAGGCATCTCCTGACTCACGTAGCTGAAGCGGCTGACAAACACAAGATCAGCAGGTTAGAGGGCCGGCTTCTGGGGTATAGGCTGTGAGGCCAATGAATCCCAAGATCAGCAGGCAATAGAGCAGCCACTGGCTCATGTCCAAAGAACCAGAGGCTAGATGATGATGAGCCAGATACAGAAACCAGCGAGAGCAAAAGCCAGTTAGCTTTTTCAGAACATCCATATATATTGTATACACTCCAAACCCCAAGCAACTCCGTTTACAACTGATTGGCTGATCCCATCAGATCACATCATAGAGGTGACTACATTATATTACAAAATGGAGGATAACTACATCATTACATAACTGCAAAATTACATCATTACATAACTATCAAAATGCATCATTACATAACTGCCAAAGTACATGATTACATATCTGCCAAACCACTGAGAATCATGGCCCATTCGGGGCCTAATTCCTTTTCATATTAAGTTGGTGATTAGTTTTTCTATTTCAATATGGAATGCCATTGGAGTTTTATTTGGGATTACATGGTATCTATAGATCAGTTTGGGTATCATTGACATTTCACAATATTAAAAATTCCAATCCATAAGCATACAATATCCTTCCAGATACTGATGAATGAATAAGCAATATGTGGCATACTCATACAATAAAATATTATTTAGCCATAAAAAAATGAAGTATTTATATACACAACAACATGGATGAAGTTTGAAAAATTTATGCTAAGTGAAAGAAGCCAGGCATAAGTGGAACATATTGTATTAGTCCATCTTAATGAAATGTCCAGAATAGGCAAATATATTGAAACAGTAAATAGATTAGTCACTGCCAGGATCTGGGTGGAAGGGGAAATGGAAGTTACCGTGTATGTTGTTTCTTTTGAAGATAATTAAAATACTCTTGAATCAGATAGTGGTGATGGCTGCACAAATTTGTGAACGTACTAAAAACCACTGAATTACACACTTAAAAAAAAAAGCTGAGGAAATTCCGGCAAAATGGCACTCTAGGCAGAAGCACCACGCTGTCCCTCTGCAGCAAAGATCCGAAAAACTAAGCCAAACAGAGCATACAACAATCCTGAAAACCTAAAACATCAAATGAAGAGATAAAGAACTCAGCCAAGCACCAAATGGAGTGAGAAAACTGACAGAGAACCAAGAGTGAGGAGAGATTCATGCAAAGGTCCCCTACAAGCTAACGCAGCTTGGATCCGCCAACTTGGACTCCTATCGGAGACCAGCAAACAGGGGCTACGAGAAAGCAGCCTCACAGAGGATACAGCGGGAGACAAAACAACCGGTAATTTGTGATATATGCTTTCCCACCCCCAACACTTGTTCACCAAAACTTGGCCTCCTCTGCTTCCTGCGGCCACAATCTCTTGACCGGGAAACACCGGCTGCTTGGATTCCACACACCGTAACAGGCGGCTCTCTGAGTGCCATTTGTTGGCTGCTGATGTTGCTTTTTTCTGTTTCTTTTCATTTCTTCCTTGCCTCTTGCCAGCTCTCCCTCCTTTCGCTCGAGTACTCGCTCTGTGCGCCATCTTTGCTTCTTACTGAGAGTCTGCAGAGCTCTGGTAATTTGTGATATACTTTTTCCCACTCTCTACCCTTCTTCACCCACACTCGGCCTCCTCTGCTTCCTGCAGACACAGTCTCTTGTCCAGAAACATCAGCCCGCACTAGCTGGCTCTGAGTGCCATTTGTTGGCTGCTGGTGTTGCTTTTTTTTTCTGCTTCTTTTGATTTCTTGCTTGCCTCTTGCTGCCTCCCCCTCCTTTCACTCATGAGCCTGGCTCCATGAGCCATCTTTGCTTCTTCCTGAGAGGCTGCGGAGCTCCATTCCAGTTTGGAGCTGCTTCCCAAACTGGGCTACCGCGCTGGTGGGACCCCGGGGCTTTTGTTCGTTTGTTCATTTTGAATTGTTTGTTCGTTTTCTTTTCCTTTTCTTGAGTTGGGAGACCTTTCTGGCCAGGCGGAGCTGCGTGGCAAAGAGACTCTGCCTCGGCTTCCACAGACGTGCAGAGGGATCCCTGAGGACATTTCTTTGTTTGTTGTTTTATTTTCTTGTTTTTGGGGGGCTTATCTTGTTCTTTTTTTTTTTAAATTTGTTTTGTTTTCTTTTCCCTCTTTTTCCCTTTCTACATTGCTCAGTTTCTTGTCTCTCTATATCTTACTTCTCTTTCTGTTTGCCGAATACCTGGCGTCATATACCTCTATGCCTTCTAGCACATGCTGTACTGCAGCACCTGAGAGCGACTTCCCCAGACCTCACAGCTGCACCTGTGGGATCCCTGAGAACTTTGCGGTTCTTTAACCTTTGTGATTTATATTTATTCATTCTTTTCTTTTCTTCCACCTCCGCTTTCTGTTTTTCTCCATTTCATAGTCTCTCATCTCTCCGCTCCAATGCCAAGCTGCCCTAGCATTCTTTTTTGTTTCTTTGTATGTTTTTGGCTCCTGTTCCTCTCTCCTCTCTCCCATATCCATCTTAGCTCCACACATAACAATCTCCCCACTGCATCCTGCCTACCTGGACCGTGCACTTGACATCACACCACCAAGCAGCACAGGCAAGGCCTACTGGAACCTGCCCTGCACTGATTACCGACCCGCTCTGGTGGCTGTAGTAAGTGGCACAAACAACCCGTCCCAGTAACGCCTCTTCAGCTAAACCTGCCCTGACATACTATATCTGAGTGACTGACCCTGCCAGTTGGAGAAGGAGTTGAAAACTACTGTGACCACAGATGAGCAAACAACAATGAACACACAGTCTGCCTGCTCAGACGTAGTCAAATTTTTTTTAAAAAGGGACGAAACAAACAAATCTACAATCAATAAAAGAGAAAAATAACTAATGAATGCCCCGAAGACAGCAGAAAATATCAAAACATTTACAAAAACAGCACAGGATGGCTCCAGTAGGCGTCCCATATAAAAAACCAGATGACTCTCCTGTGGAAGAAACTGCACTAGAACTACCTGATAGGGAATTCAAATCTCTAATACTCAGAATTCTCCAAGACTTGAGGCAAAAATCTGACAAACATGAGTAAAAAATAGACAAATTCATGGAAAATACTGACAAAAAATTGGAAGAATTCGGGAAAATAATGCAGGAACAAAATGCCAAAATGAATTCACAACTAGAAATTATACAAGGACAACAATTAGAAATTCAAAAGATAAACAACAAGATTTCAGAAATGGACGATGTCATAGAAGGGCTGAGAAGCAGATTTGAAACGGTGGAAGACAGGATCAGTGGAATTGAAGACAAACACTTGGATACAACTCTGTTTAAGGAAAACTCAGAAAAAAGAACAAAGAAAAATGAAGAGACCCTGAGAGTTATGTGGGACACAATCAAAAGCAAAAATATGTGAGTGATTGGAATTCCAGAACAGGGGGAGAAAACAGAAAACACAGAGAGGATCATTGACGAACTGCTGACAGAAAACTTAACCAATATCATGAAAGATGAAAAGCTGGCCATCCAAGAAGCTCAACGAACCCCATATAGAAGAGACCCCAAAAGAAAATCACCAAGGCATACCATATTCACACTCGCAAAAACCAAAGACAAACAAAGAATCCTGAAGGCAGCTTGTGTAAAACAAGAAGTCACATAGAGAGGAGAAACAATAAGACTAAGCTCAGATTGTTCAGCAGAAACCATGCAGGCAAGAAGGAATTGGGATGACATATACAAAATCTTGAAATAAAAAAAATTGCCAGCTAAGAATAATATATCCTGCAAATCCTCATTCAAATTTGATGGATAAATTAGGTCATTTACAGATAAACAGAAATTAAGGGAATAGGTAAAAGTCAAACCAAACTTACAAGAATTATTAAAGGGAGTTCTTTTATCTGAGGACAAAAGCTTCAGCTCACAGGCAGAGGCTAGGACGCAGGATCGTACCAGCCAGATACCAGTCTAGGGAATGCACTCTCGAGGACTATCCAAAACCAAAAGAAATACAACAGGGAATCAGACCAGTTAATCAGTACATGACAACAACATCAAAACAAAAAAAGAGGGAATAAATGACATAGGTATAGAACCTTCCTATGGAGAGGAAGGTAAGGCGATACCAAGTAAGGGTAGACTGCTTCAAACTTAGAAAGATAATGGTAAAATTCTTGGTAACCACAAAGAAAGTTAACAAACTACTCATAAAAATAAAGAGGAAAAACATAAAGTCTCAGCAAAAACAAAACTTACAAAAACAAAAGAAACGAAAAGAAAAATCTACAAACAAAAGTAACTCAGCAGAAGAGAGTAAGAAGAACAAAGAAAACTTCAGCACCACAAAAAAAGCACTACAAAATGACAGCAACAAACACATCTATCAATAATTACACTGAATGTAAATGGACTCAATGCACCCATAAAGAGACAGAGAGTGACAGAATGGATAAGAAAACAGGATCCATCAATATGCTGTCTAAAAGAGACACACCTTAGAAACAAAGATGTGAATTTATTAAAAGTCAAGGTTGGGAAAAAATATATTAGGCTGACAACTACCAAAAAAGAGCAAGAGTGGCAATTCTAATCTCAGATAAAATAGACTTTAAAACAAAATCTACCATAAAAGACAAAGAAGGAAACTATATAATGATTAAGGGGACGATCCGTCATGAAGACATAAACATAATAAACATCTATGCACCCAATGACAGGGCTCCAAAATACATAAAACAAACTCTAACAACACTGAAAAGAGAAATTGACAGTTCCACAATAATAGTAGGAGACTTCAACACACCACTCTCAGTAAAGGACAGAACAACTAAGAAGAAACTCAGCAAAGAAACAGAAGACCTAAAGGGCACAATCAGGCAACTTGACCTCATAGACATATATAGAACACTCCATCCAACCGCTGTAAAGTAAACATTCTTTTACAATGCACATGGAACATTCTCCAGGATAGACCACATCTTAGGCCACAGAGAAATCCTCAACAGGATTCAAAACGTTGAGCTAATTCAAAGTATCTTCTCTGACCACAATACCATCAAGGTAGAAATTAACACTAGAAAGAGCAAGGAAAAAAATCAACTACATGGAAACTGAATAATACCCTTCTTACACATCAGTGGGTAATAGAAGAAATCAGAGATGGAATAAAATAATTCCTAGAATCAAATGAGATTGAAAACACAACATACTAAAACCTTTGGGACACAGCAAAGGCAGTCCTCAGAGGACAATTTATAGCAATAGATGTACATATTAAAAAAGAAGAAAGGGACGATATCAAAACATTAACTACAGAACTCAAACAAATAGAAAGAGAACAGCAAAAAAATCCCACAACCACCTGAGGAAAGGAAATAGTAAAGATCAGAGCAGAAATAAATGAAATAGAGAACAGAAAAACAATAGAATCAACAAACCAAAAGTTGGTTCTTTGAAAGGATCAACAAAATCGACAAAACACTGGGCAGACTGACAAAAGAAAAACAGGAGAGGACACAAATAATCAAAATAAGAAATGAAATGGGGAACATTACAACAAAGCCAACTGAAATAAAAAGGATTATAACATAATATTATGAAAAACAATACTCCAACAAATTTGAAAACCTATAGGAAATGGATAAATTTCTAGAAACATACGGCCTACCCAAACTACAGCAAAGTGATGTTGAAAATCTGAACAGACCCATAACAAGAGAAGAGATTGAAAAGGTAATAAAAAAAACTCCCAACCAAAAAAAGCCCTGGCCCAGATGACTTCACTGGGGAATTCTACAAAACATTTACCGAAGAGCTTGTACCAGTACTACTCAAGCTATTTCAGAGCATAGAAGAGGAAGGAACACTTCCAAATTCATTCTATGAAGCAGCATAACACTGATACCAAAACAAGGCAAAGACATCACAAAAAAGAAAATTACAGACCAATATCTCTCATGAATATAGATGCAAAAATTCTCAACAAAATTCTAGCCAATAGAATTCAGCATCATATCAAAAAAATAATACACCGCGACCAAGTAAGATTCATACCAGGTATGCTGGGATGGTTCAACATTAGAAAATGAATCAACGTAATCCACCACATAAATAAAAGGAAAAAAAGAATCACATGATCATCTCAATTGATGCAGAAAAGGCATTTGACAAAGTCCAACTCCCATTCCTGATAAAAACTCTCAATAAAATAGGTATAGAAGGCAAATTTCTCAATGTAATGAAGGGCATCTATACTAAACCAATGGCCCACATCATTCTTAATGGAGAGAGGCTGAAAACATTCCCCTTGAAGACAGGAACAAGACGAGGATGCCCTTTATCACCACTCCTATTTAACATTGTGATGTAAGTTCTAGCTAGAGCAATAAGGCAAGAAAAAGAAATAAAGGGCATCCAAACTGTTAATGAAGAAGTTAGACTGTCCCTGTTTGCAGATGATATGATACTACACATAGAAAACCCTAAAGACTCCATGAGAAATCTACTGGAACTAATAGAAAGATTCAGCTGAGTATCAGGATACAAGATAAACATTCAAAAATCAGTTGGATTCCTATACACCAATAAGGACAACGATGAAAAGGAAATCAGGAAAACAATACAATTTCAATAGCCCCTTAAAAGATAAAATACTTAGGAATAAATCTGACCAGGGATGTAAAAGACCTAATCAAAGAAAACTACAAAACACTGCTGCATGAAACCCAAAGGGATCTACATAAATGGAAAAACATACCATGCTCATGGATAGGCAGACTCAACATTGTGAAAATGACAATTCTACCCAAAGCAATTTAGAAATACAATGCAATCCTGATCCAAATACCAACAACATTCTTCAAAGAGATGGAAAAACTAATCATTAACTTTATATGGAAAGGGAAGAAGCCCCGAATAAGTAAAGTACTACTGAAGAAGAAGAATAAAGTTGGAGGACTCACACTACCTGACTTCAGAACCTACTATACAGCTACAGTAGTCAAAACAGCCTGGTACTTTTACAATGCCAGATACATTGACCAATGGAACAGAATTGAGAACCCAGATGTAAATCCATCCACATTCAGTCACCTAATCTTCGATGAGGGCCCAAAGTACATCAAATGGGGAAAAGACAGTCTTTTTGACAAATGGTGCTGGCAAAACTGGATATCCATCTGCAGAAAAAATGAAACAGGACCCATACCTCACACCGTATATAAAAACTACTTCAAAATGGATCAAAGATGTGAACATAAAGCCTAAAACTATAAAGTTCATAGAAGAAAAAGTAGGACCAACACTTCAGGCTTTAATACACCGCATTAATAGGATACAAACCATAACCATCAACGCACAAACCCCAATAGATAAGCTAGATAACTGGGATCGTCTAAAAATCAAACACCTACACTCTTCAAAAGACTTCACCAAAAGAGTAAGAAGAGAACCTACAGACTGGAATAATTTTTTGGACATTATAAGTCAGACAAAAATCTAATCTCTAAAATCTACAAGAAAATCCAACACCTCTACAACAAAAAGACAAATAATCCTATTAAAAAATGGGCAAAGGAAATGAACAGACACTTCATTAAAGAAGACATTCAAATGGCCAACAGACACATGAGGAAATGCTCGCGATCACTAGCCATTAGAGAAATGCAAATTAAAACCACAATGAGATACCAT
This sequence comes from Dugong dugon, assembly GCA_030035585.1. NCBI lineage: Eukaryota > Metazoa > Chordata > Mammalia > Sirenia > Dugongidae > Dugong > Dugong dugon. Next base: position 74,828,132 of record CM057483.1, read on the forward strand.
TCACCCAGGCATTACTGGCATGAATCAAAAACACTGGAAATAACAAATGTTGGAGGGGCTGTGTGGAGATCAGAACTCTTATGCACTGCTGGTGGGAATGCAAAATGATACAACCATTTTGGAAAATGATATGGCGCTTCCTCAGAAAGCTAGAAATAAACATACCATTTGATCCAGCAATCCCACTCCTAAGAACATATCCTAGATAAATAAGAGTCGTCACTCGAATAGACATATGCACACTTATGTTCATGGCAGCATTGTTCACAATAGCAAAACGATGGAAACAACCTAGATGCCCATCAACTGATGAGTGGATAAACAAACTATGGTACATACACAAAATGGAGTACTATGCAATGAGAAAGAACAGCAATGAATCTGTGAAGCATCTCATAACATGGATGAAACTGGAGGACATTATGCTGAATGAAATAAGTCAATCACAAAAGGACAAATATTGTATGAGACCTCTGTTGTAAAAACTCATGAAAAAGTTCACACACAAAATGTAACAATCTTTGTTGGTTACCAGGGATGGGAGGGGTGGGGTGGAAATATTAAATAGGAAATAGATAAGTGGTATCTTGGGTGAAGGGTGAGACAGTACACAATACAGGGGAAACTAGCACAATTTGTACAAGGAAAGGTCATGGAAGCCCCATAGACACATCCAAACTCCCTGTGGGACTGAATTGCTGGGAAGAGGGCTGTGGGGACCATGGTCTTGGGAAACATCTAGCTCAATTGGCATGACACAGATTATAAAGACAATGCTCTACATTCTACCTTGGTGAGTAGTGTCTGGGGTCTTAAAAGCCTGTGAGCGGCCATCTAAGATAATCCACTGGTCTCATCCCTTTGGGAGCAAGGGAGAATGAAGAGAACAGGATACAAGGAAAAGATTAGTCCGAAGGACTAATTGTCCACAGCTACCAAGGCCTCCACCAGACTGAGTCCAGTACAGCTAGATGGTGCCTGGCTACCACCACTGACTGCTCTGACCAGGATCACAACAGAGGGTTCTGGACAAAGCTGGAGAAGGATGTAGAGCATAATTCTAACTCACACACACACAAAAAAGACCAGATTTACTCGTCTAAAGGAGACTGGAGAAACCCCGACAGTATGGCCCCCAGACACCCTTTTAGCTCAGTGGTGAAGTTACCTCCGAGGTTCACTGTTCAGCTTGGGAGTGGTCAGCCCCGTAAAACCAAATGAGACTAATGAGGTACAGGAGTCCAGTGACAAGGGCCAGAAGGCAGAAGAAGACAAGGAAGCTGGTGATAGGGAACCCAAGTTTGAGTAAGGATATTGTTGATGTGTTGTGAGATTGTTAACCCTGTCATAGGGCAACATTTGTAGTAAGTGTTAAATGAGAAACTATTTTGTTCTGTAAGGCTTCATCTTAAGTGAGAATAACAGCATAATTGGAAGAGCGTAGTCAATGTCACTGAACTGTGCATGTAGAAATTTTTGAAATGGAGTATCTTTGGCTATGTGTATTTTCACCAAAAAAAAAAAAAATGTTGAGAAGTTAGAGGGTTGCTACGTTGTGGGGTTGTTAACCAGTGTCATAAAACAACATGTGTACTACTGTTTCATGAGAAACTATTTGTTCTGTAAGCCTTCACCTGAAGTACAATAGAAAATTAAAAAAAAATTTTTCCAAAAAAAAAAAAAAAAAAAAAGCTGAAAAAGGAGAGCTTAAGTCAACATCTTTGTGACATTAGTCTAGCCAAATAATTATTGTCGTTGTTTTCTTCAGAAGCCAAATAGTTGAGTAAAATGAGGATGTGGTGTGAATCACCACCCCTGTATCCTTCAATCCACAGTGGTGGCACTAGCAAACTGTTAAATCTTGTATTTCCTGGATTTCTAGCTGCATAAATTAGAACTATCATGTAGTTATTTTGGAGTGTAGGAAGTCTCCTTATGGGTCACACATAGTACCTCACATTTATGATCTGCTTGTATTTGAGTCTAGTTATAGATCTAGAAGTGAAGAGGGGTGATGAGTATAGGCCCTGAGGACAATCAGGAGTTTCTTTGAAAGAATCTGCCTCAGAAGGATGTCTACAATTTTCTCAAACAATGGTGGATTAATCTTCCTTAGATGGGAGCAGAAGGGCTAAGTATACTGGTTAAAAATGACTCAACAGAATTTAGGGGTTCAGTGTCCCCAAATTCATCAGTATCTATCTATATGTCCCCATTCCAATTTTTAGTATTCCATTTCTTCCCAATCACTGCCCTTACTGTTAACGTGAGACACATTTTGAGACTGAGAATTCAACTGATGTTTTAATTCAGCCACGAGTAGGACTAGACTCTGAGTTTGGTTTTTAGCAACTTCAGTTCTGTGGCTACAAGAGATAAGGTTTTCTTTCGGGGCACACTTAGCAATTTTGAAATCATTTATGTGGTGCTTTAGCTGGGAATTTGAAGCAATGAGCTCTTAATTTTCTTTCACCACTTTGTTAAACAAAAGTAGGAGCAACAATCCAATGTCATTATACTGGTCAGTTTGACAAAAATGTTCTAAGATGTCAAATAAATGATTACCCGGAAACTTGTCTTTCATAAGTATTTGATTAAGCAAGTAAAATGGTGTATCTCTATTGCCACATCACACCTTGGACTAACAGTGCCCTTTTCACTGCTAAGAATAGAGTCTTAGTGCCTTTAAATTTAACCAGATTTGAGAACCAATTTCAGAAATCAGAAAACTAATTCAGATAATTCCTCCTTAGGATTCTGTTCCTTTAGAACCACTGTCACCAAAATGTCTTAGTCAGGTCAGAGCTCTGTAGAAAAACAAAGTCAGCAAAATAAAGATATAGATATATCTATAGCGAGAAAGGCAGATAAATTTACTTCAAGAAACTGGGAATAGGCTTATGCAATTGTAGGGGGCTAACAAGTCCAAAATCCATAGGTCAGGTGACAAGCAAGAGACTCCTGCAGGCTTCTGTTCCAAGCTCAGTAAGTCAGTTAATAAGAAGAATGAGGGAAGAGTTATGCTACAATATCTATTTATAGTCTTGAGATAGAATACACCTTATGGAGACTCCCTTTTTACTTTTAAGGCCTTCAACTGATTGACCGATTATATTACATTAAATTAGATTATGGAGGACACTACATTACATTATATTAGCTGGATGATGAATAAGGAAGACTGAAGAATTGACGCCTTTCAATTGTGGTGTTGGTGAAGAATATCGAATATACCATAGACTGCCAAAAGAACAAACAAATCTGTCTTGGAAGAAGTACAACCAGAATGTTCCTTAGAAGCAAGGATGGCGAGACTAGGTCTCACATACTTTGGACATGTTATCAGGAAGGATCAGTCCCTGGAGAAGGGCATCATGCTTGGTAAAGTAGAGGGTCAGCAAAAAAGAGGAAGATCCTCAACCAGGTGGATTGACATAGTGGCTGCAACAGTAGGCTCAAGCACAGCAACGATTATGAGGATGGCACAGGAGCGGGAAGTGTTTCTTTCTATTGTACATAGGGTCACTATGAGTCAGAACTGACTCAACAGCACCTAACAGCAGCAACAACAACATATTAAATTACATTATGAAAGGTATAGGCAGTCCCTGGGTTATGAACGAGTTCCTGTTGCAGCAGTGATGATTGTCAGGGTGGCGAATACAGTAGCCAAACACAACTCTTACAGAGAAGTGGGGCCAAGGAGGGTCACTCAGAGGAGTCGACCCTGGCTTCAGTCCCAGGAGTTTATTTATAGTCAATACAGCAAGCAATGAAGCAAATAACAGAACAATGGGCTTTGGGTGAATAACAATAAGTTTCTGGCAAGGGAGAAGGAATTCAGGTAAACAAGCCAATCAGTAAAGGGACAATAGGTTTGGGAAAACAAGTCATGCCTAATCTCCTCCTCATCGCTGACAAGTCTCAACATATCCTGTGCAGCATAGAGGCCTTTGAGGGGCTGAAGTTGTCAATAGTGTAGCCATGTTTAAATGGCATATATCCCCACAAGTTCCATTCCTAAATCTGTCTTTAAGTCGAATTTCTACTTAAGTCGGAACAGTTAGATATGCCAGTTAGTCAAATGTTTGTCTTAGTATATACCTGTAGTATATAGTGTACTTTTCTATGCATAAAAAAAAAAAACTTCCAGATACACGAAAAACATCTTTAACATAGTAATACAGTAATAATAATGTTTTGGTGCACATTGCAAAGTAGCACTTCTTTGTTATTATGAGCCCTTGTATGTACCTTCTCCACAATTAAAGATACCTACAGAGCAAACATTGCTCAAATTTCTCAGAAGATTCTATTCTGTAAAATCTTTGAGATCAATTGGATACTTTATTGTAAACTCTAAACTAAAAAATCTACGTTGTACCACCAGGCAGTACTTCTGCTGGGTTTTGAACCCTCCTCAGCAGAGGCATGGAGGGTTGGGGGCAGGGGTAGGATGGTGCTGGGGCCAGAGGGATCATTCCCCCATCACCTCCTCACCAAACCTGTCAACCCCACACATCAAATATGAGTCCCCTGCCTCGGGTGCAAGGGAGAAGGTTCAGCTTAGGATGTGCTAAGAGTGAGCCTAGGTTCCAAGGGTTGTGAAGAGAACGCTTCGGGAAACCCAAGTCTGAAGTTCTCCGCGGACCCGCAGAAAACATATGGTCATACAGAGGTCAAGAATATAAGACTGCTCCCCCCCATTCCAGCCAGCAAAAGGCCAAGAACTACTGCAATAGTGAAATCACGCGTGTGTAAGGTAGGAGAAACAGAAGCCCAGAGAGCTGCTGCGATGGCCCTGGGCTGTACAGCACAGACGGCCCGGTGGGATGGGGTGGGGCTGAGCTGAGTAAGGGGGCACCACAAAGACCTTCAGTGTGACTAGCATGGCACACTGACCGGTTGTACTTGGAGAACAGGTAAATGTCAGTGCCGGCATCTGGGCCACTGGTTGCCACCACCTGCAGGCCTGCCATGAGGAGCAGAGTGGTGGTGCTTGCAGCATGCCGATGGCGGGACCAGCCCTCTCCAAGCTCTGAAGGAGGCAGGTGCATGTGGGCTCTCTGCTCACTGCTGTGGGCCTTGGTTGGGCACAGCATGTTGCAGGGGCATGTCCACTGCCAGTGGCCACCCAAGGAACCGCTGAGGCACCTGCTCATGCAGGAGAAGCACAGCCCATCTTGGGAGCCTGGGGACTAGAACACCTAGTCAGTTTTTTCCTGATAAGCTTTACGGGGGTTGATTCTGTTAACTGCTGGTTGTGCCTAAATCGGACATTCATAACTTGGGGACTGCCTGTAATCTGCTTTACTTAAGGATAACTGATTTAATCGCAGTTAAGTATCCTGTAACACCTCATATTACTACTTCATGGCTGAAACTAGACTAGTGTTTGGCAGAAAAAAAAAAAAAAGGAATCATAGCATAGCCAAGCTGACACATAAAATTAACCATCACAATGAAGAGAACAGGATACAAGGAAAAGATTAGTCAAAGGACTAATGGATCACAGCTACCACGGCCTCCACCAGACTGAGCCCAGTACAGCTAGATGGTGCCCAGTTAACACCACTGACTGCTCTGACTGGGATCACAACAGAGGATCCTGGACAGAGCTGGAGAAGGATGTAGAACAAAATTCTGACTCACAAAAAAGACCAGATTTACTGGCCTGACAGAAACTAGAGAAACCCCAAGAGTATGGCCCCTGGACACATTTTTAGCTCAGTGGTGAAGTCACTCCTGAGGTTCACCATTCAGCCTGGCATTGGACAGCCCCATAAAACAAAATGGGACTAAAGAGGCACAGGGACAAGGACTAGAAGGCAGGACAGGACACGAAAGCTGTTGATAGGGAACCCAAGGTTGAGAAGGGAGAGTGTTGACATGTTGTAGGGTTGTTAACCATTGTCATAGGGCAATATGTGTACTAACTGTTTAATGAGAAACTATTTGTTCTGTAAACATTCATCTAAGGTACAAAAAAAAAAAAAAAAAAGAATTATCTGTGTGAGATCAAATTGACAACAGCAACTCAAAAGTCATTTGATGGAAAGCCTCGGGGGCAGTGAGTTGAAGATAATGGTGATGGAATAATTTGGAAAAGTATAGTGAGAGTAGCAGCACAGCTGGAAGAATGTAATCGATGTCATTGAATTGTACACATAAAAACTTTTGAAATGGTGTAACTTTGGCTATGTATATTTTCACCAAAAAAAAAAAAAAAAAAAAGTCCTCCAATGCCAAGAAGGGAGAGTGCTGACATGTTGTGGGGTTGTTAACCAGTGTCATAAAACAATATGTGCACTGACTGTTTAATGAGAAACTATTTGTTCTGTAAACCTTCATCTAAAGTACAATAAAAAAATTTATATAAAAAAATTAACCATCACACAGAGTAATAAGAACTTAATGTTATTTGGAACATGTATAATGCTACTATATTTGTGTGACTGCCTCTGATCTCCTTCATTTTAACTAATGCTTCCATGTTTTCTGTTATTCAGCTCTTCTGTATCCCCAGCTGATGACCTCTTGGAATTCTATCAGCTCTTGCATATGACTTTATTGGGCACAGTGACCTTCCTTGTTTGCAAGGAAAATTTAGAAATCCCCCTTCTCATTAAGAGTGTGGGGAAATTACTCTTTAATAGTAAAGTGTTGCTTTGTAGAGAAAATTAAACTATTCTATAATCCCCAGTATGATTCAGTTACAATTCAACAAATGGAAGTCATTTATCTGCTACTTAAAAAATGATGCCCTGGTGCTTCGGCAATAACTAATTCACCTCAATTGTGATTTACAAAGAAAAGAAGATGGTTTTCTCCCTACCTCCAATTCTTTTTATCTAGAGAGAATTTATAACAAAATATAACTTTTAGAATTCATATTTTTATTACAGCAATTCAGTCTTTATTAGTATAATCCTCTGAGATAGGGATTAATGTCTCTTTGCCACCACGGTTTAGAATATTCATAAAATAAGCTTAAAATTATTTTGGAGTGTTTTAAATTTATGTTTTACATAAATTTAATAAATTTGCATCCAAGGCTTAGTAATAAGTCAATAAATAAGACTCCTTCAACTTTGGGACAGCAAATAAATAAATAGCTATACATTTATATTCTTAGCATATTAATGCAAACTATTTATAGACTCAATGGAGAAATACTAACCTTGTGTTAGGGCTACCTTTTTTTTTCCTTCTTTTTAAATCAATTGGGACTCAAAGAAAAATAAAAAGAGTGGAAATGAATAGTCAATAGCTCCAAATGTCTTTTTTTCTTCTTCCATTAAAATTATATACAACTGTAGTTGCTGAGGACCAGTGGGAAGATGGTCAGTAAAACGTGCCTATATATAATATATATATGTGTATAAACCCACCTATTTGCTATGGAGTCAATTCCGACTCATAGCAACCCTATAGGACAGAGTAGAACTGCCAATAGGGTTTCCAAGGAGCGGATAGCAGATTTGAACTGCCAACTTTTTGGTTAGTAGCCTGAGGTCTTAACCACTGCACAACCAAGGCTTCATATATATGTGTATATATATATGTAGACACATATATATATATTAATTTCTGATGTAATGTATATATAACTCTTGCAAGAAATCCATTTTTCTAATACATTTTAGGTATCATCTTTATGTTATGAAAATTTATTTAATCTATTTAGCTGACAAAGCCGGCATTGGCAATACTCCTATTTCTCAATTTCTCATCTTTGTCATCCATTCATTCATTCCACTGGACCTCAAGCCACTGTGCTGAGAAAACAAAGTGTAGTTTCTTTTGTGTGTGTGTGTGTGTGTGTGTGTGTGTGTGTGTGTGTATTAACTGTTTAATGAGAAACTAGTTTGCTATGTAAACTTTGAGCCAAAAAACAATTTAAAAAAATCCTGCTGGAATTTTGTTTGAAATTGCAGTAAATTTATAGATTAATTGGGGGAGAATTGACATTTTGATTATTTTGAGTCTTCCAATCCAGATCAGGAGTTCGTAGATCAGCAATTTTCTTCCAGATTTAGTTAAAATTGCTTGCGAGCCTGGGGTTTTTTAGCTGTCAGTTGAAGGTTATTTATGAATCTTGAGACTGAATGGCTGTTGGCTGAGGTGACTCAATTTTTAATATTCCCTCCATCTTCTTTCCATGCTTCCTGTATCATTTGATTTTTTGCCCACAGAACCCTTCAATATTGCAACTTAAGGGTTGAATTTTCTCTTCAGTTCTTTCTGTTTGAGAAATGTCGACTATATGCTTTCCTTTTGGTTTTCTAACTCCAGGTCTTTGCACCTTTCATTATAATACTTCACCTTGTCTTTTCGAGCCACGCTTTGAAATCTCCTGTTCAGCTCTTTTACTTCATCATTTCTTCTGTTTGCTTTAGCTAATCTGTGTTGAAGAGCAATTTTCAGGGTCTCTTCTGACATTCATTTTGGTCTTTCCTTTCCTTCTTGTTTTTTTGATGATCTTTTACTTTATTTGTGTATAATTTCCTTGATGTCTTCCCACTCCTCTTCTGGTCTTCAATCAGGAATGGGAAACCACTAGAGTAAGTTAAGGAGGCTAAATGTTCAAATTTAGGGTGCAAGCTCTAGGGGAAGGCTTTCTCTCTCTGTTGGCTCTGGAGGAAGGTCATTAATCTTTCCCTGGACTAGAAGCTTCTCAGAGCAGGGATCTTGGGTCCAAAGGAAGTGCTTTGCTCCTGGCACTGCTTTCTTGGTGCTATGAGGTCCCCTCCACAAAACATAGTTTCTTCAGTCAAAACTGTCTCATAGTGACCCTGTAGGACAGAGTATAACTGCCCTATAGGGTTTCTAAAGAGTGGCTGGTGGATTCAAAGTGCTGATCTTTTGGTTAGCACCCGATCTCTTAAACACTAGCCCACCAAGAATCAGATGGGTTAAAAAATGTAGTGTATGACCTACTGAAAAAGACTATTCAAGATTCAATTATGTTTGTTCATATGAAAGTCTGGAAACATTGCATACTTTTTCAGGAATATTTTCTATAATATTCATTTCCTTTTCTGCTGCTCCTGTTTGTTGTACTGTGGGGGCTTGCGTGTTGCTGTGTTTCTGGAAGCTATGGCACAGGTATTCAAATACAAGCAGGGTCACCCATGGTGGGCAGGTTGTAGCTGAGCTTCCAGACTAAGACAGATTAAGAAGAAGGACCCGGCAGTCTACTTCTGAAAAGAATTAGCCAATGAAAACCTTATGAGTAGCAGCAGAACATTGTCTGATATAGTGCTGGAAGATGAGCTTCTCAGGTTGGAAGACACTCAAAAGACTACTGCGGAAGAGCTACTTCCTCAAAGTAGAGTCAACCTTAATGACATGGATGGAGTCAAGGTTTTAGGACCTTCATTTGCTGATGTGGCAAGACTCAAAATGAGAAGAAAAATCTGCAAACATCCATTAATAATCAGAACATGAAATGTATGCAGTATGAATCTAGGAAAATTGGAAATCCTCAGAAATTAAATGAAATGCATAAACATCGATATCCTAGGCATCAGTGAGCTGAAATAGACTGCTATCATGTGGTCTTCTATGCTGGGTATGACAAAGTGAAGATTAATGGTATTGCATTCATTGTCAAAAAGAGCATTTCAAGATCTATCCTGAAGTACAATGCTGTCAGTGATAGGATACTATCCATACGCCTACAAGGGAGACAAGTTAATACAACAATTATTCAAATTTATGCACCAACCACTAACGCAAAAGATGAAGAAATTGAAATTTTTTTACTAGCTTCTGCAGTCTGAAATTGATCAAATACGCACCCAGGATGCAGTGATAATTACTAGTGATTGGAATGTAAAACTTGGAAACAAAGAAGAAGGATTAGTAGTTGTAAAATATGGCCTTGGTGATAGAAACAATGCCAGAGATCGCTTGATAGAATTTTGCAAGACCAATGACGTCTTCATTGCAAATACCTTTTTTTCACCAACATAAACGGTGACTATACACATGGACCTCACCAGATGGAATACACAGGAATGAAATTGACTACCTCTATGGAAAGAGATGATGGAAAAAGCTCAATATCATCAGTTAGAACAAGGCCAGGGGCCGACTGAGGAACAGATCATCAACTGTTCATAGTTGAAACTGAAGAAAATTAGAACAAGTCCACGACCGTCGAAGTACGTCTTTGAGTATACCCCACCTGAATTTAGGGACCTTCTCAAGAATAGATTTGACAGAAGACCAGACGAGTTGTGGAATGACATCAAGGACATCATACACGAAGAAAGCAAGAGGCCATTAAAAAGATAGGAAAGAAAGAAAAGACCAAAATGGATGTCAGAAGAGACTCTGAAACCTGCTCTTGAACGTCGAGTAGCTAAAGCAAAAGGAAGAAATCATGAAGTAAAAGAACTGAACAGAAGATTTCAAAGATTTCAAAGGGCCTCCAGAAGACAAAGTAAAGTGTTATAATGACATGTGCAAAGACCTGGAGTTAGAAAACCAAAAGGGAAGAACATGTTCGGCATTTCTCAAGTTGGAAGAACTGAAGAAAAAATTCCAACCTTGAGTTGCAATAGTGACGGATTCTATGGGGGAAAATATTAAACAACACAGGAAGCATTAAAAAATGGTGGAAGGAATACACAGAGTCATTATACCAAAAAGAATTGGTTGATGTTCAACCATTTCAGGAGGTAGCATATGATCAGGAACCGATGGAACTGAAGGAAGAAGCCCAAGCTGCACTGAAGGCATTGATGAAAAACAAAGCTCTAGGAATTGACGGAATGTCAATTGAGATGTTTCAACAAACAAATGCAGTGCTGAAAGTGCTCACTCGTCTATGCCAAGAAATTTAGAAGACAGCTACCTGGCCAATCAACTGGAAGAGGTCCATATTTATGCCTGTTCTCAAGAAAGGTGATCCAACCGAATGTGGAAATTATCAAACAATATCATTAATATCACATGCAAGTAACATTTTGCTGAAGATCATTCAAAAGCGGCTGCAGCAGTATATCTACAGGGAACTGCCAGAAATTCAGGCTGGATTCAGAAGAGGACGTGGAACCAGGGATATTACTGCTGATGTCAGATGAATCCTGGCTGAAAGCAGAGAATACCAGAAAGATGTTTACCTGTGTTTTATGGACTATTCAAAAGCATTCAACTGTGTGGATCATAACAAATTTTAGATAACATTGTGAAGAATGGGAATTCCAGAACACTTAATTGTACTCATGAGGTACCTGTACATAGATCAAGAGGCAGTTGTTCAGACAGAACAAGGCAATGCTGAGTGGTTTAAAGTCAGGAAAGGTGTGTGTCAGGGTTGTATCCTTTCACCATAACTATTCAGTCTGTATGCTGAGAAAATAATCCGAGAAGCTTGACTATATGAAGAATAATGGGATATCAATATTGGAGGAAGACTTATTAACAACCTGTGTTATGCGGATGACACAACCTTGCTTGCTGAAAATGAAGAGGTCTTGAAGCACTTACTGATGAAGATCAAAGACCACAGCCTTCAGTATGGATTACACCTCAACATAAGGAAAACAAAAATCCTCACAACTGGACCAATAAGGAACATCATGATAAATGGAGAAAAGATTCAGGTTGTCAAAGATTTCATTTTACTGGGATTCACAATCAACACCTATGGAAGCAGAAGTCAAGAAATCAAAAGATGCATTGCACTGGGCAAATCTGCTGCAAAAGACCTCTTTAAGTGTTGAACAATGAAGATGTCACTTTGAGGACTAGTGTGCGCCTGACACAAGCTATGGTGTTCTCAATTGAATCATATGCATGCAAAAGCTGGACAATGAATAAGGAAGACCAAAGAATTCGCTCCTTTGAATTGTGGGGCTGGCAAACAATATTGAATATACCATGGACTGCCAAAAGAACAAACAAATCTGTCTTGGAAGAAGTACAACCAGAATACTCCTTAGAAGCAAAGATGGCAAGACTACGTCTTACATACTTTGAACATGTTGTCAGGAGGGATCAGTCCCTGGAAAAAGACATCATGCTTGGTAAAGTAGAGGGTCAGTGAAAAAGAGGAAGATCCTCAAGGAGATGGATTGACACAGTGGCTGCAATGATGGCCTCAAGCCTAACAATGATCTTGGGCATAGCACAGGACTAGGTAGTGTTTCATTCTGTTGTACATAGGGTTGCTACGAGTCAGAACTGACTCGACGACACCTAACAACAGCAAAAACTACTCCAAAGAACAGTTGTGCAAATTGTTAGTATTTTTTAAACATGATGAATACTTCTGTTATAAGTAATTAAGTGGATTAATTTTTTAAACATTTAAAGCAAATGGAAATTTCCTCAGGTGTTGAATTTTTATTGTTGTTAATGTTCTAAAATGAACTACAAAATAAAGAATTATTGTTAATCCATTAATATATAGGCAAATTAAAAAAAAAGCTACTAAACTATGATGACAGTAGTAGTCATTACTTATGGTTGTCGTTAGTTGCCATTTTAATTCATGGCAACATTGTAAGCATTTATTATATATTATATATATTACTTATATAGAAACTTTATTATATTTATTATATTCTAGGCACAGTTATATACCCTTTCAATCTACTTACTCATTTACTATCACAACAACATTTTGGGGAAAACGTCATTAAGATTCCAGCTTTACACTTGAGAAAACTGAGGCACAGAGAGGTTAATTAACAAGGTCATGCAGCTAATAAATAACAAAGTTAGAACAACCCAAACATGATGCTTACCCAAAAAGCCAACCCATTGCCATTGAGTCTATTCTGATTCATAGCGACTCTATATACAAGACAAAATATATCATGCATCTTTGGAAAATGTGCCTTAGAGTTTTAGACATTACAAACAATAGGCACTGTTATTTGGTAATATTTGTGTTTCTGAAGTAGAGAAAAAATGGACTAGTATTATTGGGTTCTGATTTAAAATATTTTTACAATAAGAAAAAAGTATAACTTAAAATAGGATATAAACCACATTCTTCTAGAAAGACAAATTGAGATACTGAGATCAAGATGGCATTGTAGGAAACTCCACATTTCCCACCTCCCACAGAGAAATTAAAAAAAAAAAAAGCAGAAAATGACAGTGCTCACCTTGACTTCACACTAGTGAATAGCCAACATTATGACAGAAGGGCAAAGACTAGCGGAATAGTAGGAAGCCTGAGACTTTTTTTTTTCCTTGGTACTGGCTTAAGCACCATCCCCACTCCCATTTGGCAGCTGACTAGAAGTGGCAGCAGCACTTCCAGATTGGGAGCTTGGCTCCTGGTTCTGGAGTGAGCAGAAAGCACTTTATTAATTGAGTATGGTGTTTGCCTGCTCAAATCAGTTGAGTGATCCCTCAGAATACAAAAGCAAAGCCTCTGTTTTGTCTATCTTGGAGGTCACTGGTGCAGAGTACCAGCAGGCAGCATATCCTGGGGCACTGTAAGATGATTAAAAGAGCCCATGGTAGCCTGAGGCAAAAGAGGGCAATAGAGACACCAGGCTGAAAATTTCAGGGGAAGAATTTTTTAGGTAATTTGGGACATTTAAATCCACCCATGTGTGTTTAATTCAAAGAGCCACATGCATGCTCAAGGCAAGATGCATGGCCAGGGAACCTGAGGTAATCCTTGCCTTTCTTCTTGGGTGGTTCTCTCTGCTCAGAGAAAGTTTGCTTAGAGATTGTGCCAGCATAGATACAGTCTGCAAAGACTGAAATAATTTCTCCCAACAGTATTCATCCATTTATTTTGCAAAAATAGTTGGAAAAAGTTGCCAAGCTGTAGGACTACCACAGCCTGCTACAAGAAGAAAAAGAAAAAGAAAAAGCAAAGAAAAGAGAATGGAAGAGAAAGAAACAAAGAAAAAAACTTTAACAAACCCTGAAGAAGAGAAGAATGTGAGTTTTAGAACTACATTATTATATTACTCAAGTGTCTCATTTTCAACAATAACAAAAAAAAAAAAAATCACAAGAAATACAGAGAAATAGGGAAGTGTGTAGATGTTGGGCAACTTACTAGATACAGGTTTTAAAACAACTATTCTAAATATGCTCAAAGAACTAAAGGAAAATACAAACAAAAAACTAAAGAAATCAAGAAAAGAATGCATGAGAAAAATTAAAATATTAACAAAGTGATATAAATTATACAAAGGAACCAAACATACATTCTGGATCTTAGAATTACAATTACTGAAATTAAAAAATTCACTAAAGGAGATCAACAGCAGATATGAGCTGGAGAAAAAAGAATTAGTGAACTTAAAGATAGGACAATTGAAATGACCCAGTGTGAAAAAAAGAAAGAAAAATATATACTACATAAAAATTAAAAGAGGATAATAAACCTGTAAAAAAAACAAAAACAAACAAAAAAAAAAAAAAACCATTGCTGTCAAGTGGATACCAACTCATAGCAACTCACAGGGCAGAGTAGAACTAGCCCATAGGGTTTCCGAGGAGGAGCTGGTGGATTAGAACTGCTGACGTTTTGATTAGCAGCTGAGCTCTTAACAACTGTGCCACCAGGGCTCCAAGAAGAGGGAGGATACAATTAAATGGAATAATGTATGCGTTATGTGAGTCCCAGAAGGAAAGGAGAAAGATAAAGGGGCAGAAAGAATATTTGAAGAAATAATGGCTGTAAACTTCCAAAATGTGACCAAGGATATGAATTTGCTCATACATGAGGTTCAGTGAATTCCAAACAGGAGAAACCTAAGGAGATCCGTGTCCAGACACATTATAGACAAGTTGTTTATAATAAAGTAAAATTTTGAAAGCAACAAGAGAAAAGGAAACTGTCACATACAAGGGTGCCCCCAGTAAGACTAAGAATTGGTTTCTCCTCAGAAACCGTGGAGGCCAGAAGGTAGGGATATGCTATATTCAAAGTATTGAAAGAAAAAACTGTCACCCAAGAATACTGCACCCAGAAAAACTGTACTTCAGAAACAATGGTGACATTACAGGTTACCTGAAAAACAAAAGATGAGGGGCTTTGTTATTGCTAGACACACCCTAAAAGAAATGCTGAAGGAAGTCTTCCAGTTTGAAAGATGTGGTTATCAGATAGTACCCCAAATCGTGTAGAGAAATAAAGACCTTTGATAAAGGTAATTTCAAAGACAAATATAAAGACCACTTTTTCTGTATTTTTATTTTTTGGATCTGTAATCATATTTGTTATGTTCTAGATGATATAAAATAAAAGTATAAATATTATTTATAAATATACGATAATGGTAATATAGTTAATATAGATGTAACTTGTGATCTTGACAACATAAAATGGGTGGGGGAGAGGTATAGAAACAGAATATTTATGTTATGGAAGTTAAACTGGTGTCAGTGTAAACCTAATTGTTATAAATTTAGGATGGTAAAGATAATCCTCATGATATCAACAAAGAAAATTTCTTTAAAAAGTGTACACAAAAGGAAGGGAGAAGAGAATGAAAATAATTCACCGCAAAAAATCAACTAAACATTCAAAAAAGTGAGTAAGTTGAGGAAAGAAGGGACAAAGAAAGTATAAGACACGCAGAAAACAAATAGAAAAATGGAAGAAGTCCTTTACCTGTAAATACTTCAAACCCTTCACTCAAAAGGCAAAGTTTGGCAGAATAGATAAGAAAACAACCCAAATATATGTTGTTTACAAGAGACCCATTTTATATCGAATGATACAAATAGTTTGAAAGTGAAAGTTTGGAAGAAAACTCTCCATGTAAACAGAAACCAAAACAGAATATGTACAGCTAAATGAATATCAGAGAAAATAGACTTTAAGTCAAAAACACTTACAAAAGACAAAAATGACATTATATAATGGTAAAAACATCAAGTTATTAAGAAAAGATAACAATTGTAAATATGTATGCACCTAACAGCAGAGCCACAAGAAAAAGGTTGTTAAGTAAATTATTTTATAAATGCACTTGATCTCTGTGACTTTGGTCAAGGCACATAATTTCTGAAAGTCTTTGTTTCATCATCTGTGAAATGGAGGAAATGAAACTCTGATGATGAAGAAGAGCTGTACAACATAAGAGTTTTGTCAGTTGTAGTAATCACTCCACTTGTGGAAAGTATCGGGATTGTCCCTGGGAATGGAGATGATGCTTCTAGTCAGAAAATTAGTGAGAGTTGTCTGTGTGATCCTTTTGTTTTGTTCTTCATATATTTCTCAGTAACATTTACTGTTTTCTGAATCTGCCTATCAACTTTAAAAAGCAATCAGCCTTTGAGTCTATGTTTTCAAGAAACTGAAGCCCTGATTTGGAGCCCTGGTGGAGTTATGGTTAAGAGCTTGGCTGCTAACGAAAAGGTCAGCAGTTCAAATCCACCAGCCACTCCTAGGAAATCCTATGGCGCAGTTCTACTTTGTCCTATAGGATCGCTATGAGTTGGAATTGACTCGAAGGCAACAGGTTTGGTTTAGTTTGGTTTGGAAGCCCTGATTTAGTTTAGAAAACAAAATTCATAGGACAGTGTATTGAGCAGTAAATCATAAAATTGAACATCTGAGAGTGAACATCTAAGAATGATAACATCAGCAAATTACACGCTGCAACATTTTATGTAGTACATATTACTAACGATAAGATGTACAAAAAAAAAAAGGACAGTCGTGAGTGTGATTCATCGTAACTTAAATACATCGTAAGTCGGGAAATACCTATACAGAATTTTCAAGAAAACCATCTTTTAGTCTTTATAACTGTTTACTGCCATGCATCTGTCAGTTTGTCGTACTGTGGGGGCTTGCATGTTGCTGTGATCCTGGAAGCTATGCCACCAGTATTTCACATACCAGCAGGGTCACCCATGGTGGACAGGTTTCAGCTGAGCTTCCAGACTAAGACAGACTAGGAAGAAGGGCTCAGCAGTCTACTTATGAAAGAATTAGTCATTGAAAACCTTATGAATAACAGCAGAATATTATCTTATATAGTGCCGGAAGATGAGCCCCTCAGGTTGAAAGGCACTCAAAATATGACTGGGGAGGAGCCGCCTCCTCAAAGTAGAGTCAACCTTAATGACGTGGATGGAATCAAGCTTTCAGGACCTTCATTTGCTGATGTGGCACAACTCAAAATGAGAAGAAAAAGCTGCAAACATCCATTAATAATCAGAATGTGAAATGTATGAAGTATGAATTTAGCAAAATTGGAAATTGTCAAAAATGAAATGGAATGCATAAACATCAATATCCTAGGCATTAGTGAGCTGAAATGGACAGGTATTGGCCATTTTGAATTGGACAACCATATGGTCCACTATGCCAGGAATGACAACTTGAAGAGGAATGGCTTTGCATACATTGTCAAAAGGAACATTTCAAGATCGATCTTGAAGTACAACACAGTCGGTGATAGGATAATATCCATACACCTACAAGAAAGACCAGTTAATCTGACTATTATTCAAAATTTCCCACCAACCACTAAGGCCAAAGACGAAGAAATTGAAGATTTTTACCAACTTCTGCAGTCCAAAATTGATCGAATATGCAATCAGTGTGCATTGATAATTACTGATGATTGGAATGCAGAAGTTGGAAACAAAGAAGGATTTGTAGTTGGAGAATACGGCTTGGTGATAGAAATGATACAAATGATGCTGGAGATCTCATGACAGAATTTTGCAAGACCAACGACTTCTTCATTGGAAATACCTTTCTTCACTAATATAAACAGTGGCTATACAGGTGGACCTGGCCAGATGGAATACACAGGAATCATATTGATTACATCTGTGGAAAGAGACGATGGAAAAGCTCAATATCATCGATCAGAACAAGGCCAGGGGCCGACTGCAGAACAGACCATCAGTTGTCCATATTCAAGTTTAAGTTGAAGCTGAAGAAAATTAGAAGTCCATAGAGCCAAAGTACCACCTTGAGTATATCCCACCTGAATTTAGGGACCATCTCAAGAATAGATTTTATGCATTGAACACTAATGACCAAAGACCAGACGAGTTGTGGAATGACATCAAGGACATTATACATGAAGAAATCGAGAGGTCATTAAAAAGACAGGAAAGGTGGAAAAACACTAAATAGACAATAGATAAGTGGTAACTTTGGTGAAGGGTAAGACAGTACACAATACTGCAGAAGCCAGCACAACTTGTCCAAGGCAAGGCCATGGAAGCTCTATAGACACATCCAAACTCTCTGAGGGAAGGAATTACTGGGCTGAGGGCTCTGGGGACCATGGTCTCAGGGAACATCTAGCTCAATTGGCATAATACAGTTTATAAAGAAAATGTTCTACGTTTTACTTTGGTGACTAGGGTCTGGGGTCTTAAAAGCTTGTGAGCAGCCATCTAAGATACGCCACTGGTCCCACCCCATCTGGAGCAAGGGAAAATGAAGAAAACCAAAGATATACGGGAAAGATTAATCTAAGGGACTAATGGACCACAACTACCACAGCCTCCACCAGATTCAGTCTAGTACAACTAGTTGATGCCTGGCTACAACCACTGACGGCTCTGACAGGGATCATGATACAGGGTCGCAGACAGAGCTGGAGAAAAATGTAGAACAAAATTCTAACTCACAAAAAAATTATTTAATAAAAGACCAGACTTATTGGTCTGATATAGACTGGAGAAACCCCAAGAGTATGGCCCCCTGACACCCTTATACCTAAGTGATGAAGCCACTCCTGAGGTTCACCCTTCAGCCAAAGATTAGACAGGCCCATAAAACAAATCAAGAGTAAATGGGCACACCAACCCAGGGGCAAGAATGAGAAGGCCGGAGGAGACAGGAAAGCTGATGATAGGGAACACAATAGAGAGAGGGGAGAGTGTTAACATGTCATGGGGTTGGCAACCAATGTCTCAAAACAATATGTGTACTAATTGGAACTTCCAGCAACGTGGCGCTCTAGGCAGAAGCACCAAGCTGACCCTTCATAGCAAAGATCCGAAAAACTAAGCCAAACAGAGAAAACAACAATCCTGAAACCCTAAACATTAAATGGAGAGATAAAGAACTCAGCCAAGCAACAATTGGAATAAGAAACTGACAGAACAGAGTGAGGAGACATACATGGAGAGGACCCTATCAGCTAATGCGGCACAAATCCGCCATCTTGGACTCCTATCAGAGACCAGCAAATAGGTGGTATGAGAAAGCAGCTTCACGGAGCTTTCCAGCAGGAGACAGAACAACTGGTAACCGGTGATATATTCTTTCCCACCCCCTACCCTTGTCCACCCCAACTCGGCCTCCTCTGCTTCCTGCAGCCACATCTTGGCCGGGAAGCACCGACTGCTTGGATTCCACCCACCCACACTGGCCGACTCCCTGAGTGCCATTTGTTGGCTGCTGGTGTTGCTTTTTTCTGCTTTTTTGATTTCCTCCTTACCTCTCACCACCTCCCCCTCCTTTCACTAAAATACCTGGCTCTGTGTGCCATCTTTGCTTCTTCCTGAGGAGCAGTAGAGCTCCATTCGAGTGTGGAAATTGCTTCCCGGTCCATACTGCCATGCTGGTGGTATCCTGGGGCTTTTTGTTTGTTTGTTTGTTTTGAATTTTTTGTTTTCTTTTTCTTTTTTCTATTTGGGAGCCCACTCTGGCTGGGCAGTGCTACATGGCTCGGGAGCTACCCCATCAGCTTGCCCATATGCACAGAGGGGATCCCAGAGGGCATTTCTTTTTTCACGGTATTTTTTTTCTGTTTTTTTGGGGGGTTTCCTTGTTCTTTTTAAAAATTTATTTTGTTTTCTTTTCCCTCTTTTTCCCTTTTTGTCTTTCTTCATTACTCAGTTTCTCATCTCTCTATACCTTCCTTCTCTTCCTGTCCACTGAATACCTGGCACTGAATACCTCTAGGCCTCCTAGCCAGGCTGTACTTCAACAGCTGGGATCAACTTCCCCAGACCTTGTAGCCTCACCAGTGGGATCCCTGGGAGCTTTTCTTTTTTCTTTCTAATTTTTATTTATTCATTCTTTTCTTTTTTTCTTCTTCTTCCTCTTTTTGTTTTTCTCCATTTCATAGTCTCTCATCTCTCCACTCCAATGGCAAGCTCCCCTAGCACTCTTTTTTGTTTGTTTGTATGTATTTGGCTCCTGTTGCTCTCTCCTGTCTCCCATACCCATCTTAGTTCCACACATCACAATCTCCCTCCTCCATCATACCTACCTGCACCATGCGCTTAACATCACACCATCAAGCAGCACAGGCATGGCCTACCAAGACCTGCCCTGCACTGATTACTGACCCGCCCTGATGGCTTTAGTAAGTGCTACAAACAATCCATCCCAGCAACTCCTCTTCAGCCAGACCTGCCCTACCATATCTGAGTGACTGACCCTGCCAATTGGAGACAGAGGTGAAAAGTATCATGTCCACAGATGAGCAAACAACAAAGAACACACAGCCCACCTGCTCAGACATAGCCAAATAAAAAAAAAAAAGATGAAACAAACAAATCTACAATCAATAAATGAGAAAAATAACTACTGAATGCCCCAAAGACAGCAGACAATATCAAAACATTTACAAAAACAGGACAGGATGGTTCCAGCAGGCATCCAAAATAAAACACCAGATGACTTTACAGTATAAGAAAAGAGACTAGAACTACCTGATAGGGAATTAAAATCTCTAATACTCAGAATTATCCAAGAGTTGAAGCAAAGAGCAGACAAAAATGAGGAAAAAATAGACAAATTCATGGAAAAGGCAGACAAATTCATGGAAAATACAGACAAAAAAATGGAAGACTTCAGGAAAATAATGCAGGAACAAAATGCCAAAATAAATTCACAACTAGAAATTATACAAAAACAACAATTAGAAATCCAAAAGATAAACAACAAGATTTCAGAATGGACAGTGTCATAGGAAGGCTGAGAAGCAGATTTGAAATGGTGGAAGAGAGGATTGATGGAATTGAAGACAAACACTTAGATACAACTCTGTTCAAGGAAAACTCAGAAAAAAGAACAAAGAAAAATGAAGAGACCCTGAGAATTATGTAGGATACAATCAAAGGCAAAAAATTGCAAGTGAATGGAGTTCCAGAACAGGGGGAGAAAACAGAAAACACAGAGGGGATCATTAAAGAGCTGCTGAGAGAAAACTTCCCCGATATCATGAAAGGTGAAAAGCTGGCCATCCAAGAAGCTCAACGAACCCCATATAGGATAAACCTCAAAAGAAAATCACCAAGACATAACATAATCACACTTGTCGAAACCAAAGACAAAGAATCCTGAGAGCAGCTCGTGAAAAACAAGAAGTCACATACAGAGGAGAAACAGTAAGACTAAGCTCAGATTATTCGGCAGAAACCATGCAGGTGAGAAGGCAATGAGATGACATATATAAAACCTTGAAAGAAAAAAATTGCCAGCCAAGAATATCTATCCTGCAAAACCATCTTGGAAGAAGTACAGCCAGAATTTTCCTGAGAGACAAGGATGGTGAGACTTCATCTCACATACTTTGGATATGTTGTCTGGAGGGATCAGTCCCTGGAGAAGGACATCTTGTTGCTAAAGTAAAGGGTCAGCAAAAAAGAGGAAGACCCTTGAGGATACGGATGGACACAGTGGCTGCAACAATGGGCTCAACATAACAAGGATTATGGGTATGGTGCAGGACCGGACAGTGTTTCATTCTTTTGTGCATAGGGTCGCTATGAGTTGGAACCAACTTGACAGCACCGAAGCACAACAACAGACTGTGAGAGAATAAATTTCTCTTTGCTAAAGCCATCCACTTGTGGTATTGCTGTTGTAGCTGCACTAGATAACTAAGACAGGGTAGTTCCAGTTCAAGATTTAAAGAGTATCTCAGGGTGATAGTGTGAGAGAATCCTCTAGTCACAAGTGATCCAGTAAATCTCAGAGTAGATGAGCTCAAGTTTCGTGTAGACTATTAGTCCTGCAGACTAGTTTATTTTAGTCTTTGGTTTCCTTCCACAAAACTTTTTGATGCACAGGTGATGAATTGATTTATAAAGAATAATTTAGTCAGATTACCTGTACAGTGTTTCATGTGGAGACAATCAATAGAAAGAATTTTTCACATTTTAAGGGTAAGGGTTAGATATTGCCTTAAAATGACTGTCTCCATCCGTTTTCAGGAGAGAGGTGCACATGCAGAGGAGTATACAGGGATGTGTCAGTTCAGTGATGTACTTTCGTGGGAAAGTGTGCATTTTTTGTATTGTGGATTTTGCAATAAGATATAGACAAAATATTTCAAAAGAAAAAATTAGCCCACAGTTTGAGTGGATCATTATTTACAGGGTAGCTACTCTAAATGAAAACTACTTCTGAAGAGACATGAAATATATAATAATGGAGCCCTGGTTTTTGGTTTGGTGGCGCAGTGGTTAAAGCACTTGGCTGCTAACTGAAAGGTCTGTGGTTCGAACCCACCAGCCACTCTTCAGGAGAAAAATGTGGCAGTCTGCTTCTGTAAAGATTTACAGCCTTGGAAACCATTTAGGGCTGTTCTAATCTGTCCTATAAGGTCCTATAAGGTCACGGCAGTGGGTCAGTAAGTAGTTGGGTAGAGGGTCAGCAAAAAAGAGGAAGACCCTCAATGAGATGGATTTACTTAGTGGCTGCAACAATGCGCTCAGGCATAGCAATGATTGTGAGGATGGTGTAGGACCTAGCAGTGTTTCGTTCAGTTGTACATAGTGTCACTATGAGTTGAAACTGAGTCTACAGCACCTAACAACAACAATGATGACAAATGATGCTGAGCATTTTTTCTTGTGATTACTGGCCATTTGTATATATTTGTTGGAATAATGTCTATTCAAGTTCTTTGTCCATTTGTTAATTTTTTTTTGTCTTTTTGTTGTTTGTTTACAGGTGTTCTTACATATTCTGGATATTTAACCATTATCTGATATATGTTTACCAAGTATTTTCCCCAATCAGTAAGTAGGTTATCTATTCAATTTTTTGAAAAGTCCTATGATGCACAAAAATTTTTAATTTTCATTAAGTCAGATTTGTCTATTGTTTCTTTTTTTCTTGTTTTTTGATGTCATAGCTAAGAATCTATTATCAAAAGCAATGTCTCAAAGTTTTACTTAATATGTTTTCTTCTAAGAGTTTTATCCTTTTAGTTCTTTTATTTAGGTAATTTATCCATTCTGAGTTAATTTTTGTATATGATGTATGGTATGGGTCTGACTTCATTCTTTTGCATGTGGAGATCCAGTTTTCTCATCATCATTTGGTAAAGAGACTATTCTTTCCCTGTTGAATGGACTTCTCACCCTTGAAAAAATAAATTGCCTATAGATATATGGGTTTATTTACGGATTTTCAACTCTATTCATGTGGTCTATATGTTTATTCACATACAAGAATCACACTGTTTTGATTACTGTGGCTTTATAGTACATTTTAAAATTGGGAAGTAGAAGTTCCCCTGCTTTCTTCTTTTTCAAGATATTTTGCTGTTTGGGAGCCTGTGATTATTAAGGTTGTGTGTCAACTTGGCTGGGCCATGATTCTCTGTGGTTTGGCAGTTATGTAGTTTGGCAATTGTATGATGATGTGATCACTCCCATGATGAGATTTGATATAATGTGATCACCTCCATGATGGGATCTGCTCCGAGTAGCTAATGAGTTGAAAGGGAGTTGTCTCGGGGATGTGGCCTGCATCCAATATAGGTGGACTCTGTAGCAAGGCTCTTGGGCTTTTGCCCACTCTGGCTCCTGCATCTGGCTCCTGTTTGTCTGATCTCTGGTTATGGAACTTGAGCTAGCAGCTTACCTGTCGTCATGCCTGCCAGTCTTGGGATTTGTCAAACTTTGCAGCCTGTGAGCCAGATGCTTGCTGTCTAAAGTGTTGACCAGGGCTTTGCCAGCCCCCGTGGCTATGTGAATCAGGAGAAGCCTCTATCCTGACCCAAGAACTTGGGATGTTCTAGCCTGTACAACGGTGTGAGCCATTTCCTTGATTTAAACCTCCTCCATATATATTTATACGTTTTACTGGTTTTGCTTCTCTAGAGAACCCAGCCTAGGACATTTGATACTGAGAATGGTTCTAGAGAAACAAAATTGTAAGGATGAGTTTTCTAAGTTGATTATCAAGCCTGGTTAGTCTTAAAGATGTTGATGACTCTGCTTCCAGTACTAAAGAGGGCACTGCTAATCCATGGCATGAGGTGGCAATAGAAATACACAGAATATCACCATGAATAGATCAGGAAATGGTGAAAGGTGAGGCTCTGGGTGATTGTATGTTTGATACCTTTCCACAATTTTGTCATATGAGAAGTGTAAGGAAGCTGGTTGGTTGGTCCCACTTTTGCTAAACAAAGTGGTGAAAGAAAGAGATGAGCTCAGGGCTTCAGAATCAAAGCTCAAGCACCTCATAAAAGACCTCAATGTTTCTGTTTGTGCATTGAAATTAAGTCTTATTTCTTGTAGTAAAAGAGCTGATATGGCTGAAAACCAAACTTAGAGTCTAATTGTAAGAGTAGCTGAACTACAACACCAATTCATTTCCCAAACTCAAGTGGTGTCTGAAGTTAAAATGAGGGCATTGATTGGGAAGAAATGGGATCCTGAAACTTGGGATAGGGACATATGGGCAGATAATGAGGAAACTGGAGACTCTGAGCCCTTAAATTCTGTTGAATCACTCCTGCCAACAGAACCAGCTCTCTCACTCCCATCTGAAGAGATTGCTCCAGGTTTGTCTGGTAAGCCACCCTCCCCAGTAACACCATTAACTCCTCCACCCCCATCTAATGAGATTAACCCAGCTGTGTCTAAGGAACCTTTGTCTGAGTCATCTCCTGGAGCATTGACTGAAGCAGATGCCTTACAAGGCAAGGCCGAATGTTCTAAAAACACACCCCTACCACTGATTTTGGCTTCTAGACCTATAAGTAGACTTAAGTCCCAGAGAACCCCAAAAGGTAAAGTATGAAGTGTGACCCAGGAGGAGGTACACTACACTCCAAAAGAACTACTTGGCTTTTCTAATATGTACAAACAGAAACCTGGAGAATATGTGTGGGAATGGCTATTAAGAGTGTGGGATTAATGGTGCAAGAAACATAAAGATGGATCAGCCTGAATTTACTGATATCGGCCCACTAAGCACAGATTCTTCATTCAATGTTTCAGCTCAAGAGGTTAGGAAAAAATCTAATAGCGTAATTGGTTGGGCCGCTGCGGTGGGATGAATTACTCGCCATGGTCTTGTAAGTTTCACCCAGTTGATTGGGCGAGGCTGTGCAAACAAGATAATTGTGACCCACCAAGGGGATTGGTCAGTTTTGCCTTAAAAGAGAGCCAATTCCAGAGCAGAAAGAAGAGTCTACCACCACCAAGGAAGGAGAGACCAGCAGGAAAAGGCGCAGTGGTCTTCCAGGCTCGTGGAGCAAGAAAGCTGATTTGGCTTTGGCCAGAGACTGAAGGCGAAGGATAAACCTATGCCTAACCCTTGAACTTGGGACTTGTCAGCCTCCACAACGATGTGAGCCATTTCCTTTATACTGTCTGTGAATTCTGTGAGACATTGCAGTGAATTAGGGAACCCAAAGACAGGAGGGAGTGTACTGAGGGGAGAGGGAGTAGTTGATGTTAGAGATGATGGAGAGGTACAGCAGCTTGGAAAAGTTGGAAATTTGGGATATCTTTAACCTCTGCCTCATATGAACTAGCTTTGTGCTGATACTTATAAAAGAAATTAGTCATTTAGTTGGTGTCAGAATGATAGGTTTCGCTGCAACAACCCAGACTCACTGGAATATATGGTTTTGGAAAAAAGGAGAGAATGAGAAACCTTTGGTTTCTGGATGGAATAAAAAACACCCATGGATTGAAGCAGCTGTTATGTTGCAGTTACCCAAGGCAAAAGCTATGCAAGGTATTTAGGAAGGGTGGATCTAACGCCTGAGGAATTGGCTAATTGGATGCATATGGAAATACAGGGTTAAACGGAAAGGGCCAGACAAGCAATTCCTTGGTTTCTGTTATCCTTAATAGCTGCAATGGCAGGGGAAAAGAATGTAGGGGCTGATTTTAAAGCTGAACCAAGCCCAGATCCGGTCCAGTCAGAGCTATGACCTCTAGTCTCAGGGCTGACCTGGAAAGAAAAAATCAGTTCGGAACAACAGGCAGTTCCTTTAAGACCATTGGCCACCAAGAATACAGTCAGGGAGGGAAATGGGCAAGACCAAGAAAATATAGAATCTAGGGGGTATAGTGTATAGGAGTTGCTTCAATTTGTAGATCGATATCGTCAGCTTCCTGAGGAACCATTGCTAAAATGGGTTGTGAGAGTGACTAATTTAGGGGCAGTGTCTTTACTTTTGAATGCTGCAAAATGGAAGAGTATGTTTGGGTTGATGCAAGACCCACAATTCACTATGGAACAGTCATGAATGATGAGACAAGATCCATTTACACCGCAGGTTAACCCAGAGGGGATGACCATCCTGATAGACTGGATAAAATTTGCAGTGATATTTGTTTACCCTGAGAAGGGAAACTATCCCTCTCCCTCTCTGAATGCTGAATGGAACACTCCAGAGGAAGAAGCTGATGTGCTGCTTATGCAAGCCATGCTGGAATAGCTTTATGTTGATCATAATATCTATTCAATGAGTATGCCCCTTACACAGGTCATGGTAGATATCATAATAAAGGGAGCCTCTTCTACGTAGGAACCCCATGTAACCTTGCTACTGTGAAACAAAGCAACAATCTGACAAGACTTGTTGGATCTGTTGGTATAGCTTCCCCGCATGGGTTTTACAGATGCAAGAAACAAAAGGATGATTTATAGGAGAATGGGAAGAGGCAATGGGGAAAGAACTTACTCTAGCAGGACAGAGATTTTTAGATGGTTACTAAGAAATTGGATGTATATAGTGGACATTGATGGAGTTGAGACAAAGATTCTAAGGTGTCACTACAGGAGGTTGAGTGGACCGGTGGAAATTCCTACTGGTCCCCCAATGTTAAAGAGGCCTAAACAAGTCCATTGTATTCACCCCAGCCAGGAGGTATTTAATGACTGGAGTACCCACCTGGGGCAGTTTGAAGCAGAGGCTCAGCTAGTCGATTAGGATAAGGATTGACAAGGGGGCCAGGGTCTTCTGGTCCATCCCCCAGCAAGGGACCCAAGGCCATATACACATGTGTGTGTGAAATGGCCTAAGGGTAGGGAAGAGACCTTCTTGGGGCTCCTGGACACAGGAGCTCAAGGTACTGTAATCCCAAAACCTGTCAATAGAATCTTGAAGTGGCCTAAGATTAGACTAGGGGGTACGGGGATGTAACAGGTGATGGGACTAAAGGAAAGTTTGGATGAGAATTGGAATAAACAGATCTTGTGTGAAGTAGTTGCATCTCCCTTATCTGAATGTATTATTGGTATGGATATTATGTCCAATTGGGGAACATTCCCTCTACCTGATATTGTAAAACTAAAGGGGTATAAGTCTGCCCTTAGGCCAGTGTCTTAGTTATCTCATGTGCTATAACAGAAATACCACAAGTGGATGGCTTTAACAAAGAGAAATTTATTCTCTCACAGTCTAGAAGGCTACAAGTCCAAATTCAGGGCCTCAGCTCCAGGGGAAGGCTTTCTTTCTCTGTCAGCTCTGGGGAAAGGTCCTTGTCATCAATCTTCCTCTAGTTGAGGAGCTTCTCTGTGCAGGAACCCTGGGTCCAAAGAATGCACTCTGCTCCTGGTGCTGCTTTCTTAGTGGTATGTGGTCCCCCTGTCTCTCTGCTCGCTTCTCTCTTTTATATCTCAAAAGAGATTGGCTGAAGACACAGTCCAATCTTGCAGATTGAGTCCTGCCTCATTAGCATAACTGTTGCTAATCCCATCTCATCAACATCATAGAGATAGGATTTATAACACATATAAAAATCACATCAGATGACAAAATGGTGGACAATCACAATACTGGGAATTATGGCCTAGCCAAATTGATATGCATATTTTTGTGGGACCCAATTTAATCCATGGCAACCAATGTTGATTGGAAATGCTAAATAGGAACCATCAGAATTGCCCAAACTCACTCAGGTTGTTAATTTGAAACAGTACAGGCTACCTGTTGGACAAAAGGAGATTTCTTCCTTGATTAAAGATACACTAAAGGCTGGAGTATTGGTGCCAACAAATTCTATGTATAACAGCCCAGTATGGTCTGTAAAAAAAGGCAGATGGCTCATGGAGGCTGACAGTAGACTATCAAGGCCTAAATAAAGTAATGCCACCTGTGGCTTCAGCTGTTCCAGACATGGTATCAATGGTGGAGAAAATACAGCAGGCTAAAGAAGACTGGTACTCAGTCATTGATCTTGCAAATGCCTTTTTCTCCATCCAGTCGCAGAAAAGAGCCAGCCACAGTTTGCTGTCATGTGAGAGTGATCTCAGCTTACATTCACTACATTGCCACAGGGTTACCTGAATTCACGAGCTTACTGCCATAGTTTTGTTAGAAGAGACTTGGACTTGGTGTGGATCTCAAGTACAATGTTACGTTATATTGATGATATTATGTTAATATAAAGCACTGAAGAACAGGCTAGGGCTGATTTGAATACAGTGGTGGCCAACATGACCAACAGAGGCTGGTTAATAAATCTAGCAAAAATCCAGGGCCCTGCCCAAATTGTGAAATTCTTGGGAATAACTTGGGCAGGAGCCACTCTTGACATTCTGCAGGTAACTAAGGATAAGTTGTTGTCACTACCTACCCCCAAGACTAAGCAGGAGGCCCAACGTTTGGTTGATTTATTTGAATTTTGGAGAACACATATTCCACATCTGGGAATATTGCTGGCCCCCATCCATAAAACCACCTGGAAGGAAACTGCATTCAAATGGGGGCCAGAGCAACAGCAAGCTATATCGGAATTACAAAAAGTGGTTTCACTTTCCCTGCCTTTAGGCCTTCATGATGCGCATTCAGACATGATTTTGAAAGTGTCTGCCACACGTGTTTATGCAGACTGGAGAGTATGGTAAAAGCCTGAGATTGCCGCCCTACAGAGACTACTGGGATTCTGGACTAGAAAGTTTCCAGATGCTGCAGCACTGTACACGCCACATGAAAGGCAATTTCTCGTTTGCTGTTGGGCATTGATTGAGACTGCCTCAATGACAGAAGGACATAAAATCATCATGAGACCTGAAATACCTATAATGTCTTGTGTTATGTCAGAGAAACACACTAATAAGGAAGGGGTGCCCAAAATAGTTCCATAATAAAATGGAAATGGTTCATACAAGAACAAGTTAATGGAAGAATGCAGGGAGGCACCCACCGTATCCATGAACAGGCAGCCTTTTTTCCCATAGGTCCTACCCTGGAACCATCTGAGAAGCTGCCAGAGCCCATTGCTACATGGACAGTGCCCTATGAACAACTTTCTGCTGACCAACAGAAGGCTGTTTGGTTTACAGATGGCAGTTCCAGGGTACATGGACAACATGTGATGTGGAAAGCTGCTGATTTAAGACCAGCAGATGGAAAGACTCTGGTTGAAGAAGGTAAGAACAGGTCAGCTCAATGGGCTGAACTGCATGCTGTCTTCCTAGCCATGATGGAAGAATTTTATAATGGTAAGAGCCCATATGTTTGGATTTTTTACCAATTCATGGGCAGTGGCCAATGGCCCGGCTATATGGTCATGCAAATGGACGAAGGAAAATCGAACTATTAAGGGGACACTCTTTGTGGGACATGAAACTATGGAAAGCACTATGGGAACTTAGAGGGTGCATCAGAGTAGGACATGTCGATGCCCATCAGAAAAACCCCCTTCCCGGATCGGAAGGTGATTGGAATCAGCAAGTGGTCCTGTTGGTGTGCTCACTTGTGGTGGTCAATTGGGTTAATGAAATGAGTGGACATGGGGGTACTGAAGCAATGCAGAGATGGGCTGAATCTGGACACATTTCCCTTGCACCCTCTGAAGCACAAAATGCCAATAAGGACTGCTCTGCCTGCCAGCAAGAAAAACAGAAATTGCAGATGGCTATGGGACAAATTCCCTGGGGCAGGGGTGGGGGGAGAGGCGGGGAAGGCCCTGCACATAGCTGGCAAGTTGATTACATTGGACCAGTAATGCTGGTGGCACCAGGTGGCTACAAATGGGTCCTCACAGGAATAGATACCTACTCTGGACTAGGCTTTGCATATCCCCTGACAGATGCAAATGCCAAAAATACCATTAAGGGATTGGAACAAAAAAAATATTGTACCAATTTGGGCCACCGAGTTATATTTCATCAGACCAAGAAACACACCTTACAGCCCACAGGGTGCAGCAATGGGCCAAGAAATATCACATTAAATGGACATACCATGTTGCATACCACCCTCAGAGTAACGGTTTAATAGAGAATTGGAATGGGCAATTAACCAGGGGAGATAAAAGCATGAAGGGCTGGCTCACATGCCTTCATGAGTGTGTGCTCATGCTCAACATGAAGGGGACAAAGGGAGGATCATCACTGGACAGATTCTTACGCTTCTCTGGAGATCTGGGGAAGAGGACGGGGTTGGGGGGGGGGGGATGCAGATGCCACTGTACAGTTCTTCCCAACATCAAGTAAAATTGCTTTTTTTGTGCTGAATGCTGGAGTTCCAGGACCAGGGATGCAACTGTGGGTGCTGGAAGCAAGGGTGATCCTTAAGCAAGACACAGTAACTATACCCCTGAACATATATGCCAGAATTTCCAAGGGCCTGATGGGATGGATTGTACCTTCCCCGCATCTGGCAAAACTGGGATTGACAGTGAATACTGTGGTATTGCCTAGTGGGTGAGATAGCCGACAAGTGTTACACCTAGGTAATCCTACCCAACATGAATGGGAGGGGACTGAGGGGGAAGCAGTTGCTAGACTGGTCTTGCAACCAGCAATCTGGACTAGCACAGCAGCTGAACCTCATGTTCTCTCCCAAAGTGAAAAAGTTTGGACAAATGGAAGGAAGGAGAAATAATAGCTGAAGGTAAAGGAATCAATAAATGGGTTATGCACTAGGAGAAACCTAACATTACGCTGATACCTCGAGAGAATCTCAGAGCAAGGGAATAATCTCTCAGTTGAATTTTGTCAGAGGCCAGAAAGGGGGAAGATGAGATGATTTTTGAAGAACCTGATCAGATCAAATGGAAACCCCTGGCAGACCTGAATGGCTGGTAGCTGAGTAAACTAACGCTTTGGATTTTTTGGCCATTTGAAGGACTAATAGTTTTTTTTTAAATTTTTTTTTATTGTGCTTTAGATGAAGGTTTACAGAAAAAATAGTTTCTCATTACACAGTCATCACACATATTGTTTTATGACATTGGTTAATAACCCCAAGACATGTCAACACTCTCCTTCTCAACCTTGGAGGACATTTTTTTTTGTGGAAATGTACATGGACAAAGATACACCATTTCAAAAATTTCTACATGGACAATTCAGTGACATTGATTACATGCTTCCAGTTGTACTGCTATTCTCACTATCCTTTTCCAAATTATTCCATCACCATTATCTTCAACTCACTGCCCCCTAGGCTTCCCATCAAACCTTTTGAGTTGCTGTTGTCAATTTGATCTAACACAGATAATTCTTTTTTTTTTTTTTTTGTACCTTAGGTGAAGGTTTGCACAACAAGTAGTTTCTCATTAAACAGTACACATATTGCCCTATGACAATGGTTAACAACCCCATGACATGTCAACACTGTTCCATCTCAAACTTGGGTTCCCTAACACCAGCTTTCCTGTCCTATCCTGCCTTCTAGTACTTGTCCCTGGACTGCTGTGCCTCATTAGTCCCATTTTGTTTTATGGAGCTGTCCAATCCCTGGCCGAACACTGAACCTCGGGAGTGACTTCACCACTGAGATAAAAGGGTGTCCAGGGGCCATATTCGGTGTTTCTCCAGTCTCTCTCAGGTGAGTAAATCTGTTTTTTTTTGTGTGTGTGTTAGAATTTTGTTCTACATCCTTCACCAGCTCTGTCCAGAATCCTCTCTTGTGATCCCAGTCAGAGCAGTCAGTGGTGGTAGCTGGGCACCATCTAGCAGTACTGGACTCAGACTGGTAGAGGCCTTGGTAGTTACGGTCCATTAGTCATTTGGACTAACCTTTTCCTTGTGTCCTGTTCTCTTCAGTCTCCCTTGCTCCCGAAGGGGTGAGACCAGTGGAGTATCTTAGATGGCTGCTCATAGGCTTTTAAGACCCCAGACGCTACTCACAAAGGTAGAACGTAGAACATTGTCTTTATAAACTGTGTTATGCCAGTTGAGCTGGATGTTCCCTGAGACCATGGTCCCCACAGCCCTCTGCCCAGCAATTCAGTCCGTCAGGGAGTTTGGAAGTGTCTATGGAGCTTCAATGACCTTTCCTGGTACAAGTTGTGCCAGCTTCCCCAGTATTGTGTACTGTCTTACCCTTCACCAAAGTTACCACTTATCTATTGTCTATTTAATTCCCCCCACCACCTCTCTCATCCCTCGTATCCAACTAAGATTGTTTCTTTTTGTATGTAAACTTTTTCATGAGTTTTTACAATAGAGGTTTCATACAATATTTGTCCTTTTGTGATTGACTTATTTCACTCAGCATAATGTCCTCCAATTTCATCCATGTTATGAGATGCTTCACAGGTTCATCATTGTTCTTTATCATTGCGTAGTACTCCATTGTGTGTATGTACCATAGTTTGCTTATGCATTCATCTGTTGATGGGCATCTAGGTTGTTTCCATCTTTTTGCTATCGTGAACAATGCTGCCATGAACATGGGTGTGCATATGCCCATTCATGTGACGGCTCTTATTTCTCTAGGATATATTCCTAGAAGTGGGATTGCTGGATCGTATGGTATTTCTATTTCTAGCTTTCTAAGGAAGCACCATAACATTTTCCAAAATGGTTTTATCATTCTGCATTCCCACCAGCAGTGCATGAGAGTTCCAATCTCCCTACAGCCTCTCCAACATTTGTTATTTCCAGTGTTTTTGATTCATGACAGTAATGCCAGGTTGAGATGGTATCTCATTGTGGTTTTAATCTGCATTTCTCTAACGGCTAGTGATCACGAGCATTTCCTCAAGTGTCTGTTGGCCATTTGAATGTCTTCTTTAATGAAGTGTCTGTTCATTTCCTTTGCCCATTTTTTAATAGGATTATTTGTCTTTTTGTTGTAGAGGTGTTGGATTTTCTTGTAGATTTTAGAGATTAGATTTTTGTCTGACTTATAATGTCCAAAAATTTTTCCCAATCTGTAGGTTCTCTTTTTACTCTTTTGGTGAAGTATTTTGATGAGCATAAGTGTTTAATTTTTAGAGGATCCCAATTAACTATCTTATCTTCTGGAGTTTGTCTGTTATTGGTTATGGTTTGTATCCTGTTAAAGCCCTGTATTAGGGCCTCTAGCGTTGATCCTATTTTTTCTTCTATGAACTTCAAAGTTTTTGGCTTTATATTTAGGTCTTTGATCCATTTTGAATTAGTTTTTCTATATGGTGTGAGGTATGGGTCCTGTTTCATTTTTTTTTGCAAATGGACATCCAGTTTTGCCAGCACCAATTGTTAAAAAGACTGTTCCCCATTTTGATGGACTTTGAGCCTTTGTTGAAGATCAGGTGACTGTAGGTGGATGGATTTACATCTGGGTTCTCAATTCTGTTCTATTAGTCACTGTATCTGTCATTGTACCAGTACCAGGCTGCTTTAACTACCATATCTGTACAGTAGGTTCTGAGGTCAGGTAGTGCAAGTCCTCCTTATTTACTCCTCTTCAATAGTGCTTTACTTATCAGAGGCTTCTTCCCTTTCCATATAAAGTTAATGATTAGTTTTTCCATCTCTTTAAAGAATGTTGTTGGTATTTGGGTAGGTATTGCATTGTACTTGTAAATTGCTTTGGGTTGAATGGTCATTTTCACAATGTTGAGTCTACCTATCCATGAGCATTGTATGTTTTTCCATTTATGTAGATCTGTTTGGGTTTCTTGCAGTAGTGTTTTGTAGTTTTCTTTGTATAGGTCTTTCACATCTCTGGTTAGATTTATTCCTAAGTATTTTATTTTTTTTAGGGGCTAGTATAAGTAGTAGTATTTTCCTGAGTTCTTTTTCATCATTGTCTTTATTGGTGTATAGGAATCGAACTGATTTTTGTGTGTTTATCTTGTATCCTGCTACTCTGTTGAATCTATTAGTTCCAGTAGTTTTCTTGTGGAGTCTTCAGGGTTTTCTATGAATAGTATCATATCATCCGCAAATAGGGACAGTTTAACTTCTTCATTACCAGTTTGGATGCCATTTATTTCTTTGTCTTGCCTTAGTGCTCTAGCTAGGGCTTGCAGTACAATGTTAAATATGAGTGGAGATATGGGGCATCCTTGCCTTGTTCCTGTTCTCAAGGGAAATGTTTTCAGCCTCTCTCCATTAAGAATGTTGTTGGCTGTTGGGTTTGCATATATGCCCTTTATTACACTGAGAAATTTCCATTCTGTACCTATTTTATTGAGAGTTTTTATCAGGAATAGGTGTTGGACTTTGTTGAATGCCTTTTCTGCGTCAATTGAGATGATCATATGATTCTTTTCTTTCCTTTTATTTATGTGGTGGATTATGTTGATTGATTTTTCTAATGTTGAACCATCTTTGCATACATGGTTTGAATCCTACCTGGTCGTGGTGTATTATTTTTTTATATGATACTGAATTCTATTGGCTACAATTTTGTTGAGAATTTTTGCATCTATGTTCATGAGAGTTACTGGTCTATAATTTTCTTTTTTTGTGGTGTCTTTGCCTGGTTTTGGTATCAGAGTTATGCTGGCTTCATATAATGAATTTGGAAGTATCCCTTCCTTTTCTATGTTCTGAAATAGTTTGAGTAGTACTGGTATAAATGCTTTTCTGAATGTTTTGTAGAATTCTCCAGTGAAGTCATCTCGGCCAGGGCTTTTTTTGTTGGGATTTTTTTTTTTTTATTACCTTTTCAGTCTCTTCTCTTGTTATGGGTCCGTTCAGATTTTCAACACCACTTTGTGGTAGTTTGGGTAGGTAGTGTGTTTCTAGAAATTTATCCATTTCCTCTATGTTTTCAAATTTGTTGGTGTATATTTTTTCATAATACTCTGTTATAATCCTTTTTATTTCAGTTGGGTCTGTTGTAATGTCCCCCATTTCATTTCTTATTTGTGTTATTTGTGTCCTCTGCTGTTTTTCTTTTGTCAGTCTGGCCAGCAGTTTGTTGATCTTGTTGATTCTTTCAAAGAACCAACTTTTGGTTTTGTTGATTCTTTCTATTGTTTTTCTATTCCCTATTTCATTTATTTCTGCTCTGATCTTTATTATTTCCTTTCTTGTAGTGGCTGAGGGCTTTTTCTGCTGTTCTCTTTCTATTTGTTCGAGTTCTGTAGTTAATGTTTTGATTTTGTCCCTTTCTTCTTTTTTGATGTGTGCATCTATTGCTATAAATTGTCCTTTGAAGACTGCCTTTGCTGTGTCCCAAAGGTTTTGATATGATGTGTTTTCATTCTCATTTGATTCTAGGAATTTTTTGATTCCATCTCTGATTTCTTCTATTACCCAGTAATATGTAAGCAGGGTGTTATTCAGTATCCATGCACTTGGGTTTTTTCCTTGCTCTTTCTGTTGTTAATTTCTACTTTGATGGTGTTTTGGTCAGAGAAGATACTTTGTATTATCTCAGTGTTTTGGATGTTGTTGAGGATTGCTCTGTGGCCTAAGATGTGGTCTATTCTGGAGAACGTTCCATGTGCATTGGAAAAGAATGTGTACTTTGCAGCTCTTGGGTTTAGTGTTCTGTATATATCTATGAGGCCATGTTGGCTTATTACGTCTTTTAAGTCTTCTGTATCTTTGTTGAGTTTCTTTCTAGATGGTCCATCCTTACCGAGAGTGGTGTGTTGAAGTCTCCTACTATTATTGTGGAACTTTGAATTTCTCTTCTCTGTGTTGTTAGAGTTTGTCTTATGTATTTTGAAGCCCTGGCATTGGGTGTGTAGATGTTTATTATGGTTATGTCTTTATGGATCATCCCCTTAATCATTATATAGTGTCCTTCTTTTTCTTTTATGATGTATTTTGTTGTGAAGTCTATTTTATCCGTGATTAATATTGCCACTCCTGCAATTTTTTGGTAGCTGTTTATTTGATAAATTGTTTCCATCCCTTGATTTTTAATAAATTTACGTCTTTGTTTCTAAGATGTGTCTCTTGTAGACAGCATATTGATGGATCCTGTTTTCTTATCCATTCTGTCACTCTCCGTCTCTTTGTGGGTGTATTTAGGCCATTTACATTCAGTGTCATTATCGATTGATGTGAGTTTATTGCTGTCATTTTGTAGTGCTTTTTTTGTGGTGGTAACATTTTATTTGCTCCTCTTACTCTCCTGTGCTGAATTCCCTTTGTTGATTTTTTTTCATTTCTTTTGTTTTTGTAGATTTTGTTTTTACTGAGACTTTATATTTTTCTCCTTTATTTTGATGAGTAGGTTTTTTAACATTCTTTGTGGTTACTTTGAAATTTACCGTTATCTTCCTAAGTTTGAACCAGTCTATTATTTGTTGTTATTGTGTTGCCTTTGTCTCCATTAGAAAGTTGTTTACCTCCACAGTTTATTCCCTCTTTTATTGTTCTGATGCTGTTGTCATTTACAGATTGACCTCTCTGGTTCCCTGTTGTAATTTTTTTTTTATTTTGGATAGTCCTTGAGAGTTCATTTCCTAGTTTGGTATCTGGCTGGTACATTCCTGTGTCCTAGATTCAGCCTGTGGTCTGATGTTGTTTGTTCTCAGATCAAAAGACTCCCTTTAATAATTCTTGCAAGTTTGGTTTGGTTTTTACATATTACCTTCATTTCTGTTTTTCTGGAAATGACCTAATTTCACCATCATAATTCAATGAGAGTTTTTTAAGGTATATTATTCTTGGCTGGCAATTTTTTTTTCAAGGTTTTATA
The DNA here is from genome assembly GCA_030035585.1 of Dugong dugon. NCBI lineage: Eukaryota > Metazoa > Chordata > Mammalia > Sirenia > Dugongidae > Dugong > Dugong dugon. The sequence goes on from CM057483.1 coordinate 74,865,148, forward strand.
TATGTCATCCCATTGCCTTCTTGCCTGCATGGTTTCTGCCAAATAATCTGAGCTTAGTCTCATTGTTTGTCCTCTGTATGTGACTTTTTGTTTCTCTCGAGCTGCTCTCAGAATTCTTTGTTTGTCTTTGGTTTTGACAAGTGTGATTATGATATGCCTTGGTGATTTTCATTTGGAGTCTATTCTAAATAGGGTTCGCTGAGCTTCTTGGATGGTCATCTTTTCATCTCTCATTATATTGAAGAAGTTTTCTGTCAGCTATTCTTCAATGATCCTCTCTATGTTTTCTGTTTTCTCCCCCTGTTCTGAAACTCCAATCACTCTCAGAGTTTTTCTTTTGATTGTACCTCACGTAATTCTCAGGGTTTCTTCATTATTCTTTTCTTTTTTCTGATTTTTCCTCAAACAGAGGTGTAGTCAAGTGTTTGTCTTCAATTTCTCTGATTCTGTCTTCCATCATTTCAAACTGCTATTCGGCCCTTCTATGACACTGTCCATTTCTGAAATCTTGTTTATCTTTTGGATTTCTAATCGTTGTTTTTAATATGACTTCTAGTTTTGAATTTGTTTTAGAATTTTGTTCCTGTATTATTTTCTTGAATTCTTCCGTTTTTTTTTTTTTGTCTGTGTTTTCCTTGAATTTGTCTGCCTTTTCCATGAATTTGTCTATTTTTTCCTCATTTGTGTCTGCTTTTTGCTTCATCTCTTGGATAATTCTGGGTATTAAAGATTTGAATTCCCTATCAGGGAGTTCTAGTGCCTTTTCTTCTACTGGAAAGTCACCTGGTGTTTTATTTTGGACGTGTACTGGAACCATCCTGTTCTTTTTTTGTATATGTTTTGATATTGTCTGCTGTCTTTGGGGCTTTTGGTAGTTGTTTTCCTCATTTATTCATTGTAGATTTGCTTGTTTCGTCCTGGTTTTTTGTTTTATTTGGTTACATCTGAGCATGGGGACTGTGTGTCCTTGGTTGTTTGCTTGTCTGTGGGCATGATACTTTTCACCTCCTTCTCCAGTGGGCAGGGCCAGTCACTCAGGTATGGTAGAGCAGGGCAGGTCCATCTGAAAGGGTGTTGCTGGGATAAGTTGTTTGTGGCACTTACTGGGACCGACAGGGTTGGCTGGGAATCAGTGCAGGGCAGGTTTCAGTAGGCCACGCTTGTGCTGCTTGGGGTTGTGAAGTTCAGCACATGGTGCAGGTAGGCAGGAAGGAAGGTGGAGATTGTGATGTGTGGAGCTAAGAAGGGTATGGGAAATAAGAGAGAGAGGAGAGAGGAACAGGAGTTAAAAACCTACACACAAACAACAAAAAAGAATGCTAAGGGAACTTGCTGTTGGAGTAAAGAGATGAGAGACTGAGAAATGGAGAAAAATGAAAAGAAAAAAAATAAAAGTGTAAAAGAAAAAATATGAATAAATAAAAATTAGAGGGAAAAAAAAGGAAAGTCCCAAGGATTCCACCAGTGTGGCTGGTAGGACCGGGGAAGTTGCTCTCAGACTGTGAAGTACAGCCTGGCTAGAAGGGGTAGAGCTGTCACACAGCACTAGGTATTCAGGAAACAGTATAGAGAGATGAGAAACTGGAAATAAAGAAAGACAAAAAGGGAAAATGAGAGAGAAACAAAACAAGGAAACAAAAAAAACAAGAACAAGAAAATAAAACCAAAGAAAAAGAAAAGAAATGCCCCAGGGAGGTCAGTGTGCATTTGTGCAGAGTAAGGGATTAGTTCCAAAGCTACGCAGTACTGCCCAGCCCGAAGGGGCTCCCAAGCCGAGAAAAGAAAAGGAAAACAAACATATAAAAACAGAACAAACTAGAACAAACAAACAAAAAAAGCCCCGGGGGTCCCACCAATGCTGTTGCACGTGCTGGGAAGCAGTCCCACAGTCAAGCTGTGCCCTGCAGCCTTTCAGGAAGAAACAAAGATGGCACACAGAGCCAGATATTTGAGAGAAAGAAGTGGGGGTGTTAAGAGGTAAGGAAGAAATCTAAAGAGGCAGAAAAAAGTAACACCAGGAGCCAACAAATGGCACTCAAGGAGTCAGCCAGTACGGTCGGGTGGAGTCCAAGGTGCTCCGGGGTGAAGTCGGTGCCAAGAGACTGTGGCTGCAGGAAGCAAAGGAGGCCGAGTGGGGGTGATAAGGGTGGGGGATGGGAAAGTGTATATCGCTGGTTACTGGTTGTTCTGTCTCTTGTTGGAAACTCTGTGAAGCTGCCTTCTCGTACCCACTGTTCACCAGTCTCTGATAGGAGTCCAGGATAGCTGATCCATGCTGCAGTAGCTGATAGGGGACCTCTGCATGTATCTCTCCTCACTCTCTGTTCTCGGTCAGTTTCCTATTCCATTCGGTGCTTGGCTGAGTTCTTTATCTCTTCCTTTGATGCTTCGGGTTTCAGGATTTATGTGTATCTCTGTTTGACTTAGTTTTTTCAGATCTTTGCTGTGGAGGGATGGCATGGTTCTTCTTCCTATAGCAGCATGTTGCCCGGAACTGAAGGACTAATTGTTAATGACTGTTTTGGACTGGTAACATGATTGAGAGGGGGAAGTTATCCTCCAAATATGAAAGAACCATGGCTAGAAAAACCAGTGGGTGGTGAGTGGTCTGATGAAGTACTTAGTATGGTATTTCTCGCCATGGTCTTGTAACTCCCACACAGGTGATTGTGTGATAGGGCAATTGTAGCCTACCAAGAGGATTTGTCAGTTTTGTCTTAAAAGAGAGCCAATTCCATAGCAGAAGGAGAGCCCACCGCCACCAAGGAAGGAGAGACCAGCAGGAAAAGGTACAGTGGGCTTCCAGTCCCATGGAGCAAGAAAGTTGAGTGACTTTAGGCAGAGACTGAAGGCCAGGAAGAAACCTATCCTTGACCCATGAATTTGGGGACTTGCCAGCCTCCACAATCGTGTGAACCATTTCCTTTATACGGTTTGTGAGTTGTGTGAGATGTTGCAGTGAATTAGGGAACCCAAAGACGGGAGGGAGAGTACCGAGGGGAGAGGGAGTAGTCAATGTTAGAGATGATTGAGTGGTACAACAGCTTGGAAAAGTTGGGCATTTGGGACATCTTTAACCTCCGCCTCATAGGCACCAACTTTATGCTGATACTTATAAAACAAATTATTCATTTAGTCACTGAAGAATGGATTACATGGTGGCCTATACTAAATCAAGTTGAAGTACCAGACCTGCCTTGGTATGCTGTATAAGAAGGTATCCAAAGACTTAGGGAAGTTGGTATGCTAGAGTGGATTTATCAGGTTAGACCCACAGATCCGCACATGGAGTGCCAAAGCACACATCTTTTACCACAATGGTTGAGAACAAATTTGTGAAAGGAGCCCCAGCATCCCTTGAAGACGGGTGTGATCACTATTTTATGTAAGTCAGATTTGACAGTGGGAACTGCCCTAACTGAATTAAGATGCCTAACTACAATGAGGCTGATTAGACTCTGTGGTAGTAGGGCCAAATGGAGGCATTCGATCGACAAGACAAGGTGAACGTGATTACTGTAATGGACAGCATAGTGAAAGCAGTAATCAGAATAGTCAGGCTCCTATGGACTTATGGCGTTGGCTGCTTAGTCATGGTGTCCCTAGGAGTGAAATAGATAGGAAGTCTACTAAATATTTACTTGATCTGTACAATCAGAAGAATTCTAAGTAAAGTGAATAGCAGTCTAACTTGAATCACCATAATAGAGTGTCACAGCCCCTCAATCAATTCCCAGACTTGAGCCAGTTTACATACCCTCAACCCCTTGAATGAGGGGGAGGCCTGGTCCCCTTGAGGAAGTTCGCCAGTATGCTGCCAAAAATTTATACTGTTACTCTTTCTCCCAACCTTCCCCAGAGGAATCTACGGCCTTTTATGAGAGTGACTGTTCATTGGGGAAAAGGAAATAATCAGATTTTTGGGGATTAATGGATACTGGCTGTGAACTAACACTAATTCCAGGAGACACAAAATGTCACTGTGGCCCACCAGTCAGAGTGGGGGCATATAGAAGTTGATTATTAATGGAGTCTTAGCACATGCCCACCTTACAGTATGACCAGTGTGTCCCCAAACCCATCCTGTAGTGATTTCCCCAGTTCCAGAATGCATAATTGGAGTAAATATACTCAGCAACTGGCAGAACCCCCACATTTGATCCCTGACAAATGGAGTAAGGGCTATTATGGTAGGAAATACCAAGTGGAAGCCATTAGAACTGCCCCTGCCTAGGAAAATAGTAAATCAAAAGCAATACCACATCCCTGGAGGGACTTCAGAGATTACAGCCACCATCGAGGACTTGAAGGATGCAAGGGTGGTGATAACCGCTACATCCCCACTCAACTCGCCTATTTGACCTGTGCAAAAAACAGATGGATCTTGGAGAATGACAGTGGATTATCGAAAAGTTAACCAGGTGATGACTCCAATTGCAGCTGCTTTTCCAGATATGGTTTCACTGCTTGAGGAAATTAATACATCTCCTGGTACCTGGTATGCAGCTATTTATCTGGCTAATGCCTTTTTCTCCATACCTGTTTCAAAGGACCACCAGAAGCAATTTGCCTTCAGCTGGCAAGGCCAGCAACATACCTTCAGTGTCCCACCTCAGGGCTACATCATCTCTCCAGCTCTATGTCATAATTTAGTCTGAAGGGACCTTGATCGCCTTTCCCTTCCACATGACATCACACTGGTCCATTACACTGATGACATTATGCTGATTGGACCTAGTAAGGAAGAAGTGTCAGTGACTCTGGACTTACAGGTAAAACATTTGTGCGCTAGAGGGTGCAAAATTAAACTGACAAAAATTTTGGTGCCTTACACCTCAGTGAAATTTCTAGGGGTCCAGTGGTGTGGGGCATGTTGAAATATTCCTTCTAAAGTGAAGGAAAAATTATTGCTTCTGGCTCCTTCTGTAATTTAAAAGGAGGTACAAAGACTAGTGGGCTGCTTTGGATTTTGGAGGCAACATATTCCTCGTTTGGGTGTGCTACTCCAGTTTATTTATCAAATAACTTGAAAAGCTGTTGATTTCGAGTGGGGCCCAGAGCAAGAGAAGGCTCTTCAACAGGTTCAGGCTGCTGTGCTAGCATTTCTGCCACTTGGGATATATGATCTGGCTGATCCAATGGTGCTTGAAGTGTCAGTGGCAGATAGAGATACTGTTTGGAGTCTTTGGCAGACCCCTATTGGTGAATCACAGGGCACACCCTTAGGATTTTGGAGCAAAGCCCTGACATCCTCTGCAGATAACTACCCTCTTTTTGAGAAAAAGCTTTTGGATTGTTAGTGGGTCTTAGTACATACTGAACACTTAAACATGGGCCATCAAGTCACCCTGTGGCCTGAGCTGCCCATCATGAAATGGGTGTTGTCTTACCCACAGAGTTATAAATTTGAAAGTACACAGCAGCACTCCATCATTAGGTGGGAGTGGTATATATGAGATCGGGCCCAAGCAGGACCTGAAGTCACAAGTAAGTTGCATGAAGAAGTGGCCCAAATCCCGATGGTCTCCACTTCTGTCACATTACCTTCCTTCTCCCAGTCTGCGTCTATGGCCTCATGAGGGAGTTCCTTATGATCAATTGACTGAGGAAGAGAAAACTCATGACTGTTTTACAGATCGTTCTCTGCAATATGCAGACACCATTCCAAAATAGACAGTGGCACCTCTACAGCCCCTTTCTGGGACGTCCCTGAAGCACAGTGGTGAAGGGAAATCCTTCCAATAGGCAGAACTTTGAGCAGTTCACCTGGTTGTTCTCTTTACTTGGAAGGAGAAATGACCAGATGTGTGATTATATACTGATTCATGGGCTATGGCCAATGGTTTGGCTGTATGGTCAGGGACTTGGAAGGAACATGATTGGAAAATTGGAGACAAGGAGGTATGAGGAAGAGGTATATAGATAGACCCCTCTGAATGGACCAAAGAAGTGAAGATATTTGTGTCTTATGTGAATGCTCACCAAAAGGAAATCTCAACAGGAGAATTTTAACAATCAAGTGGATAGGATTACACATTCTGTTGAAAGCAGTCATCCTCTTCCTCCAGCGACTCTCGTCATTGACCAATGGGCTCATGAACAAAGTGGCCATGGTGGCAGGGATGGAGGTTATGCATGGGCTCAGACACATGGACTTCCACTCACCAAGGCCGACTTAGCTACAGCCGCTGCTGAGTACTCAATCTGCCAGCAGCAAAGACCAACACTGAGTCCCCAATATGCACCATTCCTCAAAGTGATCAGCCAGCAACCTGGTGGCAGGTTGATTGCATTGGACTGCGTTCATCATGGAAAGGGCAGCATCTTGTCCTTACTGGAATAGACACTTACTCTGGATATGGATTTGCCTTCTCTGTAAGTAATGCTTCTGCCAAAACTACCATCTGTAGACTTACAGAATTCCTTAACCACTGTCGTGGTGTTCCACACAGCATCACCTTGGATCAAGGGACTCACTTCTCAGCAAATGAATTGCAGCAATGGGCCCATGCTCATATAATTCATTGGTCTTACCATGTTCCCCATCATCCTGAAGCAGTTGGTTTGGTAGAACAATGGAATGGCCTTCTAAAGACATAATTACAGTGCCAGCCAGGTGGTAATACCTTGCAGGGTTGGGGGCAATGTTATTCAGGAAGCTGTATATGCTCTAAACCAGCATCCAATATATGGTGCTGTTTCTCCCATAGCCAGGATTCATGGGTCCAGGAATCAATGGGTGGAAATGGGAGTGGCAGCACTCACTATTACCTCTAGTGACCCACTCACAAAAGTTTTCCTTCCTGTCCCCATGACCCTATGCTCTACAGGTCTAGAGGTCTTAGTTCCAAAGGGAGGAATGCTCCCACCTGGTGACACATCACTTTTTCTATTGAACTGGAAGATAAGAATGCCACCTGACCACTTTGGGCTCCTTATGCCTCTAGATCAAAAGGCAGTTACCATATTGGCTGGTGTGATTAATCTTGATCACCAGAGAAAATCAGATTGATGTTACATAATGGAGGTAAAGAAGACTAGGTCTGCAATGCAGGAGATCCCTTAGGATGGCTCTTAATACTACTATGTCTTGTGAGTAATGTCAATGGAAAACTACAGCAACCCAATTTTGACATGACTACTAATAGCCCAGACCCTTCAGGAATGAAGGTTTGTGTCACCCCACCAAGCAAAGACCAGCTGAGGTTCTTGATGAGGGTAAAGGAAATATGAAATGGGTGGTGGTGGAAGAAAGTAGCTCTAAATACCAGTTGTGACCATGTGACCAGTTGTAATTGTTATGAGTATTTATGCCTTGTATGTGCGCATCAAATATTTTTGTTTTCTTCACTTATAAAATATTAGATGTAAACAGGGCTAGTGCGTTTTCGGTTGTGAGTGAGTTAGTTGTATCATGTTAGGTGCAAGTATGATTATATAATTGTCTTTATTCACAGATTATGTATGGTTTAAGGAGATGTGTACTGGTGCCAAATTGATAAGGGGTGGACTGTGATCATTAAGGTTGTGTGTCAGCTTGGCTAGGCCGTGATTCTCAGTGGTTTACCAGTTATGATGTAGTCTGGCAGTCATATAATGATGTGATCACTTCCATGATGAGATTTGATATAATGTGATCACCTCCATAATGGGATCTGCTGTGAATAGCCAGTCAGTTGAAAGGGAGTTTCCTTGGGCGTGTGGCCTGCATCCAATATAGATGGATGCTCTGTTAAGGCTCATGGGCTTTTGATTGCTCTGGATCCTACATCTGGCTCCTGTTCTTCTGACCTTCAGTTCTTGAGATTTAAGCTAGCAGCTTACATGATGTCTTGTTTGCTGATCTTGGGATTTTTCTGTCTTTGCAGCCTGTGAACCAGAGGCCTGTCATCTGACCTACTGATCTTGGGTTCGTCAGTCCCTGCAACTATGTGAATCAGGAGAAGCCTCTACCCTGACCCACGAACTTGGGATGCTCCAATGTCTACAACCGCGTGAACCATTTCCTTTATCTAAATCTCTCTCTATATGTATTTATACAGTTTACTGGTTTTACGTCTCTAGAGAACTCAGCCAAGACAGAGCCCTTGCAATTCCATATGAATTCGAGTATTGGTTTTCCATTTCTGAAAATAAGGCATTTGAAATTTTGATAGCATCTTTTTTTTAATCTGTAGATCACTTTGGGTAGTATTAACATGTTAATAATATTAAACCTTTCAATCTACAAACAGTATATATCTAGCAATTTATTTCAGTCTTCTTTAATTTCTTTTATTTTAAATTTTTCAGTGTACAAGGTTTCACCTCTGGGGTTAAATTTATTTCTAGGTATTTTTTTTTATACTTTTATGGATCAAATAATCTCCTCCCAAAACATGTTTGGAAGTCCCAACTCCTATACCTGTAAATATGACCCTGTTTGGAAATAGGTTTATTTTGTTATGTTGACAAGGTTATAGGATTGTAGGGGTTGGTCCTAAAGCCAATCACTTCTAAGTCGTGTTTTATAAAATAAGCAGAATAGATACAGATACACACACAGGCGGAAGACAGGGGATGGAGACATATACTTTTACCAATCCAGGAGTACCAGATATTGCCAGTAGCTACTAGAAGCTGAAAGATACAAAAAGAACCTTCTCCTGGAGCTGACACACTGAATTCAGACTTCTAGCCTCCTTAACTGTGAGAAAGTAATTTTCTGTTCTTTAAAGCCACTCATTTGTGGTATTTCTGGTTATGGCACTACTAGATAACTAAGACAAAATTTGGTACCAAAGAGGGTGGGTGCTGCTCTAATAAATACCTGAAATATATAAGGGGCTTTGGAATTGGTTAATGAGTACAAACTGGAAAAATTTTGATGCACTTGACAGTAAGAGCCTAGATTGCCTTCAAGAGATTGCTGGTAGGATTATGGACATTAAGGGCAACAGTGATGGGGGTTCAGGAAGAACTGAGAAATCCTGTACAGAAAGCTTCTATCGACATGAACAAAATGTTGCTAGAAATATGAACATTAAATATGCTTCTGGTGAGACATTAAAAGGAAATGATGAGCATGTTATCTGACACTGGAAAAAAGGGGATTCTTGTTATAATGTGGTAAAAAAAACTGTCTAAATTATGTTCAAATATCTTGTTGAAAGCAGAATTTATAAGTGATGAACTTGGATATTTGACTGAGCAGATTTTTAAGCAAGATCTTAAAGGTGTGATGTCGTTTCTTCTTGCTGCTTATAAAATGCAGGAGGAAAGAGACTGATTGAGAAATGAACGGTGAAAAAAGAAACCAGAACTTAAAGATTTGGGAAAATTCTATTTTAAAAACTGAGTGCATGCCCGGGAACTGACACTGAGGATGTGGTATCACGATCTTCTGTTAAAGTGATTACACCTGTGACTGATGACGCTTACCAACAATCTCAATAAAAATCCTGTAAACTTAGACTGAAAGGGAGAGAAACAGGATAGGATGAAGGAAAGCTGTCTCCTGGAATTCTGCTTGCAGGAAATGGGCCAATGGAGCTGTTGTTTTTGTTAGGTGCCTTCGAGTGGGTTCTGACTCATAGCAACACTATGTACAACAAAATGAAACACTCTGTGGTCCTGCACCATCCTCACAATCATTGCTATGCTTGAGACCTTCGTTGCAGACAAAGTGTCAGTCCGTCTCATTGAAGGTCTTCATCTTTTTCGCTGACTCTCTCCTTTACCAAGTGTGATGGTTAAGATTGTGTGTCAACTTGTCTGGGCCATGGTTCTCAGTGATTTAATGTGATCACTCTCATGATTGAATATACTGTGAGTAGCCAATCAGATGAAAGGGAGTCTCCTTGGGGGTGTGGCCCACATCTGAATATAAGCAGACGTTCTGGCTTTTTGCTCTCTCTGGATACTGTGGCTGCCTCCTGTCGTCTCATCTCTGGTTCTTGGGACTTCAACTGTCAGCTTATCTTCCGAACTTGGGATTTCTTGAACTGCACAGCCTGTGAGCGGGAGCCCTGCTCTCTGACCTGCCGATCTTGGGCTTGCCAGCTTCTGCAGCTGCGTGACTTGGGAGAGGCCTCTACCCTGATCCACAGGCTTGGGACGTTCTAGCCTCTACAATCGCGTGAGCTGTTTCCTTGATATGAATCTCTCTCTATATATATATTTACACATTTTACTGGTTTTGCTTCTCTAGCTAACCCAACCTAAGACACAAAGCATGATGTCCTTCTCCAGGAACTGGCCCCTCTTCATAACATGTCCAAAGTACATGATACGAAGTCTCGTCATTCTCGCTTCTAAGGAGCATTCTATCTGTACTTCTTCCAAGAGAGATTTCTTCTTTCTTCTGGAAGTCCATGGTATATTCAGTGTTCTTTGCAAATATCATAATTCAAAGGCATCAATTCTTCAGTCTTCCTTATTCATTGTCTAGCTTTTGCATGCATGTGAGGTGATTCTTCTTCATATAGTCCAGCTTCTCGGATTTTTTGCTCAGCGTACAGATGAATAAATATAGTGAAAGGATACAATCCTCATGCACACCTTTCCTGATTTTAAACCACGCAGTATCCCTTGTTCTGTTCAAATGACTGACTGTCTCTTGGTCTATGTACAGAATACACATGAGCACAACTAAGTGTTCTGGAATTCCCATTCTTCTCAATATTATCCATAATTTGTTATGATCCACACAGTCAAATGCCTTTGCATAGTCAATAAAACACAGGTAAACATATTTCTGGGATTCTCTTCTTTAAGCCAAGATCCATCTGACATCAGCAGTGATATCCTTACTTCCACGTCCTCATCAGAATCCAGCTTGAACTTCTGGCAGTTCCCTGTCAATGTACTGCTGCAACTGCTTTTGTATGATCTTCAGCAAAATTTTACTGTATGTGATATTAATGATATTGTTTGAAAATTTTTGCATTCTGTTGGATCACCTTTCTTTGGAATGGGCACAGATATGGATCTCTTCCAGTCGGTTGGCCAGGTAGCTGTCTTCCAAATTTCTTGGCATAGACAAGTGAGCACCTCCAGTGCTGTATCTGTTTGTCGAAACATCTCAATTGTATTCTGTCAATTCCTGGAGACTTGTTTTTTGCCAATGCCTTCAGTGCAGCTTGGACTTCTTCCTTCCGTACTATAGTTCTTGATCATATGCTACCTACTGGCACAGTGACTCTGCATTCCTTCCATCTTCTTCTGATGCTTCAAAATGGAGCTACTTGGTTACAAACACCTGTTGTCCTCCAAGAAAAGGAAAGAGCCATCAAGGGATCAGTTCAGAGACTAGCAGGACTGTTGGATGGAGTTTGGGAAGCAAGCCCAACATGTACTAGTTTTCAAAGGGTGGGGCTAGCACCTAGGATTCAGAGTGAGGTTGCTGCCAACTCAGTTCCAAATTTTGGGGCTGCTGTACTGATGGGCCAAGAGAGTGAGATTGTCACACAAAGTTGGGAAGGTGGAGTTACTGTGCTGGTGGGCTGGGAGAACGGGGCTGTACAGGTACTTGGGGGGTTTGATACCACTCAAGTGGACCAGGAATATGGGACTACTCAAAACCGAGGGAGCACGGTCACTATCCTAGTGGACATGAAAAGCCAGGCAGATTCCCAGTTTTCAGTAGTCTCTGCCCAAAGCCTGAAGTATGGCCAATGCTCTACAGTTTTCTTTGTTGTTGTTATGTTTGTTTTTTTAAAAATATTGTGATGTTTTGTCTGTTTTTGGTATCAGGATAATTAAGGGCTCATAGAATGAGTGAGAAATTATTTCATTGTCTTCTATTTTTTGGGAGAATTTGAGAAGGATTGCTATTAATTGTTCTTTAAATGTATGCTAGAATTCAGCAATGAAAGCATCTCTTCCTGGACTTTTCTTTGTTCAAAGATTTTTGTTTACTGATTAATCTCTTCACTTGTTATATGTTGATGTGGTTTTCTATTTATTCTATTTCTGAGGTGTTGGTAGAAATAGCTCACCTTCACTTCTGATTTTAGTTATTTGCATCTTCTCTCTTTCATCTTTGTAGTGTATCTGTTTGTGGATTTTATTGATCTTTTCAAAAAACACCTTTTGGTTTCATTCTCTATTGTTTTTCTGTTCTCTGTTTCATTTATCTCTGCTATATATTTTTTTAAATTTTCTTCCTTCTAGTAGCTTTGGGCTTATTTTACCCCTCTTTTTCTAGTTCCTCAAGATATAAGCTTAGATTATTAATTTTAGATGATTCTTGTTTTTTAATGAAGGCTTGTAGAGCTACAGCATGTTGTATTTTTTTTTAAATTTATTCTGTTTTAGGTGAAAGTTTACAGGGCAAATTACTTCCTCATTCAAAAATTTATATACAAGTTGTTTTGTGACATTGGTTGCAATCCTCACAATGTGTCAGCACTCTACTCCTTTCCATTTCTACCCTGGGTTCTCCATGTCCATTCGTCCAGTTTTCCTGACCCTTCCTGACTTGTTGTCTTTTCTTTTGGTCAGGCTTTGCCCATTTGGTCTCAAATACTTGATTGAACCAAGAAGCACTTTCCTCACATGTGCTGTTGTTTGTTTTATAGGTTTGTTTACCCTTTGTCTGAAAGGTGGACTTCAGGAGTGGCTTCAGTTCTGAGTTAGCAGGGTGTCTGGGGCCATAGTCTTGGGGGTTCCTCCAGTCTCTATCAGACCAGTAAGTCTGGTCATTTTTTCTGAATTTGAATTTGTTCTACATTTCTCTCCTGCTCTGTCCGGGACCTTCTATTATGATCCCTGTCACAGCAATCAGTGGTGTTAACTGGGCACCATCTAGCTCTTCTGGGTTCAGGCTGGTGGAGGGTGTGGTTTATGTGGTCCATTAGTCCTTTGGACTAATATTTTCCTTGTGTCTTTGGTTTCTTCATTCTCCTTTGCTCCTAACTTGATGGGACCAATAAATGTAGTTTAGATAGCTGCTCGCATGCTTTTAAGACCCCAGATGCTACTCACCAAAGTGCGATGTAGAACATTTTCTTTATGAACTTTATTATGGCAATTGACCTAGATGTCTTCCAAGACCACGGACTTCAGCCCTCAGCCTCAGTAAATCAGTCTCTCAATGTGTTTGGATCTGTCTAGGAAACTTCTGTGACTTTGCCTTCATCAACTTGTGCTGACACCCACTATATTGTGTGTTGCCTTTCCGTTCATCAAAATTAGCACTTGTCTATTATCTAGTTAGTGATTTACATTCCCCACCCGTACACTCCCTCTTAACCATCAAGGATTGTTTTGTATGTGTGTGTAAACATTTTCTTGAGTTTTTATAATAGTGGTCTCATACAAGATTATTAGATCAGTATTGCATTATATCTGTAGATCACTTTGGGTAGCATTGACATTTTCACAATGTTGATTCTTCCTATCCATCAGCATAGTATGTTTTTCCATTTATGTAGGCCTCTTTTGGTTTCTTGCAATAGCGTTTTATAGGTTTTTTTTTTTGTATAGGTCTTTTACTTCCCTGGTTAGATTTATTCCTAAGTAGTTTGTATTTTTAGGGACTATTATAAATGATATTGTTTTCCTGATTTCCTTTTCGAAGTACTCTTTGTTGATATATAGGAATCCAATTGATTCTTTTATGTTGATCTTGTATCGTGCTACTCTTCTGAATCTATTCCATCAGTTTTCTTGTACAGTCTTTAGGGTTCTCTATGTATAGGATTGTATCATCGGTCAGTAGGGATAATTTTACTTCTTCTTTTCCAATTTGGACGCCCTTTATTTCTTTTTCTTGTTTTATTGCACTAGCTAGAACTTCCAGCACAGTGTTAAATACGAGTGGTGATAAAAGGTATCATTGTCTTGTTCTTATTTTCAGGGGGAATGCTTTAAGCCTCTCGTCATTAAGAATGACGTTGGCTGTTGGTTTCCTATAAATTCCCTTTATTATGTTTAGGAATTTTCCTTGTATTCCTATTTTATTGAGAGTTTTTATCAGGAATGGGTGTTGGACTTTATCAATGCCTTTTCTGCATCGATTGAGATGATCATGTGATTCTTTTCTTTGGTTCTGTTTATGTGGTGGACTATGTTGATTGATATTCTAATGTTGAAGCGTTCTTGAATACCTGGTATGAATCCCACTTGTTTTGTGGTGTATTATTTTTTTGGATGCTATGCTCTATTCTATTGGTTAGAATTTTGTTGAGAATTTTTGCCTCTATAGTCATGAGAGATATTGGTCTGTAAGTTTCTTTTTTTTCATGTTTATTTTTTGTAGTGTCTATGCTCTGACATAGTTCGAGATGTCCTGGTGTGAGATCTCTGAATGTTTGGTAGAATTCTCCAGTGAAGCCGTCTGGGCTAGGGCTTTTTCTTGGGGGGAGGGGGGTTGGGGGGAGGTTTTATATTACCTCTTCAGTCTCTTCCTTTGTTATGAGTCTGTTCAGATTATTTTTTATTGTACTTAAATGAAGGTTTACAGACCAAACAGTTTCTCATTAAACAGTTAGTACACATATTGTTTTATGACAATAGTTAACTACCCCACAACATGTCAACACTGTCCCTTCTCAACACTAGGTTCCCTATTACCAGCTTTCCTGTCCCCTCCTGCCTTCTAGTCCTTGTCAGTGGACTGTTGTGCTCCGTTAGTCTCATTTTGTTTTATGGCGCTGTCTAAAGTTTGTCAGAACTGTGAACCTCGGGAGTGCCTTCATTACTGAGTTAAAGGTGTCTGGGGGCCACAACCTCGGGGTTTCTCCAGTCTCTGTCAGGCCAGTAAATCTGGTCTTTTTTTGTCAGTTAGAATTTTGTTCTACATTTTTCTCCAACTCTGTCTGGAACCCTCTGTTGTGATCCCTGTCAGAGCAGTCCGTGGTGGTAACTGGGAACTGTCTAGTTGTACTGGGCTCAGTCTGGTGGAGGCCATGGTAGTTGTGGTTCATTAGTCCTTTGGAATAGTCTTTTCCTTGTATCTTGTTTTCTTCATTCTCCATTGCTCCCGAGGGGGTGAGAACAGTGGAGTATCTTAGATGTCTGCTTACAAGCTTTTAAGACCCCAGATGCTACTCACCAAGGTAGAATGTAGAACATTTTCTTTATGAACTGTGTTATGCCAATTGAGCTAGATGTTCCCTGACACCATGGTCCCCACAGCCCTCCACACAGCAATTCAGTCCCTCAGGGTGTTTGGATGTGTCTAAGGAGCTTCCATGACCTTTTCTTATACAAATTGTGCTGGCTTCCCCAGTATTGTGTACTGTAGTAAACTTCCCCAAAGTTATCACTTATCTACTGTCTATTTAGTATTCCCCTCTCCCTTCCCATCCCTTGTAACCAACTAAGATTGTTTTTGCATATAAACTTTTTCACGAATTTTTACAGTAGAGGTCTCATACAATATTTCTCCTTTTGTGATTGACTTATTTCACTCAGCATAATGTCCTCCAGTTTCATCCATGTTATAAGATGCTTTACAGATTCATCATTGTTCTTTATCATTGCATAATACTCCACTGTGTGTATGTACTATAGTTTATTAATCCATTCATCTGTGAATGGTCATCTAGGTTGTTTCCATCTTTTTTGCTATTGTGAACAATGCTGCAATGAACATGAGTGTGCATATATGTCTCTTCGTGTGACGGCTCTTATTTTTCTAGGATATATTCCTAGGAGTGGGATTGCGGGATCATATGGTATTTCTATTTTTAGCTTTCTAAGGAAGCACCATATCATTTTCCAAAATGGTTTTATCATTATGCATTCCCAGCAGCAGTGCATAAGTGTTCTGCTCTAGATGCAGCCTCTCCAACATTTGTTATTTACGTTTTTTTTTTTTTATTATACTTTAGGTGAAGGTTTACAGAACAAATATTTTCTCATTAAACAGTCAGTACACATATTGTTTTATGACATTGGTTAACAACCCCACGACATGTCAACCTTCTCCCTTCTCGGCCTCTTTTTTTTGGTGAAAATGTACATTGCCAAAGATACACCATTTCAAAAATTTCTACATACGCAGTTCAGTGACATCGATTACGTTCTTCCAGTTGTGCTGCTATTCTCACTTTAGATGAAGGTTTACAGAACAAAATAGTTTCTCATTAAACAGTTAGTACATGTATTGTCCTATGACAGTGGTTAAAAACCTCACTACATATCAACAGTCTCCTTACTCAACCTTGGGTTCTTATCACCAACTTTCCTGTCCCCTTCTGCCTTCTAGTCCTTGTCCCTGGACTGCTGTGCCTCATTAGTCCCATTTTGTATTTTGGGGCTGTCCAATCCGCTGAACAGTGAACCTTGGGAGTGAGTTCACCACTGAGCTTAAAGGGTGTCTGGGAGCCATAATCTCGGGGTTTCTCCAGTCTCTTTCAGGCCGGTAAACCTGGCCTTTTATTGTGTGTGTTAAGAATTTTCTTTTACATCCTTCTCCAGCTTTGTCCAGGTCCCTCTGTTGTGATCCCAGTCAGACCAGTCAGTGGTGGTAGCCAGGTACCATCTAGCTGTACTGGACTCAGTCTTGCGAAGCCCTTGGTAGCTGTGGTCCATTAGTCCTTTGGAATGATCTTTTCCTTATATCCTGTTCTCTTCATTCTCCCTTACTGCCGAAGGGGTGAGAACAGTGGAGTATCTTAGATGGCTGCTCACAGGCTTTTAAGAACCCAGATGCTACTCACCAAGTTAGAATGTAGAACATTCTCTTTATAAACTGTGTTATGCCAATTGACCTAGATGTTCCCTGACACCATGGGCCCCACAGCCCTCTGCCCAGCAATTCAGTCCCTCAGGGAGTTTGGACATGTCTATGGAGCTTCCATGACCTTTCCTTGTACAAGTTGTGCTGGCTTCCCCACTATTGTGTACTGTCTCACCCTTCACCAAAGATCCCACTTATCTATTATCTATTTAGTATTTCCCCACCACTCTTGCCATCTCTCATAACCAACAAAGTTTGTTCCTTATTGTGTGTAAACTTTTTCGTGAGTTTTTACAGTAGAGGTCTCATACAATATTTCTCCTTTTGTTATTGACCTATTTCACTCAGCATAATGTCCTCCAGTTTCATCCATGTTATGGGGTGCTTCACTGGTTCATCATTATTCTTTATCGTGTAGTACTCTACTGTGTGTATGTACCATAGTTTATCTATTCATCTGTTGATGTGCATCTAGGTTGTTTCCATCTTTTTGCTATTGTGAACAATGCTGCCATGAACATGGGTATGCATATGTCTATTTGTGTGACGGCTCTTATTTTTCTAGGATATATTTCTAGGAGTGTGATTGCTGGATCGTATGGTATTTCTATTTCTAGCTTTCTAAGGAAGCGCCAAATCATTTTCCGAAATGGTTGTATCATTTTGCATTCCCACCAGCAGTGCATAAGAGTTCCGATCTCTCCATAGCCTCTCCAACATTTGTTATTTCCAGTGTTTTTGATTCGTGCCAGTAATGCCGGGGTGAGATGGCATCTCACTGTGGTTTTAATTTGCATTTCTCTAATGGTTAGTCAATGCGAGCATTTCTTCACGTGTCTGTTGGCCACTTGAATGTCTTCTTTGGTGAAGTGTCTGTTCATTTCCTTTGCCCATTTTTTAATAGGATTGTTTATCTTTTTTTTTTTTTCTAGAGATGTTGGATGTTCTTGTAGATTATGGGGATTAGATCTTTGTCTGATTTGTACTGTCGAAAATTTTTTTCCCAGTCTGTGGGTTCTCTTTTTACTCTTTTGAAGAGCATTGGTGTTTGATTTTTAGAAGATCCCAGTTATCTAGCTTATCTTCTGGGGTTTGTGTGTTGATTATTATGGTTTGTATCCTGTTAATGCCGTTTATTATGGCTTGTAGCATTTGTCCTATTTTTTATGCTATGAACTTTATAGTTTTTCGCTTTATATTTAGGTCCTTGATCCATTTTGAATTAGTTTTTGTATATGGTGTGAGGTATGGGTTCTGTTTCATTTTTTTGCAGATGGATATCCAGTTTTGCCAGCACCATTTGTTAAGAAGACTTTCTTTTTCCCATTTGATGGACTTTGGGCCCTTGTCGAAGATCAGGTGAACATAGGTGGATGGACTTACATCTGGGTTCTCAATTCTGTTCCATTGGTCAATGTATCTGTCATTGTACCAGTACCAGGCTGTTTTGATTACCGTAGCTGTATAGTAGATTATGAGTTCAGGTAGAGTGAGTCCTCCTACTTTATTCTTCTTCTTTAGTAGTGCTTTACTTATTCAGGGCTTCTTCCCTTTATATATAAAGTTAATGATTAGTTTTTCCATCTCTTTGAAGAATGTTGGTGGTATTTGGATTGGGATTGCATTGTATTTGTAAATTGCTTTGGGTAGAATTGTCATTTTCACAATGTTGAGTCTACCTATCTGTGATTATGGTATGTTTTTCCATTTATATACATCCTTTTGGTTTTCTTGCAGTAGTGTTTTGTAGTTTCTTTGTATCAGTCGTTTACATCTCTGGTTAGATTTATTCCTACGTATTTTATGTTTTTAGGGGCTATTATAAATGGTATTGTTTTCCTGATTTCCTTTTCATCATTCTCTTTATTGGTGAATTGGAATCCAATTGGTTTTTGTATGTTTGTCTTGTATCCTGCTACTCTGCTGAATCTTTCTATTAGTTCCAGTAGATTTCTTGTGGAATCTTTAGGGTTTTCTATGTATAGTATCATATTATCCGCAAACAGGGACAGTTTAACTTCTTCATTACCAATTTGGATGCCCTTTGTTTCTTTTTCCTGCCTTATTGCTCTAGCTAGAACTTCCAGCACAGTGTTAAATAGGAGTGGTGATAAAGGGCATCCTTGTCTTGTTCCTGTTCTCAAGGGGAAGATTTTCAGCCTCTCTCCATTAAGTATGATGTTGGTTTTTGGTTTCGCATAGATGCCTTTATTATGTTGAGAAATTTACCATCTATACCTATTTTATTGAGAGTTTTTATCAGGAATGGATTTTGGACTTTATCCAATGCCTTTTCTGTGTTGATTGAGATAATCATGTGATTATTTTCTTTCCTTTTATTTATATGGTGGATTACGTTGATTGATTTTCTAATGTTGAACCATCCTTGCATACCTGGTATGAATCCTCCTTGGTTGCGATGTATTATTTTTTTGATATGATGCTGAATTCTATTGGTTAGAATTTTGTTGAGAATTTTTGCATCTATATTCATGGAGATATTTGTCTGTAATTTTCTTCTTTTGTGGCATCTTTACCTGGTTTTGTTTTCAGGGTTATGCTGGCTTCATAGAATGAATTCAGAAGTATCCCTTCCTTTTCTATGTTCTAAAATTGCTTGAGTAGAACTGGTGCAATCTTTTCTCTGAATGTTTTGTAGAATTCTCCAGTGAAGCCATCTTGGACAGGGCTTTTTTTTGTTGTTGTTGTTCGTTTTTTTTTTTTTTTTTTTTAATTACCTTTTCAGTCTCTTCTCTTGTTATGGGTCCGTTCAGATTTTCAACACCACTTTGTGGTAGTCTGGGTAGGTAGTGTGTTTCTAGAAATTTATCCATTTCCTCTACGTTTTCAAATTTGTTGGTATATAGTTTTTCATAATACTCTGTTATAATCCTTTTTATTTCGGTTGGGTCTGTTGTAATATCCCCCATTTCATTTCTTATTTGGGTTATTTGTGTCCTCTGCTGTTTTTCTTTTCTCTGTCTGGCCAGCGGTTTGTTGATCTTGTTGATTCTTTCAAAGAACCAACTTTTGGTTTTGTTGATTCTTTCTATTGTTTTTCTATTCCCTATTTCATTTATTTCTGCTCTGATCTTTATTATTTCCTTTCTTGTAGTGGCTGAGGGCTTTTTCTGCTGTTCTCTTTCTATTTGTTCGAGTTCTGTAGTTAATGTTTTGATTTTGTCCCTTTCTTCTTTTTTGATGTGTGCATCTATTGCTATAAATTGTCCTCTGAGGACTTTCTTTGCTGTTTCCCAAAGATTTTGGTATGATGTGTTTTCATTCTCATTTGATTCTAGGAATTTTTAAAATTCCATCTCTGATTTCTTCTATTACCCAGTTGTTTGTAAGCAGGGTGCTATAAGTTGCCATGTAAATTATTTTTTTCCTTGCTCTTCATGTTGTTAATTTCTACCTTGATGGCATTGTGGTTAGAGGTGATACTTCCTATTATCTAAAAGGTTTGGATCTTGTTGAGGGTTGCTTTCTGGCCTAAGATGTGGTCTATTCTGGAGAACGTTCCATGTGCATTGGAAAAGAATGTGTACTTTGCAGCTGTTGAGTGTCGTGTTCTAAATATGTCTATGAGGTCAAGTTGGCCGATTGTGCCCTTTAGGTCTTCTGTATCTTTGTTGAATTTCTTTCTAAATGTTCTGTCCTTTACTGAGAGTGGTGTGTTGAAGTCTCCTACTATTATTATGGAACTGTGAATCTATCTTTTCAGTGCTGTTAGAGTTTGTTTTATGTATTTTGGAGCCCTGTTATTGGGTGTGTAGAGGTTTATTATGGTTATGTCTTCATGATGGATTTTTGCCTTTATCATTATATAGTGTCCTTCTTTGTCTTTTATGGTGTATTTTCTTTTAAAATCTATTTTATCTTAGATTAGTATTGCCACTCCTACTCATTTTTGGTAGCTGTTTGCTTGACATTTTTTTTTTACCATTCTTTGATTTTTAATAAATTTATGTCTTTGTTTCTAAGGTGTGTCACTTGTAGACAGCATATTGATGGATCCTGTTTTTTTTTTATCCATTCTGTCACTCTCTGTCTCTTTATGGGTGCATTTAGGCATTTTACATTCAGTGTAATTATTGATAGGTGTGAGTTTGTTCCTGTGATTTTGTAGTGCCTTTTTTTTGGTGCTCACCTTTTCTTTGTTCCTCTTACTCACCTGTGCAGAATTCCTTTTCTTTGTGGATTTTTTTTCATTTCTTTTGTTTTTATAAGTTTTTTTTTTTTTTTTTTTTTTTTTTTTACTGAGACTTTATGTTTTTCTTCTTTGTTTTGATGGGTAGGTTTGTTAACTTTCTTTGTGGTTACCTTGAAATTTACCCTTATCTTCCTAGGTTTGAACCAGTCTATTATTACTTGGTATCGCCTTGCCTTCCTCTCCATTAGAACGTTGTATACCTACACCATTTATTCCCTCTTTTATTGTTCTGATGTTGTTGTCATTTACAGATTAACGTCTGTGGTTCCCTGTTATAATTCTTCTGGTTTTGGATAGTCCTTTAGAGTTCATTTCCTAGGTCAGTATCTGGCTAGTATGATCCTGCATCTTAGATTCAGCCTGTGATCTGATGTTGTGTGTTCTCAAATTGAAGGACTCCCTTTAATAATTCTTGTAAGTATGATTTGGTTTTTACATATTCCCTTAATTTCTGTTTATCTGGAAATGTCCTAATTTCACCATCATATTTAAATGAGAGTTTTGCAGGATATATTATTCTTGGCTGGCAATTTTTTCTTTCGAGGTTTTATATATGTCATCCCATTGTCCTCCTGCATGCCTGGTTTCTGCTGAATAATCCGAGTTTAATCTTATTGTTTGTCCCCTATATGTGACTTTTTTTTTTTCTCTCTAGCTGCTTTCAGGATTCTTTGTCTTTGGTTTTGGCGAGTGTGATTATGATATGCCTTGGTGATTTTCATTTGAGGTCTATCCTATATGGGGTTCATTGATATTCTTGGATGGTCAGCTGTTCAGCTTTCATGATATTGGGGACTTTTTCTGTCAGCAGTTCTTCAGTGATCCCTGTGTTTTCTGTTTTCTCACCCTGTTCTGGAACTTCAATCATTTGCAAATTTTTGCTTTTGATTGTATTCCACATAAGTCTCTGGGTTTCTTCATTCTTTTTTCTGATTTTTCCTCAGAGTTGTATCCAAATTTTTGTCTTCAATTTCGCTGAGCCTGTCTGCCATCATTTCAAATCTGCTCCTCAGTCCTTCTATGACACTGTCCATTTCTAAAATCTTGTTATTTATCTTTTGGATATCTAATTGTTGTTTTTGTATGGTTTCTAGTTGTGAATTTATTTTGGCATTTTGTTCCTGTATTGTTTTCCTGAATTCTTCCATTTTTTCCCTGTATTTTCCATGAATTTGTCTGCCTTTTCCATGAATTTGTCTATTTTTTCCTTGTTTGTCTGCTTTTTGCTTCAACTGTTGGATACCTCTGAATATTAGATATCTCTGAATAGTAGAGATATGAATTCCCTATCGGGTAGTTCTAGTGCCTTTTCTTCTACTGGTAAGTCACCTCGTGTTTTATTTTGGACCCCTACTGGAACCACCCTGTCCTGGTTTTGTATATGTCCTGGTTTTGTATATGTTTTGATATTGTCTGCTGTCTTTGTGGCATTCAGTAGTTATTTTCCTCATTTATTAATTGTAGATTTGTGTGTTTTGTCCTACTTTTTTGTTTTATTTGGTTATGTCTGAGAAGGCAGGCTATTCATTCTTTGTTGTTTGCTCGTGTGTACGCATGATACTTTTCACCTTCTTCTCCAATGGGCAAGGTCAGTCGCTCAGATATGGTATAGCAGGGCAGGTCCATCTGAATGGTAGTTGCTGGGATGGATTTTTTGTGACCCATAGTAGGACCAACAGGGCGGGCCGGGAATCAGTGCAGGGCAAGTTCCAGTAGGCCATGCCTGTGCTGCTTGGGGGTGTGATGTTCAGCACACACTGCAGGTAGGCAGAAAGGAGGGGGAAGATTGTTATGTGTGGAGCTAAGATGGTTATGGGAAAGATGTGAGAGAGGAGAGAGGAACAGGAGCCAAAAACATACACACAAACAAAAAAGAGTGCTAAGCGAGATTGCCTTTGGAGTGGAGAGATGCCAGACTGAGAAATAGAGATTGAAAAAAAGAAAAAGTGTAAAAGAAAAAAAAGAATAAATAAAAATTGGAAAAAAGAAAAAGAAGGAACCCCCAGGGATCCCACCAGTGCAGCTTCGGGGACTGGAGAAGTTGCTTCCAGATGGTGAAGTACAGCCTGGCTAGAAGGGGTGGAGGTGTGTCACACAGCACCAGCTATTCAGGATACAGGAAGAGAAGGTAAGTATAGAGAGCCAAGAAACTGAGAAATGAAGAAGGAAAAAAATGGAAAATGAGAGAGAAGAAAACAAAACAAAACAAACAAACAAAAAAAACAAGAAAAAAGAAATACCCCCTGGGATGCTACTGTGCATGTACTCAGAGTAAGGGAGTAGCTCCCAAGTGGTACAGTACTGTCTGGCTAGAAAGGGCTCCTAAGCCGAGAAAGGAAAAAGAAAACAAACGAAGAAACAAATCAAAACAGAACAAAACAGAGCAAACAAACAAAGAAAAAAAAAAAAAAAGCCCCAGGGTCCCACCAGCATGGCAGCACTGGCCAGGAAGAAGTTCCACAATCGAGCTGTGTTTTGCAGCCTTTCAGGAAGAGGCAAAGATGGCACAAGGAGCCAGGTATTTGAGAGAAAGGAGGGGGAGGGTGGTGAGAGGTAAGGAAGAAATTTAAAGAAGCGGAAAAAAGCAACACCAGCAGCCAACAAATGGCACTCAGGGAGCCGGCCAGTGTGGGCAGGTGGAATCCAAGCACCACCAGGTTGAAGTTGGTGATTCCCGACCAAGAGACTGTGGCCGCAGGAAGCAGAGGAGGCCGAGTGGGGGTGAAGAAGGTTTTGGAGTGGAAAAGCATATATCACTGGCTACAGGTTGTTCTGTCTCCTGCTGGAAGCTCCATGAAGCTGCTTTCTCCTATCCCTTGTTCACTAATCTCCAATAGGAGTCCAAGATGGTGGCTCTGTGATGTGTTAGCTGATAGCTGCATGTCTCTCTCCTTGCTCTCTGTTCTCGGTCAGTTTCTTATTCCATTCGGTGGTTGACTGAGTTCTTTATATCTTCATTTGATTCTTAGAGTTTCAGGGTTGACGTTTGTCTCTGTTTGAGTTAGTTTTTCAGATCTTTGTTGTGGAGGGACGGTGTGGTGCTTCTGGCTATACTGCCATGTTGCTCCGAAGTCTGTGTTCAGGTTTTTTGTCTTAGTCTGTGTTAGTTTAGATACATAGTGTGTTTCTAGAAATTTGTCCATTTCCTCTAGGTTCTCAAATTTGTTGGAGTACAATTTTCATAGTATTCTGTTGTGATCCTTTTTATTTCAGTTGGGTTTGTTGTGGTGCCCCCATCAAATTTCTTATTTGGGTTATTTGCTTTCCCTCTTGTTTTCCTTTTCTCAGTTTGGCCAGTGGTTTGTCAATTTTGTTGATCTTTTCAAAAAACCAATTTTTGGTCTTGTTTATTCTATAGCTTTTCTGTTCTCTATTTCATTAATTTCTGCTCTTTATTATTTCCTTTTTCTGGTATCTGTGGTCTTCTTTTGCTGTTAACTATTTGTTTGAGTTGTAGGGCTAAAGTTTTGATTGTGGCCCATTCTTCTTTTTTGATGTGAGTGCTTCTTTCTATAAATTGACCTCTGAGAACTGCCTTTGCTGTGTCCCAACTGTTTTGGTATGATGTGTTTTCATTGTCATTTGATTCTAGGAATTTTTTTTATTCCCTCTTTGATTTCTTCTGTTACTCAGTTGTTTTCAAGCAAGGTGTTACTCAGTTTTCATGTATTAGATTTTTTTCCTTGCTCTTCCTGTTATTTATTTATACTTTTTTGGCATTGTGATCAGAGAGAATGCTCTGTATTCGGTATTTTGTATTTTATTACAAGTTGCTTTGTGGTCTAAAATATGGTCTATTCTGTAGAATATTCTGTATGCATTTGTAAAGAATGCATACTTTGTTGCTGTTGGGTGGAGTGTTCTGTACATGTCTACGTGGTCAAGTTGTTTGTGTTCTTTAGATCTTCTGTGTCTTTGCTGAGTTTCTTTCTAGATGTTCTGTTCTTTATTGAGAGAGGGGTATTGAAGTCTACTATTATTGTGGAACTGTCTCCTTTTCTCTTTTCAGTGCTGTAAGAGTTTTTTTTTTTTTTAATGTATTTTGGAGCCCTGTCATTGGATGTGTATATATTTATTAAGGTTATGTTTTCTTGGTGCTTTGTCCCTTTGATCATTATATAATGTCCTTCGTTATCTTTTACGGTTGATTTTACCTTAAAGTCTCTTTTATCAGAAATTACTATTGCCACTCCTGCTTTTTTTTGATTACTGTTTGCTGGAAATATTTTTCCATCCTTTGATTTTTAATATATTTTTGTATTTGTGTCTAAGATGTGTCTCTTGTAGACATCATATTGATGAGTCATGCTTTTTTATCCGTTCTGCCACTCTCTGTCCCTTTACAGGTGCATTTAAGCCATTTAAATTCAGTGTGATTATCTATAGGTATGAGTTTATTGTTGTGCTTTTTTTTGTGGTCCTAACACTTTCTTTGTTTCACTTATTTTCCTGTCCTGAGTTCCTTTTGTTTGTGGAATTTCTTTTAAATGTTGTGTTTACCGAGTTTTTATGTTTTTCTTCTTTTTTATTCTTATAAGTAAGTTTGTTAAATTTTTTGTGATTACCTTGATATTTACCCTTATCTTACTAAGTTTGAACCAGTATTTCATTACTTAATATAGGCTTGACTTCCTCTCCATAGGAAGTTCTATACCTACATCATTTATTCTCCCTTTTGTTGTTTTAACGTTGTCATCATTTAAAGATTGATGTCTCTGTTTCCCTGTTTTAAGTCTTTTAGCTTTGTTTTATTATTGAGACTTTTTTACCTAGGTTGGTATCTGTCTGATGCTGTCCTGTTCTGTCTGATGCTGTCCTGCGTCCCAGACTCTGTTGTTGTCTGACATTATTGGTTCTCTGATTGAAGGACTCCCTTTAATATTTCTTGTAAGTTTGGATTGGTTTTTACAAATTCCTTTAATTTCTGTTTATCTTGAAATGTCCTAATTTCCCCATTGTATTTGAGAAAGAGTTTTACAGGATAAACTATTCTTGGTTGGAAGTTTTTTTTTTTTCTTTCAAGGTTTTATATATGTCATCCCATTGCCTTCTTGCCTGCATAGTTTCTGCTGAGTAATCAGAGTTTACTCTTATTGTTTCACCTTTGTAAGTGACTCTTTGTTTTTCTTGGGTTGCTCTCATCATTCTTTCTTTGTCTTGGATTTTGGCAAGAGTGATTATGATATGTCTTGGTGACTTTCTTTTGGAGTTTATCCCATATGAAGTTCGTTACTCTTCTTCAATGGTCAGTTTTTTGTCTTTCATGATAATTGGGATGTTTTCTGTCAGAAAATCTTCAACAATCTTCCCTGTGTTTTCCATTTTATACCCCTGTCCTAGAACTTTGATCAAGTGCAAATTTTTGCTCTGGATTGTGTCCCACATAATTCTTAGGTTTTCTTCATTCTTTTCGAATTCTGTATCATGCTATTAATTTTCTTTCTAAATGTTCTATTCCTTATTGATAGTGGTTTATTGAAGTTTCCCACTACTATTGTAGAACTTATTTTTTTCCCTTCAAATTTGTGAATGTTTGTTTCACAGATTTTGGTGTTCTATTGTTAGGTTCATATATATTTATAATTATTATATCTTCTTGAAATATTGACTCTTTTTCATTATATAATGGCCTTCTTAGTCTCTTGTAACTTTTTTAAAATAATTTATTTTTGTTGTTGTTGAGAGTAGCACAGCAGAACATACATCAATTCAACTATTTCTGCAGGTACAATTCAGTGACATTGATTACATTTGTCAAGTTGTGCAACCATTCACACCCTCCGTTTCCAAATTGTTCCTCCCTTATTAATATACACTCATTGCTTCCTAAGTTGTCTATCTCATCTTTCATGTTACTGTTGTCAGTTTGGTCTTATATAGATATTTCTTAAAAGAGCACAATGCTCAAGGCAGATATTCCTTACTAATTAAATTGAACTATTGTTTAGTTTAAGGGAGGATTCAGGAATATTTTTGGTTTAATGTTTAAATGTTTTCTCAGAGTAACAGTTTCAGTGGTTCATTTAGCTTCAATAGCTCCAGAAAGTCTGGATTCCATGAAAATTTAAAATTCACTTCTGCATTACAGATTTTGACTTAAAGTCTGCCTTGTCTGATATTAGTATATCCAACTCAGATCATTTTGGTTACATTTACATAGACTATATACATATATATGTGTGTGTGCGTGTTTTCATTCTTTCACTTTCAACCTATTTGTGCCTTTGAACCGAAAATGGATCTTTTGTAGACATTATATGGTTGAATCTTTTTTTATTCATTGTACCAATCTCTGACTTTTGATCAGAGAGTTTAATGAATTTATTTTGATATTTAAGTCATATTTAAAGTAATTACTGATACTTCTGACATTTTGCTACTTGTTTTCTGTGTGTCTTATACCTTTTTCTGACCCTCATTTCCTCCAATACTGATAACTTTTGTGTTTAGTTTATTTTTGGCAGTGATCCATTTCAAATCCCTTCTCCTTTTCTTTTTTTGTATATTTTAAGGTATTTTCTCTGTGGTTTCCTTAGGGATTTCATTTAACCTCCTAAGTTAATAACAACCTAGTTTAAACTAATACCAACTTAACCTCGTTAACATAAAGAGCTTTCTTCCTATACAGCTTTTCCTCCTTTTATGTGTTGTCATAAATGTATATCTTTATACATAGTGTGCCAAAGAAATGCATTTTATGTTATGTATTTGCCTTGGAAATCATGTAGGAAATAACAAGTAGAGTCACAAACAGAAAAATTCCTTAAAGCTAACCTTTATATTTACCAATGAAGTTAGTTTAATAGATTTTTTTTCACACAACTGTGTTACTGTCTAGTGTCCTTTCATTCCAACATCCCTTTAGTATTTCTTATAGGGCAAATCTTATGGTGATAAACTCCTACAACATTTGTTTATCTGAGATTGTCTTAATTTTAACCACATTTCAAAAGACAGTTTCGCTGGCTATAGAATTCTTGGCTGGCATTTTTTCCCTGAGAACTTTAAATGTGTCATCCCACTGCATTCTGGCATCCATGGTTTCTGAGGAAACAATGACACTTAATCTTAATGAGGATACCTTTTATGCAATGAATCACTTCTTTCTTGCTGCTTTTAAGATTCTGTCCTTATCTGTGGTTCTTAAGAATTTAATTATAATGTATCTGTATCTCAATGTTGATATTTGTGGGTTTATCCTACTTGGAGTTTGTTGAGTTTCTTGAATGTGCAGATTAATTTTTCCATCAAATTTGCGAACTCTTTGACCATTATTTCTTCAAATAATCTTTATGCCCTTTTCTTGCTCTCTTTTCCTTCTGCAACTCCCATATGTGTATTTTGGTTCGTTTGATGATGTGCTGCTGGTTTCTTAGGCTCTGTATGCTTTTCTTCATTCTTCTTTTTGTTCCTCAAAATCAATTAATTTCAATGGTTTGGCTTTCTGACCTTCAAGTTGGCTGTTTCTTCTGCCAGCTCAAATCAGCTATTGAGCCAATCCAGTGAAATTTTTATCTCAATTTTTGTACTTTTTAGTTTTGGTATTTTTGTTTTATTTCTTTTTATAATTTTTTCTCTATTATATTTTCATTTTGTTCATATATCCTTTTCTTATCTCTTTTCTCATTTTTTTCTTTTAGCAATTTGAGCATTTTTAATACTGGTTGTCTTAGGCTGGGTTCTCTAGAGAAGCAAAACCAGTAAAGTGTATAAATATATATATAGAGAGAGATTATATCAAGGAAATAGCTCACGTGATTGTAGAGGCTAGAATGTCCCATGTCTGTGGATCAGGGTAGAGGCCTCTCCCAAGTCACACAGCTACAGAAGCTGGCAGGTCGGAGAGCAGGGTTCCCACTCACAGGCTGTGCAGATTGATGAATCCCAGGTTCGGCAGATAAGCTGACAGCTCAAGTCCCAAGAATGGGAGATGAGACGACAGGAAGCAGCCACAGGATCCAGAGAGAGAGCAAAAAGCCAGAACATCTGCTTATATACAGATGCGAGCCACACCTCCATAGAGACTCCCTTTCGTCTGATTGGCTACTCATAGTATATTCAATCATGGGAGTTATTACATTAAAACACTGAGAATCATGGCCCAGCCAAGTTGACACACAATCTTAACCATCACACTGGTGTTTTAAAGTCTTTGTCTAGTAAGTCTAATATCTGGGCTTCCCTAGTGATTATTTCTTTTCAATGGGATATTTAGTTCTTTAGTGGATTCATTTATACTCTCTTTTGTGTAAAATACCTTCTTTCTAGAATCCTTTACATTATTACTATAAAATTTTATTATTCTCTCTTTTCATGTTTGTGGTTTCCAGTATCTTCACTGTCAACCTGTGATGTTTATGATGTAGATAATGGAACACAAATGTAAATATATGAAAAGTTATTGCAAATTTTAATATATTTTTGAGAAAAGATATTTTACAAACTGTTTTAGTAACAGTTATAAAATTATGCATGCAAAGATAAGGAAACAGAAGACTGTAAGTTTTAAATAGAAATTCATGCTGAGGTTTTCCTCTCAATAAATATTATTTCATAGTCATTGTAATGCATGTGATGAAGGAATTTATACTGAAATAACCCTTATAAAAGGAAATTTGGCAAGGTGTAAAAATAAGTTAAAAATTTTATAATACACTTTTTGGTAAAGATTTGGCTAGCAGATTGCTATTTACACTTCCTTCTCATAATTGGGTTCTCTGGAGGATCAAAATCAGTGAACTATATATATATATATAGACTTACATATATATATAAAGTGAGAGAGAGACTTACTTCAAGGAAATGTCTCACACAATTTTGGTGCTTGGCAAGTCTTAAATCAGTAGGTCAGGCAGTAGGCTGGAGACATATACTGGCTCATGGGATTGCGGGGCCTGGAGAGTCCAAAATCTGCGGGTCAGTTGGCGGGCTGGAGACTTCTGCAGGCGTATGTCCCAAGATCTGGAGGTCAAGCAATGAGATGAATGAAGGGTTGAGAGAGCAAGCTCTGCCATAATATCCATTTTTATCCTGGAGGCAGACCACACCCCCATTTAAACTCCCCTTTCAACTGATTGATCACATCACATCATATCATGGATAGTGATTACATTACATTACATAACAGTAATCAGTCCAGTATCTGGCCTAACCATTGAGAATCATAGCCCAGACAAGCTGACACATAAAAATTAACCATCACTGTCCACCCCTTGTCAACTTGGCATCTATACACATCTCTTTTTACCATTATAATCTCCAAAGAAAGACACTATAAAGTCATACTTCATCTAACATGATACAACTAACATGTGTATAATCCCTTTTACATCCTGTATAATAATTTGTGGGATAATGGCAGGAAGAAAACAAAGATAATACACATATACACACTTAAATACATATTGAAGCAAGGAAAAAATACTCATAACAATTACCGTCCTCATTTCTGTAACTGGTCATGTGTTCATAGCTGGTATTTAGAACTACCGTCTTTCACTACTCATTCCATATTTCCTTTGTCATTAGCAGGTACCTCACCTAGTGTGATTCTTTGCCTGGTGAAGTAATCCAAATCTTCATTCCTGAAGGGTTTGGGTCATTAGTAGTCCTGTCTGAATTGGGTCGTGATAGTTTTCCATTGACTTTAATCACAGGGCAGGATAGTACTAAGAGAGGCCCTAAGGAATCTCCTGTATGCCAGAAATAATCTTCTTTACCTCCTTTATATAATAACTATTAAAATTTCCCTTGGTAATCAGGATCAATCACACCAACCAATATGGTAACTCTCTTCTTTGCCTGTTGATCCAGAGACATGAGAAACACAAAGTGGCTGGTTGGCATGCTTAACTTCCAGTTCAATAGACTCAATGATGTGTCTCTTAGTGGGAGCAATCCTTCCTTTTGAAATAAGACCACAAGACCAGCAGAGCATAGAGTCATAGGGATAGAAGGCAAACATTTTGTGAGTGAGTCATTAGGGCTAACAGTGAGTGGTGCAACTCCCATTTCCACCCCTTGATTGCTGGATCCATGAATCTTGGTTGTGGGAGAAAACGTACCATATTTGGACACTGATTTATAGCATATACAGACTCCTGGAGAACATTTCCCTAGCCACGTAAGGTATTCTCACCTAGCTGGTGCTGTAATTGAGTCTTTAAGAGACCATTCCATTCTTCCATCAAGCCAGATATTTCAGGATAATGGGGAATATGGTAAGACCAATGAATTTCATGAGCACGGGCCCATTGCCACACTTCACTTGCTGTGAAATGAGTTCCTTGATCTGAGACAATTATGTGAGGAATACCATGATGGTGGATAACACATTCTATAAGTCCACGGATGGTAGTTTTGGCAAAAGCATTGTGTGTAGGGAAGGCAAATCCATATCCAAAGTGTCTATCTCAGTAAGAAAAAAACACTGCCCTTTCCATGATGGATGCAGTCCAATGTAATCACCCTGCCACCAGGTTGTTGCCTGATTGCCCTGAAGAATGGTGCCATATCAGGAATTCACTGTTTTTCTCTGCTGCTGGAAGATTGAGTACTCAGCAGTAGCTGTAACCACATTGGACTTGGTAAGTGAAAATCCTTATTGTTGACCCCAAGCATAACTTCCCTCCCTGCCACCATGGCCACTTTGTTCATGGGCAATGACAGGAGTGGCTGGAGAAAGAGGCTGACTGGTATCCACAGCAAGTGTCATTCTATTCATTTGATTGTTAAAACCACCACTACCAAAGTCACTTTTTGGTGAGCACTCACATAAGATACAAATATCTTCACCTCTTTGGTCCATTCAGAGAGGTCTCTCCCTATAAATTCTTGTCACCAATTTTCCAATCATGTTCCTTCCATGTCACTGACAATCCAACCAAGCTATTGATCACAGTCCATGAAACAGTATACAGTCACACATATGACCATTTCTCCTTCCAAGCAAAGTGAACAACGAGGTACACTGCATGATGTTCTGCCCATTGAGAGAGCTTACCTTCACTGCCGTCCTTCAGGAAATTCTCAGAAAGGGGCTGCACTGCTGCAACTGTCCACTTTTGAGTAGTGCCTGCATATCACACAAAACCATCTGTAAAAAAGACATGAGTTTTCTCTTCCTCCAACAACTGATGATAAGGAACTCCCCCATGATGCATAGGTGCAGGCTTGGAGAGAGGTCATGTAACAGGAGTGGGGACCATGGGTGTTTGGGTTACTTTCTTATACCTTCAGGGTTTGCTTAGGCCTGATCTCTTATATACCACTTCTGTTTTGATGAAGTGCTGCAGGTGCACATACAACTTTATGACTTTGTGGGTCAGACAACACCCAATTTGTGATGGACTGCTCAGGTTGCATGGTAACTTGGTAGTCCATGGTTTAGTGTTCAGTCCCTACTAAGGCCCAGTGAAAAGCCAAAAGCTATTTCGCAAAAGGAGTATAGTTATCTGCAGAAGATGTCGGGGATTTTCTCCAAAATCATAAGGGTCTGTTTGGAGATTCACCAGTAGGGGCCTACCAAAGACTTCAAACAGCATTTCTATCTGCCACAAACACTTCAAGCACTGTTGGATCTGTCGGATGATATGGCCCAAGTGGCAGAGCAGGTTGCATGGTAACCTGGACCTGTTGAAGAACCTTCTCTTGTTTTGAACCACATTCAAAACTAGCAGCTTTTGAGTCATTTGGTAAATAGGCTGAAGTAGCACACTCAAATGAGAAATATTTTGCCTCCAAAATCCAAAGAGTCTCACCAGGTATTGTGTATCTTTTTTAGTTTTAAGAAGGACCAGATGCAACAACTTTATCTTCACTTTAGAAGAGCTATCTCAACATGCCCCCTACCACTGGACCCCTAGAAACTTAAATGAGGTTGAAGGCACCTGAACTTTTGTCGGATTTATTTCCCACCATCTGCCACTCAAATGTCCAACCAATAAGTCTAGAGTAGTTTCTATTTCTTACTCACTAGGTCCAATTAGCATATCATGAATATAATGGACCAGTGTAAAGTCTTGGAAAGCAAAAGGCTATCAAGGTCCATGTGGTCTAAATTATGACATAGGGCTGGAGAGTTGATTTATCACTGAGGTAGGACAGTGATTGTATATTGCTGGCCTTGCTAGCTAAAAGCACACTGCTCCTGATGGTTTTTACAAACAGGAATCAAGAAAAAGGCATTGGACAGATCAATAGCTATATACCAGTTACCAGGAGATGTATTAACTTGCTCAAGCAATGAAGTCACATCTGGAACAGCAGCTGCAATTGGAATCACCACCTGGTTAAGTTTACAATAATCCACTGTTATTTTTAAAGTTACATCTATTTCCTGCAGAGCCCAAATAATTGAGTTGAATGCGGATGTTGTGGGAATCACCATGCTGGCATTTTTCAAGTTCTTGATGATGGCAGTAATCCCTTAAATCCCTGCAGGAATGTGATATTGCCTTTAGTTTACCATTTTCATAGGTATAAGCAGTTCTAGTAGCTTCCACTTGGCCTTTCCTACCATAATAGCCCTCACTCCATATGTTGTGGTTCCAACGTGGTGATTCTGTCATTTTCTGAGTATGTCTATTCAAATTATGTATTCTGGAACTGGGGAAATCACTATAGGATTGGTTCAGGAACTCACTGGACCTACTGTGAAGTGGAGCTTTAGCTAAGACTTCACTGATACCCTGATCTCCATACACCCCTATGCTGATTGGTGGACAACAGTGATGTTTTGAGTCTCCTGGAATTAGTATCAGTTCACAGCCGATGTTCGGTAATTCCTCACAAGTCTGATTATTTACTTTTTATCAATGAATAGTCTGGTGAAAGGCAGTAGATTCATTCAGGGAAGACTGGGAGAAAGAGTAACAGTATAAATTTTTGGCAGTGTAGTGACGTCCTTCCTCAAGAGGACCTGACCTCCTCTTCATTCAAGAGGTTGTGGGTCTGTAAACGGGCTCAAATCTGGGAATTGATCGAGGAGTTGTAATTCTTTATTTTGGCAATTCGAGTCAGACTTCTGTTCACTTGACTAAAGAGTCTTCTGCTTATACAGACCAAGTAAATATTTAGTACATTTTGCATCTGTTTCACTCCTAGAAACACCATGACTAATTAGCCAAAGCCATAAGTTGATGAGAGTCAGACTCTTCTGATTAATGCTTTGACTCTGCTTGTCATTACTGTAGCAACACCCACCTTGTCTTTAGCAATTTAAGTGCAGCCACTTGGCCCCTGCCACCCTTCCTCCAATCACTTCCATTGTAGTTACGTTTCCTGATTCAGCAAGGGCAGTTCCCACTGTAATGTCTGACCAACACAGAAGAAAATTCACAGCCTTCTTCAAGGATACTAGAGCTCCCCTCACAAATTTAGCCCTCACAGTTGTGGTAAAATGTGTGTCCTCTGTACATTCCCGAGGTAAGTGGGTGGATCGTACATAATAAATCTACTCTAACATTCCAATTTCCCTAAGCCTTTGGATACCTTCTTCTATAGTATACCAAGGCAATTTTGAAATTTCAGTTTTGTTTAGTGTAGGCCAACTTATGGTCCATCTTTCAGTCAATCAACCACATAAACTGTTAGATCCTTTCCTAACCATTGAACTGAAACACTGAAGAATCTCTGCTTAGTTGGCCCATATCAATAAATTCAGACTGATCCAACTTTACTTTCCTTGAACCATTATCCCACACTCTTAATAGCCATTCCCACACATATTCTCCAGATTTCTGTCGGTATAGATTAGAAAATTAAAGTAGCTATTTTAGAGTGTACCACACCTCCTCATGAGTCATACTTTGTACCTCACTTTTTGGAGCCTGCTGGGACTTGAGTCTAGTTATACATCTAGAAATAAAGATGGATATTGGGAGTGGGTTGTGAGGACACTGAGCAGTGTTTTGCAAGGTGTTTGCTTCAGGAGTTGCCTCAGGCAAAGATTCTTGATATAAAGCTGGACTAATCTGTTAAGATGGGGGCAGAAGGGCCGATTTTACTGGCAAAGGTTACTCAGCAGTCAAAGATGGATTACACTCTCCGGGCGAGGGTGAGAAGGCTGGTTCTACTGGCAAGGGTGATTCAACAGAATTTAGGGTTTCAGTGTCCCCAGCTTCAAGGTTGTTTGCCCATATGTCCCTGTCCAAATTTTCAGGATCCTATTTCTTCCTAACCAATGCCCTCACTTAAACCTCAAACTCCTTCCTAGTTTAGGAATTAAGTTGGCCTTGTAAACCAGCAGCTCTTAAGATAATACGCTGGGTTTGGTTTCAGAGATTTCAGCACTGTTACCACAAGAAATAAGACTTTCTTTCAGGATAAAAATAGCAAATTTCAAGACCTTTATTTAGAGCTTGAGCTGGTACTTTGAAGCCCTTTGTTCATCCTTTTCTTTCTCTACTTTGTCCAGTGAAAGTAGGAGCAACGAGTTGGCATCATTATATGTATCAGTTTAACAAAAATGTTGAAAGATATCAAATACACAATCACCCAGAACCTTGTCTTTCACAAGTATTTTTTTTATTTTTTCCCATACAAAAATTTATGCATACATTATTATGTGACTCTAATTGCTCTCTCCATACTGTGACAGCACATTCCTCCTTTCCACGCCTGATTCCCCATGTCCATTTAACCAGCTCCTAACACTCTCTGCCTTCTCATCTCGCCTCCGGACAGAAGCTGTCCGTTTAGTCTCTTGTATCTACTTGAGCTAAGAGGCACACTCCTTACGAGTATCACTTTATGTCCCACAGTCCAGTGCAATCCCTCTCTGAAGGGTTGGCCTCGAAAATTGTTTTAGTTCTGGACTGATACAGAATCCAGGGGCCATGATTTCTGGGATTCCTCCAGTCTCAGTCAGACCATTAAGTCTGGTCTTCTTACTAGAATTTGAGTTCTACACCCCACCTTTCTCTTGCCCAACCAGGGACTCTGTTGTGTTCCCTGTCAGGGTGGTCATTGGCGGTAGCCGGGCACCATCTAGCTCTTCTGGTCTCAGGCTGATGAAGTCTCTGGTTTATGTGGCCCTTTCTGTCTTTTGGGCTAGTACTTTCCTCGTGTCTTTGGTGTTCTTTATTCTACTTTACTCTAGGTGGCTGGGACCAATTGATGCATCTTAGATGGCTGCTTGCAAGCTTTTAAGACCCCAGACACCAGTCACCAAAGTAGGATGCAGAACGTTTTCTTAATAAGCTTTGTTATGCCAATTGACCCGGATGTCCCCTGAAAGCATGGTCCCCACACCCTTACCCCTGGTACTCTGTCTCTCAAAGTGTTTCATTGTATTCAGGAAACTTCTTAGCTTTGATTTAGTCTAGTTGTGCTGACTTCCCCTGTAGTGTGTGCTGTCGTTCCCTTCACCTAAGATAATTCTTGTCTACTGTCTGGTTAATGAATAACCATCTCCCTCCCTCCCTACCCTCATAACCATCAAAGAATGTTTTCTTCTGTGTTTAAACCTTTTCTTGAGTTCTTATAATAGTGGTTTTATACAATATTTGTCCTTCTGTGACTAACTAAATTCACTCAGCGTAATGAACTCCAGCTTCCTCCATGTTATAAGATGTTTCACGGCTCATCATTGTTCTTCATCGTTGCATAGTATTCCATTGTGTGGCTATACCATGATTTGTTTATCCATTCATCCACTGATGGGCACCTAGGTTGTTTCAATCTTTTTGCTATTGTGAATAGTACTGCAATGAACATGGGTGTGCATATATCTATTCATGTCATGGCTCTTATTTCTGTAGGATACATTCCAAGGAGGGGGATAGCTGGATCCTATGGTACTTCTATTTCTAGCTTTTTAAGGAAGCACCAAATTGATTTCCAAAGTGGTTGTACCATTTTACATTCCCACCAATAGTGTATAAGTGTTCCAGTCTCTCCACAACCTCTCCAGCATTTATTATTTTGTATTTTTGGATTAAGGCTAGCCTTGTTGGGGTGAGATGACATCTTACTGTAGTTTTGATCTGCATTTCTCTAATGGCTAATGATTGCGAGCATTTCTTCATATGTCTGTTAGCTGTCTGATTATCTTCTTTGGCAAAGTGCCTGTTCATATCCTTTGCCCGTTTTTTAATTGGGTTATTTGTCTTTTTGTTGTTGAGGTTTTGCAGTATCTTGTAGATTTTAGAGATTAGATGCTGATCAGATTTGTCGTAGCCAAAATTTTTTTTCCCATTCTGTAGGTTGTCTTTTGACTCTTTTGGTGAAGTCTTTTGATGAGCATAAGTGTTTGATTTTTAGGAGCTCTTATTTATCTAGCCTCTCTTCTGGTGCTTGCACATTGTTACCTATGGTTTGTATTGTGTTTATGCCATGTATTAGGACTCCTATTGTTGTCCCTATTTTTTATCCCAAGATCTTTATTGTTTTCGATTTTATCTTTAAGTCTTTGATCCATTTTGCGTTAGTTTTTGTGCATGGTGTGAGGTATGGGTCTTGTTTCAGTTTTTTGCAGATGGACATCCAGTTATGCTGGCACCATTTGTTAAAGAGACTGTTTTTTCTCCAGTTAACAGACTTCGGTTCTTTGTCAAATATCAGCTGATCATAGGTGGATGAATTTATGTCTGGATTCTCAGTTCTGTTCCATTGGTCTATGTATCTGTTGTTGTACCAGTACCAGGCTGTTTTGACTACTGTGTCAGTATAACAGGTTCTAAAATCAGGTAGTGTGAGGCCTCACACTTTGTTCTTCTTCTTCAGTAATGCTTTACTTATATGGGGTCTCTTCCCTTTCCGTATGAAGTTGGTGATTTGTTTCTCCGTCTCATTAAAAAATTCCGTTGGAATTTGGATTGGGATTGCATTGTATATGTAGATCTCTTTGGGTAGAATTGACATTTTCACAATGTTGAGTCTTCCTATCCATGAGCAAGGTATGTTTTTCCACTTATGTAGGTCTCTTTTGGTTTCTTGCAGTAGTGTCTTGTAGTCTTCATTGTATAGATCTTTTATGTAACTGGTTGGATTTATTCCTAAGTATTTGATCTTCTTGGGGGCTATTGTGAATGGTATTGATTTGGTGATTTCTTCTTCGAGGTTCTCTTTGTTGGTGTAAAGGAATCCAACTGATTTTTTTTTTTTTATCTTGTATCCTGAAACTTTGCTGAAATCTTCTCTCACAAGTATTTGATTAAGAGTAATAGTGGTGATATCCGTGTATCTCTAATGCAACATCATTCTGTGGATGAACAGTGTCCTCTTTACTACTGGAAATAATCACTGACACCTTTAAAACTAGCCAGACTTGAGAACCAATTCAGAAAATGCATCCTTAAGATTTTATTCCTTTAGAATGACTCTGGTACCAAAATGTCTTAGTTGGGTTCTCTGGAGGAAAAAACCAGTTAGATGTGTATTGTGCTTTTGTGTGCGTGTGTGTGTGTATATATATATATATATATATATATATATATATATATATAGAGAGAGAGAGAGAGAGAGAGAGAGAGAGTCAGGCATCAGGCTGGGTGTCTGTGCTGGCTCATGGGTTTTCAGGGGCTGGTGAATCCAAAATCTGCAGCTCAGGTAGCAAGTCGGAGACTTCTGCTGGCTTACATCCCAAGATCCAGAAGTCAGGCAAGAAGAGTGCAGGGTCAAAAGAGAGCAAGCTCTGCCAGAATATCAATTTATATGCTGGAGGCAGATCATGCACCCATTTAAACTCCCCTGTCAACTGATTGATCACATCAGATCACATCATGGACAGTGATGACATGACATGACATCGTGTCACACTATATTCCATTACATTACGGAACAGGAATCATTCCTGTTTCTGGCCAAACCACTGAAAATTATAGTCTAGCCAAGTTGACACATAAAATTAACCATCACACATTGGGAGGCTAATTTTTGCAGTGTGCATTGTTAAGTTCTGCCATGTGCCAAGTTCTGCCATGTGACCGATTCTGATGGTTGGAAAATGCATGAAATGTGCAGCACTGCCAAGCCTGATACATAATCAAAAACAAACCAGTTGCCTTTGAGTTGATTCTGACTCATAGCAACCCTAAGGGACAGGGCAGAACTGCCCCATAGGATTTTCAAAAGCGGCTGGTGGATTCGAACTGCCAGTCCCTTGGTTAGCAGCTGAGCTCTTAACCACTCTGCCACCGGGGCATAGCATAACAAATATTCTCATTTCATGACACTCCAAGCTCTTTTCTACTCTGGACTGTTTAGAATGAAGACAACTCCAAGGGGACCAATAGGAATCAAATGTTCATGATGCAATAATGAGATTTTAAAAAAACAATATGTCATACTTGGCAAAAACAAAAACAAAAAAAACCTAAAACCAAAACCTATTGCTGTCAAGTTGATTCTGACTCATTGTGACCCTATAGGGCAGAGTAGAACTGCACCATAGGGTTTCCAAGGAGCAGCTGGTGGATTTGAAATGCCGACCTTTTGGTTAGCAGCGGAGATCTTAACCACTACACCACCAGGGCTCCTTATACTTGACGCAAGATGTTCAAGTATGTGTTATATATTGAATTTTGTACCACCCAAAGTGTGTGTTGAAATCCTAATCCCTGTAACTGTGAAGATGACTCAGTTTGGAAATAAGGGTTTTTCTTTTGTTATGCTTATGAGGTCATATTAGTGTGGCATGGATCCTAAACCTGATCACTTCTGAGTTATAAAAAGAACAGATAATACACAGACACACACATGGGGGGAAGAAAGATGCTATCTTAGGCTGGATTTTCTAGAGAAGAAACACCAGTAAAGTGTATAACATATATATAGAGAGATTTATATTAAAGAAATGATTCACGTGGTTGTAGAGGCTGGCAAGCCCCAAGTCCATGGGTCAGGATGGAGGCTTCTCCTGATTCATGTAGCTGCAGGGACTGGTGAACTGAAGGTCATCAAGTCAGACAGCAAGGCTCTTGCTCACAGATTGTGAAGACTGAAAAATCCTAAGATTGGTAGGTAAGCTGCTAGCTCAAGTCCCAAGAACTGGAGGTCAGATGAACAGGAGCCAGATGCAGGATCCAGTGCTAGTAAAAAGCCCATGAACCTTGCCAGAAAGTCCACTTATATTGGATGCAGTCCAGACCCCCAAGGAAACTCTCTTTCAACTGTTTGGCTACTCTCAGCAGATCCCATCAGGGAGGTGATCACATGACATCAAATCTCCTCATGGGGATGATCACATCATTATACGACTGCCAAATAACATCATAACTTAACCACTGAGAATCATGGCCCAGCCAAGTTGACACACAACCATAACTATCAAAGATGCCAAGGAATACCAAGGAATGCCAAGGAACACTAAAGAGTGCTAAGCAATTCCAGGGGTACCAAGAGGGAAGGAAATTCCCTTAAAGCTGATGTCTTGGTGTGGAGAGATTGCAACTCTCATACATGTATTAATTTGGGTGATGGGAAAGACAATGCACAATATGGGGGAAGTCAGCACAACATGATCAAGGCAAAGGAAGACACTGAGAGGCACACAAGAGTAAAAGGCAACAATGGCAAATACTGTTACATACACAATCCTACAATAACAGTAATAGCAACAATAAATTATGAGTGGATACATAGGTAGATATGTAAGCTGAACAGGTGAGGGATGGCATATGGGAGTGCACCCACGAGCATATACAGGTTTGGCAGAGAATATTTTTATATACACATGTAGAGCACACAGGGGGCAGAGTTATGAAAACTTCTTAGCTATAACCAAACACCTCGAGGGATAGAGTCATTGGGTTTGAAGGCTTAGGACAGGGGTCATCTAGGTCAACTGGCATAACATAGTGCATAAAGACAATGTTCTATATCCTACTTTGGTGAGTAGTGACTGGGGTCTTAAAAGCTTATGAGCGGCCATCTAAGATACAGCTATTGGTGTTTTCCCATCCAGAGCAAAGGAGAGTGAAGAAAATCAATATTTCAAGGAAAATATTAATCCAAAGGACTAATTGACCACATGAACCACAGCCTACACTAGCCTGAGATCAGAAGAAGTAGGTGGTGCCCAGCTACCAACACCAACTGCTCTGAACGGGATCAAGTAGAAGGTCCTGGACAGAGTGGGAGAAAAATGTAGAACAAAATTCAAATTCGTAAACAAAGACTACACTTACTGTTCTGATAGAGACTATAGGAACCCCCAGACTATGGCCATTAGACACCCTTCAAACCTGGAACTGAACCCACTCCTGTAGATCACCTTTCAGTCCAACAATAGACAGGCCTATACTATAAAATGAACAATAACACCCGTGAGGAACGTGCTCCTCAGAACAATCAACTATACTAGATCAAAAGGGCAGCATTTTCCCAAAAACAAAGTTCAGAAGGCAGGGAGGGGCAGGAAACACAGGCAAATGGAAACGGGAACTCAAGGAGGAAGCAGGTAGAGTGCTGTCACATTGAGGGGATTGCAATTAATGTCACAAAACAAAATGTGTATAAATTGTTGAATGGGGAACTATTTTGCTCTGTAAACTTTTACTCAAACCACAATAAAATGTTAAAAAAAAAAAAAAAAAAAGGCTGATGTCTTGGTTTGGACTGGTAACCTCCAAAACTGTACGAAAATAAATTTCTCTTTCTTAAAGCTACCCACTTGCAGTGTATTTTGTTACAGCAGCACTATGTAACTAAGAGAGTAGGTTTTAAAGTTACAATACTTTATGGGAATACTTATAATGTGAAAGATAAATGAATAGTAGAATAAACTTTGTATAATATGAACTTACTACATGATCAAGAATAGGAAAGGGAAGTTTTATTAAAAATATGTTATAAAAATTGTCAATTAAAGAAAAAAATAGACACTTTTACTATAAAACAAAATTAATCATAGAAGGATAAAAGGGGGAGAAATGATAATATAAAATCCTCTGAAATATTAGAGATGAAAAGAACTTAACTTGGAATGATGAAGCACTTTTTCTAAACTAAAATCCATGGGAAAAATAATTATTAGATAGATTGCATCAACATTAATATTTCTGAATACCAAAATACACTATTGACAAAATTGAAAGACAAATGGCAAACATGGGGAAATATTTACAACACCTCTTCCTCAAAATTAACTGTACTACAAATGAAAAAAAACACTATATTTTCAAAAGAAACAAAATGGTCAACAGACTTAAATAGCTCAATCATATACATAGAAATAATACAAATGATCAATAAACATAATTAAAATGTGCATAAAGGAATAAAAGAATACAAAAGAGCATTAAAATAGGTTGTGGTTTTCATCCATTCAAACTGATAAAAATTAGATATATTGTAAAATATTCAATACCATATGCAATAATTTAAGCGGATATATTGGAGGATAGTGTTCTTATACATTTTCGTTTAAAAAAGAAACGGTGTATTACTTTAACTAGAAAGAATTCTGAAATTTTTATTAAGACTTTTAAAAGTGAGCCTATACCTTTACCCAGCATATCCATTTTTTATAATTTATTTATGTACAGGGGTGTGCATTACACTTTTTTATTATCAATAAAAATGTGGAAACAACTTACATTTACATAAATAGGGCAATCATATATCCTTATGACGGAGTATTAGCAGCCATTATGAAGCAGATTTTGAAGAATGGTAATGACTTTGAAATTTTTTTTACATAAATATTTAAAATAATAATTTATTTAAAAATATATATAAAATATATATTCAAATGTATTTAATGATAATATCAAATGACCACAATAGAATATTAAAGAGTAAGATATAATTACATATGTTCATATTCTAGACATATTTTCCCTATTTATATATATTCACACATACAGACTCATACAGCTATGCATTCACACATATAAGAAAAGAAAAACTAGAAAGAAACTTAAAAAAGTTATCAGTTAAAAAGTAGCTTTTAAAATGATAATTTATTTTTTCACATTTTATATTTTCCCAAGTTTTCACAATAATAATGCATTTTACAAGCAGGAAAAAGAATGCCTTCGACCTTAAATATTATTCATCAAAACATGCATAGTGAAAGTTTATATTTCAAACAGTAATAAATGTGTAAGTTAAAAGTAAAGTCCTCCTTTTTAAGTTTTAATACCTTTCTCAAAAGTTAATTACTGTTAACAGTTGTGTTTCTTGTCTATTGAGAAAAATTACATTCACACATACTATATAAAGTTTACAAACTTTATTAAAAACATTGTTTCTACTTATAAATAAGCCATTAACCCTTATATTCAAGTTAGGGTATGTTATTTGATATAATCCAGTCATTATCTGGTCCTTCCTATTTTCTATTTATTTTTCTTTAGAAAATGAACATGTAGTAGGCATAGGAAATGATTTTTGTGTTTTAGTCTCACTCCACTTACACTGGAGCCCTGGTGGCACAGTGGTTAAGAGTTTGGCTTCTAACCAAAAGGTCCACAGTTTGAATCCACCAGCCTCTCCTTGGAAACCCTATGGGCCAGTTCTATTCTGTCCTGTAAGGTCACTATGAGTCGGAATCGACTCAATGGCAAAGGGTTTGGTTTGGTTTCGTTTAGTTCTTATATTTAGGACATTGATCCATTTTGAGTTATGTCTTAGGCTGGGTTCTGTAGAGAAGCAAAACCAGCAAAGCATATAAATATATAGAGAGAGAGATTTATATCAAAGAAACAGCTCACCCGATTGTGGAGGCTGGAACATCCCAAGTCTGTGGTTTAGGACAGAGGCTTCTCCCAGTTCACGTAGCTGCAGGGGCTGGTGAATCCAATATTGGCAGGTAGGAAAGCAGGGCTCTTGCTCACAGGCTGTGAATATTTAGGAATCCCAAGATTGACAGGCAAGACTGCAAGGCTTCTCCTGATTCTCGTAGCTGCAGGGGCTGGCAAACCCAAAATCAGCAGGTTGGAAATCAGGACTCCACTCACAGACTGTGAAGATCGATGAATCCCAAGATTGGCGGATAAGCTGATAGCTCAAGTCTCAAGAACCGGAGGTCAGACAAACAGGAGGCAGTAGCAGGATCCAGAGTGAGCAAAAAGCCAGAATATCTGCTTATATTTGGATGCAGGCCACACCCCAAAGAAACTCCCTTTCAACTGATTGGATACTCACAGCAGATTCAATCATGAGAGTGATCATATATAAACACTGAGAATCCTGGCCCAGGCAAGCTGACACACAATCTTAACCATCACAAGTTACTTTTCAGGTAAAATGTGAAGTATGGGTCAAATATTCTTTTGAAGGTGGAGATCCAGATGCCCCAGCACCATTTGTTGTAGAGACTAGTTTTTACTCATTGAATAGACTTGGCATCTGAGTTGAAAATCAATTGGCCATAGACGTATGGGTTAATTTCTGGACTCTCAATTCTATGCCACTAGTCCGTATGTGTATTCTTATACCCGTATCTCATTTCTTTGATTACTGTAGGTTTATTGACTCATTGCCACTGGATTTGGTTTGGTTTAACCAAGAAATAATGAATGTAATTTGGGAGACATTTGGAGAATTCAAATTTGGACACTCTTAGGACAGACTGGAAGTGACTTATTGGGAGGAAGGTCCAGCCTAACTTATTTTTAGGGGTTAGGAAGGATAGTGAGTTTCAGTCATGGCTGCCTAACTCTAAGGTAAGGAGGAACTATATATGAATCTTATTCTGCCAAGATTGTGTTACCTTGGATAAATTGCTTAATCTCTCTAAGCCTTAGTTTTCTGATTTTAAAGTAGGGATAAATACATACCTCATAGCTAGTATGCTATGATGATAATATGATATATTTCCTTATCAGTCTAGGAATATTACTGCAAATATTAAATGAATTTATCTTACACTGATTTTTTTAT
This sequence comes from Dugong dugon, assembly GCA_030035585.1. Classification (NCBI taxonomy): domain Eukaryota; kingdom Metazoa; phylum Chordata; class Mammalia; order Sirenia; family Dugongidae; genus Dugong; species Dugong dugon. The sequence continues at coordinate 74,909,859 of CM057483.1, forward strand.
GAATACTTTAGAAGACTAGCTAATAGCTCACATAACATAAAAGCTTAAGCAATGGGCATGAAAAGTAGGCAGAAATTAAGGAAGGCTAGCAGTAGAAAATTTCCCAAAACTATGAGTGAGTCTGAATGTTGGGCAGCCAAAACAGATAAGCCACCACAATAGTGGGATAAATTACTTGGTCTTTTATGTTGCACATAACTCAACTCTGAACCAACGAAGTTTTCTTGGCCCTGAGAATAGTAAGGGTCGTCTCATCTCTGGTAGCCCAGAAAAGAAATAAAACTACAAAGGAGAGGAAGTAAGGTGTCTATCTGAATGGAATGGAACTAGGGAGGCTGTGAATTATAAACGTGAAGAGAAAGCAGAGGAGGTCAAAAAGCAGATGGTCTTCAACCTGGAACTTTATTGCTTGAGTTATATGTTTTACTATGACTGATCATCATTGGAATTCTGAGACTCCCTATGTTATATTCAGTGCTGATATCTGCTTGTGCCTGGGTATCAGGGAGAGACTTGAGGGTACTGAGAATTGCTTAAAGAAGTTTCAGTATGACAATTAGGTAACTTTCTCATCCATCTCTGTATCCTAGATAAAATCTGACATATTATCGGGATTTTAAAATACCAGTTTGAACCTTATGAATTTTAAACCCTGGTGGCATAGTGGTTAAAAGCTATGGCTGCTAACCAAAAGATCAGCAGTTCTAATCCACCAGGCTCTCCTTGGAAACTCTATGGGGCAGTTCTACTCTGTGGAACTATGAGTCGAAATTGACTTGATGGCAATAGGTTTGGGTTTTTTTTTTGTTTTTTGGGTGCAGGAAGAAAAAAGGTTGTATATCAATGATTTCATTTGGTTGGACTTTTTATTTAGCTGAGTGGAAAAAATGCAGCAACTTCACTGAATGTCATATCTATCATAGACCATGTATATTGTCCAATTACCTTATTTTTCTGGTTTCTGAGCCTGAAATTAAGAGGCTAAGTGTTTTTTTGTTCTCAGTATCACAGATCTAGTTAGTAGCAAAGCAAGGATATGAAATCTTATTTTATAATTATCCACCCAATGTTCTTTTAAATAAATAACATGGTCTCTTTTTAATCTCCCTGATTTTTCCATGTTCCATTTGTTCAATAAGTAAATGAGTGATTCACAATCAGAAGTTTTGAAGCTTTTTATTTCTAACCCATCACTCAGAGATTCCTGTTTACAACCATTAGCTGCCTTCAAGCAGCTTTTTTTTTTTTTTAAACTAACTAAGAATGGCAAATGTTTACATCAAATTGCAGCATAGGCTTTTCTAGGTCAATGAAAAAGAAAGAAAGAAACAGTGATCTGACAGTGGTTGCATACTGTGGGGGAAAAAAACAAACAAACAAATGAAACAAAATGAAAAAAGTGTGACACAAAAAAGTAGTATATGCTATCTGAGCTACTTATAATACAGGGAAATAAAATACAGTAGCTGAAATATGGCATTCTTGAAATTCAACTAAACTTCTAAACAGAACAAAATGCCTTTGAAATTACTGAATTTATTTGTGTGTTAGTAACAAAGTTCCACCACAATAAATTCTCCAATATAATATTCAATATTATATATATATACACCTATGTATTATATATATGACATATAGTGTATTTGTAGTGTTAGATTTCTTTAAGTGTAGAGGTGGATCTGTTTTGCTTTTTTTTTCCTAAATAAAATTAATACACTTTATAAAGCCCATAGACTTTATACAGTCCTACTGTATCACATAAAACCCGTAACCATCGAGTCTATTCTGACTCATAGAGACCCTATCAGACAGAGTAGAACTGCCCCATAGGGTTTCTAAGTAGAGGCTGGTGGATTTGAACTGTGGACCTTTTGGTTAGCAGCTGAGCTCTTAACCACTGTACCACCAGGGCTCCTCTGTATCACATAAGTCAATTTAAATTAAGGAATATTGGATCAAGGTTGCATAATTTACTTGGGACTACTAGCAGTCTAAAGTCTCAAATAAAGTATTTAGCATTAACATTCACTTTCAGTTAATCAAATGCAAAGACATTAAAATGTTCCAAAATTCTCTTTTATCTTCTTAACTTGATCTTCAAGCTATAATTCCTGAAAATTTGAATGGGGGCATATGGGCAGATACTTATGAATCTGGGGATATTGAGCCCTGAAGTTCTGCTGAGTCTTCCTTGCCAGTAGAAGTAGCCCTTTCAACCCTATATGAGGAGGTGAACCCTAATTTGCCTGAAGAAACTATTCACCTCCCCTTTTCTTGAAACACACTGCTGATTCTCCTCCGGCCCTATCCCCAGTACCCTTACTTGCTTCTAGACATATAACTAGACTTAAGCTCCAGAAGATCCCTAATGGTGAGGTACAAAATGTGACTCATGGGGGGGGGGGGTGCTACATTCTGAAAGACCAGCATTATTTTTCCAATTTATACAGACAGAAAGAAGTCCTTGGATGGTGCAAATAGTTAAGAGTTTGACTGCTAACCAAAAGGTTGGAGGTTCAAATCCACTCAGAGGTGTCTCAAAAGAGAGGCCTGGTGATCTACTTCCAAAAGATCACATCCATTGCCAACTCTATGGAGCATAGTTCTATTCTGAAACATGTGGGATTCACCAGGAATCAGAACTGACTTAATAGAAACTTCTTTTTTAAAATTTAATATACACATAGTAATTGAGCAAATATGTGGAAATGAGGAGTAAAAGACCCAGTTTTATCCTAAGTAAGAGGACCATTGTCCTTGACTTCAGAGACATAATCTTTGGAGTAATTGGGGTGTCTTTGTCTGAGACTTGCAGGCCACGCTTAAAAAATCGTGCTGGTGAGTTGGGGTTGGACAGACCAGACAAGACTCACCTGGGAGACCTTATTAACTAGCCTCAGGAAGTATGCTTTAACTTATGGCACAGGACTAGTTGATAAAAGCCCTGAACACGGAGGCTCTGAGAACTTCCTCGTTGATGAGAATGTCTGCTCTCAGAAGGGTAACATGTCCCTTGGGACATGGAAGCTCTGTGTTGGGAACCCTCCAAGACCTGTATCTCTCTGTGTCCTTTTTGGTTAGGTATGCTGTGAGTCATTCCAGCAAATTATCAAACCCAGAGGAGCAGTGGCAGGTATCAGGTCAGAAAGTAAGGGTGTTGTGTGGACTCCCAAGCTTATGGCTGGCATCCTGAAGAAGTAGTGTGAAGAGATAGTGGAAAATCGGCCCTGAATTTGTGACCAGCAGGTCTAGAGGTTGGGGTGTCTGCTGGCATCTGCCTATTTGACATTCTGAAGGACAGTATCCTTTTAATTAACTTGTAAGCTCTGGCCTAGCTCCAGGTGGCTAGGGTCAGAAAGAGAGAGCGCCATGGAGGAAGTTGGCAATGATGATGGAGAAGTGGTAATGTAGAGACTGGATCAGTCTCCATATTGCAGATTTGATTCATGCTGATCCTTACTACACAGAATGGATATTAAGTACCTAGTGAGAAATAAGTAGCAACCACTCTAGATTTGAAGGGCAGTGGTAGAATTCTTGCCTTCCATGCAGGAGACCCAGGTTTGATTCCCAGCCAAGGCACCTCATGCATAGTCACCACCTCCCTGTCAGTGGAGGCTTGCATGTTGCTATGATGCTGAACAGGTTTTAGCTGAGCTTCCAGACTAAGACAGACTAGGAAGAATGGTCTGGTGTTCTACTTCCAAAAAATAAGCAAATGAAAGCCCTATGGATCACAATGGTCCACATTCTATAGTGCATGGAGTCACCATGAGTTGGGGGCAAACTTGATGGGAGCCAAAAACCACAACAACCCTAGACTTATTGGTAAAACATTTGTGTGTCAATGGGTGGGAAATAAGTTCAATGAAAATTCAGAAGCCTTTCATCTTAGTGAAATTTTTAGGGTTCCAGTGACAGGTGACATTTTGACATCTCTTATAAGGTGAAGGATAGGTTGTTGCATCTGGTCCGTTTTACAGTCAGAAAAGGATTCACCATGTCTAGTTGTCTTATGGACCACTTTGGAATTCAAAGACAACATATTTCTCATTTGGGTGTGCTGTTCCACCTATTTACTGACTAACCAAGAAACCTGATAATTTTGAGTGGAGCCCAGAAAAAGAGAAAGCTCTGCAACATGTACAGGCTTTTGTGCAAGCTGCTCTGCCACTTGGGCTATATGATCCAGCAGATCCGATGATGCTTGAAGATTGTGTGACAGATAGAGATGCAGTTTGGAGCCTTTTGCAGGGCCCTGAATGTGAATCATAGCATAGGCTCTTAGGAATTTGGAGCAAAGCCATGCCATGCTCTGCGTATAACTACTTTCCTTTTGGGATAAAGCTTTTGGCTTGCTACTGGACCTTAGTAGAGACTGAATGATTAACCATGAGCCTCCAAGTTACCATACTACCTCAGCTGCCCATCATGAATTAGGTGTTATCTGAACCACCAAACCATAAAGATGAATGAGAACAGAATCACTCCACCATCAAATAGAATGGTATATATAAGATTGAACTTGAGCAGGCCTTGAAGGCACAAGTAAGTTACCTGAGGAAGTGGACCAAATGCACATGGCCCCCAAACCTGCTACATTGCCTTCTATCTCCCAGCCCACACCTATGGCCTCATAGGAAGTTTCCTACAATAAGTTGACTAAACTAACAAACAGAAAACTTGGGTTTGGTGTACAGATTGTTCTTCATTTTATGCAGGCACCACCTGAAAGTGGGAAGTGTCAGCATTACAGTCCTTTCTTGAACATCCCTGAAGGACAATGTTCAAGGGAATTCCTCCCAGTAGGCAGAACTTCAAACAGTGCACTTAGTAGTTCATTTTGTTTGGAAAGAGAAATGGCCAGGGGTGCAGTTGTATACCAATTCATGGAATGTGGCCAGTGGTTTGACTGGATTGTCAGGAACTTGATTGGAAAATTGTTGACAAGGAGGTCTCAGGAACAAATATATGGATAGACTTCTCTGAAGAGGCAAAATACATGAAAATATTTGTGTCCCATGTGAATTATCACCAAAGAATGATCTCAGCGGAGGAGAATATCAATAATTAATTGGATATGATGGCCTATTCTGTGCATATCAGTCAACCTCTTTCACTAGCCACTTCTGTCATCACCCAATGGACTCATGAACAAAGTAGCCATGGTTGCAGGGACAAAGGTTATGCATGAGCTCAGCAACATGGAATTTCACTCACCAAAACTAACTTAGCTATACTAATTGCTGAATACTTAATCTTCTAGCAGTAGAGACCAATACTGAGTGCCTGATATGGCACCATTCCCTGGGTAATCAGACTTCCCCTCCCCCGTGTAGAAAGTTGATTACATTGGACTGCTTACATCATGGAAGGAGCAGCACTTCGTTCTTCATGGAATAGACACTCTGAATAAGGATTTAACTTTCATGCGTGCAGTGCTTCTTGAAAAACTGACGTCTGTGGACTTACATAGTGGCTTATCCAAGGGGAAACTGGGCTGCTATTACACAATAGATATAAGAAAGAATATGTCTGTAATACAGGAGATCCCTTAGGGCATCTCTTAGTACTATAATGGCCTGTAATTTAAGTCAATAGTAAACTAAAACAACTCAACTCAGACAGGACTACTAATGGCCCACACCCTTCAGATTTGGGTCACCCCACCATACAAAGGACTACGACAAGCTGAGGGGCTTTCTGAGGGCAGAGGAAATATAAAATGTTTAGTGGAAGAAGCTAGTTATAAATACTAGCTTCAACTACATGACCAAATGAGGACTGTAACTGTTATGACTCTTTCTTATTTTTTTAGGAACATGTTTAGACAGATAGAGAGCATATATCTTTGTTTTCTTCCCTCTCTTATCCCCTTTTCATATAAAATAAGATGCATTATCTTTACATCATAATAATAAATGTTCTTAGCTATACATCATAGTATTAAGTTAACGAGCATCAAGTAAAAAAGAATGCGTCACTCAAGGTCTTTGTATTCTCTTCTGAAGGAAGGGTTACTGTGTTTTAATTTGTACATGGGATAGCTGTGTCATGTTAGGTGGAAGTACGACTCTACTATCGTCTTTATTTGGAGATTAAGTATGGTTTAAGGAGATGTGTACAGATGCCAAGCTGACAAAGGGTGGACTGTGATGGTTAATTTTATGTGTCAGTCTGGCCAGGCCAGTTATTTAATCTAGGTGTTACTGTGAATACATTTGGTAGATGTGGTTAACATCTATAATCAACTGACTTTTCATAAAGGAGATTATCTTTGATAGTATTGGTGGCTCATCTAATCTGTTGGAAGGCCTTAGGAGCCAAAACTAAGTTTTTCTAGAGAAGAAGAAATTCTACATCGAGGCTGCAGCATCAGCTCCTGCTAGGTTTCCAGCCTGCTGTCCTACCCTACAGATTTCAAATTTAGTTGTCTCCAATATTATACAAGTTATGTGAATCAATTTCTTAAAAACTCCCCCTCTATCTGTATCTATATCTGTATCTCTATCTGTTGTTGTTGTTAGTTGCTGTCAAGTTGATTCTGACTCCTATTGGTTCTGTTTCTCTGGAGATCCTTGAGTGATGCAGCTTCATTCCTATCTTCTTTATAAACTGCTATTTCATTAATTTTTCCATTTTAATTTTTTATTTTTCTGAATTTCTCTTGAAACTTATTTCATTATTTAAGTGTTCTATGTTTCATATATGTGAGTGCTATCATCCCAACTACCTTGTAATTTCATTAAATCTACAGACCACCTCTTATACAGTCTCAGTTCATAGATGTTGTTGCCCAACACCCATACCAAAACCCATTACCATCAAGTCGATTCTGACTCATAGTGGCCAGTACCTCCATAGGAATACCAGATTACTTAGGTGTTGCAGCAACACATGTACTCTACTTACTGAATACTGACCATCATTGCTATATTCACTGTTCAGTTTCAGTAAAACAATCTATGAAACCTAACAAGGAGAAAACTATCCTCCTGAGATTATTTCTCCCCCACTGTAGTCCTCTTTCAGCCAACCATTTTGGTATCTCACATTTCACTCTTCATTCAGGCCCTATCTTCCTCATCTTTCATCTCTTAACACATCCATCTTCAGTCTCTGCTATGGATTGAATTGTGTCCCCCAAAAATATGTGTCAACTTGGCTAGGCCATGATTCTCAGTATTATGTAATTATCCTCCATTTTGTGATCTGATGTAATTAGCCTATGTGTTGTAAATCTTAACCTCTATGATGTTAATGAAGCAGGATTAGAGACAGTTATGTTAATGAGGTAGGACACAATCTACAGGATTAGGTTATATCTTGAGTCAATCTCTTATGAGATATAAAAATAGATTAAAAAAGTGAGCATAGATCAAGGGACCTCACCACCATCAAGTAAGAAGAGATGAGAGCAAAGCACATCCTTTGGACCTGGGGTCCCTGTGCTAAGAACCTTCTAGACCCAGGGGAAAATGGATGCCAAGACACATGGAGATCTCCAAGGGTTGTTGGGCCCACAGCTACTGAAAGGAGACAAGGACCTTCCTCCTAGAGTGTGAGCTGACAGAGAGAGAAAGCCTTCCCTTGGAGCTGGCACCTTGAATTCAGACTTCTAGCCTCCTATGTTGTACGAGAATAAATATCTGTTTGTTAAAGCCATCTACTTGCAAGATTTCTGTTATAGCCGCCCTAGATAAAACTAAGACAGTCTCCCTACTTCAACCCCCACCAATCCCTCAATGTCCAATTTAAAATTGTGACATATCCCTTTGCTCTCATATTGTTATCTCCTTTTAACCTGAATCTCCAGAACTATACTTATGACAGGCTCTCCATCTTTCAGCCCCAGCCCTTCCTCAGGTCCTCCCATTTATTCACTTTCTAGTATGTCTTTAGTTGTACCCTTACCCTAACTGCAATCTTTTACTATAAAAACTTTATATGAATCTACCAGTTCAGATACACAATCCCTTACCTTCTATCCATTCCTACGTTTTTCCTTGACCAAAATTTTCCTTCTTAGACTGGAGTTTCCTTCTTTCATATAGTTTTCAGTATACCATAAATCCAGCTAAATTTCTCTGTTTTTATCATTTTCCTACCCTCTTTTGATCTTATGCCCTGGAGGCTTGTTTCAGCAGGTCAATATTCAATTCTCTTGCTATTAGTGGAATTGGTAGTCACTACTCTCCCACTTTGAGTGCAGCTTTTTCCTCAGAGGACTTTGTCCAACACAGCTTTCATACCTCTTGTTTTTTTTTGTTTCTTATCTACTCATGTTCATTGCAAATAAATTTAATTGGAAAAATAAACCAATTTAAATAAAACTATTATGTAAATAATACAGGTGCTATTTGGATATGGCAAACATCTTGGGAGGTTAATACAATTAACTGAAATTTGACAACACTGTTCTTATCATGCCTAACAGTGT